>CP125977.1:47433603-48683603 GCA_030063025.1 Avena longiglumis | reverse complement strand
ATGTTATGGAGGAATAACCAATTGTTATTCGAAATAACCTACAAAGACATGCTCATCCGACTTCGGTTGTAAACATCTTAATTATGTTTAGCATACCAAAAATTTAAGAAATGACAACTTGGGTTTTACCCCAAATCATAAGTCATATGGTGTCATTTCAACGGATCAAGATGGAGCTCTTTTCAGTGTAAAAGCGGAAGTCTCTAAAGCTTTAATATTTCAAAACATAATGGCAGTTTTATAAATAACACCTTTGATCCAACCATGTCAAACAAGGTTTCATTACAAATCTCAAACACTCCATACTGCTATGGTGTTTCAGGGGATGTAAATCTAGGTGTTTTGCTAAACTTGCAACTCAAATAAATCCCTTTATGATAAAATCATAATTCATTTATTTTCTTGTTACACTTGTAACTCAAATAAATCCCTTATGATAAAATCATAAACCATTTATTTTCTTGTTACAATGATTTTGCACTTCATCTTGAAAGTCTTTGAAACGTTTTCAAATATTTCATACTTCTTTCTCATTAAGTGAACATTCACTCAAATTTCCAGAGAAAGCATATGAAGTTGAAATCCATCGCTTACGATTATACATAATGGACTACATACATTGATATGTATAAATTCCAATATTTTAGTCGTTCATTCTTCTTTGGCCTTTGAACGAAGTTTTAATTATCCCGAGGAAAGTCTCACAAGCGTCACTTGATAAAATTAAAGACTCCAAAAATCCATGAAAATGGAGTTTCGTCATGTTTTCTTTCCAATATAATTTAAACGGCGATGTCACTTCGTAAGTGATCTTCCAATCATTTGTCTTGCGACATTTTAGCATTAGGCTTTATGGATGTGTTTTCTCCAACTAGATTTGTAAATCATCCATCTTATATGGAATACGGTAATTATTTGAACAACCTTTGTTCTCATAATACCTGATTTAAATAAAAATTATTAAAACAAATCTTGAAGTCAAGCTTTGATGTCAACGAGAAATACAGACAACGATTTGTTTGTTTTCGATGAACATCATCACATATTCTCTTGCTAGTTAATTAGGCCATTGTGGTTCATGAATTGCGTCGTTCTCTATGAGATTTCATACCAACAAATTCGGTATCCAATACCCAAGAACCACATTATTTAACAAGCAAAGAATACAACCATAACATGTATATCATATATATATATACCTAAATTGGATATTTCCAATCTTTTCTTTTCTGCCAAATATATTTTATAGATTCTCTTTCAGCATTTCCTTTTCCTTTTTAAAAGAACCTATCAACATCAAAAGTGGCGACATATACATGGCACATAGTCCAAAGCGTGTATATTCAAATAATAATACCTTTGGACTTGCACTTTGAAGTAGATCACCATCATCAAATGATCGGTATTCTTTCAAAATCCATTCTTTAGTAATCTTTTAGTGTAGTAAACACTTTACATACATCTTCTATCCATCCTTATCATGACGACTTTCATGATCAAGCTATTGTAGCTTATAAAGGCGAATCGTGAGTATAACATTACTTTACAAAACCCTTTTGGATGATTAGGATGTCTAGCATCTCCAGCCTTCGTAAATTCTCATCCAATATGAGAACATATATTATACTCTATCATATTGCAACCGAAACATTGTTTCAGATATCGTTATATCTGCCACACATGATGGTTTCTGAAACAATTCTTTTCAGCTCCTAGATAATCTCGATATTTAAATCAAGAATCATGGAGGCAAACATGATACTTAAGATACTAACACTGGAATTGTTACTCTCAATTTAATACTAACTATTAAATTTCACGGAGTAAATAGAGTTTTGCTGAAAGTTTGCAATAGGACTTTAAACTTTAGATTGACACTCAACACAATGCGATACCAGTTCGTAAAGTATATATCCAGAATTCTATAGTTCTATTATCTCAATTATAACTATGCATAAGGTGGTGAACGAATGCCAACGACTACAACAAATTATGAAAATTCACTTTGATTTAATTTATGATAAATTGAGTTCTACTAATCCAAATTAGAAATGAACTCCCACTCAAAAATGACATCCCTCTTGTCTTTTTGGTGATTACATGAACCAAATCCACTACACAAAGTCCGGTCATCACGTGAGTCGGTGTAGCTTCAAAGGCGAGCATCCATATGGTCATCATATCAAAACATATGACTCATGCTTAACCTTTCGGTCCGTGTTCCGAGGCCATGTCTGTACATGCTAGGCTCGCCAAGTAAGAACCTTAGTTATTCGCGTGTGTAACTGTCTTACACCCGAGATATGCTCGTGGATTCAAGTACACCCGATCATCACGTGATGTCTTGAAGAGACGAAACATTGTCGGTGCATACTTAAGGAAGAACACATTCTTATCTTGATATCTAAATGAGGGATCATCTTATTATGCTAATAAAACACCAAACAAGCAATATAAGATGCAATCAAAACATCACATGTTTATAAGTGAAATGATATGGTTCGTGACATGATCTCCATCATGTGCACCGTGGTATGATCTCTATCATACTTTTATGTGTAAGGCCAAGGTCTATGGAACTTACACGCTATGTGTGTTGTAAGAGTATCATCTCATACTTCTACTTACAACATCACCATATCATAACACTAACCCAGCAACAATCTAAACTAGACGCCTCTAATTTATCCATTGCAAGTTTTACGTGGCTTAGGGCTTTCGAAGATAGAACCGTTCTTACCTACGAACATGAACCACAACGAGGATAACCAAATTGTTGACAACTCGTTGAAAATGAGATATTGACTATAGTAGGAGAGACAGACACCCGCTAGCCACTTATGCAAAACTAGTTGCATGTCAAGCGTGGAACAGGTCTCATGTGCGAGGACATGTAAAGTTTGTTCGGGCCACTTCATCCCACTATGCCACCAATATCCAAAGTACAACTAAGAAGCAATAAAATGATCATCATCGCCCACATACTCATATGTGTACTACCCGTGCAAAGTATCTACGCATAGATCCGCTCGATACCCTCAGAGGGTTCGCAGCATAGAAAACAAAAAATTTCCTACGATGGGAACAACTATGTACCAAGATCTATCTACTAGATACAAACAATGGGCGGATGTATATCCGTAGAGAACATACCCTTGAAGACCGACAAATCTTAACGAGTCCAAACTCGTGGTTGATGTAGAGGATCTCTTGCCGATCTCAAAATCGAGAGGAAGTCCTAGCGCCGCAAAACAGCAGCGCATCCGTGCTCGCACACACGTTCGAGGCACCGAGCAACCTCTGCCTCCTTGCTTCAGCGATGCAGCAGAAGCACAACTCTTTCTTGCCGAAAAGCCACCGGGAACATGTATCTCGCTAGTCCGAGACCATGGGGAATAAATACTATAGGGGGAGAGAGATCCTTCACGAGGAGGTGTGAGTGAGAAGTGAGGAGAGGGGCTCCTTATATAGGGGAGGGGGGGCAGCCCAAGGGGGCATGGCCGCCGGCCATGGAGGGTGCCCCCACCTCTCCCTCATTCATGTGGGTGGACACTCCACTCACAAAATGCCCCTTCAATTTTCTCCACTCAAAATCCCACTCAAATTCCCATTAAATTTCCACCAAATCTAATGCAAACTCTCATTAAATAAAACTCCTTTTATTTATTCAGAATTTTGTCAATTACTTTAATGACAAACATTCACATATAACTCCTTGCTAGTATTTCATTTCACATGCAGAAAAACTTTCTGCAATTTCACCCGAAAACCCGTTTCGGTATCTAGTGAAATAAATTCCTGCGCGTGTTATTCTTTCCGGCATGAAACTTTTGCTCCAAATGGATGTCGGTGTCTCTTAAGTGTGTCACCCTACAGTTCGCGAATAATGCGGACATGATCGAGACCCCTCTCGAATCAATAATCAGAAACGGGATCTGGAGACCCATATTGACTCCCACACATTCAACGATGACTTTCTTGTGATCGTCGGAACCTTTTACGCTAGTATCTTAATCCTTTTGTTTCGCGATATATTACATGTCCGAGATTCGATCATCGGTATCTCCATACCTAGTTTGATCTCGTTACTGACTTGCACTCTTTTCTCGTTCCCGTGATATAACATTCTAGTGATCAAATCACTTGCTTGCCAGCTAATCAATGTGATATCACCGAGAGGGCCCAGAGTATATCTATCCGTCATCAGGATGAACAAATTCCACTCTCGATCCATGATCCTCAACATAACACTTTATTAGTTATGAATCCATCTTTATAATCACCCTGTTACGATGTGACGTTTGATGTTATCAAGAAACTCTTCCGGTGTTAGTGATTGACATGATCTCATGGTCTAAGGATTAGGATCACTTCGTAAGTTGTTATAGCAATATAAACTCAATGACTTTGATCGTAATGCTATACTTCGTATGAATGTTCATCACACCATTACACTAATGTTGTGACCTCGTTATTAACAACATCCAATGTCCATGATCAGGAAACCTTTGATCATCTTGTTAATCAACGAGCTAGTTTATAAGAGAGGCATAACTAGGAACTTCATTTTTGTTTATTAAACACGCATGTATTAACATTTCCGTATTAATACAATTATAGCATGTAAAATATACATTTATCATAAATAAGGAATACGATAATAACCACTTTATTATTGCCTCTCGGGCATATTCCCTTCAGAAGTGGTGTTAGGAAAGCATAAACAGCCAAAGACACGTAACATGGAGTATTCCGGAGAGGTGAGAAAAAGAGATTGGTATGGAGTGTATAGAGGGCATGTTTTGGTTGGACGAACGTTGATGATAAAGGTGGCGATATTGAGAGCTTCTACCCAAAAGGGTGGAGAAAGAGAGGCATGAATTAGGAGCGTGCGGAGAATATCATTGATGGATCGAAGAGAGCGTTCAGCTTTGCCATTTTGTTGGGAGGTGTATGGACAGGAAAAACGAAGAAGAATGCCATGACAGAGAAAGAAGTTGCAATTTTTGGTGTTATAAAATTCACATCCATTGTCACATTGGATGAAATGGATAGGAAGATTAAAGTGAGTATGGACATAATTTTGGAAATTTTGAAAGACGGTGTGGACGTCAGATTTTGCACGGAGAGGAAAAGTCTAGATGTAATGAGAATAATCATCAAGAATAACGAGATAATATTTAAAACCAGAAACACTAGGCACGGGAGATGTCCATAAATCACAGTGTAATAATTCGAAAGGAAACGAGCTATGAGTGGATGAAGTGCTAAACGGTAATCGAACATGTTTGCCACACTGACAGGCATTACAAACAGAGGAATCATGAGGAGAACTAATACTAGGGATACAAAATTCCTGAAGTAACGAAGACAGCGTGGCTTTATTTGGATGCCCTAGTCGATGATGCCAAAGTCCAACGGAAGTGATCATGGCATGAGGTTTAGAGGTAGGCGCGCCATGGAGAGGATAGAGATCCCCGGAGCTATTATACCAGGCGAGAAGCTTCCCCGTTTGAACATCCTTCATAGATAAACCAAAGGGATCAAATTCAAGAGAGACACGATTATTAATGGTAAATTTGCAAACAGATATGAGATTTTTAATTAAAGAAGGTGCTAAAAGAATCTGACGAGGAAGAAATTGAACATGTGGATGCGATATATAGGAATCACCTGTGCCAGAGATGGCAATATAAGATCCGTCACCAATGGTAATGGAAGAAAAAGGAGAAGAAGAACAAGCTGACAGAAAATCCAAATTCGAAGACATGTGCGAGGAAGCACCAGAATCAAAAATCCAATCCGTACCTTCGGTGTTATTGAGGGTAAAATTGTTCATGGGAGCTATGAAGGCGGCCTGGTCCCAGATGGTGTAGAAGGCGATGATGATGGCCCGGGCACGGTTGACGAAGATGCGTACATGTACGGCGGAGCCGAAGGAGGGCCGTACATGTAAGGTGGTGCGTGAGACGGGTAAGCCCGAGGCCAGACACTGCAGGGAGGTCGAGGACCAAGAAGTCTAGGGGAGCCGGTGGGCGGACGGAGGCCGGAGTTCCAAGTCGATGGAGCGCCGTATGATGCAGGAGCTGTCCACGGCATGGACCAGGCCTGGACCATACCGGTCTAGGGATCGTGCTGGTGGTGCCAAGTTGGTGCAGCAGGGGGCACCGTCGGTGCTGGTGCAGGGGCGCTGTCGGAGCGGGGCGCGGCGACGGCGAGGGCTAGTAGATGGGATTCTTGCCACGGTAGTTGGGGCTAGGGCGCTAGCCGGCAGGTGCTGCACGGTAGGGTTTTGCCCTGAATTTGCTGCCACGGCAGGAGGCTGCATGGGAGGAGCTGCCATGGCAGGCGCGAGCGCCGGTGGCCGTGGGGTGGCGACGGAGACGTGGTGGCATGACTCCCGGTTCTGACGAGTGCGATCTGCACTTTTAAGGATCGACCAAACCTCGGCAAAACTGGGGCGGGGCCGCATTAAAGGTATGAACGAGGCCTGCTTGTCGAAGTCCTCGCTAAGGCCAATGAGGAGGATGTTGATGAGTGGCCGATCTTCAATGGGATCACCGAGTTCGTGGAGTTTTGTCAGCAATGGTGGAGAGATGCTGACAGTAGACGCCCACGGGAGAGGTTCCTTGGACGACGTTGCGAAGCTCGATGTGTAGGGGTTCGTAGCATGGAAAACAAAAAATTTCTACCGCATGCACACAAACAAGCCAAGATCTATCTACTAGATTGTAGCAACGAGTCGATAGAAGCACTCACCCTCGAAGATTCCAAAGCGGTTAACAAGAGAAGATTCTCGTGGGTGATGTAGTCGTAAACTTGCCGATCTCAAGATCGCGTAGACGATCCTTCCGGCGCTGTGTTCCGGCAGCGCTTCCGCAGTCGGTCACATGTTCGGTACTCGATGAATACCTTCCTCTCCCTTGTTCCAGCAGGCAGTGGAGGTTGTAGTTCTCCCCTCGCAATTCCGGCAGCACGACGGCGTGGCGTCAGAAGTAGAGGGAAGATCCCGCAGGGTTTCGCCTAAGCCGGTGCGAGTTATGGTGGATTAGGGTTTCCCGGTGATCTAGGGTTTAGAATACCGGGAGGAGGAGGAGGAGGTGTGGGCGGCGGCGGCGGCTGGCGGGGGCGACGGTGAGCGGCGGCGGCTGCTGGGCGGCGACGGCTCGGGTGGAGAGGGGCTAGGGCTTGGTGTTTTGGGCAGCCCTCCCCCTCTATTTATGAGAGGGGGCAGCCTTGGGAGGTTTGGGTTTGAATCCAAACCCAAACCCAAGTTGGATTGAGAGAAGGACTTGTTCCTTCTTCCACTAGGAAACCATTGTTCCAGTTTGACTTTTCAAACTCCTGTTTGACTTTTAATTTAGAGCTTTAATTCTCTCTCACAAATGTTCACACCAAGTGACCTAGGATATGATCCAATCATTCCACTTACCCATGACACTTTCATGGTACATTCTCCTTCCGGTTCGGTGAACCTTCTAGAACCCCTCCCATGAAAACATCGGAATCTTTCCCGAACTCCAGAATCGGACTTTCCTTATATGAACCTTATTCTCCGGACCATTCTGGATCTCCTCGTGATATCCCGGATCCCATCCGAGACTTCGAACAACATTCGGTATCCCTACTGACATTCCATATGTACTAAACAACATCGAATCCTTAAGTGTGTCTCCCTACGGTTCGTGAATTATGCGGACATGACCGAGACACTTCTCCGATCAATAACCAATAGAGGAATCTGGAAATTCATATGGATTCCACATATTTCTACGATTACTTTGCGATCGAATGAACCACTTACATACGATACCAATTTCCCTTTGTCTCATGATAGTTTACTTATCCGAGGTTTTGATCGTCGGTATCTCTGCATACCTAGTTCAACCTCGTTACCGATAAGTACTCTTTTCTCGTTCCCGTGATATGTGATCCCTTGTGAGCCAGTCACATGCTTGCAAGACAATTGGATGACATTCCACCGAGGGGGCCCAAAGTATATCTATCCGTCATATGGATGGACAAATCCCACTCTTGATCCATGTGCCTCAACACATACTTTCCGAACACTCAATGCCACCTCTATAGCCACCCAGTTACGGTGTGGTGTTTGATGTCATCAAAGCATCCTTCCGGTGATGGTGATTAGCATGAACTCATGGTCGAAGGAATTAGGTTACTATGTATCAGAAAGCTTATAGCAAATGAACTATTGAAATGACTTGATCTTAATGCTACGCTTATCTATAGGAGTATGTCCATCATACCATTCTCCTAATGATATGATCTTGTTGTTAACAACATATCAATGTTCATGATCAGGAAACCACGATCATCTATTAACCAACAAGCTAGTATTACATAGAGGCTTTACCAGGGACTCTAAATTTAGTTTACAAATCACACAAGTATTAATGTTTCCGGTTAATACTGTTATAGCATGAATGTAAACATTTATCATAAATACAAGGATATAATAATAACCACTTTTATTATTGCCTCTAGGGCATACCTCCAACACGATGTTGAGGGCGGTGATGCAGGAGTCGATGTTATCCCGAAGAAGAGGCGGCCCAGAGCGGCGACGAGGTCATGCGCAGACGAGATTGAAGATCTCGGTCGAGACGCGCGTGTAGATCCATTGGATGATCGTGAGATCATCCTTGACCCAGCGAGGGTCGTCGGGGCTAGGGACGCAATCCGTGCCGACGTGATGAAGAAGATTGCAGAACCCTAGGTGAACTTCGAACAGATGGCGCGAATGATAGTAGTTGTGGGATGAGAGATCAAGGATAATGGTGATGAAGGGAGATATATCTGTGATCGTGTCGGTGAACGACATGGTGGCTAGGGTTTGGGTGGTGGTGACGCCGGCAGCAGGAGGAGAGGGTGCACCGGCAGTGTGAAGGGGGACTAGGGTTTGAGAGGAAGAAGAAGAGGAGGGAGTGCCGGCGGCACGGAATTCCTCCAGGGAGAAGAGAGAGCCCGGCGGTGGCGGTGGAGGTGGGGTGGAGCCATGCCAGGTGCGGAAAAACCTAGGCATATGATACCATGATATTTGGAGAGAATAACAACTTGTATATTGTGTAGAGATTACAGGGGTATATATGAGGGCCAAAACCAGCTAGGGTTTGGAGCCGAACCGACCTAAGAGTCCAAACCGAATACAACAAGAATAAATCGCTAATACTTCTCACGCAAGGGGTATGTTCCATTAATTGATAAACCCTTGTTCCAATTCCTTAGGTGTGCCGGGGGCAACCCTAGGACCAGTGCGCCGGTCCGGGAGGAATCTTCGACGACGTCTCCTACCTTGTTGAAAGCGCTGCTTGGTACTTGGCGCTTTGATGCTAGGAGCGTGGTGGAACATCTTCGGAGGGTGCGGCGGTTGAGGGTCTCCATCGCTTAGTCGATATGCCTTAGTCTCCATTTTATTTCTTTTTTTCTTTTTTGTTGGGCATGTATTTGTTGTTGCCTCGGCATTTTCTTCATTTCAGAACTGTTGTTGGTTGCATCATGTGTTTCTATATTAATTTAGCAGGGAGAAGTTCTCCCTACTTCGGGGAATTGAGAAAATCATTGAACGTTATTTGTACAAGACCCATCTACAAAAAAATTTGGGCCAATGCTAATGTTATAATTGTTTTCGCAAAAAACAAAATGTTATAAGTGTTAAAAATGTTATAAGTGTTAAAAATGTGGGCCATCTACAAAATTAATACGATCTCCAAATTAATTGCACAATTTTAAGTATAACATAGAGATACTTCTACTCAAGAATACATTAAAGCATGTGCATATTTTTCATGAACCCTAGATTCACAATATGCCCAACAATAGTCAGATCTCACATAAATAACCGACAGCAAGATCGAATTCCTGTAGTATAGTTGGGGATGTTGAGAAAGAAATCGTGAATCGATTGTTGGATGTAGTCGAGAGGGAGATGGTGAAGCCAATGGTTGATGTATTTGAGGACGGGGCGATGCTAGAGAACAAATAAATACCACTTTATCGTATTATCAAAGGGGGATTTTGAGTGAGTATATCATTACTATATCTTTCATAGAGAGCTTAAACATTTGCATCCACTAGTACAAACTCTTTACTTAGAGACGGTTATTTCCCATAGACCTCAGACGGTTCCTCATTCCGGCTCAACCGCATAGCCTCTAAGAGGGCACCACCTGAGTCGGTTTTCCGTTCCGGCTCTAAGATGCATGGCCTCAAGCGATTCGAAAATCTAAACGCCTCTAAAAAGTATGACCTAGAGACGGCTATTAGTCTTGACCGTTTGGAAGAACTCATCACCCTCAGACGGCTTCTAGTAGGGACCGCCTCCAAGAGTAAGAGACCCAGAGTCAGATTCAAATAAAGACTGTCTCCAAAGCAAGGTCGCCTCGAAGCGGTTATTCATGGCAACCTCCAATAGTAGTTCTAATTAAAACTCAATCATAGCAGACATGACACATAATTATGATTCCGTGGCCAGAAAATGGATAGATAGATATTATAGCTCAAGTAATTAGCATCTAGCAAAGAAAACCATTATATTAACAATTATCCTTAGCCATGAAAAATCCATACAAAACTAGCCATTATGTTATGGCAGTACATACAAAGTGGAGTCCATACATCAAACAACTAGCATAATTAGTATTGTCTAACAAACCAGCATTGCATTTATAATGGGCCGTCCGGTGGAAGTTGTTGAACCATATGTGTCGTGGTATTGTCGACGAGTACGCCATGGAGGGGTCCTCACAGTGCGTGTTTAGAGACGTGGGGTAAGGCGGACGGTTGACGGGTACGAGGTAACACATCTTACCCAGGTTCATATCCCACAACAGTGGCGGAATCCTACTCCTGCTATAAATCACTATAATGGCAATACGCCGAGTTACAGAGATTAGGTTTGCTGTGCGAGGTGACTAGAAAGTCTAAGTTATCATGCCCTAAAGGCTCCCATAGGCCTGGCTTATATAGTCGTCAGGTCCTAGGGTTACAGGGAAGAGTCCTAGCCGGACAGGTTACAGAGTTCTACACCGTCTATTACTAGTCTTGTGTATCTTGCACTCCAAGGCTCCAGGTACGCTGGTGACTCCACCGTAGCCTTCCTTTATCCGGCATGGGCCTCCCTTCTGGATCCACCTAATCGGCCACCCAAAGCCATAGGCCATGCTACCGACTATGGGCCACCCGGGTTAGTCGGATAAGAGACATGCTATGAGGATACCCATATAGCATACCCCCAACAGTAGCCCCCGGAGAACTCCGAGATCTTGCACCGTCTTGCCTCTTCCCGTGGAATGCTCCACCTAGATGGATGTCGGCAAATCGTCAAGCAATATCTTGTAGTCCTCCCAAAGAACCCTGCAAGGTTTTCTCCGTCTTCCATGAGTAAGTCGGAGAAATGTTGAATCTTCCATCGCACGCTCCCGTTGTCAGATTAAATCCGTCCATGCCGGAATCTTCGATGGGACGGCTCATCTACCTGTCAGTTATGACGACGTAGTCTGTAGGTCAGCGACGCCTCGTAACTCACACATGCAGAGAACGTAATCATAGCCGATTTTCCCGCGCGAGCGATACGAACCGTTGGCGGCGACGTGGAGAAATTACCGCGCACGTTCACGAACACGTCGTCTACGCGGCAACCGTCTGATTAGCTGCACGAATCTTGACACAGAGTAAGATAAATATCGGCCGTGGGACACTTGCCACTTTTTCACCTCATTCCCTCGCGTCATCGTCTTCTTCCTCCATCCGCGCGCCTCCTCGAGCTCTCCGCGAAAACCTCGAGAAACCCTAGCCCTGCTTCCTGCATTAGTCGAATCCTTTTCCTTCCTCCATGTCCAGCAGCGGTTCATCCCCTTCAATGGCGGCGTAGAGCGAAGCAGCGGCGAAGCCGGCGAGCTCCGTCGTCATGCCCCCAGAAGGGCTGGTCATCCCCGCATCGGCGGTGATAGAAACCACCAGCGGTGACCATAACTTGGCGGCGCTGGAGCCCCTGGAAGAGGAGCCTGACTCGCACAAAGGCGATTGGCACGGGTCGGATATCACCACGCGCGACATCCAGGAGATGGTCGCCGAAGGTTACCTCCCTACGACGGAGGGGCTCGCCTGGCGGGCGGCGCCGGCCGACGAGGTGACCCCTTCTCCCCAAGTTGGAGAGAAGGTATACCTCAAGGCGCAACCGGTACGCAACGTTTCTTTGCCCATCTCCCACTTCTTCCTGTTCGTCTTGAACCACTTCCAGGTCCAACCCCACAACCTCTCCCCCAATAGCATCCTAGTGCTTAGCAACTTCGCGGCACTTAGCGAGGGTTACCTAGGGATTAGGCCTAGGTTAGATCTGTTTGTCTACTTCTTCACCGTCAAACGTGAAGCCGGACACAGCAAGGAGGAGCTTAGAAACTGCGGCACCATAAGCTTCAAGATCTAACCTGGCCGGCGGTTCCTCGACATTGTCGGCCACGAGTCGTGTAAGAACTGGCAGCGGACGTACTTCTACGGCCCTGACATTCCTTTGTCGGGCCGAGAAGCAACGTACCCGGACTTCGTGGATGGATCCGCCGCTGAAGTCTCCACATGGCGGTCCCATGCCTCCCTTCCTTCCGACCTCAACGCTTCTCGCGCAATAAGGCGGATCGAATGGATTGTAGATATGGGTCTGACCGGCTTGGACCTAGCCATGTGCTGGTTCATCAGGCGGATCCAACCTCTGCAGCACCGTACGAAGGTCATGCACGAGTACACTGGCGACCGAAGGGATACCTTCCGGATCTCTGAGGACAACTTCTCGAGCGACTCCGTCAAGTTCCGTCTTAAGGACATCGTCAAGGTGAAGGACAAGAAGCGTGGCTTCACCCTTACCTACGACATGTTCGTAAACGGAAAGTGCCCAAAGGTTGGTATTTATTTTCCGTGTATGACATTGCTCCAGTTTTTCCGTCTTGCTAATATCATCTTGTCTAACACGGTGATTTCTCACTTAACAGCTTGGCGATCTAGAGGAGGGCAACCTGGCCGCCCAAATGTACGATCCCAAGATGAAGGAAGTCACGGTCGTGTCCGACGATGATGCCCCGTTGGCGTGAAAGCGGAAGAGCTCCACCTCTGATGCTGCCGACAGAGGCAAGAAAAAGAAGACGGAGGGTGGAGCCTCCAAAAAGAGTACTGCCGCCCTGGAGGCGGAAAAGAAGAAAGCCACCGTGGATGTTTGCCAAAGCGCCCCCCTAGTGTAAGCTTCTCATTCTCCGACATTGTCTTGTTTATTTGTCTTATTCCTGTACTTATGCATTTTGCACGTTTCAGGAAGAAAGCCACAACCAGCCTCAATAAGTCCTCCAAGACTCTTGGGGCTTCTAGAAATATTAAAGATATGCTGCACCGCGACTCTTCCCCCGCCATCGCCCCTGCTACTCCTGCCTTCAAGCCCTCCTCTGCTCCGAAAGCTCCCAAGCCCAGGAGGCACCAGGCCCTTCCGCCATGGAAGTGGATTCTGGCGCCTCTACCGAACTCGCAGTTGTCGGCGAGCAAGCGACGCAGGAGAGCGCTGCTCTTCAAATGGCTGAAGCTCCGGCTAAGGATGCCATCGGTAGCGGCAAGGCGGTGGCGGTTGCTGGTACATCAGCCGAAGGCTGCGCCTCTGCTCCCCAGAAACCGTTAGAACTGCCAAAGATCATCTTCCCAGTGCTTACGTCAGGTAGCACAACTACGGTTCCTGGAGGAGTGTCGTCATCTCCGACGTGCGGTCTTGAGGAGCTACTCCGACAAGCAGACATCTTGCGAAGCAACAGCGTTTATTTTGGCAAGCTGCTGGTCGAGAGTGCTACGAACCTCAAGATTATCGCACTTGTAAGTTTTACTTTACCTTTTGCATTTCATATGAGTATCCCACTGTAGCCCCCGAGGATGTAGACGGAGAACCATTGGTTTTGCATCTATATGCTCTAAGAGTGACTAAGTTAGAAAAAACTCTCACTGTAGCCCCCAAGTATTTAGATGGAATTAATTATTCCGACTAGATGCTTTAAGAGTAGCATACACAATGTTCATAATTTTAAGTGCTGTAGCCCCCAAGTTTCTAGTTGTAACTGAATCAGTTCCGACTAGATACTTAAAGAAAAGCTAAACATTTTCTGAGTTAAAACTTCATACTGTAGCCCCCAAGCTTCTAGTTGAGAACTGAATTATTTTCGACTAGATGCTTAAAGAAAAGCTAAGCATATTGCTAAGTTTAAAACTCTCGCTGTAGCCCCCGAGCGCCTAGATGGAAAATCTCCGACTAGGGGCTCCAAGTAGACTAAACAACGACTTGACTTTGTATTTGTTTCCACATAACGAGAATGCTCGGAGGGGCATGGCCAATGATAATTACCAGAAGATGCGCGCGAACCTTGAAGCTGAAAAGGGTAAAACCGCCATCTTGAAGGAACAGATCATCAAAAACAAGAGTTTGTTTTCTTTTTGCGCATTTCCGTCTTAATTTTGTGCCTTCCTTCTTCGAGTACTCACGGTGTACTGTGTTTTCTCCGACTTGCAGAGCATGTAGCCAAGGCCAAGGATATTGTCGAGCAGTCCAAGCATATCCAGTAGCTGGACAGCGAGAACAAGATCCTTAAAAAGGAGAGGGAAGAAATGCTGAAGATGCACGAGGATTCCATGAAAGCCCTGCAGGACTCCGCCTCCGCTGAGATCAATCGCTTGAAGGAGGAGCTTGCGATCCTAAAGGATCAGAAGCAAGCTGCCGATGAGCAAAACCTTCGCCATAGCGAGGCATTTAAGATCCTCCAATAAGAGAAAGAATCCTTGGCGGACGTCATCTGGCAGGCTAAGGCCATCATCTTCAGTAAGTATCCTTCGTCTTGTAGCTCTGTAATCTGGATACGTAGAATTTTTGAACTCATGCAATCGTTGTCGGAATTTTCAGCGCCCATGGGTTTAACCCACTCGCCTCCTTCGGACAAGGAATGCATGATTCTTTCCGGCAACTTCATCAATACCGCCATCACCCAGGCCAAGGAGATCGCCACACCCCTGCAGGTTTACATCAAGGCTTCAGACTCCATGGTGAAGTACTCGGAGATTCTGCACCGAGCCCCCGAGCGTGTCGCAAGCTGGAAAGCTTCATGTGCACGGGATGGCGCAAGGATGGCGTTGTCCATGGTGAAGGCACACTATGAAGGTGCCGACATCGACACGGTAACATCTGGTATCCCCGACGTGGATGATGACGGCAAGGAGATTGATCACGAAGCCATCCTGTCATCACTTGCGGGCTATGACACCAGGGTTGCCGAGTTGGTGGACGTCGACGTCTTCGTGCCCAGGAACTTTCTTGACAACACCGTGACTGAATCTTCCGAGTCTCCTCACAGTGGTGACGCTGAGGGTGAATCTCCGGCTGGTGATGATGCAGCCTCCAAGTCCCCTGCACCCAAGGAGTGAAAAACACTTTGTAATTCTTGTTTCACCTTTGGAATGTGCATTGAAAAACTTGGTGATGTAATCTTAAGGCGGAAAACAATGGTTGTCGTATCCTGCTACTTAAGAATTAATGCCCAGTATGTATATATTTTTTAAGCAAGTGCTGGCTTATCAATTACTCTGGTTTTTATGCTTGACTTTTCGTGAGTCGGAAGACTCGTTGTCGGAACCATGCGCTTAGGCGATGATACCCAATGGCACCGTCAAAAACCTTAGCACAAAATCTCCGACAATAAGTGCCGAAAGTCACTACTCCAGAATCCACATAAAAACAACAAAGAACGTGTAGACCAGAAAACTTAAGCTAATGCCCGTAGGAGGAATTTTCACAAGTGCAATCGCAAAGCTTGTGCATAAAGGTTTATATGATCCAAAAATGAACACTAAAGGAGGTAAAAGACTCAACAATATGAGTGAACCAAAGAGCTTTATTTCATTGATCATATAAGAGGTACACGATTAGATAAAAAATGCTAAGTGTAGAAAGGACGTAGCTGTGCTATGTTCCATGGCCGATCAAGCTCTTGTGTTACCCTCCTGCGACGCCTCGCGCCTGTCACGGTTGCTTGTCGGACGCGGAGGGTCATGGCGCGACCTGCTCTTGTGTCCTTCATTGTGCTTTCCATCATGACGGGTCTGCTCCGCGTTGTCGCGGATGACAATGCCACACTGCTTTGGTGGGGGCATATCCGTATGATGGTAAGCTTTATAGTCTTCGTGACGTCGGGGGGATCGGGGCAGTGGCGATGGGCGGCGAGGTTGGGCTCTTTCTCCGTGGTCGGAGGATATGGGGATAGCATCCTTCCTGTTGCCGCATCCCTCCGTCTTCGTTCTGATGAACCCGTCCGTGATCCGACATCCTGAGGAGATCTGTCCCTTGGCGGTTTGTACTAGCTAGATCGGCATAGCGTTGGGTCAGACTCAAGCCTCTGAGAGGTGGTCTTTTCATGCTGCTTTACCTCCTTGGCCACTAGGTCATAGACATGTTCTACTGCCTCAGGGGATCTATCCTGCTCCAGAAGGGTCTTGGCGACGGCGAGGTTGAGGAGTGGTGTGGGCATCACCTGCTTGCCTTCACTGTCAATGTATGGCTTGGCCTGTGCCGGCTTCGAGGGAGCCCATCCTAGGTTGCGTCATACACCAGGATCGTTGATAACGCGAGCCGGAGCTTTCTTATCTTTCTGCTGCTGCAACAGAGTCTTGTACTCGGCCTCCATTGCTCTTGCTTTCTCTATGGACTTCTGCGCGTTGAACAGATCTCGATCTAGTTTAGCGCCTTGCTCCGCGATGGCTTGCGCTTCCTCCAGCAGTTGCTGGCGCTTCTCGTCAAGCTGAGTCACGTTCCGGATATGATCAATAGTTAGTGGCTCAACGAGGAGGTTGCCATACATCACCCTATCAGCTGGGGTAACATGTGCTGCTGCCGACGTAGATGCTGGAGGCGGCAAGTTTGCGGTGTTGTTGTTGCTCGGACCGGTGCCGAGTTCCTTCGGCTGCTGCACTAGTTTAGGCGGAGGAGGCATGACTCTTGCGCAATCATCGTCGGCAGCAATAAGTGGCCCCTTCCCCTTATCCAGCGCCGTAGGCGGAGCTTGCCCGGGTTGGTCTTCATCCATCGCTGTCCCAATGGTGACGAACACCCCTCGGGACATGACGGTGTTATTGGCTTGTTCGTCGCGCGAGTACTCCTCCTCCATCTCCTGCATAGCGGAGTCTTAGCTCTTCTGGACTGAAGTCTATCTCCTCGGAATCTGCACTGAAATCGGCATAAAGTGCGTCAATGACAGAGTCGGAGGGTGCCAGGACTTCCTCGATGATGGGCGGTGGAGGTGCAACGGCCTCGACGATGACTGGAGGTGGTGGCGCTGCTGCGACGATGGCGGCCGGAGGCGGTGGTGGTGGTGGCTGAATTGGAGGTGCTCCGTCAATGAGTGCAAGCGCTGTCTGAGCTGCCGCTTCAGCCTCCGCGTAGGTGTTGACGGTGTTCACCATGCCTTCGAAGGTGAGGCGTCCTAACGCATGTTGCCGTCTTAGAGAATGTCGGAGAAGCGTGTCGTGGTCCAGTCCTTCCACAAAGTGATAGATGGCATCATCATTGGGGTAATTGGCCAAGTCGGCCCGTATACGGAGCCACCTGGCGAGGTAGTCGCGGGGGTTTTCGCCCTCTCTCTGAACGCAGCGCGCCAGATCAAAGATGATAACCACGCCGACGAACTTGGATCTCTGCTGTCCAGACGCATGGGCGAAGCCGGCGGATTTGCAGTGATCTTCCACCTTTATATCCTGCACAGGGGCGGTTTGGGTGGGCCTTGAATTTTTCCGATCTCTGCCGGCAAACTCCGAGGAGAGGTCCGACATCGATCCTTCCGCGAACGTATCCTGCCCGTAGGCGGTCCGTGCGGGTCTTGATGCTTTCCGATCTTTGCCGGCAAATTCCGAGGAAAGGTCCGACATCGATCCTTCCGCGAACGTATCCTGCCCGTAGGCGGTCCGTGCGGGTCTTGATGCTCCTCCGACTCCTAGGGAACTAGTGCCCGAGTCGGTTTCGCCGATGAAGAGGTGGATGTCTCCGATAGGAACGATCGAACGCCGCGTAGGGTTTGTCTTCGCCAGAATCCAGAACTCGTCGGGTGGGACGATCGAAACGTTGCTGGAGAAGAGAATACGACCGATGGCTACGGTTTTGCCGATTCCCGCGAAGATCTTGGTCCTCGCCCGCTGAAGAGCCTGAAGCGCCTCCTGCCCCACGGTGGGCGCCAACTGTCGTGGTATTGCCGACGAGTACGCCATGGAGGGGTCCTCACAGTGCGTGTTTAGAGACGTGGGGTAAGACGGACGGTTGACGGGTACGAGGTAACACAGCTTACCCAGGTTCAGATCCCACAACGGTGGCGGAATCCTACTCCTGCTATAAATCACTATAATGGCAATACGCCGAGTTACAGAGATAAGGTACGCTGTGCGAGGTGACTAGAAAGTCTAAGTTATCGTGCCCTAAAGGCTCCCATAGGCCCGGCTTATATAGTCGTTAGGTCCTAGGGTTATAGGGAAGAGTCCTAGCAGGACAGGTTACAGAGTACTACACCGTCGATTACTAGTCTTGTGTATCTTGCACTCCAAGGCTCCGGGTACGTTGGTGACTCCACCGTAGCCTTACTTTATCTGGCATGGGCCTCCCTTCTGGATCCACCTAACTGGGCCGCCCAGCAGGCCATAGGCCATGCTACCGACTATGGGCCACTCGGGTTAGTCGGATAAGAGACATGCTATGAGGATACCCATATAGCATACCCCCAACAATATGTACCTCTTCATTATATTTTTCATCAAAGCAAAAAAGAACAATGCTATGCTACTTCAGGTTAAAGCTTCTCACAACCTTCTCTCATCTAGTCATCAAGATTGCATTTGACCCGGCTCCCATCTTCATCCTAACCATCTTTGGCTTCTTGATGTTTATTTTCCAAACATGGACATCAATAGATTCATCAAGGCTTATTTAGGTATTTTCTTGTGAACTCATCTTCAAATGTCTGCGCAAGTACAAAGAATTGAAAAATTAGCATGCGTGTGATTACTAGAAGTAATTAAATATCACATTATAGCTTGTTGATCACATGTTCAAGAATATATCATCTTATCAGCTTGCACCTTTTTTTTATGAGAGATGAATAGGGCAACCTATAGACGTAGTACATGATTTTTTGTGAAAATTTGGGTTCACACGAGTTTAATAGGAAGTATACATGAATTTTTTTCGGATACATGTCATTTTCAAAAAGGCTCTGCTTATCAAAATCAGTGTTCTCCTTGTGTTCATGCCCTGATGCAACACCACATAAATATTTCAATGCGGTGGAATATTCATGTCTATCTTCTAAACACATACAAAACAGATGTACAATTTTCATTTTCTTTGATACCTCTAAAATCAAACCTCTCAATGGTTTTCTCATCTAATAACTGGAATTCAAAACTGCCAAAGATAATGCAAAAAATTGTCATCGCTAGAGAGCATTACTGCATCATCACTACAGGTTCCCATTTGTTAAATAGATACCGACAGAGAGCATCTGATGGCAATAACTCTATGTACCAATTCTTTGGGACTCCAAATACAAAGTGTTGTACCAAGCGTATTTTCCCCACGAGGGTGACTCGAGGGTTTATATTGAACTCTCAGGGAATTGGCTTAGAGATTTATTCTTCCTCTCCTCTTCAAGCAACCTATAAAGAAAAGTTTTGTTTTGCCCAACTCCACCGTGTGGTTGAGCACAAGGTTTCATATTAGTAATATGAAATAATAATAATTAATAAAGTAAAGTAGACAAATAAAAACTAGGCAAACAAGACAATAGCAATAAAAGATAGTTGTTTTGGGGTTTTGTGTATGCGTGGAAGTAAATAAAGTATTTTTGTATTTCTAAATAATAAATGGCAGAATATATAAAGTGTGATAGTGGTGTTGTAAAGATGTTTCTTGTGGTTTAAAATGGACCGGGGTTCATGGGTTCACTTGTCTACTCTCTTTTTGGGCTGCAATGGACACAAAAAATTATCAAAGACATAATATTGATGGAGCTTCTACATGTGTTTGATAAGCATTCATATGGGAATCATGTCCTAACATAAAGATGATGCAACACATCTCTCTTATACTCCTCAAGAAAGGGAAAACTCCAAGCAATCTTGAATTAAGAATCAACAAAGTATAGCCTTAGGTAATTTGATATGATGTTTGAATCACAAATATGCTACCTTGACCAAACAAGATTATCTAACTGTCACAAGATAATTATAGAACATGATTTCACTCTATCCCTAGGGAGGTAGCAAAAGAAAGGTAAATACCATAGTAGATCTTGAATTTGTTGTCACTATTCAATCACTACCACCATGCTACTCCATCTAATACACACTTCTCCCCATGCTCTTGCGTACAAGTTTGATAAGAACAAGTACTTAAGAACGGGGTACATGATATGCATCTATCAATACATCTTACACATAACAAGTACTTAAGAACGGGGTACATGATATGCCTCAGATTCACTAACCCATCGCTAAAAAAATCTGACACCATCAAATGTGTCTCCCCTTGCACTCTTTTGGGGCAAGTTTGAATCATTGGCCTCAGTGAAAAATAAAAATGAAATGTATACACTATGTAACATATATTCATGGTGTGTATCGAAATCTACGCTCTAGTAATAGCAATCCCTAAAACCCCTAAAATCAATATATTATAGATCGATTAAATCTACAACACAAGAAGAACCGTATGAACAACAACAAGCAAATGTAAATTTACTAGATGGAAGATGAGCAGATCTAATCAAATCTCTAAAATAATCGGCCGTTCGAACCATATATTCTAATATGCCTATAACAAGGAGGCAGAGCAAAAGAAATTATAGGATTATCAAATCCTATGTATAAATAGTGAAATATGCAAATGCGAATAGAGAAGCAAAGTAGTACCCCAGATGCCTCATTGGAGACCTCCTCGTCAAACTTGTCCCTCTCCTTGATTTCTTCGAGGATGGGGTCACTGATGATGTGGGCGTAGTTCTCGTCTTCCGCCGAGTTGAAGAAGTCGCCTCCGCCTACATGCCCCTCATGCATCAAGATATATCGCTGGCACCACGAGGTTGTCGTTCACCCGCTGCTCGACGATGACAACGACTAGATGGACGAAGTCCTAAGCAGCGACAGCGCGTCCACGAGCGGTGTGTGTGCCCGGAGAAGCTTCCTTCGCCTGCTCGGCGATGACTGAGCCATGTACTGCACCTCCAACTAGCTTCACCTCCGGCTTGTCTTCACGGGTACACTTCATGGCGCAGCTAAGGGGAGGGTGGTTCTATGGAAGGAGCTTCTGCAGGCGCGGAAGGTGCAGATTGGTTTTTTTACTAGACAGATTAGGGGAAAAGGACGCTAACTCCTGGAAGACGAAGGATGAGCTGGTTTGTATACGCGGGGATAGTTGATTTCCCTCGAGTCGACACAAGGGTGTGGACGCGCAGGTGGTGGACTCGTGCATGATCTTCACTTTCTAATTGCAATAACAACAGATCAATGCGCATGCTACCTCAGAAACATGCACGAAGCCAGTTTTCGAGACGAACGGTATAATGGTTCGCCATAGTAGACCCCTGGAGGTGGGTAATGTTTGTGACTGGCTATGGTTTAGTGATCTAGAGATACGGCCACTATTGTCATTCGTCTCAGGTATCCGTTAGAGGCGTTTCTTTTTAAAGACCGACCGAGGGGGAAGTAGTACTTGGGACAGTGCTAATTCCCAACCGTCTGAGGTTATAGTTAGAGGCGGTCACAAAATTACGACTACCTGAGGTTGATAAACACAATTGGTTGTTTGTATTTTAGAGGTAAACCGCCTCTAGATACCGTCTCTAAGTAATGTGTTTGTACTAGTGATCCTTAGCATCATATTTCTTGGTTGTTAATCAAAGTAAATAATAGTGCATGAAAGTTTCGGCAGATTCTACTATCCACGTCGGTCTGATTCTTTCTGTTCATAAGATGGACGCGGGGGAGGCCACACATCGCCATCGCAGCGGTGCCCCCTCTCAAGAGGAGGCGGGTCCCACCTCTATGGATTCCTTAGCGTGGGAAGGTCATGTGTCCTTTCCTACCATGAGTCACGGTACGGTGGGCCGCGATCGTGGTCTGGCCCGTCATCGGCGGCCGTGGGTAAGAGCATGATCTTTGGGAAACGTCTGGAGCGAGTCAGATCTCCAGACCCGTTAGGGCGTGGGGACCGTCAACGGATGACGGGGAAGAGGAAACCCTCGCCGTCCATGGGTTCTCGTGGCCGGGAGCTGAGATGGCAGTGGAAATCCTCACGGTTAGTGGGTTCTTGCCAAGAGGTGGTGCGATGGGTCCCATTCGCGCATGAGAAACGCTCTCACTAACGTATCCGCGTGCATACTTCCGACTATGCACCATGCCTCGCATCTGCAGATAGTATGGGTGTTGCCGGTCTGTACGACACACCATGCATGCTGCCCGCTTTTACGCCATGCCTTGCACGTCTCTGCTTTCGAGTTTTCACGGCAGCGCATGGAGTAGAAAACTCTTGTCCCTTTTTTCTGTATGTAGTGTGTTAGCTAAATATAAGACGTTTTAGGTTTGTGAAAAAACGAATATAGACTTATTTTAGTATATAGTTTATTCAATTTTGGAATAAATCTACACACTAAAAAAAAGTCTAGATTCATTTTTTTCACAAACCTAAAACGTCTTATATTTTGGAACGGAGGGAGTAGGTTCCTAGGTTCTCTTATCCCCCATCTCCGTCGTTCTTCGGTTCGTCTTCATGGTCGGTTGCATGCATCGCTTCGGTGACCACACCCAAAGCTAGCGCTGCAGCTTCCCACGATTGTGGCCAAAAACACGTCGTGGTGTGTTCCTATTATAGCTTCTTTCTTCTCCTTTCCTAAATAACATCCCACCATGATTAGAAACACCGCTCCGTTTTCTTCTTGCTCGCTTGCAAATCCTCCACCGTCCTGCTGGCGATGGTGTCAACAAAAATGGTCGGTAGTGATTAGTGAATTCAATGATTTTCAACTTTATTCTCCCTTTTATAGAATTCTATAGGTTTCGCTATTTGGTTCTCTTTGTTAAATTTCTTTTGGTGTTTCTTAGTGTTCTTTGCTTTATTGTGTGTGTGCTTTGTTTCTTACGCTTTTTTTCATTTACCATGTTGAGAATTGAAACCATTGAATGCGAATATCATGATGGATAATGTTGAAAGCGATATCATTGGGGTTAATAAAATAGGTTACGACCATAAACAAAGATTGTTGGTGTCTCCCAACTGCAGGAGATATATTGTACTACCTTTCAATATAGAAAAGGTTGTCGAACCCGGTGAGAATTTGAAGGTATGCGTTAGCAAGTTCAACAAGTAAAACAATAAAAGATATAAAAGTTTTGTGTTCTAGATTTATGGTTAGCACAATAGTAAATTGATGTAAAGTAAATTACAAGAAAGTAAATGCTCTTTTTATAGAAATTCAAATCCTCTATGCAGCAAGACAAGCTCAAGTTTGTGTTTTTATATGTGACAAACATTTCTGACTGCAGCATGGATTTGTTCAGCATAAAGATTTTTTTAAAGTATGGTAAGTATCTTGTCAAGTTTTATTCTGATTGGACAGAGGCTAAAATAGGTGGAAGTCATATACATGTTGATACGTCAGAAACGTATCTATAACTTTTGATGTTCCATGCTTGTTTAGTATCTACTTTGATTTGTCTACACTTTGAGGTGTTTTTATATGTTTTCTAGTACTAACCTATTAACAAGATGCCACAGTTTCAGTTGCATGTTTTCTTCTGTTTTTGGTTCCAGAAAAGGCAGAACATCAATATTCTCGGAATTGGACGGGACAAAAGCCAAAGTCAATATTTTACCGTAGGGAACATGGAGCCAGAGTACGAGACGGAGGAGAGACACCAAGGGGCCACACCCCTTGGCCGCGTGGCCAGGCCTGGCCCGTGCCTAGGGGGAGGAGGGTGCGGCTGATACGTCGGAAACGTATCTATGATTTTTGATGTTTCATGCTTGTTTAGTATCTACTTTGCTTTACTTTGTCTACACTTTGAGGTATTTTTATACACTTTCTGGAAATAACCTATTGAAAAGATGCCACAGTGCCAATTGCTTTTTTCTGCTGTTTTTGGTTTCAGAAAGCTAAAAAATGAATATTCTCGGAATTGGACGGGACAAAAGCCAAAGTTCGAGACGGAGGAGGACACCAGGGTGGCCACACCCTAGGTGGGAGCAGGGCCAACCTTGGCCGCGCCCACAGGGGGTGTGGCCCCTGGCCCTCCACCGACCTTGCCTCCGTCGCCTATAAGAAGCCTCCGACCCAGAAACCCTAAATAATCAACCAGAAAGCCACGAAAAGTTCCGCAGCGCCGCCGTCACCGAAGGGGAGATTCGGGGGATAGAAAGTCTCTGTTCCGGCACCCTTCCGGGATGAGAAAGTGCCCCCGGAGCCATCTCCATCGCCATCTTCATCACCGTTGCTGATTCCCATGATGAGGAGGGAGTAGTTCTTCCTCGAGGCTAAGGGCTCTACCGGTAGATATGTGTTCATCTCTCTCTATGCATGATCTTGCTGTGGTCATGATCTTTGTAATCAAGTAGATCTGCCTTGCTACTCAAGTGCTTCAATAGATCTTTGCTCTCCCCATGTGTGTAAAAGTGACAGCGTGCACGCCATGGTGGCACTTAGGCTGGAGTCTACATAAATACTCATCGTGCTTTAATAGATCTATGCTTTTACCCACATGTGTGAAAGTGACAGCGTGCACACCGTGTGTAGCACTTAAGCTAGATTATATATATTTGTTATGAGTTATATTTGGATTTGGATGTCTCTATGAAATTGTGGTGTTTGTTGGAACCATCTAGCGCTCAAGGTGACAGTGTGGGGTTATCTAGATGGGGAAGGCGGACTTTGAGGTGTATTGTTATAGCCCTACCATGGATTAGAGTGTCCAACCGGAGAGTAGTTAAGAGTAGTATCATTAAGAGAAGATATTTATATGAGAGAGTGTTCACTAGTGAAAGTATGATCCCTAGGCCTTGTTTCTAAACATTGAAACACCGTTTGCATCTAGATCTGTTGCATGTTTGCTTGCTTTAGTCTTTACCTCACCGTCAAGCTCTTTTCTGGCAAAGTTACCACTTGTATTTCACTATCTCTTCGTCGAACTAGTGCACCTATACACCTGACAAGTGTATTGGGTGTGTTGGGAACACAAGAGACTTCTTGTATATTTATTGCAGGGTTGCTTGAGAGGGATACCTTTGACCACTTCCTCCATGAGTTCGATAAATCTTGGGTAATCCACTTAAGGGAAACTTGCTGCTGTTCTACAAACCTCTGCACTTGGAGGCCCAACAACTGTCTATAAGAATAGAAGTGCGTAGACATCAAGCTATTTTCCGGCGCCATTGCTGGGGAGGAAAGGTAAAAGGCACTCACACATGTTACCCCACGGCAACAGCAAGCCAGAAAGCTATTTTCTGGCGCCGTTGCTGGGGAGGTAAGGTAAAAGGTACTCACATCATTCGGTGTGAGTGCTCGAAGTTATTTCCTTTAGATTCTGCAATGTGGTCTTTTTGTTTCTTGTTTTCACTAGTTAGGATTAATGGAAAACAACAACAAAAATTAGAGAGGTTTATAGTATTTATCTTGAGTTAGGACATGAAGTTTTTTAAGAGAAAATTAATAAAACCTATGGAACTTTATTTTCATGCCAATAACAATGTTATTAGTATGAAATCTTTGAACAACATTATTCTAATGCTATGGAAAAGTCTAAGCTTGGGGAAGCTAGTTTTGATGAGCATGATATTGTTAGTCCCCCAAGCACGGAGGAGAAAATTTTCTTTGATGATACCAAACCTCCAATATATGATGATTAAAATGATGAGTATGATATTTTCAGTCCACCTCCTATTGAGGAGAAAATTAATTGTGATTACAGTATGCCTCCTATATTTGATGATTATAGTGATGAGAATATTATTGATAGCTATTTTGTTGAATTTGCTCCCACTACAATTAATAAGAATGACTATGCTTATGTGAAGAGTAATAATCATTTTATGCATGTGGCTCATGATAAGAATGTTTTATATGATAGTTATATTGTTAATTTTATTCATGATGCTATTGAAAGTTATTATGAGAGAGGGAAACATGGTCTTATGCATCTCAAAAATATTAAGTTTCCCCTCTTTATGTTGAAAATTTTGAAGTTGCACTTGTTTTGCTTTCCTATGCTTGTTGCTTTGTGCTTCTATGACTTGTTTTTTTACAAGATTCCTATGCATAAGAAGTGGGTTAGACTTAAATGTGTTTTGAATTTGCTTCTTGATGCTCTCTTTTACTTCAATTCATATTTCTTATGAGAGCATCTTATCAAACTATCAACCCTAACTTAAAGGCATTAAAGAAAACTACTTGTTGGGAGATAACCCAAGAGTTTTATTGAGTCTTAGAAGTTATTACTTCTGTAATTACCTCTCCTTATCATTTTTGTTTGCTTTTTGTGCCAAGAATGACCTCTAATGAGAGGGAAGTAAGATTTGGGGAGTTGCTCTCCTGAAACAGATTTTTATACTCCACCACCAAAATTTGTAAGGAATCTCTATAAGTCGAATTGAGCTGATATTTTGTGAATAAATACCCCAGTATGTTAGATAACTTTCATTAGTTCAACACTTTTTTATTTGAGCAACATAAGGTCTTCGAAAAAATCGGTTTCTACCTGCTGGTCTGTTTTGACAGATTTCTGCCATTATTTGCATTTGCTTCTTATTGATTCCTTTTTGGGTTCTTTTTGGGAAATTGAGCTTTTTGAGGGAATTGCTGCAGTAGTTTCTGTTTTTAGTAAAAGTTTTACTGTTACAAAGCTAATCCCAAAGGTCTGTTATCTTTTGAATACACTAATATTGCTAATGAACATTGTGTGAAGTTTTGTATGAAGGAAAATTTTCAGGTGTAGAGAAAGAATGATGTAATGAGATAAAGAATGGACAAAAGCTCAAGCTTGGGGATGCCACCCCGTGTCACCCCAAGAAATATTCAAGAGGTACACGCGTTAAAGCTTGGGGATTCCCAAGGCATCCCCTTCTTCATCAATAAAAAGCTCAGGTCTTTCTAGACACTTCGTTTTTATTGTTTCATGCACAATTATGTTGTTGTTGGAGCGTCTTAGTTTTCGTTTCTATTTTTAGTTTTATTGAGTAAGTTGGTTAGATCCCAGCACACTTATTTTGGAGAGACACACACTGTTTTCATTGCTAGAACACTCTAGTTTTCATTTTTATTGTCTTGTGAGTGTTCTCTTTTGCTAGCACTGTGTTTAGCTTTAGTTTTCTTGTGCTTATTTCTTAGAAATTTTTAGTTCTTTTTTGTGGATTTGTGAGACAAGCTCACTGATCTTTATTGATTATTATCTTTGTGAATTGTTTCAAATAAGTTGATTGGTGTTGGATAGGAGTAGAAAGTTCTTGCTTGAGTAGTACAAGAGGAGCTTGCTTTGACTGTGACTTAGACTTTATTTTGTCATGATAGGTATTTTTTTGACCTTATGATTAGTGATTATAGTTGTAGCATGACTTGTTCCAAACAATTGAGATTGCTTAATGTGCCTTGAAAGAATCATGCGTTGTTTTAGCATACAAAAGCATAGTATTGTGGTATTCTCCTTTGATGCTTTGTTTGGGTTAACTTGGCACATGCTTACACCATGTTATGACTATGAACAAGTCACCATAGCCTCTATTATCATTTAGTCCTTGACTTGTAGTACCACTTTATGCTTTGATTAGTAATGTTTTGCCGCTCTGCATGATTATGGCCATTATTGCTCTCTTAGTTTGTCGCTCCCAGTCTTTTGCTAGCCTCCACGTGTATGAGTAAGCTCTACTCATGCATCCAACTCCCAAGAAACCAAGTTATTCCAAAGTGTCCACTATAAATTCCTATGCATGGTGTGTTACACCATTCCAAGTACATTCTTGTTTTCATCTACCTTCCAATTAAAAAGTCTTTTTGTTATGTGAAAACTTAGTGATTAAAGCTCTCATGAACTTGATGGCACACTTTATTTGTCTTGCCCCTAATAAACTTGAACCATTGTGTCATTTATGTTGTATATGCTTGCACTTATACGTTGGAATTAGCAAAACCATGCTGTCATGGGGAAGGCTTTCAACATTGCACTTATACATTGTACACAGTTGATATCATGCTCTTTTGTTTATGGATGTCGTCGGTGTGAAATAAAAGGGGAGCTTGTAAGTCCATGGAGTTATGTATGTGTGTTAGAGAAACGCCTGGGCCACTAGCCTAAGCCGCCTAATCATGGTGGAAACTTGCAGCATCACCATAATGACATCTATGAAGCATTCTTCTTATAAAAAAGAGAGACATATTGAAAAGAGGAAAGAGAGAAAAAAACACTATTTTCCCATGGTAAATAACAAGATTGCTGAGATGCTCATTTTATGCTTTCCTTGTCATTTTGATTATGGGATAGCTCATGTATCATGTGCAAGGGGTATCCCATTGGCGATTCTTTATGATACACATGTACTTACTATGAGAAGAACTTACAGGTGACTAAAGTTGAGTAGCACGAGGAGCGGCCCTCGTATTCAAGGGACATGAGATTGCCAACTTATACTTTGTCAAGAATATACTTCATAGTTTGTTCATTTTAACCTTAATCACTTCAAGATGCTTATGATAGGGGCAATGAGAGCTGAAAGCTAACAAGTACCATAATTTTTTGAAGCTCTTTTTGAGACTTGAAATCCCTGCTTCCCTATTATGAAGGGCCTTTCTTCCACCATTATATTGAGTCTCCACCTTCTATCCTTTGGCACCAGTTAAGAGAGCATAATTGCCATTCTTAGTTCTATGTGCATTGTCCCAAAACTTATTGATTGATTCATATTGTTGATATTGCTTGTTCTTGAACTATTTGTATCTAGTCACTCTTATGAACTTTGAAGGTGTCCTACGCATTTATGCTTTGCTACCTCATGAGGGACAAGCTGAATGCCACTATGCTATGTTTTCTATATGTGAAACAAACAAACGTCTTTCAATGCATTGTTATTCATGATCTTTGTTTGTAACCTTACATGTTGCATGCATAGTTACTTTGTCTTATTGTTATAACTCCATCTTTCATGCTCATGTTTAGAGTTCTTTGATCCCAGATTTCAATGCTTACAAATGGTTTGATCTTGATTTTGATGGTGCATGTCACCTCAAAAATTATTCTTTTTATCACTTACCTACTCAAGGACGAGCAGGAGTTAAGCTTGGGGATGCTTTATACATCGGAAAAGTATCTATAATTTTTGATGTTCCATGCTTGTTTAGTATCTATTTTACTTTGCTTTGTCTACACTTTGAGGTGTTTTTATATGTTTTCTGGTACTAACCTATTAACAAGATGCCACAGTGCCAGTTGCCTGTTTTCTTCTGTTTTTGGTTCCAGAAAAGGCAGGAAATCAATATTCTCGGAATTGGACGGACAAAAGCCAAAGTCAATATTTTACTGTGGGGAACATGGAGCCAGAGTATGAGACGGAGGAGAGCCACCAGGGGGCCACACCCCCTGGCCGCGCGTCCAGGCCTGGCCCGCGCCTAGGGGTGCGACCAACCTAGGTGTCCCCTTGCCTTGCCTCTTCGCCTATAAGAAGCCTTCGATACCAAAACCATAAGTACCTGATCAATCTTCCATGAAACAATTCGTAGCCACCGCCACCATCGTCCCTAGATCGGGGGGATCTGAAGCTCTTCCCGGCACCCTGTCGGAGGGGAGATCATCCCAGAGGCCTTCTTCTTCATCATGCCAGCCTCCGGTATGAAGCGTGAGTAGTTCCACCTTAGACTACGGGTCCATGTAGTAGCTAGATGGTTATATCTCATCCTTTGTGCTACCATGTTTAGATCTTGTGAGCTCCGGTCATGATCAAGATCATCTATTTGTAATCATGCATGTTGTGTTTGCGGGGATCTGATGGATATTGAGATTACTATGTCAGATTGATTAATGGTTTTCTCTTATTGATTTTATCATGTCTATGTTGTTTGTGATCTTGCATGCTCTCCGTTTCTAGTAGCTATCTTGGCCAAGTAGATGCTAGTGACTCCAAGAGGGAGTATTTAGGCTCAATAGTGGGTTCATGCCTCTATTTAATCTAAGGGAAGTGACTGAAATATCTAAGGTTGTAGATGTGTTGTTGCTACTAGGGAGAAACAACAGTCTCTTATTCATGGAACAAGTGGATTGTTTACCTTACACACTTTGCTTAAAGCAGTTATCCGTTGCTTGCAACTTAATACTATAGGGGCTTCGGATGATAACCTGAAGGTGGATTACTAGTCATAGATGCAGTTGGATGGCGGTCTATGTATCTTGTTGTATTTCCCAATCAAATCTCATAGGATCGTGAATGTCTAGTATTGCATTATTATGCCTTGCTCAGTCATGTCAATTGCCCTGCTGTAATTTGTTTACCTAGCATGCCATGTTTGTTTATCTTAAGGAAAACACCTCTAGTGAACTATGGACCCCGGTCCAATCTTTTTCATTGATACATCTTCCACTATTACTGTTTACTTTCTGCAAACCACCATTACCTTCCACACCATACAGTTAATCCTTTGTTTTCAGCAAACCGGTGAGATTGACAACCTCACTGTTCGTTGGGGCAAAGTCTTGAGTTTGTGTTGTGCATGTTTCCAATTGTTAGCAACACCTTTGAGTCGTTTCCTTCCTCCTACTGGTTCGATAACCTTGGTTTCTTATTAATGGAAGAAATTGCCGCTGTGCTCATCATACCTTCCTCTTGGGCTCTCCCAACGAAGCTCAACAATCAGCTGAGCCATGTCACATGTGCAAGTACACCCTTAACGATTGGTCCTAAGTTCATTTTCATGTGGAATCGTCAAAAGATTCATTAAGACATAAATAAAAAACATTTCTTAAAATTCTAAGGTTCTCGATCAAAACCCCTATTATAACTCTAAGTCTTAGGACATGGATTCTATCATTCTGAGGCTTAGCTCTTCCAGTTCACGTTGATGTACTAAGTTGGTACTAGCAGCGCATCCAGGGGTGCCATATTTTGGCGGCACCGTCCTCGACTATCGCCTAGTCAACATATCGTTCACGATGGTAGGCTCCACTGTCAATTTTGAGAAAGTCTTTGCCACATGGCACACGACATGGACCCGATCCCACGCGTGAGTGGTAGTGGCTAGAAACAATTTGGTAGAAAAAGATTAAAATCTATCTATTGCCCAGTCACCCGTTGACCTTGTCCTGGACCCGCATGTCATTGATAGTGGCTAGTTTAGGATGGTGCAAAAAGACATTTCTCCATTTAATCATAATTTCTAAAAAACTTTAATCCTTAGATAATTCATAACTAATTCATCCTAATTCAGAAAATTATAAATAATACATGAAAATGACCATAAACAGATCTATCCATCTACATCCAAATTTTAGACACTTGTGTCGAATAAAAAATTGAAAATAAATAAAACCTTTACATATACTTTCTTTTAAAGCAAAAGGAAATTCAAATTCGCAAAATAATATATAAACTATGAATAAAATAGAAGCTTATATTCAAGAATGAAGATCCAACACCATTTTATTTCTTGAAGTAATATAAACACAATTATAATCAATTTGTGCCTAAGCAACATTTAAAAATTTGAAATTCAAAACAATACTTAAAGATGATTTATAAAATTGATAAAATACTTTAGAACTATTACTCTTCACTGAATAATAATAGTAAAGAAAATTTCTTTCAATTCAAAAAACATTCTTAGTTAATAACATGAAATACCAAAACAAAAGGAATATAACATTCCCACATATAATAAAGGGAGATACCCTTTATTTTCCAAAGTATAGTAATAAAATAAAACCTCAATGGAAAGTAAATACAACCAAATGAAAACTCGATGAACCAATAATTATTAAATTCCAAAAATACCATTTTAAAATTAGAGTGTCACATATAAAATAAATTTAAAACAATATTCTTGAATAAGAGACAACTCTTTTCCAACTATCTTGAAATAAAATTATGAAAGAACAAAATGATAATTTTCTCATTCTAATAAAAATCAACAATATTTCTTTATTGATGTAATGATGTTATACAATGTATTACCTTATTTCCTTTTAATTTTTAAGAATATTGAGAAAAAATAAAGAATTTGCTAAACTATTAACAACAAGAAATACATGGAATATAACAACCAAATTGTTATTCATCCTTACTTAATAGTTTGGAACAATTTTCATTTATTAAATTAAATCCACTAATAGTACCAATTTTCCTTTATTAAAGTAAATCCACTAATAATACCAATCCAAAACCGAATAACTCAAACCCTAAACTAAACCAACGGGGGTTAATTTTGGTGTTAGAATTACTGCATATTATACATTATGCATAAAAGCATATTGACAACTATTAAAACATTAGTCCTTACTGATGCATGTCAAATGCATTCATGAACTTTATAATTTATTGTGTTAAAATACATATTATGTTGCAACTTTATTATATTTATTGGGACTAACCTACTCATAGTTGCAATAGTTCATAATTTTTTGGTTTACACTTTGTTGTGTAGGAATTGCACAAATATGGAAGGAGATCGCTCATTGTGGTAAAATTTGGAGTTTCTTGAAATCTGTCACTACAGAATATTTTTCGAAGATTGTCCAGAAAGACCCAGAAGATGGCATCAAACGGAAAAAGTCAAAACATGAAAGTTGTTGAAAATTTTCTTCTAATATCGATAGACATAAAATTATCCCCATACTGCGGACACGGCTTGAGGACCCCAATTACTGTGGCTACATAATTAGTTTCGGGAATCTGAAAGTTTGTGACGTGATTGAGTCAAAATATTTTCATACTTATGGGATTCGGCCAAGTCACAATTTGGTGGACTCATAAAATAACTTGGGGATTCCTAGGAAGGTTATAGAGGTTCCTAAGAGACCTTGGATCAAAAAGGCATCCATTTGATAGCCTAAATTGCATCTCTACCTCTATATATTGAGAGGAAACCCTAATTTTGGAGGCAGCCATCCACTGTGATGAAAATCCTCCTTCTTGGCAGCCGCCTAGGAGGGGTATATCCTCCATATCAGCACCATCTCCAAGGAATAAGGGGACCAAGGGGCTGCCGTAGCCCAATAGGAGGGCATCGGCGCCACCTCATCTTCTCGTGTGTCCGCCTCTCCCTCTTGGGAAGGCACTTCTCCATCACCATCTACAACAACTCTCCATCATCCCTTATTGTGACCTCTTGTCAAACATGATATGTGGTGAAATTTATTTTTTCCGCATGATCTAGTGTATATTTATGACTATGTTTGAGTAGATCTAATTATGGCAATTGTGAAATAGTTTGTTGTTGGTTGCACACAAATATATGTTATTTTCCATGATGATATTATGTACTAATATATGAGTACACACATATGTTGGGGATACATAAGGTTATCACCGTTGCATGTTGATAGGAGGAGGGACGGCTAGAGATTGACAAAAAACGTGTCCCAAGTCTTAAATATGCATGCCATATTATTTAATGGGGGATAAGTTATGGGACCTTAAAACTTATAGCAGTGATTGAAATTTATGTCTTAATAACTCCATTTCTTGGTCATAATTGGACTTGGGACAATCACTAGTGGTGTATTTGCTCAATAACTTGGCCACACCTATTTATGGCTCCTCTCTAGAAGAAACAATAATAAAATATCGATGTGCTTCACTAATTGTTACAACCAAATGAATAAAATAATAATTTTCCTAAACACTTGCTCCCTTAAGATACTTTATTATACTTTATTTGCTTGCACTTTACCTATTTTTAGTTTACTTGCAGTAGTTTACTTTCTATCTTTACTTTTAGAATTTTATAATTTTATAGTTAGAACTAAAAAGTACCGTACACACTAATTGGGTTATATGGCTTTATAGAATATATAGTTTACCTTCAGCTATTCGTGGCTTCGACACTCAAATACTTATCGAATTATACTATAGTGGTTTCCTGCTCTTGGGGATTATCACTTACCAGATGATGTTGTCTTGAAAATTGGATCTTATGACAACACAAAGCACGCTAATTTCATAATCTTGCACTCTAGAGGTGATGGCTGTGAAATATAGTCATCCACGTCCATATTTAAACTAGATATTATTCATATATTTGATAAAATATCTCTCTATTTCCTGCCACTAATGCCTAATGATCAAAGGGGTATGCAATGCTTTCTTGCTATTTTTGCCTGCGCAGATAATGACGTATTATAAAGGGAGTCACTACATAAATGCCAAACATACGAGATTTCCAACACAAAAAAGAAACCAGGAGCCGTGAGGAGGCAACTGCAAGTTTAACGACCAACTATACGGCCAACCGCCATATAGTTGCCGCCGTATAGTTTGCACCGACCTCCTTAGGTAAAACAGAACAACTTCCGTGAAGGGACCCCTATATAAAGAGGCTTCGGGCGACGAGAAACAAGCCCCCGACTCGACAACATCGTTTCTTACATCCTCAACTCTCCCTGCCGCCATGCCAGAGGAATATATCTAGATCTAAACCTCTAAACCCTTCTCCACCATCATAGCCATCTTCCACCACTTGTAATAGTAGATCTCATCTCCAATTGGCGACATTGTAATAATATTTGTTATCAACTCTATGATCTCTATTACAATGTTTATGATTGTCGATTTCATCTCTATATGTGAGTAATTCTCCTTGGGCTAAGGGCTTCGGCCTAGCCATGTAGCTTTTGTGCATGTTATTTATCATAGATGGGATCATGTATTAGTTTGTATGACTTTATGATTGTAGTACCCTCTCTTGTCTCAATCTAAGGACTTGCCAGGTACCCAAGACCCCAAGGATTGATCCAGGTAAAGGGAGTGTGAGTAACGACTGATCTGCGGAATAGGAACCCCAGTGACAAAAAGGATAGTACAACTGTATGTGAGGAACTTACTTGGGATTAATAGTGACATCACTATGCATATCATTAGTTCTCTTTCTTTCATGGCCCTTACTCTCTCCATCGTCAACAACAACAACAACAACAACAACAACAACAGCAACAACAACAGCAACAACAACAGCAACAACAACAACAACAACAACAACAACAACAACAACAACAACAACAACAACAACAACAACAACAACAACAAAACCAACAACAACACCAACACCAACAACAACAGCAACAACAACAGCAACAACAACAACAAGATCGCAAACTCTTGGTCCGGTGAAAACGCAATATGAATTCTGTAAGGGTCCCAACCTTTGATAAGGTAGAGTCCCCTGTGTTTACAATGCTAGTCCCTGGATTAATAGCTAGCATCCACAGTTAAGATGTAATATCAAGAAACAAAGGTCATAATACAACTTTATAACCAGGAATAACATAATTTTATTACATCTTACATAGCTCATTTGGCTATTACATTACATTGAAGCAGAATATCTATAAGCATGGGGTCCTTCATCTTCGAAGTGCCACAGGCAGACATGTTGGTTGTAGACTTGTAATCCTAATCACTTAAACTTCACTAAAACAATCAAACCTGCAACATAACAAGTTACAGCCACAAGGGTCAATACATTTGAATTGTATTGGCAAGTGATACTATGGTAGTATAGTGGAGTCTATCATCTATATGCATTTGGCTAAGTAGAGTTGAGGCTTGCATTGCTCAAAATAGATTTTTCCTTAACATTTGAAAACACTAAATTTTTGCTTGACAAAATCATTTCTCCCAATCAAAGATTGAAGATCCTTTAACCCTTGTTCAACCACAAGTTTTTAACTTAGAAATTTGGATGATGAGATTCTTGATAGCTTCCATGTCTTGATGCTCAAATTGTCCTTTACCAGGGACATGGCTAAGTACTTAGATTGTACACTCTGCAGAGGTGGTGCACTTTCCCCACAAGACTTGGTTTCACCAATACAAGATCTTTCAGAAGCCTTCCCTTAGACCAAAATGGACGCGTTCCAACCTATCAAACTCTACCACCAACTATCCATATGGCTAAGTTCTTGCAACCTATATGATCCAGACAGAGCCCATAATGCCAAGTGGCTGTAGTTAAAGCTTCTCAACATTTGACATCTCAAATCTCTTTGTTCCTGGGTGGCAATCCACAAGTGTGATACACAAGGTAAACCATAAACATGGGCCTTGTGTAACCACTCAACCAAAAACCACCAAGAAATTACCATTCCACCCAGGTGATTCATTAACTTAATTTTTTTATAAAACAAAAACACAAGTCCACAGACTTAGAAATTTTCCATGTATGGATATATATTCCACCCTTGTTTTCTATTAGCTAATCTAAGCTTGATAGTAGTAGGAATCTTAACTTAGGAAAATTTCTACTAAGGTTTCATCTACTAGGTTTTCCTATAGCAAGGTTTATACTTAACAAAATTCCATGCAAGTTTTACTTAGAAAAATCACTAATGCATAGTGAAAGTAATGGGACAAAGTATGAAGCATCACTTGCCTTTTTGGTAGAGTATAAGTTCACTCCTTGTCCTTGCTATAATCACACTCTTCAAGTGATGGGGATACGCCTACTGGGGTATACTCAGCAGGACGTTTCCGACTGGCCCAAGGGCTGGCGAGTGGGCCTGCAGAACGGCGAGTGGATCAAAGCCCAGCAAGGTACCAAGCGACTGGAAGCTGAAGGCCCAGGCGAGTAGATAGGCCCAGTCGGACTAGGTTAAACGATTCAAGTCAGAACCGAATCGGTTGAGATATGTAAACCCTAGGGAGGTGAGCCTATATAGACCTCCTATAGGGTGAGTAGAGACACGTTCCTCATACACCCAAGCGACTCGCCGCCCTTGAGCTCGCCCATTGTAAACACCTCCATAATACAATCTAGCAGGAGTAGGTCTTTACCCTCCGGGGGGCCGAACCTGGGTAAAACCCTGTGTCTTTACCCTCATCCCGCCCAGCAGATGGCTGGCCGCCCTTGACCCTCGTTCTACTATCATTGCCGATTGCAAGATCTGCGTGACCATTCCCACGGCGGTGGCGCCCACCGTGGGGCCTGGCGGTCGGCGGTTTTCTGGCGAGATCCAATCTGCCCATCAACGAGGCAGTCGCCACGGTCGCATGATAGCGATCGGCGAGATGCTCCAGATCTTGCCGAGCAGCTACGTCCGCGGCGCGACCCGTCACGCCTGGCGTGATCCGCCAATTGGCACGATTAGCCTCTTCGGCCTCACCGGCGTCATCGTCTCGGAGGACTCGGCTCGCATCCGCGAAATCGCCACCACGCGATCGGCTCTCCGAGCCAGGTTCGCGCTCCGCCTCGCCTCGAAGTACAACTCGGCCCACAACGTGGCGGAACTCAACGCCGCGAAGATGCGGCCCTCACCGACGACGCCGACTCGGCGACCGGCGTCACTCGCCGGATCCATCACCGCCTCATCTGCGGGCTCCATCGCCCAGTCTCCAACGGAATACTTGAGACCCCTCCATCCTCGGAATCTTGAATTCGACTCGGGTCGGAGAATTCCGCCGACCTCCGCGAAGAGCGATCGCCACGCCGCGGCTTACATGGCCACCGGCACCGATCCGCCGGAGGATCCTTTCTCCACCCAATCCTCCTAACGCCACGGCAGCGGAGGTCGAGAACTCCGCTTGGCGGCGAGGCGGTACGCAAGGAGCGAGCGGCGCGAAATTCCGCCTCGAGCGGTGACGGCAGAGGCTGTCACGCTACCACCAGCCGGATCAGGTCACGTTTGAACCCCCGTTCAAGGCGTGCCTGAACTTCGGCAGCAACGACCGGCTCGCATAGCCGAGCGCGATCTGCGAACGCGCCACGAGGAAGCGCCCGGCCCGCCAGATCGACGGCGATGGGTGCCCCACCACCACCCAACCGCACCTCCTCGAGGACCAGCCGGATAGTTGTCTCCTCACGGGAGCAAGACGCAAACGGCCTCCCACTGTTCTCCACCCGATGGACAACCTCGTGGCGAGCAGCGGCCGATAGCATCACGGCCACGGCGGCGCGCCTTACGGATCCAAGACGTCAAGGCCACGCTCGCGAAGGCCGTGGAGCAACAAAGAGCGGGCGCCGACTCGCAAGGTCGAGTATACTCGCGTTCCTCGGGAAGCAGAGCGGCCTCCAGCGGCCGCCCAGCGGCGGCAAACACCCTCAATTGCCCGCCACCAGAGCCACTGCAGCTCCAACACCGACCCGCGAACGCGGCACTCTCCACCAACGATCCCAGGCCGGCGACCAACTTCGTCGCCGCTAACGGACAACCCATCGACGCCCGCACACACATCATCAACAACCAAAACTGGCGCGCACGCCAGCCCGACGACTTGCGGCACACCCTAACTAATCGCCGCGATGGCGAGCCCATGGGGTCGCTCAGTCGACTCGGGCCTAAGTGCTTCGGACCAATGATCCGAGGCGAGAAGTACCCGCCAAACTTCAAGGCGCCAAAGGAGATAGAAAAATACGACTCCTCGTACGACCCCGCAGTCTGGCTTGACACATACCTCATGGCAATGGGGATCGCGGGTCACACTGACCTACTCGCCGCCCGTTACCTCCCACTGATGATGGAGGGGACGTGCAGGCAGTGGATCAACACGCTCCCCCAGGACAGTATCGACTCCTGGGAGGAAATGCGAGACGCCTTCGTCAGGCACTTCGAGTGCTCCTACACCCGCGCCACCACCATCAAGGACCTGGAACGATGCGTCCAGGGACCCGCAGAAATCGACCATAGCGGGTCCAACGGTGGCAAGAGCTGCGGTACAACGCGGTCGGCATCCACCGGACACCGCGATCCATTGCTTCAAGACCTCGTGCGCTCGAGCCCCTAGTCGCCAAGCTCAAGCGACACGCCCGCACTCGACAACATCCCGACCTCCTCGAGATCGCCAAGCGATGCGCCGAGGAGGATCCAAACCAGAAATCGACGACGAGTCGGAGGGCAACGCCGCCGCAGGCAACGACGGCGGACGCCGAACCACCTACGCTTCTGGCGGCACCGCCTCACGTGCAAGCGCCGCAACGACGGGCGAGTCGACTTCGCCGTAACGCTGGGCACGCTAACGCGAGCCAAGAGCTACCGCCCGACGGAGGGCAACAGCGCGATGGCGGCAATTACAAGAACAAGCCAAGGTTCGATCGCGGCCCTCCTTAACCAACCATGCGTTCCACAGCGGGAAGGAAAGCCATACGCACACCACCGCCGACCGCCACACCCTCGGAAATCGAGAAGGCACGGCACGCGGGAGGACACCGACAACGACCCGCCAAATGGCGGAAAATTCGCAAAGTAGCGGCTCGCTCCACACCTTCACGAGCTTCAACAAGCGAGAAGAAGGTCATCGCCAGCGCCGTCGCCGTCAACGCGGTGGCCCAAACAGACGTCCCCAGTTCCTCGAACTGGTGAACAACCCATCACCGAGCCGGCAAGACCACTCGCCACGCCGAGTACCGGGGCGAGTCGCCACGGTGGTCAAGCCCAAAGTTGGCGACTCGGCTCCCCAAGACAGCGATGGACGGCGGCAGCTCCATCAACATCCTCTACCTCGACACCTTGAGCATTGCGGCTCCGCGGTCGATGATCGAGACAACCCACACCACGTTCCGGCATCGTCCCCGGTCGGAAGGCGTATCCGATCGGCAAAGTCACGCTGCCAGTCACTTTCGGCAGTCCGGCAAACTTCCGCACCGAGCGGATCGTCTTCGAGCTGGTGCCCTTCGACAGCCCTTACCACTGCGTCCTGGGGCGCCAGGCGTTTGCTAAATTCATGGCAGCGCCCCACTACGCGTACAACGCAATGAAGCTCCCCGGGCCGTGCGGCGTCATCACCATCCACGGCGACCCCGACATGGCCGCCGAATGCGAGGCCAAAGGAGCCGAACTCGCCGACGCTGTCATCGCGGCAGAAACTAATCACGCCGACGAGCTCGCCAAATACGCGAGCGGGGTCAACAATGACGACCCCACAATACTCAAGAAGCCCAACTCAGAGGGCACAAACACCTCAACCTTTGAGGCCACGACGCACACCCGCACCGTCGAGCTGGTCCCAGGCGACCCCAGCCAGACGGTGACGATCGGGACAGGCATGAGCCCAGCATAGGAAGGCGCGCTCATCGAGTTCCTTCGTGAGAATAGGGACATCTTCGCATGGAAACCCTCCGACATGCCTGGTGTCCCTAGGGAGCTCGCTGAGCACAAACTAAACGCCGACCCCAAAGTGCGACCATCAGCGATCGCTATGGCCCTTCAATGAAGAACGCCGTCGAGCAATCGCCGAGGAAGTGCAGCGCCTGCTCGCTGCCGGCTTCATCCGGCCAATCAAATACTCCAAGTGGCTGGCAAACCCAGTCCTGGTCGAGAAGAAAAACGGGACCTGGAGAATGTGTATCGACTACACAAACCTGAACAGCGCCTGCCCAAAGGAGCAGTTCGTCCTCCCGCGGATCGATCAGATAATCGATTCAACCGCGGGTTCGGAGTCGCTATGTTTCCTCGACGCCTACTCCGGGTACAACCAGATCAAAATGGCTGTCGAGGATGAGGAGAAGACGGCGTTCATCACGCCATTCGGAGCCTTCTGCTACACCGCCATGACCTTCGGCCTCAAGAACGCCGGGGCAACCTACCAGCGGTGCATGCAAGAATGCCTCGCGAGCCAAATTGGCCGCAACATCCACGTCTACATCGACGACGTGGTCGTGAAATCCGCTCGCCAAGGCGACCTACTCGCCGACCTGGCGGAAACCTTCGCCAATCTGCGAAGGTACAAGATAAAGCTCAACCCAGGCAAGTGCACCTTGATTGTACCCGGACAAATCTTGGTACGTCGTCTCCAAACGAGGATCGAGGCGAACCCAACAAAGATCGACACGATCGCCGGCTCGGCAAACCCGAGTGCTGCGTGGCGTCGAGCTGGTCGGCGTGTGGCGGCTCTCGATCGCTTCATCCCCGCAGGCGAAAAGGCGATGCCCTATACCGCTGATGCGCAGAACCCCACCTTCGATTGGGACAAGGAGGCGGACGGCGCTCGCGACCTTAAAAAGTGCTACGCCGCACCACTACTCGCCGCACGACAAAGAGCCGATGCTGGTTTACGTCGCGGCGTCCGAGCGTCGTCGATGCCGTAATGGTTGTCGAACGACGGAGGAAGGAAAGGCGCCCGGTCCAGCGCCGGTGTACTACATCAGCGAGGTCCTCACCGAGTCGCGCCAGCGATACCCATGATACCAAAAGCTAGTATACGCGGTCTTGAGGCTCGGCGCGCTTCGCACTACTTCCGTGAGCACCCGATCACGGTCGTCTCCTCAACGCCACTACAAGACATCATCCGCAATCGCGAGGCGGCGGAGTCGCCAAGTGGGCCGTCGAGATCGGCGTCCACAACATTAAATACGAGCCACGAAGGCGATTAAGTCGCGACCGGCGAGACTTCGCCGCGATTGGGAGCCCGGCCCAGAGAAGCCGCCGTACCTCCATTACGGAGCACGCACCGACGGGTCCAAGAACGCGGACGGTGCAGGAGCGGGGATAGTGATGACTTCACCAAAGGGCGACAAGCTCCGCTACATCCTCCGCCTCGAATTCACGCCCTGCACCAACAACATGGCTGAATACGAGGCCCTTCTCCACGGCATGCGAGCCGCAAGGAGATGGCGTCAATCGCCTCCGATGCTACGGAGACTCCGACCTCGTTCGGGACAAGTCGCCCGGCACTGCGACGCCATCTCCCCTACCATGGCGGCGTATCGCCAAGAGGTGGATAAGTTGGCGGCCACTTCACGGCTACTCGCCGAGTGGATCGGCGGAAAAATGAGGCCGACGCCTCTCTCTCGCATCGGGTCGGCTCGACTCGCACCACCCGCCGCGTGTTCCTCGACACAATCTCTAAGCCATCAGTCTCTCCCGAGAGATCGACATCGAGTCCCACTCCAACCAGAGGCAGCCTTGGTCGCACTCATCACCGAGCAGACGGACCAAGCCCTACATCGCCTACCGAAACCGCACCACCGCCAGACGAGACAACCGCTCGAATGATCGCCGCCGATGCAAGTCTTACACCATCATCGACGGCGAACTACACAAGCGCAGCGTCACCGGCGTGTTCAACGTTGCGTCAACCGGTGAAGGACGCAAAATCCTCCACGACATCCACTCAGCGATTGCGGCACCACGCCGCCGCCTCCCTGGTCGCCAAGGCCATGCGACACGGCTTCTCTGGCCCACCGCACGCCCGGCTGCCGACATCGTCCAGCGATGCGCCGGGTGCCAATCGCCAACCAGACGCGCGTCGAGCTCGGCGCTCAAACGATCCCCATCACTTGTCCATTCGCCGTATGGGGCATGGACATGGTAGGCCCTTCAAGAAAGCCCCTCGGCTACACCCATCTTCTAGTCGCCGTCGACAAATTCACCAAGTGGGTGGAGGCCAAGCCCGATCGGAAGTGCGGAAGACCGCCACCAAATTCCTACGCGAGCTCATATATCGCTACGGGTTCCCAAACAGTATCATCACGGACAACGGCACAAACTTCGCCAAGGGAGCAATGGCCGAATTTTGCGAAGAGCACCACATCCGGCTCGATCTCGCGTCAGTCGCCCACCCGGAATCCAACGGCCAGGCGGAACGAGCCAACCAAAGCATCCTCCACGGCCTGAAGCCGCGACTCCAAGTACCACTCGAGCGCACCGCTGGATGCTGGGTCGAAGAGCTGCCCTCCGTCATCTGGGGAATCCGCACCTCGGTTAACAGGTCGACGGGATTCACTCCCTTCTTCATGGTCTATGGCGCCGAAGCAGTCATGCCCATGGACCTCGAACACGACTCGCCGCGGGTCGTCCACTATACGGAGGCATAAGCAGGCTGGCCCGCCAAGATGGGCTCGACCAGCTCGACGAAGCACGCGACCTCGCTCGATCGCGCACCGCCATTTACCAGCAAGGACTCCGCCGCTACCACAGCCGACGGGTGAAAACCCGCACCTTCCAGGAAGGCGACCTGGTGTTACGCCTCATCCAGGACAAGAAGGGCATGCACAAGCTCTCCCCTCCGTGGGAAGGCCCGTTCGCTATCGGGCGCGTACTCGGCAACGACGCCTACTACCTCATCGACGTTCGCGGGGACGGCGAGCTCGACGTCAAGCGACCATGGAATGTAAACCTCCTCCGGAAGTTCTACTCCTAGAACCCCACACATGTACTCTCCAGTCGCTATGAAATAAAAGAAACGGTTACCGCAAATTGCGCCTACTCTCCATGCCTTGTGCCACTCGCACTCGTAATAACAGCGTCATGCTAAAATGCAGAAGTCAACCTTTGGTACAGCGATCGGCACGGCTAAGTAGTGCGATGTAAGAGCACTGAGTCATTTCAGGTCTTGCGTCGTCCACGCCAATCCGGAGCCCCATTGGAGTCGCCTAGCTCGACTGGTTTTACGAACCAAGACAACTGCCCTCGCTTCTCACAGCGACCTTGGTCCTCCGCATCCTCGGCATAGCGACTCGAACGGCTAAGTACCACGCTCGGGGACTGAATACCAGTTAAATCGCGATCGGTCAGGGAAAACGTCAAGTAAGAGAGCATGCCCAGGACTCGCCACGCGACTGACCCCACGGGCCAGGCAGGAGTGACGCGCTCACACCAACGCGCTAAGTCCTCAACCACCCTCGAGTCGCGCCTTGAACTACCAAGTACCACGCTCGGGGACTCGGCCACCCGACCCCGTTCGCGTACGGGAAAACGGTAAAGTACAGAGCACTCAAGGGAGTCGCCTTGCGACTGGCTCTCCGAGCTCGGGCGAGTCGACTAAACTAACAAAACACTTGATAACGACAAACATCATATACGAGGTGAACCCCACAAAAGGGCGGACGCGCTCGGGGACTCGTCCAAAATCAATCCAAAACACACAAACAAATAGCAAAATGGACACGACGTCCCATTCAATCGCATATTGCATTGTCTTATATTACAAATTATGCCCGCGTGGCAGAACTGCTGCTAACACACCCAGGCAAAAATACTCTATTCTGCAGGCTTCGACGATGACTCGCCAGAATCCCGGCGCCTACGGATGAACACGGTGTACGGGTTTGACGGATACGTCGTCAGCTCACCCGCCATCGCCGAGCGAAAAGGTTGCTCGACCTTGAAGTCACGATGCGGCGGCTCGGGGTCGTTCGGCGCGACGACCGTTTCCTGGTAGGGAAGGAGGTCGCCCATCGCCCAAACACGCTCCGAGTACACGGCGGCACGCTCCTGCAACTTGAGAACCTCGGACAGGTCCACCGCGCCAGTCGACGAAGGATACCCACTCGTCACATCGTCGAGGTCGAAATCCTCGGGGAAGTGGGCGAGTCCAAGGCTCAGCGCTGTCGACGCTCCACGCCGAAACGCCGACCGCGTCATGAACTCAACGACCGCGGGCGCCTTCTCCAAATACTCCCACACCTCAACGAGGTCGCTGGGAATAACCTCCGTGGGCGACATTTCTTGAAGGTAGGCGCGGATGCACGTCGCCGACAGCGTAGCCGAGTCGACGAGCATGCTTACGCACTGCCTCGCGTCGAGCGAGCTCGCTTCTTCTTGGCTACCAATAACGCGACCTGCGAGAAGGCGACAATGATGAGCGCGACGGACACCGCAACACCCCAACTAACGGAAAGGGAAGATGCACTCACCAAGCAGCGGGCGGGCGAGCCCCGTGATGAAACACTGAAGCGACGTGTGGTCGTCCTGAAGCCCAGCAATAAGGGCGTCCGACACCTTGCGATCCTCCGCCGCGGCTGCAATGGCGGCCTTAGCCCGCCCGTCCGCCGAGCTAGCTTCTTCCCTCACCTCCGCGCTCGCTCGAGGTCGGCGACCATTGTTCAAGAACGCCAGGCGACGCGCCGCTTCCAACTCACCAGCGGGACAAGCTCTGGCGACCTTCCTCTGCCTTCGCGGCACTGAAGCTCTTTGTTCGCCTCCGGATTGTGGTCGCTCCTTCTCGACGCTGTTGCGGCCGGTCGGTCCGACTCGAGCAGACCCTGCATATCATCAAAAAAGTCAGTAAAAACGAACTTCCTAAGTGCCCACCCGCTGAAATTCAGCGAGTGCGCACTCGGGGACTGGCGATCAAGAAACTTCCTAAAGTGCCCACCCGCTGAAATTCAGCGAGTGCGCACTCGGGGACTGGCGATCAAGAAACTTCCTAAAGTGCCCACCCGCTGAAATTCAGCGAGTGCGCACTCGGGGACTGGCGATCAATAAATTTCCAAGTGCCCACCCCGCTAAAATTTAGCGCGTACGCACTCGGGGACTGGATAAGAAAGTAAAAAACGAGAAAATAATAAGAATCAAGCCGCAAAGCACCGACTGATCCTCGGGACCGGATATACGGATGGCTGCGCCAAGCATGCCATGAAGTTGCATTGCGTCCACGGATGCGAGTAACGCTGGCGTGTGCCCACGGCTGGTCGACTTCAGCATCGATGGTCCACGGAGCAAGGCGGGATGCAGCCCGCGGCCGCCTTGGTCACGAAGCGAGGGAAGGTGGCGATAGAGGCACCCGCTCCAAGGGAAGTCGCCTCCGCCGTTCCAGGCAAGGAAACGCCCTCCTTCGTAGACGCGGTTGCCTCCACCACGGGGCCGGCCGGCGCGACCGCCGTGTCGTCAGAGACAGTGACGATGTCGTCGCCCTTGGCCTTCTTACTGCCGTCCGCCGAGGCAACGACCTCGTCCGCCTTCCTCTTACGGGAAGGATCCTCCTCGCTAGCGGTGGAGGGTACCTGGGCCACGGTCGGGTGGCCCATCCTTTTCACTCCGGTCCTGCACATCAGTCGAATCAGTAAAGACAATTGAAACAGCTATTGAAAATAGAGAAGGCCGAATGCACTCACTTGGCAACTGGGATGAAGCGTAGCCCTGTGCGAAGGCCGGCCGGTTTTTCCAGCTCGGGGCCCAGTTGGCGACTGAGCCCTAGTTCCATGACGTCGCGTGCCCAAGACACGGACGGCTTCTTCGTCGTCGAGGCTGCGGCTGGCGCCTCTGGGATACCTTCGGCAGGGGCTTCTTGGGCCGCTGGCGGAGCCTCCTTGCGGTAAGCCGCGATCGGAACCTCCTTGCGGCGAAGTCGCCTGGTGGAGCCTTCCCCAGCTCGGTGAAAATGGCGGGGCATCGAGGCCGGCACTTCCGATCCGGGCGCATCTAGCGGTTGTCGCTGGGGCTCGCCCGTCATCGGCCAGTGAGCATCAGAGCTGCTCGTCGAGTGCGGCGGCGAGGCCATCCTCGGCGGCTTTGTTTTCCTCTTCAGGGGGGCCCTCGCCTCCTTCTCCTTCTTCTTCTTCTTCTTCGAAGGAGTGGCCTGGCGGCGCGAGGTGGTCTCTGGGAGTTCGTCGTCATCATCATGACGCTTGAGGCTCTGCCGCCGATTGCTGGCACGCGTTGCCTTGGGTCTTTCGGACCAGCGGGGCAATTTCCTCTTCGGACTCGTCCTCGTCGTCCTCGTTGCCCTTCGCGGGCGGCGATTCGCTTGTATCCTGGGCGGATGGCCCCGGGCTCTCGTCATCGGCGGGTGGGAGCCACCCTTCCACCACTTGGAACAGCTGCGATGGATACGAAACAGAGTTAGAATTACCGCGACTGCATACGCTGCGACTGCGAACAAGATAAAGAAATTACCGTCGGAGCCGGACGCTTCGCGGTGTAGGGGGGGACCCCGGCCTGCGCATCCGCGTACACCGCCTGGGTGATCTTCTTCAGCGCTGGGAGATAGTCCTCCAGCTTCCACTCGTCGAGGCAGGCTTTCGTCGAGTCTCCCCGGCCCGTGTACTGATACATGTAATGGTCGCGTTGGGCGAGCGGAACGAGCCGCCGCCCAAGCCAACAATTGTACAATTTTATCGTCTGGAGCCCCTTCTTCGACCACGGATGGCTGGAGCATCTCGTCGACGACCATCCGCTGGTCGCCGGGAAGCTTGCCGACCTGAAGATGGCGTGGCTCGGCGGTTGGCGAAATACCGTGGGATCGCCGCCTCGTCCTCCGGAGTCGCCTCGGTCACGTAGAACCATGACTTCTTCCAGTCGCTCGCTGCTTTGGCCGGCAGCATCAGATCGAAGAAGGAAGCTTTGGACTTGAGCTGGAACGTCAGGCCGCCCGCGGCTAGCATTGGGCCGCCCGCCTCCTCGCGGCTGATCCGTCCATGGAACAGATCTTGCCACAAGGGAAAGTAGGGCCGGCAGCCCAAGTAGCACTCGCAGAACGCCACGAAAATGGCGAGCTGCTCGATGCTGTGGGGACCCAGATCTGAGGGCTGGATCCCGTAGTAGGCGCAAAAACGCCGGAAGAACAAAGACGTGGGAAACCCTAACCCCCGCTCGAGATGACTGGTGAAACAGACGAACTCCCTCTCTCGGGTTTGGGGTCGTTTCTCATTGCGAGGATATGCCAACCGGCTCAGATTCCGGCCTCCTCGAAGGAGGCCAGCTGCGCCCTCGTGCACTTGGACGTGCCCCATGGTTCGGTGGGAAGGGCCATAGCCGAGAGGTTGGTTGGAGGTCGGAGGATTTCGGGTCGATTGGATCAAGGAGCAAAGGAAAGAGAATGCGCGCACTCGGAAGAAGTGATGGGCAGTTGGCTCTACGATTGCCTGCCATTCCTCTTATATAGCGGGACTTACCCGCCAAATCAGGGGGGCCGTTACCGCGCGATGATTACGCCAAAAGTTACCGTTGAGTTACCTTAACGGCTAGTTTGACCACGCCTGACAGTCCAACTCCAGCCACTCGGCTCGATAGGTCACTCGCCGCGACCGTGTCCCGTTGGCTCGACTCGCCCAAGACGCGACTCGGTTCACCGGATTTTCTCCTTCATACGGGAGCCCGCCAACGATTCGACTGGATGCCTACTTTGAAGCCGTATACTCCGACTGCCAGCAGCCACTTACGCCTAATCAACGACGGCCTCGGGGACTACTGATGGGGATACGCCTACTGGGGTATACTCGGGGGCGTTCCGATCGCCCAAGGCTGGCAGTGGGCTGCGAGCAGCGAGTGGATCAAAGCCCGACAAGGTACCAAGCTGAAGGCCAGGCGTAGTAGATAGGTCGGACTAGGTTAAACGATTACAAGTCAGAATCGAATCGGTTGAGATATGTAAACCCTAGGGAGGTGAGCCTATATAAACCTCCCTATAGGGTGAGTAGAGACACGTTCCCTCATACACCCAAGCGACTGCCGCCTAGCCTTGAGCTCGCCCATTGTAAACACCTCCATAATACAATCTAGCAGGGTAGGTCTTTACCCTCGAGGGGCCGAACTGGTAAAACCACGTGTCTTTGCCTCATCTACCGCATGAGATGGTGGCCCTTGCCCCTCGTTCTACTACTCGCTGCCGATTGCAGCATCTGCCGTGACCATTCCCACGACATCAAGTCACTACAATTCAATCAAGCAAGGCACAAGTTCAATCCACCAATCAAGCAAAACATCACATAAAATGATAAAGTCAAAGTAATGCATGCAAGCATGCCAAGCTTTGTTTTATTTGAAAAAGTGGTTCCTATTGGGTCATAAACATTTGAAAACACCTATTGGTCATTTTGTAAAGTGGCAAAGTCATTTGCAAAAGGTTTCACTTCATAAACCATTTTCAAAACAAGGTATCATTTTATGTGGTGTAGAAATATTTTTACTAAGGCATTAATCTATAGGAATCACAAAATATGTTTTCAAACCATAAAACTTTGTGTTTAGGGGTCAGAGAGTTTAAAACAAAACATTTCCCAAAGGTTTTCTTCCAAAACCATTTTTAATAAATAAACCATATTTTTTTATTTGACTAGAAATGGTTTTAAATCAAAGAATCATTCTTTTGTTTCACCAAATACATTTTTGAAACCACAAAGTGTTTCCTATGGTCAGTAGGTTCAAATCACACCATTTGTCAAAGATTTTATCCACAAAATCATTTTTGAACAATTTTTATAATCTAAACAAGCATACTAATGTTTCTACAAAAACAAACATTTTTCCAGAATCTTTTTACTAAAAAAATAGCATGGTTGGATAGGGCTTGTTCCACTGATTCCATTGATATAAAGTTTGCAAATTTTGGACGTGTGGATCAAAAGTTACAAGGGTTTCAAATCTGCATCTAAATCAGATTTCAAATTCTGTTTTAAATCGTCTGGTGACACGCGGCGTGTTCTGATTCGTCCATACCGTTTCGGTTGGATCGAGCACTCCGGTGTGTTGGATTTTAAACAGATCGTGCGGTGCAGAGCTATTCGTACCCCTTCGAGTTAAATCTATTCTCACGCGTCGGATCAAGATCCTATGGCGCGCAGCACGCTTGCCAACTAGTGGTGGCGCTGGTGGCGACTGTGCAGCGGTGGCGCTCTTGCGGCGAGGTTGTCGGCGATACAGGAAGCTAGAGAAGGAGTGGGGTGGCTCACCAGAATCGTCGACGCTTGCTGATGCTCAACGTGGTACTGGCTGGTGAAGGGGCGCACGGGGGTGAGGACAATGGCTCGCCGGAGTTGAGTCTGACGACGGGTATGCTCGGGCGTCATCGACGGTGATGCTACAGCGCGTACCAGGACAAACGGAAGTCAGTGTCAGATGCGCACGGTCTTGGCGAAGATGCGTGTGTGAAGAGGAATGAAAGGCGCGTTCAGAAACTACCTGTGGAGCTCGTCGGAGTTGGAGCGGACGGCGGCGTCGTTCAGTCGAAGACGAAGTCGACGCTGCAGAGCACGCGCGAGCGAGGGGAAGGCACTGGCAGGTGCAGGAGATGATGGCGAGCAAGCCAGTGTGCTCGAAGCGATGGGGCGGTGGTGGCCGGAATTTAAACGGAGCTCGCCGGAGGCTGCGGTGGTTGGGAGGATTCCGAAGCGACTGGTGGCGAAGAGCAGGCGAGAGAGGGAAATGGAGAGGGAGTGGGCGCTTAAGTGAGCGAGGTTACCGTCGGAATCAACGCTGCAATTAAGTGAATTTACTCGGATTGATTGACAGAAGACGGCGTGAGTGCAGGGGAAGAACAGTCGGGTGGGGAAGATGACCGCGTGGCTGTGGGGTCCACTAGTAGCGAGAGAGAGGAGAGGGGAGTTGGGTCCACCGGTCAGTGGCCTCGTGGGTTCAAACGCGGGTGTGAATCGTTTTCCTCAGGAGAGAGGGAGTGGGCTGGTTGTTGGGCTTATTGGGCTGGCCGGCTGGGCTGTGTCCTTTGCTCTATTTTTTTCAGTTCTGAATCTTTTTCTTTTTCTCTTTTGATTTTCTGTTTTGAAATTCAATCAAATCAATCAATCAACAAATCAAATCAAAACATTCACCAAACTTTGTATTGTGTTAGTTCTGTTTAACAACACAAAACCAAAGTCCAATAATAAAATAATATTTTTATCTTTTTAGGATCCATTTATTAATTAAATAAAATAGATCTTATTAATTCAAATAGGATTTATTTTATTTAAAATCTCCATTTGATATATAAATATTATCAAACCAAATCAGTAGGTTTTACTTGAAAATATAAGATACTTGGAAAACTTGTTTAAAATAAAATAACATTTTTATTTTAGGGTCCATTAATAATTAAATAAGATGGACCTTAGTTAATAATTCAAATAGGATTTGTTTTATTAAAATATTTATTTTGAAATCTAAAATAAAACCAAAAACACTTCAGTAGGTTTTAATTGAGAACTTAAAATACTTGGAAAACTTATTTAAAATAATTTAACAAGTTTTGGTTTTTAATTAAAATGGTAAAACCTTTTATTTAAATAAAACTGGATATTAATAAATCCTCATTATTTTGTTTAAAGAAACCTTTACTCTTTTAATCAAAGCAAAACCTTTTGTTTCAAGATATTGGCCAAGGTTTAATTTGGCTCTATAAAATAATCTTTATTTATAAATCCACCTTTTCTTTTGAAAACCAAATCCTTTTTATTAAAAGATTCAAAAATAATAATTTTAAATATTTTTAACTTTATTGTTTATTTATATTTTTAAATCCATTTAGGATTTTATTTGATCCAAATAGGTTTTGAAAGTTTCCAATTGGATTCAAAAAGTTTCTTCTCACCCTGAAAATCAACAAAGTTTTATTTTATTCATTTATTTTTCACATAACAAGATTTGGAAAATCTTGGGATGTGACAAATTCTAAAACTCTCGAAGGTCCGTTTAAGTAATCTCACTTTTATTTCTGCTTCCTGAGGATTCGATAAACCTAGGTCTACTAGGGAAAAGAGCTATACTACATCCGTAATCCGGATCGAAGGTATCAACCCTTTTTCTAGCTACCCTAGGTTAGTAGGAACCTTGCTAGTTTAAAATTCTCGTTTTTAATTTTGTTAGTTTGATTTCAGTTTTTATTTGAAAACCCCCCAAAAAAGTTAGTCTTTTTAATTCTTGCTTTATCATCATTAGTACTTGTTTAAGAAAATACAAAAATATAGGAAGTATGGCTGAAAAGAAGCTTGGGGAGTTTGCAACTCCTAACAATGATTATTTGCATACTCCTATTACTCAGCCAACAATTGTTGCTGAAGATTATGAAATTAAGCCCCACTATTTAAGTTTGGTTCAACTGAATCAATTTGGAGGCTCTTCTTAGAAGATGCATGTATGCATTTGAATACTTTCACTGAAATATGTGATATGATGCGCATTAAAGATGTTGACCCCGATGCGGTCAAGTTGCGGTTATTTCCTTTCTCTCTTAGGGTTTTGGCATCGGGGGGATTATATAGGCGAAGAGGCGAGGCAGGAGGGTGGCCAGGGGGCCCACACCCTGCCCAGGCGCGACCTAGGGTGGGCCCGCGCATGAGGGGTGTGGCCACCCTGTGGCTCCCCTCAGATCGCCCTTCGGTATCTGTGTTTGTCTAGGTAAAATATTGACTTTGGTTTTTGTCCCGTCTAATTCCGAGAATATTTCCTTACTACCTTTTCTGATACCAAAAATAGCAAAAAACAGGCAACTGGCACTGTGGCATCTTGTTAATATGTTAGTCCTAGAAAATGTATAAAAATACCTCAAAGTGTAGAGAAAGCATAGCAAAGTGGATACTAAACAAGCATGTAATATCAAAAATTATAGATACGTTTATGATGTATCAAGCATCCCCAAGCTTAACCCCTGCTCATCCTCGAGTAGGGAAGTGATAAAAAGAATAATTTTTGAGGTGACATGCACCATCACAATCAAGATCAAACCATTTGCAAGCATTGTAATCTAGGATCAAAGTACTCTAAACATGAGCATGAAAGATGAAGTTCTAACAATAAGACATAGAAACTATGCTACAACATGAAAGGATACAAATAAAGATTCATGAATAACAAGGCATTGAAAGACGTTTGTTTGTTTCACATATAGAAAACATAGCATAGTGGCATTCAGCTTGTCCCTCATGGAGTAGCAAAACATAAATGCACAGGACACCTTCAAAGTTCATAAGGGTGACTAGATACAAATAGTTTAAGAGCAAGCAATATGAACAATATGAATCAATCAGTAAGTTTTGGGACAATGCACATAGAACTAAGAATGGCAACTATGCTCTCTTAATTGGTGCCTAAGGATAGAAGGTGGAGACTCAATATAAAAGTGGAAGAAAGGCCCTTCAAAGGGAAGCAGGGATTTCAAGTTTCATAAAGAGCTTCCAAAAATTATGATACTTGTTAGCTTTCAGCTCCATTACCCCTATCATAAGCATCGTGAAGTGATTCAGGTTAAAGTGAACAAAATATGGAGTATATGCTTGACAAAGTATAAGTTGGCAATCTCATGTCCCTTGAGTACGAGGGCCGCTCCTCATGCTACTCAACTTTAGTTATCGGTAAGTTCTTATCATAGTAAGTGCATGTGTATCATAGAGAACCGCCAACAGGGTACCCCTTGCCCCATGATACAGGAGCTATCCCATATCAAAATGACAAGGCAAGCAGACAATGAGCATCTCAACAATCTTCTTATTTACCATGGGAAAAATGGTGCCTTTTCTCTTCTTTCCTCTCTTTTTTCTCAAACTAATTTTAATCTCTCTTTTTTTTATAAGAACAATGCTTCATAGATTTCTCATTATAGTGATGCTGCAAGTTTCCACCATGATAGGCATGGCTTAGGCTAGAGGCCCAGGAGTTTCTCTAACACATATACATAACTCCATGTACTTACAAGCTCCCCTTTTATTTCACATCGACGACATCCATAAACAAAAGAGCATGATATCAACTGGGTAGATATTTACAGGTGTTGAAAGCGTTCCCGTGACAGCACGGTTCTGCTAATTCCCAACTTATAAGTGCAAGCATATACAACATTTATGACACAATGGTACAAGTTTATTATGGGCAATAAAAATAAAGTGTGCCATCAAGTTTGTGAGAGCTTTAATCACTAATTTTCACATAACAAGTTTAATTTGGAAGATAGATAAAACAAGAATATACTTGGAATGGTGTAACACACCATGCATAGGAATTTATAGTGGACTCTTTGGAATAACTTGGTTTATTGGGAGTTGGATGCATGAGTAGAGCTTACTCAATACAAGTGGAGGCTAGCCAAAGACTGGGAGCGACCAACTAAGAGAGAAATAATGGCCATAATCATGCAGAGCGACAAAACATTGCTAATCAAAGCATAAAGTGGTACCACAAGTCAGAAACTAAATGATCATAGGGGCTAAGGTGAATGGTTCATAGTCATAACATGGTGTGAGCATGTGCCAAGTCAACCCAAACAAAGCATCGAAGGAGAATGCCACAATACTATGCTTTTGTATGCTAAAACAACGCATGATTCTTTCAAGGCACATTAAGCAATCATAATTGTTTGGAAGAAGTCATGCTATAGCAATAATCACTAAGCATAAGGTCAAAACAACATCTAGCATGACATGATAGAGCCTAGGCCATTGTCAAAGCAAGCTCCCTTTAGTACTAGTAAAGCAAGAACTTCCTACTCCTTTCCAACAACAATCAACTTATTTGAAACAACACGGCGAAAGCGGGGGTCCAACTATTTTATTCAAGCAAACTAAGCAAACAAATACCAAAAAAAGAAAACTAAGACGCTCCAAGAACAACACAACTGTGCATGAAACAATAAAAACGAAGTGTCTAGAAAGACCTGAGATTTTTATTGATGAAAAGGGGATGCCTTGGGCATCCCAAGCTTTGACGCTTGTACCTCTTGAATATTTCTTGGGGTGACACGGGGTGGCATCCCCAATCTTGAGCTTTTGTCCATTCTTCATCTCATTACATCATTCTTCCCTTACACCTAAATTTTTTACTTCATACAAAACTTCACACAATCTTCATTAGCAACATTAGTGCATTCAAAAGATAATAGACCTTTGGGTTTAGTTCCAAAACATCAAAACTTTCATTAAAAACACAAGCTACTGTAGCAATTCCCTAAAAAAGGTCAATTTACCAAAGAGAACTCAAAAATAAATCGATAAAGAGGCAAATGCAAATAATGGCAGAAATCTGTCAAAACAGACCAGTAGATAGAAACTGATTTTTCAAAGACCTTCTGTTGCTCAAATCAAAAAGTGTTGAACTAACATATGTTAGTTAACAACCTGGGGGATTTATTAAAAAAATTACATCTCAAACCGACTTACAGAGATTTTTCACGAATTTTTACAGTGAACCACAAAAATATGTTTCGGGACAGCACTTCCCCAAATCTTACTTCCCTCTCATTAGAGGTTATTCTTGGCACAAAAATCAAATAAAAAGGATAAGGAGAGGTTATTACAGAAATAATAACTTCCAAGACTCAAGAAAACTATTGGGTTATCTGCCACGAAGTACTTTTCTTTAACGCCTCTATGTTAGGCACAAGAAGCAATAATCAAGTGTTTTCAATTGAAGAAACATTAACATCAAATTTTGCTTTAAAATGAGGAGCAAAAGGTAACTTATCTCTCCTCATAGGGAAGTGTTCAATACCTTTCTTGAATGGAAATTGATATTTAATGGTGCCTACTTTCATATCAATGATGGTACCAACAGTTCTAAGAAAAGGTCTTCCCAAAGTGATAGGACAAGAAGCATTGCATTCAACATCCAAAATATAGAAATCAACAGGGACATAGGCATTGTTAACCATAATAAGAACATCATTAACACTCCCTATGAGGTTCTGTTTAGCATTATCATCAAGTGGGACATCCAAATAGCATCTTCCAAAGGTGGCAAATCAAGCATTTCATAAATCTTTCTAGGCATAATAGAGACACTAGAACCAAGGTCACATGAAGCTTTGAGATCAAAGTCATCCACTTGCATATTAATGATGGGTTCCCAACTATCTTCTACTTTCCTAGGAATAGAAGCTTTATGATTCAATTTTTCTTCCTTAATTTTAATGAGATCATCTATAATGTGTTTGGTGAAAGCCATATTCATATTACTAGCATTAGGACTTCTAGCAAGCTTTTTTAGGAACATAATCACTTCAGAGATATTGTAACCATCAAGATAAAAATCAAACTTAGCATCACAGGTAGTAGACTTATTGGGTTTAGGCATTATTGTAGTAGGAATAGGGACTTCTTGTGGTTTGCTAGCATCCATATTGGTGGTGGTAATAGTACAAACACTATTGTTTCTAGCAATTTTATCTTCTCTTTCCCACTTAGCATGTAGTTTAGCTAACAGTCTAACATTTTCATCAATAGTAACTTGTATGCCATGAGTAGCAGCAAAGGTACTTTCCAAGGTTTCAGGTTTAGCGGCCATTTTATTAATCAAAGAGGACTGTGCTTTAGACAAATATGAAATATTTTTCTCAGCATTCAAAATTTTAGACTTTAAACTAAGAATTTCCCTATTCAAATTCTCAAGTTGATGACTAATATTTTTCAAAATACCAGGAGCCGTGAGGAGGCAACTGCAAGTTTAACGACTAACTATACGTCCCGCCGCCGTATAGTTACCGTCGTATAGTTTGCACCAGCCTCCTTAGGTCAAACAGAACAACTTTCGTGAAGGTACCCCTATATAAAGAGGCTTCGGGCGACGAGAAACAAGCCCCCGACTCCATAGCATCGTTTCTTTCATCCTCAACTCTCCCTGCCGCCACGCCGGAGGAATAGATCTAGATCTAAACCTCTAAACCCTTCTCCACCACCATAGCCATCTTCCACCACTTGTAATAGTATATCTCATCTCCAATTGACGACATTGTAAGACTATTTGTTATCAACTCTATGATCTCTATTACAATGTTTATGATTGTCGATTTCATCTCTATGTGTGAGTAATTCTCCTTAGGCTAAGGGCTTCGGCCTAGCCATGTAGCTTTTGTGCATGTTATTTATCATAGATGAGATCGTGTATTAGTTTGTATGACTTGATGATTGTAGTACCCTCTCTTTCCTCAATCTAAGGACTTGTCAGGTACCCAAGACACCGAGGATTGATCCAGGTAAAGGGAGTGTGAGTAATGACTGATCTGCAGGATAGGAACCCTAGTGACAGAAAGGGTAGTACGGCTGTATGTGAGGAACTTACTTGGGATTAACAGTGACATCACTATGCATATCATTAGTTATCTTTCTTTCATGGATGAGACTAGTAGGCTATTGCCATAAATGCTTGCAAAGGCGATAACATTTATGGATGCACTGCCTATATGTAATTATCTTGCTCTAATAATTACATGAGTACTTTATTATTATCTATTATTCCCATCAGATGTTTTACACAGCTACTGGTGAAAACCGAAGACCCTAGACCCTCTCTCTCTTCATCGTCAACAACAACAAGAAGATCACAAACTCTTGGTCCGGTGAAAACACAATAGGAATTCTAAAACTCTTGAAGGTTCGTTTAAGTAATCTCACTTTGCTTTCTGCTTCCTGAGGATTCGATAAACCTAGGTCTACTAGGTAAAAGGAGCTATACTGCATCTGTAATCTGGATCGAAGGTATCAGGAGGCAAGTTCAATCTTGCATATCCTTTGGACTATTTTATACAAATTACTCTTTAGAAGTATTATAATATGACTTGCATTCAAAAGAAAAATATACTATTTTCATAATAAATATGGACTATGGGTTACCGAACAGGGTGGTCGGATAATCTAATGTGGTGCGTGATGGAATGTTGGAATACATGGTTGGGAAGCCATGTAGTGGAGGTTCCATTATACCGAGAAAATACATTTAGGATTAACAACAAACGTAATCAATCATTCAGAACGCCGTGTAGACATCGTTAACCATAGATCCTAGAATGGGACGAGAAAGTCATCTAGACCTTATTCCTTTTGTATGTATTTGTAGAGGCCTCAACCTAATATAAGATAGAGCCTCCTGTGTTTTACAATGCTAGTCCCTGGATCAATAGCTAGCATCCACAGTTAAGATGTAATATCAAGAAACAAAGTTCATAATATAACTTTATAACCAGGAATAATATAATTTTATTACATCTTACATAGCTCATTTGGCTATTACAATACATTGCAGCGGAATAATTATAATCATGGGGTCCTTCATCTTCAAAGTGCCACAGGCAGATGTTGGTTGTAGACTTTGTAATCCTAATCAAACAATCTTCACTAAAATCAATCAAACCTGCAACATACAAGTTACAGCCACAAAGGTCAATACATTTGAATTGTATTGGCAAGTGATACTATGGTAGTATAGTGGATTCTATCATCTATATGCATTTGGCTAAGTGGAGTTGAGGCTTGCATTGCTCAAAATAGATTTTTCCTTAACATTTGAAAATACTAAGTTTTTGCTTGACAAAATCATTTTTCTCAATCAAAGATTTCAAGATCCTTGTACCAAGCCATCTCTCCATCAATGATTGAATAATTCAAACAACCCTTGTTCAAACTACAAGATTTTAATTTAGAAATTGGAATGATGAGATTCTTGATTGCTTCCATGTCTTGATGCTCAAATTGTCCTTTACCAGGGACATGGCTAAGTACTTAGATTTTACACTCTGCAGAGGTGGTGCACTTTACCCACAAGACTTGGTTTCCCATTAAAAAATCTTTCAGAAGCCTTCCCTTAGACCAAAATGGACGCGCTCCAACCTATCAAACACTACCACCCACTGTCCATTTGGCTAAGTTATTGCAACCTATATGATCATGGCAGAGCCCATATTGCCAAGTGGTTGCACTTGAAGCTTCTCAACATTTGACATCTCAAATCCCTTTGTTTCCTGGGTGGCATTCCACAAGTGAGATACACAACCCAAGTCCATGGCCTTGTGTAACCACTCAACATATCCCAATCCTTCCATTCCACCCAGGAGGTTCATTAACTTAGTTGTTTTATTAGACAAAATCACAAATCCTCAGACTTAGAATATTTTCCATAGTGTGAATATATATTCCACCCATGTTTTCTATTAGCTAGGCTAAGCTTGGTAGTAGTAGGAATCTTAGCTTAGGAAAATCCTACTAAGGATTCATCTATTAGGTTTTCCTATAGCAAGATCTATACTTAGCAAAATCCATGCAAGTTTACTTAGCAAAATCACTAATGCATAGAAAAAGTAATGGGATAGAAAGTATGAAGCATCACTTGCCTTTTTGGAAGGGAATGGTGGTTCACTCCTTGATCTTTCTAGTCTCACACTTCACTACAAGTCAAACAAGCAAACACTAATTCAATTTACATTCCAAACCAATAATCACTCAAACAATTTCACACACACAAGACAATGGAAACCAATTCATGCATGGGAGCATGCACAAGATAGTTTTATTTTGCTAAGGGGTCTCTATGGGGTTTCTAAACTTTGTAAGATCCAAATTGGTCATTTACCAAAGTGGCAAAGTCATTAGCAAGAGGGTTTTTGTCCAAAAACTATTTTTAAATCCATCCATCATTTCATGTGGTGAAATTTTTTTTTATTAAGGCAAAACTCTTAAGTTGTTCACCAAATGAGTTTCTATTGCAAAGTTTGGTGTTTTTAGGTCAGTAGGTTTGGTCCAAACCATTTTCTCAAAGTTTCCTTTCCATAAACATTTTTATAATAAAATCAATAATTTTATTTGGCTGGAAATTGGCTAAGTCAAATAATTCAACCTAAATTTTACCAAAATCATTTTTAACACCAAGGGTTGGTTCCTAGGGTCAGTAAGGTCACAACAATTCAATTTTCAAAGGTTTTACTTCAAAATTATTTTCAATAAATAAATTACATTTCTATTTGACTAGAAATGGTTTTAAATTAAAGAATCATTTCTTAATTTCTCCAAATACATTTTTGTGTCCACAAAGTGTTTCCTAGGGTCATTAGGTTCAAATCAATCCAATTGCCAAAGATTTTAACCCTAAATTCAATTTAAAACAATTTTTATATTCTTAACAAGCATACAAATGTTTCTGCAATTTCAAACAAGCTAACAGCTACTATTTACTAAACTAAGGGCATGGTTGGCTAGGGCTTGTTCTCCTGAATCCATTGATATAAAATTTGCAAAATTTGGACGTGTGGTTTGAAAGTTATAGCAATTACAAACTTGTATTCTAATCAGATCAAAATTCTATTTTAAATCGAATCCTGAACACGTGGCTGCTTCTGATTGGGCAATACCGTTTCGTGTGGATCGCGTGATACAGGCCACAGGATTAAAAGGAGCGTGTGCGGCTCAGATGGTCGCGTACCCTTTCGAGGGGATCTAATCCTAGCCAGTCAAAACTCATCCCACTCTGGCGTGTTTGCGAAGCTGGCAATGAGGTATTGCCATGGCGAGTGAGCGGCTGATTAATGGCGGCGATGCAGAAGCGAGGTCTGGCAAGGCTTACCAGGCTCGCAGACCTGCTTGATGCTCGAGGTGGGGTCGGCTACTCGAGGCGCAAGGGGTTTGCTAATTGCTCGTCGGAGAAGGCTGGGCACGGTGCTCTCGAGGTTGTCGTTGGCGGCGTTTAGGACCACGCTAAGAAAAGTTAGGGGTTGTGTTAGCTGCGTATGCGTTCGGTGGTCATGTATGCATCATCAAGAGGAAAGGGGTGGTCGATTAGTACCGGAGGACTCATGGGAAAAGTAGCGAATGGCCAGGTATAGGTGGAATTGTTGCCGCGTTACGGGCCTGGGGCAAGCTGGTGCTACGGGGATGATCGCCAGGAGGTGTGGATCACGAGAGCATGGTCGAGGAGGCAAGGGGCGGTGAGAGGCTGCCGGAATTGATGAGAATGGTCGGAGAGGAGAAAGTCTGGGCAAATTCTCTACTGGGGCGTGTCGAGGAGGGGCGTCTGGGGAAGAGGGAGGCTGGCGCTTAAGTGTGCTTGATCGCGGGGAGTTATGGTGGCCGTGTTAAGGCGTAATCAAGCCACGAATCAATAGCCTGCAACGTTGGCGAAGGGAGGAAGAACGGGTCGTGGGAGTGGGGAAGGAGAACAGTGGAGTGGGGCCGTTGCGTCAGTGGGAAAAGAGACGAGGAGGAGGTCCACCTGCCAGTGAGGGTGTGGGTTAGGTTTGCGGTGGATAAAAAACGGTTCGGGGGAGGAACGGGTGGGCTAGGTGGGCTGCTGCTGGGTTAGTTGGGCCAGATTGGTGGGCTGTTCTATTTTTTTCTGTCTAATTCTTTTTTTTCTATTTCTAATTTCCTGATTTGTTATTTCAAACAATTATTCAAGCATTCAAATAATTCAACAATTCAAACAATCATTGAACTTTGCATTGTGTTTTTGGTTCTGTTCATCAACATAATCCAACACTCCAAAATAAAATAATATTTTAAATCTTTTTAGGTTCCATTTATTAATTAAATAAAATGGACTATGGTTTTATTAATAAAATAGGGTTTGGTTTAATTAATAAAATCCCCATTTGAAATCCAAATATTTTCAAAAACCAAAACAGTAGGTTTTATTTGAAAATATAAGATACTTGAAATACTTGTTTAAAATAAAATAACATTTTATTATAGGGTCCATTAATAATTAAATAAAATGGGCCTTAGTTATTAAATCAAATAGGGTTTGATTTTATTAATAAAATCTTTATTTGAAACCTAAATATTTTCAAAATCAAATTAGTAGGTTTAATTTGGGAAATACATAATATTTGGAAATTTTTTTTAAAACAAAATAACCTTTTATTTTAGTGTCCATTATTAATTAATATAATAGACTTTCATTATTAAATCCAATAGGATTTGTTTTATTGAGATATTTATTTTGAAATCTAAAATAAAGCCAAAACATTTTAGTAGATTTTATTTGTGAATTTCAAATAATTGGGAAAACCTGTTTTAAATAATTTAATAAGTTTTGATGTTTCAATTTAAATTGGTAAAACCCTTTATCTTCAAATAAGGTTGGATGTTAAATCCTTATTACTTTATTTAAAATAAACTTTTATTATTTTAATCAAAGAAAACTCTTTGGTTTCAAAATCTTGGCCAAGTTTAATTTGGCTTTATAAAATAATCCTTATTTATAAATCCATCTTTTCTTTTGAATACCAAATCCTTTTATTTAAAAGATCTAAAATAGTATTTCCAAAATATTTTATTTTCCTTTGTTAATTGTTTTATGTTTTTAAATCCTTTTGGGATTTAATTGTTCAAAATAGGTTTGAAGATTCCTATTGGAATTCAAAAAGTTTCTTCTGGCCCTGAAAATCAAACAAAGTTTTATTTTATTCATTTATTTTCACATTACAAGATTTGGAAAATCTTGGGATGTGACAGTATTCCTATGCTAGGTTGACTTGTGATCCAGAGTGGAGAGCAGCAGGTGGGATCCCGTAACGTCCTCATCTTGGGTAGCGGGATGACGACTTGAGCGTATTTGAAGGGAGGGAAACTGAATGTAGGTCTTTGACTGAACCTCGTTGCAATGGGTGTACTATGGGGTCATGGAAAATGCTAGTGATTGGCTTGTTTTTAGACTTGGCCTTAGATCAAGGAAGTCTGGACGGGAATATGCAGACATGCATTCCTGAATGTGTAACAAGGCTAATACCATTTGTTGGAACAAACTATGAACGCAGCAGGAAAGAGACTCCGTGAAGTCCTAACGACCCGGGGTGACTTACTGACATAATTGTTTTTAAATAAAACTTACCTTTCTAAAAATCGTTTTTGAAAATTTGCATAAGCTTAGGATCTATTATCCATAGCTATAGATAGCGCATCAAACAGCTACCTATTTAGAACTTGATGAGTACAATGTACTTAAACTATCTTCTTATCCTTTGATAAACTCTGGTAAGTCATAGGCGTCATATCAAACCAATAGGACGACAAATGAGGACCACTACGAAGAGTCGAGAGTAGTCAACAGGATCAAACTAGTCAACAGAGTCAAAGGAGCCAGATACTACAACAGTGATGGTGGAGATCAAGTTAAACATAGATGGGTTTCAGTTCACAATTATAGAAACCATACAATTAGAATGTTTTTGATAAAGCAATAGCAAGCCATTAGTGTAACAACCCTAGTTTCATTAAATATTAATTAGGGTTTGATTTGTGAATAGAATGAGCATCATCTTAAAAATGCCTGCAAGAATTAATCATAAAACCCTAAACCCTATTTTCCCTCTCTCTATTTGGAAATCTTTCAAATGATTTTGAATATTTTGAAAAGTACAAAAGTTTTGGATCCCTAAAAGATACAAGGGCCCCTGCATCATTTTGAAATATTCATAAAAGCCTCTTGTATTTTGAACCTATTCAAAACAGATTACAAATGAATTATGCAAAGAGATAAAAGAAAACAGAAAAAGAAAATCTTTTCTGTAAATAAAAACAGTTTCTAACCCTAACTAGGCCGAGCCCAGCTCCTCTCTCCTCTCTCCCAGCCGCCCAGCGCGACCCGTCCATGGCCCAAGCCAGCCCAACACCGGCCCATACCGGTTCGACCTCCTCTGTTCTTCGTCGTCTTCGACGACGACGCCAAGCATCTCTGTGGCAGCGCCGCCGCCGTCGATTCTACCGTCTGCGCTCCACCGTCCGTCGTGCTCTGGGGAGGGATAAGATCCTTGCGCCGACGCCCTGCCCGTCCTTATCCTCTCATGTTCTCTCCCACGACCTCCTTCTCTCAATCTTCCCCTCTGGCCGAACCCTAGCCACACCTCGCCGTCGAATCGCCGCCGCTCCGAGCCACCCTGCTCCCAGATGAAGGTCCCTCGAGCTCCTCCTCGGTCCCTTGCTTCGACCCGATGAAGGAATCGAGCTCTTGCGCTTTGAGTCGTCGCCATCGACGCTGTCTCTCTCGCCTCCGACGACCACTGCCTTCGCCATTACCGATTACCCCGTCCTCCTCTGCCCTCGCCTAGCCAGACACGCATCGAGGGTGAGTCTCCGGTTCTCCTGAACCCTAAACCCAACTGCCAACGCCTAGCCGTTCTCCGGCGAGCCTCTGTGGCGCCACCGTGTCGTCAACGTGGTTCCTACGTGTGCTTGACATGGGCCTTGACCAAGCTTGTCCCGCGTGGCCTTTTGACCCAACCTAGGGCCCAACAGTTAGTGACTGGGCTAGACCCAGCCCCAGTAAGAAACAACCCCACCCCTGTGCTGACGTCATAACGATGCAGTAAAGTTTTTATTTAGTTAAATAATTCCAGAACATGAATAAAACTTATAAAATCAATAACTTTTATTCTGTAATTCAGAAAAATACAAATAGTATATCAAAATGTTCAGAAAAATGAGAAATATTTAACTAAGATATAATCATACATTGTTCAAAAACTTTCATGACAAGTATAATTAGAAGAACAAAATGAACCCTAGAGGTGATTCTGGAGTTTCCTCGAATTAGGGTTTATACCCCTCGGAACCCCGAGTAAATGGTCGAGCATGCATTAGGGTTACATTTCGATACAATTCAACTTGTCATATCACCATTCTTGTTTGAGCATTGCATCGATGCCATGTGTTGAATGTTTCCCTTTCTTTCCGGTAATTGGTTCTTCTTCGGTAGAATGCGAGATCAAAATTGAGATCGATATCGAAGACCGATATCAACACCGTTGAAGATCGAAGATCGACAAACAATACTTGATCAACTATAATCAGGTCAAGTACCAGGTGTCTGAAGCTCTACTATCTGGATATCAACAGGCAAAGGCAAGTGAAGCCCCACACATACATATGAATCATATGCTTTCAAAGCATTTACATTCTTGCCATGTGCATATGATTCTAAAGTATTTTATCGATAGATAGAGTAATCCTATCTGATGCATGTTTCCTTTGAAGCCTATATTCCTTGATCCACTACTCCTAGCATAACTAGGGTTTGGCTTGTGAAGCGTTGCTAGAGCTATTATCTTTGTTGTGCTTAGCCATGCTTAGCTATTACCACTGGTCCATCCGAATGATGAATCAGAGCTGCGAATGAACCTAGTATGACAGGATGGTGTGGTAAGATCATATATGAAAGTTAAACATGCTAAGGATTGTATGGGAGGCCACGTGGGATGTGGTTTTTGCAGTCACATACTTGCCACCCCTAGGACCCGATGTTCTTGCCTCTTGAACCAAGACGAGCGTACAGCCACATGGGGGCTTGGAAACCCCCTCGACCAACTAACTTGCCGAGTAGATTCCATGGGTCACATAGTTCGAGCGTTCCATTCGACATATGCATTCTGGCTCTTCTCGAAGGAGGTGAAGGAGGTGCATTCATATAGGTAGGTAAGCGTGGCAGGGAATGGGAGATGCCCAGCATCCGTAATCTCAAACCCTGTTCACATTATTAGGGACCGACTTCGGGGCTCGACCCGTTACGGCGGCATATCCCTAGTGCGGGACTCATGGTCTAGGCGAAAGCAAGGTAAAGGTCGTGTCTAACCACCCTCTGCCGGCCTTCCAAGGAAGAGGGCTAATGTACTGGCATTAAGAGAAGGTTAGTACGTGTGGGTAAAGTTGTACACCCCTGCAGGGTTATTAATCTTTTTGAAAAGTCGTGTCCACGGTTATGGACGAACTTGGGAACGGACGTGAAGATCATAGAGAACTTGAACCTAATCGTAAAACTTGGCAAGTTAAGTAATGTGTGCTTAAGGATGATTCCTCGGGGATCGAGGGGGTGATCCTAGATAGTTTCAGCTGAAGATGATTCGGTGGATGTCAAAAGATGATACAAGCTAGAGATATCATTCTCTTATCCCTTTTAAAATATTATGATTAGTCGATATTCTTCTCCCTCATGTGTAACAAAACAAAAATGGCTTTCTAAAAAATAACTCCACCAGCCAAAAGTCTTGCGGAGTACACCATGTACTCACCCTTGCTTCGTTGATACTTTTGCAGCAAAGTGAGTGTTACCATTGAAGATGAGTTCTTTACAGCATCGACATCGATGAGTAGTTTGGAGTTCCCAGCCGGCAGTCTGGGATCTATAGATTGGACGTCATCGCCATGCTTCAGGCTTCTTACGCCATTTGTTAAGTTCGCTATAATTAATAGCATAATTTGCCTTCTGTTGTCTGATGTTTGTGGTCAGTGATCTCTTCTTGTAACATTTTTGGTTCTCTTCTCAGTTATGAGCTCGTTGCAATAATTTTTGTGTCGTAGGGTCACTGTTGTGTTACTGATTTTCTCTCTATACGCTTTTGAGATTAGGTTAGGCTTATGTTCAGACGATGGTCTGGTATTTGTCTAGCCTTAATCCCGGGGGTGTCACAGGTTTTGGTATCAGAGCAGTACTGACTGTAGGAAACCTTTCTACTGGTCGAGTCTAGTACTTGTGAAAACTATTTTCAAAGATAAAAAAATTATGTGTGAAAACTTTGGTATGCTTATTTTTCTTATTATCCAGTTTCACTCTAACTCTGGGTCACCTTATCTTGTGTTGATTTGGAAAAAATTTGCTATCTCGTCCAGTCTTTCCAAACTTAGGTGCCTCTTCAGGCATGTCGTTTCTCAACCATTTGACCTAGTGCTGAGTTCTACGGAGTCTGGTGTGTGTGTTTGTTCCTTGCTCCTCTTTTTCCATTTCATCTGAGAGATTTCTTTACATCATGATATCTCTGTTCTATGGGTCCACAACATCATGTTGATGGTTCCATAATGTTCTATTCTAGGCTTCGAGGTTTCCTTTCGCCTCGTGTGCCTCCTTTCTATTTGTTTGGGTACTTCAGAAGTCATTTTTTCTCTTGGAAGCTACCTCGTGATCACTATCTTGTAGTGTACGCTTTTTCACTCAAGTAGTAGTTACTCCTTTCTCGGGTTTTAACCCTTGGACTTGAACCTAAGATCCCCGATTGTGCCGGATTATGGTTTTGTGAATCTTGTACATGAAGCTGACCTTTAACCCAAGATCCATTTCGTTGACCCCTGTTGTTAATGTTTACACATTACCTCAGAATGGCTAGTACCTTCTAGTATATCCTTCAAGCTTGTGGATATTGTCGCTATTGAACAATGACGATAAAGGACTTCCCCTACCACATGTTATGGCAGATGTTCTTTAATGGAACTAAATAAATCATGACAAGGGTACTCCTAGAGAGTCTCACATCTATACTCGTGACTCTGACACGCCTTCCTTTCTATGCATTGGTTTTCGGAAGATTGTTGACTTATGCATCCACATCTCGGGACTCTAACCTGAGCATGTTCTTTACCCTTGTTATTTTCTGACCTTTTTCTACCAGTTGGTAGCCAAGTAGTAGTGTGCATTGGTGTCTTTCGATGAAATCTACTCTTCTGGTTCATCATGACAAACCAGTTCGGGATGTCAGGAGAAACAAACTCCAGTACCTCGTCGTTTCTAGGACCAGGTCAAAGTGTTGTAATCTGCAGATCAAGAGGCATTGACTAGATTATGATATGTTCTACCTTAAAGTATCACACCCTTTTTATACTAAGAGGTCGTGATGAGTTTCATGACCCTTAATGAAGTGATGCTCTTACACATATTACCCACCCGTCCTATGAGTTTTTGTGCTCAGGAATGTTGCGTGTGCATAATGATGTGGCCATTCGAGATTCCTAGCAATTTTTATTGCTTGAACTCAAAGGACATTTGTATCATTCTTAGCGTGATTAGTTATCTAATCCCTAAGCAAAGGATGATTGTGCTACCAAGTCTGTTATTCTAGTCCACCCTCTTCAGTCAAAGAGTTAGGCTCCTGCCGAAACTCTGAGACTACGTCTTCTTGCCTTACAAAGCAAGTTTCCTCTCGAGCTAAGTGACATATCGGTGGTTCGTGATATTCTGGATGTCTACTAGAAGTATCGCCATGTTGCCACATGACCGTGTTGTCAAGTTCTTGAGCAAGCAAGCTCTCTGAACTGCTCTTTTCTCCAAGGATCCGTACTTGATACCCCTGAACTAGTTGGTTGAACTTAAACAGCAACTTGGAGAGTTGTAAGACAAATTTTCTATCCAACTCTGTTCCTCTTTATAGGGATGTCTAGTTTTGTTCGTGTTGAAGTAAGATAGTATGTCATTCATGGATATGTTATCTTTCCACGTATTTGATTTGATTTGGGTTATTACCAAATCAAACTCAGTTCCAAGGACAAACTTGATGGTGTATCTACTCGTGATGATTCACTTAAGTACATCTTCATGTCCTCTGGTCTACCAATGTCTATGCTTTGTTCATACAACATGTGCGTCCATATTCTCGGAGTGTCTTGATAAGTTTGTTATTGAGCCCATCAATTACATCCTTACCTTCTCCATAACATACTAAGATTCATATGGAACAATTGGCATTAATGTTGGAAACTTTTGAGAACCATATTCGTGTTATCTCGAAGTATGTGTTCTGGATGCTAGAAGTAACCTTCTCTAGTTCAGGTGCAAATGTTGAAAGAAGTTGCCGTGGACTCGAGTAGCGTTATCATTGTTTCTCCGAGAATCATTTCAAATTAGTCAAGCATGTGCGAAGTATTCTTGATATGGTAGTTTGATATCTTCACATATCGAGAAGAACCTCCAAGCACACCAAGCCAATGATTGATTCGTCATGGAAGATAAGAAGTCCAACAAAACTTCTATATCCTCCTAAATGTTTCCTAACAAGGATTCAAATTGTGTTTCATTCACTACAAGAAATGTGTCAACTTATGACGTTCCCATTTTGACGATGGCAAAAATCGTCATAAATTTTGTGACGATTTGCACCAGATCGTCGCTAGCCACTCCAGGAGGGCCAAACCCCTTCAAAATTATGACGATAGGCTCAGAATCGTCGTAATTTTGTTGGTTGAAATCGTCATAATATGGCAGACCCATATGTGTTTTCTAAACCAACCAATCAAAACACGGGAAACTGCCTCCCATGGATCAGCCTTATGTGTGTTATATGGACCGTTCAAAGTCGATCCAATGGTTGGTAGCTCACCCGAAGAAGCACACCACCCCACCATGCCCACGGCCTCACCAACCCTCGCGCCGCCCCTTTCCTTCCCCTATCTCTGCGCCGCCGATTCTCTCCACTCCCCGATTCACAACACGCCCACCACCCTCTCCCCTCCAGCCGATCCACCGTCTACCTCCCCTCTCCCCTGCTGAGCTCAGCTCCGCCCCCCGGCACAGCCGTCGACGGCATCAAGGTGGTCCGGGTCCCGCTGATCGTCTATGCCGTCGATGGCGGCCCTGTGTAGGGGGATCCAGCGACGACGGCCCCGTCGCAGACCCCGCCGATCCTATTCGCAGACCCCGCCGCCACTCCTTCCTCACTCTCTCTCAATCTATGCACCGCCTCCCGCATCCGCCTAACCCTAGCTTCCTGTTGTCGCCACCACCTCCCTCCTCCCTTCTCTCCCCTCGCATCAGATCCCGAGCCACCCCGCGCCTCCCACCCAGAGCTAGATCCCCACCTTCACTGAGTATTGCCTCTGCCTCCCAAGATCCAATCCACGCCGTCGCCGCCACCCCCACCCCACCCCCAATCAACACCATCTTTCATCCACATCCTCCCCCATCCTCTCATGCCGCCACTTCTCCATCCGCGTACGTGTTTCCCTTCTTCCTGCAAGCACCAGAACCACCACCCGAACCTCCCTGCTCGATCCCCCATCATTCACTTGTGTTTGTCCTGGCATGCCTTGGTTGACGGTGTTACTGATTTGTGTTATTCTAGGCCGGTGTAGGATGCTGTGGCCCTCAGGGCTGCTCCCTGTGCCGCCTTGGTGGTGAGATTGATGCTGGGCTAGGTGGTGGTGTATGGTGAAGCCTTCCCGTGGTGTTACGTGTTGCCGTTGCCGTCTCATACTTCGCCTCCTCTCCGGCGAGATAGAACTCGCCCCAGGTAGGTGCTCCTTCTATGCTTCCCTCCAGGCTTTATCTACCTTGCCATGTCAAGTGTGTTTTCTGTGATTCCCCACTGTCTAGATTTCATATCTGAACCTAGGGTTCACATCTGGTGAATAACTATGTCTGGTGGAGATATCTTAGCTCCGGTTTGATGCTCAATTGACATGCTTGGTTTACTTGTGATGGTCTCAAGGCCCTATTTTAATTATGTACCCTATGATTAAATGATGAGGTACTATGGTAAGGGTAGGTTTATGCTACACTTAATCTGGGTAGATGATCTGAGAAACCCTTCTGGATGATTATAGTAGACATGAAAATTCAAACCATTGGTTTGGATTTTATCTGTTGGGATACTTTGGCTGCGAACATTTGCTAGTTCATGTTGATAGTTAAGAACTATTGACACTGATTCCTAGTTGAATTGGTTAGGAAAATGATCCGAAATCATATTGGCTTGAAATTATTGTTGGATGCAAGTAGCTAGTGGATTCAGAACTTATATGACCATGGAATATTCACTAAAATGATTCCCAGAAACACTTTCTATGAAAATGCTTTATTCTCTGTCAGATCTGACAGTGAAATAAGGTATAGCTTTGATTCTAGAATTACTGCTAGGAAACTGATAAAGATTATTTGGGTAATATTGGTAAGTGTAAATGGATGATCAATATGATTACTCTGCCCATATGACAACAATAATCTAAATGATTCCTAGCCAAATGGCTATGAAGATGATTTCATTTAAAGAGCATGTTTTGTGATGTTGCAAATCCCCTATGGCCTGTATTTTTGTTCAATTGCTGGAGCTATATGAGTTCTAGTTTCCTTGAATCGAACTGTGAAGATGAGCAGTGTGTTGATTCAGTTACCTTTGTTTTAAAATATAAAATGATTCTTAGATATTTTTGAATATCTAAGAAAAGGATTTATTATCAAACTTGTTGAAGGGCTGATGTTCTAGTTTTAGAGACTAGATTGAGAGTTTGGTGGGAGTGAGTTTGGGATTGTGCCTGAGGTGCAATTCCAATTCTTTTGGATTTGTGCCCAGCAATCCCTCATGCTTGCTGGTTTGTGCAAAGATGATTTGTATGCTTTTATGGCCTTGGTATAATTAGTAGAAGTTTGCTATAGCCCCTGCCTAGGATGCAAAGGCTGAGGCCAACTCTAAATAAGAACAGAGATTATGGTGTATCTTTTTATTTCTCTATGAGGAACATACATAACATCTCTATGTAAATTTGCTATGAATCCTACCTTGCAACCATGTTGCCTTTGCTGTGAATCATGTTGCCTTTGCTGTGAATCATGTTGAGCGAGATTAGTAGAAGTGTACTCCTACCTTGAAACCATGTTGCCTTTCTGTGAATCCTCTACTTCTAGCTCTGGATGGCTCCAAGGAGCAACCAGAGTTGGTTGAGGGTGAGGTATAACACTCTGATGGTAACTTTGTGTGGATGTGCTGTGGAGTGTGGCCAGGTAATTGTTAGCTACGGCTGTTCCTTCTTATCTGGTTTCCTAGTCTGTTGTGGTGTTGACAGCAGCTACTTGCATGTTGATGCGCAAGCTTCTTGCAAGTGGGACCTACTGGTGTGGATGAGATCAAGTGAAAACTTGATATTTGTGGAATCTTTATCTTATTACCTTAGCTGTCATGGTGAAACTTGCCCCTCTCCAGCCTATGATGTTGTACTGAGGCAAAATATACTGATATGAACAGATGCTACTTTTTTTTGGTGAAACTTTCCCCTTTCTAAAGTTTAGCTCAATGATGAACTTTTAACAGTGCAACACACTATTCATTTCTGAGAGCAAACTAACCAACTAACCATTCTTCCTTTGGTAATAGTTTCTTGTTTCTTAAAAAAATCTGTGTACAGAACTACATTAGCTAAGTAATGGATAAGAATAGCTTATATGCTATGACTTCATACACAAATTATATGCTATGGCTAAGTAATGTACATAACCATTCTTATCTGTGTTAGTATTTTTACTGCTTTCGGTTGTTTTGGGAAGTACAGATTACGACTTTGAGAGTGTATATCCACTCCGAAGCTTTGTTCAGAGTGTACTGTTCAGAGAGTTCCAGGAAGAGGAAGCATGAAGAAGTTCCAGGAAGAGAAAGCGTGAAGAAGTTTGGATTTTATTCTTTCTGTAATTTTTTTATTGTATTTTGGTAGCTCCACTGATGTGAACTATGTAGAACTGTGTATGATTGTAATGTGCCGATCATAATGTGCTCTGTTTGAATCAAAATGATTTTGTATATTCTGTTGGTCTTGATTAAATTGTTAGATTTTAATTACTGAGAAAATATATACTGGCAACTGGGACCGTATGAATTATGGAACACTAGGTGTGACCGGCCCAAAATAAGAAGGCCCAAAGTAAAAATCTGTCCAAAGAAAAGGCCAATGCAACGAAACAAAAAAATGCTTGAATGATGGGCTTCGCCCATGTAGCTAACCAGATTTGATGAGAAAATCAATCCAGAATAGTTGGGCTAAGCCCATGTGGAATCCAGAAATGGACTGGGCTGATTTTGATTTAAGACGATTTAATTTCGTCACAATTTTGCCACGTAGGATCAGCCACGTAGGATCTGACTCGGCATGCTAGATGGCCCGTGACGATATTGGATCGTCATAGACGTTATGACGATCCAATATCGTCATAGAAGGTTATGACGATTTTATCAAAAACGTCGTTATAGTTCGTTTGCGATGCTCAGCTTTCGACGATCTCAAAATCGTCATAAAATCGTCATAAAAAGACTATTATGACGATTCTGTGACGAAAATAGAGGGTCATATATTGCCAGATTTCTTGTAGTGATTGCAAACAATTCATGTAGATACAATTATATTTCGATAACTTGTTATCACATGGGTTTCACAATCTATCTCATCTTTTGGAGCTTGACATTGTAATCCATGTCTTGAGAATCTAGTGAATTCACCTCTGTGTAAATGTTGCAAACTTTCTATTCAGACATGCTGAGTCTGAAGTATCTCTCCACTTAATCAAAGCTGAATCTCAAGCAGCAATAATGATTGGTGTTCCTCAAGGTTATGATGTAGGTCTATTGTAACTCTAGCAAGATTGATGTAACTGTTGGCACAATCAGTCGGAAGACCTATTGCCATACTCTCTTGAATCAGCAATAACAACCACTCTTCATGAGGCTTCTTCTATATTTTATTATAGGAGTTGTGCTTATGGTTTCCTTTGTATCCAAAGTCCGACCTTTACTTGATAACTGATTAAAGGCTTGTCATTAGCCTTCTATAGGTGTTTCAAATATCAAGGAGAACATTTAAAGTAGAGTTGCTAAAATGTCTCTTGGTCGATCCTCCAGACCGTTTTTACATTGGCAAGCAATCTGTTATGCCAAGTACTTAGAGTCTGAGAATGAAGTTCCTTTTTTCTCGTGTCAACAGGAATCTTCTAAACTATTCATCTTGGTGGTGTAAAGTGATATCAATATATTTGGCAAAGATTTTGATAGTTTTGGATGAATAAAGAGTTTCCTTCCCGCTTTCTTAAACATGTTTGAAGAGCGGCTATGATTTTGGTAATCAATAGATTCTCTTGTTACATATTACTTGTGACTCTTACGAGTCCTCTACACAAAACACACTTATTTCTTAGCCTTCTGTTGAACCAAAGAATGACCCTTCTATGTCAAAAGTAGTTCAACAACGTGGTTTTGTTGGTATCTATCTTTTCTACCTGTAAGCTCTACTAAGATATATAGTAGAGGTTACCTCTTGAAGTCTGTGGTCATATTCTTCCCATTGGAAGTTTTCTTCCCTCAGAAGTCAAAACTCTTTTGCAAGATCCATGGTCTCAATCCTTATGAAGACCAGTTATCTGTCACCTTGAAAACCATCTCCTTTTGTTTCCTCCGTTACCTTGACGTGTTTCATGTTTGTTGGCTCTAGAGATGTTTGTGAAACATCTATCCATGAGTTAATCATGAGATACTCAGTTCGTGGTTCCGTGTCATTCCCTCTCTTCCTTAGTGTGAGTAGCCACCTTGAATATTGTGAAGCGCTTCATCCACTCGTCATGGTGGCATGAATCAACCTCTTCGAGAAGATCGTCGAAGTTTAGTGTAACCATGTTCATTCTATCTTTTTACCTAGGAATCTTGGGTCGAGATTCTTTTAAGGGGGATAGAATTGAACAACCCTAGTTTCATTAAATATTAATTAGGGTTTGACTTGTGCATAGAATGAGCATCATCTTAAAAATGCATCCAAGAATTAATCACAAAACCCTAAACCCTATTTTCCCTCTCTCTATTTGAAAACCTTTCAAATGATTTTGAATATTTTGAAAAGTACAAAAGTTTTGGATCCCAAAAAGATACAAGGGCCCCTGCATCATTTTGAAATATTCATAAAAGCCTCTTGTATTTTGAACCTATTCAAAATAGATTACAAATGAATTATGCAAAGAGATAAAAGAAAACAGAAAAAGAAAATCATTTCTGTAAAGACAAACAGTTTCTAACCCTAACTGGGCCGAGCCCAGCTCCTCTCTCCTCTCTCCCAGCCGCCCAGCATCACCCGTCCACGGCCAAAGCCATCCCAACACCGGCCCATACCGGTTCGACCTCCTCTGTTCTTCGTCGTCTTCGACGACGACGCCAAGCAGCTCTGTGGCAGCGCCGTCGCCGTCGATCCCGCCGCCTGCGCTCCACCATCCGCCGTGCTATGGGGAGGTATAAGATCCTTGCGCCGACGCCCTGCCCGTCCTTATCCTCTCCTGTTCTCTCCCATGACCTCCTTATCTCGATCTTCCCCTCTGGCCGAACCCTAGCCACACCTCGCCGTCGAATCGCCGCCGCTCCAAGCCACCCCGTGCTGCCCCTCGGAACCCCCGAGTAAATGGTCGAGCATGCTTTAGGGTTACATTTCGATACAATTCAACTTGTCATATCATCATTCTTGTGTGAGCATTGCATCGATGCCATGTGTTGAATGTTTCCCTTTCTTTCCGGTATTTGGTTCTTCTTCGGTAGAATGCGAGATCAAGATTGAGATCGATATCGAAGACCGATATCAACATCGTTGAAGATCGAAGATCGACGAACAATACTTGATCAACTATAATCAGGTCAAGTACCAGGTGTCTGAAGCTCTACTATCTGGATATCAATAGGCAAACGCAAGCGAAGCCCCACACATACATATGAATCCTATACTTTCAAAGCATTTACATTCTTGCCATGTGCATATGATTCTAAAGTATTTTATCGATAGATAGAGTAATCCTATCTGATGCATGTTTCCTTTGAAGCCTATATTCCTTGATCCACTGCTCCTAGAATAACTAGGGTTTGGCTTGTGAAGCGTTGCTAGAGCTATTATCTGTAACATCCCAGCATTTAGGACCCAACGAAGGGTAGATTTAGGAATATGGATTGTTGCATGCATTCATCTGTGAAAATGTGGGTAAAATTTTCGCCAAATAAAAACCTAAGTGATCAATGTTTCTTTCATACTTTGAGATTAGGTTTAGTCTTAAAGGACGATTGTTATAAACTTTGAGATGATCTTAAGGAGCTATGTGTTTTCAAATGGATTTGAAATATGATACTTGAGTGTTTGAATTATGATTCAAATGAATTAGATATAAGTTTTGAATCTTAATTCAGTTAAAAGATAAATATTACAACTTGAATTCTATCCAAAGAAAAACAATAATGAATATAAAGTTTATTTCTTATCATCAATATATATAATCAAGTTATTAAATTATAACTTATTTGAATCATCCACATAACTTACAAAAGTAAATACACAAAGAATAGGAATATTCTTTATTAATAATAAAATAATCTTTATTACAATTGAATAAAATAAAGATTACAAGAATAATAAAAGAAAATTACAAAAGAATAAGAAAATTACATTGGAATATTTACTAACTATCCTATATCTAAATCTAAACAAAATCTTCATCTTTATCTTTGTACCTACAAAACAAAGACTAAATAAAAAAAGAAGATTAGTGTTAGTATTATTTCTCTCAGATATGTCAGTGAAATGCACTTGACAAATTCATCATTGAGAAATGTTAAAAAAGGGGCAAGTTTCACCAATATGAAAGATTCCATCTTTCACAAATTCAAATCCAAAAGTCAGATGACAGCCAAGAGGGACAAATTCACCAGCCAGGTGAAAGTAACCTGGTAAGAGTAAGTTCTAAAATTCTGAACATATCCACAAGTGCATAGCAAGAACACAGGCTGGACACACACCAACATGCATGTAGTGTGTTGTCAAGCTCACAGAGCAACCTCAATCTCACAAAACCACAACACAGCCATGGGGGGCACTAGTGCATCACCCCACTGCACAGCACACAAGAACAACCAGTGTAGAAAGCAGCTAAACCAAGCACCACAGCCAGCAACCACACCAACTAAGGATCAACCAAACATCACCAGGATGGTGACATAAGGAGGGGGTGGATCAGGTGGACAGCAAGGTCAAGCCTAGGAGCTAGGAGGAGCAGGCTAGCGCAAGAGCAAGCAAAGTAGTTCAGCAAAACCAGATCAAGATCATCATCATCAACTTACTACACCATCATCATATTTTGTGGTGAGTTTTATAAAACCTTCACATGATCTAATCATCTTATTCAGAGAGAAACGTGTGTTGTTTTATAAAACAAAACCTCAGAAAACACCCAAGTGGGGTGAATCCATCATCGGGATTTTTAAAACTCTAAAGGCAAACAGCACAATAACAGGATCTAACCAGAGCTCAGAGCAACATCCTTGCTCTGGTTGTCAAACTATATTTCACCATTCAATCATGCATACACCTATGATATATTTCTAGGCACATCCCTAAAGGAAGGGTAGCACCTTAGGAACAAATCCTTAGGATCCATAACATGATCAAGCTCACTATCATTTTCCAAGCTTTGATTCAATCAAGAATAACTGGTACCACTACCAGGACTATCTAGATGAACCAATTAGATAAGATCTAAATCCCTAAGCCTCAGACCAACATCATTGGTCTTAGGGAATTCAGATAAGAACATCTATATTTATCTTTCAAAGCCAAGATTGTCTTAAGCATAAACTAACCAAATCCATGGTTTAGAATCAAATTTGTGTGCCATACATGATGGTGTCACAAGAACAATCCAATATGAATCAAGAAAGACAGTAAATCATCATAGATTCAGACAATCAACTAACTAATCATTTTCCTGTAAAACAGGAATCATAACTAGGATATTCCTATGATACACTTCACTGTTTGACCACATGTTAATTCCCAAGCTAACAGCACTAAGACAGTAGCTGTATCTTATCATAATCATGACCATGAATCAAATAAACAGTGGAAAGCTATCAAGTCATTAGCTTTACCAAGCATGCTTTCCAAACAACTACATCATCTGAATCAGATGCAATCCAAGCATGATTCAAATCATCCAGTACATGATCAATCACATAATAGGAACCTTAAATGGATAATCATCCTAAACTGAATCAGATAGTATCAAGAGAGAACACTGCCAGCATCGAGCATCGAATCAGCAAGCACAGAGAGCACCAGGAGAGGGGAATCAAACTCACCGTAGGACCTCATTGTGATTGAAGAGGAAGATTGGCGACGAACCAGCTGGCAGAGAGGAGCACCAGGGGGCGCTACAACCTGCACCAGCCACGGCGGCGGCCACAGCAGCACACGAATCCACCACACCACCACAGACGGGACCACGGCGACGGCGGCAACACTTTTCCCTAACCCTAGGGTTTGGGAACAGGGTGAACCTGGCCATGGAGAAGCCCCGAACTCAAATCCAATTGGATAGAACGAACGAGCAATGTCGATAACCCCCTAATGCACCAAGGAGGCGGCCGAAACATCCTACGACGGCGAGGATCGACGGTGGCGGCATCGCCGTCCACGGGGTCGGGGTCAGAGGAGGAAGGATAGGCTTGAGGGAGAGAGAGAGGCAGTGAGGAGTGGGCCGAGCTGGGCCAGACCCTTCGGCGTGGTCCTTTTGTCTAAAACCAAATGGGCTAATCGGGCCCAATAAGAAGAACCAGCCCAGAAACATTTCCAGGCCTGTTTTAATAAACAGGAAAAGACCAAAATACCCCTAGACTTAAATAAATTCTAGAAAATAAAATATAAGTCCAAAAATTATAAATTAAATACTTATGGATTCACAATAATCCACTCTATAAAAATAAAAGAAGATATAAAATTTTGGACATTTAAATTTTTATTAGAATTTTATAAATTATATATTCCTTATGGAATTTTACAAAATTAGTGAAAGATGATAAAAATAAATAAAAATCACTTTCATGATATATCAATATTATAGTATTCTTGAAAAATACTAAATAAATATTTAATCACCATTTTAATGTATAATTAATAATTCCTAAAAGAATTATTAAATCAATAAAAGTCAAATAAAAGGAAAATAAAATAAAATAACTCAATATATGTTATAAATATAAAAAAGTAATATTTGTAAATCCTTTATTACTAAAAAGGATCTTTTTAGGGTAAATGCATATAAAATTAAATGATGCATTACATTACTTGCATAATCATTTTTGCTTCTTTAAATATTGTCCTTACCGGGCAATAATGATGTTTTTGTAGAACTAGAAGATCAAGGTCCAGTGCAAGCATCAGACTTCACTACCTTGCCATCACAAGGCAAGTTCATCACTTGCTCATGTCCTTTGAAGAGTGTTTATCAAAGTATTTGCAAATTGTGTGTTATCATATATGCTATAAGAGAAAGAAAATATTATTTTCACAAATAAAGAAATCATAGATATCATCCTAAGTGGTGATATAATGGAGCAATAGAACTTAGTGTTCTAATTTCAACAACGATGATCAAGTAGGGACTTAATAACCCCTGACATCAGTGATTCTAGCGCCGTATATTACGCGTTAGCCATGAGATTTGGAATGGGACACAGAAGTCAGTTGTATCTTCTTCCTCTCGCATGAAGCCGGATGTGCAGGTCGTGGTTGTTATCCTCGTAGCGTGCATATTAATTGGTAATTCGTAGAGGATATGCAACATATGGGTGGGAACCCTCATCGTCCCACGATAGTTCTGGCATCTAACGGTTTATACAAACCATTGTCGTAATTCATTATGTGGCCATGGTGTACACCAAGGAGGCATGCGGGGTCGCGAAGGGGGCAGTGATTATCTTGGACCAACTACTGGGCCCCACATCATGGAATTGTGGACGGGAAAGTACACCCGCTTGTGCAACAAGGAGTTGATATCTCATGGGTAAAGTAACGCACCTCTGCATAGTGTAAGAATTGTAACTTGTTACTCCCTGTTCCGGGAAGGAGCTACGAACGCGGCAGGAAAGGAACTCCATGAAAGTTCTGGTCAACCTGTGAAAGCTGATGGTCATAGATCTTCATAATAAAATCAATCTTTGAAGAAAGATTTACAAAAATTGCATAGTGCCAAGGATTCATAATCCGAGGTGGTAGTTAGAGCATCAAACTTCCCACCTTGCATATAATGAACTTGTTGGGTAACGCTGTTACTCATTCTTTCCTTTGATCTCTTGCTTAGACTCTGAGGATCCCGAAGACGTGCCAATGTATGCAGCCGAATGTCAAGAAGATGTGTTCTACGAGGAACCTGATCTGTCCGGAGGAGTTGAAGGAGTGGATTATGAGATCTGCTATGGTGTCGATGATAACGAGTCCAACTAAGTATCCCTGGTTAATAGTAACCAATGGAGCCGAGCAGCATGAACTCTATAGAATAAGCTGTTGAGCTCAACTCCTAGACGGAGTTGCTACTTTTAAATTCCGCTGAACACTTTATATTTTGGTTTGTAAGTTGGATCTTTTGGAAGTCTTGAACTTCCGGTATTGTAATAATAATGTGTGTACTTTTGTAATATGGACCCGCAATGTTTCTGTTGTACCACTCTGAAGGATGTGATATTTACGGAACGGTGTTCTGTGGATGTCATGTCAACGACTATAGTGTAATACACATGCAGTGGTATGCTGGGTCACTGCAGTTGGTATCAGAGCAATTGCTTTGACCTTAGGTTGGAAACCTAGTAAATGGTATTACCTGTAGGAAAAATTTAGCAATGATAAAGAATTCTCTAAAAGTGATATAATGGGTATTCAAATGAGAATATTCCGTTATATATTTTAGTGCGATAATTCTTTGTTATGATGCAATATATTATTGGATACTAATCAAAATTATTTTTCCTGATATACAGAGTTATGGCACCAAAGTTTCCAAAACATACTTTGGTAAGGAAAGAGGAGACTCTTGATGATTATCAAGGATCATTTACCGACCAACTTCGTCAACTTTTAAAGCTTTTTAGTTGTCCTACTAGAATTCCAGTAAACACTATCACTTACCTCGATGGTCGAATGTTATCCAAGTATCGTGTGAGTATCCAACTTCCAGAGAAGCTTGGATTATATCACGATCTACCTATAGGAGAAGGTAGGAGTCATTTAGCAGCCTATCATGTTGCTATTGTGGAGGCGATAGCTAATATCCAGGAGCAGAAAACCAAGGAGCTAGAAGGTAGCACATTCTCTGTGATACCTCATGATTCTATAGACTCGGAGCCTATACCGGATCATCTTACTTTGGTTAAGAAGCATCCTAAGTTAGCTTCCAAGTTTATGGATAGATACTGAACACTCGTTGCGTCTTTCTATAAGATTCGTCAAGTGATTGTTGAAGACAAAAATGACATGTTAGAGGATCTAACTGATCCTGAAAGGAGGAAGCAGTTAGCATTCCAGTTAGAGAAAGAAGCAAGTAGTAGTGCAACACCTATCTTTAAGGATATACCTATAGATCCGGAATCTTTTATACCATATCCTTATTCACCAAGACCTGAACCTACACATGATCCTACTATGGATATGCGGTATGCGGTACCATAGGGCTCAGAGGATGGTTCTGATTCAGAATTTCCTATTGAGAATTCGGATGGTTGGAGAATGGGATCATATGATGGATCTCATGAACACTAGATGTCCACAGATGGTTCTGACAGAAAGTTGGACAATCTAGTTGGATGGGTGAAAGGATGAACCCTAATAACAGTAGTAGAAATTCCATGTCAATAGATAACCAGGATGAAGAAGAAGATCCTGAGGAGAGAGTGTTTGAATCATCAAAATCTTCTCAAAACCCAGGGAATATACATTATCTAGTGTTCAACTATCTTGTCCACGAGAGCACCTGGGAAGCAGCAGGATCTGCGTATCCTGTTGACAACTCAAGAAATGAAGCTCAGGAGATGCAGGATGGATATAATGTTGAATATGTTTATGAAGACTTTTTAGCTGAGCTGGAGGGAGTCAATGCGCTCAGGTTGAGTAATGACTCAAGTCCTGACACTTCAGATACAGAGTATGTTCCTTCTGGAAGGCCATATGTTCCACAAACTGTGCGACGCACAACACGTGATCATGGTTGGACATCAGGCATGTACGATGAATGTAGTTACTATTAGAAGGAGACAATTAGTCAGTAGTATCAAGTACTGTGTATTGTACCCAAGTAATAAGGTAGTTTTGTAAACATACCTATATGGTGTATGTTTTAATGACTTTGTATCATTATGATATTATGTAAAATATGTGAAATGCATATTTGGATTTTCTTTGGATCTTCATTGTGTGACTAGTTCTGTGCATAAAGTCGAGCTCAGAACACATGTGCATGATGTAACTATGAGTATTCGCTTTATGTTGCAGGACTAGAGGGTCATGGATACGGGTGTAGGAATGGAAACTGGGCAGCAGCGGATGGAGCGAGAGGCCAAGGAAAAGGCCGATGCAGATGTAGCAAACCAAGAAGCATTACCACCACCACCAATGAGGCCATTAATGGAATAGAACTTTATGCAATGCATGCAAATGATGCAAGAGACCCAGAACAAGTTCATAGAAGAGCTGATGGGGCGAGCAAATCAGAGGGCACCTGAAGGTGGAGGAGTGAGTCTATCTGATTTCCAGAATGCAAGACCGTTACCTTTTGCATCAGCTCCTGAACCAATGGATGCAGAAGAATGGCTAGCAGATACATAAAGGAAGCTGAAAACTATGGGTTGCAATGATGAGGAAAAATTGAGGAATGCAACTCATCTGCTGACTGGACCTGCAGCATCATGGTGAGAAAATCAGTTAGCCATGCAACAGCCAGGAAGGGAGTTTATCTGGGAGGATTTCAAGCAGAGATTCCGTGAATATCATGTTCCGGAAAGTGTCATGGAGTTGAAGCGGAGAGAATTTGAGGAGCTTCAGCAAGGATATACTAGTGTCATGAAATACATCCGGGAGTTTAGCCAACTGTATCGTTATGCTGAGGAGGATGTTAACACTGAAGAGAAGCGGAAGAAGTGTTTCTTGCATGGATTAAATCCGTTTGTGAAGATGCAGCTAAGGTTAGCCAATAACCAAACTTATCAGCAGTTGTTGGATGCAGCCATTACTTTTGAAGATGACTACAAGAATGTCCAAGAGGACCGGAGGAAGAGAGCCAAGAAGGAAACTAAGAGAATTCAGGCAAGCAAACCTAAACCCAACCTGGAGTTCAAACCTCAGAATAGGAATTATGGCAACAATAACAATAACAAGGGCAATGGTGGAAATCAATCCAATCCGAGAAGGAATGTTATCTGTAACAATTGTGGAATTCCACGGCATTTCCAGAGGGGAATGCAAAAAGCCTATAGTGATCTGTTACGGTTGTGGTCAGAAGGGGCATATCAAGACAGATTGTCCGAGAAAACCACCAGGAGGATGGCCTACCAAGGGAGGAGGGCAAGCCAGTGGAGGTAATGGACAGTCCAATAAAGAGGAACTGAATTGTGCAAGAGGAACCGACCTACCGGGAAACTGAATTGTGCAACTCTCGAGGAGGTGGATAATTCGTAGCATGCAGTGATAGGTACGCTCAATATCCTTACCAATCCCGGCAAAGTTCTATTTGATACTGGTGCAACTACTTCATTCATTTCTGAAGAATTTTGTGATAAGTTCGGGATTAGAAGGGCAGCGTTAGAAAGTCCTATGGCCGTAGTTACGGCAAGAGGTAATGTGATTGTACGCCACATAAAACAAGATCAGGTTATCTCCATATGTGGTTGTACATATTTCGCAGAAATTTATGTGATTCCTTTGAAGGGAATTGCAGTAGTGCTGGGGATGGATTGGATGATGGAACATGGAGCTCAGATAAATTGTGAGGAGAAAACTGTCTCAATCAAAACTCCAAGTGAAGCAAGGATAGTTTATCAAGCAGATAAGCACAGTCATATCATGGTGGATCTGCAGTTGAATTCAATGAAAGAAGTTGAATTGGAAGAGATTCCTATAGTTAATGAATTACAAGTTGTTTTTCCAACAGAGTTACCGGGAATGCCACTAGACCGGGAGATAGAGTTCACCATTGACCTAATACCTGGTACAGCACCCATTGCTCAAGCACCATATAAAATGGGACCCAAAGAGTTGAAAGAACTCAAGGAGCAAATTGATGAGTTAGTTAGAAAGGGAGTTATACAGGAAAGTGTATCACCATGGGAACACCAGTAATCTTTGTGGATAAGAGAAATGGTGGAAGACGAATGTGTGGTGATTATAGAAACCTAAATAACATGACTATCAAGAATAAGTATCTTTTACCAAGAATTCAAGATCTATTTGATCAGGTGAAAGGGGCTGGAGTATTTTCAAAGATCGATTTAAGATTTGGATACCATCAAATAAAAATCAAGTCGGAAGATGTTCCAAAAACATCATTTGCCTCAAGATATGGACACCATGAGTATCTGGTAGTACCATTTGGTTTGACCAATACACCGGCAATATTCATGAATCTGATGAACAAGATCTTCATGCCATATTTGGACAAGTTTGTCATCGTCTTTATTCATGATATTCTGATATATTCCAAGGATAAGGAAGAGCATGCTGACCATTTGAGAATAGCATTGCAGACTTTAAGAGAACATAAGCTTTATGCTAAGTTCAGTAAGTGTGAGTTTTGGCTAGATGAGGTAGAATTCCTCGTTCATGTGATCAGTAAGGATGGGATTGCTGTGAATCCATCTAAAGTTCAGTCGGTACTAGAGTGGACTGCACCGACCAATGTGTAGCAAATTCGAGGTTTCTTTGGAATGGATGGTTATTATCGGAGATTCATTGAAGGTTTCTCTGTAAGATCCTTCCTTTGTAAAGGAAAGGATCCCTGTGATTGCAATGCTAGTCCCTGGATCAATGCTAGCATCCACAGTTTAAGATGAAGTACACAGAAACAAAGGTCATTATTACAAGACATTCCAGAGACAACATAGTCTTTTACAACTCCATGGCCACAGGCCTAATACAAGAGTTTAAATATGTAATAAGATAAATAAGTCTTCATCTTCATGTGCCACAGGCAAGCATGTTGAGTGTAGACTCATAACCCCTAATCACCATCAAAATAACCTGCAACATCACAAGTTATAGCCACAGTGGGTCAATACATTGGAATAGTATTGGCAAGTGATACCTTAGTAGAATATTGGTAGACTAAATACTATATGCATTTTTGGCTAAGTGTAGCTTAGGCTTGCTTTGCTCAAAATAGGTTTTACCTATTAGTTGAAAACACTAAGTTTGTTTTTGTCAATATCTTTCCCAAGGAACCACCAATAGACATTGGGGACCTTCACCCTTGTTCAACCACAAGTTTTTACTTAGAAATTGGGATTAGGAGATTCTTGATAGCTTCCATGTCTTGATGCTTAAGTTGTCCAATACCAGGGACATGGCTAAGTACTTAGATTCTTCCATCTGCAGAGGTTGTGCACTTTCCCCACAAGACTTGATTTTCACCAAGATAGGACCTTTCAGAAGCCTTCCCTTAGACCAAATGGACGCGCTCCAACTTATCATCCCACTACCACCAACTCTCCAAATGGCTAAGTTATTGCAACCTATATGATCCAGGCAGAGCCCATATTGCCAAGTGGATGCACTAGAAGCTTCTTAACATATGGCATCTCAAATCCCTTTGTTCCTGAGTGGCTTTCCACAAGTGAGATACACAAGGTAAACCATAGAAATGGGCCTTTTGTAACCACTCAACATAAACCATTCCTTATATTCCACCCAGGTGTTTCATTCACTTAGTTGTTTTATTAAACAAAACCCAAGTCCAAAGACTTAGAATATTTTCTCATAGTATGAATATATAACCGCCCTTGGTTGCTACTAGCTAGGCTAAGCATGGCATTGATAAGACTTAGAAATATTTCTAGCAATTCTACAACTACTAGGATTTCCCAAGCATAGCACATAGATCAAAATATCCATGCAAGTCTAGCAAAATATTTCTAATGCATAGTTGAAAAACATAGGAATAAATCATGAAGCACCACTTGCCTTGGTAGTTTGGAGAGTAGCTACAATCCTCACAATCACAATCACTATTTGCACCAAAATCTACACATAAAATAATAGCACCAAAATCACGTACATAATAAATACAAGCAAAAATATATGGATGCATGCATAATGCCATGTGATGATTTTCTACACCAAACAAGACAAGTGCACAGTACTGAATCATAAACAAGTTCAAAACTTGCCAAATAAACTTTATTTGAACAATAAAACATTTTTCAAATAATTATTATACTCATATTAAGCCTACAAATGTTTCTGAAAAAACAACCATTTTAATAGAAGCAAAACTTTAAACACATTGCATTAATGGGAAGGATTTTCTCTCCTGATTCCATTGATATAAAATTTGTCAAATTTGGACGTGGAAATCAAAAGTTATGAATTAAACAAGTTTAAACATCTAATAGATCTAATTCAAACTTTTAAAACAAAACCCATGCCACGCGGCAGTCTCTGGTTGGTTGGTACCGCTTTGCGTTGGATCGCACTCGTGCACCGTCAGATCAACTTAACATCTAACGGCTCAGATCTAAACGTACCTCTTCGTTTAACTGGATCTATCGCATCCACTGAATCTAAATCGAACGGCCTAAAACTACTAACCCTAAACGGGCGGCGCTAGCGGCAGCGCATGGCGGCGTGCTCGATCAGCGGAGCGAACTAGGTCATGCGGGGAGGTGTGAGGATGCTCACCAGAATCGCCGTGACGAGGATATGCTCGACGTGTGCTCGGTTGGCGAAGGGGCGCTCGGGGTCGTCGTGGATTGCTCGTCGGAGAAGTCCCTGGCGACGGTGTTCTCTGTTGGCGACGGAGTCAATGTTCTGGGCCACACTAAGACGAGAAAAGGGTGCCGTTAGATGCGTAGGATGCTGGGGATCACATGTGTATCAAACAGAGGGAGAGGCGAAGCTGGGTCTTACGGGGAATGGCCGCCGGAGTTCGAACAGAGGGCGGCGGAGTTCAGTCGATGACGCTGCCGAGGCTACAGAGCATGCGCGAGCAAACGGAGGGTGTCATTAGGTGCGCACGGAGATGTAGAACAAACTAGTCTGAACCATAGACAGAGGGGAATGCGGTGCTTACCAGAATTCGACGACGAACTCGTCGGAGCAGAGGGCGTCCAGAGAGAAATCCGAGCAGCCTAGTGGCTCCGGTGGGGTGTGGTTTGGGGGAAAAGGAGGAGGGCGACATGGTGCTTAAGTAGGCGAGGACGCGGGCGTGAATTACTCGAGCATTGAATGGGAATTGAAGCCGTGAATCAATCAGGAAACGCCGAGTGATTTGGGGGAGGAACTCGTCGCCGGGTGGAGACGATGACCGTTGCGTGGGCCGCGTTGTCAGCGAGAGAAAAAGAGAGGAGGTGGGGTCCCTATGTCAGCGACTCTGTGGGTGCATTTGCGGGTAAAGGAAAACGCTTCGCGGGAGGGGATAGTTGGGCTAGATTGGGTCGAACTGGGCTGGTTGGGCCAGTTTGGCTGTTTGCTTTATTTTTTTCCTTTACTCCTTTTCTTTTTCTGTTTGATTTTCTAGAAATGGTTTTCAAACTCTAATTCAAACAAGTTTGATTTCAAAACTTCTTTGGATTTTTGTACAGGGAACTTTGTACTCAAATGTGTGTCAAACACTTCTGTTTACTCAAACACACTTTGAACACTTGAGAAATAAAATAAAATCAAGCCTTATGAGATATAAAATTGGTCTTATTTTCATACTTTGTTTTGAAAACTTTGCTCAAGCTTTTGAAAGTACTTAAGTTTGAACTCAAAACTTTAATGAATGAAATAAATACTTTTCTCATTAGAAGGTAGCACTAAGGCTAGAGCATACTTACATAAAATAATGAGCAACATTTGCTCCTGATTTTGAAATGGTTTTGAAAAGGAACCCTAAATGATCATGGATGCATGGATGATATGCATCAGTTTTGAAACATGATTTTAGGGATGTTACATTCTCCAAAATAGCCGGACCAATGACCAAATTATTAAGGAAGAATAGACCATTCAAGTGGGATGAGAAATGTGAAGCAAGTTTCCAAGAGTTGAAGACTAGATTAACCACAGCTCCAATCTTAGCAGTTCCTGAAACAGGGAAGGATTTCTCCGTTTACTGTGATGCATCTAAGGAAGGTTTGGGTTGTGTATTAATGCAACATCGGAAAGTGATTGCTTATGGTTCAAGACAACTGAAACCACATGAAGTCAACTATCCAACTCATGATTTAGAGTTAGCAACAGTAGTTTTTGCACTGAAAGGATGGAGGCATTTTATTTATGGAGCCAGATGTGATTTATACACTTACCATAAAAGTCTCAAATATTTCTTCACTCAAAAGGAATTGAATATGAGACAGAAGCGTTGGTTGGAACTAATCAAGGATTCTGATTTAACAATCAACTACACTCCAGGGAAAGCAAATGTTGTGGCAGATGCTTTAAGCAGAAAGAGTGCAGATACTCAGCCTAGCAACCGGGAGCTACCAAAAGAGTTACAAATGGACTTGGAAATATTAGAACTTCAATTCATCAGAACAGAGGTTCTTGGAGGATTAGCTACTATGCAGGTAGTTGCAGAGCAGGACCGTGATCTTAAGCAAGAAATTTTTAGACATCAAGAAGAAGATCCTTTTATTACTAAGGAAATTCGGAGGATATCTCAAGGGCAAAAATCAGTTTTTCTCCTTGGGGATTATGGGTCTTTATGGTTCCAAGACCGTCTATGTGTTCCAGATGTGACTGAGATCAGAAATGTCATACTCAAAGAAGCACATGATACACCATATTCTATACATCCGGGGAGTACTAAGATGTATATGGATTTAAAGGAACTATTCTGGTGGAATAACATGAAAAGAGATATTGCTAAATATGTATCGGAATGCCATACTTGTCAAAGGGTGAAGGCTGAACATCAAAGTCCAGCAGGACCATTACAACCCTTAGAAATTCCTGAATGGAAATTGGGAGGAAATAGGTATGGACTTCATTACAGGATTGCCTATGACACCAAAAAGGAATGATATGATATGGGTAATTGTGGACAGACTCGCTAAGAGTGCACACTTTATTCTGGTTAATCAAAAGGATAATGCCGAGAAGTTAGTTGAAGTATATGTCAAATAGATAGTAAGTGTAACACCCCAAAATATTAAACTAGAATCATCAAACTCTAATCATCAAATTTAGGGTTAACAAAAACTCTTCTAAAATAAAATGAGAAAGCATTCATGTGTGTATGCATCCCATTTTGAATTCTTTTGAATTGCCTTGTTTATGTGTTTGTTTGCTTGTAAAAGGATTCTTAGGTGAAATAAACATCATCTAAACAATCTCCACACTTTTCCCAAAGGCAAATAAATCAAAACAAACAAAATGAGTGAATGGTCACTTTGGCCAAATTAACTCCCTCCTACTTTGGCTGTCTCTAACTTTTAGAACTTAGCAGAAACTTGTTTGGATCTTTGCACCCCTTGATAGTACTCATAACAAAGTATCAAGGCCCACTTTGTGATCATCTAGAAACATTCAAATGCATAGTTTAAAGGACAGCTTAAAATTGAATCTATATCATATGGGAAGATCCCACTTTTTCAAAAACCACTCAAACAAGCTCAACTTTCAAAACCCAAGCATCTGCAGACTCACCAGCACCAACCTAGCACACCCACCAAAAATCTTTTCAAAATTCAAAACTTGAAGTCATGCGGCCATTTCATCAAACACTTGGAGGCAACAAATCAAACTGGCCTAACTTCACTGTTTTGAATAGTAATTTGGCTAAGCAATGTTCACCATTGATCACCCTTGTCTCCCTCAGTGCCAACCAGTGCTTGGACAAACCCTAGCCCCTACCCTTTGCCCCATGTCATGCCAACCCGAGCACCCCCTTTCCAGCCGACCATGGCTAGCTATCCAGAGCAAGCATCAAGCCTAAAGAGCATGTCTAGGACACAGCCCACCGTCCATCGCCACCCCCTGTCTAGCGCTCGAACCTTGCCAGCCATGGGACCACACGTACAGACCATGCCAAGCTTGCCAGCAACCATGCCGAGCCGGTGTAACACCCTCAGAATCGGACCTATGCAAGTTTTAGCGAAACCCGCCAAACCCGCATAGAAACGATTCAAAGGTGCCCACCAGGCACTTTCGTGCGGGTGCAAAACGAAGTGATAACATTACACAACAGTCCTCGATGGGACCCACAGAACAGATATATATAACAGCGACTCAATGAGTCAAGAATACAGATATACGGTACAAAGATCCAAATCACCTTGAAAAGATACAGCGTCCGGCTACGGACAAGATGCAAATGGGGCTAAGAGCCCTGAAGAATAACCAATGGCGTCCATAACCCTGCCCAGGCCAAGCCGGAAGGGTAACCGTGCTAACGACGTCGATCTCAAAACCTGCTTAAACAAAAGGGGTGCCGACAAAGGGCAAAGGAAAAAAGAAGGAGCGTCGGTACTGAGGCCAAGATTGCAGCGAGGCTAGAATTGGCGGTCCTCGCCTACATAGGTATGGTGGATCAAGCGGCGGCGGCAGATGCACTAAACAACCTATAGAGACTCGATACAACTGGCGGTTATCAGAGAGGGGTGGGAAAGACCTATTCGGAACCAACCTGATACTATCATCAAACAAACCCATCCTGGCGTTTCCCCCTCGAGACCAAACGAGGAAGTCAACCGAGGAACTCACACAGTTGGCAGTTTTACTTATTCAGTTATAGTTGCGGCACTTTACTAGTCAGGTTTAGATAATCATCCTGATAAAGTAAGCAGTGGGCACTTTTAGTTATTCATTCCGTTGTAGTTGCAGCAATTACTAATCAGATACAGATAGCATGAGGTAAACCCAAAACCCAGCAGTTGTCGATACTTTTACTAAGCCATTCCGTTGTAGTTGCAATATTTACTAGTCAGATACAATGGTCGCAAGCGACAACTCAAACAAGCAATTGTGGGCAGTATTATTTATCCATTCCATTATAGTGAAGCTGATTACTAGTCATTATAAAGTCAAATTTATAGCAATAAACTTTGGTTATGCTTGTCTATGATCGAGATACTGTGCTCCAAGTCGTCCATATCCGCGGACACGGCTTTCAGAAGTTTTACCCGGCCGGGGTGCACCAATAGCAACACACGCTCGATCAACCTCGGAAAAACCAACTCAAAACCCAACGAGGCTTTCACGACTGAACAATCACAGGATTCAGAAATATTTCAGGGGGCCACCCCTTGGAGTCTTCCCGCAACGAAGTAAGCTAGCTCCGAGACGGACTCAAGGTTTGGGTGGACGGCTGTGAACGACTGGGAACCCAAAACTGGGCTTGTCGACACCGCGGAATCGTGTCCCGATCCTAAACAGTACAGTGTGCTATCCGTCGCACAATTTAAATACAGAAGTAGCATGGCATAAGTATAGGATAGTAAATAAAACCTCAAACTAGTTTGTGGCCCCAAGAAATAAGAATGAATCAAGCTCTGGCTCAGGGGGGTCCCATATACCTCCCGGATGTGGATAGCGCGATAAATCAAGGAACAGGTATCAGGTACTCGGGGTCCTACGAGACACAAGTGGGCGTTCGGAAACCAAATGTTATCTATCACCCACCGATGCCTCTACTTACTTCAATTTTAGTTGTTAAACAGGAATTAAAGTGAACGATAAGTAAAACTATGATCAACTCCAACATCAACATGCGGCAATACACCAACAACTGAGGCACTTAACGACACGCAACAACACTTGAGCAAGCGACTACGACGCGCCAGTCCAACTATCTACCAAACAACAGGTAATAGGATGTGTCCGAGGCAATATATGGCTGCAAGGGGATATCACGGGTACGGAAACTAGAGCATCGCAACACAGATAGCAATGGATCAACAGGAGGGAAGTAAATACTATAAAAGTAAGATAGGTAGAAAGGGGGAGATGCTCGCCTGAAAACATTGTCGAAGGTTCAACCGAAGATCGGGTCGACACTCGCATCAACTCAACGGCCTTATCCGCGAAGAAGCAAAACACTAGAATACACACCGGACGCAATATTTAATACTACGGCAGAAGATCGGGCATGATGCATGTAGGATGTATGGCATGGCAAGGTGCAATGCAATTAGGCAATATTAAGCGGAACCGGGGTCCCGACAATTAATTAGATGGTTCATGTTATTTAGAAACCCCCGCAATTTAAATGTTGTTTAACAATGCAAAATTGTATCATCGGTTCGCTACACAAATTTAAATGAGGCCAATATAAGGCTAGATTTTCCCGCATATGGGCCCCATATTTAATTATAAGGTGAATCGGCATAAGGCCCCCAAACCACAGATATGCATGCGAGATGTCAATTAAATATGCAACCAGTTGTTATTATATTATAAAATAGGGTTTTCGGAAAGGGGTTCACACATTAGAGGGTCTCGACGAACTTGGGGTTCCGGGGTCCGGGGTTCGGTCTCAGGGTCCAGGGTTCGACGGATCGTTCTCGGACAGCGGGGGTAGGTCTTCGGATCGGGGTAGTAGATCTTGTCATCGTCTTGATCTTGGACACGACACATACGATGGAGATCTTGGGGTACCATCTTGTTCATCAGAGGCGAACTTGGGGCTCGACACCGGGGTCTTCCGGGCTCCGTCCATCGAATCCGCGAAGGGGAACTTGGCGATTCCGAGGGTCTTGTCGGGCCCTCGAACCCGATCGGTCTTGGCGTTCGGTCGAAGATCTTGGCGTCCCTTGGCGAAGTGCTTGGCGTATCCGGTGGCGATCTTGGCGTCCGACTTATGAATCTGGTGCACCGACGTATCTCGCAAACATCCAGATGGTCATCAATTTGGTGCAAGCTTTGCGCATACATAGCGATTTCACCATGCATCCTCTCATAACAACATTACCACCGTTCCATCTCTTCTTTCCAGCACATCAGGGAGAGCCCAGCGGTGCTGAGCTGCAAAACGCATACATGGCGATAACCACAGAGCTCGGTCAGGGCGGCCTTTGCGAGGGCATCTGCGGCGGTTGCATGGGCCCGATGACGGCGCCGACGGAGACAGGGGCGGCTTGCAGGCGGGCGAGGAGCCACAGCGCGTGCTCGGCCAGCAGCAGGGTCGAGGTGGGGGTCGGCCGACGCAGATGAGGGCGAGCGGGAAGCACGGGGCGACGATCAAGCGGGGCCGCAGCGGGAGCCGCCTAGCGGGGGGCGCGGCGACGCTTGAAAGCGGCCGCGAGCTTGGCCGGAGGCGCGCAGCGCTGACGCGGGCGGGCGGGAGGAGCGGCCGCCAGCGGAGCGGCGAACGGGCGAGTTCTGGCTCGAGGCGGGCGAGGGCGCGGGCAAGGTTGGACGGGCGGCACGGAGGAGGCCGGGAGGCGCAGGGAGCGGGAACGGCGAAGCTTTGGAGGGCGGACGAGGCGAGGCCTGCGGGCAAGGGATGGGGCGACGCCGACGTGGGCGGCCCGTGGCGGGCGAGGAGGCCGGTGAGGCGGCCCGGCTGCGCTGGGAGGCAAGAGGAGGGAGAGGCGCGAGGCGGGGTGACTCATGGCGGTGGAGGAGGCCAGCGGTGTGGCGGCAAGGAGTTAGGCGCCTGAGGAGAGGACGGGGCGCGAGAGGAGGAGACGAACGAGGAGGAGGTTGAGCGGGGTGAGGGACGGCCTGGGAGGGAGGAGCAGCGTGGGGGTCGCGTCTTGAGGTGGGTGCACAGGCGCCAGACGGGTGTGCAGGTGGTGATCCGGTGTGGGGGAGAGTGGCTACGTGCGTGTGTGGTGTTGTGTGGGTGTGTTGGGTTGGGGAGAGAGAGGAGAGAGAGGGGGTGGAGGAGGGGGTGGCCAAGTGGCGGCTGCTGGTTGGAGGGGAGAGGGAGATAGGTGAGGTGGCTGCATGCCATTGGGTGGGGTGAGGTGGAGGGGGTGTGTGGGTAGAGTTTTAGGTGGTTTAGGATTATGGGTAGGACTGGTTGGTTGGACCGATTTAAACTGGGGGTGGTCGTTCGGGTCGGGTCGGCCTGTTCGACTGCCCCCACTAAAAATAATTGTACTTTTATTTGTTTTAAACATGGCTCCTGCAATTCGATAGACGACAAACAAAATATTTCGGAGACCCGGTTTTGGTTTTGAATAAAGATGGGGCGTTTTAGAAAACAAAACGGGCTTTCTGCAAATAGTTTTATGCAAGCAAAATGCACGATGATGACGATGCCCAAATGCAATGTGGCATTATGACATGAGCATGCGGTCATGATGATGCAATGCACAAAATCAACGCGATTTTCTAGTAGTGGTTTTGCGGGATGCCACAATTCGACACCACTAGCAATGGATCTCGCCCTCGAGATCCGCCTCATGGTACCGGAAAGAAGGGCGGCGATCTGATCCTTCGCGCTTCGTGTAGATCCTCGCGAGACCGCTACAAGAGGTCGTTGTCCGTGATCGTCGAGAGGACACTCCGGAACAAAAGGGCGAACGTAGAGGTATCAACAAATAAAGCCACCTCTAACTTCCGTGGACGGAGTAAAACTGCTGGATCCACTGATTCGATGTACAAGAGCGAATGATAAGAGTAGTCGGATGGTGATCAGTCCATCGCGCACCCAAACCATTACTCTGCACACGAATAGGCGGATTATGCAACCAACTCTCGGAGTTAGACTGAAGATCTCGACAAGCGAGGTTCGAAACCGGAGTGATGCGATCAGATCGGATCCGCGTAGATGATGTCGTCGGCCGGAAAACACCGGAAAGCACAAACAAGGAACAAAGAATGATACCACAGCAGACGGATTCATCAGGCAGCTTGAACACCGGACGGTAGAACACCGTTATCAAAGAAGGAAGCGAAACCCTGAAGGTACGACGGAAACCCAACCACGAGAAATCCTGGACTCGAAGAAAAGATAAGAGAGCAGATTCAAAACACGTCGAGATAAGAGGAGAATAGCAGAGGGGTAAGGAGTAAAATCAGACCTAATCAGAACTATCCAACCGATTTTGCAAAATAGTTTTGACACTCTACTTCGGCCGTTAGCTAGGTTATCCTACAGGCTGGACTTGTGGGGTATCGTAACTGCTGAGCTCTGATACCACTCTGTAACACCCTCAGAATCGGACCTATGCAAGTTTTAGCGAAACCCGCCAAACCCGCATAGAAACGATTCAAAGGTGCCCACCAGGCACTTTCGTGCGGGTGCAAAACGAAGTGATAACATTACACAACAGTCCTCGATGGGACCCAGTAATGAGAGATATATATAAATGACTCAATGAGTCAAGAATACGATATACGGTACAAAGATCCAAATCACCTTGAAAAGATACAGCGTCCGCCACGGACAAGATGCAAATGGGGCTAAGAGCCACGAAGAATAACCAATGGCGTCCATAACCCTGCCCAGCCGGAAGGGTAACCGTGCTAACGACGCCGATCTCAAAACCTGCTTAAACAAAAGGGTGCCGACAAAGGGCAAAGGAAAAAGAAGGAGCGTCAGATCGAGGCCAAGACAGCGAGGCTAGAATTGGTCCTCGCCTACATAGGTATGGTGGATCAAGCGGCGGCAAAGCATGCACTAAACAACCTATAGAGACTCGATACAACTGGCGGTTATCAGAGAGGGGTGGGAAAGACCTATTCGGAACCAACCTGATACTATCATCAAACAAACCCATCCTAGCGTTTCCCCCTCGAGACCAAACGAGGAAGTCAACCGAGGAACTCACACAGTTGGCAGTTTTACTTATTCAGTTATAGTTGCGGCACTTTACTAGTCAGGTTTAGATAATCATCCTGATAAAGTAAGCAGTGGGCACTTTTAGTTATTCATTCCGTTGTAGTTGCAGCAATTACTAATCAGATACAGATAGCATGAGGTAAACCCAAAACCCAGCAGTTGTCGATACTTTTACTAAGCCATTCCGTTGTAGTTGCAATATTTACTAGTCAGATACAATGGTCTAGCGTTTACAACTCAAACAAGCAATTGTGGGCAGTATTATTTATCCATTCCATTATAGTGAAGCTGATTACTAGTCATTATAAAGTCAAATTTATAGCAATAAACTTTGGTTATGCTTGTCTATGATCGAGATACTGTGCTCCAAGTCGTCCATATCCGTGGACACGGCTTTCAGAAAGTTTTACCCGGGTGCACCAATAGCAACACACCGATCAACCTCGGAAAAACCAACTCAAAACCCAACGAGGCTTTCACGATCGAACAATCACAGGATTCAGAAATATTTCAGGGGCCACCCTTGAGTCTTCCCCAACGAAGTAAGCTAGCTCAGACGGACTCAAGGTTTGGGTGGACGGTCGTGAACGATCGGGAACCCAAAATCGGGCTTGTCGACACCGGAATCGTGTCCCGATCCTAACAAGACAAAGGTGCTATCTGTCGCACAATTTAAATACAGAAGTAGCATGGCATAAGTATAGGATAGTAAATAAAACCTCAAACTAATTTGTGGCCCCAAGAAATAAGAATGAATCAAGCTCTGGCTCAGGGGGGGTCCCATATACCTCCCGGATGTGGATAGCGCGATAAATCAAGGAACAGGTATCAGGTACTCGGGGTCCTACGGGACACAAGTGGGCGTTCGGAAACCAAATGTTATCTATCAACCACCGATGCCTCTACTTACTTCAATTTTAGTTGTTAAATAGGAATTAAAGTGAACGATAAGTAAAACTATGATCAACTCCAACATCAACATGCGGCAATACACCAACAACTGAGGCACTTAACGACACGCAACAACACTTGAGCAAGCGACTACGACGCCGCAAATCCAACTATCTACCAAACAATGGTAATAGGATGTGTCCGAGGCAATATATGGCTGCAAGGGATATCACGGTACGGAAACTAGAGCATCGCAACACAGATAGCAATGGATCAACAGGGAAGTAAATACTATAAAAGTAAGATAGGTAGAAAGGGGAGATGCTCTTTGAAAACATTGTCGAAGGTTCAACCGAAGATCGGGTCGACACTCGCATCAACTCAACGGCCTTATCCGAAGAAGCAAAACACTAGAATACACACGGACGCAATATTTAATACTACGGCGTAAGATCGGGCATGATGCATGTAGGATGTATGGCATGGCAAGGTGCAATGCAATTAGGCAATATTAACCGGGGTCCCGACAATTAATTAGATGGTTCATGTTATTTAGAAACCCCGCAATTTAAATGTTGTTTAACAATGCAAAATTGTATCATCGGTTCGCTACACAAATTTAAATGAGGCCAATATAAGGCTAGATTTTCCCGCATATGGGCCCCATATTTAATTATAAGGTGAATCGGCATAAGGCCCCCAAACCACAGATATGCATGCGAGATGTCAATTAAATATGCAACCAGTTGTTATTATATTATAAAATAGGGTTTTCGGAAAGGGGTTCACACATTAGAGGGTCTCGACGAACTTGGGGTTCCGGGTCCGGTTCGATCTCGTGGTCCGTGGTTCGACGGATCGTTCTCGGACAGCGGTAGGTCTTGGATCGGGTAGTAGATCTTGTCATCGTCTTGATCTTGGACACGACACATCGATGGAGATCTTGGGGTACCATCTTGTTCATCGAGGAACTTGGGGCTCGACACGGGTCTTCCGGCTCCGCCATCGAATCCGAAGAAGGGAACTTGGCGATTCGAGGGTCTTGGGCCTCGAACCCGATCGGTCTTGGCGTTGGTCGAAGATCTTGGCGTCCTTGGCGAAGTGCTTGGCGTATCCGGTGGCGATCTTGGCGTCCGACTTATGAATCGGTGCACCGCGTATCTCGCAAAACATCGGATGGTCATCAATTTGGTGCAAGCTTTGTGCATACATCGCGATTTCACCATGCATCCTCTCATAACAACATTACCACCGTTCCATCTCTTCTTTCCAGCACATCGGGAGAGCCAGGTCTGAGGCAAGGCATACATGGCGATAACCACAGAGCTCGGTGGGGCTGCGCAGGGCATCTGCGAGGAGGTTATGGGCCCGGTGGCGGCCGACGGAGACAGGGGCGGCTTGCGGCGGGCAGGAGCCACAGCGCGTTTCGGCCAGCGGCCCGCGGCGGTGAGCAGCAGGGTCGAGGTCGGCAGAGGGCGAAGAGGCGGGCGCGACGGCGGGGCAGCGCTGGGCGGAGCGCTTAGCGGGAGGGGCACCGGCGACGCGTTAAGCGGAAAGCGAAGCTTGTGAGGGAGGCGGGCGCGCGGGACGGGCGGGAGGGGAGCGGAGGCCGCCAGTGAGCGGTTGAACGGGCAAGGCTGGCTGGAGGCGGGCGAGCGAGGGCGCTGCAGCGGGACGGGACGGAGGAGGCCGTGGAGGCGAAGGAGCGGGGGAACGGGCGAGCACTGGAGGGCGACGAGGCGAGGCTGGGCAAGGGATGGGCGACGCCGACGGCGCGTGGCCCGTGGCGAGGAGGCAGGAGGCGGCCCTTGGCGCTGGGAGGCAAGAGGAGGAGAGGCGCGAGGCGGGGTGACTACGGCGGGAGGAGGCCAGGCGGCCGGGCCGGGGCGCCTGAGGGAGAGAGGCGGGGCGCGAGGAGGGGTGGAGACGAACGAGGGAGGAGGTTGAGCGCGGGGTGAGGGACGGCTCGGGGAGGGAGGAGCCGCGCGTGGGGGTCGCGTGCGGGGTCGGTGGGGCTGCAGGTGGGGCCAGACGGGGCAGGCAGGTGGTGATCCGGTGTGGGGGAGAGTGGCTACGTGCGTGTGTGGTGTTGTGTGGGTGTGTTGGGTTGGGGAGAGAGAGGAGAGAGAGGGGGTGGAGGAGGGGGTGGCCAAGTGGCGGCTGCTGGTTGGAGGGGAGAGGGAGATAGGTGAGGTGGCTGCATGCCATTGGGTGGGGTGAGGTGGAGGGGGTGTGTGGGTAGAGTTTTAGGTGGTTTAGGATTATGGGTAGGACTGGTTGGTTGGACCGATTTAAACTGGGGGTGGTCGTTCGGGTCGGGTCGGCCTGTTCGACTGCCCCCACTAAAAATAATTGTACTTTTATTTGTTTTAAACATGGCTCCTGCAATTCGATAGACGACAAACAAAATATTTCGGAGACCCGGTTTTGGTTTTGAATAAAGATGGGGCGTTTTAGAAAACAAAACGGGCTTTCTGCAAATAGTTTTATGCAAGCAAAATGCACGATGATGACGATGCCCAAATGCAATGTGGCATTATGACATGAGCATGCGGTCATGATGATGCAATGCACAAAATCAACGCGATTTTCTAGTAGTGGTTTTGCGGGATGCCACAGCCGGCGCCAGAGCGCCACCCTCGACACACGCCCACAGACAGCGTGCCGCCCTCACCGCGTGCATACACGATCACCACCGTCCCAGGAGACCGCTAGACATCCCCGTTCGCCGCCCCATGCCCCGTAGCCACCGCTCGCCATCGAGTTCGCCGCCTCTGCCTCGCAGAGCATCGTGCGTTCCCGACCGTTTCCCACCGCCCCTACACGCGCATTAAGGCCATAGAGCATCGCCAGGAAACCACCGATCGATCTCCACCGCTGGCCATGCCTCTAGTAGCCTGTAGCCATGTTTCCACCGTCGCCTGCCCATGTCGTTCGGTCTCGTCGTCGATACTATAAATAGAGGACTACCCCACTCAAACTCTTCACACCATTCTACTCCCCTGTCCTCACTGATCGTTCCACCCCATTCCCGGAGCCAGGCGAGCAGCGCATCGCCGGAATTTGGCCGGAGCAGGCCGCCTCTAGAGAAGAAGGGCGTCGTTGATTTCGTCCACCCCAGGAGAAGCTGCCGGTACCAGGAGGTTCGCCGTCATCGACTTTGTCGTTCGCTCGCCTCGTCGACCTTCGCATGAGCCCCGGTGAGCCCCCGACGACCCCCACTGCGCCGCTAGGGTTCGAGCTCGCCGGTGACTAGTTCATCTTCGAGGACGACCCTCAGCTGTTGATCTTACTTCTAATCCAACGCACCATGTTGCACTGTACCGCTTCGCACGCCCTATCTCACTAACGCATGGGGACATCAACTTAACGAACCCGCGTAAGCGCTGTGCTTAGCAGGCCGCCACTATCGTTTCCCGCGCAGCCCACTCGTTTGAATTCAACTTTTTCCATTTAAGTTCAAACCTAGTTCTGTACCCATTTTCAAAAATGAACCCAGCTTGATTCAGTGAACCAAATTGAATGAAACCAATTTTGTTAGAAAGTTCTTGAAATGCTGAATCCAAGCCCGTTGGATTCAAATCATTTGGATCTGTAGATCACCCTTGGTAAAAATAACAAGGCAGAACCTTTTATGCATTCAAACATTTTTCAAATTTACACCATAAAAGCTTTTGAGTTGATTCCAACTCTCAAAAATCACATTTGATCATAACTTTCAGAATATATAAAAACATTTGGGTTTACTTACAGAAATATTGTTCCAGTAATAAAAGAATGCCACATAGGCATTTCTAGCCACTTTATTTAAGTAAAATAAAAGGTTAAACCTTATTAAATTGTGACACCACTTTAAATCACATTCCCATGGACTCAAATATGTGGTGATGACATGTGTCAACATGATCCCATGTTTGGTTTGGAGAATATTAAATCTTAAGTAGATTTTCAATGAGTAGAAATTACTTTTCTAAAAATAAAAGGAATTAAACCAAGCTTTAATCTTGTAATGTTAGTGATGATGCTAGATCATCTATAGGACCCTTTTGTGTCATGATTGAAAGTAGTTAAGTATTGTTTGGTGATTGTGTACCTCGTATTTATAGATGCTAGTACTGACCAAGGATACGAGGAGGAAGGAGGATACTACGAAGAAGAAGCCGAGGAGAACTTCAACCACTGCTCTACACAAGGCAAGCTAACACTTGAAACTTAGCAGGCTGATACTGATACTTATGCAAGCCTAATACTACTAGTTGAATGTGCAAGCCAATACTTGCCAGCTATTAACTTAGCAAGCTTATACTGATATTGATGCAAGCCAATACTTGCCCGTTACCATGCCAACTATATGCCTTAAGCATAGATGATCCTACCCATTTGATAACCCCATTCCTAGTTTTACTTACAAGCTTTATACTTTATTTCTTTATCAAAGCTAGTACTTAGAGCTTACTTAAGTGAATGGTATATTCTAGAGAGATAACTGAAGGTTGCATAAAGAGCATAAAACTTGGCCTGAGCTAGATAATCTTTATGTCATCCTAAGGCATGAGATTGAAATTAGTTAAACTCCACTAGTTTACCACCCCTCATTAGTACTTACCCCCACTTGTAGATGCTAGTGCTAAGCATAAAACCTAATCAACTTAGATGGGAATACTTGGTGGAAAAATGGTTATGAAAACCTTGGAATGATGGATCATTCTATTGAGATGTGTTGGACATGTGTTTCCGAACACCAGATGATTTATGGTGATGAAAATGTTGAGGCATGAGCCTTAGCCCGTTATAAAACTGATGGTTGTCTGGATGCGATACCATTCCAATGTTACCGTACAACCACAATACCCGAGAATTGGGTAGGGCTTGACTAGAAACTTATATACCTTAGTATTAGTTCCCTCACGGCCAAGGTCTAAGCTGAGGCTACCTTGTGAAGATTTTCCACCTATGCAGTACCCAAGATGACAGTTGGTCATGGTTGGGAGGCCAAACTCACAGGAGAGGTGCTTATACTAGGGCGTGTAATTGAAAGGTTAGGATTTATTATTTGCATACTGAGTATGGAGAATTCAAGATTTGTTCCTGACGGATGTATCGAATGTTGTGGTGAAAGTGTACAATCTCTGCAGAGTGTCAAACTATTTGAATAGCCGCGTCCGCGGTTATGGACAGTTGGAGTGGCCATACTGTTCCCCTGTCAGATGTTTTCAAAATGACTTGTGAAATGAATGGAGACTTTGACTTGACCACAACAGAGTTGTGATATGAAATACAAGTTCCCACTTAGGTGTTATAAAATTTCAGCTAGATTTTCTTGCTTCTAAACTTAGTAGATGTAAACCTGGCTTTTTGCAAAACAACCCTAGAGCTTAGTGTCCTACTACAAAAACCCCCCCTTCACTTGTTAGTATTAGTTTGCGAGTACTTAAAGAGTACTCATGGCTTTGTCCCTGGCTATTCCCATGGCCAGACTATGAAGAGGAGTACCTAGAGGATGGACCCCAGGAAGGTTACGACAACTAGGATCATCTCCCATCGTCAGCATTGCCTGTGACCCCGAAGATGGAGCTTCGCCTACGCTACCGTTATTATTACGTATTTCCGATGTGTTGCCTGTCAAAACTCACCGGCGGGAAGCGACGAGCAACACGAAGAGCCGGGAGGCTCCCAGAACTGCTGGTGGGCCCTGGTCCCTCGGGCAACGGCCCGCAAAACTCCTAGCATACCGGCTTGGTTCGAGGGCGTACACCTGACCTATACCTGGTCGGAAGGTGAAGGATTGCTCGATTGATTTCCTGCATGGTAAACAAGTATCGTAAAATTCGAGCCGTGACCGGCTCCTGAGTTTCTCGTAAATCGGCTCCTAGAGCCGATTGCTATGGTGTTGCATTAGATTTACGACAACGTGGGGTTTTGCTTGATCACTACAAGTTAAATCGATCTCTGACGGTTTAATGTTTTCACCACGTAATCGGAACGTCCTACACGTAATTGAGCCTGGTATGTACAAAAGATGAAGAATATTAACCCTAGAGGAGGCCTAATAACCAACGTAAAGTCAATTAGAACAACTTCTCTAGAGCGAATAAGCCACGTCTCTACGTACTACTGGATCGTTCAACCCGTTTGTAAGGCCTGACTACGTAGATATCAAACTAAACCTTGGCGAGCAAGGCACAACCATAACAGATCGAATCAGCTAAATAAAGATCAAGCAAGGTGCTACCCTTGCACTTGGGAAAAAGGTGCAAAGGTAGCGAGACAACTAGAGGTAGCAAAATCAAACGATTATAACGAAGAACACCGATGCTAACCTCAACAGATCTATGATAATAATGTTACTCGCCATCAACAAGGCTTCAGTACGAGTAACACCAAATAACGCATAAGTAAAAATACTGCCTAGATCGCAAGATGCAATCTAGGCAGCATGACACTTACCCGAAAGAAACCCTCGAAAACAAGGGGTGGCGATGCGCCGAGATTGTGTTTGTCGTGAACGTGGTTGTCCTCCTTTTCTCAATAACCTTAGGTACATATTTATAGTCCGGAGACTCTCTACTTTTGGAATAACTCTACAACTCTATCTTTACCTAAACTGAAACGGAACCTAAACTAACACGGAACCTACTATGATACAAGATACACGGGCAATTTAGCCCAAATCCACGCACTAGGCCGATCCAACAACACGTTGAATATACACATCTTCCAAGCCCATCTTGATCACGGCCCATCTCCTTCTTTGGCCAAAATATGGCGATAACACATGCCCCCTGGTTTTGGCAATGATAATTCCAAAACCACTCTGCTGATATATTTTTTCCTTCCCCCTCTTTTTTTGTATCGGGTTGCGTTGATGTATCGCGAGTAACAGGATCGTCACGCCACCCCTTCATCATGATGCCCTGTCTTCTCAACTCCTTCGCAGTGCATGATTTGACGATTTTGGCAGCACATTCTGGGAAACCGCTATGGCATTGAACCGTCTCTCTACTATTCCCCTTATTTAAATCCACCTAAGCAGTTCGCAATCCCCATCTGCCTCCAACAGCCAAAAAACCCTTCTTCCTCCGCCGAAAAAACCCTGTTTCTTCGCCATGGCCTCTTCCTCTTCCGCCCGTTCCTCCCAGTCTTCCAACAGCATCAGTGACCGAGAGCCGACGCCAGAGCACCCACGCACGGCGGCGTACAGTACTTTCGCCCCACGATGGTGGGACGAAAAGGACTGGGATTTCTCCGTCTGGTCGGAGGACGATGCGTCCCTGACCGACGGGGAGGCGAGCCTACAGTTCCTCGTTGACGGGGAACTGGAGGCGAAGAGCAGCGACGACGCCTGGTCTTGGGACGGCGTCGAGTCCTCCGACGAGGAGGAGGAATCGGAGGAGGAGACCTCCTCCGACGAGTACCCGCCGACGAAGCGCTTCCGCGCCGGGTCCAGCGAGGACACCGAAGATGACGACGAGGACGAGGAGGCCCCCGCTGGCTTCTTCAAGAAGAATAAGACGACACCGGCAGCAATGAAGACAGCGAACAAGACGGCGGCGACGACAGCGGCGACGATCTTGCTCTTTAGATTAGGAACTAGTAGTAGTAGTAGTAGTAAGCTTCCTTTTGTAATGTAAGCGATCACCTTTTGAATGAATGAAAATCTGTTTCCCAAAGATTGCCTTGTTCGCCCCCTAATTTTGCCAATAACTTAAAATAAGTTGATGCTCCAGAAGCCGATGACACTGTATCGGCTTTCAACACATTGTACTCATACAGTCAAACAAGTCAAATCGCAAAGAGCCGATGACCACGCATCGGCTTCTCCCAAAAAACGTTGACAAGGTCAAAACTTGGTCGCATACTTAGGCACATCAAAACGGCCACTTCTTAGTTTCAAACGGTAACCTGCGACCCTCTTCAAAAAGGGCGACCTAGATCCCCAATTTCCCATCGACCAGACCGAGCTCACAGCAACAAGAACCCTCAATCCTCAACTGCACAGATCCATCTCCACCGGCAAACCAGATGGCGGAATCGTCGAACACCAACCCAGAGGTCTCCGGTCTGAAGGTACGCCCACTCTTCGCAGTCTGAACGCGATATTAGAACCTAATGGCGAACACCTGAATTAATGCTTTTATTCCACCATTACTTTCTAGGTTTCAGACATCCTGCTGCCGCATCCCTCTCTCCCAAATTCCCTCTGTCTTGGCCCTCGTACAGATTCTAGTCCTGCCCATCTGATTTCTTGCGAAGCAAATAGAATCCCCTTCGTAAGCCAAGACCTAGATCTGAACTCTTGGGCCGACTGCTTGCGAGCCTGGCCTAATCCCCCTGAACATTGGGTTTCTTGGTTCAGTAGGGTAGCTAGAGCTTACCAATCCCAATGGGAAACTACGGGAATAGCCGATGCCTTGCATCTATCATTGTCTCCTCTTGAGAAACATGAGAATCTTCTCAAAACCATCGGCTATTTCAGTGCGGCGCTCAATCGCTTCATGTTCGGTCATGGCCCCATGTCACCAACTCTGTTGGACGTGGTGATGATTACTGGTCTGGATGTTACATCACCCAGCCCTTCTGCCTTTAAAATGACCAAAGTCCCCTACAAACTGTCTTCTAAAACAGACTGCACGAACTGGGGTGCCTACCTCCAACGCCATATGAAAACAAAGGGCCCTGTCTCGGAAAAAGAACACACTACCTTTCTCAATTTCTGGCTGGAGCACTTCATATTTTGTGGCCCTTCCCTAGCTCCCACCAAAAACTATCTTTTCTTGGCCCATGAACTGGCCAAAGGCACTCAACTTGGCCTCGGCAAACTGTTCCTTGGAGAAGTATATCGATACCTCCAGTTGATGTCTGTCAAGCTGTTCTCTGGTGTAGCAGTCAAAACAGGTGGTCCTTGGTGGTTTATTCAGCTATGGGCTCAGCTGTATTTTCAAAATCACATCCCAAACTTCCCCCTTTTGGCGAGCTACACCTTTCCAGATGTAAAAGGGAAGCAGATCCGATGCACCAGCTATGGCCAAGCTTTGTATCGCCGCCAGTAAAGAATCGACTCGGGAGGCATCCAAATGGTTCAGCACTTTCTTCCAAGGCCTGGACAGCCCTACCTTCTTCCCTTACATGGAGGAATCTGAACATTTTGAAAACCCGCTCTCCTTCAGGCTGGATAATTTTGCCGATGACACTAGCACTCGGCTGCTCTTTTCCACCGTGATTCGTCCCTGTTTCCTTCCAGTTGGCATGAGTACGTCCAACCGAATAATCAAACCTAGATATGAATTCTACCAGCCAGTCGTAGTGGCTCGCCAATTTGGCCTTGGACAAGTAGCTCCCCACTTCTTTCTCCATCACCTTACAGAGAGCAGAGCCGACCTGCCTGATCCTCTTACCAGCCAAAGGTGCTATTCCTTTTTTGATGCTCTGACCATCCCAATTCCCAACGACCTCACCTTTGCCTCATCAACCGATGGCTTTGAAGACTGGTGGTCGATGTGGAAGACTCACGCCTTCAGGAGAGCTCTGGGACCGTTGCTGAAACAGCTTGACGCTGACTACGACATCCCCGTGGAACAGGTACCACTACTTGCAAATTTCCTTGATGTAGTTTGCAATTGATCCTTTTATTAATCCATTCTTTTTCTTTGCAGCAACAAGATGGCCCTGAGCCCACGCACAGTGATGGCTCCCCTTTCGAGTTCTTTCCGCCAGCTCCTGTGGTTCTTTTCTGCAAAAACTCGCCACCTCTAAAAAAGGTCATAATGCAGAAACAGCCGATATCACCACAATCGGCTTCCAAGAACCCATCTACCTCTAAGCCAGCTGCCCCTCGAGTTCCAACTAAAACAAGAACGACGACGAGGAAGGTAGCTGCCAGGAAGACCTTGAAGCGCCGGAGCCCTTCTCCAGAAAGCTCGCACGTAGGGTGATCTTCGCCTTGATCGATCCTTCTAATTCTTCCATGCAGACCTGCTTGTACTCACTGGTTCTCCTTTTTTACAGGCTTCCATAGAAGACACCTCCAGTGAGGATACCCAGACTAATCGAGGAGAACTAGGCCCAACGGATTCTGAGAGGACCATCACACCGAACCAGCCAGATTCACCACCATCGGCTTCGAAAAGGCCGGCTCGAACTGCTGCCCCGAGCACACCGGTCGGAGCCAATCGGGTCCTAAGAGAGCTCGCAAAGGACAACACGCTTCTTCGTCGAGCCAGGAGGTTTCAAAAAAACCACCACCCTTCATACTCTTACTACTTTTTTCCTTTAGTCTGCCGATTTATCGTTATTTACCTCGGCTAAGAATACCCTTCATGCAGACGACCGACGTCCTCAGCGGGACAACTGGGGCAATGCCGACGCCGGATCTGGGGATCCCCGAAGGTGTAGATGAAACGGCTACCAATCTGGCCAAGCCTCCAGCGACCACACACAAACCGATGGTCTCCTCATCGGCTATCCCCTTGATAGGAGAGGTGTGTTTAAGTTCTTTTGGTTCATCCTTGCATGTTTAGACGCATCGACGCTTTTCGCTGCGAGTTGTGATCTCTCAGGTTTGCTGTCGTTCGATCCTGAATCCATCGAACCAACTCCCTCTGTTGCCCACACTGATCCACAAGCCAGGGTTGCTCTTCCTCATTTCCAGCGTCTTAAAACCTTGATGTCCTCCCCAATCGAGGAGTTGATCGAGGGTTCTGAGGAAGTGAAGAGCGTTCTTGCCGTAATCCGGGACCATCTTCGGTAGCATTGCGGTGAAGCTTTGGTCGGTTGCACATCCGTCTTTTTGGGCCGCGGGTGAAGTTAGCTCGTGAAAGGATCAACCTGCGCCACGCCCAACTTCCATTGAAAGCCGATATTGCAGACAGATGTCAACAACTCAACGAGAAAAAGGCGTCTCTGGATGCTAAAACTGACACCTCCGTCAGTACCGCCGAGCTTGCATCCCTAAAAAGGGAGCTGGAAGATCTTGAGGAGAAGGTCCGGGTGACTAAACAGCTCATCCGCGACAAGGAATAATCCATCGCCCGTTCCCAAGATGAGGCGGAAGGTCTCAAGGCTCAACTGAAGACCGATCTGGCAGACATACGTGCCCTGAACAAGCAGCTAGTGTCGGGTAAGGATGAAGATGATGAAGCCGAGATCGCCGAGGTGGACCGTGTCCGTGCTGACGCCCTCCACGCCTTCGAGGCCTTTCTTCAGTAGCTCGTATGTGTAGGTTGGCATCTGTTTGTAACCTGTGTGAGCCTCTAAAGTCGATGACCGTGCATCGGCTATACATTTTGCTTTTATTCGGCCGATTTTCATGTATCGGCCCCTCCAGTTTTACTGTCCAACATCCCACATGCTTGGGAAATATTTCTTGAGATGTTGACCGTTGACCGCCACTAGGAATTTCACGCCGTCCAGCTCCTCAAGCATGTACGCGTTTCCTCTTAAAACTTGGTCGACCCTGCATGGCCCGTCCCAATTTGGAGACCATTTACCATATGTTGCATCCTTTGTCCCCAAGGGCACACCGCTTCCCATACCAAATCACCAACATGGAACTCCACCTTTTTACCTCCCTTTCTTGTTGTATGCACAGGCTACCTTGGCCGTATGCACGGGCTACCTTGGCCCTTATACGTTTAAGTGCCCCCCGAGTCGAATCTTTCAAGTAATTGAAGATATCGGCTCTCCAGACGTCAGCTTCCAGGAACTGTACCTGAAGATCGGCTCCCTCTGCCACATCGCCATACCCAAGGATGGTAAACACAGGGCAAACAGTGGGTGAGGGTAACAAAAATAATTTGGGCCGATCGCCTGAATCGGCCCCCTTTTTGCTTGCATTAGTCAGGGATGATCTACAACTTATTGTTTTACAATGGCATGGTGTCTCCCTGCTACGACTGCATGATCCTCTTGTCGTATGATTGGTGCTTTTTATTTTTTGTGGCCGATCGCGAGGATCGGCCGTACCACGCCTGGTCGTGAACTTTCCTACTCTGTCAGGCCAGTGGATAAGACCAGCCTCACCCCGTTTTTTGTAACTTCAATGCGCTCACAGCCGTCTAAACTAATTCCAGAGATCGGCTCTTGGTCTTCTGCTTCCTAGACGTTCATGCCAGCTATGGAAACCTCGATAGAATCGTCTGCATGGATGACCTCAACTTCATCTCCGTCCCATCAGATGAGGCAACTGGTGCATCGTGGATGGAATGCAGCAATTAGCGTGAATCCAATCTCTACCTAGCAAGACAACAGTAGGTACTTTTGCTGTCCACGACGAAAAATGACGTGGGTATGGTTTTCTGCCCATCGGATCCACGTCAAGACGCCTTGTGTTTCCGAAGACGGCGTTGAAGTCGCTTAACGTGGCGTTGGTTTTGATCGATCTACGAGCGACCCAAACGTCGTAGCATGGAGTACGGCATGATATTGATCGCCGCTCGGTATCCACCAACATCTTGGCGACAGTTGCCCATTGATGTAACCTCGCAGTTGTGGCTTTCGGATGTTTGTAACCCTTCTCACGTGGCTTCTCAAAGATAACCGGCCGTGGACCTTGATCAAACTGTGCCACTGGTAGCTCATTGGTTCTTGGCGCAGAATTCGGCGAATACGAACACCATGTTTGTGCCACCGATGTACTGCATCGGCTTTTACTGGTTTAGGCGCCATTCTTTCCTTGTCGGGCGGTCTTCCGCTGTGGTCTGCCTAATTTTGATGGCGGATCGGCCGTGCTTTCTTTAGGCGTGGAATCTGCGCTTGACTTCCTCAAGTTACGCAGCCGCTGCACTCTACGCTTTTGGGTATGTCTGAGTCCGTCTGGACACCATCTTGGACGGTGATATTTGTCTTCTTCCTTGTCACCCCTTGGCTTCTCGAGGTCCTTTGCTCGAGCGGACTCCCTGTGACGGCTCTGAGGTGGGAGAGGCCCTAAACGTTTGAACACTGAAACTGGCCTGGTGTCCTCCCTCTGCTGTCCACACTCCGGGCAGTTGTCGACTGTAGGCAATCGGCTCATTCCCGCGTCCCAGTGCTTGAAGAAAGGACAGTCCCAATGTTTTTCATGCCTTCCTTTTCTTTTGACGGCCCCCTAGTGAGGTGCTCATATCCTTTATCGTCTCCATCGTGCTGGCGCCGTTGGTCATACTGACGCTCATACTTCTTAAGGAGATGCGTGGAATGCGGCTTCTGATACCGTACTCTCCTCACCTGTTCCTCTGTTAAGTACATCGCTATGGCGGGCGATCGCATGGACCAGCCTCTTCTCTCTCTTTGCCCCGAGAGCGACCACCTTCCTCCTTGTCGTGTCATGGTGGTACCTGACCACGCCATATTAACACCGAATGAAAAATCCAGCCGGGCGCCTCGAGCTCTACCATGTTAACGCCAGAAATGGGTTTGTGTCCACTTTCATGGCGAATCGCCTAAGGATCGACGGCCTTGCTCTATCGCCATTTGGATTTGGCGGCGTAGCTCTTGCAGTCATTGGTGGTGTGGGTGAGCGAGTGATGCCACTTGCGGTATGGTCTCCGTTCATTTCACGAGCCGTGGATTTTATGGCCGGGTAACCTCACCGCTTCTCTTTCGTGAATCGAAAATCTGCTCGCTTTGCTCACGTCGAAGTCGAACCCTTTGCAGGCCTTGTTTCACCCATTTGCGGACACGGGTGCCCCGAGCCCATTCAGCCATGGCCACCTCACGGTCTTGCGTAGGATCCCCTATACATGTCGACCAGGCCTATCGGACGCTTGAACTTGTCTTGGTATAACTCGGTGGCGCTGTTCATACATCGTTCGGGCCATGCGCCAATGAGTTGTACTCTACTTGGAAAGCCAGATCCTTGATGGGTGCTGAGACCCAACACCGCCGATTCGCTTCCTTCTCAGTTAAACGAGCGGAGTAACATCGGTTCTTGACGGTCCTGAAGCGCTGGATGTACTCTGCTACAGTTTCTCCTCGCTTCTGCCGCACCTGAGCCAGGTCTGCAATGCCAGCCTCAGTAGCCTCTGAATGGTACTGGATGTGGAACTGCTCTTCCAGTTGCTTCCAGGTATGAATCGAATCAGGTGGCAGCGAGGTGTACCACCCAAAAGCTGGTCCTGTCAGCGATTGTGCAAAAAACCTTACGCGCATCTGATCTGATGCCGAAATTATGCCTAGTTGTGCCAGGTATCGGCTTATGTGCTTGATCGAGCTTGACCCTTATGATCCGCTAAAACTTGAGAACTCAGGGAGCCGATACTTGGGCGGCAGCGGAATCAGATCAAACTCGTTGGGGTACAGCTTTGAATAGCCGATTGTCCTTCTCTTGACGCAAGCGAACCGGTCTCTCGGGATGGTACGGATTTGCTCCTTTGTTTGAGCTGCAGGGCTAGATTCTCATGACTTGTTCCAGTGGCATACTTGGCTAGCCACGCCTGTTTGTCAGCGTCTATCCCAGACATCGCTGCTCCAGAAACGCCTGCTCCTGAAGATCCTGCCCCAGGAACCCCTGCCGCAGAAACTCCTGCGGTTGCAATCTGGCTGGTGCGTGACAGGTTGTTGCAGTCCGGCACGTAGGCGCATATATATCCGTGTGGGATTTCCTTAGGTGGCTCAAACAGGAATTGGCAATCGCCTGGGTCGCCTCCAGCCTTGTAGACGACGTAAGCCGCTGCTCCTGGCGGCTCTGGAGCCGCAAGTGTGAATGGCAGCTGCGGCCTGGTCTGGAGCAGTCTTTCTCCCTGGTGAGTCCCTAAAGTAGGCCCCGACGGAGAGTACTGATGTTTCATGATCTCCTGAACTACGCGAACCGCGACCCGCTCGAAAGCGTTCACGGCTCTCGAGAATGGCGGTGCAGAGAATGAGCCACCATGTAGTTGACTTCTGTCAGAGAGCTCAGTGCGCTCCTCCGAAGGAACGGACAGATCTACCTCATCAAGAGCACCCTCGGGGGAGAACCCCCTCCACTTGATGCCATGCTTACGGGTCCTCTCAAAAGAGCCGATGAGATCGGCTTCGAAGAGATTTCTGATATCATCATACTTCACCGTGTGCTCTTGAGCTCGTCAGACGCGGATCGGGTCTGCTCTCCATCGCAGCGGACGTTGATGTAGAGCGTTGTTGAAGGTCCCACCGGCGTGCGAATGTGTTGCTGTCAAAACTCACCGCGGCAGCGACGAGCAATAAGAGCCGGAGGCTCCCAAAACTGGCTGTGGGCCTGGTCCCTCGGGCAACGGCCCGCAAAACTCCGGCGCATACAGCTTGGTTCGAGGCGTGCCACGACCTATACCTGGTCGGAAGGTGAAGGATTGCTACGATTGATTTCTGCATGGTAAACAAGTATCGTAAAATTGAGCCGTGACCGGCTCCAGGTTTCCAGTAAATCGGCTCCTAGAGCCGATTGCCCCATGGTGTTGCATTAGATTTACGACAACGGGGTTTTGCTTGATCACTACAAGTTAAATCGATCTCTGACGGTTTAATGTTTTCACCACGTAATTGGAGCGTCCTACACGTAATTGAGCACGGTATGTACAAAGATAAAGAATATTAACCCTAGAGGAGGCCTAATAACCAACGTAAAGTCAATCGGAACAACTTCTCTAGAGCGAATAAGCCACGTCTCTACGTACTACTTGGATCGTTCAACCCGTTTGTAAGGCCTGACTACGTAGATATCAAACTAAACCTTGGCGAGCAAGGCACAACCATATGATCGAATCAGCTAAATAAAGATCAAGCAAGGTGCTACCCTTGCACTTGGGAAAAAAGGTGCAAAGGTAGCGAGACAACTAGAGGTAGCAAAATCAAGCGATTATAACGAAGAACACCGATGCTAACCTCAACAGATCTATGATAATAATGTTACTCGCCATCAACAAGGCTTGACGAGTAACACCAAATAACGATAAGTAAAAATCGCCTAGATCGCAAGATGCAATCTAGGCGACATGACACTACCGAAAGAAACCCTCGAAAACAAGGGGTGGCGATGCGCCGATATTGTGTTTGTCGTGAACGTGGTTGTCCTCCTTTTCTCAATAACCTTAGGTACATATTTATAGTCCGGAGACTCTCTACTTTTGGAATAACTCTACAACTCTATCTTTACCTAAACTGAAACGGAACCTAAACTAACACGGAACCTACTATGATACAAGATACACGGGCAATTTAGCCCAAATCCACGCACTAGGCCTATCCAACAACACGTTGAATATACACATCTTCCAAGCCCATCTTGATCACGGCCCATCTCCTTCTTTGGCCAAAATATGGCGATAACACGCTGCTTGAGTTGTATTAAGAACTGGATCATGAGATCCGTATTTGTGTAAGACCTTATGTATGGTTTGTGATGGATGATGTACTGTGGTATCCAATTCTGTTATGTCTCACAAAAATGGTAATCCTGGGATTGCGATGAATGGCATAACAGGCATCTGGGTTTAAAAATCCGGGTGTTGACAAGTTGGTATCAGAGCCATCCTGACCATAGGAGACCCTAGTTAAACTGGACGTTTGGAATCAAAAACTTAGTTTCAAAACCAAATAAAGCAAATATTTACGAAAACGTAGTCCCATTCTTATCACTTGATTCTTTCATGAAAATTCATGTTCCTCAAAAACTCTTGCAAAATACCTAAAATTTGACACACCTGATCACTCTACTAACTTACTCATCTTATATTCTTTTAGATAGACGTGAAGTACGGCAAGTTTTACTAGTGGGGAAATGTAGGAGACCTTATCTTTGAGAGGGATTTGGACCACCTTTCGGAACTTCTGGAGCATCCACACCCCGAGTTCTTCGGAGCTTAGCTCAATGATCAAGGAGGAGAAGATCTGCAGTGGCTAATTGTTGCAAGTCTCCGAGGAAAGGTTGAACCTCCCACTGCTGAGGGAATTCAGTTCACCTTAAGAGAGAACAACTGGCTCGATGGACTTGCCAGGGCCATGCAGGAAGCTCTTGCCCGTTTGTGTGGGCAGAGTATCAACCAGATCAAGGGTACCCGCTTTGAGTTTTGCCCAAGGCGTGATGCTAATGGACAACCACTAGAAGCCCCATACCACCACGAGATGAAGACCCAATTGGACCACCTTAGCTTCATGATGTACGATCGTCAGCAGGAGTTGGATAATTGTCGTGACTACTCCAACCACAAGTACGCCATCATCAAGATGAAGGATCAGACCATCGCCATGTTAGCAAAGGATCGCAAGTCTCACCACGGTCAGCTCGACAAGAAGGAGCGCATCATTGCCCATCTTCACCACCGTATCTCGTCTTTGGAGGAGACCATCCACGAGAGAGACATGCAGTTGGGAGAAAGGGAGAATGCCGGAGAGGATCTTCGTGGAGACCCCTACTCCTATCTCAGCGATGATGATGATTTTCTGGAGGATCAGGCTATGGATTTCTTCACCGATGAGGAGGATTTCGCCTTCATCAATGAAGACGATGATGATGAGGATGACGACTACACCGACTCCGAGGATTAGTAGCACTCGAGCACTAGCGTAGTGAGTAGTATTCGGTCCCACTGTATCGTAGTTTCCAGAACGGTTCTTAAAACCATCTATTTTCCTTTGTTGTGGTGTGTGTTTGTATTGGGTGTTATGAATGAATGAATGAAAAGCAAGTTGCTAGAAAATCTGAGTCAAACTTTAAAAACTTTTCAAAGTCCCCAAACCTTAGAAATTTCCCTCTTTTCTCATGATCTATCTCAATCTTCAGGTGCCACGCGGAGGAAGTGGTTCATCCCCGGACCCGATGTTGCAGATCCTGCAAATGTTGGTCTCGACATGGCGAAAGAGCGAACGTCAATCCAACCTAGCCACCACAGCAGATAGCTTAGCTAGCCCACAACAATCAAGGCCACGGAAACTAGGACAACCATGGACCTAAGCTCAAGACTTTCCAGAACACCAACCCACCTGTTTTCACTAAGTCGGAAGAGCCCTTAGAGGCCGATGATTGGCTGCAAACCATGGAAAACAACCTAGAAGTAGCCCGAGTGGAAGCCAGAAAGTTACATTCTCCACCCATTATCTAGAAGATTCGAGCATGGTGGACGGTGTTGATACCATGACCGGAGGATGATGATGACACAGGAGGAATTCAAGGTCAAGTTCAAGAACCCATGTGCCACGAATTTGATAAAGAGGATGAGAGATGAGTTCAGAGAATGAAGCAAGGAAGGATGACCGTAGTGGAATACCGTGACAAATTCTTGTCATTAGCTAGGTATGCCGGATGAGATCGACACGAAGCCAAGAAGAAAGAAAGATTCTGAATAGTGCACAAAGAGATGCGAGCGGTGTTAGTCAATATCCCTTTGGCGATATTGAAGCCCTTGTCGACTCGCCATCCGGATGGAAGGAAAGATCAACCAAGCCAATGAGAACCGCAAGCGTCACATGATGCATCACCAGAACCCATCAGACCCCAAAGTACCGCCCCAACCCATCTCCAGGATTTTCCCCGAGAACCAACAGACCCCCAATGAACCGTTCGACCTATCCCAACCGTGGAAACCCTAGGCCCGGAGGAAATCACAAAAACCCCGGTAACTCTAGAAATTTCAACCGTGCCCCACCTAAGTTCAACAACAACAATGCTACCGCCAACACCAACACTACCCCGAGGACTGGAAGCAATGATGTGCCTGTTGCAGCAAAGGACAAGTCGCAAGTAACTTGTTATGACTGTGGAAATAAGGGTCACTACTCCAACGAGTGATCCAACAAGAAGAATGCCGCAGCCCCCAATGCAAATGCCCCAGCTCAGCAGCAGCGTCGTGTTCATCCAGGAAGAAGGTTTGCCCCAGGGAATTCACTCAACCGCAACAGCCGTCTTTTTCTCATGCATGCTGAAGAAGCTCAGGAGGCGTCAGACGTCGTGCTGGGTAAGTTTTCTGTTAATTCAGTACTTGCAAGAGTGTTGTTTGATTCTGGTGCATCACATTCATTTGTCACCAAAGAATTTGCCTGCACTAGTAAGATTCAACCAACAAAACTGAAGCATGTTATGATCGTCCAAATTCCCGGTTCAACCACCAAGGCTAGGCAAATTTGCAAAGCCATCCCTATCTGAATCCATGGCATAGATTTTTATGCTAACTTTGATAGTACTCGAAATTAAAGGTTTGGAAGTAGTACTAGGAATGGATTGGATGTCCAAACATAAAGGATTGATTGATGCCAAGAAAGCCATAACCATGACCAAGATAGGAATATCGATCGAGCATATATCTGAAACCTTACCTCATCAATTCAAGTGCAACAAGAGTATAGCCCAACCTACAATTGACCAAGTCCGGATAGTCTGTGAATACCCCGATGTATTTCTAGATGTTTTGCCCGGTATGCCCCCAGATCGGGATATCGAGTTTATCATCAAACTAATCCCTGGAACAGGACCCATAGCCTAGAGACCATATAGTATGAACCCGTCTGAACTAGAAGAACTGAAGAAGCAACTGGATGCCATGTTGGAAATTGGATTGATTCAACCAAGTGCGTCACCATGGAGATCACCTGTTTTGTTTGTGGACAAGAAATATGGAGGTAACCGTTTGTGTACGGATTATCGGAAGTTGAATGATGTCACTATCAAGAATAAGTACCCATTGCCCAAGATAGAATATTTGTTTGATCAGTTTACCGGTGCCAAAGTGTTTTCTAAGATTGATCTTAGGACTGGCTATCATCAACTCAAAATTCGTGCAGAGGATATCCCCAAGACTGCCTTTACCACCAGATATGGATTATACGAGTATACCATTATGTCTTTTGGATTAACCAATGCCCCCGCTTATTTCATGGACCTCATGAATAAGATTTTTATGGACTTCCTGGATAATTTTTTCGTTGTTTTCATCGATGACATTCTGATTTATTCCAAATCGGAAGAAGAACATGAGCTACACCTAAGGACCATTCTTGGAACCCTTAGAGAGCATCAGCTGTATGCCAAGTTTAGCAAATGTGAATTCTGGTTACAGGAGGTAGGATTCCTCGTTCACATTGTACCAGCCGGAGGAATTGTCGTTGATCCTGCAAAGGTGAAAGATGTCGAAGATTGGCAAGCCCCAACCACTCAAACCCAAGTTCGTGCATTTCTCGGATTGGCGGGATATTACCGCAAGTTTGTAGAAGGATTCTCGAGTATCGACAGACCCATGACCCAATTGCTAAAGAAGGACAAGAAGTTTGAATGGACCGACAAATGTGAAGAGAGTTTTCAAGAACTCGAGAGGAGATTGATTTCAGCCCCAATCTTAATCATGCTGGATATAACGAAGCCCTTCGACGTGTATTATGACGCATCCAAGATCGGTCTCGGATGTGTGCTAATGCAAGAAGGCAAAGTTATATCTTATCTATCTCGACAACTGAAACAACATGAGCAAAATTACCCAACCCATGACCTCGAACTCGCAGTCGTAGTTCTAGCCCTGAAGACATGGAGGCATTACCTGATGGGAAATCATTGTGAGATTTATTCGGATCACAAGAGCCTCAAGTATATATTCACTCAGAAGGAGTTGAATATGAGGCAGAGAAGATAGATTGAGTTAATCAAGGATTACGATCTGGACATTCACTATCACCCTGGTAAAGCCAACGTGGTAGCAAATGCCCTTAGCAGATTGCCATGCCGCTTGAACTCCATGATTTTGAAGGAGCAACCAAGTTTGCACAAAGAGATGGAAGATTTTAGAATGGAATTAGTAAGTGAAGGATTTTTAGCTAGCATAGAACTTCAACCCACTTTGATCAGCCAGATCAAAGAGGCGCAGAAAGGAAATGCTAGTATCGACGGAATCAAGCGTCGTGTCAGTGCAAAGTACCGGATTCACGAAGGCGAAGAAGGAGTTACGTGGTACAAAGGACGCCTTTGTGTACCAATGAGATTACGAGTTGAAAGAAGTTATTCTCAAGGAAGCTCATGATACTCTTTATTCTATCCACCCCGGAGGAACTAAGATGTATCAAGATTTGAAAGAGCAATTTTGGTGGCATAAGATGAAGAGAGAAATTGGAAGCTATATCGCCAAGTATGATATATGTCAGCGAGTCAAGGCAGGACATCAAAGACCCGCTGGATTATTGCAGCCCTTGCAGATTCCGAAATGGAAATGGGATTCCATTGGAATGGACTTTATCACCGGATTGCCTACTTCTTGTAGGGGAAATGACTCTATCTGGGTAATAGTGGACAGATTGTCCAAAGTCTCCATTTCTTACCGTCAAGTCCACATAGCAGAGTTTGAAGCTAGCGGAGTTATACATCGCTAGAATAGTTAGTTTGCATTGAGTCCCCAAGAACATCGTATCGGATCGAGGAACTCAATTTACCTCGAGATTCTGGAAGAAAGTCCAAGAAGGTTTAGGAACCCGACTAGATTTCAGTACCTCTTACCACCCTCAGACCGACGGACAAACGGAGTGAGTAAATCAAATACTCGAAGATATGCTAAGAGCATGTGTGTTAGAATATGGATCTAAGTGAGAAGACTGTCTGCCGTTTGCAGAATTTTCGTACAACAATAGTTATCAAGCTAGTTTGCAAATGGCCCCATTTGAATTCATGTACGGAAGAAAGTGTCGCACCCCTTTGAACATGTCGGAAGTAGGAGAGAGTCAGATTTTTGGACCTAACATCCTACGAGAAGCGGAAGAGAAGGTTCACAAGATTCGTGAGCACCTCAAGACAGCCCAGTCAATACATAAGAGTTACGCTGACAAGAGACGTCGAGACCTCGCCTTCAACATAGGAGATTTTGTATATCTGAAAGTGTCGCCATTGAAGGGAATGCAGCGTTTCCAACTCAAAGGAAAGTTAGCCCCCGGATATATCGAACCTTTCAAAATTCTGAACCGTCGAGGAGAAGTGTCGTATCAATTGGAACTACCCGAAGAGATGTCAGCCGTGCACAATGTGTTCCATATCTCATTACTTCGCAAGTGCCTCGAAGTTCCGGAGAAGACGGAAGTGTTCAAGAATATCGATCATCGGACCATAGAGATCAACGATGACCTGACCTATCCTGAAGTACCCATCCGTATTTTGGAAGAAGCTTTTCGAACTACCAGAACCCGAAGCATCAAGTTTCTCAAAATTCAGTGGAGCGACCACACAGAAGATGAAGCTACCTGGGAGCGCGAAGATCACATCAGGATGGAGTTTCCGGATCTCTTCAAATCCTAGGTAATCTTTTCGTCCTTTTTCAAATCTCGGGATGAGATTTTCTTTAAGGGGGGAAGGTTTGTAACACCCTAAAAATATTAAACTAGAATCATCAAACTCTAATCATAAAATTTAGGGTTAACAAAAACTTTTCTAAAATAAAATGAGAAAGCATTCATGTGTGTATGCATCCCATTTTGAATTCTTTTGAATTGCCTTATTTATGTGTTTCTTTGCTTGTAAAAGGATTCTTAGGTGAAATAAACATCATCTAAACAATCCCCACACTTTTCCCAAAGGCAAATAAATCAAAACAAACAAAATGAGTGAATGGTCACTTTGGCCAATTTAACTGACATGCCTACTTTGGATGTCTCTAACTTTCAGAACTTAACCGAAACTTGTTTGGATCTTTGCTCCCCTTGATAGTACTCATAACAAAGTATCAAGGCCCACTTTGTGATCATCCAGAAACATTCAAATGCATAGTTTAAAGGATAGTTTAAAATTGAATCTATATCATATGGGAAGATCCCACTTTTTCAAAAACCACTCAAACAAGCTCAACTTTCAAAACCCAAGCATCTGCAGACTCACTAGCACCAACCTAGCACACCCACCAAAAATCTTTTCAAAATTCAAAACTTGAAGTCATGCGGCCATTTCATCAAACACTTGGAGGCAACAAATCAAACTAGCCTAACTTCACTGTTTTGAGCAGTAATTTGGCTAAGCAATGTTCACCATTGATCACCCTTGTCTCCCTCAGTGCCAACCAGTGCTTGGACAAACCCTAGCCCCTATACTTTGCCCCATGCCATGCCAACACAAGCACCCCCTTGCCATCCGACCATGGCTAGCTAGCCAGAGCAAGCATCAAGCTTAAACAGCATGTCTAGGACACAACCCACCGCCACCCCTGTCGGCGCTTGAACCTTGCGACCCTTTGGACCACTGCCTGAGACCATGCCAAGCTCGCCAGCAACCATGCCGAGCATGCGCCAGACCGCCACCCTTGACACACGCCCACAGACCGCGCGCCGCCCTCGCCGCATGCATACACGATCACCACCGTCCCAGGAGACCGCCAGACATCCCCGTTCGCTGCCCCATGCCCCGTATCCACCGCTCGTCGAGTTCGCTGCCTCTGCCTCGTAGAGCATCGTGCATTCCCGACCGTTTGCCACCGCCCCTACATGCGCATTAAGGCCATAGAGCATCGCTAGGAGACCACCGATCGATCGCCACCGCCGCCATGCCTCTAACAGCCCATAGCCATGTCGCCACCGTTGCCTACCCATGTCGTTCGGTCTCGTCGTCGAGACTATAAATAGAGGCCTCCCCGCTCAAACTCTTCACACCATTCTACTCCCCTCTCCTCACTGATCGTTCCACCCCGTTCCCGGAGCAAGGCGAGCAGCGCATCGCCGGAATTTGGCCGGAGCAGGCCGCCTCTGGAGAAGAAGGGCACCGTCGATTTCGTCCACCCCAGTAGAAGCTGACGGTACCAGGAGGTTCGCCGTTGTTAACTTCGTCGTTCGCCCGCCTCGCCGACCCTCGCCTGAGCCTTGGTGAGCCCCCGACGACCCCCACTTCTCCGCTAGGGTTCGAGCTCGCCGGTGACTAGTTCATCGTCGATGACGACCCTCAGCCGTTGATCTTACTTCTAATCCAACGCACCACGTTGCCCCGTACTGCTTCGCACCCCTCTCTCACTCACACATGGGTACAGCAAATTAACCAGCCCGCGTAAGCGCTGTGCTTAGCAGGCCGCCACTATCGTTTCCCGCGCAGCCCACTCGTTTGAATTCAACTTTTTCCATTTAAGTTCAAACCTAGTTCTGTACCCATTTTCAAAAATGAACCCAGCTCGATTCAGTGAACCAAATTAAATGAAACCAATTTTGTTAGAAAGGTCTTGAAATGCTGAATCCAATCCCATTGGATTCAAATCATTTGGATCTGTAGATCACCCTTGGTAAAAATAACAAGGGAGAACCTTTTCTGCATTCAAACATTTTTCAAATTTAAACCATAAAAGCTTTTGAGTTTATTCCAACTCTCAAAAATCACATTTGATCATACCTTTCAAAATATATAAAAACATTTGGGTTTACTTACAGAAATATTGTTCCAGTAATAAAAGAATGCCACATAGGCATTTCTAGCCACTTTATTTAAGTAAAATAAAAGGATAAACCTTATTAAATTGTGACACGATTCCATAGGATTTTATTGAAAAGAATCCTAATACTTCATTGGGTAGGATAGCGGAACAAACCAAAAAAATTGTCTTATTTGGTAAGGTTATAAATTAACAAATAAGACAGAAAAGAGTAAATATTCGCCCGCGAAATCCTTTTAAAATTAGAATACTTTACCATTACCATTATTCAATAAGAGTAAAAATAAAGATATTTTAAACACTTTAAATCACATTCCCATGGACTAAAATATGTGGTGATGACATGTGTCAACATGATCCCATGTTTGGTTTGGAGAATATTAAATCTTAAGTAGTTTTTTAATGAGTAGAAATTACTTTTCTAAAAATAAAAGGAATTAAACCAAGCTTTAATCTTGTAATGTTAGTGATGATGCTAGATCATCTATAGGACCCTTTTGTGTCATGATTGAAAGTAGTTAAGTATTGTTTGGTGATTGTGTACCTCGTATTTATTTATAGACGCTAGTACCGACCAAGGATACGAGGAGGAAGGAGGATACTACGAAGAAGAAGCCGAGGAGAACTTCAACCACTGCTCTACACAAGGCAAGCTAACACTTGCAACTTAGCAGGCTGATACTGATACTTATGCAAGCCTAATACTACTAGTTGAATGTGCAAGCCAATACTTGCCAGCTATTAACTTAGCAAGCTTATACTGATATTGATGCAAGCCAATACTTTCTCGTTACCATGCCAACTATATGCCTTAAGCATAGATGATCCTACCCATTTGATAACCCCATTCCTAGTTTTACTTACAAGCTTTATACTTTATTTCTTTATCAAAGCTAGTACTTAGAGCTTACTTAAGTGAATGGTAGATTCTAGAGAGATAATTGAAGGTTGCATAAAGAGCATAAAACTTGGCTTAAGCTAGATAATCTTTATGTCATCCTAAGGCATTAGATTGAAATTAGTTAAACTCCACTAGTTTACCACCCCTCATTAGTACTTACCCCCACTTGTAGATGCTAGTGCTAAGCATAAAACCTGATCAACTTAGATGGGAATACTTGGTGGAAAAATGGTTATGAAAACCTTGGAATGATGGATCATTCTATTGAGATGTTTTGAACATGTGTTTCCGAACACCAGATGATTTATGGTGATGAAAATGTTGAGGCATGAGCCTTAGCCCGTTATAAAACTTATGGTTGTATGGATGCGATACCATTCCAATGTTACCGTACAACCACAATACCCAAGAATTGGGTAGGGCTTGACTAGAAACTTATATACCTTAGTATTAGTTCCCTCACGGCCAAGGTCTAAGCTGAGGCTACCTTGTGAAGATTTTCCACCTGTGCAGTACCCAAGATGACAGTTGGTCATGGTTGGGAGGCCAAACTCACAGGAGAGGTGCTTATACTAGGGCGTGTAATTGAAAGGTTAGGATTTATTATCCGCATACTGAGTATGGAGAATTCAAGATTTGTTCCTGACGGATGTATCGAATGTTGTGGTGAAAGTGTACAATCTCTGCAGAGTGTCAAACTATTCGAATAGCCGCATCCGCGGTTATGGACAGTTGGAGTGGCCATACTGTTCCCCCGTCAGATGTTTTCAAAATGATTTGTGAAATGAATGGAGACTTTGACTTGACCACAACAGAGTTGTGATATGAAATACAAGTTCCCACTTAGGTGTTATAAAATTTCAGCTAGCTTTTCTTGCTTCTGAACTTAGTAGATGTAAACCTGGCTTTTTGCAAAACAACCCTAGAGCTTAGTGTCCTACTACAAACCCCCCCCCCTTCACTTGTTAGTATTAGTTTGCGAGTACTTAAAGAGTACTCATGGCTTTGTCCCTGGCTATTCCCATGGCCAGACTATGAAGAGGAGTACCTGGAGGATGGACCCCAGGAAGGTTACGACAACTAGGATCATCTCCCATCATCAGCATTGCCTGTGACCCCGAAGATGGAGCTTTGCCTACGCTACCGTTATTATTACGTATTTCCGCTGCTTGAGTTGTATTAAGAACTGGATCATGAGATCCTTATTTGTGTAAGACCTTATGTATGGTTTGTAATGGATGATGTACTGTGGTATCCAATTCTGTTATGTCTCGCAAAAATGGTAATCCTGGGATTGCGATGTATGGCATAAAATAAAGATTACAAGAATAATAAAAGAAAATTACAAAAGAATAAGAAAATTACATTGGAATATTTACTAACTATCCTATATCTAAATCTAAACTAAATCTTAATCTTTATCTTTGTACTTGCAAAACAAAGACTAAATAAAAACAAAAGAAGATTAGTGTTAGTATTATTTCTCTCAGATATGTCAGTGAAATGCACTTGACAAATTCATCATTGAGAAATGTTATAAAAGGGGCAAGTTTCACCAATATGAAAGATTCCATCTTTCACAAATTCAAAAAAAGTCGATGATGACCAAGAGGGACAAATTCACCAGCCAGGTGAAAGTAACCTGGTAAGAGTAAGTTCAAAAATTCTGAACATATCCACAAGTGCATAGCAAGCACACAGGCTGGACACACACCAGCATGCATGTGTTGTGTTGTCAAGCTCACAGAGCAACCCCAATCTCACAAAACCACAACACAGCCATGGGGGGCACTAGTGCATCACCCCACTGCACAGCACACAAGAACAACCAGTGTAGAAAGCAGCTAAACCAAGCACCACAGCCAGCAACCACACCAACTAAGGATCAACCAAACATCACCAGGATGGTGACATAAGGAGGGGGTGGATCAGGTGGACAGCAAGGTCAAGCCTAGGAGCTAGGAGGAGGCTAAGCGCAAGAGCAAGCAAAGTAGTTCAGCAAAACCAGATCAAGATCATCATCATCAACTTACTACACCATCATCATATTTTGTGGTGAGTTTTATAAAACCTTCACATGATCTAATCATCTTATTCAGAGAGAAACGTGTGTTGTTTTATAAAACAAAACCTCAGAAAACACCCAAGTGGGGTGAATCCATCATCGGGATTTTTAAAACTCTAAAGGCAAACAGCACAATAACAGGATCTAACCAGAGCTCAGAGCAACATCCTTGCTCTGGTTGTCAAACTATATTTCACCATTCAATCATGCATACACCTATGATATATTTCTAGGCACATCCCTAAAGGAAGGGTAGCACCTTAGGAACAAATCCTTAGGATCCATAACATGATCAAGCTCACTATCATTTTCCAAGCTTTGATTCAATCAAGAATAACTGGTACCACTACCAGGACTATCTAGATGAACCAATTAGATAAGATCTAAATCCCTAAGCCTCAGACCAACATCATTGGTCTTAGGGAATTCAGATAAGAGCATCTATATTTATCTTTCAAAGCCAAGATTGTCTTAAGCATAAACTAACCAAATCCATGGTTTAGATTCAAATTTGTGTGCCATACATGATGGTGTCACAAGAACAATCCAATATGAATCAAGAAAGATAGTAAATCATCATAGATTCAGACAATCAACTAACTAATCATTTTCCTGTAAAATAGGAATCATAACTAGGATATTCCTATGATACACTTCATTGTTTGAGATCATAATGATCTCAAACCACATGTTAATTCCCAAGCTAACAGCACTAAGACAGTAGTTGTATCTTATCATAATCATGACCATGAATCAAATAAACAGTGGAAAGCTATCAAGTCATTAGCTTTACCAAGCATGCTTTCCAAACAACTACATCATCTGAATCAGATGCAATCCAAGAATGATTCAAATCATACAGTACATGATTAATCACATAACAGAACCTTAAATGGATAATCATCCTAAACTGAATCGAACGGTAGCAAGAGAACACTTGCCATCATCGAGCATCGAATCGCAAGCCAGAGAGCAGGGAGAGGAATCAAACTCACCGTAGGTCCTCGATGACAGATTGAAGAGGAAGCAGATTGGCCGACGAACCCGCGGCAGCACAGGGAGCACCCAGGGGGGCGCTACAACCTGCACCAGCCACGGCGTGGCCCGCAGACACCTAATCCACCACACCACCACAGACGGGACCACAGCGGCGGCAACACTTTTCCCTAACCCTAGGGTTTGGGAACAGGGTGAACCTGGCCACAGATAAGCCCCGAACTCAAATCCAATTGGATAGAACGAACGAGCATCGTCAATAACCCCCTAATGCACCACGGCGGCGGCCGAAACATCCTACAGCGGCGAGAATCGACGGTGGTGGCATCGCCGGCCACGGGGTCGGGGTTAGAGGAGGAAGGATAGGCTCGAGGGAGAGAGAGAGGCGGTGAGGAGTGGGCCGAGCTAGGCCAGACCCTTCGGGGTGGTCCTTTTGTCTAAAACCAAATGGGCCACTCGGGCCCAATAAGAAGAACCAGCCCAGAAACATTTCCAGGCCTGTTTTAATAAACAGGAAAAGACCAAAATACCCCTAGACTTAAATAAATTCTAGAAAATAAAATATAAGTCCAAAAATTATAAATTAAATACTTTTGGATTCACAATAATCCACTCTATCCAAATAAAATAAGATATAAAATTTTGGACATTTAAATTTTTATAAGAATTTTGTAAATTATATATTCCTTATGGAATTTTACAAAATTAGTGAAAGATGATAAAAATAAATAAAAATCATTTTCATTATATATCAATATTATAGTATTCTTGAAAAATACTAAATAAATATTTAATCACCATTTTTAATGTATAATTAATAATTCCTAAAAGAATTATTAAATCAATAAAAGTCAAATAAAAGGAAAATAAAATAAAATAACTCAATATATGTTATAAATATAAAAAAAGAAATATTTATAAATCCTTTATTACTAAAAAGGAACTTTTTGGGGTAAATGCATATAAAATTAAATGATGCATTACATTACTTGCAGAATCATTTTTGCTTCTTTAAATATTGTCCTTACCGGGCAATAATGATGTTTTTGTAGAACTGGAAGATCAAGGTCCAGTGCAAGCATCAGACTTCACTACCTTGCCATCACAAGGCAAGTTCATCACTTGCTCATGTCCTTTGAAGAGTCTTTATCAAAGTATTTGCAAATTGTGTGTTATCATATATGCTATAAGAGAAAGAAAATATTATTTTCACAAATAAAGAAATCATAGATATCATCCTAAGTGGTGATATAATGGAGCAACAGAACTTAGTGTTCTAATTGAAACAACGATGATCAAGTAGGGACTTAATAAACCCTGACATCAGTGATTCTAGCGTCGTATATTACGCGTTACCATGAGATTTGGAATGGGACAGAGAAGTCAGCTGTATGTTCTTCCTCTCGCATGAAGCCGGATGTGCAGGTCGTGGCTGTTATCCTCGTAGCGTGCATATTAATTGGTAATTCGTAGAGGATATGCAGCATATGGGTGGGAACCCTCATCGTCCCACGATAGTTCTGGCATCTAACGGTTTGTACAAACCATTGCCGTAATTCATTATGTCGCCATGGTGTACACCAAGGAGGCATGCGTGGTCGTGAAGGGGGTAGTGATTAGCTTGGACCAACTACTGGGCCCCACATCTTGGAATTGTGGACGGGAAAGTACGCCCGGTTGTGCAACAAGGAGTTGATCTCTCATGGGTAAAGTAACGCACCTCTGTAGAGTGTAAGAATTGTAACTTGTTACTCCTTTGTTAGGAAGGAGCTCTGACGCGGCAGAAAGGAACTCCATGAAAGTTATGGTCAACCTATGAAAGCTGATGGTCATAGATTTTCATAATAAAATCAATCTTTGAAGAAAGATTTACAAAAATTGCATAGTGCTAAGGATTCATAATCCGAGGTGGTAGTTAGAGAACCAAACTTCCCACCTTGCATATAATGAACTTGTTGGGTAGCCATTACTCATTCATTCCTTTGATCCCTTGCTTAGACTACGAGGATCCCGAAGGCGTCCCAATGTATCTTGAATGTCAAGAAGATGTGTTCTAAGGAACTTGATCTATCTAGGGGAGTTGAAGGAGTGGATTACGAGATCCACTATGGTGTCGATGATAACGATTCCAACTAAGTATCCCTAGTTAATAGTAACCAATGGAGCCGAGCAGCATGAACTCTATAGAATAAGCCGTTGAGCTCAACTCCTAGACGGAGGTCCTACTTTTAAATTCCGTTGAACACTTTTGTAGGGGTTCCAATCTTTAATAAGATAGAGCCCCCTGTGTTTACAATGCTAGTCCCTGGATCAATAGCTAGCATCCACAGTTAAGATGTAATATCAAGAAACAAAGGTCATATTATAACTTTATAACCAGGAATAACATAATTTTATTACATCTTACATAGCTCATTTGGCTATTACAATACATTGCAGCGGAATATCTATAGTCATGGGGTCCTTCATCTTCAAAGTGCCATAGGCGTATGTTGGTTGTAGACTTTGTAATCCTAATCAAACAATCTTCACTAAAATCAATCAAACCTGCAACATACAAGTTCTGACCACAAAGGGTCAATACATTTGAATTGTATTGGCAAGTGATATTATGGTAGTATAGTGGAGTCTATCATTTATATGCATTTGTCTAAGTGGAGTTGAGGCTTGCATTGCTCAAAATAGATTTTTCCTTAACATTTGAAAATACTAAGTTTTTGCTTTGACAAAATCATTCTTCTCAATCAAAGATTGAAGATCCTTTACAAGGCATCTCTCAATCAAAGATTGAAGATTTCAAACAACCCTTGTTCAATCCACAAGTTTTAACTTAGAAATTTGAATGATGAGATTCTTGATTGCTTCCATGTCTTGATGCTCAAATTGTCCTTTACCAGGGACATGGCTAAGTACTTAGATTGTTACACTCTGCAGAGGTAGGCCCCGACGGAGAGTACTGATGTTTCATGATCTCCTGAACTACGCGAACCGCGACCCGCTCGAAAGCGTTCACCAGGCTCTCAGAATGGCGGTGCAGAGAATGAGCCACCATGTAGTTGACTTCCTGTCGTAGAGCTCTGGTGCGCTCCTCCGAAGGAACGGACAGATCTACCTCATCAAGAGCACCCTCGGGGGAGAACCCCCTCCACTTGATGCCATGCTTACGGGTCCTCTCAAAAGAGCCGATGAGATCGGCTTCGAAGAGATTTCTGATATCATCATACTTCACCGTGTGCTCTTCAGGCAGCTCGTCGTACGTGACTGGTCTGCTCTCCATCGCAGCGTCGGACGTTGATGTAGACGTTGTTGAAGGTCCCACCGGGCGTGCCAGAATGTGTTGCCTGTCAAAACTCACCGGCGGCGACGAACGAAGAGCCGGAGGCTCCCAAAGCTGGTGGGCCTGGTCCCTCGCAACGGCCCAAAAACTCCGGCAGCCTGGCTTGGTTCGAGGCGTGCCACCTATACCTGGTCGAAGGTGAAGGATTGCTCGATTGATTTCTGCATGGTAAACAAGTATCGTAAAATTGAGCCGTGACTCCCTGTGTTTCCGTAAATCGGCTCCTAGAGCCGATTGCTATGGTGTTGCATTAGATTTACGACAACGTGGGGTTTTGCTTGATCACTACAAGTTAAATCGATCTCTGACGGTTTAATGTTTTCACCACGTAATCGAACGTCCTACACGTAATTGAGCTGGTATGTACAAAAGATAAAGAATATTAACCCTAGAGGAGGCCTAATAACCAACGTAAAGTCAATTACGGAACAACTTCTCTAGAGCGAATAAGCCACGTCTCTACGCATTCTTTGGATCGTTCAACCCGTTTGTAAGGCCCGACTACGTAGATATCAAACTAAACCTTGGCGAGCAAGGCACAACCATAACAGATCGAATCAGCTAAATAAAGATCAAGCAAGGTGCTACCCTTGCACTTGGGAAAAAGGTGCAAAGGTAGCGAGACAACTAGAGGCAAAATCAAACGATTATAACGAAGAACACCGATGCTAACCTCAACGGATCTATGATAATAATGTTACTCGCCATCAACAAGGCTTGATCTGAGTAACACCAAATAACGCATAAGTAAAAATACTGCCTAGATCGCAAGATGCAATCTAGGCAGCATGACACTTACCCGAAAGAAACCCTCGAAAACAAGGGGTGGCGATGCGCCGATATTGTGTTTGTCGTGAACGTGGTTGTCCTCCTTTTCTCAATAACCTTAGGTACATATTTATAGTCCGGAGACTCTCTACTTTTGGAATAACTCTACAACTCTATCTTTACCTAAACTGAAACGGAACCTAAACTAACACGGAACCTACTATGATACAAGATACACGGGCAATTTAGCCCAAATCCACGCACTAGGCCTATCCAACAACACGTTGAATATACACATCTTCCAAGCCCATCTTGATCACGGCCCATCTCCTTCTTTGGCCAAAATATGGCGATAACACGCTGCTTGAGTTGTATTAAGAACTGGATCATGAGATCCGTATTTGTGTAAGACCTTATGTATGGTTTGTGATGGATGATGTACTGTGGTATCCAATTCTGTTATGTCTCACAAAAATGGTAATCCTGGGATTGCGATGAATGGCATAACAGGCATCTGGGTTTAAAAATCCGGGTGTTGACAAGTTGGTATCAGAGCCATCCTGACCATAGGAGACCCTAGTTAAACTGGACGTTTGGAATCAAAAACTTAGTTTCAAAACCAAATAAAGCAAATATTTACGAAAACGTAGTCCCATTCTTATCACTTGATTCTTTCATGAAAATTCATGTTCCTCAAAAACTCTTGCAAAATACCTAAAATTTGACACACCTGATCACTCTACTAACTTACTCATCTTATATTCTTTTAGATAGACGTGAAGTACGGCAAGTTTTACTAGTGGGGAAATGGAGGAGACCTTATCTTTGAGAGGGATTTGGACCACCTTTCGGAACTTCTGGAGCATCCACACCCCGAGTTCTTCGGAGCTTAGCTCAATGATCAAGGAGGAGAAGATCTGCAGTGGCTAATTGTTGCAAGTCTCCGAGGAAAGGTTGAACCTCCCACTGCTGAGGGAATTCAGTTCACCTTAAGAGAGAACAAGCGCTCGATGGACTTGCTGTATGCGCAGGAAGCTCTTGCCCGTCTGTGTGGGCAGAGTATCAACCAGATCAAGGGTACCCGCTTTGAGTTTTGCCCAAGGCGTGATGCTAATGGACAACCACTAGAAGCCCCATACCACCACGAGATGAAGACCCAATTGGACCACCTTAGCTTCATGATGTACGATCGTCAGCAGGAGTTGGATAATTGTCGTGACTACTCCAACCACAAGTACGCCATCATCAAGATGAAGGATCAGACCATCGCCATGTTAGCAAAGGATCGCAAGTCTCACCACGGTCAGCTCGACAAGAAGGAGCGCATCATTGCCCATCTTCACCACCGTATCTCGTCTTTGGAGGAGACCATCCACGAGAGAGACATGCAGTTGGGAGAAAGGGAGAATGCCGGAGAGGATCTTCGTGGAGACCCCTACTCCTATCTCAGCGATGATGATGATTTTCTGGAGGATCGGGATATGGATTTCTTCACCGATGAGGAGGATTTAGCCTTCATCAATGACGACGACGATGATGAGGATGACGACTACACCGACTCCGAGGAGTAGTAGCACTTGAGCACTAGCGTAGTGAGTAGTATTCGGTCCCACTGTATCGTAGTTTCTAGAATGGTTCTTAAAACCATATGTTTTCCTTTGTTGTGGTGTGTGTTTGTATCGTGTGCTATGAATGAATGAATGAAAAGCAAGTTGCTAGAAAATCTGAGTCAAACTTTAAAAACTTTTCAAAGACCCGGAACCTTAGAAATTTCCCTCTTTTCTCATGATCTATCTCAATCTCAAGATGCCACGCGGAGGAAGTGGTTCATCCCCAGACCCGATGTTGCAGATCCTGCAAATGTTGGTCTCTGACCGCGAAGCTGAAAGAGCGGAACGTCAATCCAACCTAGCCACCCTGCAACAGATAGCTTAGCTAGCCCACAACAATCAAGGCCACGGAAACTAGGACAACCATGGATCTAAGCTCAAGAATTTCCAGAACACCAACCCACCTGTTTTCACTAAGTCGGAAGAGCCCTTAGAGGCCGATGATTGGCTGCAAACCATGGAAAACAACCTAGAAGTAGCCCGAGTGGAAGCCAACGAGAAAGTTCTGTTCTCCACCCATTATCTAGCCGAAGATTCCAGAGCATGGTGGACCAGTGTTCGTACCATGACCGGAGGACAGATGATGACCTGGGAGGAATTCAAGGTCAAGTTCAGCAGAACCCATGTGCCACCGAATTTGATAAAGAGGATGAGAGATGAGTTCAGAGAACTGAAGCAAGGAAGGATGACCGTAGTGGAATACCGTGACAAATTCTTGTCATTAGCTAGGTATGCCCCGGATGAGATCGACACCGAAGCCAAGAAGAAAGAAAGATTCCTGAATGGTCTGCACAAAGAGATGCAGCGGTGTTGAATCAATATCCCTTCGATATTGAAGCCCTTGTCGACTCTGCCATCCAGATGGAAGGAAAGATCAACCAAGCCAATGAGAACCGCAAGCGTCACATGATGCATCAGCCAGGAACCCATCAGACCCCAAAGTACCGCCCCAACCCATCTCCAGGATTTTCCCCGAGAACCAACAGACCCCCAATGAACCGTTCGACCTATCCCAACCGTGGAAACCCTAGGCCCGGAGGAAATCACAAAAACCCCGGTAACTCTAGAAATTTCAACCGTGCCCCACCTAAGTTCAACAACAACAATGCTACCGCCAACACCAACACTACCCCGAGGACTGGAAGCAATGATGTGCCTGTTGCAGCAAAGGACAAGTCGCAAGTAACTTGTTATGACTGTGGAAATAAGGGTCACTACTCCAACGAGTGCCCCAACAAGAAGAATGCCGCAGCCCCCAATGCAAATGCCCCAGCTCAGCAGCAGCGTCGTGTTCATCCAGGAAGAAGGTTTGCCCCAGGGAATTCACTCAACCGCAACAGCCGTCTTTTTCTCATGCATGCTGAAGAAGCTCAGGAGGCGTCAGACGTCGTGCTGGGTAAGTTTTCTGTTAATTCAGTACTTGCAAGAGTGTTGTTTGATTCTGGTGCATCACATTCATTTGTCACCAAAGAATTTGCCTGCACTAGTAAGATTCAACCAACAAAACTGAAGCATGTTATGATCGTCCAAATTCCCGGTTCAACCACCAAGGCTAGGCAAATTTGCAAAGCCATCCCTATCTGAATCCATGGCATAGATTTTTATGCTAACCTGATAGTACTCAGAATTAAAGGTTTGGAAGTAGTACTAGGAATGGATTGGATGTCCAAACATAAAGGATTGATTGACTGTGCCAAGAAAGCCATAACCATGACCAGTACAGCCGGAATATCAGTCGAGCATATATCTGAAACCTTACCTCATCAATTCAAGTGCAACAAGAGTATAGCCCAACCTACAATTGACCAAGTCCGGATAGTCTGTGAATACCCCGATGTATTTCTAGATGTTTTGCCCGGTATGCCCCCAGATCGGGATATCGAGTTTATCATCAAACTAATCCCTGGAACAGGACCCATAGCCTAGAGACCATATAGTATGAACCCGTCTGAACTAGAAGAACTGAAGAAGCAACTGGATGCCATGTTGGAAATTGGATTGATTCAACCAAGTGCGTCACCATGGAGATCACCTGTTTTGTTTGTGGACAAGAAATATGGAGGTAACCGTTTGTGTACGGATTATCGGAAGTTGAATGATGTCACTATCAAGAATAAGTACCCATTGCCCAAGATAGAATATTTGTTTGATCAGTTTACCGGTGCCAAAGTGTTTTCTAAGATTGATCTTAGGACTGGCTATCATCAACTCAAAATTCGTGCAGAGGATATCCCCAAGACTGCCTTTACCACCAGATATGGATTATACGAGTATACCATTATGTCTTTTGGATTAACCAATGCCCCCGCTTATTTCATGGACCTCATGAATAAGATTTTTATGGACTTCCTGGATAATTTTTTCGTTGTTTTCATCGATGACATTCTGATTTATTCCAAATCGGAAGAAGAACATGAGCTACACCTAAGGACCATTCTTGGAACCCTTAGAGAGCATCAGCTGTATGCCAAGTTTAGCAAATGTGAATTCTGGTTACAGGAGGTAGGATTCCTCGTTCACATTGTACCAGCCGGAGGAATTGTCGTTGATCCTGCAAAGGTGAAAGATGTCGAAGATTGGCAAGCCCCAACCACTCAAACCCAAGTTCGTGCATTTCTCGGATTGGCGGGATATTACCGCAAGTTTGTAGAAGGATTCTCGAGTATCGTGCACCCATGACCCAATTGCTAAAGAAGGACAAGAAGTTTGAATGGACCGACAAATGTGAAGAGAGTTTTCAAGAACTCGAGAGGAGATTGATTTCAGCCCCAATCTTAATCATGCTGGATATAACGAAGCCCTTCGACGTGTATTATGACGCATCCAAGATCGGTCTCGGATGTGTGCTAATGCAAGAAGGCAAAGTTATATCTTATCTATCTCGACAACTGAAACAACATGAGCAAAATTACCCAACCCATGACCTCGAACTCGCAGTCGTAGTTCTAGCCCTGAAGACATGGAGGCATTACCTGATGGGAAATCATTGTGAGATTTATTCGGATCACAAGAGCCTCAAGTATATATTCACTCAGAAGGAGTTGAATATGAGGCAGAGAAGATAGATTGAGTTAATCAAGGATTACGATCTGGACATTCACTATCACCCTGGTAAAGCCAACGTGGTAGCAAATGCCCTTAGCAGATTGCCATGCCGCTTGAACTCCATGATTTTGAAGGAGCAACCAAGTTTGCACAAAGAGATGGAAGATTTTAGAATGGAATTAGTAAGTGAAGGATTTTTAGCTAGCATAGAACTTCAACCCACTTTGATCGGCCGGATCAAAGAGGCGAAAGGAAATGCTAGTATCGACGGAATCAAGCGTCAGATCGACATGCAAAGTACCCGGATTCACCGAAGACGAAGAAGGAGTTCTGTGGTACAAAGGACGCCTTTGTGTACCAGCAGATTCTGAGTTGAAAGAAGTTATTCTCAAGGAAGCTCATGATACTCTTTATTCTATCCACCCCGGAGGAACTAAGATGTATCAAGATTTGAAAGAGCAATTTTGGTGGCATAAGATGAAGAGAGAAATTGGAAGCTATATCGCCAAGTATGATATATGTCAGCGAGTCAAGGCAGGACATCAAAGACCCGCTGGATTATTGCAGCCCTTGCAGATTCCGAAATGGAAATGGGATTCCATTGGAATGGACTTTATCACCGGATTGCCTACTTCTTGTAGGGGAAATGACTCTATCTGGGTCATAGTGGACAGATTGTCCAAAGTCTCCCATTTCTTACCCGTCAAGTCCACATATCAGAGTTTGAAGCTAGCGGAGTTATACATCGCTAGAATAGTTAGTTTGCATTGAGTCCCCAAGAACATCGTATCGGATCGAGGAACTCAATTTACCTCGAGATTCTGGAAGAAAGTCCAAGAAGGTTTAGGAACCCGACTAGATTTCAGTACCTCTTACCACCCTCAGACCGACGGACAAACGGAGTGAGTAAATCAAATACTCGAAGATATGCTAAGAGCATGTGTGTTAGAATATGGATCTAAGTGAGAAGACTGTCTGCCGTTTGCAGAATTTTCGTACAACAATAGTTATCAAGCTAGTTTGCAAATGGCCCCATTTGAATTCATGTACGGAAGAAAGTGTCGCACCCCTTTGAACATGTGAAGTAGGAGAGAGTCGATTTTGGACCTAACATCCTACGAAGCGGAAGAGAAGGTTCACAAGATTCGTGAGCACCTCAAGACAGCCCAGTCAATACATAAGAGTTACGCTGACAAGAGACGTCGAGACCTCGCCTTCAACATAGGAGATTTTGTATATCTGAAAGTGTCGCCATTGAAGGGAATGCAGCGTTTCCAACTCAAAGGAAAGTTAGCCCCCGGATATATCGAACCTTTCAAAATTCTGAACCGTCGAGGAGAAGTGTCGTATCAATTGGAACTACCCGAAGAGATGTCAGCCGTGCACAATGTGTTCCATATCTCATTACTTCGCAAGTGCCTCGAAGTTCCGGAGAAGACGGAAGTGTTCAAGAATATCGATCACCAGACCATAGAGATCAACGATGACCTGACCTATCCTGAAGTACCCATCCGTATTTTGGAAGAAGCTTTTCGAACTACCAGAACCCGAAGCATCAAGTTTCTCAAAATTCAGTGGAGCGACCACACAGAAGATGAAGCTACCTGGGAGCGCGAAGATCACATCAGGATGGAGTTTCCGGATCTCTTCAAATCCTAGGTAATCTTTTCGTCCTTTTTCAAATCTCGGGATGAGATTTTCTTTAAGGGGGGAAGGTTTGTAACACCCTAAAAATATTAAACTAGAATCATCAAACTCTAATCATAAAATTTAGGGTTAACAAAAACTTTTCTAAAATAAAATGAGAAAGCATTCATGTGTGTATGCATCCCATTTTGAATTCTTTTGAATTGCCTTATTTATGTGTTTCTTTGCTTGTAAAAGGATTCTTAGGTGAAATAAACATCATCTAAACAATCCCCACACTTTTCCCAAAGGCAAATAAATCAAAACAAACAAAATGAGTGAATGGTCACTTTGGCCAATTTAACTGACATGCCTACTTTGGATGTCTCTAACTTTCAGAACTTAACCGAAACTTGTTTGGATCTTTGCTCCCCTTGATAGTACTCATAACAAAGTATCAAGGCCCACTTTGTGATCATCCAGAAACATTCAAATGCATAGTTTAAAGGATAGTTTAAAATTGAATCTATATCATATGGGAAGATCCCACTTTTTCAAAAACCACTCAAACAAGCTCAACTTTCAAAACCCAAGCATCTGCAGACTCACTAGCACCAACCTAGCACACCCACCAAAAATCTTTTCAAAATTCAAAACTTGAAGTCATGCGGCCATTTCATCAAACACTTGGAGGCAACAAATCAAACTAGCCTAACTTCACTGTTTTGAGCAGTAATTTGGCTAAGCAATGTTCACCATTGATCACCCTTGTCTCCCTCAGTGCCAACCAGTGCTTGGACAAACCCTAGCCCCTATACTTTGCCCCATGCCATGCCAACACAAGCACCCCCTTGCCATCCGACCATGGCTAGCTAGCCAGAGCAAGCATCAAGCTTAAACAGCATGTCTAGGACACAACCCACCGTCCACCGCCACCCCCTGTCCAGCGCTTGAACCTTGCGAGCCACTGGACCACACGCACAGACCATGCCAAGCTCGCCAGCAACCATGCCGAGCATGCGCCAGAGCGCCACCCTCGACACACGCCCACAGACCGCGCGCCGCCCTCGCCGCATGCATACACGATCACCACCGTCCCAGGAGACCGCCAGACATCCCCGTTCGCCGCCCCATGCCCCGTATCCACCGCTCGTCGTCGAGTTCGCTGCCTCTGCCTCGTAGAGCATCGTGCATTCCCGACCGTTTGCCACCGCCCCTACATGCGCATTAAGGCCATAGAGCATCGCTAGGAGACCACCGATCGATCGCCACCGCCGCCATGCCTCTAACAGCCCATAGCCATGTCGCCACCGTTGCCTACCCATGTCGTTCGGTCTCGTCGTCGAGACTATAAATAGAGGCCTCCCCGCTCAAACTCTTCACACCATTCTACTCCCCTCTCCTCACTGATCGTTCCACCCCGTTCCCGGAGCAAGGCGAGCAAAGATCGCCGAATTTGCGGAGCAGCCTCTGGAGAAGAAGGGCGCCGATTTCGTCCACCCCAGTAGAAGCTGACGGTACCAGGAGGTTCGCCGTTGTTAACTTCGTCGTTCGCCCGCCTCGCCGACCCTCGCCTGAGCCTTGGTGAGCCCCCGACGACCCCCACTTCTCCGCTAGGGTTCGAGCTCGCCGGTGACTAGTTCATCGTCGGCGACCCTCAGCCGTTGATCTTACTTCTAATCCAACGCACCACGTTGCCCCGTACTGCTTCGCACCCCTCTCTCACTCACACATGGGTACAGCAAATTAACCAGCCCGCGTAAGCGCTGTGCTTAGCAGGCCGCCACTATCGTTTCCCGCGCAGCCCACTCGTTTGAATTCAACTTTTTCCATTTAAGTTCAAACCTAGTTCTGTACCCATTTTCAAAAATGAACCCAGCTCGATTCAGTGAACCAAATTAAATGAAACCAATTTTGTTAGAAAGGTCTTGAAATGCTGAATCCAATCCCATTGGATTCAAATCATTTGGATCTGTAGATCACCCTTGGTAAAAATAACAAGGGAGAACCTTTTCTGCATTCAAACATTTTTCAAATTTAAACCATAAAAGCTTTTGAGTTTATTCCAACTCTCAAAAATCACATTTGATCATACCTTTCAAAATATATAAAACATTTGGGTTTACTTACAGAAATATTGTTCCAGTAATAAAAGAATGCCACATAGGCATTTCTAGCCACTTTATTTAAGTAAAATAAAAGGATAAACCTTATTAAATTGTGACACGATTCCATAGGATTTTATTGAAAAGAATCCTAATACTTAATTGGTAGGATAGGAACAAACCAAAAAATTGTCTTATTTGGTAAGGTTATAAATTAACAAATAAGACAGAAAAGAGTAAATATTCGCCCGCGAAATCCTTTTAAAATTAGAATACTTTACCATTACCATTATTCAATAAGAGTAAAAATAAAGATATTTTAAACACTTTAAATCACATTCCCATGGACTAAAATATGTGGTGATGACATGTGTCAACATGATCCCATGTTTGGTTTGGAGAATATTAAATCTTAAGTAGTTTTTTAATGAGTAGAAATTACTTTTCTAAAAATAAAAGGAATTAAACCAAGCTTTAATCTTGTAATGTTAGTGATGATGCTAGATCATCTATAGGACCCTTTTGTGTCATGATTGAAAGTAGTTAAGTATTGTTTGGTGATTGTGTACCTCGATTTATTTATAGACGCTTAGTGCACCAAGGATACGAGGAGGAAGGAGGATACTACGAAGAAGAAGCCGAGGAGAACTTCAACCATCGCTCTACACAAGGCAAGCTAACACTTGCAACTTAGCGGTCGACATCGATACTTATGCAAGCCTAATACTACTAGTTGAATGTGCAAGCCAATACTTGCCAGCTATTAACTTAGCAAGCTTATACTGATATTGATGCAAGCCAATACTTTCTCGTTACCATGCCAACTATATGCCTTAAGCATAGATGATCCTACCCATTTGATAACCCCATTCCTAGTTTTACTTACAAGCTTTATACTTTATTTCTTTATCAAAGCTAGTACTTAGAGCTTACTTAAGTGAATGGTAGATTCTAGAGAGATAATTGAAGGTTGCATAAAGAGCATAAAACTTGGCTTAAGCTAGATAATCTTTATGTCATCCTAAGGCATTAGATTGAAATTAGTTAAACTCCACTAGTTTACCACCCCTCATTAGTACTTACCCCCACTTGTAGATGCTAGTGCTAAGCATAAAACCTGATCAACTTAGATGGGAATACTTGGTGGAAAAATGGTTATGAAAACCTTGGAATGATGGATCATTCTATTGAGATGTTTTGAACATGTGTTTCCGAACACCAGATGATTTATGGTGATGAAAATGTTGAGGCATGAGCCTTAGCCCGTTATAAAACTTATGGTTGTATGGATGCGATACCATTCCAATGTTACCGTACAACCACAATACCCAAGAATTGGGTAGGGCTTGACTAGAAACTTATATACCTTAGTATTAGTTCCCTCACGGCCAAGGTCTAAGCTGAGGCTACCTTGTGAAGATTTTCCACCTGTGCAGTACCCAAGATGACAGTTGGTCATGGTTGGGAGGCCAAACTCACAGGAGAGGTGCTTATACTAGGCGTGTAATTGAAAGGTTAGGATTTATTATCCGACATCGAGTATGGAGAATTCAAGATTTGTTCCTGACGGATGTATCGAATGTTGTGGTGAAAGTGTACAATCTCTGCAGAGTGTCAAACTATTCGAATAGCGCATCCATGATTATGGACAGATTGGAGTGGCCATCTTTCTCCCCGATGTTTTCAAAATGATTTGTGAAATGAATGGAGACTTTGACTTGACCACAACAGAGTTGTGATATGAAATACAAGTTCCCACTTAGGTGTTATAAAATTTCAGCTAGCTTTTCTTGCTTCTGAACTTAGTAGATGTAAACCTGGCTTTTTGCAAAACAACCCTAGAGCTTAGTGTCCTACAAAACCCCCTTCACTTGTTAGTATTAGTTTGCGAGTACTTAAAGAGTACTCATGGCTTTGTCCCCTGCTATTCCCATGGCTGACTATGAAGAGGAGTACCGGAGGATGGACCCTGTGAAGGTTACGACAACTAGGATCATCTCCCATCATCGCATTGCTCGTGACCTCAAGATGGAGCTTTGCCTACGCTACCGTTATTATTACGTATTTCACGCTTGAGTTGTATTAAGAACTGGATCATGAGATCCTTATTTGTGTAAGACCTTATGTATGGTTTGTAATGGATGATGTACTGTGGTATCCAATTCTGTTATGTCTCGCAAAAATGGTAATCCTGGGATTGCGATGTATGGCATAAAATAAAGATTACAAGAATAATAAAAGAAAATTACAAAAGAATAAGAAAATTACATTGGAATATTTACTAACTATCCTATATCTAAATCTAAACTAAATCTTAATCTTTATCTTTGTACTTGCAAAACAAAGACTAAATAAAAACAAAAGAAGATTAGTGTTAGTATTATTTCTCTCAGATATGTCAGTGAAATGCACTTGACAAATTCATCATTGAGAAATGTTATAAAAGGGGCAAGTTTCACCAATATGAAAGATTCCATCTTTCACAAATTCAAAGCCAAAAGTCAGATGACAGCCAAGAGGGACAAATTCACCAGCCAGGTGAAAGTAACCTGGTAAGAGTAAGTTCAAAAATTCTGAACATATCCACAAGTGCATAGCAAGCACACAGGCTGGACACACACCAGCATGCATGTGTTGTGTTGTCAAGCTCACAGAGCAACCCCAATCTCACAAAACCACAACACAGCCATGGGGGGCACTAGTGCATCACCCCACCGACAAAGACACAAGAACAACGGTAGAAAGCTAAACCAAGCACCACACCAGAACCACACCAACTAAGGATCAACCAAACATCACCAGGGATGGTGACATAAGGAGGGTGGATCAGTGGATGACAAGGTCAAGCCTAGGAGCTAGGAGGAGCAGAAGCGCAAGAGCAAGCAAAGTAGTTCAAAAAACCAGATCAAGATCATCATCATCAACTTACTACACCATCATCATATTTTGTGGTGAGTTTTATAAAACCTTCACATGATCTAATCATCTTATTCAGAGAGAAACGTGTGTTGTTTTATAAAACAAAACCTCAGAAAACACCCAAGTGGGGTGAATCCATCATCGGGATTTTTAAAACTCTAAAGGCAAACAGCACAATAACAGGATCTAACCAGAGCTCAGAGCAACATCCTTGCTCTGGTTGTCAAACTATATTTCACCATTCAATCATGCATACACCTATGATATATTTCTAGGCACATCCCTAAAGGAAGGGTAGCACCTTAGGAACAAATCCTTAGGATCCATAACATGATCAAGCTCACTATCATTTTCCAAGCTTTGATTCAATCAAGAATAACTGGTACCACTACCAGGACTATCTAGATGAACCAATTAGATAAGATCTAAATCCCTAAGCCTCAGACCAACATCATTGGTCTTAGGGAATTCAGATAAGAGCATCTATATTTATCTTTCAAAGCCAAGATTGTCTTAAGCATAAACTAACCAAATCCATGGTTTAGATTCAAATTTGTGTGCCATACATGATGGTGTCACAAGAACAATCCAATATGAATCAAGAAAGATAGTAAATCATCATAGATTCAGACAATCAACTAACTAATCATTTTCCTGTAAAATAGGAATCATAACTAGGATATTCCTATGATACACTTCATTGTTTGAGATCATAATGATCTCAAACCACATGTTAATTCCCAAGCTAACAGCACTAAGACAGTAGTTGTATCTTATCATAATCATGACCATGAATCAAATAAACAGTGGAAAGCTATCAAGTCATTAGCTTTACCAAGCATGCTTTCCAAACAACTACATCATCTGAATCAGATGCAATCCAAGAATGATTCAAATCATACAGTACATGATTAATCACATAACAGGAACCTTAAATGGATAATCATCCTAAACTGAATCAGACAGTAGCAAGAGAGAACACTGCCATCATCGAGCATCGAATCAGCAAGCACAGAGAGCACCGGGAGAGGGGAATCAAACTCACCGTAGGTCCTCGATGACAGATTGAAGAGGAAGCAGATTGGCCGACGAACCCGCGGCAGCACAGGGAGCACCCAGGGGGGCGCTACAACCTGCACCAGCCACGGCGGCGGCCACAGCAGCACACGAATCCACCACACCACCACAGACGGGACCACAGCGACGGCGGCAACACTTTTCCCTAACCCTAGGGTTTGGGAACAGGGTGAACCTGGCCACAGATAAGCCCCGAACTCAAATCCAATTGGATAGAACGAACGAGCATCGTCAATAACCCCCTAATGCACCACGGCGGCGGCCGAAACATCCTACAGCGGCGAGAATCGACGGTGGTGGCATCGCCGGCCACGGGGTCGGGGTTAGAGGAGGAAGGATAGGCTCGAGGGAGAGAGAGAGGCGGTGAGGAGTGGGCCGAGCTAGGCCAGACCCTTCGGGGTGGTCCTTTTGTCTAAAACCAAATGGGCCACTCGGGCCCAATAAGAAGAACCAGCCGAAACATTTCAGGCCTGTTTTAATAAATGTGAAAAGTCCAAAATACCCCTAGACTTAAATAAATTCTAGAAAATAAAATATAAGTCCAAAAATTATAAATTAAATACTTTTGGATTCACAATAATCCACTCTATCCAAATAAAATAAGATATAAAATTTTGGACATTTAAATTTTTATAAGAATTTTGTAAATTATATATTCCTTATGGAATTTTACAAAATTAGTGAAAGATGATAAAAATAAATAAAAATCATTTTCATTATATATCAATATTATAGTATTCTTGAAAAATACTAAATAAATATTTAATCACCATTTTTAATGTATAATTAATAATTCCTAAAAGAATTATTAAATCAATAAAAGTCAAATAAAAGGAAAATAAAATAAAATAACTCAATATATGTTATAAATATAAAAAAAGAAATATTTATAAATCCTTTATTACTAAAAAGGAACTTTTTGGGGTAAATGCATATAAAATTAAATGATGCATTACATTACTTGCAGAATCATTTTTGCTTCTTTAAATATTGTCCTTACCGGCAATAATGATGTTTTTGTAGAACTGGAAGATCAAGGTCCAAGCAAGCATCGACTTCACTACCTTGCCATCACAAGGCAAGTTCATCACTTGCTCATGTCCTTTGAAGAGTCTTTATCAAAGTATTTGCAAATTGTGTATTATCATATATGCTATAAGAGAAAGAAAATATTATTTTCACAAATAAAGAAATCATAGATATCATCCTAAGTGGTGATATAATGGAGCAACAGAACTTAGTGTTCTAATTGAAACAACGATGATCAAGTAGGGACTTAATAAACCCTGACATCAGTGATTCTAGCGTCGTATATTACGCGTTACCATGAGATTTGGAATGGGACAGAGAAGTCAGCTGTATGTTCTTCCTCTCGCATGAAGCCGGATGTGCAGGTCGTGGCTGTTATCCTCGTAGCGTGCATATTAATTGGTAATTCGTAGAGGATATGCAGCATATGGGTGGGAACCCTCATCGTCCCACGATAGTTCTGGCATCTAACGGTTTGTACAAACCATTGCCGTAATTCATTATGTCGCCATGGTGTACACCAAGGAGGCATGCGTGGTCGTGAAGGGGGTAGTGATTAGCTTGGACCAACTACTGGGCCCCACATCTTGGAATTGTGGACGGGAAAGTACGCCCGGTTGTGCAACAAGGAGTTGATCTCTCATGGGTAAAGTAACGCACCTCTGTAGAGTGTAAGAATTGTAACTTGTTACTCACTGTTCCGGGAAGGAGCTACGAACGCGGCAGGAAAGGAACTCCATGAAAGTTATGGTCAACCTATGAAAGCTGATGGTCATAGATTTTCATAATAAAATCAATCTTTGAAGAAAGATTTACAAAAATTGCATAGTGCTAAGGATTCATAATCCGAGGTGGTAGTTAGAGAACCAAACTTCCCACCTTGCATATAATGAACTTGTTGGGTAACGCTGTTACTCATTCTTTCCTTTGATCCCTTGCTTAGACTCTGAGGATCCCGAAGACGTCCCAATGTATGCAGCCGAATGTCAAGAAGATGTGTTCTACGAGGAACTTGATCTATCTAGGGGAGTTGAAGGAGTGGATTACGAGATCCACTATGGTGTCGATGATAACGATTCCAACTAAGTATCCCTAGTTAATAGTAACCAATGGAGCCGAGCAGCATGAACTCTATAGAATAAGCCGTTGAGCTCAACTCCTAGACGGAGGTCCTACTTTTAAATTCCGTTGAACACTTTTGTAGGGGTTCCAATCTTTAATAAGATAGAGCCCCCTGTGTTTACAATGCTAGTCCCTGGATCAATAGCTAGCATCCACAGTTAAGATGTAATATCAAGAAACAAAGGTCATATTATAACTTTATAACCAGGAATAACATAATTTTATTACATCTTACATAGCTCATTTGGCTATTACAATACATTGCAGCGGAATATCTATAGTCATGGGGTCCTTCATCTTCAAAGTGCCATAGGCAGATGTTGGTTGTAGACTTTGTAATCCTAATCAAACAATCTTCACTAAAATCAATCAAACCTGCAACATACAAGTTACAGCCACAAAGGGTCAATACATTTGAATTGTATTGGCAAGTGATATTATGGTAGTATAGTGGAGTCTATCATTTATATGCATTTGTCTAAGTGGAGTTGAGGCTTGCATTGCTCAAAATAGATTTTTCCTTAACATTTGAAAATACTAAGTTTTTGCTTTGACAAAATCATTCTTCTCAATCAAAGATTGAAGATCCTTTACAAGGCATCTCTCAATCAAAGATTGAAGATTTCAAACAACCCTTGTTCAATCCACAAGTTTTAACTTAGAAATTTGAATGATGAGATTCTTGATTGCTTCCATGTCTTGATGCTCAAATTGTCCTTTACCAGGGACATGGCTAAGTACTTAGATTGTTACACTCTGCAGAGGTGGTGCACTTTCCCCACAAGACTTGGTTTCCCAAGACAAGATCTTTCAGAAGCCTTCCCTTAGACCAAAATGGACGCGTTCCAACCTATCAAACACTACCACCCTCTGTCCATATGGCTAAGTTCTTGCAACCTATATAATCATGGCAGAGCCCATATTGCCAAGTGGTTGCACTTGAAGCTTCTCAACATTTGACATCTCAAATCTCTTTGTGCCTGGGTGGCATACCACAAGTGAGATACACAAGCCAAGTCCATGGCCTTGTGAACCACTCAACCAAAAACCACCAAGCAAGCCCATTCCACCCAGGGGATTCATTGACTTAGTTGTTTTATTAAACAAAAACATAAGTCCTCAGACTTAAAGATTTTTCCATAGTGTGAATATATTTTCCACCCATGTTTTTTATTAGCTAGGCTAAGCTTGATAGTAGTAGGAATCTTAACTTAGGAAAATCCTACTAAGGATTCATCTACTAGGTTTTCTTATAGCAAGGTCTATACTTAGCAAAAATCCATGCAAGTTTTACTTAGAGAAAATCACTAATGCATAGTGAAAGTAATGGGATAGAAAGTATGAAGCATCACTTGCCTTTTTGGTAGAGAATATAAGTTCACTCCTTGATCTTGTAATAGTCACACTCTTCAAAGTTCACTACAATTCAATCAAGCAAAAAGCAAACACACACTCAAAACTAGCATCACAAAACAATCACAAGAATACAATGAAATGCATGCAACAAGATGATTTTATTTGAGAAATTTTTATAGCAAGGTTCTGAACACTAAAAATATTCTACTGACTGTTTTATATAGGTTTGGTGCATAATCCAACATTTTGTGCAAAAAGATTATTTAGTAGCGTTTTCTATTACTAGAAAAAGGTTATACTCATAGGATCAATGCTACTGTAGTAAAATTATATGTTTAATTTCTTATATTGATGTTTCTGGTCAGAGGGTTCAATATACAACTATTTTCAAACGGATTCACTTCGGTAATAAGGGATTATGCATAAATTAATTGTGGAATTAATCTCATGGTGAATACTTAAATCCTCACATGTGAATTTTAATACCTGCAATAGTTTCAATATTTTTGGAAACTTGTGCTACCTGATAGTGGGTTTCATTATCTTCTACTTTAAAAAGGAATCAACTAAAAATGATTTACATATTATTAGTTATGAAAAAAATACTCTATATCTCTCATTTGAAATTCGAGTATTTTATACTTGTCAAAACTGGAAACTAAGGGATCCATTAGGTTCTATATTTCCTAAGGATTCTGGAGATATAAAGTTTGCTAAAATCGGATCAACAGAACATGAGTTATGATTTTTTTGAAGTTTTAACAAGAGCTAAGCTAATACAATCTGTATACTGATCAATCGATCAAGGATGGAAAACAAACAAAAAAAAATCAACGCAGCTAGATAGGATATGCTGGTACGAGCTCGGCTATTCCTCTAACTCTTTTCATATTTCTTCCATGCACGCACGCATGTCTATACCAGGTTTTACCCAGCAATACATCCATGATCAAATTAGAAATATACATAGATCGTCGGATGCTGCATTAGGAGCCTGGCAAGTGAAACAAAATATAATTATATACCACGGTGCATGATGATAATGATTGATGAGTACCAGCCCGGCAAGACATCAGGGACGGAGATAAGAACATTGGTGTGGTGCTTGGCGCGCTCCAGTGAGACTCCAAACGATCTTGATGTTTGTCTACCGGTACCGTGGCGACGTGGCTAAAGTGATGGCGGCATCGGGCGGCACGGTCAACAATGACTATTTGATGAATGATAATGTCCTGGAGATAGGCGTCGATGAGGGTAGATTACTGTTAAAAGGAATCAAGAAGAAAATTACTATACATGATGTACTTGTCCGATGAACTCACCAAAATCTTGATCTAGATGTCCATGGTACGGACAGTAGAGAGATCCATTGGAAATGGTTTCAACAAAATTGACGGAGGAGGTTGAGGGCACGACTTGATGTGCTCGGATCTTTTGTTATGGCCCGTGGAGAAAGATCGAAGAGGCATGCCGTAATGGCATTCAGTTCACGAGATTGAATTGGGGAAATTAATATGTTGGAATGGGAAATTATGACTCGAATGAAATCTCCATTGAATTCTTAATAAATTTTGTATTTATGGAGAATGAAACGTCCATTAGATTTTATGGAAGGAGGAAGAGAAGAGCTGACCATTGGAACTGTAGAGCTGTACGCAGTGACGAGGAAGACGAGCGAGCAGTCCTCGACTCGGTCCAAGGGTCCAGATGGGCCAAGAATTACAGCCAAGAGAAAATAGAAGGAAAAAAAATAGAGGTTGATTGAGATAGTGGGCTGGGGTGGATCGTTGTGTCTCCTTCTTTTCTCCTTAATCGCTTTTTTTTCCTTTTCATTTTATTTTCTTTTATAGAATTCGCCTCCCAAATTTATTTAAATTTAAACCAGACTTTTTGGAAAAAATTTAAAGAATATTTTGAATAGATTATTATAAATAGAGAACATTGGCACTATTTTTATAGATATAATTTGAACACGACACATAAGCCTATATGTTTTTTTATTTCAATTTCCTAATTATTTTTCCGTATCTTGTATATTACATATCTTTCGATTCAAAGCTCCAAAAAAATGATCAAATCAATTTGTAAAGTTTTATAAAATAATTCTTTACCATTATGTATAATCTTTTCCATTTAGACATGGATTTTATTTATGGATTAAATTGGTTTTGTAATATATATATTTCCTTTTCTTCTTGTCTTATATAAACCTAAACGTTCGATTTATAGTTCCAAAATGGGCGATTCAAACTTTGATGTATTCGTTCTGCCAATTCTTAATTTGTTATTTTGTTTTAACATGAGCTTCTAGTGAGGTTTTACCTAAGATTTCCATTCGCTTTTATCCTTATGGCTGTGATAATTTTGTTTGGATCACGATGAAATATTGTTGTCTTTGCGTAGAGCCCCATTTGTTGTTATACGTACACTGCTAGTGCTGCTAAATGTAGTGAGCAGATTTTAGATTCGAGGCATGCAAGAAAAGGAACGTAACATCATCTCCGTCTAGTTCTATTTAATTTTTTTTTATAATATTTCAAAATATGTTTGTTCCTTTCAAGTATTGATTCTTTTGTTATGAGCCTATATTGACCTTGGGATATTTCTTTTGTCCTATATAAATCATATATTTTTATCAATGCCTCCAAAATAGTGAAACCAAATATTGTGGTTTTGTAATATTATTATTTACCATTTTTCTATCACTTAGGAATGATTTCGCTCAATTTTATTTTAAATGGAACATAGTCATAATCTTAAATTGAACATGTGATGATTTATATTATTAGGGTTTAGGTTTTGGGTTTATCTTTTTTTTTCCACGGGTTTAAAATGCAAGTGCTTACAGATGATAATGCATTACATGCATTTGATTTTTTTTAATCTTGTTTGTCACTTTCTCATTAAAATTATTTTTTTATTTAAGTAAAGTTTTGATATTTCCATTAGAGGAACAAAAAGTTTCTTTTCCCCCTAAATTTTAACAATTAATTCTTTTGTATATTTATTTTTTCACATTTCAAAATTTGGAAAATTTTGGGATGTGACAACTTTATATTTTGGTTTGTAAGTTGGATCTTTTGGAAGTCTTAATCTTCCGGTATTGTAATAATAATGTGTGTACTTTTGTAATATGGACACGCAATGTTTCTGTTGTACCACTCTGAGGGATGTGATATTTATGGAACGGTGTTCTGTGGATGTCATGTCAACGACTATAGTGTACTACACATGCAGTGGTATGCTGGGTCACCGCATTATCTCTATTGTGCTTAGCCATGCTTAGCTATTACCACTGGTCCATCTGATTGATGAATCAGAGCTGCGAATGAACCTAGTATGACAGGATGGTGTGGTATGAGCTGCGAATCAAAGCCTATGAAGGATCTCATCCTTGTCACATGTTTCAAGTGTGGAAACAAAGGACACTATGCAGATGTTTTCCCAGAGAGATTTCAACAAGATCCCAAGCAAGCGAAGAAGTAATCTAGTTGGAAAAATTTTAAGGGTGGTAGTACCCTAGTTGCTTTGAGCCAACTTGCAACCCCTCTTTTTCCAAATCTCGGGACGAGATTTATTTTAAGGGTGGTAGCCTGTCACATCCCAAGATTTTCCAAATCTTGTAATGTGAAAAATAAATAAATAAAATAAATAATTGTTGAATTTTAGGGTGAAAAGAAACTTTTGTTTATAAATGGAAACTTAAAATCCCATCTTGAACAAACTTTGGTTAATATTTGAATCCAACTAAATTCAAATCAAGTGGAATGCATTCCTCATAAATGCATCTGGAAATTTAAACACTTGGAAAATAAACCAAAACCCTAAAAACCCTAATGGGAGAAAACATTGCCAAGATATCTCTAAGACCATGGATTTGATCCAAATAAAAATTTGTCAATAAACATTTACAAATGATCATGATTGACAAATAGAAATGTTGTAAATCCATAGAAATTGATTTCATTCAATTTGGAGCCATAGATAAAATCTTATGAATTTAATAAGATAAGGAAATTGAATTTCCAAAGCTAATAAAGCACCTATATAAAAATCCATACCAAATGGTGAGCAAATAATCATAAAGATATTTAAAAGGATAAACAAATGTTAAATAAGATTTTACCAATTGGAATCACCAAGTCTGGATCTTTAAATAAAAAGATATGGATTTTATAAGTTAAAGAAAGAAATAATAAATGAGAAATATTTAAAGACCAAATTAAAACTTGGCCAAGACCATAAGCAAATGGAATGAATATAATCCAAATCCAAATAAAATAATGGATAAAGAATTTTCAAATTAAATAAAATGGCATTAACCAAATTCCATTTCTATTTGAATAAAGACAAAATCCCTATTAGAAATGATTAATTAAATCATAGGAAAATAATATTTGAAATTTACCCAAGTGGAATAAAACTTGTTTAATTAAACTTAAATAAGATCAAAGAAATCTTCCAAATAAAATTTATGGAATTAAAACTATATTTAATTTCATTGGAATAAAGACAAATACCCAATTTTAAATGATTAACAAATCATATTAAATATATTCCAAATAATTCAGAGTGCATTATTTGACACCCTATTAAATGAATAAAACTTACTGAAAAGGTTTTTGTGAAAAATTGAAATCAAATAAGGACTAAAAATATATTTGATATTAATTGAATTCAAAGCAAAGGCCTTGTTTTAAATAATTATTATACCCTAAACAGAAAAAATGAATTATTCTAATTTGACTCTAAAATGAACTATTAAACAGTATTTGAATATACTCAAAGTTTGGTTGAGGTTTGAAATTCAAAAGTTGTTTGAATTGATTAATCAAAATCAAAACAGAATAATAGAAATGGAAAAAGAAAAAGAAACAGATCAAAAAAATGAAAAGGAGCAGCCAAGCCCATCTGGCCCAGCAGCCCACCTCTCTCCTCTTTTGCCCGAACCGTTTTCTTCTACTCGCGTTCAAAACCGTAAAGACGCTGACGGTTGGACCCCACCTCCTCTCTCTTTCTCTCGCTGACAACAACGGCCCATGCGTCAGACGTCGTCTCCACCCGCCGCGACTACTTCCTCCTTCTCCCTGCCGTTCTCTATCATTCAAGCCACGATTAATTCACGTCAATGCAGCGGTGAATCCGCCTAGAGACTATGCACACTTAATCGCCCCTATCCCCTCTCCGTTTCGCCCTAGACCCCATTCCTTCTCTGCCACCAGGCAGTTCCCAATTCGAGCTCGCACTCCCTCTGCTCCGACGAGCTCCACCTCCGAATCCGGCCATCCTCCACCGCGCCTTGCCCCCTCGACCACGCTCACTTGCTCCCCATCTCCTGGCGAACCTCCCCGTAGCGCCAGCTTTCCCGCGCGTGCTCTGCATCATCGACCACGTCCCCAACAAAGCATCGCCACCGTCTGCTCCTCCTCCGGCGAGTCCCCCAGGTAGTGTCTGACCGCCCCTCTCCCCCTCTTCCGCATACAAGAACTCACCACAACCTTGCGCATCTAACGACACCTTCCTTTCTCTCTGGCATGACCCGTAGCATCGCCTTCGTCAGCATCCGAGAGCACACGTCGCCAGAAGCTCCTCCGGCGAGCAATCACCGTCGCCCCCGTGCACCCCTGCTCTCCTACGACCACGTTGAGCACCAGCATTCCACGATGAACCCGCTGAGCATATCCTTCCTCTAACTCGCTTCCTGTAGCCGCTGCAGCACCACCAGCAGAATGCCGCCGCCGCGCGCCACCGTCATCGCGCCGCCAGTTATTGGCAAAGCAAGAGGAACCGTCCGATATGGATCCGAGTGACGCGATAGAACCGAAGCAAAGAGGTATCCTGCATTCGGTGTCGTGCGATTAAGTTAGATCCAACGCACCAGAGTGAGCGATCCGCGCCAACCGGTATGGCCCAATGAAAAACAGCCACGTGGCTCAGACTTCGTTTTAAAAACAGAAACATTTCTATTATATATTCAATTTTGTAAAATTCATAACTTTCAAACCACACGTCCAAATTTTACAAATTTTATATCAATGGAATCGGCAAGACAAATCCTACCCAACCATACACTTTGTTTAATGAATTGCTTCTAGAAAAATGGTTGTTTTTGCAGAAACTTGTGTAGACATATTTTGGATATAAAAATTGTTCCAAAATTATTTTTTGATAAAACCTTTATCAAATGGATTGTTTTGAACCTACTGACCATATAAATAAACTTATGGATTCAAAAATATATTTTGTGAGGAAAATTAAAAAATCTTTGATTTAAAGCATTTCTAGTCAAATAAAAATAATGTATATTTATTAAAATTGCTTTTGGAGGAAAACCCTTTGAGAAAGGTTTTGATTTAAACTCTCTGACCCCAAAAACCAAGTTTAGAATTAAAAATGTATTTGGTGAACCCTATAAAGATTGTTGCTTTGCTAAAAACATTTTCAACCACATCAAATATTGATTTGGTTTAAAAATGATTTATAAGTAAAATCTTTTGCAAATGATCTTGACACTTATATAAAATGACCAATAGGTGTTTTCAAATGTTTATAACCCATTAGAAACCATTTTTACAAATAAACCATCTTTGGCATCCTTGCATGCATTGCTTTGTTTCTATTATTTTATGTGTTTTTTTGCTTGAATGGTAGATTGAATTTTTGCTTGCTTGATTGAATTGTAGTGGAATTTGAAGAGTGTGAGTATTGCAAGATCAATGAGTGAACTTATATTCTCTACCAAAAAGGCAAGTGATGCTTCATACTTTTGTCCCATTATTTTCACTATGCATTAGTGATATTTCTAAGTAGGACTTGCATGGAAATTTTGCTAAGTATAAACTATGCCATGGGAAATCCTAGTAGATGAAAACTTAGTAGAAATTTCCTAAGTTAAGATTCCTACTACTATCATTCTTAGCTTAGCTAGTAGAAAACAAGGGTGGAATATATATTCATACTATGGAATATTTCTAAGTCAAGGACTTGTGGTTTGTTTAATAAAACAACTAAGTGAATGAATCACCTGGGTGGAATGGAAGGAATGGTTTGTGTTGAGTGGTTACACAAGGCCCATTTCTATGGTTTACCTTGTGTATCACACTTGTGGATGGCCACCCAGGAACAAAGAGATTTGAGATGTCAAATGTTGAGAAGCTTCAAGTGCAGCCACTTGGCATTATGGGCTCTGCCTGGATCATATAGGTTGCAATAACTTAGCCAAATGGACAGTTGGTGGTAGGGGATGATAGGTTGGAACGCGTCCATTCTGGTCTAAGGGAAGGCTTCTGAAAGATCTTGTCTTGGTGAAACCAAGTCTTGTGGGGAAAGTGCACCACCTCTGCAGAGTGAAAATCTAAGTACTTAGCCATGTCCCTGGTAAAGGACAATTTGAGCATCAAGACATGGAAGCTATCAAGAATCTCCTCATCCAAATTTCTAAGTTAAAACTTGTGGTTGAAAAAGGGTTGGAGGATCACCAATTTCTATTGGGAGATGCCTTGGGTGATTTTGTCAAGCAAAAACTTAGTGTTTTTCAAATGATAAGGAAAATCTATTTTGAGCAATGCAATCCTAAGCTCCACTTAGCCAAATTCATATAGATGATAGACTCCACAATACTACTTGTAGGGTTCGCATCATAGAAAACAAAAAATTTCCTACGATGGGAACAACTATGTACCAAGATCTATCTACTAGATACAAACAACGGGCGGATGTATATCCGTAGAGAACATACCCTTGAAGACTGACAAAGCTAAACGATTCCAAACTCGTGGTTGATGTAGACGATCTCTTGCCGATCTCAAGATCGAGAGGAAGTCCTAGCGCCGCAAAACAGCAGCGCATCCGTGCTCGCACACACGTTCGAGGCACCGAGCAACCTCCGCCTCCTCGATCCAGCGATGCAGCGGAAGCACAACTCTTTCTTGCCGAATAGCCACCGGGAACATGTATCTCTATAGTCCGAGACCATGGGGGATAAATTCTAGAGGGGGATAGAGATCCTTCACGAGGAGGTGTGAGTGAGAGAGAGGGAGGGGGCTCCTTTTATAGGGAGAGGGGGGCACCCAAGGGGACATGCGCCCAGCCATGGGGCTGCCCCCACCTCTTCCACATTCATGTGGGTGGACACTCCACTCACTCAAATGCCTTTCAATTCCCTCCACTCAAAAACCCACTCAAATTCCCATTAAATTTCCACCAAATTTAATGCAAACTCTCATTAAATAAAACTCCTTTTATTTATTCAGAATTTTGTCAATTACTTTAATGACAAACATTCACATATAACCCCTTGCTAGTATTTCATTTCACATGCAGAAACACTTCGCAATTTCACCCGAAACCGCTTTGGTATCTAGTGAAATAAATTCCTCGCTTGTTATTCTTTTCGCATGAAACTTTTGCTCCAAATGGATATCGGTGTCTCTTAAGTGTGTCACCCTACGGTTTGCGAATAATGCGACATGATCGAGACCCTCTCGGATCAATAATCGAAGCGGGATCTGAGACCCATACGACTCCCACATTCAACGATGACTTTCTTGTGATCGTCGGAACCTTTTATGCTAGTATCTTAATCCCTTTGTTTCGCGATATATTACATGTCCGAGATTCGATCATCGGTATCTCCATACCTAGTTTGATCTCGTTACTGACATGCACTCTTTTCTCGTTCCCGTGATATAACATTCTAGTGATGAAATCACTTTCTTGCAAGCTAATCAATGTGATATCACCGAGAGGGCCCAGAGCATATCTATCCGTCATCGGGAATGAACAAATTCCACTCTCGATCCATGGGCATCAACATAACACTTTAGTAGTTCTGAACCCATCTTTATAATCACCCTGTTACGGTGTGACGTTTGTTGTTATCAAGAAACTCTTCCGGTGTTAGTGATTGACATGATCTCATGGTCTAAGGATTAGGATCACTTTGTAAGTTGTTATAGCAATATAAACTCAATGACTTCGATCGTAATGCTATACTTCGGATGAATGTTCATCACACCATTACACTAATGTTGTGATCCCGTTATTAACAACATCCAATGTCCATGATCAGGAAACCTTGATCATCTTGTTAATCAACGAGCTAGTTTATGAGAGAGGCATAACTAGGAACTTTCTGTTTGTTTATTAAACACACATGTATTAACGTTTCCGTATTAATACAATTATAGCATGCAAAATAAACATTTATCATAAATAAGGAATACGATAATAACCACTTTATTATTGCCTCTCGGGCATATTCCCTTCACTACCATAGTATCACTTGCCAATACAATTCAAATGTATTGACCCTTGTGGCTGTAACTTATTATGTTGCAGGTTTGTTTGATGTTAGTGAAGTTTATTGATTAGGATTACAAGTCTACAACCAACATGACTTCCTGTGGCACTTTGAAGATGAAGGACCCCATGCTATTGCTATATTCTGCTGAATTGTAATGAGATAGCCAAATGAGCTATGTAAGATGTAATAAATTATTTTATTCCTGGTTATAAAGTTGTATTATGACCTTTGTTTCTTGATATTACATCTTAACTGTGGATGCTAGCTATTGATCCAGGGACTAGCATTGTAAACACAGGGATCTCCACCTTATTAAAGGTTGGGACCTCTACAGATGGTATCAGAGCATTGTGTTACCTGTAGGATTTGTAAACCTAGGATTGGACAAAACCCCTTAGGAAAATAGGAGTTGTATTTGTTCCAAAACTTATTTACAAACAATCTTGTAAACTCTTTCCTCAACCATTTTGGTTTCTATTCTACATCTTGTCTATTTCAACTTGATGGGTAAAGCCTTCCCCATGGCCAAATACTTCAACATGAGCAAAGGATTCCACCAATGACTTCAACATCATCAAGGACTACAAGTGAGACAAGAAATGTTACTCAAGACTTGAAGACTAAGGAAATACAACTTAGAAGGAACCATCATCACCTTTGAAGTTTTGTGACCAAGACACAAGAAATTCTCCAAGGATACAAAGATCTTGTTCAAGAAGAAACAACCAAAAAGGATGGAATGATTTCAAGTGAACCATATAGTTGGACCACCATATTTAGATCAAACCAAACACACCAACTTATGTGGTGTAGCAAAAATATTTTGTTGCCTAAAAATGTGCTTGAACTTTGTTGTCTGAGTGGAATGCTTGTTTGTGATTGCTTGCACATTACTTGTGTGAATTGTGATATGTGTGATTAGAACTATTTCCTTAGAAATATCTTGCCTATTCTAATCCCAATCCAACCCAAACAGATGACTACTCCAAGAAACTCCAACATCAAGGATGGTGACAACAACAACAACAACAACAACAACAACAACCAAGGGATCAACATGAGAGAACTCATAGTAACCCAAACCCAGTTGAAACAAGTGACAGCTCAATTTTTAGCCAACACCAGTGAGTTAGATCCAACCATGCAAAGTTTTTTGGAAACCCAAACTCAATTGATGCAAAAGGTGACAAACCAAATGATCAACATGGGAAACAACCCTTACCAAGGAGTTTGTGATAACAATGATGTCAAGGATGATATTCTAAAAGGAACCCAAGCTTGCAATATTTGTGGAGACAAGGATCACACTTCCAAAGAGCATGAAGATCAATGCCCTAATTGTGAAGATAAACATCCAACTAATCAATGCCCCACATCTCAAGCCACTTGTTTCCTATGTGAAGGTAATAATCATGTCCATATCCAATGCCCCATCTATTCCATAGTTCAACAAAGGAAACAAGGTGGAGTGCAACAACTGATTGCAGACTACCATGAGGGAACAACTTCTACCAAGAAGGATGAAGACAAAGGAAAATCTCAGCTTGCACCTCCATGCAATATGACTCAATTTGATGGACCAAAGAGGAGACATATGTATTATCCAAGGAAAAGATCAAGGAGACCAGGAAACTTTCCCACCTTTGAGATAAGATATGAAGAGCATGAACTAGAAGCACTCCTAGCTTTGGAGAAGCCCAAGAAGAAGAAGGACAAAAGCCAAGTGCAACGTTGCCACTACAAAGAAATGGGACACTATGCCAATGAATGTCCAGAGAAGAAGAAGAAATATAAGGAGATTAACCAAGTGTGGTGCAACAACTGCAAAGAGCTAGGCCATTATGTGTCAACTTGTCCACAGAAGATACGTGAAGAACTCAATCTTGTCACATGTTACAATTGTGGTAATCAAGGACATTATGCAACCAATTGTCCAGAAAAGATGAAGAACAAGATAAAGCCTATGAAGGATCTCATCCTTGTCACATGTTTCAAGTGTGGAAACAAAGTACACTATGCAGATGTTTTCCCAGAGAGATTTCAACAAGATCCCAAGCAAGCGAAGAAGTAATCTAGTTGGAAAAATTTTAAGGGTGGTAGTACCCTAGTTGCTTTGAGCCAACTTGCAACCCCTCTTTTTCCAAATCTCGGGACGAGATTTATTTTAAGGGTGGTAGCCTGTCACATCCCAAAATTTTCCAAATCTTGTAATGTGAAAAATAAATAAATAAAATAAATAATTGTTGAATTTTAGGGTGAAAAGAAACTTTTGTTTCTAAATGGAAACTTAAAATCCCATCTTGAACAAACTTTGGTTAATATTTGAATCCAACTAAATTCAAATCAAGTGGAATGAATTCCTCATAAATGCATCTGGAAATTTAAACACTTGGAAAATAAACCAAAACCCTAAAAACCCTAATGGGAGAAAACATTGCCAAGATATCTCTAAGACCATGGATTTGATCCAAATAAAAATTTGTCAACAAACATTTACAAATCATCAAGATTGACAAATATAAATGTTCTAAATCCATAGAAATTGATTTCATTCAATTTGGAGCCATAGATAAAATCTTATGAATTTAATAAGATAAGGAAATTGAATTTCCAAAGCTAATAAAGCACCTATATAAAAATCCATACCAAATGGTGAGCAAATAATCCTAAAGATATTTAAAAGGATAAACAAATGTTAAATAAGATTTTACCAATTGGAATCACCAAGTCTGGATCTTTAAATAAAAAGATATGGATTTTATAAGTTAAAGAAAGAAATAATAAATGAGAAATATTTAAAGACCAAATTAAAACTTGGCCAAGACCATAAGCAAATGGAATGAATATAATCCAAATCCAAATAAAATAATGGATAAAGAATTTTCAAATTAAATAAAATGGCATTAACCAAATTCCATTTCTATTTGAATAAAGACAAAATCCCTATTAGAAATGATTAATTAAATCATAGGAAAATAATATTTGGAATTTACCCAAGTGGAATAAAACTTGTTTAATTAAACTTAAATAAGATCAAAGAAATCTTCCAAATAAAATTTATGGAATTAAAACTATATTTAATTTCATTGGAATAAAGACAAATACCCAATTTTAAATGATTAACAAATCATATTAAATATATTCCAAATAATTCAAAGTGCATTATTTGACACCCTATCAAATGAATAAAACTTACTGAAAAGGTTTTTGTGAAAAATTGAAATCAAATAAGGACTAAAAATATATTTGATATTAATTGAATTCAAAGCAAAGGCCTTGTTTTAAATAATTATTATACCCTAAAAAGAATAAATGAATTATTCTAATTTGACTCTAAAATGAACTATTAAACAGTATTTGAATATACTCAAAGTTTGGTTGAGGTTTGAAATTCAAAAGTTGTTTGAATTGATTAATCAAAATCAAAACAGAATAATAGAAATGGAAAAAGAAAAAGAAACATATCAAAAAAAATGAAAAGGAGCAGCCCAGCCCAGCCAAGCCCATCTGGCCCAGCAGCCCACCTCTCTCCTCTTTTCCCCGAACCTTTTTCTTCTACTTGCGATCAAACCCGTAAAGACGCTGACGGTTGGACCCCACCTCCTCTCTCTTTCTCTCGCTGACAACAACGGCCCACGCGTCAAACGTCGTCTCCACCCGCCGCGACTACTTCCTCATTCTCCCTGTCGTTCTCTATCATTCAAGCCACGATTAAATTTGCGTCAATGCAGCAATGAATACGCCCAGAGATTATGCATTCTTAATCGCCTCCGCCTCTCCGTTTCCCCGGACCCATTCCTTCTCGCCACTGTGCGTTCCCAGTCGAGTCAGACTCCCTCTGCTCCGACGAGCTCCACCTCCGATTCCGGCCATCCTCCACCGCGCCTTGCCCCCTTGACCATGCTCAATTGCTCCCCATCTCCTGGCGAACCTCCCCGTAGCACTAGCTCACCCGCGCGTGCTCTGCATCGTCGACCACATCCCCAACAGAGCATCGCCACCGTCTGCTCCTCCTCCGGCGAGTCCCCTAGGTAGTGTCTGACCGCCCCTCTTCCGCATACAAGCACTCACCACAACCTTGCGCGTCTAACCACACCTTCCTTTCTCTCTGGCATGACCCGTAGCATCGCCTTCGTCAGCATCCAAGAGCACCCGTCGCCAGAAGCTCCTCCGGCGAGCAATCACCGTCGCCCCCGTGCACCCCCTGCTCTCCTGCGACCACGTTGAGCACCAGCATTCCACGGCGATCCGTTGAGCATATCCTTCCTCTACCTCGCTTCCTGTAGCCGCCGCAGCACCGCCAGCAGAACGCCGCCGCCGCGTGCCACCGTCGTCGCGCCGCCAGTTATTGGCAAAGCAATAGGAACCGTCCGATATGGATCCGAGTGACGTGATAGAACCGAAGCGAAGAGGTATCCTGCGATCGGTGTCGTGCGATTAAGTTAGATCCAATGCACCAGAGTGAGCGATCCGCGCGAACCGGTATGGCCCAATGAAAAACAGCCACGTGGCTCAGACTTTGTTTTAAAAACAGAAACATTTCTATTAGATGTTCAATTTTGTAAAATTCATAACTTTCAAACCACGCGTCCAAATTTTACAAATTTTATATCAATGGAATCAGCAAGACAAATCCTACCCAACCATACACTTTGTTTAATTAATTGCTTCTAAAAAATGGTTGTTTTGCAGAAACTTGTGTAGACATATTTTGGATATAAAAATTGTTCCAAAATTTTTGTGATAAAACCTTTGGCAAATGGATTGTTTTGAACCTACTGACCATATAAATCAACTTATGGATTCAAAAATATATTTTGTGAGGCAAATTAATAAATCTTTGATTTAAAGCATTTCTAGTCAAATAAAAATAATGTATATTTATTAAAAATGCTTTTGGAGGAAAACCCTTTGAGAAAGGTTTTGATTTAAACTCTATGACGCCAAACACCAAGTTTATAATTAAAAATGTATTTGGTGAACCCTATAAAGATTGTTGATTTGCTAAAAACATTTTCAACCACATCAAATATTGATTTGGTTTAAAAATGATTTATAAGTAAAATCTTTTGCAAATGATCTTGACACTTATATAAAATGACCAATAGGTGTTTTCAAATGTTTATAACCCATTAGAAACCATTTTTCCAAATAAACCATCTTTGGCATGCTTGCATGCATTGCTTTGTTTCTATTATTTTATGTGTTGTGTTTGCTTGAATGGTATATTGAATTTTTGCTTGCTTGATTGAATTGTAGTGGAATTTGAAGAGTGTGAGTATTGCAAGATAAAGGAGTGAACTTATATTCTCTACCAAAAAGGCAAGTGATGCTTCATACTTTTGTCCCATTATTTTCACTATGCATTAGTGATATTTCTAAGTAGGACTTGCATGGAAATTTTGCTAAGTATAAACTATGCCATGGGAAATCCTAGTAGATGAAAACTTAGTAGAAATTTCCTAAGTTAAGATTCCTACTACTATCATGCTTAGCTTAGCTAGTAGAAAACAAGGGTGGAATATATATTCATACTATGGAATATTTCTAAGTCAAGGACTTGTGTTTTGTTTAATAAAACAACTAAGTGAATGAATCACCTGGGTGGAATGGAAGGAATGGTTTGTGTTGAGTGGTTACATAAGGCCCATTTCTATGGTTTACCTTGTGTATCACACTTGTGGATGGCCACCCAGGAACAAAGAGATTTGAGATGTCAAATGTTGAGAAGCTTCAAGTGCAGCCTCTTGGCATTATGGGCTCTGCCTGGATCATATAGGTTGCAATAACTTAGCCAAATGGACAGTTGGTGGTAGGGGATGATAGGTTGGAACGCGTCCATTCTGGTCTAAGGGAAGGCTTCTGAAAGATCTTGTCTTGGTGAAACCAAGTCTTGTGAGGAAAGTGCACCACCTCTGCAGAGTGAAAATCTAAGTACTTAGCCATGTCCCTGGTAAAGGACAATTTGAGCATCAAGACATGGAAGCTATCAAGAATCTCCTCATCCAAATTTCTAAGTAAAAACTTGTGGTTGAACAAGGGTTGGAGGATCACCAATTTCTATTGGGAGATGCCTTGGGTGATTTTGTCAAGCAAAAACTTAGTGTTTTTCAAATGATAAGGAAAATATATTTTGAGCAATGCAAGCCTAAGCTCCACTTAGCCAAATGCATATAGATGATAGACTCCACTATACTACCATAGTATCACTTGCCAATAAAATTCAAATGTATTGACCCTTATGGCTGTAACTTATTATGTTGCAGGTTTGTTTGATGCTAGTGAAGTTTATTGATTAGGATTACAAGTCTACAACCAACATGACTGCCTGTGGCACTTTGAAGATGAAGGACCCCATGCTATTGCTATATTCTGCTGCATTGTAATGAGATAGCCAAATGAGCTATGTAAGATGTAATAAATTATTTTATTCCTGGTTATAAAGTTGTATTATGACCTTTATTTCTTGATATTACATCTTAACTGTGGATGCTAGCTATTGATCCAGGGACTAGCATTGTAAACACAGGGATCTCCACCTTATTAAAGGTTGGGACCTCTACAAAGGAGGTGAAGGAGGTGCATTCATACAGATAGGTAAGAGTGGCAGGGAATGGGAGATGCCCGGCATCCTTAATCTCAAACCCTATTCACATCATTAGGGACCGACTTCGGGACTTGACCCGTTACGGCGGCATCTCCCTAGTGCGTGACTCATGGTCACGGCGAAAGCAAGGTAAAGGTCGTGTCTAACCACCCTCTGTCGGCCTTCCAAGGAAGAGGGCTAATGTACTAGCATTAAGAGAAGGTTAGTACGTGTGGGTAAAGTTGTACATCCCTGCAGGGTTATTAATCTTTTCGAAAAGTCGTGTCTGCGGTTATGGACGAACTTGGGAACGGACGTGAAGATCATAGAGAACTTGAACCTAATCGTAAAACTTAGCAAGTTAAGTAATGTGTGCTTAAGGATGATTCCTCAGGGATCGAGGGGGTGATCCTAGATAGGTTCAGCTGAAGATGATTCGGTGGATGTCAAAAGATGATCAAAGCTAGAGATATCATTCTCTTATCCCTTTTAAAATATTCTGATTAGTCGAGATTCTTCTCCCTCATGTGTTACGAAACAAAAATGGCTTTACGCAAAATAACTCCACCAGCCAAAAGTCTTGCGGAGTACACCCTGTACTCACCCTTGCTTCGTTGATACTTTTGCAGCAGAGTGAGTGTTACCATTGAAGATGAGTTCTTTACAGCATTGACATCGACGAGTAGTTTGGAGTTCCCAGCCGGCAGTCTGGGATCTATGGATTGGACGTCATCGTTATGCTTCAGGCTTCTTAGGCCATTTGTTAAGTAAGCTATACTTAATAGCATAATTTTCCTTCAGTTGTCTGATGTTTGTGGTCAGTGACCTCTGCTTGTAATATTTTTGGTTCTCTTCTCAGTTATGAGCTTGTTGCAATAATTTTTGTGTCGTAGGGTCACTGTTGTGTTACTGATTTTCTCTCTGTACGCTTTCGAGATTAGGTTAGACTTATGTTCAGACGATGGTCTGGGATTTGTCTAGCCTTAATCCGAGGGGTGTCACAATTAGTCTTAGAGATGGATCTTGAGGTAGATATAGTGCTAGGCTAGTCTACAAGTTGTCCTTTGTGGATTTTCGATTGAAAGGAGCTTACCCGGCGAATCTCGTTGTGTCAAGAAAGTTCCGCAAATCTATTGTAAGGATATGTTGTGAAATAAGATAGTCATACCTTGGACCTGTGATCTTTCTGTTGTACTACTCTGTTGGGTGTAATGTTCATGGAACCATGTTTCGTGAGTGGTATGCCAACAACTTGTGCACTACAACATGCATTGGTGTGTTGGGTCACCGCAATTCATCTAGGATTGGAGTAAGCAGCCGGGTGGGATTACGAGGGAGACAAGGCAGTTGTGCTGGCCAAGTCGACCACCGGCAGTACCAGGTCCAGGAGCCATACTACCGCTTACCGGTAGTTCCGGACCATGGAGCGGTACTACCACCGAACTCCAGTAGTACTGGGAGGCGGTACCGGATGCTCCCTTGGAGGATCCTAGCTCACTGATGGGTCCATACGAGTCCGCTACCTCAGCCGGATGGCCGATACTACCGTCGGTCAAGCGGTACTACCAGACAAAAATTCTGGCACTACCGGTCATGATTGGCTGTTCAGGCAATAGCAGAACAGAGGGAAGCTTCCACGACCCCTCTCGACCATTGAGGGATAGCTAGATAAAAATGTTCTACAAAGATGATTCCACCCAATCTTTCCGAAGCGGGTATAGTACGGTTTTCTTATGACTCAATACGAAAATCCTAGAAAGACGCCAACTTTGCTACTTCCTCCGTCACGGTTTGGAGGACGTTTTAGAGAGATTGTTGGAACCTAGGTGGGCGTTGATTGGCGGCAGATTTGTGCAAAAACATGTGCCCATTAATTATCCGGCGTCCTATTAAACGTAATTACTCAGTGGAAATGCGTAGTTTAGGCGCATGCATTGGTGGAGTTGCATGCAAGAATTAATTTCTTGGCTGCATGGAGTAGGAAGTGGGGAAAAAAAGACATTAATTATGTAATTAAGTCTAACGCGCCTAGGAGGAGAGAAGTTTTGGAAATGCATGGGTTTTGTAAGACGCCCTCCAAACCGTGACGGAAGGAGTATTGTCCTTTTTAAGGGGCATCGGATCGTCTTGCGACACAGAAGGCCTAACAAGCACTTCGCAAATGATTAGTCTAACACGTGTGTCATCATCAAACATCAAAACCACTTAGGGAGGGTAATGCCCTTTCACCTTGATAGACTCTGGTAAGTCATAGATGTCATTTCAAACCAATAAGACAACAAAAGGAGGACCATTACGAAGAGCCAAGACTAGTCAATAGGATCAAACTAGTCAACTGAGTCAAAGGAGTCAGATACTACAACAGTGATGGTGATCAAGTTAAACATAGATGGGTTTCGAAATTATAAAAACCATACCATTAGAACATTGCTGATAAAGCAAGAGCTAGCCATTAGTATTAGAGATGGATCTTGAGATAGATCTAGTGCTAGACTAGTCTACAAGTTGTCCTTTTTGAATTTTTGATTGAAAGGAGCTTACCCGGCGAATCTCGTTCTGTCAAGAAAGTTCCCCAGATCTGTTATGAACTAATATAGTCATACCTTTACCTGTGATGTTTCTGTTGTACTACTCCTGAGTATAATGTCAATTGAGCGATGTTCTATGAGTGATATGTTAATATATTGCGTACTTCACCATAATTCGTCTAGGACATCGTCGTGCACGCAGAAGTCTAGATGGGGGAGGCTTGGGTGGCGACACAAGTTTCTAGAATAAGCAAATGTCATGTGTTGCGTATTCATCTAGCGCCAGAAGCGACCTCTTTATTTATGGTGGAGGAAAGGAACGGTCAGGGAGAAACCGAGGAGACTGGACGGGGTGTCAGACTCAGACATGAATTTTCACCCGAGTGTTATTGGATTATTATTATTATATGGGCCGGCCCAATACAAAAATTCCAGCAACAGCCATCGTTCTTAAAGTTTGTTATAACTTGAAGCTATATATCTTGTTGTATCTTGACATCTCATAGTTATTTATATCTTGTTTATCATAATTGCTGGTGCACACTCATTGGATGCTCGTAACGAACTGCGTGAAGAGGGTGGCAGCATCAATCCCGCTAGGAGTCGCTTTGAAGATCAAAGGCCCACGACGAAATGATCGCAACACACTTGGTTAATGCGAGTACCGACCACAGGCGTGAGAGCTCTACTGCAGTTTCTTTTCTTGGTGTCCGCCACCGGAAGCTAAACCTGTTGATTAACGCGGATGCGGCCTTGTTCCCATTCGGCTAACAGCATGGACCAGGTTCCCCAAAGTTACAACGCCCGAGCTTGCTGACCCCATAGCTGTGAGGCTTGGCCTCTAATTTGTCAGGGACGAAGGCTTGGACAGCCTGGTTCTTGCCACTGACTGTTTATCAGTGGCTCACCGCATCAAATCGTCAGTGAGGGACCAGTTAATTTAGGATATATCACGGATCTTGGTCGCCTCCTTTACTACTTTCTCTATCCGAAAATAAATGAGATTCGTCTAGATTTATATGGGTCTACATACTAAAACAAGTCTAAATATATAAGTTCGAGTCACTTATTTCCGGACGGATGGAGTACCAAAAGTCCCTTCCTTCCTATAGGAAGAAAATCCAATCTCCACCTCATTTGAACCTACCCCCACGACTTTCAAACCGAAAATCCTTCCCTTACATTACCCATAGCATGCCATCACATTTGAGCTCACAATACATCTTAGCACCATTTGCTACTGTGATTTCCATATGTTTGAATCGAGAAAACAATTTGTATTGACTATATTTTTTTCTAAACAAAACTATATGTGTGGTTGATTAATAAAGCACAGGCATTCTCTCTAATAAAAAAGAACACAGCCCCAGACAGACACCCACACCATAAATTGGCTAATCCGTTCAGGTTAACCATTGAGTAGACCAGGTGCTACATCTTAAAATAAGATTCTCAGGATGTACTAGTTCAAATAAGTATATCATGGATTAAGTCACAGTGCACATCGAGAAAATTGTTTGTGCCTTCCCGCTCAGGGCTCGCAAAACTCTACTCCGATTTGCAAATACATGATGTTATCGTGTCAGTTAGTTCACTTGATCGACAGCAAAATCTCTCACTGGAATCTTGGTCTTTTTGCTGGCCCTTGATCAATAATAGGGTCAAGTGCGGGAGGCAATGCCTCTGAAGCCAGCAGATCATCCGGCGCCTTCTCTTCTGATGCAGCTGGTGGGACATAGCCCTCCGGATAGGGTGGAGGGGGCGGAGCAGGAGGCAGCTGCCAAGAATATGCGTGAAGCTTGAGATTAGTTTGACACTAAACAAGTCAAAAGAAAAATGGTTGATTGATGAACACACTATGGGTAAGATAAAGCTACCATCTACCGAGGTCCATGTAGTAACAGGAAGCAAGTTTTGCTATCTAAATCAGACATTCGGTGCACATGAAAGTACAAGTTAATACTAAGTACCTTCTTTTGCAAACCCATGAGGATGCGATCAACTCGTATCAACTCCTTCAAGTCAATTGCTTCCTTCTGGGTCTTCGATTCAGAAGCTGCTGCATCAGCCTCTGTTTCCACTGTAAGAAAAAAAAACAGAGATACAGTTATGCTAGTTTTGCTTTGCAAATCATGGTAATAAGAAAACGTAACATGAATCGAAGTAGCATGTATCATAAGCAACAAGTTGTGAAATGCAGTGGCAACAGTTTCCTGAAAGTGATCTTGCATGACCAATGCCCACTTCCATTATTCATGATTATGAAAATGTAAAGGTAAGGAGTGGTCTTATCATCAAATTGTAATTCTAATTTGTAAGCATATCATTTCTACCAAGCACATGTGAATACATAATAAAGAGCCGGCACATACTACAAGTGCTCACTGCGGTTGGCTAGCCATATTACAGAAACCAGTTTCACCAGAATTCTGGCAATCCCACATGGTACCAGGTTTTTGGAATTGGTAGGTTTTGGAGAATGTCATTGCTGTTTTAATCAAGGCTAGAAATTGAAGGTAGACCGAGCAACATAACAGAAATGAACTTGACAGAGTCCATGAAATAGACCAGGCACTGGTTTCCTGGTAAGCACCCAGCTTTTGATATTCAGAAAATCTGAACCACCTACCTTTGCCCCAAAATTTGGTAACAGAGTCAGCAAATCTTGGATAGGAAAGCTAATTTAGGTGTTTGAAATTAATTTAGTCATGGTAGTCTATCAAGAAACTAAAAAGAAGTCGGATTCTTTTCTGTAACCAGAGAAATAATAAGGAATTAAATTTGGCAACGCTAGAACTAAAATTGAGATGATTTTAGAGTTATCATCTTTTAGGGGGAGGGGGCTGTTGTTCTGAAACTTGCTACTTGATATAAATCTCAATTTATCTAGAAAATGCTTATGACTTACTTTTTTATGAACCTAATCATGAATCAATGACTGCATTTATCCTGACCAAAAGTGTCACTATTTCAATTACACGAAAAGTGTCCATACAGGTAATATGCCAAGCTGAAATTAATTTAGCCATCGAAGTCTGTCAAGAAAAAAAATGAGGTTGGATTCTTTTCTGTAACCAGAGAAACAAGGAATTAAATTTGGCAACACTAGAACTAAAATTCAGATCGTTTTAGAGTTACCCATCTTTTAGGGGGGAAACAGTTGTTCTGAAACTTGCTACTACTTGGTATAAATCTCAATTTCTCTAGAAAATGCTTATCACTTATTTTTTACAAACCTAATCATGAAACAATGACTGCATTTATCCTGACCAAAAGTGCCACTATTCCAATCACACGAAAAACCACGACGCATAAGATCAGCTGGGTGTCCATCCAGGCATTTCAATGGCAAAAGTTAATACTGCATTATCAATATAAGAGATGTTTCTTCGTGTGGAGACATAGTAAAAAAAAGGAGGAAAGAAGCAGGTGATTTGAAGTTCCATACCATTGCCAATCTTCTCCAATTTTGAGCATGCTATAGAAAATGCTTTTGATATGTGATACATAGTCCTACTCTGAAATGTCACAGGAATAGCCAAAGGAAGTCACAGGCAGGTAATCTGAAACTCTGCGATTAGACTGGCAGAATCACTGAAAGTGTGTGCAAATGACAATGTTGAACAATCGTATAAAGTGTTACTGTTGCGGGTCAGTGGATTACAAAAGCTAATTGAAGATTTTCTGGAAGAAAAAATAAACTTGTTAACAGACTTGGGGGGCTTACTATGCGGGAGGCGAAGACGTTGCCGAGCTGGGGCGCCTGGTAGATGGAGCCGTCGAGGATGTAGTAGGCAAGCAGGGGGTCAACCTTCTCGGAGCTAGACCTCCTCTGCTTGCGCATGACGAACAGGTGCGGCTCCATGACCTCGCTCAGCACGTACTCCATCCCGGTCATCTTCCTGCGACCACCACACGGAACAGGGGAGCTGTAGCAACCCCTCCCTTCATGCGAATTGGGGGAACGAGAGAGACGGAGGAGGAGGAGGAAGGGGGCTAGGGTTTTACATTAGCTGGGACATGTCGAGGGGGTGGATTTGGCGCGAGCGGAGCGACTCGTTGTTGCAGGTGATGTCGTAGAAGGGGGAGAGGGCGAAGTAGTCGAAGACGAGGTTGCGGTCCAGCGGGTAGGTGTTGAGCCACAGCTGGTCGCGGAAGCAGATCCCCGTCATGTCCGTGCCCGGCGGGGGTGGGAGCGCGGCGGCGCCGTCGCCCGGAGGCGGCGGGGGAAGCGACATCGCCGCCCAGGATGCGCTGCTGTCTCTACAGGAAGTAATTCGCGGGCGGACGGCGGCGAGTGAAGAAGGCCGCGGTGGCGGCGATGGGAGGAGGAGGATGTGTAGAGCAGTTCTTTTGGGGGAAATACCGGTTCGTTCGTCCCAGCGAACAGAAAAACCGCTCTCTCCCCCGACCCCGATGGGCAGCCCCGAGCTCCCCATCCAACCCTAGCCGTCGGAGCGCCACCCCGCCTCCGCCTCAACCGCCCCTCCCGTCGCGGCTTCCTTCCGCATCCTCGCGGCGGCTCTCCCTCGAGGTCATCACCGCCGGAGCTATCTCCCCCAGCCCAACGACCTCTCCTCCGAGAGGGCAAGGTCGGCCTAACTGGGCTGCAAGCCCATGCCAACAGGAGGAGTTCAGTCGACGCCGGAGCAAGGCGCTGGAGTTCAGGATTTGGTGGCGCTGGAGAACACCCGAAACTCCCAAAATGGCCCGCCGCCTTCTCCTGCGCAGCCGCAGCTACTCCTCCTCCGTGGAAGACGTGGTCGTCTCCTCCATCCGCCTTCTCTCCGCCACGAACCCGAACAAATCAGCCCCAGCCCCAGCCCCAACTTCCCTTCTCTCCGTTAACCCCAATCCCGATCCAGGAGCAGCTCCTCCTCATCCTCCTCCTACTACTACCACCCTCCTCCTGTCTCCGGCGGACCGCCTCTGCGGGATCTTCCTCCAAAAGCCAGCAGGCCGCGACGCCCTCCACCGAGCCCTCTCGTCCACGGGCCTCGACGGCACCGCTGCCCTCTCCCCAGAGGTTCTCTCCGATGCTGTCAGCCGTGGCAACCTCAGCGGTGCCGCCATTATTGACCTGTTCGACTGGGCCACCTCCAACGCCAAGTTACCCCCTTCACTCGATACCTGCAACATTGTCATCAGGGCTTTGGGCAGGAGGAAGTTCTTCACCTTCCTCGAGAATGCCCTGGAGATCATGCGGAGAAAGGGCATCATTCCGGACCTAACCACGCTGGGGATCATCATCGATAGTCTAGTTGCCGCCAGGCAGGTCAACAAGGCCGTCAAACTGCTGAAGAGCGACCAATTTGGAGTAGGAATTGGACAAACTTGCGACAGAAAGGAGGCCTTCTCTCTTCTCATTAACTGCCTCTGCCGGAGGTCACATGTCGGCGTTGCCAGCTCCCTCATACAAGCTGCTCGTGGAGATCTTGTTCTTGATAAACATGTGTACAATGACGTGATGGGTGGTTGGGCGAGGTTTGGGAAGGTTGATAAGCTGAAGCATTTCTGGGCAATGATGCTGGAGGATGGGCTAGTGCCAGACGAGGTTTCACATTGCCATCTCATCGAGGCATTGGGGAGAGCAGGGCGGGCTGAGGAGGCACTCAGGGTGTTTGAGAAGATGGAGCAAGAGGGATACGGTCCAACTACGATGGCCTACAATGCACTTGTTTCCAATTTTATCTCACTTGGGGATTTGGACAGATCCATGAGTTATTACAAGGAAATGGTGGACAAGAACTGTCCCCCAAACAGCGACACATACTGCAATATGATTAGAGCCCTTTTGAGAGCACGCAGGGTGGCTGATGCACTTCAAATATTTGATGATATGTTTGCTCAAGGAGTTCTGCCAAATACTGGGGTAATTACATCATTCATCGAGCCACTTTGTACATTCGGGCCCCCTCATGCTGCTTTGATGATCTACAAAAAGAGTAGGAAGGCTGGTTGTACAATATCCTTGAAAGCATACAAGCTTCTGCTCGAAAGGCTTGCCAGGTTTGGGAAAAGTGGGGTAGTGTTGAAGATTTGGGAGGAGATGCAAGAGTGTGGGTATCCATCTGATAAAGAAATTTATGAGTTCATTGTAGATGGACTTTGCAATGTGGGTAAGGTTGATGCTGCTGTTTCTGTGGTGGAGGAATCACTTAGGAAAGGCTTCTGTCTAGGGAGAGTTGTTTATAGCAAACTGAACAATAGGCTGTTGGAGATGGACAAAGTGGAGACTGCCTACAATTTGTCAAAGAAAATCAAACATGGGCGCACACTTGCCAACTCACGCAACTATTGTCGTGCTAATGGTTGGCACTTTTGAAAGCAGTTCCTTATGTGTTTAGAAGTGCACTTTTTTGCATTCTTCGGTAGAATTGGTGAAGGTAAAATGCAAGTTTGACTGGATAAGGGTATGTGCCTATTCTCATCCCTCCAGGTTTCCAGCATGTTTGGCTATTTTACGCATAGCATGTTATCATTTATTTTACTTGCTAGTTTTGATGGGGTTATTTTAACTGAATATTGCCTGTTGATTGATGGATTATGTAGTGAAAAGCTATATCAGATAACGAGACAAAGTAATCAAGTCTGTAAATTAAATGGCTAGGCATGTCCTTTTTTCCATTGTATACTGCTGCTGCTTTGAAGAAAAATGTACATCAGATGAAATGTGAAGTGTCAAAACTTGGGTTCCTCAGGGAAATGAAGAGAAACTAAAAATATGGATCTCAGATATCAGAACTAGGCCCCCTCTTGAAAATAACTGGACTTACAAAAGAACATCATTACTTGAAAGTTAACCAGTGGGCCTGCATGTTTTCTACTGAATTTGTGATATCTGTCAAACGGCCACGGCTACAAATCATGGAATGAAACATCACATCTGAATACTTTTATACAATTGGTAAGGGTTTAAAATATGGTTCTTATTCTTTTATATTCACTTTGTTAGTTGCAAATTGTCTGTTGCATTGTTTTAATTGTAGAGATAGCTTTGATCTTACTCTTTGTTCTGCATGGTGTAAAAACATCAGTTCCTTTTATGTGTACTGTAGGTTCTTTGCCTGCCTATGCCTTTTGTCTTCAGATAGGCTGCTGATTTTCATGAAGATGAAATCAGGGATTTATGAGATAACTTCCCAGAACCGCTGCTATTAGGTATGAGAACTGATATGTCATGTGAGGTCATGGAAGAGCACCGCTTGAACAATTACACGAGAGGAAAATGAATAGGCAGGACATCCGTTTATAGAAATTGTGAAACCAGTGGGGCTTTTTAAGGTACCAGCTTTTAAGTTACCATGTATTTCCTCTTCTCTTTAATTGTTTTGTCTGCTTCATTTCTCCATTGATACTGCAAGAAAATCTTCTTTTTGTAAGAGAAGAGTTTCTTAGTTTGTTTACTAGGAGAGGCGCCGGAGAACAATGTAACTGTGATGGCCTGCTTGGATTTGAGTTGATCTATTCTGTTGTGCTTGGCTATGGATTCGAGTCGTGGATATATGCTCAACCAATTGTTTTTAGTTCTGTGTGCCTGAACAGTATATTACTTGGTAGTAAGCTAGCAAGCTTTTCTGTATATATAAGAAATCTTCTAGCGACGCTCAGATTGAGGTTATATGCTTGGTCATTAGGAATCAGGGTAGCTGCATTTTACCGTCCTTTCCATTTATTAGAGCTATCATGAATGTATATGAAGTGTCAATGATATATCTCTAAACTTTTCAGTTAATTAAAGTAAACTTTCAGTTAGTAAAGATCACATATCATGTTCAGTTTTAGACCACACTGCTTATCAACAGATTGTTCACTAGCACTCATTCTTGGTACCACCTTTGATGTTTCGCAGTTTCTTTTGTATGTCCGAAGTGTAAATACATCAGCTAAGTTGGATGCATGTATATATCGATTGGAGGTCAACTTTAAGTTAATTTCAAGGCCAGCTTCATATCCACAAGCAGGCTGAACTTCAGGAGGTAATAGGAGTTCATAACGGCTCAGTCCTTGCAGTTATAAACTATGTAGAAAGACTACTCTCCAAATATATAGATGCAACTGTAGGGGGGTGATCGTGTTGGCACGGGAGAAAAATGTTGAGTTTTATGTATACTCTCTAATAAATGAATCAAATTTTGATTCTGAGTTGGTGCATTTATTTTATAGGTGATAATCGGACATGAAAAACTTGAAATAAGATGAATGTCTAGAGAGGTAAATCTAGTTGCTATTATCCTGCCATGGATTAACCATAACTTCTACGTATGAAAGATACATCACAAAATCCACCAGAAATCCTTCTACATTACTGTTTTTTTTTTTAGATTTTATTTACTGGGATGTCTCTTTTTGACTACTCAAAAACTCTTCTTTCAACCTGGATTAGAGCAACATTTGTACTACTTCATTTCTTGAGTATACGACATAAATCAAGGACAGTTGACTGCGATAGGCTTTGGCTGAGGTGAAAAGTTTATCTTAGTTCAATCTATTTTTCCTTTTCAGGCTGACTACATCTCAAGAATGGTCCAGTTTGAAGACCCCCATGGAACGATTTGTCGAGCTCAGCCAGAAGATACTACTACAAGCTTAATTATTTTGTAGATTACATTGATCTAAAACAGCTAGGATGCGTTTTTGTACTGTGAATGCCCGAGCATTGATTAATTTGCACAGTTGTGAACTATATAGTACTACCTCCATTAAGTGTCGCAGATTTGTCTAGATTTGCATGAGACAAACCTGTGACAATGGAACGGAGGGAGTACCTACTTTGCTTTAGTTCTGATTGTCAATTTGAGTGGACATCTCATAAGTTAAGTGAGTGCCAAGTTGTTATCTGGAATTCTGGATGTTGAACAATTGTAGTAGTAAGAGTAATGGGATATCTGAAAATCCAGCCTTTAATATGAATTGGAGATATTTTTACTCTAAAATATCTCGGTTATAAGGCCAGACTCTCTGCTGGCAATAGTAGGATAAAGGCAATCTGCATTACTGTTTTTTTTTTCAGATTTTATTTACTGGGATGTCTCTTTTGACTACTCAAAAACTCTTCTTTGAACCTGGATTAGAGCAACATTTCTACTTTATTTCTTCAATACGACATTAATCAAGGACAATTGACTGCAATAGCCAATAGGCTTTGGCTGAGGTGAAAAGTCTATCTTAATTCAATCTATTTTCCCTTTTCAGGTTGACCACGGTGCAAGAATTGTCCAGTCTGAAGACCCCCATGGAACGATTTGTCGAGCTCGGCCAGAAGATACTAGAAGCTTAATTATTTTGTAGACTACATTGATCTAAAACAGGTGTTTTTGTACTGTGAATCCCCGAACATTGATTAATTTGCACAGTTGTGAACTATATAGTACTACCTCCATTAACTATCATAGATTTCTCCAGATTGTCATGTACTTATACACTCAAACGCATATAGATACATGTGTACCAAGGCAAGGCAAGTCTGCGACAGTTAATATGGAACTTTGCTTGAGTTGTGTTTGTGAATTTGAGTGGACATTTCATAAGTTAAATGAGTGCCAAGTTGTTATGTGGAATGTTGAACAATTGTAACTATAATGGGATATATGAAAATCCAGCCTTCAATATGAATTTGAGCCGTTTTTATTCATAAGTTAAATGAGTGCCAGGTTATAAGGCCAGCTGCCGGCTATAGTAGGACAAATGCGATTGTTCCAGCTGTTTACTATTTCCCAGGGACTGAACAAGGCAGACAATATACGATATATACCAATAAATAAATAAAACCATATAGGATATGGTGTAGGCTTGAAATAATTTCAATCCAAAACACAAGGAAGCATATTATTACAGCATGCTCATATTACATCCAAGAACGCAAAGGCAAGTACTCGGGTGGAGTATAATTAATCGAGCCACCTTGGTAATCTAACGGCCGCGGCAGCCGTAGATGGCCTTGCAGCCGCGGGTGTAGGGCTGTCCCTGCGCCGGGCAGGAGCCGTAGCACGCCGCCTTGTTCTCCGTCAGCCCTCCGTACCCGATGTACTGCGGGCTGTAGGCGAGCACCCGCCTCCGCGGGTACGCCGCCTCCTCCTCGAGCTCCGCGAGGCCCACGTCATCGTCCTCCACGCTGCTGCCTCGCAGCGGCATCGTCGCCTGGTGGCTGCCGGTGGCGACGCCGACGACGGTGCTCGTGATGACCAGCGCTGCGGCGACGGAGGCGAAGAGGAGGAGTCGCGCTTGCAGCCTCATCGTGTCTAGGTTCTAAGTGGTGTGCGTGTGGCCTGTGGGAACGTAGGAGAGTGTAAGCGCTCGATCCCTATCCTGACGAGCAACGCAGCATTGATTTGTTCCGCTCGCGTGTCTATTCCAATGGGAGGAGATGGGGGGGGTCCGAATGGAGGTGGTTGAGGCCCGGGGAGGGGCGGTCCAACAGGAACAGCACGCCTAACCCTGCATGTGATGCTACACGACGACGGCGTCGATCAATGATTATTGGAAGGTGATACGTACTAGATTGTCATTCCACCACGTCCAGTCGTCTTGTCTATTATGAGATGGCGGATGTACAGTCTTTGGTTCTACGACTGACATCGAGTAGCTAAGGAAATGGATGTACAGTCTTTGGTCATCAATTCTGGAGTCAAAGGAACAAACAGAAATTATGTCCATTTGTTCCTTCGAATCGAGAATTGCAAAGCTTCTGAAACCTATATGAGTAGCATTCATATGATATTGCTTTGAATGAAATACAGGTAGAATGTACTGATTATGCTAGTACAGTACATAATTTCCACACACACACACACACACAACTACTACCTGTGGCCTAGGGCATTTTCCTTAATGCTACCTGCATCAAAAAAATGTACTGAAAATGTTAGGTTTTACCTGCATACCAAGACCTACATTTCTTTTCAATTTGAGAGGTGACATACATGCTGAAACAAAACTTAAGATCACTCAAAATGCTTGAATGGATAGTAAAGTACACACAACTCAGGTGAAGTGGTCAAAATGGCGTGTGTTTGATTTCCTTGTCAAACTGCCAAGCAATGCCTTTCAGTAGTAAATAATAGTGGATGGCTTAAATGCATGACAGCCAAAAACTGTTTCAACATTACAAGGAGTCAAGGGCGTCCATGAACTACAACAACCTTGTATTTCGAATCATTGACCATCCAGAGGGTGGCAGGCACAGCGAGAGAGACAAGATGAACTCTCTTCACCTAAACCAATTGCTACAACAACAGTGGGCTTGCTCATGGTGTAAGCAGAGCAAGTTACAAGAGATGCCCATCGAATGGCATCCATATACAACAATATATAATTACTCTACAACTGAACTAAACACTACGATCTGACGTCCTTGAAAACACCACCTCTCTCCATCTCTGCGACGATTTCTTTCAAGGCAGGTACTTTGCTAGCTAGAGTTCTGTACAGTCTAGAATACCTGGCCCGTGTACCATCCGCGGATCGTGCCAGAGCAAGCAAGCTGACTGCTTCTGGTAACTGCTCAAACAAACCTTTCATTTCCTCGAAGCCCATGTCCGCGAGAACAGATGGTCTTGGAACGACACGGATGACCTCACCGCCTTTAGGTTCCTGAACTCTTTGATCAGCCTTGACGACCAGCTCGCAGCTCGAGTTTGCTCCGCATTTTATGATGAAAGGTGCTGTCGTTCCCGTGTTAAACTGCAGCACGTTCCACTGCGAAACCTCGCTCTCTCCCAACGTGTTGGAATTCGAGTTGGGATCAGTGGCAGGATCATCGGGATCTTCTTGCAGTGACTGTACATGTACATGTAGATGTTAGTATTGATTAGCTAGAGTTAAAGGAGTATAGCTCAGATTTGGTGTTTCGGCTTTGTCAGGCAAAGTGAGCTGTTGTCCTTGCACAAAACTCTATCTTGCAATGTATAAGCTATACTGAAAGAAAAAAATAAGCAATGGTAGCTTATTGTGTCTTAAGATTCATTATTACCACCAATCAGATGGAATTTGACATGAGACATATTGCAAAATATAAGGTAGTGTCAAATCATGTCTGTACAGAAACCCGAAGCTAGCGATGACTAGTTAACTCATATGTAAAGTTAGAAATAAACTTCGTATCCGAAAGAACCAGAGTGACAATAAGAACTCGCTAAACCTGTTCTTACAATGGTGACCTAGGGTGTGGTGAAAACCAGGTCGCTGGAAAACAAAACCCTTCGTTATTTTATCATAACCCATTTCCATTTGAGGGTGGAAATAAATCTTTCTTTCAGGGCAAAGATTCTGAGATACTATGTACATACCTCTACAGTGCTCCGTGCCTCCATGATCTGCTTCTGAGCACATGGATGATCAATGTCAAGAAGGGAAGGCATCTGTGCCAAGAGGTTATCCAACGATTCTAGCAATGCTTTCTTTTTGGATGCTCGCAATGGTCTTGAAGAGCTTTGTTTCATTACTTCCTAAAGTCCGAAAATGAACAAGCATGCTGTTAGTAAACATGCTTCTCAATAAAACATAAAAGGCAAGACAAATAGACCTGAATGGGTAGCATCATACCTTGACTTGTTTTAAGATGTTGTCTAAAGATATGAGAGATGCTAATCGTGCATCTTCAGCAGCAGTTGGAGGATTTCGGATAGGTGAACCACCTTCTTCTTTGGTTAACAAGGCAGTATCACCACGCATTTGTTGCATGATCTGGTAAGAGTATGATTCGGTTGAGATGCCACGAGTACATATGTCCACTGACATAGTCTAAGTGTACGAATCTATGAAAAGAATGCAGAAATATGATTGTATCATACATCAGTGTGACTCACACCAACGACTTGCCACTAGCAAACTAAGTGAATGATACAAATTTCGCATTAACATTTGAACTATTAGCAGGTAGAGAGAAACTCATTCCATCACAAATATTTGAAACACAAATTACATGTTTATGCTCTTAATTTTATATTATTATTAAGAGCACAAATTCGAGAATCTATCAAGTGCAACACTTAGAAAGAAAAAAAACTTGAGAAATATTTAGGTACCTTTCTTCTTTTATGATCGACAGACTCCAGAGCAGAGCGTAGCTTACTGACATGAACAGGATCGTCAGCCTCCTCTGTTGACAATGTACCAGCTATGTCCTGCAATATTACGAAACCTAAGAGATAATTGTACTAAAATTATTTCATGAGAACATGAGGCAAGTAAATAAAACCTTCAAGTGTTGTAACTGTGATGTGTAAACACGCTTGGCATACTCAGATAACAGCTGGCCTAAAGCATCAGTGCTTGGGGGCTGCGCTGTACCAAGGCCAGCCATCCATCCATCCATAATAGCAGTAGATAACAATTCAAGCTGCCCTGTAGTTCCTCCAGAAACATCTCCACCAGTTACAGATAGAAAGTCAAAGTTCTCTGCAAGCCATGCTCGGATTTGCCGTTGTAATTCACCAGCTGGTGTGTGAACAAAGAGAGCAGCTAAGGCCTTGTTCCCAATTGCAAAGGCCTTTGCTTCCTCAGTAATTTCCCGAAGCTTTCCTCCAGTGACATGTTGTCTCCAAGTCTCCTATAATGTTGCAGTAGTACAAATTACTCGAAGCTAGCAGGTATTAAAAACAAGCCATCCACCAAGAAGAGTGCAAAAGATGTCAATTCATTCACATCAGGCAGTGGTACCAATATATCAGCAACAAGTCCTAGCCTGACTGCCTAACATCACCGGATGACCTAAAACCTGTACTGAAACGACCATGCCAGCAATAAAGCATAGGAAGCCATCAGAACCAACTACTACTACAAAAGGTAACTGCACAGATTTCCAAAATAAAATAAATCTACTGGTTACATACACGAGCAATTTCCAGTGGGAAAGGTACTGCTAACAATATGCAGCAAATATGCCTAAAAAACAATATGCAACAAATAAAACAAAACTTACCTCCTCGATCCCACGAAGTTTCAGAACAATCGAGGAGAATTTCGATTTCTTTTCCTGTTTAATGTGAACCTTGAAACCATGCACATTTTCATCAATTAGGGCAATACGACCGTGGTCATGGTGGTAGCCAGGAGACCTGCCAGGACTACTTCCCCTGCTAGAACTTCTGCTCCGACTAGTACCTGATTTCTCCAAAAAACGTTCTATTGGAGAAACCTTCACGAAGGAAGAAAATACTCTAACAACATTAGTACAAGGGATAGGGCATCTTAGCTTAAATGATAGACAAAAGTAAGACGGCAGCTTCAAACCTTGATGGACTGAAGTTCTGGGGACCTAGCAAGCAAAGATCTAATGTATAATATCCTGACCCTTGAAACTAGCATGGTATCCATAACTTTTCTTGGTTCCATCTTGCGAATGAACGAGAAGACAGCATCTCGGATCTCAGCAAGTATCTCATGCTCCCTAGCAGCACCCGCTTTGATAACTGCAGCCAACACCTGCAAGCATATCATAATTATATAGTGCTCATGCACAGTAATCAAGATCAACTAAGACCAGAATACCATGGAATTGCAAAATAGACTAGGGTTTAACATATACGCACTGTAGCCTATGAACTGTAAAAATGCTACATAGTTCAGACTTCAGACTTAGACTAACTCCTGCCCACTTGAAACACAACACAGCACATCAAATTTTCCAGATATCTCCATGCAAGAAAGAAATGACTGGCATCAGTCCGCTAAACATGAAAATGGGACTATACTAGGCCATGCACCCATCAAACCCCAAGGTACAACTAAGCAGCTGTAAAGTAGGCATTTGGACAACTTATGTCGATGTTAAATTTATGGAGGATTTGCGGTGACTCTAACCAATTGGATATATTCTTCTGTGTAGACAAATGGTCAGAACATTCTTTTGAGGTAGAAAAAATGCAGAGGCACCAAGAAGATGAAAATCAAAACAAACTGATAATTTGGCCACACTGTAGCGACCTAGCTTCTTTGCAACGATGTTTTTAGCTAGTGCCACAGCCAGCCTGGTAAAACGAGGAAGAGGATCAAGTAGCAACTACACATCAGTATAGGTACTGGAGTTCCAATCCTCTGAAAATCACCTAACAATACAATGACCATCTGATGACACTGTACATTCACTATGGGTCATAGCTTTGGTACAAGGCAGGTGGTAATAATAAAACAAAAAATGAAATGGAATATGCAAAACCAGCTTAACAAGAGAACAGAACTCTTATAAGTCCAATACGGACACTTTTTATTAGATTAGCATAACTGACCAGCATCAAAAGCTTATTTGCACCATCAGCTATTGCAGCAAATCCCTCAAAGTGATTAGGATCAAAATCCGCCAGTGCGGATGTAAGGTACTCCCCAGCAGGTGTAGTTTTTGCTAACTCGTTGCTTGATTTCACGATAGCTCCACTGTTCCCAGTTTTATCCTGAGACTGTCTTGGTGGAAATACATCTGGTGATTGTGATTGAGTTCTGGCACTGTTGCTCCTGCAAATACAGTTGTAAAAATGGAACACTATTGCATAAAAATGGAACACTATTGCATACAATATTTATTTAGAAACAATGTGATTGACTGATTGTATGTGTATGTGTACTAGCATTTTACCTGCCTATATTCCTTCCCTGAGTATTAGTAGTTTGGTTTGAAGATGGACTTGGAGCCTATGGACAAAAAATTGCAGCATGAGAACGCCATAGCAAAATTTACAAATACAGTTTTTGTAACACTATTTGCAAATACTGAAAGAATATGAAACGAAATGTTATCACAGTCAGTGTTTATTAAAAAAGGCTCCTTGGCACAGCTCAATTTGACACAGTATGCTGAAAGACACTGACAACAAGAAAAGAATAGTGAAGTTAAAACAACTCATTTTTCCAATGTTGAATTTCAGCATTTGCTACAATGAACAAGCTTTCTCTTACAAAGGCTAGTGGGGAAACAGATACAAAGTTAACATAGATCATATTAATCGAAACTGAAAGAGGGGGAAAGGGAGAAGAGGCAATAGGCAAACTAATATATACACACAAATGTTCCTAGATCACTCTAAGGTAGATTGATAGAAAAATCACAAAGCATTACTTTCAGATTTAATAAAGTACGTAGAAGTTTAGTCGCTTTACTTGGTACTCCTCCGTTTAGAAATATAAGATGTTTTAGGTTTGTGAAGCTAATGTATCTAGACAACTTTTAGTGTATAGGTTCAAATGAATCTATATACTAAAAGGTGTCTAGATGCATTTACTTCACAAACCTAAAACATCTTATATTTCCAAACGGAGGGAGTATAAGTGAACGTTAAGGTTGCCTCAACATGTGCCCGAAATGACTTATCTTAAGATCTTTTCACAAGCAGTAAAGGAGTCCAGCAGATGGACAAAAATAAGACATAAGCTTAATAAACAGGCCCAACAACAGAATAAAGTGAAGATATTCCAGAACACCTGAGGAGAGCTTCCTATTCCCGATTTCTCTGTAAGTCTGTTGAAGAGCTTCTCATTCTCCTCATGCAGTTTCTACATTGATCAAAGCAAAAAGTCAAAAATCATAAGGCACACAAACGAAGGTCAAAGGTTTGTACAATATTGGGATAAACGAAATGAAGAGACCAGACAAGGACTTGAGATCGTAGTGAGAGGGAGCCAGAACAAGTTATAATGCACAGAACTTGACTTGTCTTAGCTTAAACATAAGAAATAGAAGATTCAAACACAATCATAATAAGAAACCCCAATCAAACGGTAGTAGTGAAAGGGAGCTACAAGTTCAACCACAAAACTTGGTATTCAAAAGAACACTCAATCAATTAGAAATTTTGAATAAATGGAACAGGATGCGGATAGGTCTCTTCTAAAATATATGTGGAATATCAGGGTGTAAATGATCAAAAATAGTGTTGAAAACATTATGCTACCAGGTCTGCCAATCTGAGTACAGAAACAAGGCTCATGGTAAATAAGTATAGCTTTACGACAGTCATAATGTACAATGTAGCTTTGTTACGGACAGGAACATGAAACACAACCAGCCAACAGTGTTCTAAGACATTTGCACATTGTCCAGGTAGGATGAAAACTCTTAAGCTCAATGCAGATGTATTTGAAATCGAAAGTATATATTGAGTGCGCTCATTGCACGCACAGCGATCAGTTTGACCAACAATATTCATTTATTTTTGCATAACTAGTTGCTGTCTGTGGGTGGAAATGAACTGGTAACTAGAAGTCCAGAAACCACTAATTAGTCAAACACCCAAACTTTGAGGGCAATTTTTTGGTAATTAAGTAAGCATATACTTCAAGAAAAAACTCACATTTGCATGCATTTAGGCGGAACAAACAATACATAGTGATGAAAAATAATCCCATAAAAGTATCAATACCTCAATAAGGGCATCCCTCTTTGCCAGCTCCTCTTCAAGCCTTTTGGTCACTGACAATGAATCGGCAGTGGATTCTGTCATCTTTGGGGTTGAAATGACCGAAGCCGATTCAGACCCAACTGTTGATCTAGCATCACTAGAGTTCAGAGCCTCATTAAGCTGAGACTCAATGGACTTCAGTTTTGCCTGTAAATTGTAGGTATAAAATAAGCATGCAAACTACAAGCCCGTATCCAGATATTAATAAAGTTGACGCTCTAACCATATGTAAGCAAATTTAGAATTCAATTAGGCAAAACAGAGTGTTAGTAAGTTGATATATGGTATTGGCCAGAATGAGAGTCTAGAATATACTACTCCCTCCGTCTCAAAATAGATGTCGCAAATTTGTCAAAAAATGGATGTATCTAGACACTATTTAGTATTAGATATATCCAAATTTAGACAAATTTGCGACATCTATTTTGAGACGGAGGGAGTATTATACATGGGTGTAATGCTCAAAAAGATGCATTATCAGCGTCAATGTTAAGCGCGAATTTTTATGGCTATACTGTAAGAAGCAGATATCCTTTGGATGCGACATGTCCCCCATGTCATAGTCATGTTTTGACATGGAGTCACACTCGCCAAATAGAAATGCACCAACCATCTTGTAGGCTGTTGCTTTACATATTTACTTTATCACATGGAACAAAGAACACTAGCCAAAATAAATGAACCACTTATTGAACACAATTAAAAAATCCTAGCTTTTTAGTAGTACAGTGGACAGAGAAAGAAATTCAGTGCAGATTAACAATAGCACTAATCAAGGAAATTTTGAAAAGGAAGCTGCGATAATTTGAACAAGACTCTGCTTAAGTCAAACTCGACAAATATATAATGCTAAAAATAAGAAATGGATTAACATTTAACCTGTAGCGATTGAATTGTTAAATCGCGTTCACGCATCTTCATTTTCTGCTCCTGTTCAGCTTCCAGGAGACGAGAAATCTGGTCCCTTAGCTGATTATTCTGTTCTTTCTCAATCTTGTGCTTGTCAGCGAGCATTAAATTTTCAGACTGTGATAAACAGCAAGACAACTAAAATGTCAATTGCCTTCAATATTTAATACAAGACTGCAGGTTTGAGTATCCCAAACATTACAAAATGAACCACACTTAGGAGTTAGGACTTGGGAGTTGGGACATCCTACAATCGCATCTAGACGGCATATAAATAACATAAATTACTAATAAGAACACAAATACACCATAAGCATAACAGGCGTAAGACCAACAATGAACAAACGTAGCTTTTCCAGCAACTAGAATAAAATCTCACTATAGAGGTAGGTAAATACATGGTATGATTAACTGCCTACTACAACCATTAAATACTTAAACTTTCATTATTAACTGAACTTAAATTAATCGTTCCCAACACCAGGAAACTAGATTCCCTCTTTTGCTTCTAAATAGAAGGTATTTCATACAATGTCCAAATACCCACATTTCACTATTACTTTTTAACAACATGGTATTATAAGTTGCAAAGTATATACAATGACATCTAAGTACCTCTGATGACAAATTTGCTAGTATAATTAAAAAACAAAATACTTGTGTATATTAGTGTCGATGTTATAAATGTTTAATTGCACACTTCAAGTGACATATGTTAAGACAGAGATAAAATATTATCCAAACGACAGGGGCCACAGTAACAGAATTTTCTATTCGGTCATAATTGACTGTATTTTTGGATTAGTATGATTCCGAATGGGTCAAATATTCTCAATAGCACTAACCTTCAGATCATTTTGTAGTGTAGAAGATACTCCCGAGGTCTTCTGTACTTCGTTGAAGAGCAGTGTGCATTGGTCATTAGCCTCTTTGAGAGATAGTTTTAACCCTAAAACTTCTTGCCTCAAGTCTGAAACCTCCTTTTCTTTCTCATGCAATTCTTTACGCGAATCATTCGCCTAAAAACAAAAACATGATTACAAAAGGTAGTGGAAGTACTGAACCATGTAAATATCAATCAAACCCATACCACGTCTCTCCATTTCTTGATAGTATCACGATTTCCAAGGCTCAGTTCAGCATTTCTTGCTCTGGAAGAAAAACTGAGTGTGGACAAAGTTCTAGACAAATTTGAAGCACTTGGACTTACATGCACAACTAACAAAATCTTCGAACTGCTTCCTGCACGAATGAAGGAAAGCACAGCTAAGAATGGTAAGTGGAAGCTTGCTTATAATCTTACTTCCTCTGTTTAATGCAATAGGGCACCATTTGCCATTCCGCCTTTTCAAATATACATGGACACTACAGAAACTATGGGAGTATCGCCTTAGGGGGAAGGAAATATTTACCAAGAGAGTCAGCTAGGATTTGTGTAAGTCTTGAATTTCCAGACAAAACAGGCTCCTTCTTTGCACTTAGAGAGGCCAAAGCATCACCCAACCTATCCATAACAAAATCCAGAATAATTTTTATATAATAGGAAAAAGTCTATCATAAGTGCATTAAGAAGAAAACAATGTGCAACATTGTAGCATATCATGTTACATAGAATAGGCCACTGAAAATTAAATAAAGGCACTGAGCAAAATAATCAGAAAACTAGAAACATGGTTGCAAGTCAAGGTACTCACGCAGAAAGTGACTTTGAGACATGCAAACAGTCTGTTACATCATCTCTATTGGCATCTTCTTCAAGAAGGCATTCACTTGCTGGCAGATCCACTAGAGAAAGCTTACTGTATAGATGTTCTCCTGTTACATAATTTCTGTAGTGTATATGGATGGTAATAATCCTGAAAAGAGAAGGAGACACTTGTAGTACTCTACTGAAAAGGTACTGACATGAATGAAAATGAAAATTGAAAGAATTATCCAGATAGTAGTTTGGGGAAGGTGTCTTTGTACAAACAAATTCACAGTTCCAATGACGAGAGCACGGCACAACAATAGAAAGGTCAATGTTAAGTTTCTTCAAAATGAATGAATCTAGAACACAAGAGAATTTGTTTCATCTTCAAATAGGCACCAGTGGAAGTTAAAATATGCATAGCCTATGGTTGAGCTAGTGAGAACCAGAAAAAAGATTAACATGCACCAGGAAAAGCATGCCCATTAAAAATCTTTATCCAACAAATGCACTAGAGAGTTCAAACCACCTTACATGCATCATTGCATGCTAAAGAAAGGATATTTTATCTAGAAGACATCAGTGTTACGGGGGATGGGCGGAGGGAGACAATAGCACTTGTCCACATACAGGTGAGATACCATGGCCTTGGTCGAATTTACAGACTGATTTTGAAGTGCTGCCTTTAGGGCTCCAGAAAATTCCAATGGATTTTCAACCTTCTCCTGCACAAGTTCCACAAAGGATTCTTGCACACCCATGCGAACTTTTGGGACTGTGCTTCTAGATTCTGACAGAAGATCCCGAACCTGTGTGGAAAAAACAGATGCGATCAAGCTGCGATGACTGATGATACTGACTATACAAGGAAACTGCAGTCATAGTAACTTGACACGGAACAATAATCAAATGATCATTGTAAAATCCATTGATCCACTAACAAAGATGTATTGGCACCTGATCATTGTAGAGTTCACATGCAGTAAAATAGAAATTGAAGTGTGAGGTGGATGTAGTATCTGAGTTTGAAAGATCAAACAGCTCCTCAAAGCATCGCAGATATAAACCACGATCATGGCTAGATCCTTCCTGAAAAGAAAGCATGAAAAAAAAACAGTTTTAGAGGGTTCGCATGTACGAATTTGAACAAGCATCACTCAAGAATATAGCAAAACTGCAAGCTTCTACTTCTTGTTCAACAGTAACTGGGCTTAGATAGATCAGATCTTATCAAACAACAAAGTAATCCTGAGACACCAGACTTACCATTATCACAGTTACCCATTAAAGGTTATATAAGTGCTATTTCAGAAGCGCCGCTGCATTTCTTTCTGAAGTGATCAACACTAATCATTCTAATGGCTCTCAATACATGAGTTGCATTTTTTTTCTTTATTAAGAGACATGAGCTACATGATTAACTAAGAGACATGTTGACAAATTATACTATGACTACTGCATCGCGTAAGAAGTGTGGTGAGAGACTTCACAATGCATATCCTTTTCAGGAAAATCATGTTAGGATCCATTGGTGATTTCAGTGCTATGCAATATGCTATGCGCATGTCATAGTGAAGATATCTGCCATACCAAGATGTCACTATTTTTATCATTATACTTCTAGAAAACAATTAAGCCATGGCAACATCCAAAAATGTACTCCCTCCGTCCCCCAATATGAGATATTATTACAAACAATACTCGTATATTGGTTGTAATAACATCTCATATTATGGGACAGAGGGAGTAGGTTCAGACAGAATTCTCAAACTAAGCATGGCATCAGTGCTACCTAAACACTCTGCATCTTAGAATGTACAAGTTCATGGAAAAAATTATAACACGCCAGAGTAGATGAAGACCAGTGTATGTGTCTTTCCAGAGCAGCTTTGACCATAGGCGAATATGGAGATATTGTGACCATCCAAGGCAGATTGCACAAACGGTTGAACATCGTGGAAAAGTTCACCTTGGAAGCATTTGAGAGGCAGAATCAGTGTAAGAATAAAAGATAGAGTCAAGGATTTGCACAGTCTAGCACTTATTAGTTACATCCTACATGGCCCACCAGCCACAGGGGAGAACGTGGAACCACATCAATCTTACCTTGCCCAATGTGAGGTCCATATACCCTGTCAAACTCATAATCCTTCTTAGGGTTCGTTAAAGACTCATCTCCAGTGTTCACACGGATAGTACAATCATCTGGAAATTCAACCGCTGATGGACCCTCATCTTCAAATAATGGTCTGCTACGGCAGAACACTTTGACATTGCCTACATGTTCATAATTATGAATAATGCTAAGAAAGACTCAATCCACAAAGATGACTCAGTGTGTAGGTCAGGCAATACAGAAGATAGTACAGTACCTTTCAAGGTCAGCAAGTCATTGAAAAGCCTTTTCTTCTCATTAATCAAAGGAGTGATTCTAGTTTCAGTTTCAAGTGCAGCTTCATCTACAACAGAAAAAGATATAATCTTAGCTATTAATGGAAATAATATTAAACATAGATGTGTAACACAACAGATCAAGTTGCATGATTCTCTATTTCTTTGAAATATTCAGAGTGTATGGTTGGAAAAAAATGCCCTTAGAACATGACATGATCCAGCAAAACCAAAGTCTTATTCAGAGTGTATGGTTGGCCATCATCTTATTACCAGTGTGTTAATCCAATTACCTATTAATAGTTTCAGTCACACAATTATAGAATGTACTACTTGAGCAACTTATATGCCCTATTCACTATTAGTTCCAGCATATGCCAGCAGAACTTATAACCATCTCCTGTCTCAGCTATTTCAAAACAGAGCATGAGTATGTGAATATGACAGCTGCAGATAAACCACTTCATCTTACAAACACGGAAACATCATACTACAGCACTATTTGACAATGAACTAAATCTCACTGCAAGTGTATAACTTATCCTAGGTGCCTCCAAAACACAATACCAACTACCCTGGGAAAACCACTATCAAGATTAACACTACCAAGGCAAAAGGACGAGGAAAACATGAATAACTGGATGCTAATCAATGGTTTAAGCAGGACATGCTCATTAACACAAGGGAAGCAAGGTTAATACTAAACTGAAAGACACTGGAAGAGATATTGAGCTTACCTAGTTTTCGAGTTCTATCTGCAAGAAATCCAAGATAGCGAGTGACGCGTCCCAGTTTTGCATTAGAATACTCAAGAAGATCACTAGCTTCTTGTCTAAGTTCCAAGCAGTCCTCTCTAGCAAGCTACAGGTGCAATATATAAATGAAAGTTTTCACAGATGACCAAATACCAACACAAACAGAAACAAGAAGAAAACAGCATGGAAGGAATACATAAATTTTCATGTACATCAAATCGCGGTGATGTGATCATAACTCTGGTATTTGCAACAATTAACAAGATTAGTTCGCCAGCGTGTTTTCATCTGATCAGAAAGTGATATCCTTGATATTTCCAAACGCCAGCCCCCCAACAGTATATCCTGGTCAAGTTCGTTTGCTCTCTTATTAAAACTTATTGTTCCTACTGAACAGGTAACTACATCACTCCCAATGCCACACAAGGAAAGCTTCAAATTAAATAGAATCGTAACAGTCATGTTGTCCTAGAACAAGATAATCACTGTTAGTCTGTCACAGAACCACGGTACCATCTCCTGTTGAACTAACACCATTAACAAAAGCCACACTGGCACGTCATCATATATAAACTATATTATGTTCGCCTCAATTCAATGCATTCATTACCAGTTAAACGCAGCCAAAATATGTTACTACTAACAAATTTCAAAGTTACAAACTATAAATGCAGCTAAAACTGCCAGGTCGAGCTCTAGACCCACTAGTGCCTCCAGCAAATGAAGCAGAAGGGGCATCGAATAAAAATGGATACGTAGCCCCCAAATACAGACATCTGTCTTGAAAATGTTCGCTGAAACCGATAGGAGCAACACATCCCACTTCAACGACGCCAGGCAAACCGAGCTTATCCCATCGGCCGCCGTACGAAATCGAGCTAGAACCAGGCGCTGCAAGAGACCATCAGAACCAGAAGTGGAGCGTGAAACTAGCACCCACCTGGACGCTGTCGGCGAGCTGGTCGAGTCGGTCGGCGACGGGCATGGCGCCGGCGGCGCGGGGAGGCCCCTCGGAGGAGCGCGCCACCATGGCGGTGGGCGGCGCGCGGGGCATGGCGGTCGGGGACGCCAGCGGCATCGCGGCGGCGGCCTGCTGCGGCGGCTGGAAGGACGGGACGTCCCACGACCAGCTACCGCGCGCGTCCGCCATTGGCGCCGCGACGGGCGGAAACCCTAGATCGAGAGGAGGGCGCGGGGAGGCGGCGGCCGCGCGTGGGGTTTTGGGCGGGACGCGGAGGCGGGGCGGGGGCGGAGGAGGAGGCGGTGGTGGTGGTGGTGGACGGGAGGAGGGGGGCGCCTCTGTTCCTCTCCTCTATCTATCGCTTCGAGGGTGGGAGAGAGGACAGGGGCCAGAAGTTTTTCCGCTTTCGCATTTTCGCCTCGTTGTTTTGTTTTGTTCCGTTCCCCTTGTTCGGGGGCCGGGTCGATGGGGGTTGAGCTTTTCGGCATCGGTTTTTGTTCTTGCTTGGCTCGGCCGTGGTTTGAATTCGCTCGCTGGGTCCCCGCCGTGCGGGACCATGGACGTAAATGCTCGGCGCACCCGACGAGAAAATGGAAAGGAGTGTATTTATGGGTGGAGCCGTGGAGGTGACCAAACGCACGGAGATGTTAATTGGACTTTGAGAAACCCGCGTGGAGTAAATGGAACCGTGCGTGCCAACAAAGAAACCGAAGGTGATGCTGAAGATATATTCAAAAAGATTACTAAAAATGTCACTTTCTTATAGCATCTCTAGCACATACCCTAAACGCTCGAACTGCAAAAGTGGTTTGCAAATCAAGAACTGCATATTCGAAAAAATATAGTTTTGCGTCAGATCAATCACAAGTTCATACATAGTGGATAGTTTGATCTATTATAGATCATCATATTTACACAACAAATCGATGCCGATGCGGCGTCGATGCAAACCCTAGCGCGTTCCAACCCCTACCGGTGGTACCTACTCACCGGAGCTCGTTGTCGCAGCGCCGCGCCTACTCGTTGTCATTGTCGGAGGTGTCGTCGGAGTAGTCCACGACGAAGAAGCCGAGGCGCGCCTGGTGCTTTCAGCAGGAGCGCCGTCGCATCGCATGGCGGCCGCTTCCATGTCCCGCTTCGACATCGCGACGCTTGCGCGATCCACATCGAAGATGATCGTCCCGAGCGGATTGAACTTCGCCTCGCGGCCGTCGTCGGCCTTCGTGGCCGCGTCGTCGTCGGAGTCAACGACGACATGCACCACGCGGAGAGGCGCGTAGCGCGGCAAAGTGAGCTCGAGCGGCGCCGAGTTAGCGGCGAGACGCAGACGCAGCGTAGCTGCGTGAGAGCCGCCCGCCTCCACGTCATTCCGGTCGGGGCCCAAAAAACTCGAAGTCGGCCCAAGCAGGCGAGGTAGCGCGTGTGCGGGACAATGCTCCGCGAGCACACGTGGCCTCGGAGCTCCGGCGAGCGGCCTCTTCCGCGAAGACCGGTGGCGCGCGAGCTCGGGAGCTCGAGCTCCCGTCACGGTGCGGAGAAGCGTCGCCACGGCCGACCACATTGCGGCATGATTGGTCGGCCATGGGTATGGGGTGGCTTGATGCGGCATTGGGTGGCAGTGATCTGTGTGGGGCGACGAACGACGGTGGAATCGGCGGCGGCGACCCGAGTTGTGTGGGGCTCTGCGTGTGGGGATTGGGGAGGAAGAGGACGCGGTATACCGCATTCGAGGCCTCCCATCCCGAATATATGCGGGGCGGACGGGTCGTTTTGCGGGAAACAACAAAATATTTTACGATATCTAAAAAGGGCAATATTCGTGCTCCATACCACATATCAACCCAAATGCTCTCATGTACTACTCCCTCCCTCCTTTTCTAAATGCAAAACATCTTGATACTACTACTCCAACTGACTTGGTACATTTAGAAATGGAGGAAGCAAATGGCATTGAGTTGGATTTGCACAAATTGCATTAAACTAGTACTAGCATTGCCTCCACACGTTAAGAAGCGGGCCCCAATAAAACAATTTAGTTGGGGTAGGGGGGTGCTGGCTGGTGCTGGCTGGTGCTGGCTTCAGCTGTAAATTAGGAAAATTCAAGATTTCTTGTTCAGCATTGTAAAGAATTTGAGAAATTCGGATGATCCATATTGTGGTACGATGGAATTTGGTCCACTGAAGTACACACAAGGATCTTTTCAACACATCCTTGAAGCAATAAATTAAACAAAAAATACATATGCCAGCCTCCTCAAGATTTTGTATATAAACTTCAGGGTATAAGAAGCCTTCAAAATAATTTTGTATCCAGATTGTTTGATTCATAGGATATTCCTCTATATATGGGAGATTTTCTAAGGTTTGAGTACATGCGTATCTACATCATTTAGATAGAACAATGATCGGTACAATGTCTTGAGTGGTACAGTATTTTTTGTATAATAAGCCTACCCTTTAGCATACATATGTTGAACAAGAGCACAAATAAATCTTGGTACTATTTTTTTGTTTGCGAAATTTCGAATATCTATTAGTAATTATCAACAGCAGTACAAAGATTTAGAAAAGTAATAAAAATTATAAATAGGTCAATGGACCACCTAGCGACGACTACAAACACTGGCACGAGCCAAAGACACGCCGTCATTCTCGTCCCTCCATCACCGGAGTCAGGCAAAACTTGTCGTAGTAGAGCTTGTTGTACTAGACGGACGAGAAGTCGTTGTGCTAACACCCCCAAAGGACCAACATACCAGAGCAGAAACCATCGCTGAAGATGACTAACGTATATCGGAAGACACTGGCCTCGAAACACACCAACGTGAAAAATGACTAGATCCCGAGAGATCCATCGGACACACGACTCTACACGCCTCCGTCCATAATAGATGCACCATCGGAACGAGGATAGTACGGGAAGGACCTTATTCTGACTCCAGATGTAGCCGCCGTCTCAACATCCTAAAAAGACAAAATAGTCTAAACAAAACACTAAGACCTCCCGCCGGCGAGAGACGATGGTCCGCCATACCTCCAAGTCTTTAAGACCACCGGAGACGGGATGACGTCGCCAATCTTGGTACTAAGAGCATCTCCACCCGCGTTCTCAGGAGGGATTTTTTTTCATCCGGACGGCGATATTTCACCCAGTCGCGTTCCCAGAACGCCGGATTTGGCCCAACTTTCATCCGGCGTTCCCAGGCCGAAGCTGTTGGAGATATACCCTAGAGGCTATAATAAATGTAGTTATTATTATATCTTTGTGTTTATGATAAATGTTTACATTCATGCTATAATAGTATTAACAAGGAAACATTAATACTTGTGTGATTTGTAAACTCAATTTGAAGTCCCTAGTAAAGCCTCTATACATCACTAGCTTGTTGGTTGATAAATGATTGTGGTTTCCCTATCATGAACATTGAGATGTTATCAACAACAAGATCATATCATTAGGAGAATGATATGGTGGACATACTCCTATAGATATAGATAAGCGTAGCATAAAGATCAAGTCATTTCAATAGTTCAATTGCTATATGCTTTCTGATACATAGTAACCTAATTCCTTCGACCATGAGATCATGCATATCACCTTTACCGGATGGATGCTTTGATGACATCAAACACCATACCGTAATTGGGTGTAACACCCTCAGAATCGACCATATGCAAGTTTTAGCGCTTCCCGCCAAACTCGCATAGAAACGATTCAAAGGTGCCCACCAGGCACTTTCGTGCGGGTGGAAAACAAAGTAATAACATTACACAACAGTCCTCGATGGGACCCACAGAACAGATACATACAACAGCGACTCAATGAGTCAAGAATATAGATATAATATACAAAGATCCAAGTCACCTTGTAAATGGTACAGCGTCCGGCTATGGACAAGATGCAAATGGGGCTAAGAGCCCTGAAGAATAACCAATGACGTCCATAACCCTGCCCAGGCCAAGCCGGAAGGGTAACCCTGCTAACGACGTCGGTCTCAAAACCTGCTTAAACAAAAGGGGTGCCGACAAAGGGCAAAGGAAAAAGAGGCGTCGATCTTGAGGCGAAGACACGGCGAGGCTAGAATTCGGCGGTCCTCGCCTACATAGGTATGGTGGACTGAAGCGGCAGCGGCAGCACGCGATAAACTTCCTATAGAGACTCGATACAACCGGCGGCTATCAGAGAGGGATAAGAAAGACCTATTCGGAACCAACCTGATTCTAACACCAAACAAACCCATCATGGGGTTTCCCCCTCGAGACCAAACGAGGAAGTCAACCGAGGAAACTCACACAATTGGCAGTTTTATTTATTCAGTTATCGTTGCAGCAATTACTAGTCAGGTATAGATAATCGTCCTGATAAAAATAAGCAGTGGGCACTTTTATTTAACCATTCCGTTGTAGTTGCGACACTTACTAGTCAGATACAATTAGCATGAGATAACCCAAAAACCCAGCAGTTGTTGGTACTTTTATTAAGCCTTTCCGTTGTAGTTGCAATACTTACTAGTCAGGTACAATGGTCGCAAGCGACAATACAAACAAGCAATTGTGGACAGTTTTATTTAGCCATTCCATTATAGTGAAGCTGATTACTAGTCATTATAAAGTCAAATTTATAGCACTACTTTAGTTATAGTTGTCTATGATCGAGATACTATGCTCCAAGTCGTCCATAACCGCGGACATGGCTTTCAGAAAGTTTTACCCGGCCGAGGTGCACCAATAGCAACACGCACTCGATCAACCTCGGAAAAACCAAATCAAAACCCAACGAGGCATTCACGACAAAGCAATCACAGGATTCAGAAATATTTCAGGGGGCCACCCCATTAAGCTACCCGAACGGTTAGTGACTTAAACGGACTCAAGGTTTGCGCCGATGGTCAAACGATCGGGAACCCAAAACTGGGCTTGTCGATACCGCGAAAACACTCCGCTTTCCTAAACAGTACAGTGTGCTCCTCACACAATCGTAAATAAAGCAGTAGCATGGCATAAGTACAGGATAGTAAATAAAACCTCAAACTAGTTTGTGGCCCCAAGAAATAAGACTGAATCAAGCTCGCTCGGGGTCCCATAATCCTCCGGATGTGGATAGCGATAAATCAAGGAACAGGTATCAAGCACTCGAGGTCCTACGGGACACAAGTGGACGGTTAACAACCAAATAACATCTATTGCCCACCTGTGCCTCTGCTTACTTACTTCAATTTTAGTTGTTAAACAGTAATTAAAGTGAACGATAAGTAAAGCCATGATCACCTCCAACATCAGACATGCGGCCATACTCCAACAACTGTGGTACTGGACGACACGCAACAGCACTTGAGCAAGCGACTACGACGCGCAAGTCCAACTATCTACCAAACAACAGGTAATAGGAGGTGTCCATGGTAATATAAGGCTGCAAGGGATACCACGGGTACGAAAACTAGAGCATCGCAACACAGATAGCAATAGATCAACAGGAGGGAATAAATACTATAAAAGTAAGATAGGTAGAAAGGGGGAGATGCTCGCCTGAAAACATTGCCGAAGGTTCAACCGAAGATCGGGTCGACACTCGCATCAACTCAACGGCCTTATCCGCGAAGAAGCAAAACACTAGAAGAAACACCGGATGCACTATTTAATACTACGGCAAAAGATCGGGCATGATGCAGGTATGATGCATGACATGGCAAAGGTGCAATGCAATTGGGCAATATTAAGTGGAACCGGGGTCCCGATAATTAATTAAACGGTTCAAGTTATTTAGATACCCCGCATTTCAAATATTGTAATAACATGGCAAGATGAGTTACTGGTTCGCTACACAAATTTAAATGAGGCCAATATAAGACTAGCTTTGCCCGCATATGGGCCCCATATTTAATTATATAGTGAATGGCATAAGGCCCCCAAACCACACAATATGCATGCGAGTATGACAATTTAATATGCAATAATTTATATAGATGGCATTTATAAAATAGGGGCTCGGGAAAGGTTCACACATTAGGGTTCGGCGATCTTGAGGTTCCGGGGTTCGGGGTCGGTCTCAGGGTTCAACGGGGTCGAGGTTCAGATTCGAGATGGAGAACTTGTGTGCCCAGCGGTCGATCTTGCCGCTCTCGACGAACTTGAACGGATCGGGTACCTGTTATCGCCATATTTTGGCCTAAGATGGAGATGGGCCGTGATCAAGATGGGCTTAGAAGATGCATATATTCAAGGTGTTGTTGGATCGGCCTAATGCGTAGATTTGGGCTGAATTGCCCGTGTATCTTGTATCATAGTAGGATTCGTGTTTGTTTAGGTTCCGTTTATGTTTGGGTAAAGATAGAGTTGTAGAGTTATTCCAAAAGTAGAGAGTCTCCGGACTATAAATATGTACCTAGGGTTATTGAGAAGAGGAGGACAATCACGTTCACAACCAACACAATCTCGGCGCATCGCCACCCCTTGTTTCTAGGGTTTTTCTCGGGTAAGTGCCATGCTGCCTAGATCGCATCTAGGCAGTATTTACTTATGCGTTATCCGGTGTTACTCGTACTGAAGCCTTGTTGATGGCGAGTAACATCTTTACCACAGATTTGTTAGAGCTAGCATCGATACTTTTACTATGATTGCTTATTTATGCTACCTCTAGCTATCTCGCCATCTTTGCACCTTCTCCCGGGTGTAAAGGTGGCATCTTGCTTGATTTCTGCTTAAGTCGATTTGATCTGTTATAGTTGTGCCTTGTTCATCAAGGTTTAGTTTAATATCTACGTGATTTGGCCTCACAAACGGGTTGAACGATCCGTACGTAAGGTATGGTTTATTGATCTTAGAGGATGTTCCGGAATTGGCGTTATGTTGGTTTTAGGCCTTCTCTAGGATCGGTTTTCTACTACTTTTCAGATCTATTAGGCTCAACCACGCGTGGGGCGTTCGATTACGTGGTGAAAACACCAAACTATCGAGATCGATTTAGCTTGTAGTAATTAAGCAAAACCCCATGTTATCATAAGATCCAATGCAAAGCCATGGGGACAATCGGCTCGAAGCCGATTCTGAAACCTGGAGCCGATCACGGCTCGAATTTACGATATACTTGTTTACCGTGCAGAAACCAATCGGAACAATCCATCACCTTCGACCAGGTATAGGTCGTGGCATCTCGAACCAAGACAGACGCGTGCGTCTTGGAAGATTTCGGGCCGTCGACCGAGGGACCAGGCCCACCAGCTCTGGAGCCTCCGGCTTCGTGTTGCTCAATCGCTGCCCGCGGTGAGTTTTGACAGCAACACATTACGCACGGTGGGACATTCAACAACATCTACATCAATGTCCGACGCCACGATGGAGAACGGTAGGTCCGCGTCTGACGAGCTTCTGCTGAGCACAAAGCGAAGTATGGCGAGATCGAGAGCTCTTGAGCCGACCTCATCGGCTCTTTCGAGAGGACCCGTTCGCATGGCATCGGTGGAAGGATTCTCCCGAGGGTGCTCTCGATGAAGTGGATCTGTCATTCCTTGGAGGAACGCCAGGCTCTACGACGAGGTCAACTACATGGTGGCTCATTCTCTACACCGCCACTCAGAGAGCACAGTGAGCAGCGTTCGGCGGGTCGCGGTTCGCGTGGTCCAGGAGATCATGAAACATCAGTACTCTCGTCGGGGCCCACTTTAGGAACCCACCAAGGAGAAAGACCGCTCCACACTGTGCCACAATCGCCATTCACACTCGCGGCTCCAGAGCCGGGATCAGCGACATACATTGTCTACAAGGCGGAGGCGATCCGTGATTGCCAATTCCTGTTCGAGCCACCCAAGGAGATCCCGCATGGGTACATATGTGCCTACGTGTCGGATGCAACAACTTGGCGCGCACCAGATCGCAATCAGGAGTGTCATGGCGGGGTTCCTACCGCAGATCTTGAGGCAGGCGTTCTGGAGCGGCGATGCACGGGATGGGCCGACAAACAGTGGCTAGCCAAGTATGCCACTGGAACAAGCCATGAGAGTCTAGCCCTGCAGCTCAAGCAGTGGATCAAATCACTACCATCTGAGATCGGTTAACGGCCGTGCGAAAAGGCACCATCGGCTACTCGAAGCCGTACCCCATGAGTTTGACCTGATTCCACTACCACCCAAATATAAGCTCCACAGTTCTCAAGATTCAGCGGATCGAGGGTCAAGCTCGATCGAGCACATAAGCGATACCGCACAGCTAGGCATGATTTGACATCGGATCAAATGCGTGAGATTTTTGCACAATCTCTAACAGGACCAGCCTTTGGGTGGTACACCTCGCCACCGATTCAATTTGCACCGGAAACAACTAGAAGAACAGTTCCACATCCAATACCATTATCTGAAGCTACCGAAGCATTGAGCTCCGAATACATCCATCAACCGGGACCATCAAGAACGATGTTACTCGGCTCGTTTAAGCGAGAAGGAAGCAATCAGCTGGCGAGTCAGCCTCTCGGCACCCATCAAGGGCGTGGCATTCGGGTAGAATACAACTCATTGGCGCACATGGCCCGAAACCGGCGATGTCTGGCAGCCACCACCGAGTTGTACCAAGACAAATTCAGACGTCCGATAAGCCCGGTCGATGCAGAGAGGAAGATCCACGCGGGACTGTGGAGGTAGCCGTGGCTGAATGGGCTCGGGGCGATCTGTGGCCTGTAAATGGGTGAAACAGCAAGGGCCTGCGAGAGGGTTCGACTTCGATATGAGCAAAACTGAGCAGATATTCGATCTGCTGCTGAAGGAGAAGCAGCTGAGGTTGCCCGAAGGCCACAAAATCCCTACGGCTCGAGAGATGAGCAGGAGGCCATCTGCAAGTGGCATCATTCGTTCACTCACCCCACCAACGAGTGCAAGGAGCTTCGCCAAATCCGGATGGCTATAGAACAAGGCCGTCGATCCTCGGCGATTCGCCATGAAAGTGGACACGAACCCGTTCCGGTGTCAACATGATAGCTCGATCGCTCCATGACGCGTCAATGGACTTTTCGTTCGGTGTCAACATGGCGGGTCAGGCACCACCATGACACGTACAAGGAAGGCGATCACTCTCGGGGCAAAGAAATAGAGAAGGCTGGTCCACGCGACCGCCCGCCACGATGACGGAGATACTTATCGAGAGGAACAGTGAGGAGGGTGCGGTATCGAAGCCACATTCCACGCATCTCCTTAATAAGTATGGCGTCGGCATGATCAACAGCGCCCGACAACGGTGGAGCAATGAAGGACATGGGCACCTCGCCAGAGACCACCCAAAGAGAAGGAAGGCGCAGACAAACATTGGGATTGCCCTTTTTCAAGCATTCTGGGGCGTGGGAATGAGCCGATTGCCTACATGACAAGCGCCCGAATGTGGACAACAAAAGAAGAGCACGAGGCCGATGTCAGGTTCGTTGGCGTCTAGGACCTCTCCAACCTCGAGCCGTCCTAAGGAGTCCGCTCGGCGAAGGGCCTTGAGAGGCCAGGATGACAAAGAAGAAGACAGGTTTCACCGTCCAAGGTGGTGCCCGATGGACTCGAGACACCCGAGCGTAGAGTGCAACGGCTGCGTAACAGAAGAGGCTGAGCGCAGTATCTCCACGCTAAAAAGCACGGCCTGATCTGCCGCCGTCAAAGTAAGCGGAGACTACGGAGCGGAGGGCCGCGCAACAAGGAAAGAGTGGCGACCCAAGTTAATAAAAGCCGATGCGAGCATCGGTGGCACAAACATGGTGTTCGTGCTCCGGCAGAGTTCTGCGCGCCACAAACCAATATGCTACGGTGGCACAACTTGATCGCGCCCACGGGTTATCTTCGAGAAGCCACGTGAGAAGGGTTACAAACATCCGGCAGCTACTGCGGGGCTACATCAATGGACAACCCGTCGGCAAGATGTTGGTGGACACGAGCGGCGATTAATATCATGCCATACTCCATGCTACGACGTTTGGGGCGCTCTGCGGACTGATCAAAACCAACGTCACGTTAAGCGACTTCAACGGCGATCTTGAAGCATAAGGCGTTACGAGCGTGGATCTGGCAGGAAAAGCGTACCACGTCATTTTTCGTGAACGCAAAAGTACCTCGCCGTCTTGCTAGGAAGGATTGGATCCACGCTAGCTGCGCATTCCATCCACGATGCACCAGTGCCCTATCTGATGGGGCGATGAAGTGGAGGTCGTCCATGCAGACGATTCTATCGAGGTTTCCCGCCGGCATGAACATCGGGAAGCGGAAGACCAAGAGCCGATCTGGAATCAATCTAGACGGCTGCGACGTATTGAAGCTACAAAAAGCGGGGTGAGGCTGGTCTTATCCGCGGCCTTACAGTAGAAAAGCCCACGACCATCAGGTATGCGGCGATCCTGCGATCGGCCACAAAAATAAAAGCGGCGATCATACGACAAGCGGTTCATGCGATCGTAGCGGAGGATACTACGCCATTGTAAGATAATAAGGTGTAAACCGTTCTTGAGATGCAAGCAAGAAGGGGCGATTAAAGCGATCGGCCCAAATTATTCTTGTTGTCCTCACCCATTGTTTGCCTGTGTTTAGCGTCGATTTGACGGTGTGAAAGCTAGGGTATGGGTTTACATCACCGATGAGCTAGAAGAGATCGACATTGGTCCCGGGATAAGCCACGACCAACATTTATCGTGAAAGTTAGAACCAAGTCTGCGGGAACCGATGATAGCCTGTTGAAACAATATCCGCATTTCGCATGGGACTACAGAGATGCAGGTTGGACGAGCATCATCGAGCATCGGCTCCGCTCAAAAAAGGATTTCGCCATTTCAACGGTGAGCACGACAAATGAAGGCGAAATTTTGGAAGAAGTCAAGAAAGAGGTCGAGAAAATCTTTGACGCCAAGTTGATCGGACCATGCGGTATCTTGAATGGATTTCTAGCATCGTGCCTATAGAGAAGAAGGCGGCCAATGGCGTGTTGCTATAGATTTTCGAGATCTCAGAGCTACCCCAAAGGATGAATATCCGATCGGTGGCGAAACATTGATCAATGCAAGCTGGTCATAAAATTTTGAGCTTCATGGACGGCAATGCCGGTACAACCAGATCTTCATGGCTCGAAGACATACACAAGATCGCATTGAGTCCTGTGGTCCGTGGGGTTATTTGAATATATAGTCATGACGTTTGGACTGAAAAATGCGGCGCCACGTATCAAAGGGCCATGAATTACATCTTCCATGATCGATCGGCAAGCGGTGGAGATCTACATCGATGACGTGGTGGTCAAGTCCGCTTCAATAAGGGCACTTGGGCGATCTGCAACGCGTCTGGACCGAACAAGAAAGTTTGGCACGAGGATGAATCAAGAAGTGTGCCTTGAGTGTGGCGGTCGGTTCTTGGGTTTTTGGTCCATGAACGCGAATCGAGATCGGCTGAAGAGTCGAGGCGGTCTGAACAATGAAGCCACCCACTACAAAGAAAGAGCTACGTCTCTCATTGGCAAGATCAACTTCGTCAGACGATTCATCTCTAACCTCGGGAAGGATAGAGCCGTTCATGGGGCTCGTGAAAATTAAAGTGACGAGGAATTCGGCAGAAGCGAGAACAACGGCCTTCGACGAGATCAAAGAATATCGACAAAGCCGCCGATGTTAGTTCCACTGACCGGACAAACCGTTCTACATTTACTTGTCGATGGGCGACACGTCCATCGCCTCGGTGGTGGTACAAGTGCATGATGGGCTAGAGCGAGTCGTATTCTACATAAGCGAAGGATCTTTGGATGCGGAGACGGTATCGAGATATCGACAAGTTGTGCCTCTGTTTGTTTTTACATGCACCAAGCTACGCCACATTTTGCTATCCGCAGAGGTCATCATCATATGCAACTCGACGTCATAAAGCACATGCTATCGGCTCCTATGTTAAAAAGGCCGATTAGGCAAATGGATGTTTGCATTATCGAGTTTGACATCCGGTATCGACCGCGAATTGTTAAAGGACGGTATTGGCGATCTTATTGCCGAGAGGATCAACACTAACATAGCATCGCCCATAAAAGCATGGGCTATGTTTTTCGACGGATCGGTTTGTGACGATGGCTGCGGCATCGGCATTTTCTCGTGTCGCCTGGGCAACATTTTCCTTCTCCATCAGTTGTCTACCTCTCCCACTAACAATGTAGCCGAGTCGAGGCAATACGCAAGGATGGAGTTACTCCTCGGCGGAGCGGGCGTGGAAATTTTGGAGACTCCAAGTTGGTGATTTCAGCTCACGGAGGACTACAAGTGCGAGCGAGTCCTCTTCCCATTATGGCTGCACCGGCGAGTGATGACGCAATTCGGTACATCAACTTCACTTGGATCCCACGTGCGCGAGAATCAAAGGCGAGCGATCTTGCAGATAGCTTCGGGATACAAGGATATGGTAGAAGGAGCCGATGTCCAGGTACAGTTCCTAGAAGCAGACGACTGGAGAGCCGATATCTTCAATTACTTGAAAGATTCGGCTCGGGGGGCACCGAAGCGGATAAGGTACAAAGCCATGAAGTACGTGCTTATTGGGGATGACATGTTTTAGGACTCTGGAAGGGCTATTGCTCAAGTGCAGGGACACCGAGGCCAATCAACTCCTACATGAGGTACGAAGGAGCACGTGGAACTCACCAATCGGCTCATAAGATGAAATGGTTGATCAGGCGATCAGGGTTTTATTGGCCCACTATGCTTGAGGACTGTTTCAACTACTACAAAGGGTGTCAAGCATGTCAGAAATTTGGGAAAATCCAGATGGTACCCGCATCAGCAATGAATCCCATCATCAAACCTTGGCCATTCCGAGGTTGGGGCATGGACTTGATCGGCAAGATCAATCCTCCATCAAGCAAAGGCCACATGTGGATCTTGGCCATCACAGATTATTTTACCAAGTGGGTGGAAGCCGTCCCTATGAAGTCAGTAAGTTCAAAAGATGTCATCAATTTCGTGAAAGAGCACGTCATTCATAGGTTTGGGATTCCCCAGACTATCACAACCGATGGAGGTTCGGTTTTTGTTTCTCACGAGTTCAGAAAGTTACGTGAAGACACGAGGATTAAGCGATACGGTCATCTCCGTACTACGCTCAAGCAAATGGGCAAGCCGAGGCGTCAACGAGTCTTATCAAGTCGATCAAGAGGAAAATCGATGAGCACCCTAGGCGTTGGCATGAGGTTTTATCGAGGCTTTATGGGCTTATCGCATGTCGTGCCATGGGGCGATAAAAACCTCTCCGTACCATCTAGTCTATGGGCAAGCCGTATTGCCTTGGGAAATTACGGCTGGATCGAGACGTGTTACTTTTCGAGAATGAGCTAACGATGAAGAATATGCAACTTTGATGAGTGATGCGTGGAAGATGTGGTGAGCTTAGGCTGTGGTCGCTGAGAAAATAAAAGAGAACAAGGCTAAAGTAGCTCGTGCCTAGAACAAGAAGGTGAAGCCAAAGGAGTTCCACGTTGGAGATTTGGTGTGGGAAGTCATGTTGCCCTTGGGTACTAAGGACGACATATGGTAAATGGTCTCCAAATTGGCACGGGCCGTACAAGGTCGACCAAGTTTTAAGAGGAAGCGTACATGCTTGAGCGGTTGGATGGTGAAAAATTTCGATGTGATCAATGGCCACATCTCAAGAAGTATTTTCCAAGCATGTGGGATATGGGACAATAAAAACTTGAGGGCCGATCGAGAATCGGCTAAGTCGATTGGCGATAAAATATGGGGCGATGTTGAAAATCGGTAGAATAAAAAAAACAAGCTACTAAGGAAATGCTTTGAGGGCATGGAGAGCGTCGCCAGACTTCGATTATTTCAACCGTCATCATCATCCTTGCTGGTCGATAGTTGTTCGTTCAGGGCACATTTTCGATGGGCAATGGAGGTTTGGTTACCGTTTCAGGCCAAGAAATGGCCGTTGTGATTCAAGCGAGGGTTGACCATCAACGTTTTTAGAAGGAGATGGGTGGTCATCGGCTTTGCAATTAACTTGTTTAGAAGGAGCCGATACCGTGTCATCGGCTTATGGAACATCGACTTTATTTGATTATCGGCAAAATTAAAGCAAAAGGAAGCAATTGGGAAACAGAGTTTCATTCATTGGAAGGTCATTTCTTACAAGATTCGATTACAAAGGGCACGCTAATGCTACGGCCATTACTACTAGATCCTAATCGAAGCCGAGGTAAATGCCTTCTGCCGCCTTCTCGCTCTTTGCTATTTGCTACCGGCGTCGTCTTATTCTTGAGGAAGCGGTAGGGCTTCCTCGTCCTCGTCTTCATCGTCGTCTTGGGACCCGGCGGAAGTACCTCACCGGCTGGTACTCCTCGGAGGTGTCCTCCTCCTCCTCTTCTTCTTCCTCTTCTTGAGGAGAATCGACGCCATCCGGGACATGGCGTCTGCTGTATCCGCCTCCGGCTCCCGTCGGCGAGGCGAAGGTTCTCTTGGCCGTCTGTCGAGGACGCGTCCTCGACCATACGGCAAAGTCCCAACCCCTCTCGTCCCACCATTGTGGGGCGAGAGTGTCTGCCATTGTCGTGAGTGCTCGGAGTTGGTTCGCGATCCGAGGCTATTGGAGGCATGGGAGGAGAGATCGGAGGAAGCAGGAGGCCATGGCGAGAAAGAAGGTTTTTCGGTGGAGAAAGAGGGTTTTCGCTACGGAGGAAGATGGGGACTGTGAACTGCTCAAAGCGGATTTAAATAAAGAAGAATAGTGAAGAAAGCGGTTCAATGCCATAACAGCTTTCCCAGTTAACTTGCCAAAATCGTCAAATCATGCCTTGCGGAGGAGTTGAGAAGACAGGCATCATGATGAAAGGGTGGCGTGGCGATCCTGATACGCTCGCGTTCGACATACGCGTGGCGATAAAAAAAAACCGGAGAAGAAAAAAACACGTAGTGGTTTTGGAATTATCATTGCCAAAACTAGGGGCATGTGTTATCGCCATATTTTGGCCTAAGATGGAGATGGGCCGTGATCAAGATGGGCTTAGAAGATGCATATATTCAAGGTGTTGTTGGATCGGCCTAATCGTGGGGCTGAATTGCCGTGTATCTTGTATCATAGTAGGATTCGTGTTTGTTTAGGTTCCGTTTATGTTTGGGTAAAGATAGAGTTGTAGAGTTATTCCAAAAGTAGAGAGTCTCGGACTATAAATATGTACCTAGGGTTATTGAGAAGAGGAGGACAATCACGTTCACAACAACACAATCTCGGCGCGCCATACCCCTTGTTTCTAGGGTTTTCTCGGGTAAGTGCCATCGCCTAGATCGCATCTTGCGATCTAGGCGTATTCTATCGTTATCCGGTGTTACTCGTCTTTGAAGCCTTGTTGATGGCGAGTAACATCTTTACCACGATTTGTTAGAGCTAGCATCGATACTTTTACTATGATTGCTTATTTATGCTACCTCTAGCTATCTCGCCATCTTTGCACCTTCTCCGGGTGTAAAGGTGGCATCTTATGATTACCTAAGTCGATTTGATCTTATAGTTGTGCCTTGTTCATCAAGGTTTAGTTTAATATCTACGTGATTTGGCCTCACAAGCGGGTTGAACGATCCGTGTCGTAAGGTATGGTTTATTGATCTTAGAGGATGTTCCGGAATTGACGTTATGTTGGTTTTAGGCCTTCTCTAGGATCGGTTTCTACTACTTTTGTATCTATTAGGCTCAACCACGCGTGGGACGTTTCGGTTACGTGGTGAAAACACCAAACTATCGTAGATCGATTTAGCTTGTAGTAATTAAGCAAAACCCCATGTTATCATAAGATCCAATGCAAAGCCATGGGGACAATCGGCTCTGAAAGCCGATTTACAGGGAAACCTGGGAGCCGATCACGGCTCGAATTTTACGTATACTTGTTTACCGTGTAGGAAACCAATCGGAACAATCCATCACCTTCGACGACGGTATAGGTCAGGTGGCATCTCGAACCAAGGCAGACGCGTGCGTCTTGGAAGATTCGGGTCGTCGACCGAGGACCAGGGCCCACCAGCTCACAGGAGCCTCCGGCTCTTCGTGTTGCTCGTCGGTGCCCGGTGAGTTTTGACAGCAACGATGCAGGGGGTCTTGGAGTCGGGGTGAAGTACTCGGCGTCCTCGAGGAGTACTTGGCGTTCGGTGGCGACACAGGCGTCCAGAGATGATCTTGTCGCATCCACGGCCTTGGTGCAGGTTCTCGGGCTCCCATGTAGGAGATCTTGTCGTCGCGTCGAAGAACTTCGGGTTTGGGTCGGGTGTCGATGGACTACTTGATGTTTCCTTAGAAGATCTTGGTTGAATGCGCGAACTCGGCGTTCCGTGACGAAGGTCTCGATGGTTCCGTCTTCGTTTGTCGATGCGGACTTGGGTGAATCGATTCACGGTCTCGAGGTTCGACGAGTTCGGACTTGCCGGGGAGCACCCGTTATTCCAAACACCTCGCAGAGAGCTGCCGCAACATACACGCAGCAAAACATGTGTCACTCGGGTCGCGGCTTGGGAAAGACGGCGGCCTCGAGGAGGGCAGGCTCGACGCAGGAGGGCGGTCCCACGACTGCGGCCTTTGGTTCAGACGGAGGTGACAGCCTTGGTCCCGGCAACCCGAAGCGAGCAGAAGCGGCAGAGGCGCCGTGGTCGGGCTCAGGCGAGCCACGGCCGAGAGAGGCAGGCTCGAGGAAAAAGCGAGGCAGCCAGACGAGAGGACGTGGCGTCTCACTGGGGCCTTGAGGCGCAGAGTAACGAGGAGGTCGGTGGAGGGGCCGTGAGGAGAGTCTGGCGTGGGAGGCGGTGGCGAGGCTGGCCAGACGGAGGTGGGGTGAGGCGGGGCAGACGGTGATGCGGCTCCGGCAGGCGTGAGGAGGAGGACGCAGGCTCTGGGCGTGGCGGTTCTTGAGGAGGAAGCGCGTGGGTGCTCAGGTCGGAGCGTGAGGAGTAAACAGGAGGCCAGGTGGGCCGGAGGCAGTCTGAGGTCGAAGCGAGAGGCCGAGCGAAAGGGCAGCGCCTGGCCAGGCCGGTTGAGGCGGGTGGTCGTCGTTGGAGGATGAGGGCATGGGGCAGGCTGGAGGAGCTTCGGGCGAAGAGGGGGGCCGGGACGGAGGCGAGAGAGGGAGGAGGAGGCGAGGGCGGGAAGAGAAGGGTGTCAGGCGTGGGGAGAGAGGAGGCTGGGAGGTGGGGGACGGGGTGGGGCCTGGGATGTGAGGGGTGGGGCAGGCGCAGGAAGAGAGAGTGGGGGGGTGGGTTGACAGGGGAGAGAGGAGTGGGGTGAGGTGAGGTGGGGCAGTGGTAAGGGAGAGAGGAGAGAGAGGGGTAGATGGGACTGGGGTGAGAGAAGGAGAGGGGGGGCTGGATCAAGGATTGATGAGGTGGCGGAGTGGGTAGGGTTTGGGGGAGAGGGTGAGGTGGCGAGCTGTGAGTGGTGGGTAGAATAGGTTTTGGTAGTCTTAGGATTTAGAGTTTAGGGCTTTGTGTTAGTTTGTAAAATATTTACGGTGTGGTTTTTATTTTTAATTTTTAGCAAATAACTTGTAGGCAAATAATTTGACAGGTAATTATAAGACTTATTTTGAATTAAGAGAAGGGCATTTTTAGAAAACCAAAATAGGCTTATTGGAAATAGTTTCAGACAAACAAATGCATGATGATGACGATGCAATGCACGAAAACAACGCGATTTTCTAGTAGTGGTTTTGCGGGATGCCACATTGGGTGGCTATAAAGGTGGCATTGAGTGTTCAGAAAGTATTGGTTGAGACACATGGATCAAGAGTGGGATTTGTCCATCCATATGACGGATAGATATACTCTGGGCCCTCTCGGTGGAATGTCATCCTATTAGCTTGCAAGCATGTGACTGGCTCACAAGGGATCACATATCACGGGAACGAGAAAAGAGTACTTATCGGTAACGAGGTTGAACTAGGTATGCAGAGATACCGACGATCATAACCTCGGATAAGTAAACTATCGTGAGACAAAGGGAAATAGGTATCGTATGTAAGTGGTTCATTCGATCATAAAATCGTAGAAATATGTGGGAGCCATATGAATTTCCAGATTCCTCTATTGGTTATTGTTCGGAGAAGTGTCTCGATCATGTCTGCATAATTCACGAACCGTAGGGAGACACACTTAAGGATTCGACGTTGTTTGAGTAGTTATGGTATTATGAGAAAGAGACCGAATATTGTTCGGAGTCTCGGATGGGATTCGGGATATCACGAGGTGATCCGGAATGGTCCAGAGAATAAGATTCATATAAGGAAAGTCCCGTTTCGGAGTTGGGATATGTTTCCGGTGTTTTCATCGGGAATGTTCTAGAAGGTTCCGGAATGTCCGGCACTCCGGAGGGGAAGGGGTACATGAATGTGTCATTGAAATTTGGAATGATTTCATCATGTACTAAGTGTCCTCGTTGTTCCAAATGAAGGATTAAATTAAATCCTAGTTTGAAAAGTCAAATAGCTAAATTGAAAAGTCAAATAGCTAAAATTGGAAAGTGGAAAAGAGGAGGAGGAATCTGAGTTGGGAGGAGTTCCCTCCTCCAACCGGCAACCCTCAAGCCGAGTTGGGAGGACTCCTCTCCTCCCCTGGTCGGCCCTCCTCCACCTATATAAGGAGGCGGGGACCCCTCCTAGAGTACCTGAGTCCCTCACCTCAAACCCTAGAAGCTGCAGCCCACCATAGCCGCCGCCTTAGGTTTTGCCCTAGGCAGACTTGGGGTCCCGGAACCCAGCTGGCTCTATCACTTCCTCGTTGGTGTGTCTAAACCCTAGATCGCCGAGGAGCTCTCTCATACTCCACCATACTCGCTCGGCTTAAGTGAAGCCTGAGATCTCCTCTACTTAGGTACCTGTTGTTGTCTTTGCGGAATCGCGGGAGTGCTACAACCTCCTGCTTCTTTGGAACAAGGGAGAGGAAGGTCTTCGTCAATCGAGCGATGTGACCATTTGAGGAGCCTTAGGAACCTTGGCCGGAAGGATCGTCTACGCGATCTTGAGATCGGGAAGAGTACGACTACATCACCCACGAGAATCCGCTCTCGTTAAACACTTTGGAATCTTCGAGGGTAAGTTATTCCATTGACTCGTTGCTACAATCTAGTAGATAGATCTTGGCTTGTTTGTTTGTATGCGGTATAAATTTTTTGTTTTCCATGCTACGAAACCCTACAGAAGCTAGGATGATGGAATCACCTAGAAACACCGGACGTAGCAAAAAATGGGTGGGCCAACCCTATTAGGTGACTCAAGGCCGAGCTCCCGCCTTTTTATTTTTCCACTCCCACCTTTCTTCTCCATTCCTCGCCACATATCCCGCCAGATCCCCTAGCTCCCGCCCACCATGCTGCCCAAGGTTTTTGTCAAACCCTGAAACACCGTCGGCGAACTGATACATCGTAAATGTATCTATAATTTTTTATGCTCCATGCTTGTTTTATACCAACTATCTTATGTTTTGTTTACACTTTGAGGCATTTTTATACATTTTCTAGAACTAACCTATTAACAAGATGCCACAGTGCCAATTCCTGTTTTTTGCTATTTTTGGTTTCAGAAAAGCTAGTAAAAAATATTCTCGAAATTAGACGAAATAAAAGCCGAAGTTCCTATTTTTCCTAACACAAGACGGAGTCCAAAGCAAAGATGGAGGAGGGCACCGAGGTGGACAAACCACCCCTAGGCGCGCCCCCCTGGGCCACGCCTGGCCATGGTGTGGGCCCCTCGGGTATCCATCGATCTTTCCCCTTCGCCTATATACCCCCCCTCCCGAGGCATAAACCCTAAGTACCCGATTAGAAATCCATGAAAAAATTCGTAGTCGCCGCGACCATCTTCCCTAGATCGGGAGGGATCCAAAGCTCTTACCGGCACCCTGCCGGAGAGGGGAGACCATCCTAGAGGCCTTCTTCATCACCATGCCAGCCTCCGGACTGATGCGTGAGTAGTTCATCCTTAGACTATGGGTCCCTAGCAGTAGCTAGATGGTTGTTTCTCCTCTTTGTGCTTTCATGTTTAGATCTTATGAGCTGCCTATCATGATCAAGATCATCTATTTGTAATCCTATATGTTGTGTTTGTTGGGATCCGATGGATATTGAGTACTATGTCAAGATTGATTATTGATTCTATCATGTATATGTTATTTGTGATTTTGCATGCTCTTCGTTGCTAGTAGCTACTCTGGCCAAGTACTTGCTTGTGACTCTAAGAGGGAGTATTTATGCTCGATAGTAGGTTCTCATGTCTCTAGTAATCTTGGGGAGTGACAGAAACCTCTAAGGTTGTAGATGTGTTGTTGCTACAAGGGATAAAACAACAATCCTTTGTCCAAGGGAAATTGTATTGTTTACTTTACACACTTTGATTAATGCAATTATCTGTTGCTTGCAACTTAATACTGGAAGGGGTTCGGATGATAACCTGAAGGTGGATTATTAATCATAGATGCAATTGGATTACGGTCTATGTATTATGTTGTAATGACCAAACGAATCTCATAGCGATCATCATGACATGTACATGAATTGTTATGCTTTCTCTATCTTTCAATTGCCCAGCTGTAATTTGTTCACCAAATATGCTATTTATCTTATGGAGAAACACCTCTAGTGAATTGTGGACCCCAGTCCATTCCTTTCCACTGATATTCAATCTACGGTTTACTTTCTGCAATTACTACAAGCAATTACTTTCTTCCACACTATACGTTTAATCCTATGTTTTCAGCAAATCGGTGAGCTTGACAACCTCACTGTAAGCTGGGACAAAGTATTGTGGTTGTGTTGTATAGGTTCCACGTTGCTAGCAACACCTTGGCAGTTGTTTCCTTTCTCCTACTGGTTCGATAACCTTGGTTTCACAACTGAGAGAAAACTTATTGTTGTACTCATCATACCTTGCTCTTGGGGTTTCCCAACAGGCTCTATAGTGACCGAGCCACATCACGAACCAAAGGTGAAAAGGCCGCATAATCCGAGGAAGCCGACACCGAGGCCGGAGGGCTTGACCGATGCAGAGTGGCTAAAAGAAGTCCGACACAGGAATGCCAAAACAGAGAGACGCAAGGACATGACGACAAGGTCGAAGGAGGCGAAGGCGATCATGGAGGCACAGGCGATGAGGGAAGCACATGCGGCTTCGGAGCACACGACGCGTATGGTGATGTCACGCCCGACGCCGATCATCCCCGCGTAGTACGCCGCACACTGAGGGAGCCAACCAAGCGTCGGATCTCCGGTCGGGTTCTCGCCGATCTCACCGGCCATGTTCTAGGAGAGCCAGGTGAATCCGCATCAGAGGTACTCCTCCTTCCCCGAGTTTGACGGTGGGTTCAACCTGAACATGCTCTTCCCCTACCCCGTACCTCACCCTCCTCCGGCCTTCAACGTCGACATCAACATCCCCTATGTCAGCTCTCTGGCGTACGCCGGCACTTTGTTAGCCATGCATCATGGTCCTCTTCTGTTCGTCGGCAGCTCCTCGCCCGCCACCTTTGGTGACACGGACGCCCGCAACGTGCTTAGCGGAATGGCGGGCGACACCTACATGGCAGACATGATCGCCTCCGGTTAGGTAGAGGCCGACACCAGCTCCTTCTTCACTCAGGAACAGTCCCGGGCCGACGCCTAACACGGCCTCGAGTCCCAGGATTTCACCGAAGGCCAGGTCGACTAGTCAAAAGCCGAGGATGGGGAGGATGCCGAAGAGGACGCCTTGGCGCAGGCGAAGGGCAAAGCAAAGGGCAAGAGGAACGCGAGGACGTCGGCGCCAGAGCCCCGCATCACATCATATGAAGCAAATGTGTTCGTGAAAGTTCTTTTATCGCACTCAGTTTTCAACTAAATTGCTTGAGGACAAGCAATAAGCTAAGCTTGGGGGAGTTGATACATCCAAAACGTATCTACTTTCCCGAACACTTTTGCTATTGTTTCTCCTCTAAACTTGTGTGATTTGGATATAACTAACACAGACTAAGCAAAATTACCTTGGTGTCTAGTTTTTGTGCAGAAAATCAACTATCATGAAAAATCCCAGAAAATATGCCAAAAATCCTATTTCACCAGAAGACTCACAGAGCCAAAAGACGAGGCGGAGGTGGGCCATGGGGGGCCCACACCCCCTGGCCGTGTGGGCCAGCCTAGGCCGCGCCTAGGAGGGGTGTGGCTGCCTCAAACACCCCCTCTGCCTCCATCTTCGCCTATAAGTTGCCTCTTGACATAATAACTCAGGAGGGGTCGACATTTTTCCAAAAAGAGTTCCACTGTGCCGCCACCACGAGAAACCGCGATTCGGAACCAGAAACTCCGTTCTGGCACCCTGCCGGAACGGGGAATTTAGAGAGGATCATCGCCATCATCATCAACAACGCATCTCCATCAACCATCCATGTTTCCCCCATCCATGATTGAGTAATCCCCCGCTGTAGGCTATGGGGATGGTAGGGATTTGATGAGTTCTGTCATGTAATCGAATAAGATTGTTAGGCATGGTGCCTAGTATCTCTATTAGTGCTATTTAACTTTGTTGCAACTTGTTATGCTTAATGTTTATTACTAGGGCCCGAGTGCCATGATCTCAAATCTAAACTTATTATTGATTCATGATGATAGTATTGTTTGTGATCTTATCTGCAAGTTGTGTATACATATCATTGTTCAGATCCAATGGCCCCGAAGTGACATAAATTGGGACAGCCGGAGGGGATGGCTGTGATATGAGGATCACATGTGTTCACGGAGTGTTAATGCTTTGCTCCGGTGCTCTATTAAAATGAGTACCTTAATTGCCAGTAGATTCCCTTGAGGCCCCGCTGCAACGGGCTGGCAGGACAAAAGATATTGTGCAAGTTCTCATTACGAGCACGTATGACTATATATGAAACACATGCCTAGGATTGTTTAGTACTTGGATGTTTTATCTTATTTATCTGCAATTTCCCTAGATCTTGAAGTTACATGTTTAGACTTGTCCATGCAACGCCCGCCCATCCATCCCTATGCCTACCACACTCATATCCTACTGTCTGCTACTATTGTTAGTACTGCCTTCATTTTACTGGTGTTGTTACTTTGCTATTGCTACTATAAAAGTGGTGCTACTGATAAACTACTATGAGCAAGACTATTTGCAGGTGCAGCTGAATTGACAACTCAATTGTTAAGGCTTATAAGTATTCTTTGGACCCTCTTGTGTCAAATCAATAGATTGGGTAATACTACCCTCGAAGACTGTTGCGATCCCCTATATTTGTGGGTCATCAAACAACGATAAGGCCATGATCAATCACCGAGGACTCATTTAGTAGGCGTGCAGCAAGTGGCACGACATTCTCGAAGAGATCAACCACACACCGGTCAGTGGAGCAAGCATGGATAGTCAGGTACTTCGCTGACCTCTAGCCGAAGCTATGCCAATTCTATGCGTTTCCTGGCACACTTCTCCTTGCCTTTGCAGCTCGTCTTCGCACTCAACATGTACCGGGATGACACCAAGACGGAGTTCAAGTTACACTACATGTACGCCGAGATACAGAAATGTCAGAAATGGGTGGATATTCGCGTGAGCCTCGCCAAGAACAAGGACGACATGTACAACCCGGAGGCTCCTCTGCTGTTGGCGAAGGAAGGCCGAAGGTCGGCTAGAAGAAGATAAAGATGCTGAAAGCTATAGAACCTCTCGCCGAACGTCTCCACATATCTATCGAGAAAGTGCATCGCGGAATCCAAGGCCCATGTCGAGAAGAGGGAGGAGAAGGCCGATGAGAGGTGGACATGGCTGCTCCAGAACCAAGACAGGAAGCTCGACCTCCTCAAGGTGAACTTCGCCGCCAAAAAGAGGAACATGGATCTCTAGTTCCTCATGGGCGGCGAAGACACCTCGGCGATGAGCCCCGAGGTCAAGGCCTTGTACATGCGCGCCGCAACGCCATCCTCGACGAGGACATCCCCGCCAACACGCCAAGCTTTGCGCCGACCATCTCGGCCGCCACTCCTTCGCGAGCTTTGTCTCCACCTCCTCCTATCCGTCGGCGGGCCCCGTCCTGGCCGAGGATCCCATCCCTGTCGCACCAGACATGCCGAAGGATCCCATCCCCGTCGATGATTGATCGCCGGATTTTATCCTGCTTTGTAATAATTTGATCGCCGAACCTTTTTGGGGCATACTTCTATTGAACATTTTTGGTCTAGGAATGCGAGTGGAAAACTAAGCATTACTAGGCCAAAAGTTACATCCATCCGACATTAAACAGCGTCGGTGCTCTAATTCACAAAGCGCAGCTAACAACTTCTCCACCGGTTGCATGGTGTCCTGACTGTATGAGTTCATATGCAGGAGTCACGATGTCCTGTAATTCTCGGTTCCTGCATATTTGGATTTTTAAAAATCCTGGAAAAATAGATGTTGTCAATGTGGTATCCTACAAGCATACAAAATTGCAACGCTAAATTCATTAAATTTTGGGATGCATAAAAGATAAAATCTCATAAATTTTGGAGTTCTGAAGTAAGCATTGCTCACTGTACTCATGTCCATTTTTTGTAGCTCATAATGCAATCATATTTCAAATTATAATGGCATATAAGATACATAATTGAGTACATCTAGAATTATTTTCACAATTTGTTAAAAGTTGTAAAATTGATTTTCATTTTTTAAAAATAATGGAAGTACAAAGCCTCGGAGCCACAAATTTCTACTCCTACTAGTGCCCATTTTTCTAAAAATAAATTTCATAGCACCATAACTATTGGTGCAAATGTTCCAGAGACCGACAATCGAATGATTTTATTTTACAGAACCACAACTTTTGAGGTAAGTTGTTTAATATAACACAAATTATATGATTCAGCCCACTAGTCAGATACTCCCTTTGTTTTAAAATATAATATGTTTTATGTTTGTAATTTTTTTTATCTATATTTGTTCTAGTGTGTATATTCACTTCAAATATAAATGAATCTACATACTAAAAGAAGTCTAAATACATTTGTTTCACGGAGCCAAAACATCTTATATAATGAAACGGAGGGAGTACATGTGAAAATCAGCATTTTGTCACACCAAAACGATCAACTAACTGGACCCATAACTGACAAAAAATACAAGTTAAAAAATGTGAAAAATTCTAGTAGTTCTAAATACATGTATTTACTAATCTGGGAATATATGAGATGATTTTGACCATTAATTTTGAAGTGCGGGCAGTTTTTGTAAGTTCAGGCCATATTTTGACCAAAAAATCAAGATTCAAAAATTCAAAAAAAAACCATCAATTCGAAACACATGTAATTACTATTCTAGAAAATTAGTAACTTTCTGTTTAAAATTTTGTTAGGGAATTTGACGATCTGTCCGGTTTTATTTCAATTTGATCATTTGCCGCACTCTATGTTACTGACATGCTGTGGTTAATGTGGCGAATGATTAAATTTCGAAGTGAAGTAGGAGTAGAGCAAATGATCAAATGTGTCGGGAAATTCGTCGGCACCAATCGGCTAACGGACACTCTGGTTTTTTCTTACTGAAAAAGAGATACCTAAGATACTGCAGATGCAGCCGACTATGCTTCCGCGCGGCCGCACCGCCCTCATACGCGCGGTCACGGGATCCCGCGGCTGCCACCGCGAAGAGCAGGCACTCCACTGCCTCGGGTGCAAGCTGGGCCATGCCTCCGACGTCGTGCTGGCCACCGCCTTGCTCGCCCGCTACGGCAAGCGCGGCCTCCTGGCTTCCGCCCAGAGGCTGTTCGACGAGATGCCGCACAAGGACGGGGTCGCGTTCAACGCCATGCTCGCCGCGCTCGCCGCCAACGGGAAGACGGCCGACGCCCTCAGGCTGTTCGACCGAATGCCAGAGCACGACAGGACCCCCGCCTCGTGGAACACGGTGCTGAATTGCTACTGCAGGGCCGGCGACCTCGCCTCCGCCAGGGAGGTCTTCGAGGCGAGCCTACGCGCGACGATGAGCAGCGTCGTGTCATGGAACGCGATGATCGACGGGTACTGCAAGGCCGGGCGGATGGATGCTGCCCACGAGCTGTTCGGCCGTATGGACTCTTCCCTGCGGGACGTCGTGACGTGGAACACGATGATGGCTGGGTATCTGCACAGGGGAGACCCTGTGGCCGCCATAGCAATGTACCACCGGCTGATGCAGCAGCAGGATCAGCAGACGCCGAGGCCCACCGCGGTCACCATGGCCACCGTGGTGACGGCTTGCACGCAGGTGGGGGACTTCGCCTTGGGCCGGGCCGTTCATCTCTCAGTCCGGCAGCTGCGGATGATCCCCGACGCCGTGCTTAGCAACGCCCTCATGGACATGTACTTCAAGTGCGGAAGCGTTGAGCACGCGCTGGAAGTCTTCGGCACCATCCCGGGCGTTCCAAACCTCTTCTGCTGGAACACGGTGATCGCGGGGCTCGGCAGGAACGGCCAAGGCAATGGCGCCATCGAGGCGTTCCGTGACATGGTAGAGACAAGCAAGAAGAGAAGCAATGTCAAGCCGGACGCGGTGACGTTCGTGGCGCTCCTGTCGGCGTGCAGCCACTCCGGTCTGGTGGTGGAGGGCCGGGAGCTCTTCGCCGAGATGCTGCCGGTCCACGGCGTGCCTCCCGGGGCGGAGCACTACGGGTGCATGGTGGACCTGCTGTGCCGCGCGGGTCTCCTTGGCGAGGCCGTGCAGCTCGTGCGGACGATGCCTGTCCGGCCCAACGCCAAGGTCCTCGGGTGCCTCCTGCTCCACGCACGCAGCTCGGGGGAGGACGGTGTCAGGGTGGGCGAGTGGGCGGCGAAGCGGATCGCGGAGCTAGACCTCCGCGACGGCGCCGCGTACGGCCTGTCGAACATTTACGCGTCCCTGCAGAGGTGGGATCACGTCGAGGAGCACCGGAGCGAGCTGCTGAACGCGGCTGCCGTGGTGGTCAGGAAGGTGGCTGGCCGGACTAGCTATGATCTACCTGCCGCATAAACTGATTGAAGAGCCGCCACCGAATCAGTCGATTCTTGATTTGGTAGTGTAAACAAACACACCGAATCAATCGATTCTTGATTTGCTAGTGTAAAAAAAACACAAACGTGCAGAGACACTGCACCACAAGATCAAAGCCAACAGGAATATGATCAAACACGAACGTGCACAGGCATTGCACCATAAGATCAAAGCCAACGGGAATATGATCGCGACAGCAGTGACAGAGCCAAACGTCTGCAGTGACGTCCGATGGCAAGTGAGGAACCTTCTTGTGTCTTCTTTCTTCCCCTCGCCGCCTAAATAAGGATCTTAACCTTTTCAATTTTTATTTAATGGAGTACAAACCGTACGAATCGAGCAAGTCTACGATACCTCCTGTCGATCACAATCGGCAACAAACAGACCACACGTTTGATTGGTGTGCAAAGCGAACACGAGTTATACATGACCACATACAATGAATCTGGCTATCAATCCAAGGTTCACACAAGATGACGGAGAGGGTGACGGGATCGTGGAAATGGGAACAGACCAACTGGTCAAAACGCTCAAAAAAAGACGCGCGGCGCGTCATGCTATACGGGAGAGGTCCACGCCACCAACACCTATAAATTCAGACAGACCCTCAGCCCGATTGAAGCACATAACAGAGCAAGAAACAGAGCAAATTCAGTGATTCCTCTGCATCTCATTCGCAGACTAGCAGCCGAGCCGAGAGAAGATGGTGGCCAAGGAGGCGATCCCGCTGCTGACGGCGCACAGGATGGGGCGGCTGGACCTCTCCCACCGGGTGGTGCTCGCGCCGCTCACGCGGTGCCGCTCCTACGGCAGCGTGCCGCAGCCGCACGCGGCGCTCTACTACTCGCAGCGGGCGACCAAGGGCGGCCTCCTCATCTCCGAGGCCACCGACGTCTCCGTCACCGCCAAGGGCTACCCTGATACCCCCGGCATCTGGACGCAGGAGCAGGTCGAAGCCTGGAAGCCTATCGTCGACGCCGTCCACCGCAAGGGCGCGCTCTTCTTCTGCCAGATTTGGCACGTCGGGAGGGTCTCCACGAACGGTAAGCTAGGAATCCCATGCTAGTCACATCTTGTGTTGCTAAACCATGCCTTGAAATTTTTAATCTGATTCTATTCTTCGGGTACTAATTCTGCTTTATGTGTTAATCTTCTACCAAATCAGATTTCCAGCCGGACAAGCAGGCGCCAATCTCCAGCACGGATAAGCAGATAACGCCCGACGCCGAGGCCGGCATAGCCTACTCCAGGCCCCGCCGGCTCAGGATAGACGAGATCCCCACCATCGTCGACGACTTCAGGCGCGCCGCCCGTAACGCCATCGACGCGGGCTTCGATGGCGTGGAGATCCACGGCGCGCACGGGTATCTCCTGGAGCAGTTCATGAAGGACAGCTCCAACGACCGCACCGACGAGTACGGCGGCAGCCTCGAGAACCGGTGCCGTTTCGCGGTGGAGGTGATCGACGCTGTCGTCCGCGAGGTCGGCGCGGACCGCGTGGGCATCAGGCTCTCTCCGTTCGTGGACTACATGGATTGCTACGACTCCGACCCGCATGCGCTCGGCGCGTACATGGTGCAGCAGCTTAACAAGCACCAGGGGTTCCTCTACTGTCACATGGTAGAACCTCGGATGGCCATTGTGGATGGCCGCAGGCAGATACCGCACAGGCTCCTGCCGTTCAGGAAATCGTTCAATGGTACTTTCATTGCCGCTGGAGGGTACGATCGAGATGAAGGCAACAAGGTGGTGGCTGATGGCTATGCTGATCTTGTCGCCTACGGAAGGCTCTTTCTGGCTAATCCAGATTTGCCAAGGAGATTCGAGCTGGGTGCACCTTTGAACAGTTACGACCGCACTACCTTCTACACGCAAGATCCCGTCATAGGCTACACCGACTATCCTTTCCTTGACGACGCAAATGATGAGTAGCTTGTTCACTAGACTTCAGTAATGCTTTATGTAGCATGTATATGTATATGCATATATCCATGTACATTGTATCCTTTCTAGCATTGGTTATTATTTTCCCACAAATATGTACCGACAAGATTTTCATCTACTGATATATGATTATACTTTGCCTTATCTAGTCATGCCAATTGTCCTCGGGTTACCCTCCTTTCTTTACATGGCTACCCCATCCTTTTGGGTGTACAAGGTGTTAGGACCCATTTTGACTCAGTAGCCGGAAAATCACCGAATCCTGCTGCGACAGATGATTTAGGTGAGGCACTCGAGGGAAGGACTTCAGAACATGGAAAATCCGGCAGGACAGACACATGAGCTATGCTCAAGCCTAGCCGACAGGAGGCCGCCATACTTCAGACGACCTGTTATCTTGGTAGTCCGCCACGTTCTATCACGCCGCCATATCCCAGTTGGCCAGCTGGCTTACTTTGAGGCTTCGTTCGGTTTCCAGGGAACCAAACTCTACAAGGATCCAATCCACACGGGAATTGGGTGATCCCCCAATGTCACCCAAATCCGTGCTAACCCCCTCCATTAATTCCACCAACCCCCACAGGTGATTTGGCACGTTCGGTTAAGCCCTGGAGGAATATCAACATATATATACCGTCAAACCTGTTCGGATCACATGCACAATGTGCAGCATCCACTTCTGATCAATCCAACCATTCTGCTAATATCGTCTCATAAACTTTTGATTGAATTACAACGGAATCACAAAATGTAAAGTGTAGCATCCCAGTTGTCTAACATCTGTAATGCTACTTGATCTAGTAATAAAATGGCCACTTCCACAAATAATTGTTGCATCTTCATCATGTCATGTTCATGTCATCATGCCACCTTGCATTTGAGCATCATACAAAAACCCTTTTGTTTTGGTTCTTATCTCATATGCATTATTATTTGTATTTGCCTCTTGATATTGTATTTGGTTCTTGATATATTGTTAAATGCCCAAGTTGAGTTGGGGGCATATCTTCTATTGACTCCACCACCTTTTTCTTTCACCACTTTATAATTCCACCATCCAATTAATATGAGCTTGGCATTTAATTGAGTTTACTTCTAGCTCATGTGGGTTGGGTGGATCCCACTCATAATCTTTTGCTTGGCCTTACTTCATCTTTGGGGATGCACATAAATAAATGCCATGGAATATTATTTTGTTCTCACAAGATAAAACCTAGCATTTAATGCATTTGCATGGGCCATGCAACCATCATCAACTTTGGTCATCTTATGGTTTTTTTTGAACTCTTGAGTGGGTCCTCTCTGTCTTATTCCTGCTTTTGGGCTGGATCCTTTTTAATCTTGCTCATACCTCATCACCTCTTTTCTTCTTTCTCGTTTGGCCATCTTGTTGAGCTTGTGTGGATCATGCTTGATCTAATCAAGACACCAAACCCTCTCTCTCTCTCTCTCTCTCTCTCTCTCTCTCTTAACCTCTAGAAAAACCCTACCCCCCTAAACACCATACCCCATCAAACCCTAAACCCTATCCTCCCTCTTTAAAACATCCCCCACCCATGCGTGGTCATGTGGACATGTAGGCATGCACAAGCCCTAAACCCCTCCCCCTCTCTCTAACCCTCCTACCACTCCTGGTGCTTGTTCATGTGATGCCTTCATCATGTGCTTAAACATGGGCACACCTTCCCTCTCATCTCACCTCTCTCTTTAACCCTAAACCCGAGCCCCTCTAATCCAAACCCTAAACCTTGTCTCTTGTTCCCTCTTGCCTCTCCTCATGGTCAAACCCACTGTTCCATATTCCCCTGAAAAAGTGCAGCAGAATTTGAATTTAGGAGCTGGTTTAAATTTGCATTGGAATAAAAACAAGCAAAACAAATAAAACAAATAGGAAACATAAAGAGGAGAAAACAAACTGGCAGCGACAATCTTGGGCCCACCTAGCAGCCACAGCCCGTTCCTCGCTTCTCCTCCTCTTGGTGGGCCGTAGCAGCCCACCCCTGCCCAAGACTCGCCACGGGCGTCACCTCTTCTCCGTTCGCCTCCTCTCTGCAGACCATAACGGAAAGCAGAGAGGCAGGTCCCGTCAGCGTCGCCCGGCGTCACCCTCCGCCTCTTCTTATCCCCAAGCCGTGGAGGCCTCCTGCAACCCTAGCCTTCCTCTTCCCTCCTCTCCGCCAGTCCCTGTTCCCCATCCTCCCTCCCCGGCAAGAAGTGAGCTGGCCGACGCCATGGTCGCCGTGAGCACCGCCAAGCCGGATCGCACGCCTCGTCCCGCATGTGGGGGTACCTCGAGAGGATCTGACGCCCGGAGCTCGCTTCCTTCTTCTGACCAAGTACTGGGCAGCGCCGCCAAATCCTCCACTCCGACCACCCCGTCCTCGATTCCTCCGGGATCGGTCTAGTGAGCACCCCGGTCCATTTCCTCCTCCTTCTTTGTCGATGCCGTAGCCTTGCCTCGCCGAGATCATCACCAGGCGTCCCCAACCATCTCAGGCCGTTCTTTGTCGGTAGCGTTAATGAACCACGACTAACGGTCGGCCGGATCAAGGCGACCTCGAGAACACCACTATTCTTCACCTTGCCCCGACCGCTACAGGCCTCCTTCGCAAAATCCCCAGACATGAAAGTCATAGCCCTACCTTTCCTCTGCGTTTTTAGTTTTTACATCATCTCCAAATTCGCGTTGTATCCTTCGCCATCGTCCTCGAAAGATCATGAGAAAACCCTCTGTTCTTTGCCTCGGGTCGGCCTCTGTTCGTCGTAGTTTCTCGACGCGTAGAGTCCTCCGTTGGTGGCACCCCAAACACAAAACTTGCAGCCTGTACATCCCTCTTCTTTTTGGTTTTTGCGGTTTAGCGAAATTCGCATCCGTTTGCTCGCCAGGTTCGTTTGAACTTTAGGTCAGCTCGTAGTTTTTCCCTGTTTTCAGCGACAGTTTCGTCAGACTAACCAACCCCCCCAGACGCTTTTCTGCGTAGGCCCCTAGGGTTCCTTGTTATCAACCCGCAGACCCCCGGACCCCACCCGACAGCCACTTGGTTGTTTTGCACAGAGCCCCTCCCCCTTTTGGGCTTCCAACCTTGGTCCTTTGTGCCCACGTGGCTTGTGATGGGCGGCCACCAATGTCCCCACCAAGGATCGGTGGTAGGGTAGCTCTAGTAAGAAAAGCCCACAGCCTTTTTCTTTAATCAATAAAAATTTCAGTAAATGATTATTATCAGATAAATTCATAACTAATTAAATATTTCGAATTTGAATTCAAACCTGGTATGAAAAATGTTTAGTTTTTTGAATGTTAATTCAAATCTTTAATCAAATATTTTCAGAATTAATTTAATTAGTCAACCTTTGACTTTGACCCTATTTATTAATTTTTGCCATAAATAAATTTAAATTCATAATTCCAAATAATACAAATAATATATGTTTTTGAATCAGAAAAATGTGAGGAATTCAAATATGCCATTCAAAATATTATTTGGACACTTTAAATTTCAAGTTGAATTAAATTACAATAAAATGCCCCTAGACCTAAATAAATTAATAACTTTTGTTTTATAACCCCGAATTTGACAAATGATATTTCTAAAATGATCAGCTTGACGAGACCTTTCTGTTTATGCTATCTATGACTTCAATCGCAGCATGCATCATATAAATAAATATTATACAGCAACTAATATGACAATAAAATGGGACCAAAACCCCATAAAAATGTTATTTCTTGTGTTCTACACCTCACCCATGCCATGCTACTTTATTGCCATGCAACTTGTGCATCATTCATCATGGCATGATTGTCTGCTTGACGCATTTTATTCGTATGCTTGTGCACTTTATTTATGTTGGCCCTTGTTTGTTTGGTTCTTCTTCGAGTAGACACTGAGCAGGGGATATATCAAGAGAACAAGGAGCACTACGATCCGTCTCTCGCTTCAACTGAGTTGCCAGGCAAGCACTACCACATGCTCGCATACATACAGTACCTATTGCCTCTATCTTATTCTTGCATCATTGAGTCGCGCTTGCATTAAATTGAATCCCAAGTATTGCATAGCCTTTACTTTTAAACCCCACCAAGCTTGTTCCTCCATCCCATGAGCCATTACTACAGGAGTTGTTTGAGCCATGCGAGTCGAGAACAACATGTGTAGGGTATGTGAGTCTCGATGGATAACGAGGTACCTAAACAACTTAACTCGAGTAGTAATGGGATAACTAATGAAAGTGGCACCGGTGAGCAATATACGCTATTTGGTTTTTCCTGCTCACTTGTGTCCCGAAGACCCAGTACTTGATTCTGTTCCAAGATTATCGCGCTATCCACATCCGGAGGCTTATGGGACCCCCGAGCCGAGCTTGATTGATCTTATTTCTTGGGGCCACAAACTAGTTTGAGGTTTTATTTACTATCCTGTACTTATGCCATGTTACTGTTTATTTACGATTGTGCGAGGAGAACACTGTACTGTTTAGGAATTGTGACCTGTTTACGCTGTATCGACAAGCCCAGTTTTGGGTTCCCAGTCGCTTAGAGCCGGCCCCACAAACCTCGGGTCCGTCTCGAAGTCACTAACCGTTGGTGTACTCAAGGGTGCCCTCAAATATTTCGAATCTGTGATTGCTTTGTCGTGAAGGCCTCGTTGGGTTTTGATTTGGTTTTTCCGAGGTTGATCGAGTGTGTTGCTATTTGTGCACCCCTGCAGGGTAAAACTTTCTGAAAGCCGTGTCCGCGGTTATGGACGACTTGGAGCACAGTTTCTCGATCATAGACAAGCATAACTAAAGTACCGCTTTAATCTGACTAAGTAATTGACTAGTTAATAGTGCAACCCTCATGGAATGGTTAATAAAATTGCCAACGGATGGGGGGTTGTTCATCCGCTTCCTCGTTGGTAAGCGAGGAGGAGGATGGATCTGATGATATTGCTGTTATAACTGTTGTCATTAATTCACGGACATCCGTCTATCTTTAGTTAGGCGGATGGTTAGCGTTTATCTATAGAACTGTAGGGTTTATCTTTCGATGCAATTGCGTCACCCCAGGTTGTGTCCCCTTTAGAGGCATAAAGACTTGCTGAGTACCCTTAGGGTCTCACACGATAAATTATTGGTTCAGATGAACAGGTACACTCGCAGGACGGATACTGGGTGGAAGAGGGCGATGGCGGGCAGCGATCATTCGGTGTAGAGATTCCGGAGCGGGATCCGTGAGATCGTAGGCGGGATGTGCTTATTTCTGTGGCATCTTATGCCGATTTGCTTCTTATCCGTACTCGGACTTTGTTCTGCGTTTTCGCCTGATGCTCTGATGTGTGATGTATGAGGAATTATCCTAAAATATTATATCTATCTAGGTCATTTGAATCTTGCCGTATGGCGTTATATTTCCTTTCTTTCTAGATGGAATGGCTCGATGTACTTTTGTATGGTGGCTTGCATACATACTCATTTGTGTATGTAGTTGATCCCTTCGCACTGGACACGCCCGTCTGAGTCCCGATGAATTGGAAGTGGTTGAGACGGCGAAAGGTCTACCGTGAGTGGCTTTTGGGGCCCCACCGTACTATTTCAACCACTACCGTTCATCGAGCTTGTATCTAGGGCGTAATTCACCGAGGTAGTTACAATTGGTATCGAGCCATCCCGCCTTCGTGGTCTCGCCAAATGGTCGTTGTCGATCTAGCAAATATTTTGGTAGTTATGTATACTAGGAAAACAAAAGCGAGAGTAGGACTGCTTCCACTTTTCTTACCCACCCACCCACCCTTTTCTGGTAAGGAAGTGCAACGTTTTCAATCCTCTTCTTAGAATTCAAACTAGGATTCACGTGTTCTGGGTTTCCGTAGTACCATAGGTTGTGTGTGTGTGTGTGTGTGTGTGTGTGTGTGTGTGTGTGTGTGTGTGTGTGTGTGTAATTCCTTGTCTATCTGTTGCATCCAAGTTGTTATCTAATCAGCCTTTGGTTATCAACTGTTGGTACATTCCATACCGACAGGCTTTTGCAAACCGACGCGATCTATCTGATTCGTTGTTTACCGACGCAATCTGTCTTACTCTTTGTATCCGACGTTATCTTGTTTGGGGTGTTCGTTTCCGTAGTTGCTAATCTTTAGGTTCAACGTGAGAAGAAGGGGGTTAGGATATGTGTTCCACTTGTTCATGTGCGGAGTAATGATTTGAGTGCGGGATGGAGTCGCGACCATACCACTACTCGTATCATTCGCTTTTGTATATTGAATGGGAAGAGTCACTAATCTTGATTCATTAAGTAATTTTGCGCATCTATTGGTATTTTAATGCCGAAATTTGTGGAAAATTTTTCTTTGATATATTCGTGTACCACACTCCTTTTCAGTCGTGTGCGATATTCTTAATATCCTCTAGGTGCTTTGAACTTTGTTGATATTTTAATATCATCTCAGTAATTTGTATCCTTTAATCTTGGTTAATTCCATCTTGGTACTATTTTGGATTATTATTATTCTCCATTATAGTACTGACTTGTGTTTTATATCAATCATAGGATGGCTCCACCACGCCGTTCTGATGAGGACATACCACCTGAACTGGGCTTCGCGCTGTCAAACATCGCCAATGCTTTGGCAGCAATGCAGCAGAACCAACAGCGCTTTGAGGAAAGTGTTCGGAGGAACGAGTTTGCTCCACTAACTCCACCTCCCAAGCGAGGAGACATCAAAATCTTCCTGAAATTCAACCCTCGCCAATTTGATGTTTCTGATCGACCACTGGATGCGGATGATTGGTTGCGTGAGATGTCAAGGCTGCTCGAGACTGCTGATGTTCCTGAGCAGGAGTGGGTAAAGTGTGCTACTCACCTTCTAAAGGGAGATGCAGCTCTCTGGTGGGAGAATTACTTGAAGGCAAGTGCCTTGGTTTTCAGCCCTACTTGGGAAAGGTTCACGGAGCGTTCAAGGAGCAGATTCTGTCGAAATTGTTATGGAAAGGATGAAGGAAGCTTTTCTCAACCTTAAGCAGGGAAACGATAATGTCAACACCTATATCAGGAACTTCATGAATCTTTCTCGTTATGGTGGCGATGAGATATCTGATGACAAGAAGAAACAAAAGAGGTTCAGGCAAGGGCTCAATGCATCGATCAAGTATGCAATCACACATGCAAGGCCGGCATCTTTTCTGGAACTTCAGCACACAACTCTGCAAGAGGAAGCAAGTAGGCAAGTGTTTGAGGAGTCCAAGAAACACAACCGTGATGCATCAAGCTCTTCAGCTATGGCAGCTCCTTCTAAGCGGCGTGTCTGGGTTCCCAACACCCCACCGTCGCTCCCGGCTCCACCAAGACCTGCAAGTTACGCGTCAAGGCCACTAAACTTCACCACTGCGGCTCCCAGGGGCTACAACCACCACTACCCTGGAGCGCCTGGCGGAGTCCCTGGCTACGTTGCTCCACGTCCACCTGGTGCTTGTTTCACGTGCGGAGACCCTGGGCATCTAAACTGGAACTGCCCGTTGAAAAACAAAGCTCTTCCTCCACCCCCGCCAAGATCTGCAGCAAGCTCTCCTTTGGTTCGTGCACCACCACCTCGGGCTCTCAACATCAACACCAAGCCCGGTCTCGTTGCTCGTGCCAATGTCAACGCCGCTGAGCATGCACTGAGTTGTGATGGGTATGCTTCCGTTAACTCGGTCCACGCACGAGTTTTGTTTGATTACGTGCATCGCATTCTTTGTTACGCATAAGTTTGCACAAGAGCATGACCTGGATAGGGTTCCTTTATCACGTCGTCTGCGGTGGTGCTATCTCTGGTTCAAACATGAGGGCTGCTCATATCGGCCATGGCAATCAAATTGAGATTGGTGGCTCTTCGTTCTCGGCTTCCTTAATTCTTACGGGCAATTCGACATTGATGTCATCTTGGGCATGGATTGGTTGACAAATGCAAATCAGCTGTGATTGATTGTCTTTGAACGCTCGGTTTCTCTGAAGATTCTGAAGGCCATATAGTCTTTTCTCCAAGTTTGACTCCTGCTGTCCAGCTTTTCTCTTTGGCGGCTCTGAATGATGATGCTATGGAAGCTATTCAGAGTGTACCGGTGGTCTGTGAGTTCCCAGATGTATTTCCTGAAGAGTTGCCGGGTATGCCTCCGGATCGTGAGGTTGAGTTTGTAATTGAGCTTGAACCTGGAACGGCTCCTATCTCCAAGCGGCCTTATAAAATGGGTCCTTCTGAGTTGGCTGAACTCAAACGGCAACTTGATGAACAAGAGAAGTTGGGTTTCATTCAACACAGTACTTCTTCTTGGGGTAGCCCAACAATCTTTGTGAAGAAGCGTGACAGAACTGATAGACTTTGTGTTGACTATCGGGCTCTCAATGCTAAAACCATCAAGAACAAATATCCTCTTCCGCGGATTAATGATCTCTTCGACCAGCTAGCTGGAGCTGTGGTGTTCTCTAAGCTGGATTTGAGGAGTGGTTATCACCAAATCAATATTCGCAAGGAAGATGTGCCTAAAACAGCTTTCACCATCCGCTATGGCCTGTATGAGTACACGGTCATGTCTTTCGGTCTCACCAACGCACCTGCTACCTTCTCGAGGCTGATGAACTCGGTTTTCATGGAGTACCTTGATAAGTTCGTGGTGGTCTATCTGGATGACATCCTAGTCTATTCCAAGTGAAAGGAAGAGCATGAAGAACACCTGCGGTGTGTCCTAAACAAGCTTCGTGAGAACCGCTTGTATGCAAAGTTCTCAAAGTGTGAGTTTTGGCTGCCTGAAGTAACTTATCTTGGCCATGTCATCTCTGCCAAGGGCATTGCAGTCAACCCGGAAACTGTGAAGACAATTGTTGAATGGCTTCCTCCTGTTAATGTCAAAGAAATGCGGAGTTTCCTTGGGTTGGCTAGTTATTGCCGTCGCTTCGTTCAGAACTTCTCGAAGATAGCGAAGCCTCTTACCGATCTCCTCAAGAAAGGCAAGAAATACCTTTGGACTCCTGCATGTCAAGCAAGTTTTGAGACACTCAAAGAGAAGCTCACTTCCACACCAGTCTTGGTTCCTCCGGATACATCTAAGCCTTTCCAGATATTCTGTGACGCCTCTTTGCAAGGATTGGGTGCGGTCCTTATGCAAGAGAAACAGGTGGTTGCTTATGCCTCTCGACAGTTGAAGACGCATGAGATCAACTATCCCACACATGACCTCGAGCTCGCAGCAGTTGTCTTTGCTTTGAAGCTATGGAGGCACTACTTGCTTGGCAACCGATGTGAGATCTTTTCTGACCACAAGAGTTTGAAGTATATCTTCACTCAGCCTGATCTCAACCTTCGGCAGAGGAGATGGATTGAAGCAATCAATGATTTTGATTTGACCATCAACTACACTCCGGGCAAAGCTAATGTCATGGCCGATGCTCTCAGCCGCAAAGCTTATGTCAACAACCTCATGATGGAAGAACAACAACCTCTCTTGTGCGAGGAATTCCACTCAACTCGAAATTGTGGAACAAGGGCATCTCTGAACCTTCCGCTACTCCTCTCTTGGAAGAAAAGATTCGCTCTCGTCGACTTGGTGATCCGCACACCAAAAGATCATCTCTAAACTTGAGCTTCAAGTATGAGTCCTTCCACGTTGATGATCAAGGCACGCTTTTCTTTGAACACCGGATGTTTGTTCGAACTACAGGTTTGAGAGAGCAAGTTCTCAAGGAGGCGCATGATTCGGTTCTTTCTATCCATCTGCAGACAAAGATGTACATGGACTTGAAAACACAATATTGGTGGCCTGGTTTGAAACGGTATTGTGCCAAGTATGTCTCGGAGTGTGATGTCTGCCGCAGAGTGAAAGCTGTCCATCAGAAACCTTTCGGTCTTCTATGAAACCTCCGGAATGGAAATGGGAGAAAGTAGAGATGGACTTCATCACTGGTTTTCCAAGGTCGCAGAAGGGCAACAATGCAATCTTTGTTGTCATCGACAGGCTTTCCAAAGTGGCTCATTTCTTCCCCGTCAAGGAAACAATTGCTGGAATTCAGTTGGCTGAGCTCTATATCAACAGAATTGTCTCTCTGTATGGGGTTCCGCTTGAGATCAGTTCAGACCGTGGAAGCATCTTCACTTCCAAGTTCTGGGAGAGTTTCCAAAATGCTTTAGGGACAAAGTTGAACTTCAGCACTGCTTACCACCCTCAGTCACAAGGACAAGTTGAAAGGATCAATCAGATTCTGGAGGATATGCTTCGTGCTTGCGTTATCTCTTTTGGCATGAAGTGGGAGGAATGTCTTCCTTATGCTGAATTCTCGTACAACAACAGCTTCCAGAAAAGTCTGAAGATGGCACCATTTGAGGCTCTCTATGGTCGCAAGTGCAGAACTCCGATTGGTTGGTCAGGTGCAGGAGAAAGAATATGGTTTGGCCCTGACATTGTAACTCAAGCGGAGGAGAAGGTGCATATCATTCTTGAGAACCTGAAGATTGCTCAAAGTCGCCAGAAGAGAAATTATGACAGAAACACACGGACATGGTGTATGCCCCGGTGATCTCGTCTACCTTCGTGTCACTCCCATGAGAGGCACACACCGCTTGTATCAAAGGAAAGGGCTCCTAGATACATCGGTCCTTTCAAGATTCGTGGTAGAAGAGGAGAAGTTGCTTATGCCCTCGAGCTCCGGAAAAACTCAAAGTCCATGATGTTTTCCACATCTCTCAACTCAAGAAGTGCTTCAAAGATCCCGCAGACCGTGGATCATGAGCTAATCGATCTCCAAGAAGACTGTCTTATCAAGAACACCCCACAAAATCCTTGAGACCGCAGAAAGAAGGACTCGCAACAAGTCCATCAAGTTACGCAAGGTGCGTGGTCACACCATTACATTGATGAAGCCACTTGGGAACGTGAAGATGAACTCCGTGCCAACTATCCTACCCTCTTTGTGTCTTCTTCTTCTTCCTAGAATCTCGGGGCGAGATTCCTGTTTAGTGGGGGAGAGTTGTAGCATCCCAGTTGTCTAACATCTGTAATGCTACTTGATCTAGTAATAAAATGGCCACTTCCACAAATAATTGTTGCACCTTCATCATGTCATGTTCATGTCATCATGCCACCTTGCATTTGAGCATCATACAAAAACCCTTTTGTTTTGGTTCTTATCTCATATGCATTATTATTTGTATTTGCCTCTTGATCTTGTATTTGGTTCTTGATATATTGTTAAATGCCCAAGTTGAGTTGGGGGCATATCTTCTATTGACTCCACCTTTTTCTTTCACCACTTTATAATTCCACCATCCAATTAATATGAGCTTGGCATTTAATTGAGTTTACTTCTAGCTCATGTGGGTTGGGTGGATCCCACTCATAATCTTTTGCTTGGCCTTACTTCATCTTTGGGGATGCACATAAATAAATGCCATGGAATATTATTTTGTTCTCACAAGATAAAACCTAGCATTTAATGCATTTGCATGGGCCATGCAACCATCATCAACTTTGGTCATCTTATGGTTTTTTTGAACTCTTGAGTGGGTCCTCTCTGTCTTATTCCTGCTTTTGGGTTGGATCCTTTTTAATCTTGCTCATACCTCATCACCTCTTTTCTTCTTTCTCGTTTGGCCATCTTGTTGAGCTTGTGTGGATCATGCTTGATCTAATCAAGACACCAAACCCTCTCTCTCTCTCTCTCTTAACCTCTAGCAAAACCCTACCCCCCCTAAACACCATACCCCATCAAACCCTAAACCCTATCCTCCCTCTTTAAAACATCCCCCACCCATGCGTGGTCATGTGGACATGTAGGCATGCACAAGCCCTAAACCCCTCCCCCTCTCTCTAACCCTCCTACCACTCCTGGTGCTTGTTCATGTGATGCCTTCATCATGTGCTTAAACATGGGCACACCTTCCCTCTCATCTCACCTCTCTCTTTAACCCTAAACCCGAGCCCCTCTAATCCAAACCCTAAACCTTGTCTCTTGTTCCCTCTTGCCTCTCCTCATGGTCAAACCCACTGTTCCATATTCCCCTGAAAAAGTGCAGCAGAATTTGAATTTAGGAGCTGGTTTAAATTTGCATTGGAATAAAAACAAGCAAAACAAATAAAACAAATAGGAAACATAAAGAGGAGAAAAACAAACCTGGCAGCAATCTTGGGCCCAGCCTAGCGACCACAGCCCGTTCTCGCCCTCCCTCTTGGGCCCATAGCCACCCCCTGCCCAAGACCCTTCGCTCACAGGCGCCCTGTACCTCTTCTCCGTTCGCCCTCCTCTCTGCAGACACGCAGACGGAAAGCAGCAGAGGAGCAGGTCCCCGTCGCGTCGCCGTCAGCCGCGTCACCCCTCCGCCCTTCTTATCCCCAAGCCGTGGAGGCCCCCTGCAACCCTAGCCTTCCTCTTCCCCTCCTCTCCGCCGCCGTCCCCTGTTCCCCTGTCCATCCTCCCTCCATGACAACAAAGCGAGCAGCACTGACGCCATGGTCCCCGTGAGCACCGCCAAGCCGGATCGACGCCTCGTCCGCCTGGCTGGGGGTACCTCGAGGAGTCAGACGCCCAGGAGCTCTGCTTCCCCTTCTTCCTGACCAAGTACCGGAGCAGCGCAACCGTCGCCGTCCTCCACTCCGACCACCCCCGTCCTCGATTCCTCTGGGGATCGGTCTAGGTGAGCACCCCGGTCCATTTCCCCTCCTCCTTCTTTGCTGATCTGCACCGTAGCCTTGCCTCGGCCGAGGATCATCACCAGGCCGGCGTCCCCCAACCATCTCAGGCGTTCTTTGCCGGTGGCGTTAGCTGAACCCTGACTAACGAAGCCGCTCGACAGATCAGCAGCAGCCTCGAGAACACCCCTGTTCTTCACCTTGCCCCGACCGCTACAGGCCTCCTTCGCAAAATCCCCAGACATGAAAGTCATAGCCCTACCTTTCCTCTGCGTTTTTAGTTTTTACATCATCTCCAAATTCGCGTTGTATCCTTCGCCATCGTCCTCGAAAGATCATGAGAAAACCCTCTGTTCCTGACGATGAATTTCAGTTTTTGCCTCGGGTCGGCCTATGTTCGTCGTAGTTTCTCGGCGCGTAGAGTCCTCCGTTGGTGGCACCCCAAACACAAAACTTGCAGCCTGTACATCCCTCTTCGTTTTTGGTTTTTGCGGTTTAGCGAAATTCGCATCCGTTTGCTCGCCAGGTTCGTTTGAACTTTAGGTCAGCTCGTAGTTTTTCCCTGTTTTCAGCGACAGTTTCGTTAGACTAACCAACCCCCCCCGACGCTTTTCTGCGTAGGACCCTAGGGTTCCTTGTTATCAACCCGCAGACCCCGGACCCCACCCGACAGCCTCTTGGTTGTTTTGCACTGAGCCCCTCCCCCTTTTGGGCTTCCAACCCGCGGTCCCGCTGTGCCCACGTGGCTTCGCTGCGCAGTGGGCCGGGCCACCTGTGTCCCCACCAGTCAGTGACTGGGGTAGCTCTAGCCCGAGTAAGAAAAGCCCACAGCCTTTTTCTTTAATCAATAAAAATTTCAGTAAATGATTATTATCAGATAAATTCATAACTAATTAAATATTTCGAATTTGAATTCAAACCTGATATGAAAAATGTTTAGTTTTTGAATGTTAATTCAAATCTTTAATCAAATATTTTCAGAATTAATTTAATTAGTCAACCTTTGACTTTGACCCTATTTATTAATTTTTGCCATAAATAAATTTAAATTCATAATTCCAAATAATACAAATAATATATGTTTTTGAATCAGAAAAATGTGAGGAATTCAAATATGCCATTCAAAATATTATTTGGACACTTTTAATTTCAAGTTGAATTAAATTACAACAAAATGCCCCTGGACCTAAATAAATTAATAACTTTTGTTTTATAACTCCGAATTTGACAAATGATATGTCTAAAATGATCAGCTCGACGAGACCTTTCTGTTTATGCTATCTATGACTTCAATCGCAGCATGCATCATATAAATAAATATTATACAGCAACTAATATGACAATAAAATGGGACCAAAACCCCATAAAAATGTTATTTCTTGTGTTCTACACCTCACCCATGCCATGCTACTTTATTGCCATGCAACTTGTGCATCATTCATCATGGCATGATTGTCTGCTTGACGCATTTTATTCCTATGCTTGTGCACTTTATTTATGTTGGCCCTTGTTTGTTTGGTTCTTCTTCGAGTAGACACTGAGCAGGGGATATATCAAGAGAACCAGGAGCACTACCCAGATCCGTCTCTCGCTTCAACTGAGTTGCCAGGCAAGCACTACCACATGCTCGCATACATACAGTACCTATTGACTCTATCTTATTCTTGCATCATTGAGTCGCGCTTTCATTAAATTGAATCCCAAGTATTGCATAGCCTTTACTTTTAAACCCCACCAAGCTTGTTCCTCCATCCCATGAGCCATTACTACAGGAGTTGTTTGAGCCATGCGAGTCGTAGAACAACATGTGTAGGGTATGTGGGAGTCTGATGGATAACGAGGTACCTAAACAACTTAACCTGAGTAGTAATGGGATAACTAATGAAAGTGGCACCGGTGAGCAATATCTGCTATTTGGTTTTTCCTGCTCACTTGTGTCCCGTAAGACCTCGAGTACTTGATTCCTGTTCCAAGATTATCCGCGCTATCCACATCCGGGAGGCTTATGGGACCCCCTGAGCCAGAGCTTGATTCAGTCTTATTTCTTGGGGCCACAAACTAGTTTGAGGTTTTATTTACTATCATGTACTTATGCCATGTTACTGTTTATTTACGATTGTGCGAGGAGCACTGCATCTGTTAGGAATTGTGACCTGTTTACGGTATCGACAAGCCCAGCTTTTGGGTTCCCGTCGCTTAGAGCCGGCCCACAAACCTCGGGTCCGTCTCAAGTCACTAACCGCTTGGTGTACTCAAGGGTGGCCCCAAATAATTCTGAATCCTGTGATTGCTTTGTCGTGAAGGCCTCGTTGGGTTTTGATTTGGTTTTTCCGAGGTTGATCGAGTGTGTGTTGCTATTTGTGCACCCCTGCAGGGTAAAACTTTCTGAAAGCCGTGTCCGCGGTTATGGACGACTTGGAGCACAGTTTCTCGATCATAGACAAGCATAACTAAAGTACCGCTTTAATCTGACTAAGTAATTGACTAGTTAATAGTGCAACCCTCATGGAATGGTTAATAAAATTGCCAACGGATGGGGGGTTGTTCGTCCGCTTCCTCGTTGGTAAGCGAGGAGGAGGATGGATCTGATGATATTGCTGTTATAACTGTTGTCATTAATTCAGGATATCCGTCTTTCTTTGGTTATGCGGATGGTTAGCGTTTATCTATAGAACTGTAGGGTTTATCTTTCGCTGCAATTGCGTCACCCCAGGTTGTGTCCCCTTTAGAGGCATAAAGACTTGCTGAGTACCCTTAGGATCTCACACGATAAATTATTGGTTCAGATGAACAGGTACACTCGCAGGACGGATCTTTGGGTGGAAGAGGCCGATGACGTGGCAACGATCGCTCGTGTAGAGATTCCGGAACGGGATCCGTGAGATCTGTGGGCGGATGTGCTTATTTCGTGGCATCTTATGCCGATTTGCTTCTTATCCGTATCGGACTTTGTTCTGCCGTTCCTGATGCTCTGATGTGTGATGTATGAGGAATTATCCTAAAATATTATATCTATCTAGGTCATTTGAATCTTGCCGTATGACGTTGCTATATTTCCTTTCTTTCTAGATGGAATGACTCTGATGTACTTTTGTATGGTGGCTTGCATACATACTCATTTGTGTATGTAGTTGATCCTTCGCTTCGACACGCCCGTACAGGTCCCGATGAATTGGAAGTGGTTGGGACGGCCGAAAGGTCTACCCGTGAGTGGCTTTTGGGGCCCCACCGTACTATTTCAACCACTACCGTTCATCCAGGCTTGTATCTAGGAGCGTAATTCACCGAGGTAGTTACATAAAGCATATACAAAAACTTGGCCTTTCCATCGTATCAAATTTTCCACAATCCAGAATGCTACACATTTCATACATGAAACACTAGATCTTCTGGAGGTTTGGAGACAAAAAAACAAACATATTCCTTTTGATCACATCGGCTAAACTCATGTTTATGTAGACAAATACCAATATAATTAAAGTCACTCTAGCCAAGAGCTTTTCCAACAACATTCCTGATGGGAGGTCACAACTGCAACCTGTGCACCCCGAGTCTTTTGTCACACCACACTAGCTATCTTTCTCCATTACACGTCCATAGTATTTCTAAAATCATGCCACAAAGAAAATATTCAAATATGATTATGTGAGAAGCTCATAGAATCACTTTCGGAAGACAAATACACATGTTATTGAATACTCCCTCCGATTGGAAATATAAGATGTTTTAGGTTTGTGAATGAGATGTATCTAGACACCTTTTAGTGTCTAGATTCGTTTGAACCTATATACTAAAAGTTGTCTAAATACATCTCTTTCACAAACCTAAAACATCTTATATTTCTAAACGGAGGGAATAGAAGATAATTTGCTTGAATATTGTCCTCCCAAATAGATGAGGACGCATAGGATAAAAACATTCATGTAACAGAACAAGGATATGATGTATGCAAGTCCTCCCAATTTCGATCTACTACCCTACCTGGAAAGTGGCCGGTCGAGCGAGATGGTGTAGAGAGCGAAGAACGCTACTGGCAACTCCAGGATGAGGTAAGCCCCCGCCACATCACACATGCTGCCAGCAGCCATGCTCGATAAGTCAATCGGTTGCCGCTAGCCTTACTACCTGTAGATCTACTGATAAATGATGACTGGTCTATCTCTTTCTAGGACTTTTGACACACTCTCTAGTCTATTCATGCACTAACAAGGTTACGATGCAAATACGATAATGTGCTGATCATCTTCTAATCCTATTGGAAGCGACAAACATAAAGATCATGTGCTGATCAAAAAATGTCTCCAAAACTAGGAATATAAATATAGTCCCAATAGTCTGATCTGAAGCATAGGGCTTATAGCATTGTCCTACTAAAATAAGTCCAAGTAAACAATTCCTTATTAAAGTTCATAACTACTGATGTACTGGCTATAATATAATATAATTATTCCCTTCATTAATTTGATACATTACATAGATATAGTTTATGGCATAGTCTGATCTGAAGCACACGCACATTTCTAAGTCCTCAATATGGCTATGTGTTTCAAAACCACATCAAATTCAGATTCTGGAGAGGAAATTACGAATACAACTACCGAGCCAACAAGTCAAAAAATCCAGGTTCTCGAGAGGAAAATCACAAAGCTTCGTCCCCAATACAAGTACCTAATCAATTTCATAATACATTATAGTTCTGGCACTTTAATCATTCAATATAAAAGAGAAACAACCCGAAGCCTGAGTGGGCAAGAAGGCCGGCTTGTCCAAGACAACAGGACAACTATCATACTTCACCCGGCGTACCCCACCGTCCTATCTCAGCAGGTTAGATGTCCGACTTTCTGTTGGAGACCCCTACGCGATCAACCGTTTTCATCCCGGCTTACTAGCCAACCACCTGCCTATTTTTTTCGGTTGAAACCCGTTTTTGCTACAAAACCGATTTTACTATAAAATAACCTGTTTTTGCTACATGTAGCAAAATATGGTTCAACCCGAAAATAGAAAAATAGACCGGACCTCGCCGGAAATTTTGCCAGAGACTTTCGCCAGAGATCTTATAGCAAAAACTTCGCACTAGTGTAGCAAAATCACGAAACGGTGATGTAAAAAATGTGCTAATGTAGCAAAAAGAACGACGTCGCCGGAGATATCGCCGGTAGCTTCAGCAGCAAAACCGATTTTGCTGAGCACTTTCGTCAAAAAATGTCGTAGCAATACTTTGTGCTATTATAGCAAAAATATAGAACAGAAATAGCAAAAAATTGCTACTATTGTAGCATCGCCCTATAGAAAAATCTCAAGACGCATCTATTGGTCGGTACCATCGCGACCCTTCATTTGTAGCAACGACGACCACCTCCAGTAGCGTCGTCGTCATGCATGTATAGCACCACGCTGAACAAGAAGAAGTAGCACCACCATAGACACGGGGAAGCACCACCACCGGCGCCAGCAACACCTACCACCAGAAACCGGCGCAAAGCCACCACCGACACGAGCAGCAGGACGTCGTGACGTGGAACACGATGATGGCCGGGTATATGCACCGGGGAGACCCAGGCGCCGCCATCGCGATGTTCTGCCAGCTGATGCAACAGCAGGATCAACAGACGCTGAGGCCCACCGCGGTCACCATGGCCACCGTGGTGACGGCTTGCACGCAGGTGGGGGACTTTGCCTTGGGCCGCGCCGTCCATCTTTCAGTCCGGCAGCTAAGGATGATCCCCGACGCCATGCTCAGCAACGCCCTCATGGACATGTACTTCAAGTGCGGAAACGTGGACCACGCGCTCGAAGTCTTCGGCACCATGCCGGGCGTTCCAAACCTCTTCTGCTGGAACACGGTGATCGCGGGGCTCGGCAGGAACGGCCTGTTAGCATAAACCCTCCTGAGATTCTCCTTTACTGTTTTCCTCTAGGAAATAACCCGTGTCGTGTTTGTGTGTGCCTGTACACCCCACGATACATAGTTTAAATTCAGATAAGTCTAGATAGACTAGGTCGCTACATGACCATCGTGGGATGGCACGATTTCAGTTCATGCACTGGCATCATAGCTGGATCAGAGCGGACGTGGGATAGCGCGTCGTTAGTGCTCAGTCCTCGCTATTATTTCATTTTGATCTCCTTTGTAATCGGATCTGACAGAGGTCGGTAAAATAACAGAGAAATAGAAAACGCAGTACACTTTTTACACTGCACAAAAACTCTGTCTTCCTCATGTGCTCTCTGAAATCCTTCATTGATGACCGCCGCAACAACAACACGTGGTATCAGTGCCATGTCCAAGACTCCGTCGGAGAAGCTGAAGGCCGTGTCTGAGACACAGGGAAGCGGCAAATCCAAGCCATGGGGGACCCAGGGTCGCTGCACCTCTCTGTCTCCGGCCGTGAGACGCGGCAGGAGCCCGTCGCGGTGCGGTGGTGGCGAGATGGTCGTGCGGGAGTGCGTCGTGCGGGAGAGCACCGGCTCCGCGCACTACCCAACTCTCACCCGCTCGAACTACCCGGAGTGGTCTATGGTAATGAGGGTGCAGCTCCAGGCGCAGCACCTCTGGGACGTGATTCAGTACGGCGCCGACAAGGAAGATGACGATCGCGCGACGCTCGCTGCCCTTCTCCGTGCCGTCCCGCCGGAATTGGTGCGCACGCTGGCGGTCAAAGACTGCGCCAAAACGGCGTGGGAGACGATCAAGACCATGCGGCTCGGATGCGAGCGCGTGAGGGAGGACAAGGCGCAGGCGCGCCGCCGCGAGTGGGAAGAGCTCCGGTTCAAGGCCGGCGAGTCCATCAAGGATTTCACGATCCGGTTGATGGCCATTTTCAACGATCTCGAGCTGCTCGGGGACCCCGTCGATGAGTACAAAGCCGTGCTCAAATACCTGTGTGTCGTCCCCAAGAAGTACCGCATGATGGCAATGGCCATCGAGCAGACCGTCAACCTCAGGTCCCTCACCATTGAGGAACTGATCGACCGTTTCATCACGGCGGAAGAGGGGTACGAGCTGGACGACATCACCGACGGCACCGGCAAGCTGCTCCTGACCAAGGAGGAGTGGGCGTCGAGGCAACGCCAGAGCGCGCAGGGCGCGTTGTCTGGCGGCCATGGGCGAAGCTCCCAGTAGGGCAAGGTAGGACAGCCGCCCTACCTTGATTTTTGGCAAGAAGCTTTAGATACGTATGTATTTTCTGAACATTTTGAGTGGTCATACGCTGAAAACGGACTTCGTATGAGAAAGTTATACTTGTTTTAGTGAACACTGCACAAAACTGATTCCGGATTGAAATAAGGTTTAGATATAGTCTAGTTTTAAACCAACTGTTTCTCTTTGCAACATCTAATTCTCAATCTAATAAAATTAGACTCTAAACAATATCCTAGATGGGGTATCTAAGGAGGACCCGAGAGTTATTTGGCCATCTTATGGCATGTGGCCAGAACTAACTCTAATTATATGATGGTTTATGTTTTATGTTTCTATTTTGGCTTGTACATACTATTGATCTAAAATTCTAGTTGACATTCTGGCTCAATTGGAGAAATGATGGTTTAGATCCCTCCTGAAAGATGTGAATTCGCGCAAAAATGATATTACAATCCTAAGTATGGATGAAATGCTAACAAAATGAGTAAAAAGTAATTAAAAGAGAGAATACGCTAGGTCACTATTGATTATTTTGGGGTATGTACACTTTCTATTATTCTATAGAATCTATTACAACTGATTTTGATTGTTGCTTTGATGAGTTGTCGTTAGAGTTTCTTCAGAACTTTTTGTAGACTCAAGTAACTAATTTTATAGTTTCAATGTGAACGAGATTTCTCAGTTTAGGGAGATTTATCTTATTATGAACATGAGCCTATATAAGATAACTTAAAGCTATTTGTTATGCATATGCGAAGAATTAAAGATTTTGGAGATTATGTTAATATTTGAATGATACATCATGCTTCATATCCTTTATCGCCTTGTTGATTTGGCATTACTTTTACTCGTAGCGACAACAGTTGAAAGAGTTTTGTCAATGGCAAAAAATCATCAAAAATGAGTTGGTACTTACTTTTATTGGAGTTCGCCCTACCTCGAATTTTTTCCGTCCTCCGCCACTGCTGGCGGCGACAAGGGCGGCAAGGGCATGCATAAGCCCAAACCGCACGACGGCGACAAGGCCGCGCACGGCTCCGATGGCGTTCTGGAGCACCGGAAGGGCAACTGCCGTTACTGTGGCAAACCTGACCACTGGGCCAAGGAATGCCGCAAGGACAAGCGTGATCGAGAGCGCGGGATCCAAGGCGGTGAGGTCACCAATCTCGCCCAGGTTGAGGAGATAGAGAAGCCTAGCCTTCTCATGGCGCAAGTGTGCACGGTGGTGCACGCCGCTGAAGACGCTCCTGAAGAGGTGTACCCGAATGAGGAGCGGGTCATTCCAGTGCCGACCCCAGATGGCATATGGTACTTGGATAGCGGCGCGAGCAGCCACATGACTGGCGTCCGCGAGATGTTCGCATCCCTCGACGAGTTCGTGCATGGCACGGTTCGTTTTGGCGACGGCTCCATTGTCAGCATCAAGGGCCGCGGCACTGTCGTCTTTGAGTGCCTCACCGACGACCACCGCGTCCTTGGAGACGTGTATTACATACCAAGCCTCAAGAGCAACATTGTCTCGTTGGGTCAGCTTGATGACAATGGGTGCAAGATCACCATCGAGGATGGTGTGATGAGCATCCTGGACAGGACACGCAAGGTGCTCGCCCGGGTACACCGCACTGGAAACCGCCTGTACACGGTGTGCCTGCCGCTGGCCACGCCAGTAAACCTGCTGGCGCAGAAGGACAACAACAATGCGTGGCTCTGGCACGGCCGGTACGGACACCTCCACTTCCGTGCGCTGCGCACACTTGCTCGAAAAGGCATGGCGCGTGGGCTACCGGAGATAGACCACGTCGAGGAATTCTGTGACGGCTGCGCGCTCGGGAAGCAACACCGACATCCATTCCCTCAAGCCAGCACGTTCAGGGCACGACGCACATTGGAGCTGGTTCACACGGACCTGTGCAGCCCGATCAATCCTACCGCCGGCGGCCGCAAGTACTTCATCCTTGTCGTCGACGACTGCACGCGCTACATGTGGCTCAAGCTGCTCCGGACGAAGGACAAGGCTCTCTCTTTCTTCAAGAAGGTCAAGGCTGCTGCGGAGGCCGGGCGGGAGTGCAAGCTGCTTGCATTCCGTTCAGATCGCGGAGGGGAGTTCAACTCTGGCGAGTTCGTTGAGTTCTGCGACGCCAACGGCATTAACCACCAGACCACGACACCGTACACTTGTAGGGTTCGCAGCATAGAAAACAAAAAATTTCCTACGATGTGAACTATATACCAAGATCTATCTACTAGATACAAACAACGGGCGGATGTATATCCATAGAGAACATACCCTTGAAGACCGACAAAGCTTAACGAGTTCAACTCGTGGTTGATGTAGACGATATCTTGGCGATCTCAAGATCGAGAGGAAGTCCTAGCGCCGCAAATCAGCAGCGCATCCGTGCTCGCACACACGTTCGAGGCACCGAGCAACCTCCGCCTCCTCGCTCCAGCGATGCAGCGGAAGCACAACTCTTTATTGCCGAATAGCCACCGGGAACATGTATCTCGCTAGTCCGAGACCATGGGGGATAAATTCTAGAGGGGGAGAGAGATCCTTCACGAGGAGGTGTGAGAGACAAGTGAGGAGGGGGATCCTTTTATAGGAGGAGGGGGGGGGGGCACCCAAGGGGGTGGCCGCCAGCCATGGGGGCTGCCCCCTTCCCTCCTTCATTCATGTGGGTGGACACTCCACTCACAAAATGCCCTTTAAAATCCCTCCACTCAAAAGTCCACTCAAATTTCCATTAAATTTCCACCAAATTTAATGCAAACTCTCATTAAATAAAACTCTTTTATTTTATTCAGAATTTTGTCAATTACTTTAATGACAAACATTCACAAATAACCCCTTGCTAGAATTCTATTTCACATGCATAACCACTTTATGCAATTTCACCCGAAAACCTGTTTCGGTATCTAGTGAAATAAATTCCTGCGCTTATTCATTCCTTCGCATGAAACATTTGCTCCAATTGGATGTCGGTGTCTCTTAAGTGTGTCACCCTACCGCTCATGAATAATGCGGACATGATCGAGACCCTCTCGATCAATAATCGAAGCGGATCCGAGACCCATAATCGACTCTACACATTCAACGATGACTTTCTTGTGATCGTCGGAACCTTTTACGCTAGTATCTTAATCTCTTTGTTTCACGATATATTACATGTCCGAGATTCGATCATCGGTATCTCCATACCTAGTTTGATCTCGTTATCGACATGCACTCTTTTCTCGTTCTCATGATATAACATTCTAGTGATCAAATCACTTGCTTGCAAGCTAATCAATGTGATATCACCGAGAGGGCCCAGAGTATATCTATCCGTCATCGGGATGAACAAATGCCACTCTTGATCCATGAGCCTCAACATAACACTTTATTAGTTCTGAACCCATCTTTATAATCACCTGTTACGGTGACGTTTGATGTTATCAAGAATCTCTTCCGGTGTTAGTGATTGACATGATCTCATGGTCTAAGGATTAGGATCACTTCGTAAGTTGTTATAGCAATATAAACTCAATGACTTTGATCGTAATGCTATACTTCGGATGAATGTTCATCACACCATTACACTAATGTTGTGATCCCGTTATTAACAACATCCAATGTCCATGATCAGAAAACTTTGATCATCTTGTTAATCAACGAGCTAGTTTATGAGAGAGGCATAACTAGGAACTTTCTGTTTGTTTATTAAACACATATGTATTAACGTTTCCGTATCAATACAATTATAGCATGCAAAATAAACATCTATCATATACTTGGAATACACATAATAAACACTTTATTATTGCCTCTCAGGGCATATTCCCTTCAACACCTTCGATACCTTGTGAATACAAGACCTGACATCGCGTATGCGGTGGGAATTGCTAGCCGTTACATGGAGGCTCCAAACAAGCAGCACTGGGCGCTGATAAAACAGATCGTGAGATATGTACATGGTACAATTAGATATGGGTGCTGTTACAGATCAGATCAGAGAAATGTTGTATTGACAGGTTTCAGTGACAGTGACCTTGCAGGAGATGTTGATGAACAGAAAGAGCACATCTGGAGTTGTCTTCTTCCTAGGAGGTAATGTCATAACCTGGAGTTCACAGAAGCAAAAGGTTGTTGCTGTTTCTTCTTGTGAAGCTGAGTATGTAGCAGCAGCAAGTGCAGCATGTCAGGGCGTTTGGCTCAGCCGTTTACTTGCTGAAATGGTTGGTCAAGCACCAGAAAAGTTCACACCGAGGGTGGACAACAAGTCAGCATTAGCACTCGCAAAGAATCCAGTGCACCATGATAGAAGCAAACACATAGATCCCAAGTATCACTTCATCGGATCTTTCATTGAGGAGGGGAAGGCTGACGTCCTACACATTGGAACAAATGATCAACTAGCGGATCTCCTCACAAAGGCACTAGGTCGAGTCAAGTTTGTTGAAATAAGGCAGAGACTTGGTGTCATTGAGGTGAAAGCTGCAGATCGGGCTTAAGGGGGTGAATGTTAGCATAAACCCCTGAGCTTCTCCTTTACTGTTTTTCTCTAGGAAATAACCTGTGTCGTGTTTGTGTGTGCCCGTACACCCCACGATATATAGTTTAAATTCAGATAAGTCTAGATAGACTAGGTCGCTGCATGACCATCGTGGAATGGCACGATTTCAGTTCATGCACCGGCATCATAGCTGGATCAGAGCGGACGTGGGATGGCACGTCGTTAGTGCTCAGTCCTCGCTATTATTTCGTTTTGATCTCCTTTGTAATCGGATCTGACAGACGTCGGTAAAATAACAGAGAAACAGAAAACACAATACACTTTTTACACTGCACAAAAACTCTGTCTTCCTCGTGTGTTCTCTGAAATCCTTCATCGATCATCGCCGCAACAACAACACGGCCAAGGCCATGGCGCCATCGAGGCGTTCCGTGACATGGTAGAGACAAGCAAGAAGAGAAGAGATGTCAAGCCGGACGCGGTCACGTTCGTGGCGCTCCTGTCGGCGTGCAGCCACTCCGGACTGGTGCGCGAGGGCCGAGAGCTCTTCGCCGAGATGCTGCCGGTCCACGGCGTGGCTCCTGGAGCGGAGCACTACGGGTGCACGGTGGACCTGCTGTGCCGCGCGGGGCTCCTCGGCGAGGCCGTGCAGCTCGTGCGGACGATTCCCGTCCGGCCCAACGCCAAGGTCCTCGGGTGCCTCCTGCGCCACGCACGCAGCTCGGGGGAGGACGGCGTGAGGGTGGGCGAGTGGGCGGCGGAGTGGATCGCGGAGCTGGACCTCCGCGATGGCGCCGCGTACGGCTTGTCCAACATGTACGCGGCCCTGCAGAGGTGGGATCACGTCGAGGAGCACCGGAGTGAGCTGGTGAACGCGACCGTGGCCATGGCGAACGGGAAGGATCCTGGCCGGACTAGCTACGATCTACCTGCCGCATAAACTGATTGAAGAGCCGCCACCGAATCAGTCGATTCTTGATTTGGTACTAGTGTAAACAAACACACCGAATCAGTCGATTCTTGATTTGGTATAGTGTAAACAAACACGAACGTGCACAGACATTGCACCATAAGATCAAAGCCAACGGGAATGCGATCGCGACAGCAGTGACAGAGCCAAACGTCTGCAGTGACGTCCGATGGCACGTGTGGAACCTTCCCGTGTCTTGTTACTCTCTGCCGCCTGGGGCAACAGACAACTTTTTTTTTTAATAACGCCCAACGACGAAGGAATACATGGTGCTGCAACGAGCTTACATGAGAGATCAAACCACCCACACAAAAGGGCTACCAACGAAGCTATAACCGGAAGAGCGAGCAGCCAGATAGGCCATTACAGATACTACAAACGCGGAAAGCAAGCGCACGACGTCTACAGTGTCGGGTCAGAGCTCCCCGGAGGGCGAGTCGTTTTCACGCGCGCCGTCGAGATCCCGCCACCGCTGCAGCAACGCCACCAGAAACCGACCACCTCTACGAACCGAACCGAGCTGCCCACAAACCCCCAAGTAGCGCCGAGGGAGCCCCAAGAAGACCCGGGGGTGTAGATCCGCATCAAGCCTTGCCGAGGAAGACACAACCACCGTCAAAGAGCCACACGTCGAGAGCTCCAAGGCGGCGTCTTCAAGAAGAGCACGACGCCAGAGCGCCGCCACCGCCCGATCCGAGGATCAGGTTTTTCACCTGGAGCACGATAGAGACCGGAAGTACCGCAGCGACGCCTTCAACAAGGGAACGACGTCCGTAGACGCCACCGTCGCTGCCCAAAAGGCAGGGTTTCCCCTCGGCTAAGCCTTCAAGAAGAGCACGGTGTCTTCAAGAAGAGCACGGCGCAGCAGCGCCGCCACCGCCCGATCCAAAGATCTAGGGTTTTCACCCGGAGCCGCCGTCAAAGCACGCAGCTCGCCGGCCACCATACCGTCCGCACGATCATGGTCTCCGGCCAGCACCTGAGTCCCTGGCTCGCCCGACAGCCAAGGGGACTCCCGCCACCCAGGGCCGCCGCCCCGGCGTACCCAACTTTGCACCCCGCCACCTAAGAAAATCGTTGCGAGAACACGAGACAACAAGGGAACAGGGCGGCTGCACACCCAACACTACTGCAACCAGACAGGCAGGAGCACAAGCAGAGCCAGATCGACCTCCAGCAGCCCCCTTGGCTGTCGAGGCCCACAGATCCGGGACATGGGCGATGGGCTCAAACGGGCCTAAGGGCCCCCACCCCGGCCCGAACTCAGGGGAGCACCATCTCCATGCCAGGATCCTTCTGCCATGGGCAGTACTGAAGGGTTTCGCATCATAGTAAATCAAAAAAATTCTACGGATGCGAACGGGAAAGCCAAGATCTAATCTAGGAGATGCCAACAATGAGGGGGGATAGATGAGATCTTCATACCCTTGAAGATTTGCACAGCGAAACGTTCAACGGAACGTGGGTGATGTAGTCGTACTCGCTTCTCCTCCTCGCGATCCGATCCGATCTAACACCGCAAGTGGCGATGCCTCCGAGAGATGCACACGTGTGGCACCTCAACGTCTCCTCCTTCCTCGGTCCAGCAAGTAGGGTGGAGAGATGGATTGGATCTACAACGCGACGGCGCGGTGCAAGCGGTGGAGAGTTTCTGCAGGCTTCGCCTCTGTGATCGGGAGAGAGAGGAGAGGCAGCAGGGCGGCTAGGGTTGTGGAGGAGGTGTGGGAGGGGTGCACCCCCAGCCCTCTTTATATAGAGGGGTGGGCGGCTGGCCCTTTCCCCTCCCCCAAGCCCTAGGCCGCCGGCCAAAGGAGGGAGGAGTGGGGGGCAAGTTTCCCCCCCTTCTAGAAGCTCCCCTAGGGTTTCCCTAGGGTTTGGCCGGCTGGGCCCTATGGGGCCTTGTGCCCCTGGCCTAATGCGGCCAGGGCACTCCCTCATAGGCCCATGCCCCCTCCCGGCAAGTGGGGCCAGGTTGGTCCCACTCCGGAAGGTTCTAGAAGCTTCCGGTACAATACCGATTAACCCGAAATAATTCCGAACTCCAAAAACTGCGTTGCCTTATATGAATCTTATTCTCCGGACCATTCCGGAACCTCTCATGATGTCCCGGATCCCATCCGATACTCCGAACAAAAACTCATAAAACAATTATCCAATCTATCCTAGCGTCGAGACACGTTAAGTGTGTGACCCTTCGGGTTCGAGAATATGCAGACATGATCTTCTATCAATAATCAACAGCGGGGTCTGGAAACCCATATTGACTCCCACACATTCATCGATGATCATATCAGATGAACCACGATGCCAGGATTCATTCAATCCCATATATATATATTCCCTTCGTCTCGCGATATTTTACTTGCCCGAGATTCGATCGTCGGTACCGTCATACCTAGTTCAATCTCGTTCACAACAAGTACTTTACTCATTCCGTAATCCGATATCACCTCTGTGATTAACTCCTTAAACACGTGCTTGCAAGCTTTGTTGATATCGATTACCGAGTGGTCCCGAAGTATATCTCTCCGACTTGGGAGGGACGAATCCCATCTCGATACATACAACCCAATAGGTACTTTCCGATCACCTGAGAGACACCTTTATGATCACCCTCTCATAGGATGACATTTGATGACCTCAAAGCTTTCTTCCGATACCAGGGAGTTGCATTATCTCATGGTCTAAGGAATACAATATTTGACATAAGAAAAGCTTCGCAAAGATGAACACGATGACACAATCTAATTGGTCCGCTTAGTTTGGGTCTGTCCATCATATCATTCTCCAAATGATATGATCTCATTATTAATCGACAACTCATGTCTATGGTTAGGAAACCTTAACCATCATTAATCAATGAGCTAGTCCATAGAGGCGTACTAGGGACACGGTGTTGTTCACAAACCACACAAGTATTAAAGTTTCCGCTTAATACAATTCTAGCATGGAATATAAACTTTATCATGAATAAGAATTATAATAATAACATCTTTATTATTGCCTCTAGGGCATAATTCCAACAGTCTCCCACTTGCACTAGAGTCAATAATCTAGTTTACATCTGGCAACAATCTAACACCCATGGCACTAAGGTGCTGATCATGTTTTGCACGTGGAAGAGAATTATTCAATGGATCTGCGACATTTAGATCTGTATGTACTTTGCTAATCTTCAGATCTCCATCTGTCATATAATCTCGGATTATATGAAACTTGCGGTTGATATGCTTGGTCTTTGGATGATATCTTGGTTCCTTAGCTAGTGCTATGGCGCCAGTGTTGTCACACAATATCTCCAGTGGGTCTTAGGCACTTGGAACCACGCCAAGCTCAGTGATAAAGTTCCTGATCCAAACTCCTTCACTTGACGCTTCTGCAGCAGCCATGTATTCCGCTTCTACTGTAGATCCCGCGATCACGCTTTGCTTGCAGCTTCTCCAGCTCACAGCTCCTCCATTCAAAATATAAACGTATCCTGTCTGAGATTTAGAATCATCCTTGTCGGTGTCGAAACTAGCGTCGACGTAACCCTTTACGACAAGCTGTTCATCACCTCCATAGACTAAGAACATTTCTTTAGTACTATTCAAGTACTTTAGGATGTTCTTCACGGCTGTCCAGTGTTCCACTCCTGGATCACTTTGGTACCTGCTCGTCAAACTAAGAGCATTGGACACATCCGGTCTAGTACACAGCATGGCATACATGATAGAACCTATGGCCGAAGCATAAGGCACTTTGCTCATAGCTTCTCTATCATTTACCGTAGCTGGACACTGAGCCTTGCTCAATATCTTACCTGACAACATAGGCACTGAACCTTTCTTTGCCTTATCCATTCTGAACATTTTCAGAACTTTGTCTAGGTATGTACTCTGGCTTAAAGCCATCAGGCGTCTTTGTCTATCTCTATAGATTTTGATGCCCAATATATAAGCAGCTTCCCCTAGGTCTTTCATTGAAAAACATTTGTTCAAATAACTCTTCACATCGTTAAGCATGTCAATGTCATTTCCAATAATCAATACGTCATCCACATATAGTACCAAAAATATCACTGAGCTCCCACTCACTTTCTTGTAGATACAAGCTTTGTAGCAATTTTGAACAAATTGAAAGCTCTTGATCACTTGATCAAAACGAAGGTTCCAACTCCGAGATGCTTGCTTCAGTCCATAAATGGAACGCTGAAGTTTTCACACTTTATCAGCATCCTTAGGATCGACAAAACCTTCGGGTTGCATCATATACAACTCTTCATCAATGTTGCCATTGAGGAACGCAGTCTTGACATCCATCTGCCATATTTCATAATCATGAAACACAGCAATTTCTAATAAAATCCGAATGGACTAAAACATCGCTACGGGAGAGAATGTCTCATCGTAGTCAACACCTTGAACTTGTCGAAAACCTTTCGCGACAAGTCGTGCTTTATAGACGGTAACATTACCATCCGCGTCCGTTTTCTTCTTGAAGATCCATTTGTACTCAACGGCCTTTCGGTCGCTAGGAGGGTCCACCAAAGTCCATACTTGGTTTTCGCTCATGGATCCCAATTCGGATTTCATGACCTCTAGCCATTTCTCAGAGTCTGGGCTAATCATCGCTTCCTTATAGTTCGCAGGTTCACTGTCGTCTACTAACAAGACAGTTAAGACAGGGTTGCCGTACCACTCAGGAGGGGCACGCGACCTTGTCGACCTGCGATGTTCAGTAGTAACATCGTCCGAAGCTTCATGATCCTTGTCATTAGCTTCCTCTATTGTTGGTGCAGGCGGCACTGGAACAATTTCAGGTGCTGCGCTACTCTCCAATTCAAGAGAAGGTTCAACAACCTCGTCTAGCTCTACTTTCCTCCCACTCACTTCTTTCGAGAGAAACTCCTTCTCAAGAAAGGATCCGTTCTTTGCGACAAACACTTTGCCTTCGGTTCTGTGATAGAAGGTATACCCAATAGTTTCCTTAGGGTATCCTATGAAGACGCATTTCTCCGCTTTGGGTTCGAGCTTGTCCGGCATCAACTTCTTGACGTAAGCTTCGCATCCCCAAACTTTAAGAAACGACAACTTACGTTTAGCACCAAACCACAGTTCATACGGCGTCGTATCAACGGATTTAGATGGTGCCCTATTTAAAGTGAATGCAACGGTTTCTAATGCATAACCCCAAAATGATAACGACAAATCAGTGAGAGACATCATTGATCGGACCATATCTAATAGAGTTCGATTCCGGCGTTCAGACACACCATTGCGCTGTGGTGTTCCGGGTGGCGTGAGTTGCGAAACGATTCTGCTTGCTTTAAGATGCGTGAGAAAATCATAACTCAAATATTCACCTCCACGATCGGATCGTAGAAATTTAATTTTTCTGTTACGATGATTTTCCACTTCATTCTGAAATTCCTTGAACTTTTCAAATGTTTCAGATTTATGTTTCATCAAATAGATATACCCATATCTACTTAAGTCATCGGTAAAAGTGAGAAAATAGCGATATCCACCGCGCGTCAAAACACTCATCGGTCCGCATACATCGGTATGTATGATTTCCAACAAGTCCGTTGCTCGCTCCATCATTCCAGAGAACGGGGTTTTGATCATCTTGCCCATGAGGCATGGTTCGCATGTGTCAAATGATTCAAAATCAAGAGACTCCAAAAGTCCGTCAGAATGGAGTTTCTTCATGCGTTTTACACCAATATGACCTAGACGACAGTGCCACAAATAAGTAGTATTATTACTATCTACCTTGCATCTTTTAGCCTCAATGTTATGGATGTGTGTTTCATCCCTTTCGAGATTCAAAATAAATAAACCATTCACAGCAGGTGCATGACCATAAAAGTTGTTACTCATATAAATAGAACAACCATTATTCTCAGATTTAAATGAATAACTGTCTTGCAATAAACACAATCCAGATATGATGTTCATGCTCAACGCAGGCACATAATAACATTTATTAAGGTTTAAAACTAAACCCGAAGGTAAAACTAAGGAGAGCGTGCCGACGACCATCACATCAACTCTTGATCCGTTGCCAACGCGCATCGTCACCTCATCCCTCGCAAGCCGCCGTCTATTCCGTAGCTCCTGTTTCGAGTTATAAATATTAGCAACTGAACCAGTATCAAATACCCAGGCACTACAACGAGGGCTAGTAAGGAAAACATCAATAACATGTATATCAAATATACCTTTTATGGTGCCAGCCTTCTTGTACGCTAAATACTTCGGACAGTTGCGCTTCCAGTGACCCTTGTCCTTGCAATAGAAGCACTCAGTGTCCGGCTTAGGTCCAGACTTGAGCTTCTTCTTAGCAGGGGAAACACGCTTGCCGCTGCCTTTCTTGAAGGGCTTCTTTGCACCCTTACCTTTCTTAAAGCTGGGGGGATTGTTGACCATCAACACATGATTATCCTTTTTGATGTCCACCTTCGTAGCTTTCAGCTTAGCGAAGAGCTCGGTGATCGTATCAGTGGAACCAATATCATTATGAGTCACTACAAAACTTTTGTAGCTAGGAGGGAGTGATTGCAGAACCCTGTCAATCTTGAGATCCTCTGGAATCTTGTAGTCTAGTTGCTCAAGGCGTTGAGTGTAGCCCGACATCTTTATGGCGTGCTCACTAACGGAACTCCCTTCCTCCATCTTGCAGTTAAAGAATTTCTCAGAGATCTCATATCTCTCAGAACGGGCCTGAGTCTGAAACATAGTTTTAAGTTCCTCAAGAATCTCAAAGGGCCCGGGGTAATCTTCAAAACGATTTTGAAGGTCCGATTCCATAGCAAACAACATGGTGCTCTTAATCACACCATAATCATCTTTGCGCGACTGATAAACAGCTTTCTCATCAGCCGGCGCATCTACAGCAGGGGCGTCACCTAGTGCATTCTCAAGGACATAGTCCTTTTATCCGCCAGCGAGAATGATTCTCAGATTGCGGAACCAGTTGGTGAAGTTAGACCCATTGTTTTTAAGCTTTTATTTCTCAGCAAAAACATTGAAGTTGAAGTTGGACTTAGCCATTTGATCTACAAAATTTGCAAGTACAATTTAGACTATGTTCATGATAACTAGTTCAACTTAATCAAATTACTAGATGAACTCCCACTAAATTCAACATCCCTCAAGTTGTTTAGTGAACATGATACAAATTCACCACACCTAATCTGATCTTCACGAGAAGAGATGTGGTTTCAATGGTGGACAACGAAGTGTCGATCATATCATTCATATGACTCATACTTAACCTTTCGGTTCGTGTGTTCCGAGGCCATGTCTGTACATGCTAGGCTCGTCAAGTCAAACCCAAGTATTTCCGCGTGTGCAAAACTGGCTTGCACCCGTTGTATGTGAACGTAGAGTTTATAGCACACGATCATCACGTGATGCTTGAACACGACGAACTTTCGCAACGGTGCATACATGGGGAGAACACAGTTTTATCTTGATCTTTAAGTGAGGAATCATCTTATAATGCTACCGTCGCGATCTAAGAATAATAAGATACATAGAATGATAAACATCACATGCATATAACTTTATGTGACATGGTATAGCCAATCTTCGCGCAATGATCTCCATCTTGTGCGTGCCGGCATGATCTCCATCACTCCACCATGATTGCCTCCACCACAAATAGCAACTACAACTATTGCTAACTACTTAGCGATAAAGTAAAGCTATTACATGGCGTATAAGAAGTTGACACACATGTCATACACAATTATAAAGACAACCATATGGCTCCTGCCGGTTGTGTACTCATCGACATGCAAGTCGTGAAATATTACAAAACATGATCATCGCATACAACATAAACATCACATCTTGGGCCATACCATATCACAGAAAACACTCCCTGCAAAAACAAGTTAGACGTCTCTACTTTGTTGTTGCATGTTTTACGTGGCTTATGGGAGTAGCAAGCTAAGAACGATTCTTACCTACGGAAAGCCACAACGGTGATATTATGGTTGCCAAACTTCGGTGTAAATTCCATGACAACTATAGTGAGAGAAACTGGCATCCACCAGCCGCATGTGTGGAACAAGCCACACGTCAAATGCGGAGCCGGTCTCGCGAACGAGGTTGCGTAAGGTTGGCCTGGACCGCTTAGATCTCACTATCCCGCATCATAAGAAGTACACAAACTAGAGGCTTGCAACAGAAAACATCAACGCCCGCAACAACCATGTTGCGTTCTACTCGTGAAACACATCTACGCATAGATCTAGCTCTAATACCACTAAAGGGTTTCGCAGCATAGTAAATCAAAAAAAATTCTACGAATGCGAACGGAAAAGCCAAGATCTAATCTAGGAGATGCAAACAACGAGGGGTGATATATGAGATCTTTATACCCTTGAATATTCGCACAGCAGAACGTTCGACGGAACGTGGGTGATGTAGTCGTACTCGCTTCTCCTCCTCGCGATCCGATCCGATCTAACACCGCAAGTGGCGATGCCCCCGAGAGATGCACACGTGCGACACCTCGACGTATCCTCCTTCCTCGGTCCAGCAAGTAGGGTGGAGAGATGGATTGGATCTACAACGCGACGATGCGGTGCAAGCGGTGGAGAGTTTCTGCGGCAGGGCTTCGCCTACGCGCAGTCGGGAGGGAGAAAGAGAGAGAGGAGGGGCAGCAGGGCGGCTAGGGTTGTGGAGGAGGCGTGGGAGGGGTGCGCCCCCAGCCCTCTGTATATAGAGGTGTGGGCGGCTGGCCCTTGCCCCTCCCCCAAGCCCTAGGCTGGCGGCCAAAGGAGGGAGGAGTGGGGGGGCAAGTTTCCCCCCCTTCTAGAAGCTCCCCTAGGGTTTCCCTAGGGTTTAGCCGTCTGGGCCCTATGGGGCCTTGTGCCCCTGGCCCAATGCAGCCAGGGCACTCCCTCATAGGCCCATGCCCCCTCCCGGCAAGTGGGGCCACTTTGGTCCCACTCCGAAAGGTTCTAGAAGCTTCCGGTACAATACCGATTAACCCGAAACAATTCTGAACTCCAAAAACTGCATTGCCTTATATGAATCTTATTCTCCGGACCATTCCGGAACCTCTCGTGATGTCCCGGATACCATCCGAGACTCCGAACAAAAACTCATAAACCAATTATCCAATCTATCCTAGCGTCGAGACACGTTAAGTGTGTGACCCTTCGGGTTCAAGAATATGCAGACATGATCTTCTATCAATAATCAAGCTGGGTCCGAAACCCATATTGACTCCCACACATTCATCGATGATCATATCGGATGAACCACGATGCCAGTATTCATTCAATCCCATATATATTCCCTTCGTCTCGCGATATTTTACTTACCCGAGATTCGATCATCGGTACCGTCATACCTAGTTCAATCTTGTTCACAGCAAGTACTTTACTCGTTCCATAATCCGATATCACCTTTGTGATTAACTCCTTAACCATGTGCTTGCAAGCTTTGTTGATATCGATTACCGAGTGAGCCCAAAGTATATCTCTCCGACTTGGGAGGGACGAATCCCATCTCGATACATACAACCCAATAGGTACATTTCGATCACCTGAGAGACACCTTTATGATCACCCTCTCATAGGATGACGTTTGATGACCTCAAAGCTTTCTTCCGATACCAGGGAGTTGCATTATCTCATGGTCTAAGGAATACAATATTTGACATAAGAAAAGCTTCGCAAAGATGAACACGATGACACGATCTAATTGCTCCGCTTACTTTGGGTCTGTCCATCATATTATTCTCCTAATGATATGATCTTATTATTAATCGACAACTCATGTCTATGGTTAGAAAACCTTAACCATCATTAATCAATGAGCTAGTCCATAGAGGCGTACTAGGGACACAGTGTTGTTCACGAACCACACAAGTATTAAAGTTTCCGCTTAATACAATTCTAGCATGAAATATAAACTTTATCATGAACAAGAATTATAATAATAACATCTTTATTATTGCCTCTAGGGCATAATTCCAACAAGTACGTGCGTAGCGCCGCCGCACGCCGAGACGCTCGTCGTGCTCGTCCACGCCCTCGACCTCCACCGGTGGGCCAGGGGCAGAGCTCGCGCCGCCCGTCGCCGAGATAGCTCCAGGGAACCGTCGCAAGAACGCAAAGGACACGAAGCCGCCATGCCGAGGTCGGAGCTCTGCGCCATTTACCAGCACGACGCCTCACAGCCGCGGCCGCCGCCACCACCGCGTGAGGCGGAAGAGACTGCCGCCGCTGCTTCGCCGACGACGCCCGACGGGCGGCGAGGGGTGGAGGTGGGGAGGAGCTAGGAAGGGGCGCCGCCAGGGGCTCTCGGTCGCTCGCGGGAGCGACGCGAGAGCCAAGAAGGTGTGGCATGTCTTAGGACCATTAACAAGAGCTAATTAGGTCGACAGCTTGGTTCTAAATAAGGATCTTAACTTTTTCAAATTTTATTTAATGGAGTACAAAACCGTACGAATCGAGGAAGTCTACGATACCTCCTGTCGATCACAGTCGACAATAAACGGACTACAAGTTTTGATTGGTGTGCAAAGGGAACACGAGTTATACATGACCATATACAATGAATCTGGCTATCAATCCAAGGTTCACGCAAGATGACGGAGAGGGTGACGGGATCGTGGAAATGGGAACAGACCAACTGGTCAAAAGGCAAAAGTGTGGGCTTAAAAATGACGCGCGGCGCGTCATGCCATACGGGAGAGGTCCACGCCACCAACAACTATAAATTCAGACAGACCCTCAGCCCGATTAAACAGAGCAAATTCAGTGATTCGTCTGCATCGCCACCAACAGCGCTTGTACCATCTGCGACTAGCCAAGAGAAGATGGTGGCCAAGGAGTCGATCCCGCTGCTGACGGCGCACAGGATGGGGCGGCTGGACCTCTCCCACCGGGTGGTGCTCGCGCCGCTCACGCGGTGCCGCTCCTACGGCAGCGTGCCGCAGCCGCACGCGGCGCTCTACTACTCGCAGCGGGCGACCAAGGGCGGCCTCCTCATCTCCGAGGCCACCGACGTCTCCGTCACCGCCAAGGGCTACCCTGATACCCCCGGCATCTGGACGCAGGAGCAGGTCGAAGCCTGGAAGCCTATCGTCGACGCCGTCCACCGCAAGGGCGCGCTCTTCTTCTGCCAGATTTGGCACGTCGGGAGGGTCTCCACGAACGGTAAGCTAGGAATCCCATGCTAGTCACATCTTGTGTTGCTAAACCATGCCTTGAAATTTTTAATCTGATTCTATTCTTCGGGTACTAATTCTGCTTTATGTGTTAATCTTCTACCAAATCAGATTTCCAGCCGGACAAGCAGGCGCCAATCTCCAGCACGGACAAGCAGATAACGCCCGACGCCGAGGCCGGCATAGCCTACTCCAAGCCCCGCCGGCTCCAGATAGACGAGATCCCCGCCATCGTCGACGACTTCAGGCGCGCCGCCCGTAACGCTATCGACGCGGGCTTCGATGGCGTGGAGATCCACGGCGCGCACGGGTATCTCCTGGAGCAGTTCATGAAGGACAGCTCCAACGATCGCACCGACGAGTACGGCGGCAGCCTCGAGAACCGGTGCCGCTTCGCGGTGGAGGTGATCGATGCTGTCGTTCGCGAGGTCGGCGCGGACCGTGTGGGCATCAGGCTGTCTCCGTTCGTGGACTACATGGACTGCTACGACTCCGACCCGCATGCGCTCGGCGCGTACATGGTGCAGCAGCTCAACAAGCACCAGGGGTTCCTCTACTGTCACATGGTAGAACCTCGGATGGCCATTGTGGATGGCCGCAGGCAGATACCGCACAGGCTGCTGCCGTTCAGGAAATCGTTCAATGGTACTTTCATTGCCGCTGGAGGGTATGACCGAGAGGAAGGCAACAAGGTGGTCGCTGATGGCTATGCTGATCTTGTCGCCTATGGAAGGCTCTTTCTGGCAAATCCGGACCTGCCTAAGAGATTCGAGTTAGGTGCACCCCTGAACAGTTACGACCGTACTACCTTCTACACGCAAGATCCCGTCATAGGCTACACCGACTATCCTTTCCTTGACGATGCAAATGATGAGTAGTTCGTCCACTAGACTTCAGTAATGCTTTATGTAGCATGTATATGTATATCCATATCCATGTACATTGTATCATTTCCAGTATTGGTTATTATTTTCCCACAAATATATACCGACAAGATTTTCATCTACTGATATATGTTTATACTTTGCCTTATCTATTCATGCCAATTGTCCTCGAGTTACCTTCCTTTCTTTACATGGTTACCCCATCCTATTGGGTTAACAAGGTGTTAGGACCCATTTTGACTCAGTAGCCGGAAAACCACTGAATCCAGATGATTTAAGTGAGGCACTCTAAGGAAGGACTTCGGAACATGGAAAATTCGGCAGGACAGACGCATGAGCTATGATCAAGCCTAGCCGACAAGAGTCCGCCATGCTTCAGACGACCTGTTAGAGCATATCTAGCAGATCTCTTAAAACCTGAAACCAGAAAATGAGTTACAGATCGAGAAAAGCTCGTTTTTTCGTGCCGCGGAGGCCGGCATGGAACAGACCCCTTATACGCAAACCAGAAAAGCGAATAATCCCTTTTAACGTTCGCACATAAGGTGTTTGTTTCGCCACAGCATGTGCCGAACCCTTAAATTCATCTATATTTTCTCATTTCCAACACATCTTGCATATTCGCATACAAATAATATGAACTCAAACTAAAATCCAAAGATTATTAATTGTACAATACAACAATAATCCCTATTACAACAATTGTCCAATCAAATAAATAATCTAATACAAGAATAGTTCCAAATGCAAATAATTGTTCACACACATGATTGAATAAAAATTTAAATGAATGTAAAATGGGAGCATAGTTCCTCACATGCAGCTGTCAGTGGTGTTCAATCAGATCATGCTGAAGCTGGTCGTGTGTGGTCATGTTCTCAATGTCTCGGTAAGTTTGAAGAAAGACTTAGATGGCATCTAGGTATCTACTAGACTTCACACGGCTGTCAACACTGTCGTAGAAGATCTCCAGGCCTAGACCTCTCTCATCCTCAACAATCATGTTGTGAAGAATGACATAACATGTCATTATATCATTGAGAGTTTTCTTGTCCCCAAACGGGCAGGACCTCAAATAATAGAAAAACTCACATACTCGGTGATCGGTGGAATGAATCAACTACTACCTCCGGTTCATATTACGACGGCTTTGTCGAGGTACAATGCATTTAGTCTAAATGCTTAACTACTCCCTCTGTTTAGAAATATAAGATGTTCTAGGTTTATGAAGTAAATATATCTAAACACTTTTTAGTATGTACACACTAAAAGTTGTTTAGATATATTAGCTTCACTAACCTAAAACATCTTATATTTCTAAACGGAGAAAGTAAATACATACAAATCTAAATAAAGTTGAAAACATTGATATTGATCGGGAGAGAGTAGCTAGTAGCACATCGCTAGTTTCCTACGTCTTTTTCTTCTTCATCTACATAGTAGACATGCATCGGCAGAAGAACCACTACTACTAGCTTAGTTAAGCTTTTGACGGTGCATTTTACTACTACCATACATTGTGCCACCCTTGCTCAAAGATCATTTTTTTAGAAAGATCAATCTTCATCCCGAATTGCCACATGTTACTACAAGTCCCATACCATCATACTATTTTTCCTACTTGTATACTTTAAAATTGTCCAACTTCAAAATTACATGGCGCAGATTGTATCCCCGCATTCCCACCGTGCAGTCCAGCGGAGCTCTTCTTAGGGGCCTCGTCGGAGGGCCGATGGCGCTCGCGGCGGGGGTCTACCTCATACGAGGTTTCTCTGACAAGCTTAATCCCGACGAACTAACTAAGCTGGCGAGTAAATTCAGAGATTGGAAATACTAGCGATTTCAGAGTCGATCTCTAGCATTTTAAGGGTCAATTTCTAGCGACGATAAGTTGCCAGCTGGCGACGTCCATCACAATATTGGCACGAAACTTGTACACTTCCTCCCCCCCAAAAGGCTAATGACGGGGCTGACACTACCTCTTCATCCGCGGGACAATCGGGGCAGCCCGTATTTGGGTATCAACCATACCCTACCACCCAGAGGGGTGGATGTAACATCCCAGGATTAGCAGCTAAAAATAGGCAGGACACATGTGTGTACATTGCATTCATGCATCAGAAAATCCGGGGAATTTTCGCGCAAAACTAAATAAGCTGTAGAGGGATCGAGATCTCTCTTGTTCTGATGTAAACATCAGGACAGGTGCGATGGATTTCTACATGACCTCTACTGTACTTCTGTGTTTGAGGGGAAGGCAATTCAAATTCGAATATTTAATTGATGAATTTGAATACAAAAAGAGTTTGAAATAGGTTAATAATTGTAAATTAAATTGTAATAAGAGATACTAGGTGAACTCTTATTTATAAAAAGATACAATAATCGAAAGTCTTAATTAATAAGCAAAATTGAATGAAATGAATTATAGTAATAAATAAGAATGGAATTCTTATTTATAAGTAAGATATAAATATTTAATTAGTTCCAAGAATAATGGAACACTTTATTATAGAATACAATGTTTCATTGTTATTACAATAAAAGAATAAAAGTAAATTATTATAAAACAAATAAATATAAAAATGAATTATAAATAAATAACTAAAAGGATTCTTTATTAAAAGCATATATAAATATTACATTGTCTTTGCAAATGCATTATAAAAGAAAAATAAAACTAGTACACTTTACTGAATAAAATAAACAATACAATATTTCTTTACAAAAGAAGAATGAATAAATAAAAAAGAATTCCTTTATTACAATTATACAATGCTTATTACTTCACAAAAGAAAAAGTGAATTACAAAAGAATAAAGTAAAATTTAAAACTAAAGCCATCTTCATTTTCTTCATCTTCTAAATCCATTCTTTATATTTATGATTCTTGATCCCTGCAAAACAACACAAACGATAACAAAAAACAATAAAGAATAAAAGAAGGGTTAGTATATTGTTTTTACTCTTATATTTGGCATACAAATGATATGCTTTGACTCATCATTGAGTATGTCAAAAAAGGGGCCAATGTAAAAATCTGTTCTTATCCAGAATGTTAACCTCAGAGCTGATGCATCATAGGCACGGGAAAATTTCACCAAGTAAGGAGAGAGGCAAGTTTCATCATGGATAAAGAGGAGGATCCAGCCAAACAGTAAAGCTCACTTTTACTTGATCATATCCACCAGAAAATATCTACACCATTGAAACTTGGACCTTAGGTCCCACTTGTAAGCAACTTGCACATCAACATGCAGATAACTGCTGTCAACACAGCAACAATCCCAGGAAGGAGACAAGAAAGCAATCCTTGTACATAAAGGGGTGAACCTCCCGTAGCAATCAAGCTACCATTCCATCTCCACACTTCAGAGCACATTCTCCATCTTACCATCCTATCATCGCCAAGAATACATAGATCATCCCACCAAAACCTCATCCAACTTATGGTTGCTTCAAGAAGCCATCCAATAGTTGTAGATCAAGCAAGCAGCCAAAAGGAGCTAGGAGATGAAGAACAAGTTATAGCAGGTGATCTGAAGCAACACCAAAACTACCACAAGATCATCAGCAACCCATTAAAAGCACAAGCTGTAGCAGATCAAGGAGCAATAGTAATAGACCCAGATCTCCAGCAGGCCCTAGAGCACTCACCAACAGCAGGTAACAATCATCTGTAATACACATTAGATTATGTAGCATATATTCTTAAATCATGCATATAGATCTGGGAGTACTAGAGAAATAATACACACCCACTTGGTCCATCTACCCTTCAACTAGATTTTCATCTAGGAGGATTGGATGGCAAGATTCTCTCAGACTAGCATGCAAGTGGCATGCCTAGATCATCACTGAGTCAAAAGAGGAGGCAACAATAAAATATGTTCTTCTAAATCCAATAATTTGCCTCAGTCTTTGCATCACTGGCAACCAACTATCCATTTTTTCAGATACTACAGCAGTAGATCATGTCACTATGAACTGCTATTGTGCACTCTTTGGAGACACCACAATAGGGTTCTAAAGCAAAGCACAACCACTACTTAAGTTATCTACATAATTCTCCACTTAATATAGTATTACACATCGGTATCACTATAACCTATTAATGTGTACGCTCCAAAGAGGCATCACAGTAATAGGCTCACAACAATAAAAGCCATCAAAGTATACTAGCAGCAGCAACTTAGGTTTTCAAACCATTAGAAGCTTTCTTAAATCATTTCTCTAGCTAAAATAAACTAGAGATCATTTAAGCTTTACTTCTGTCATCCTGGACAGATAAAAATTCAATCAAGATCATTACTGAACCATAGGTTCAGTTCAACATATAAACAAAAGTTCCACACATAGAGACAAACATGGTTATTCAACAATAAAAGGCACCACTAAGCTCAACATACATTTTTCATGCCGGGCCAATTCAATGTCTAGCAACCAGGGGAAATCACAAAATAATTAAGCCTCAGGTAATCAGATTCCCTAATTACAATTAGTAATCAAGTATTCTATTTAACCACTGTCAAGTTAATGACAGAATCTTTGCCAACAACATCCTGAACCAAAAGGTTCAGAGTTCAGTGATTTTAATCCATAAGCAAGATATCCATTCTAAGTAAATTAGCAACCACAACTACTTGCTAAGGTTATCAAATATACATCAGAGAACCGTTTCTAGAATATATTAGGGGATCTCTAATTAGAGATCAATACATAGAGAAGAAATCAAGTAGGCTAGAAGTGGGCCGTAACACTACCTTCAGCAGCATAGAATCAAACCACCACAATTCTACATCTTTCTAAGTGCATTACTAATGTGTATTTCTCAAGCATTTCATATACCACTAGCATCACGAGCACTCAATCAAGCTAAGGGTCACATGCTCACAATTCTTCACCAAACAAACCACTGTGAAGCATCAAGCATCAAAATAAGGAGGAAAATGAACCTAGTTAAGGATGTATACTAAGATAGAGAGAGGTTTGTGAGAGGGGGAGGGCGGTACCAATCTGTTGGCAAGATCAAGCTCGTCGAAGAAGCCGTAGTAGTAGTGACAATAGAGAGGCGAAGCACAGTGCGACGACACAACAACACGGGGAGCATCGTTCGCGCTGTACTGCATCAACCACACCACCAACAAGGTCCCAACATCCTAATGCCCACGTCGTACCCCCAGGGTTGCAGAGAACCTCGTCGTCCCGTCGGAGTGACAACAAAAGAGGAATTAGGGTTTGGGGCTGGTGGTGAGCACGTTGGGGCATGGGACACGAATCGAATTGGGTAGGCTAGTGAAGCTTTGATAGGCGCTTCAAGGAGGGCCATCGGCACCGGCCGAAGTTGCCAAGCTCGCCGGAATCGAGCAGCACCAACGGCGAGCTAGCACATGCGCCAGGGAGAGGCTGGTCGAAAGGGGGAAGACGAACTGGATCGAGCAGGTCGATTTGACCGGCTCGGTTTACCGATCGGGTTGGTCTAGCCCGACCATGGGCCAGACTGACTAGTGGGTCCAGGGTATTATTTAAAAATAAAAATTACCAAAACACCCCAAAGATTGTTTCACCTCTAGAAAATATAGAAAAATCCTAACAATAAATATAATATATCAAAGGTAAATAGTCTGATGCCCAGGGGGATATATGCCTCCTAGTGGATGCCGCCTAGCGCATGCAAAACAAGAATAAGCTAGACAGTTTGATTAACCAAACTGTAATAAAGCTGACAGGCTACAACAAACATTTTGTAAAGCTGACAGGCTACATGCAAACAAATGGTCTCCTAGATATACGTGTACATTGTTTGCTTGTGTTAGCATGGTTGTGCACCAAAGCACGTGCAAAAAACTCTCTGCCAACCCATTGTATCCTCATTACATATGTGTTGTATTGTTGCGTACCACTATAAATATCATCATATTTTCTTACTAGATAGCTATACTCATTAGCATTGATGTTTGATAGATGGAAGTGGTTTGTATAAGCAGCCATGAACAAGCTAACGAGTATAAGCTAGCTCGTATAAGCCAGTTTCTATATGCTAGATAGTTGTACAACAACCATAGCTCTCCTGCTCGATCACGTGAACAAGCTTGTCATAGACACGCGAAGAAACTAGCTAGAAAGGACCCAACTAGATTGGGAACAAAAATCTCTACACTCGTCGGTTAACCATGCAAAAAGACTGCTAACACAACATGACCTGCTATGCTTGACACAGCCTAGCGCTGCATGCAGACTGCTGACATAGCCCGACAGTCCAAGCAACCTTTAATTATCTGTTAGCGTAGTACATGCGGTAAACAACAAAATGACAGCCAGCCGTAGGTGCGGATCTCAACACACATCGTACGATGCTGGCTGGAGGGGACAACTATCCCCCTTGGTAGCAAATCCATACTCTATATCAAAATATTCGAAATAATAATATCTACCTAATAAAAATATAACTTTATTTATTTAAAATAAATACAAGGCAAATAAATATTAACACCATTAAGTCCCAAGTGAAGTCTCATAAAATAAGGAAATATCCTAAAAATGAATAAAAATCATTTTTATGCATAAAAATAAATCTACTATTTTATAAAAATACTTGTCTAATTTTTATATATAAATAAAAATTGAAGTAAATATTTAAATACATTTAATCCTTTATGGAATTTTATAAACATAAAAATAATACCTAAAAATAAATAAAAATCAATTTTAAGGTCCTTGAATAAATATATTACACTAGAAAAATATTAAATATATTATTAGAAAATTCTTTAATATTTTAAATAATAAATCCTTATCAAATACTTGTTTTGTGAATTCTTTAAAAACAATTCTTAAGTAAGAATTAATCACAATTTTTATAAAACCTTGAGCAATTAAATCCAAAACTTGAATTCATAATCAAACTTAAATATAACTTTTAACTTTAAAATATTATTTTCAAAATCTTATTAAAAATCCTTTTAAATAAACATTGGGTATCACTCATACGTATAATATAATGAATAATCATTATATCTTAAATATTATTAACATAACTTCAAATTCTAGCAAATTACTTGGATCATCTAATTATGCTTCCATTAAATAAGTGCATATTATTTTCATAATAGCAAAACAAATTTAATCTAACCATTCACTTAAAGTGAACAATTCCACACCTTAATTATACCTATCATAAATTTAAAACTTGGAAATAATTAAAACATATTACACCTTAAGTTTACTTACTCTTTTAATGTTAACTTTAGTTTCAAAGTTTATAAACATCATGTCTAATAACTACTGTTAACTTTGGTCTATTTAACCTAAGACATGAAGCATCCCAAATCCAAACTAATCAATCAAACATCAAAAGATATTGATCATGTTTTATTAACAATAAAGATTGTTTAAACCTTAGAAAGGAAATCTTTTCTTCAAATGTTATTCTTTTTGACACTTCAAACAATAATCTTATAATAAGTTCTTCAATTCTTAACAACTCCATCCCAAGGATGTTTATCAATAGTCACCAAATAAGAATTAACCATAAATCGCATTATTTTATACTTTACTTGTATATTTTGAATTGTTAACACTTAAGCTCCTTTATAAAGGTCATTACTGATAAAGTAAAATTTGAAGTTAAACCAACTCTTAACAGAATTACCTAAACTCACTTCACTCAAAGTATTGGGGAATTCACTTTGTGAGTTTTACAAAATGCATAGCATTACTTATGCATAACTGCATCTTGCTTCTTTAAACATTAGTCCTTACCGGACCAATGATGTTGATTTTAGATATTGAATCTTATATCGTCTCGAAGATCATGAGTGCATAATCTTGCAATCACAAAAGGGAAGTTCACACTGTAGGGTTTCGTAGCATGGAAAACAAAAATTTTCTATCGCATACAAACAAACAAGCCAAGATCTATCTACTAGATTGTAGCAATGAGTCGATGGAATAACTCACCCTCGAAGATTCCAAAGTGTTTAATGAGAGCGGATTCTCGTGGGTGATGTAGTCGTACTCTTCCCGATCTCAAGATCGCGTAGACGATCCTTCCGGCTGCGTTCGGCTAGCGCTCCATGATCGGTCACGTTGTACTCGATGAAGACCTTCCTCTACCTTGTTCCAAAGGCAGAGGTTGTAGCACTCTCCTCGCGATTCCAAAGGCGGCATGGTACCTAAGTAGAGGGAGATCTCGCAGGCTTCGCCTTAAGCGAGGCAGTATGGTGGACTATGAGAGAGCCCTCGATGATCTAGGGTTTGACACGCCGAGGAGGGCAAGCCGCGGCTAGGGTTACCTAGGCGGCGAAATGATTGCCCTAGGCGGCGGCGGCGTGGAGGTGGCGGCGCCCGGCTAGGGTTTAGAGGTGGGGTGTTGGGTGTCTGGAGGAGCCCCGCCCCTCCTTTTATAGGTGGAGGGCGGCCAAGGGAGGAGTCCCTCCCAACTCGGCTGGAGGTGGGCGGCGGTGGAGGAGGAACTCCTCCCAACTCGGTTTCCACCTCCCCTCCACTTCCCAAAAATAGCCGTTTGACTTTCAAATTGGCGTTTGACTTTTCAAACAAGGATTTGATTAAATCCTCTATTTTGTTCAGCGATGACACTTAGTACATGATGCAATCATACCAACTTGATATAACACATTCATGTACCCTTCCCTCCGAGTCTGGACATTCCGGAACCTTCTAGAACATTCCCGATGAAAACACCGGAATCATTCTCCAACTCCGAAACAGGACTTTCCTTATATGAATCTTATTCTCCGGACCATTCCGGATCTCCTCGTGATATCCCGAATCCTATTCGAGACTCCGAACAACATTCAGTCTCTTCCTCATCATTCCATAACTACTCAAACAACGTCGAATCCTTAAGTGTGTCTCCCTACGGTTCGTGAATTATGCGGACATGATCGAGACACTTCTCCGAATAATAACCAATAGAGGAATCTGGAAATTCATATGGCTCCCACATATTTCTACGATTACTTTGCGATCGAATGAACCACTTACATACGATACCAATTTCCCTTTGTCTCACGATAGTTTACTTATCCGAGGTTATGATCGTTGGTATCTCTGCATACCTAGTTCAACCTCGTTACTGATAAGTACTCTTTTCTCGTTCCCGTGATATGTGATCCCTTGTGATCCAGTCACATGCTTGCAAGCTAATTGGATGACATTTCACCGAGAGGGCCCAGAGTATATCTATCCGTCATATGGATGGACAAATCCCTCTCTTGATCCATGTATCTCAACAAATACTTTCCGAACACTCAATGCCACCTTTATAGCCACCCAGTTACGGTGTGGTGTTTGATGTCATCAAAGAATCCATCCGGTAAAGGTGATATGCATGATCTCATGGTCGAAGGAATTAGGTTACTATGTATCAGAAAGCATATAGCAATTGAACTATTAAAATGACTTGATCTTTATGCTACGCTTATCTATAGGAGTATGTCCATCATATCATTCTCCTAACGATATGATCTTGTTGTTAATAACATCTCAATGTTCATGATAGGGAAACCACAATCATTTATTAACCAACAAGCCAGTGATGTATAGAGGCTTTACTAGGGACTTCAATTTAAGTTTACAAATCACACAAGTATTAATGTTTCCTTGTTAATACTATTATAGCATGAATGTAAACATTTATCATAAACACAAAGATATAATAATAACTACATTTATTATTGCCTCTAGGGCATATCTCCAACAGTCTCCCACTTGCACTAGAGTCATCTAATATAGATTACATGGTAATATACCGAACACCCATGGCAGTTTGGTGCTGGTCATGTTTTGCCCTCGGGAGAGGTTTAGTCAACTGATCTGCCACATTTAGATCTGTGTGTACTTTGCAAATCTTTATGTCCCCATCTTGGACATGTTCTCGAATAGCGTGAAAACGTAGCTTGATATGCTTCAGCTTCTTGTGTGACCTCGGTTCTTGCGCATTGGCTATGGCGCCCATGTTATCACAGTAGATAGACATTGGGTCCAGCGCACTAGGAACCACACCCAGCTCTGTAATGAACTCTTTCATCCATATCGCTTCTTGTGAATCCTCCGAAGCAGCCATGTATTCCGATTCAGTTGAAGATCTCGCCACAACGCTTTGCTTTGCACTCCTCCAGCTAACTGCTGCACCATTCAAAGTAAATGCGTATCCATATTGTGATTTAGAATCATCCGGATCGGTGTTCCAACTAGCATTGGTGTAACCATTAACAACGAGCTGTTCATCACCTCCATAAGAAAGAACTATATCCTTAGTTCTTCTCAAGTACTTAAGGATGTTTTTGACCGCTGTCCAATGATCCACTCCTGGATCACTTTGATATCTGCTAGTTAAACTAACAGCATATGCAATGTCGGGTCTAGTACATAGCATGGCATACATTAGAGATCCTATGGCCGAGGCATAGGAAATCTTACTCATCCTTTCTCTATCTTCTGCCGATGTCGGACTTTGAGTTTTACTCAAGGTCGTATTGGGCAACATGGGCAAGAACCCTTTCTTGCTATCTTCCATTCCAAACCTCTTTAGAACTTTGTCCAAATATGTACTTTGTGACAATGATATTTGGCGTCTTGATCTATCTCTATAAATCTTTATGCCTAATATGTAAGCTACTTTGCCAAGATCTTTCATTGAAAAACTATTATTCAAATATTCCTTGACACTATTAAGAAGGTCTACATCATTCCCAATCAACAATATGTCATCTACATATAGTATTAAAAATGCTACAGAGCTCCCACTCACTTTCTTGTAAATACAAGCTTCTCCATAAGTTTGTATAAAACCAAAACTTTTGATCACCTTATCAAAACGTTGATTCCAACTTCGGGATGCTTGCTTCAATCCATAGATGGACCGTTGAAGTTTGCATACCTTGTTAGCATCTTTAGGATCGACAAAACCTTTGGGTTGCATCATATACAACTCTTCATCAATGTCACCATTGAGGAATGCTGTTTTGACATCCATCTGCCATATCTCATAATCATAATATGCAGCGATTGCTAACATAATCCTCACAGACTTTAGCTTTTCTACTGGTGAGAAAGTCTCATCGTAGTCAACTCCTTGAATTTGTCGAAACCCCTTTGCGACAAGTCGAGCTTTATAGACAGTAACATTACCATCAGCATCTGTTTTCTTCTTGAAAATCCATTTGTTCTCGACAGCCTTTTGGCCATCCGGTAAGTCCACCAAAGTCCATACTTGGTTTTCGTACATGGATCCAATCTCGGATTTCATGGCTTATTGCCATTTATTGGAATCTGGGATCATCATCGCTTCCTCATATGTCGCAGGGTCATCGGTGTTGTCCACCAACATGACACTCATAACGGGATCATACCAATCTGGAGTGGTACGAGTTCTCGTTGACCTGCGAGGCTCTGTAGCGACTACAACCGAAGTTTCATGATCATCATCATTAGCTTCCTCTCTTATTGGTGCAGGCACCACAGGAACTTCTTCCGGTGTTGCGCTACTCGCAATTTCGAGAAGGTTCGACCTCGTCGAGTTCTACTTTCCTTCGTCACTTCTTTCGAGAGAAATTCCTTCTCTAGAAAGGATCCATTCTTAAACGAAGATTTTGCCTTGGATCTATGATAGAAGGTATGCCCAATAGTTTCCTTGGTATCCTATGAAGACGCATTTTCCGCTTTGGGTTCAAGCTTGTCGGCTGTAACTTCTTTACATAGGCCGCAACCCCAAACTTTAAGGAGCGACAATCTAGGTTTATTCCCAAACCATAATTCATACGGTGTCGTTTCAACGGATTTAGATGGTGCCCTATTTAAAGTGAATCGGCTGTTTCTAATGCATAACCCCAAAATGATAGCGGTAAATCATAAGTGACATCATAGAGCGAACCATATCTAAGAGAGTTCGATTACGTTCGGACACACCATTCTGTTGTGGTGTTCCCGGAGGTGTCAATTGTGAAAGTATTCCGCATTTCTTCAAATGCTCGCCAAACTCGTAACTTAGATATTCACCTCCACGATCAGAACGTAGGAATTTAATCTTCTTGTTACGTTGATTCTCTACCTCACTTTGAAATTTCTTAAACTTCTCGAAAGTTTCGGACTTATGTTTCATGAAATAGATATACCCATATCTACTCACGTCATCCGTGACGGTAAGAACATAACGATAACCACAGCGATTCTACACTCATTGGACCACACATCGGTATGTATGATTTCCAATAAGTCCGTAGCTCGCTCCATCATACCAGAAAATGGAGTCTTAGTCATTTTACCCATCAGACATGCTTCACATCTTTCAAGTGATTCGAAATAAAGTGATTCAAGAAGTCCATCGGAATGGAGTTTCTTCATACGCTTCACTCCAATGTGAGCAAGACGACAGTGCCACATATAGGTCGAGTTATCGCTCGATTTCAAACATTTAGCCTCAATGTTATTAATATGTGTATTTCCACTATCGAGATTCAACAAGAATAGACCATCTATCAAAGGTGCATGTGTATAAAACATATTACTCATATAAATCGAACAACCATTATTCTCGGATTTAAACAAGTAACCGTCTCGCAATAAACAAGATCCCGATATAATGTTCATGCTTAACGCAGGCACCAAATAACAATTATTTAAGTATAAAACTAATCCCGATGGTAGATGAAGGGGTAGCGTGCCGACCGCGATCACATCAACCTTTGAACCGTTTCCCACGCGCATCGTCACCTCTTTCTTCGCTAGCTTCCGTTTATTCTGCAGCACCTATTTCTAGTTACAAATATGAGCAACCGAACCAGTATCAAATACCCAGGCACTACTACGAGTACTAGTGAGATACACATCAATAACATGTATATTGGATATACCTTTCTTCTTGATGTTGCCGTTCTTCAAAACCGCCAAGTACTTTGGGCAATTCCGCTTCCAGTGACCTTCTCCCTTGCAGTAAAAGCACTCAGTATCAGGCTTAGGTCTAGCCTTGGTCTTCTTCGTCGGTGTGGTAACTTTCTTACCACCCTTCTTGAAGTGTCCCTTTTGCTTAGACTTGCCTTTCTTAAATTTGGTGGTCTTATTGACCAACAACACTTGGTGCTCTTTCTTGATCTCCACTTCTGCAGATTTCAACATGGCAAAGAGTTCTGGCAACGTTTTGTTCATGTTCTGCATGTTGTAGTTCATCACAAAGTTCTTGTAACTTGGTGGTAGTGACTGGAGGACACGATAAATCCCCAAAGCATTAGGAATCACTATACCCAAGCTTTGAAGTTTGTTTGTGTGCCTAGACATATTAAGCACATGCTCACTGACGGAGCTGCCCTCTTCCATCTTGTAGTTAAAGAACTTTTCAGAAGCCTCATAGCTTTCAATTGCCGCATGAGTCTAAAAAATCAATTTGAGATCCTCGAAAATATCATATGGGTCTGAATTCTCAAAACTTTTCTGAAGCTCCGATTCTAAACCATACAAGATAGCACACTGAACTGTGGAGTACTGAGTTGTCGTGGGAATGGTCACGGCAGATGCTGCAATCGGCAGCGAGTAGTAGAACGAGGGGCAAGGGCGGCCAGCCATCTGCGGTGCGAGATGAGGGCAAAGACACAGGGTTTTACCCAGGTTCGGCCCCCCGGAGGGTAAAGACCTACCCTGCTAGATTGTATTATGAGGATGGTACAATGGGCGAGCTCGACGGCTAGGCGGCGAGTCACTTGGGTGTATGATGGAACGTATCTCTACACGCCCCGCAGGGAGGTTTATATATCTCAACCGATTCGGTTAAATCTTCGGTACTCGTTTAACCTAATACGACTGGGCCTATCTACTACTTTGGGCCTTGACTTCCGATCGCCGGTTCCTCGTGAGCTTCAATCCGATCGCCTTGCGAGCCCACTCGCCAAGTCTTGGGCTAGTCGGAAACGTCCTGCTGGGTATTCCCCAGTAGGCACATCCCCATCAGTAGTCCCCGAGGCCGTCGTTGATTAGGCGTAGGTGGCTGCTGGCGATCGAGTATCTGACTTCGGTAGACATCGTCGAATCGTCGGCGGGCTCCGTACAAAGGAAAACCTGTCATCCAAGTCGCAGCTTTGGCGAGTCGAGTCGTGGCTCTTGTCATAGTGAGTGGGTCGGTCGAAGTCGAGAAGTTGGACCGTTAACCGTGGTCAAACTAGCCGTTGGGGTAATCCAATGGTAACTTTTGGCTTAATCACCGCGTAGTAACGGCTCCCTGATTTGGCGGGTAACAACCGCTATATAAGAGGAATGGCAGGCGATCAGAGAACCACCTTCTCACCATTTCCTCCGTCTGCGCGCACTTTTCGCCTCCCTTCGCATCGCGACCCAGCCGACCCGAAATCCCTCGACCCCCAGCAAATCTCTCCACCATGGCCCTCTCCACCAAACCGTGGGGTAGATCTAAGTGCACGAGGGCGCATCTGGCTTCCTTCGAGGAGGCCGGGATCTTGCGAGCCGGCTGCTTGCGCATTCCTGCGGCCGGAGAGACGACCCCGAATCCGCGAGAGAGGGAGTTCATCTGCTTCACCAGCCATCTCGAACGGGGGCTAGGGTTCCCCACGTCCCTGTTCTTCCGGCGCTTATGCGCCTACTACGGGATCCAGCCATCGGATCTGGGTCCCCATAGCATCAAGCAGCTCGCCATCTTTGTGGCGTTCTGCGAATGCTACTTGGGCTGCCGGCCCTACTTCCCTGTATGGCAAGATCTGTTCCATGGACGGATCAGCCGCGAGGAAGCGGGTGGCCCAATGCTAGCCGCGGGCAGCCTAACCTTCCAGCTGAAGTCGAAGGCTTCATTCTTCGACCTGATGCTGCCCGCCAAGGCAGCGAGCGACTGGAAGAAATCGTGGTTTTACGTAGCCGAGGCGACCGGGAGGCGGCGATTCCGATACTCCACCAACCGGTCCGAGCGCCGTCTTCAAGTCGGCAAGCTCCCGGCGACCAGCGGATGGTCGTTGAAGAGATGCTCCAGACCATCCGATGCGAAGAAGAAGGGCCTCGACGATAAACCTGTACAGCCTGGCTCGGCTCGGCGGCTCGTCCGCTTCTTCGCGAGCACTACATGTACCGATACGGGCGGGAAGACTCGGCGAAGGCCTGCCTCGACGAGTGGAAGGAGGACTACATCCCGGCACGGAGGAAATCACCAGCGGTGTACACGGGCGCGCAGTGAGGGTCGCTTCTATACCGCAGCGTCCAGCCCAACGGTAATCGCTTCACTTCGCTCGCAGTCGCAGTTTTTGCAGTCGCTGTAACTCTAATTTCATCTTGTGTTCATTGCAGCTATTCCAAGTGGTGGAAGGATGGCTCCCGCCTTCGGACGATGAGAACTCGAGCTCGTCCGTCCAGGACGTGGGTGAGTCGCCTCCCGCCAAGGGCGAAGCCGGGAGTGACGAGGGCGACAGCGACGACGAGTCCGAAGAGGAGGTCGCCCCACTGCTCCGCAAGACCCGAGGGCAGCGTCAACGTGAGCTTGAGGCAAGTAAAAGCCTCGAGCGTCATGACGACGGCGATGAGCTTCCAGAAACCACCTCGCGCCGCCAGGCTACTCCATCGAAAAAGAAGAAGAAGGAAAAGGAGGTGAAGGCGCCTCCCAGGAAGACGAAGACGAAACCGACGAGGCCGGACTCGCCACCACATTCAGCGAGCAGTTCTGACGCCCCCAACCCGGCTAAAGACGAGGCGTCGCCGACGACAGCCGCGCTCGACACGGCTACCATCGAGGTGCCCCTGGCGTCGATGCCGCCGCCATTCGCCCCAGTCTCTGGGCCGGGGGACGCCTCGGTCGCAGCGGCTTCGCCTCACAAGGAAGCTCCTGTTGAAGATGTTCCAGAGGCTCTGGTTGTGGCCTCAACAACGAAAAAACGTCCGTGTCTTGGGCACGGCGCTCGAAATGGGCTCACCGATCGGGCCCGAACTAGAGAAACCAGCCGGCCTCCGTACGGGGCTGCGCTTCATTCCAGTCGCCAAGTGAGTACACTCTCCTTCCTTTGTCTTGGATAGCAGCTCGAATTATATTGCTTACATGATTGATGTACAGGACCGGAGTCAAGAGGATGGGCCACCCGATCGTGGCTAAGGTGCCACCTGTTGTCAGCGAGGAAGATCCTTCCCGCAAGAGGAAGGCGGATGAAGTCGTCGTCCCTGCAGATGGCGGCAAGAAGGCCAAGGGTGATGACGTCGTCACGATTTCTGACGACACGGCGGTCGCGCCGGCTGGACCCGTAACGGAGGCGGCCGCGTCCACAAAGGAAGGCGCTCCCTTGCCTGGAACGGCCGAGCCGACCTCGTTTGGGGCGGGTGCCTCTATTGCCACCTTCCCGCGCTTCATGGCCAAGGCGGCGTAGTGGAACGCCTCGAGCCACGCTCCTGGGATCGCCGATGCTGAAGTCGACCAACGTCGTGGGCATACGCCGGCCCTCCTCGCGTCCGTGGACGCGATACAACTCCACGGCATGCTTGGCGCAGCCATCCAGGTATATCCAGTCCCCGAGGATCAGGTCGGTGCTTTGCAGCGGCCTGATTCTTTTAGTGTCTTATATTTATTTTTCGCATCCAGTCCCCGAGTGCGCACTCGCTGAATTTCAGCGGGTGGGCACTTGAGAATTTCTTGATTGCCAGTCCCCGAGTGCGCACTCGCTGAATTTCAGCGGGTGGGCACTTGAGAATTTCTCGATTGCGGTCCCGATGCGCTTTCGCTGAATTTCAGCGGGTGGGCACTTAGGAATTTTGCTTTGACTAACTTTTTTGGGTGATGTGCAGGGTCTGCAACTTGAGTCAGCTGACCGACTGGCAGCGAAGCACCGCGCGGAAAAGGAACTGGCCATCGTCCAGGAGGCGAACAAAGGGCTTCAGGCGGTTGCCGCGAAGGCAGAGGAAGCTCGCCAGGGTCTTGTCCCCGCGGGTGAATTGGCGACGACGCAAGCGGCTTTGAGTTCAGCTGAACAGCGGATCGCCAACCTCGAGCGCGAGCTGTGGGAGGCGAAGGAAGAGGCGAGCTCGGCTGATGGGAGAGCCAAGGCCGCCATTGCAGCCACTGAAGAGGATCGCAAAGTGTCGGACGCCCTTGTTGCTGGGCTTCAGGACGACCATACTTCGCTTCAATGCTTCATCACGGATCTCGCCCGCCCGTTGATTGGTAAGTGCATATGCCTCTGCTAGTAGGTGTGACTTTTGCGGTGTCCATCGTATTCATTATTGTCTTCTACTCGCAGGTCGCATCATCGATAGCGCGGAAGAGGCAAGCTCGTTCGACGCGCAGCAGTGTGTAAGCATGCTTGTCGACTCGGCAACGTTGTCGGCGACGTGCATCCGTGCCTATCTCCAGGAGATATCGCCCATGGAAGTGATTCCCAGCGACCTCGTTGAGGTGTGGAAGTATTTGGAGAAGGCGCCCGCGGTCGTTGAGTTCATGACACGGTCGGCGTTTCGGCGCGGAGAGGCGACGACACTTAGTCTTGGACTTGCCCACTTCCCCGAGGACTTCGACATCGACGATGTGACGAGTGGCTACCCATCGTCGACTGGCGTGGTGGAGCTATCCGAGGTCCTCAAGTTGCAAGACCGCGCCGCCACGTACTCGGAGCGTGTCTGGGCAATGGGCGACCTCCTTCCGTACCAGGAAACGGTCGTCGTGCCTAGCGACCCCGAGCCGCCACATCGTGATTTCAAGGTCGAGAAGCCCTTCCGCACGGCGATGGCGGGTGAACTGACGACGTATCCGTCGAACCCGTACACGCTGTTCATCCGCAATCACCGGGATGTTGGCGAGTCGTCGTCTAAGCCTGCAGAATAGGATAGTTTGCCCTGTGGCGTTAGCAGCAGGTCTGCCATGCGGGCATATCTTGTAATATGAAACAATGCACCATGCTATCAAATGAGACGTCGTGTCTATTTTGGTATTTGTCATGTGTTTGTGATTGATGTTTGAACGAGTCCCCGAGCGCGTCCGCCCTTTTGTGGGGTTTACCTCGCATGTGATATGTTTTTTGTTTTTGTGTGTTTTGTTATTGTGGTCGACTCGCCCAGACTCGAAGAGCCAGTCGCTAGGCGACTCCCTTGAACGCTCTGTACTTCGCCGTTTTCCCTTGCGCGAATGAGGTCGGGTGGCCGAGTCCCCGAGCGTGGTACTTGGCTGTTCCAGGCGCGACTCGAGGGTGAGTGAGGACTTGGCGCGTTAGTTTGAGCGCATCACTCCTGCCTGGCCAGTGGGGTCAGTCGCATGGCGAGTCCTGGGCATGCTCTCTTACTTGGTGTTTTTCCGAGCCGCTCGCGATGAACTGGTCTTCAGTCCCCGAGCGTGGTACTTAGCCGTTCGAGTCGCTATGCCGAGGGTGCGGAGGACCGTGGTCGCTGTAAGAAGCGAAGGCAGGTGTCTTGGCTCGTAAAGCCAGTCGGGCTAGGCGACTCCAATGGGGCTCCGGGTAGGCGTTTTTCGTGGACGATGCAAGGCCTGAGGTTTACTCAGTGCTCTTGCATCGCATTACTTAGCCGTGCCGATCGCTGTACCAAAGGTTGACTTCTGCGGTTAGCTTGACGCTGTCATTACGAGTGCGAGTGGCACAAGACATGGAGAGTAAGCGCAATTTGCGGTAACCAATTCTTTTTATTTCACAGCGACTGGAGAGTACATATGTGGGGTTCTAGGGGTAGAACTTCCGTAGGAGGTTTACATTCCATGGTCGCTTGACATCGCCGTTCGTCGCGGACGTCGATGAGGTAAGCGTCGTTGCCAAGTACTGCTCGATGGCGAATGGTCCCTCCCACGGAGGAGAGCTTGCATGCCCTTCTTGTCTGGATGAGGCGCAACACCAGTCGCCTTCTGGAAGGTGCGAGTTCTCACCACCGGCTGTGGTAGCGGAGTCCTCTTGGTAGATAGCGGTGCGTGACCGAGCGAGGTCACGTGCTTCGTCGAGTTGATCGACCCCGTCTTGGCGGGCGAGCTCGTTAGCAGCCTCCGTATAGTGGACGACCCGCGGCGAGTCGTGCTTGAGGTCGGTGGGCATGACTACCTCGGCGCCGTAGACCATGAAGAAGGGGGTGAACCCTGTCGACCTGTTGACCGAGGTGCGGATCCCCCAGATGACAGAGGGCAACTCCTCGACCCAGCACCCGGCGGTGCGCTCGAGTGGTTTTGGAGTCGCGGCTTCAGCCGTGGAGGATGCTTTGGTTTGCCCGTTCCGCTGGCGTTGGATTCGGGTGGCGGCGACGCGGTCGAGCCGAATGTGGTGCTCTTCGCAGAATTCGCCATGGATCCTTTGGCAAAGTTGGTGCCGTTGTCCGTGATGATGCTGTTTGGGAACCCGTAGCGATATATTGGCTCGCGTAGGAATTTAGCGGCGGTCTTCCCGTCGCATTTCCGGACTGGCTTGGCCTCCACCCACCTTGTGAATTTGTCGACCGCGACCAGCGGTGGGTGTAGCCGAGGGCCTTCTTGAAGGGCCTACCATATCCATGCCCACATCGAATGGCGGTGATGGGGATTGTTTTGGCGCTGAGCTCAAGACGTGCGTCTGGTTGGCGTGCCGGCACCCGACGCATCGCTGGACAATGTCGGCGTCGGCGTGCGATGGGCCATGAAAGCATGTCGCATAGCCTTGGCGACCAGGGCGAAGCGGCGTGGTGGCGATCACGAGTGGATGTCGTGGAGGATCTTGCGTCCTTCGGCGGGTTGGACGCAGCGTTGGAACACGCCAGTGACACTGCGCTTGTGGAGCTCGCCGTCGATGATGGCGTAGGACTTGCATCGACGAGCGATCATCCGAGCTTCCGTCTCATCTGCCGGCAAGGTGCCGGCTTCCAGGTAGGCGATGTAGGGCTTGGTCCAGTCGTCTGGCTCGTTGACGAGTGCGACCAGGGCTGCCTCTGGTTGGAGCGGGATTCCGACCCTCGGGGGAGAGACTGATGGCTTGGTGATCGTGTCGAGGAAGACGTCGGCGGGTGGTGCGAGTCGAGCCGACCCGATGCGAGAGAGTGCGTCGGCCTCCTCGTTCTTCCGCCTGTCGATCCACTCGACGGAGTAGCCGGTGAAGTGTCCGCCCAACTTGTCCCTTTGCTGGCGATGCGCGCCATGGTGGGGAGATGGCGTCGCGGTGCCGCCGACTTGCCCGGCGGCAGGTCGAGTCTCCGTAGCGTGGCGGTTGACATTCATCTCCTTGGCAGCTCGCATGCCGTGGAGTAGGGCCTCATACTCGGCCATGTTGTTGGTGCAGGGTGTGAAGTCGAGGCAGAGGATGTAGCGGAGCTTGTCGCCCTTTGGTGAAGTTAGCACGATCCCTGCGCCTGCGCCATCCGCGTTCCTGGAGCCGTCGAAGTGCAGGCTCCAGTAATGGAGGTATGGCAGCTTCTCTGGCTGCTGGGCCTCTTCCCAGTTGGCGATGAAGTCCGCTAGGGCCTGCGACTTGATCTCTTTTCGCGGCTCGTATTTGATGTTGTGGATGCCGATCTCGACGGCCCACTTGGCGACCCGCCCGATCGCCTCACGGTTGCGGATGATGTCTTGCAGTGGTGAGAGCGACCGTGATCGGGTGCTCACGGAAGTAGTCTGGCGCCGCTGAGCTCTGAAGACCGCGTATACCAGATTTTGGTACTGGGGGTACCGCTGGCGCGACTCGATGAGGACCTCGCTGATGTAGTACACCGGTCGCTGTACTGGGCGCTCCTTTCCTTCCTCTGGTCGTTCGACGACCATGACGGCACTGACGACGCGCTCGGAAGCCGCGACGTAAACCAGCATGGGTTCTTTGTCGGCGGGGGCGGCGAGTAGCGGTGCGGCGAGTAGCATCTTCTTGAGGTCGCGAAGCGCGTCGTCCGCCTCCTTGTCCCACTGGAAGGTGGGGTTCTTGCGCATCAGGCGGTATAGGGGCATCGCCTTTTCGCGGGGAATGAAGCGATTGAGAGCCGCTACCGCTCGACCAGGTTTACGGGCGTCGCAGCACTCGGGTTTTCAGCCGGCCCGATCGTGTCGATCTTCGTGGGTTCGCCTCGATCCCTTGCTTGGAGCAGCGTACCCGATGGTTGTCCTGCTGGTACACCGAAGGTGCATTTGCCTGGGTTGAGCTTTATCTTGTGTTTTCGCAAGTTGGCGAATGTTTCCGCCAGGTCGGCGAGGAGGTCACCCTGGCGAGTGGACTTTACGACCACGTCGTCGATGTAGACGTGGATGTTGCGGCCAATTTGGCTCGCGAGGCATTCTTGCATGCACCGCTGGTAGGTCGCCCCGGCGTTCTTGAGGCCGAAGGTCATGGCGGTGTAGCAGAAGGCTCCGAATGGCGTGATGAATGCCGTCTTCTCGTCATCCTCGACAGCCATTTTGATCTGGTTGTCCCCAGAGTAGGCGTCGAGGAAACATAGCGGCTCCGAGCCCACGGTGGAATCGATTATCCGGTCGATCCGCGGGAGGACGAACCGCTCCTTTGGGCAGGCGCTGTTCAGGTTTGTGTAGTCGATACACATCCTCCAGGTCCCGTTCTTCTTCTTGACCAGGACTAGGTTTGCCAGCCACTTGGAGTATTTGATTGGCCGGATGAAGCCTGCAGCGAGTAGACGCTGCACCTCCTCGGCGATTGCTCGGCGGCGCTCTTCATTGAAGGGCCGCAGCGACTGCTTGACAGGTCGCACTTTGGGGTCGGCGTTTAGCTTGTGCTCAGCGAGCTCCCTAGGGACACCGGGCATGTCAGAGGGCTTCCATGCGAAGATGTCCCTGTTCTCACGGAGGAACTCGATGAGCGCTCCTTCCTATGCTGGGCTCATGCCCGTCCCGATCGTCACCGTCTGGATGGAGTCGCCTGGGACCAGCTCGACGGTGCGGGTGTGCGTCGTAGCCTCGAAGGTTGAGGTGTTTGCGCCCTCCGAGTTGGGCTTCTTGAGTATGGTGGGGTCGTCATTGTTGACCCCGCTCACGTACTTGGCGAGTTCATCAGCGTGGTTGGTCTCCGCCGCGATGACGGCGTCAGCGAGCTCGGCTCCTTTGGCCTCGCACTCGGCGGCCATGTCGGGGTCGCCGTTGATGGTGATGACGCCGCACGGTCCGGGGAGCTTCATCGCGTTGTACGCGTAGTGGGGCGCTGCCATGAACTTGGCGAACGCCTGGCGCCCCAGGACGCAGTGGTAGGGGCTGTCGAAGGGCACCAGCTCGAAGACGATCCGCTCGGTGCGGAAGTTTGCTGGTGTGCCGAAGGTGACTGGCAGCGTGACCTTGCCGATCGGGTATGCCTTCCGACCGGGGACGATGCCGTGGAACGTGGTGTGGGTTGTCTCGATCATCGACTGCGGGAGCCGCAGCCGCCTGAAGGTGTCCAAGTACAGGATGTTGATGGAGCTGCCGCCGTCCATCAATGTCTTGGGGAGCCAGTAGTCGCCGACCTTGGGCTTGACCACCAGGGCGACTCGACCTGGGTACTCGATGCGTGGCGAGTGGTCTTGACGACTCCAGGTGATGGGCTGCTCCGACCAATTGAGGAACTGGGGAACATCCACCAGGGCCACCGCGTTGACGGCGACAGCGCGGGCGATGACCTTCTTCTCGCGCTTCGTGTTGAAGCCTGTGAAGGTATGGAGCGAGCCGGCCACTTTGCCGAATTTTCCGCCGTTTGGCGGGTCGTTGTCGGGGTCCTCCCGCGCTCGCCGTGCCTTCTCGATCTCCCTGAGGGTGTGGCAGTCGGCGGTGGTGTGCGTTGCGGTCTTCCCTTCCCTTCTATGAAACGCACATGGTTGGTTAAGGAGAGCCGCGGGGTCGAACCTTGGCTTGGCCTTGTAGTTGCCGCCGTCGCGGCGTTGTCCTCCGTCGGGGCGGAAGCTCTTGGGCTCGCGTTGCGCGTGCCCGGCGTTGGCGACGAAGTCGACTCGCCCGTCACTGTGTCGCTTGCCGGTGAGGCAAGTGTTGCTGTAGAGTAGGTCGGACCGTCGTCCGCTGTCGTTGCTGCTCGTGCGGTGTTGACCTCCTGACTCGTCGTCAGTTTCCTGGTTTGGATCTTCCTCCGCGTACCGTTTGGCGATCTCGAGGAGGTCGGGGATGTTGTCGAGTGTGCGAGAGTGTCACTTGATCTTGGCGACCAGAGGCTCGTAGCGGCACGAGGTCTTGAAGCAATGGATCGCGGTGTCCGGGTGGATGCCGACCGCGTTGTACCAGAGTTCTTGCCACCGTTGGACCCAGTTGCGGGTCGACTCACGGGGTCCCTGGACGCATCGCTCCAGGTCCTCGATGGTGGTGGCGCGGGTGTAGGAGCACTCGAAGTGCCTGACGAAGGAGTCGCGCATCTCCTCCCAGGAGTCGATACTGTCCTGGGGGAGGGTGTTGATCCACTGCCTGCACGTCCCCTCCATCATCAGGGGGAGGTAACAGGCGGCTAGCAGGTCGGTGTGTCCTGCGATCCCCATCGCCATGAGATATGTGTCGAGCCAGACGGCGGGGTCGTACGAGGAGTCGTACTTTTCTATCTCCTTCGGCGCCTTGAAGTTTGGCGGGTACTTCTCGCCTCGAATCATTGGTCCGAAGCACTTGGGGCCGAGTCGACTTAGCGACCCCATGGGCTCGCTGTCGCGGCGATTGGTTAGGGTGTGTCGCAGGTCGTCGGGCTGGCGTGCGCGCCAGCTTTGGTTGTTGATGATGTGGGTGCGGGCGTCGATGGGTTGCTCGTTGGCGGCGACGAAGTTGGTCACTGGCCTGGGGTCGTTGGTGGAGAGTGCCGCGTTCGCGGGTCGGTGTTGGAGCTGCAGTGGCTCTGGTGGCGGGCAGTTGAGGGTGTTTTCCGCCGCTGGGCGGCCGCTGGAGGCCGCTCTGCTTCCCGACGAACGCGAGTATACTCGACCCTGCGAGTTGGCGCCTGCGTTTTGCTGCTCGACGGCCTTTGGGAGCAGGGCCCTGACGTACTGGATCTGTAGGGCGCCGTCGCCCGTGGCCGTGATGTTGTCGGCTGCTACTCAACCCGCCACGAGGTTGTCCATCGGGGTGGAGAATAGTGGGAGGCCGTTTGCGTCTCGCTCCCGTGAGGAAACTACTATCCGCGGCTGTTCCCTGGGAGGTGTGCGGTTGGGTGGAGGTGGGGCGCCCATCGCCGTTGATCCTGGCGAGGGCCGGGTGCTTCCTCCTGGTGGCGCGTTCTCGCAGATCGCGCGCTCGACCACGCGGGCCGGGTCGTTTTCGCCGAAGTTGAGCGCCCTGAACGGTGGGTTCAGCGACCGATCGCTGCTGGTGATAGCGCGATAGTTCTGCGCCGTCACACCTTTCGGAATTTTTCGCGCTCGGCTTGTTCCTTGCGCACCGCCTCCGCCAGTTTCAGGCGGAGTTCCTCGACCTCCGTTGCCGTGGCGTTAGGAGGGATTGGGGTGGAGAATGGATCCTCTGGCGGATCGGTGCCGGTCGCCATGTAGGTCGCGGCGTGGCGACCGGTTCCGTCGCGGAGGTCGGCGGAGTTCTCCGACCCGGAGTCGAATTCGAAGATCTCGAGGATGGAGGGGTCCTCGAAGTCTCCCACGTTGTATACCTGGGTGTTGGAGCCCGCGGGTGAAGCCACGGTGATGGACCCGGCGAGTGACGCCGGGGTCGCCGAGTCGGCGTCGTCGTTGAGGGCCGCGTCTTCTGCGGCTGCTGAGTTTTTGGCCACGTCGCTGTTGGCGGAATTGTACTCGGAGGCGAGGCGATGGATCATACGGATCTGGCTCTCAGAGAGCCGATCGCGTGGTGGCGACTTGCGGATGCGAGCCGAATCCTCCGAGACGATGACGTCGATGAGGCCGACGAAGAGGCTGATCGTGCCGATCGGCAGGATCACACTGTGCGTGACGGGTCGCGCCGCTGGGAGGTAGCTGCTCGGCAAGATTTGGAGCATCTCGCCAATCGCTATCATGCGGCCGGTGGCGACCGTCTCATTGATGGGCAGATTGGATCTCGCCGCAGAACACCGGCCAGACCGGCCAGACCCCACGGTGGGCGCCACTGTCGTGGGAATGGTCACGGCACATGCTGCAATCGGCAGCGAGTAGTAGAACGAGGGGCAAGGGCGGCCAGCCATCTGCGGTGCGAGATGAGGGCAAAGACACGGGGTTTTACCCAGGTTCGCCCTCCCGGAGGGTAAAGACCTACTCGCTGCCGATTGCAGCATCTGCCGTGACCATTCCCACGACATGAGTCTTCCGAGTGAGGTAAACATTCTTTACTTCATCGGTAGCATCAGCTGCAGGTGGGTCACCCAGCGGTGCATCCAGCACATAGGTCAAATTACTAGCTGTGAGGACAATCCTCAAATTGCGGAACCAATCCGCGAAGTTGCTTCCATTGTTTTTCAACTTTTCTTTCTCTAGGAACGCATTAAAATTGATGGTAGGGGCCGCCATTGATCTACAACATATTTGCAATAGTTTAGACTAAGTTTATGACAAATTGAGTTCTAATTAATAGTTAAATTAATCTAGGTGAACTACCACTCAAAACAACATCCCTCACATTGTTTTAGTGATCACACGAACCAAATCCACCACATCAACACCGATCATCACGAGAGTTGATATAGTTTCAATGGCGAACAATCGACATGTTCATCATATCTACTATATGATTCATGCTTTACCTTTCGGTGACCCGTGTTCCGAGACCATGTCTGTACATGCTAGGCTCGTCAATATCAAACCTTAGATTCCGCATGAGCAAATCTGGCTTGCTCATGTTGTATACACTTGCGGAATCTAACACACCCGATCATCACGTGGTGCTTCGAAACAACAAGCTTTAGCAACGGTGCTAACTAAGGGTGAACACTTTATGACTTGAAATTCATGTGCATGAGGGATCATCTTATAATTCTACCGTCGTCTACTAAGCAATACAAGATGCATAAAGGATTAACAACACATGAAATTCATAATATGTGACATGATATGGCCTTTCTTCTTTGTGCTTCCGATCTCCATCTTCAAGCACGAACATGATCTCCATCATCACCGGCATTGCATCAAGGTCAATGAGGCTTCTCCATGGTTGTCGTCCACCGGCTTCAACTATTACAACTACTTTGAATAGACACGCGGGTCTTAACATAAATTAAAGACAACCATATGGCTCCTGCCGGTTGCCAACTTACAATAAGGAACATTGCATACATCAAATATAATCACAATCATGGTCATATCACATCACTGCACACCCCTACAAAACAAAGTTAGACGCCTCTACTTTCTTTGCATGTTTTACGTGGTTTGGGGCTTTCAATAAGTGTCATTCTAACTTACGAACATGAACCACAACATTGTTACTAGTATTGTTAATCACCCGTTGTAAATTGGATCTTAACTATGCTAGGAGAAACAGGCACCCGCAAAGCCACTTATGCAATACAAGTTGCATGTCAAGCGTGGAGCAAGTCTCATGAATGATGTCATGTAAGGTTAGCCCGGGCCGCTTCATCCCAACATCCCGCAAGATGCAAATTACACAAGAAGCAATCGACAATAAAAGCATCAACGCCCACAATGACCATTGTGTTCTACTCGTGCAACAGATCTACATATAGACACGGCTCTGATACCACTGTAGGGTTTCGTAGCATGGAAAACAAAAAATTTCTATCGCAGACAAACAAACAAGCCAAGATCTATCTACTAGATTGTAGCAACAAGTCGATGGAATAACTCACCCTCGAAGATTCCAAAGTGTTTAACGAGAGCGGATTCTCGTGGGTGATGTAGTCGTACTCTTCCCGATCTCAAGATCACGTAGACGATCCTTCTGGCGCTGCGTTACGGCAGCGCTCCCGCAGTCGGTCACACGTTCGGTACTCGATGAAGACCTTCCTCTCCCTTGTTCCAGCAGGCAGCGGAGGTTGTAGCACTCTCCTCGCGATTTCGGCAGCACAACGGCGTGGTACCGGAAGTAGAGGGGAGATCTCGCAGGGCTTCGCCTTAATCCGGAGCGAGTATGGTGGACTATGAGAGAGCCCTCGACGATCTAGGGTTTAGACACGCCGAGGAGGGGGCAAGCCGGCGGCTAGGGTTAGCTAGGCGGCGGCGGTTTGCCCTAGGGCGGCGGTGGCTAGGGTTTAGAGGTGGAGGTGTTGGGTGTCTAGGAGGGGAGCCCTACCCCTCCTTTTATAGGTGGAGGGGCCGGCCAAGGGGAGGGGAGTCCCTACCCAACTTGGCTTGGAGGTGGGCCGGCGGTGGAGGGGAGGAACTCCTCGCCAACTCGGTTTCCACCTCCCTCTCCACTTCCCAAAAATAGCCGTTTGACTTTCAAATTGGCGTTTGACTTTTCAAACAAGGATTTGATTAAATACTCTATTTTGTTCAGCGATGACACTTAGTACATGATGCAATCATACCAACATGATATAACACATTCATGTACCCTTCCCCTCCGGAGTGCCGGACATTCCGGAACCTTCTAGAACATTTCCGATGAAAACACCGGAATCATTCTCCAACTCCGAAACATGACTTTCCTTATATGAATATTATTCTCCGGACCATTCCGGATCTCCTCGTGATATCCCGAATCCTATTCGAGACTCCGAAAAACATTCGGTCTCTTTCTCATCATTCCATAACTAATCAAACAACGTCGAATCCTTAAGTGTGTCTCCCTACGATTCGTGAATTATGCGGACATGATCGAGACACTTCTCCGAACAATAACCAATAGAGGAATCTGGAAATTCATATGGCTCCCACATATTTCTATGATTACTTTGCGATCGAATGAACCACTTACATACGATACCAATTTCCCTTTGTCTCACGATAGTTTACTTATCCGAGGTTATGATCGTTGGTATCTCTGCAAACCTAGTTCAACCTCGTTACCGATAAGTACTCTTTTCTCGTTCCCGTGATATGTGATCCCTTGTGATCCAGTCACATGCTTGCAAGCTAATTGGATGACATTTCACCGAGAGGGCCCAGAGTATATCTATCCGTCATATGGATGGACAAATCCCACTCTTGATCCATGTGTCTCAACCAATACTTTCTGAACACTCAATGCCACCTTTATAGCCACCCAGTTACGGTGTGGTGTTTGATGTCATCAAAGAATCCATCCGGTAAAGGTGATATGCATGATCTCATGGTCGAAGGAATTAGGTTACTATGTATCAGAAAGCATATAGCAATTGAACTATTAAAATGACTTGATCTTTATGCTACGCTTATCTATAGGAGTATGTCCATCATATCATTCTCCTAACGATATGATCTTGTTGTTAATAACATCTCAATGTTCATGATAGGGAAACCACAATCATTTATTAACCAACAAGCCAGTGATGTATAGAGGCTTTACTAGGGACTTCAATTTAAGTTTACAAATCACACAAGTATTAATGTTTCCTTGTTAATACTATTATAGCATGAATGTAAACATTTATCATAAACACAAAGATATAATAATAACTACATTTATTATTGCCTCTAGGGCATATCTCCAACACACACTTGCTCATGTCCTTTGATTATCTTCAGTAAAGTATTTTACAAATCCAGTTCTGTCATCACCTGCATTTGAAAAAGGTCAGAAAACACTATTTTCATAATAATATGATTATAGGTTAATTACCATGAGGTAATAACCTACTATGAAAGTTCCGGTGGTAAAGGAACATATTATCTAGGACTTAACAACCAATGTCGCCAGTGATTCTTGCGCCGTATATAACGCATTAACCATGAGATTTGGAATGGGACGGAGAAGTCATCTGCATTCTTTTCCTCTCATATGGAGGCAAGACGACCTTAACGTGACGTTGTGATTCCTTGTGCAGATCCAACATATGGGTGGGCACCCTTACACCCCACACTTTCACTACTAGGAAAACGGCTATAGGTAATCAGCACATCCGTGGCTCACATGGTTGAAGTGCCCCACGGCTAAAACAGGCGTGGCTCACCTGTGGGCAGTGCCCTACTAATAACTATAACAACCGTGGCGCACATGACTATAGTGCGCCACAGATGTGTGTGGGCCAGGGCCCTGTTGGCCACACGCCAAACATCCAGTAGCACTATAGTCATGTGCGCCACGGTTGTTAGGGTCATCTGTGGCGCACGTGTGCACGGTGCGCCACGCTGAGCGCATGCCCACCTCTGCTCAAACGGCCACAAACTTCGTGGCGCACTCCGCTAGTGCGCCACAGAGGACTAAAACATCTGTGGCGCACTCGGCCTAGTGTGCCATGGTTTGTACTCCCGTGCGCACTGGGCGTGCAGCGCCATGATGTGTCGATTCTTTTAGGAAAGCACTTTATGTGCACATGTGTGCCCACATCCACCACCCACACTTCACTTTCCCTTCTTCTTCCTCCTTAGATCTAGTCGGGATCTTCTCCTTCCCACCTTAATTTCTCCATACATTCACCATTTTTAGCATGTAAAACTTGCTTTGGATGTTACATAAGTAATAGAGGAGGTCTCCGGTCTCTCATCTATCCGTCTCCGGTCGACGCACCTCTCCTTTCCATCTTTCTCGATCGGTCTCTCATCTCGTAAGTTGTCCATGTAAGGATGTGTTCATGTGTATATGGATGATGCATGTGCTCATATGTATGTAGATGATCGATGCTCATGATGTGTGTATGTGTGTGGAGAGGATCGATGGTCATATGTGTGTGTATATGGAGAGTATCGATGATGCTCATGCATGTGTGTATGGAGAGGATAATGATATGTTCATGTGTGTATGGATCGGTCTCTCTCTCTCTCTTGTGTTTGTATGTGAACAAGTTGCCATTTGTTTTGCCAAAATGTTGATTCATTTCCATTTTGGCAAGACTTTGGCATTTCGCAAAGGTCCTAATTTTAGGATAGTTCATGCCGAAATTTTCTATCGACCATTGCATGCATGCATTCATTATGTGGTTCTAATAGACTTCAAAATTGTACCGTGTACATCGTGCAGGCAAAAATGGTCCGCATAATGAGCGAAGGCATTGTGGCTAGATTTTTGAAATGTGCGACGGCCGACATGATACGAAATAACAAGACAGATATAAGATGTCCGTGCAGAAGATGCAAACTCAACTGGGTGATCGACCCAGATTCCGGGAATCTGCAGGCGCACCTACTCCGCCATGGTTTCATGGATGGATACACTCATTGGATAAGCGATGGCGTAGATGATGGAGACGGTGAAGAAGGTGGCCAACATGACGATGATCATCATCACGGCGAGAACGGGCGAGATGATGAAGAGGCTCCTGAGATGGTGAAGGTGCGGAATCAGACCAGGATGATGATGATCTAGATGCCGGAGGAGCAGACGACGATGGAACAACGTCAGGCTGGGTGCGGGACCCTTATGTGCAAGAGCTGCTTCTCAAGCAGACGAGTAACGCCAGGGCTGCCGCTAGAGAGAAAGCCAAGCTTGCGCAACTTGAGAAAGACGCGGTTACTCCATTGTATGAAGGATGCAGGCCCGATGATACCCGGTTGAATGTAACGCTCAAGGCTATGGAGATGAAGGCAAAGAACAAATTGAGCGACGCAAGCTTCGACGATATGATGGCATTCTGGCACGATCGTCTCCCGGAGGGGAACACATGTCCAACTAGTATCGAGGATGCCAAGAAAATCGTCTGTCCTCTCGATCTACCGCACGTTAGATATCACGTATGCATCAACGATTGCATCATTTATCGGGGCGAGGATGCGGAGAAAACCACATGTCCGGTGTGCGGCGTGAGTCGATACAAGAAAGGGAAGAAAGCACCTCGAAAAGTGGTATGGTACTTTCCTATCACCCCTCGTCTGCAGCGCTATTTCGCGGACCCTAAGGAAGCGAAGCTCATGCGATGGCATGCGAAAAGGAAGAAGCCAGGAGATGATGATGACCCGAAAGGATGAGCTGCGACGCACCCTTCCGGATGCTAGCGGTGGAAAGCATTGGACCTCAATTCCTGAATCGGTGGAGATTCGAGGAACATCAGGCTTGGTGCGAGCACCGATGGACTCAATCCGTTCGGTAGCCAGAGCATCACGCACAGCACTTGGCCCGTGTTTGTATGGATGTACAACCTCCCTCCATGGTTGTGCATGAAGAAGAAGTACATACAAATGAGTATGCTAATTCAAGGGCCGAAACAACCTGGTACCGACATCAATCTGTATCTCGGGCTGTTGAAAGAGGAGCTAGCAACGCGGGGAATGAGCCAATACTTACGACGTCGCACAAGATTATGTCACTATGAGAGCCGCGTTGGTCACTACGGTGCAAGACTATCCAGGTTGCGGGTATATCTCGGGGCAGGGTATCCAAGGATTCTGCGCATGCGTTAGGTGCATGGATAACACAATCTATCTCCAACTAGAGAAAGATCCAGGGTCATCAAAAACCGTGTTCATGGCGCACCGGAGTTGGCTCGCAAGAATGATCCATGGAGAAAACGTGGAGACCTGTCGATGGCAAATCGAGACCGAGGAATCCTGAGCATAGGAGCAGCGAAGAAGTGGAAGAGTTGAAAAAACCGGAAAGATTGTCCTAAGCGGAAAGAAGCGAAAGAGGCAGCAACAAGACAAGTCACCGATGAAGGTATGGAAAACAAGGTCTTTTACGGGAGTTGCCATATCGGAAGTTTCTCCGCACGCCTCATAGCCTCGACATCATGCATATCATGAAAACGTGGTAGAGTCCGTCGCCACCATAATCAACATGCCAGATAGGACGAAAGATGGTCCGAAAGCAAGGCACGACCTGATATGCTTGGGTATCCGGAAGGAGCTTTCTGGCCGAAGAGTGCATCTCTTTCTGCACGAATTATCTAGACATCGAGAACCTCGCTTCCTTCCCATGTACACCTTGGCAAGCTCGACGGATCTGGTCACCGAGAGGGTCGCCGACACGCATACAAAGCTTCGATTTTCGACGCCACAGACTTTGATCGAGCAAACCTCGTCGGCTACAGATTTAGAACTGGTCGATCCTTGGGTGCGAAGCACAAAAGGTTAATCGAGAAGAAGTACGGTGACCGGGCACAGAGGACGCAGGAGAAATAATCAAAGAGCACAACTCAGATTTCACGCGTTGGTTTAGGCAGACGCTCCTTGATAATCCCGCGCCGCATTCTTCCGACACGGAAAGATCATATTCACCTTGTCGCAGGACCGATGCAAAACTTGGTGACCTATCAGCGTATGATATCAACGGCTACACATTCTACACGGAGGAAAAGGACAACAAGTGTGATTATCGAACTCGAGCGCGTCGGAATTCTACACCGATGACAACGTGAAGGAAAGATTCTACGAAGAATCGAGGAGATCTGGGAGCTCGACTCGTGGACAAAAAGTGCCGATGTTCCGTGTCGGATGGGCAAAGAGCGTCGAAAGAGAAGACCGGTATTTCACAACCATGGTTATACCCGGCAGCCAAATCCAAGGTCACGGTGCAAACGTGGCGCGAAAAATGAACTGGGTACCGGGCTACCAAAGTGAACCAATGTTTTTCATTACCGACCGACAAAGCCTAGCCGTGTTGTCGTGAGGAGAGGAAAAAGAAACATCATCGGAATGGATGGAGTCGCCAACGAGCAAGACTTCAAGACGGGCGATCCAAAGATTGAAGATGACGGCGACTACGATGCGACAACATACATCACAAGAAGAAAAGGACAACCCTACCCAAAAAGGTAGCCCGCTCGAAAGAAGAAACATTAAAGTGCCGGGCTAAATTATTCAACCGCGACAAAGAAGGGAAAAAGATTGTAAAACGCTAGCTCAAAAAATATTGTAAAACGCGTGGTCGAAAAAAGATTGTAATATTCATGGACAAAGTATTATGAAATTTAGTTATACTTTGAATCATATTTGTAATACTTTTATGACATATATTATCACTTTTGGGCATTTTGGAATATTTAAAAGTATTTTAAAACAAAACAAAATTTGTATGGCATGTATCACCACTTTTGGAACATTTTAAAGTATTTTTGAACATTTAAAGTATTTTTAAAGTAAAAATAAAGAAGTGGAGCACCAGGATTGAACACGGTGCTCATCGCTTAGAATAGAGCTAAGGGCGTAACCGGTGGGGTAAGACAGTACTAGTGTTAACTAGTGGACGGCCAAGTGCTTATTCGATAGTACAACCCACACGTAGCGCACCACAGCCAAGTGCGCTACGGTTATCCGTAGCGCACTTGGCCAGGGTGCGCTACGCGTGTGTGGGTTGGACTAGTCAACTGCGCGCGTGAGCCAGCCCTCCCATCTTCGTCCTCAGACACATCGTCCCCATCCCGGCCCATCCCCATCCCCGCATCGAGGCGCCGCCGCCGCCACGCCAGGAGGAGGCCGCCACGCCACGCCAAGAGGAGGAGGAGGCCGCCACGCCAGAGGAGAGGAGGCCTCCACGCTTAGGAGGAGGAGGCCGCCTTGCTGGCTCGTTCCGTGGAGGAGGAGGTCGGTGGCGGCGAGGTTCCTGCAGAGTCGGCTCCGCTCCTCCGACGGCAAGGCGCTCTGCCGCTCCCTCCCCCTCGTTACCTCGTCCGCCAGCCCTCGTCGTCATCATCTCCCCCTCTCTCCTCGAGCAATCTCAGAGGTGAGCTCTGCCCCTCCCCTCTATCCTTCTCCCCCTCTCTCTCCTCAGAGGGTTAGGGTTAGGCTATTGTACTTTGGTGTTTGCATCTGGTTAGGGTTAGGCTATTTTCTTCCTGAATCCATTGCATCTGGTTAGGGTTAGGCTATTGTACTTTGGTGTTTGCAGAATGTTAGACAAAAATGTGCTAGTGCTTGCAGAATGTTAGAAAAAATGTAGTTTGGTGCTTGCAGGCTGCCTCGAGAAAGCATCTGTAATTATTGACAAAGATGGCATGTATATCTTTCTATATACATACTGCTAGTGACCTGATGAGCGATGCTAGTTAAATGAAGATGGCATGTATATCTTTGTATGTGTAAGACAGAAACCAAATGGACCGTTGATGTGCCAATTTGGTCATTTTTTGCGAGTAATTTGGTCATTTAGTCCATGCACAATGCAAATGCTTAGCAAAACACAATGCAATCGCTGAATTGATGCCACCTCTTTTAATCTCTGCGCTTGCTTGCTCTTGAACATATAGTATGTGGATTTAGTATCACAGTTGTGCAGTTTGCATATATACTATATGTCCACCCTATAAATCCACATCTCGTTGACATACTATAGATCAATCACTCATAGGGTGGCATCAATTCAGCATTCAGAATCTATAGGGTTGATTCAGTATATATGTCACATACTGATTAATGCCACATATAGTATGTTGATCTATAGGGTTCAGAATCTATAGAATGATTTGATCCTTTTGTTAGGTTTGTTACTGTCATAGTTCATCAGTAAAAATATTCACATTATTTTACTTATTTGCATATGGAAGGACTAAAAGCATGTGATGGTCTTGGGCCTCTTAGTGCTCAAGAGTTCATGATCATCAGTTTAGAAGCATATGGTTTAGAAGCCTCTTAGTGCTCAAGACTAAAAGCATATGGTTTAGAAGCCACGAGATCTTTATGTGATTCCATTTTTCCTTAGCCTAGCTTGGAATATCTAGGTTTAGTATTGCCCTATCTCATAACTTGAGATAGTTGTTGAGTAAGTGATGATGTAAAATATTTTGCGGCTAATATTATACGTACTTGGAAGTATTGTTCGCTTTGGGGCCCTACTCTCACCTTCATGAATCGGAATCATAATAGAGGTATCATGGATAGCAGCGGGTTGTTCAAAGTGATCACTAATTTAATCTGTACTTGCAAGTATTACTTGCTTGTTTAAGGTGCTGCTCTCGGCTTCACAAATCTGGATTGTTAATAGATTGTTCAGTGATCATTCTTGTGGTTACCATTTATGCTTGATGTACTGTTTGTGTGTTGGCCATTTATTCTAGTTGTGCTCCATTTTTGCATGAAACAGATTTATTGTGTGCTGGTTGTGCAGTTGTGCTGGCTATAGGTTGCTCTGGCTACTACTATCTGTGGTTGTCTTGGCCTTATATCCATCCTAGTGTTGCTCTGGCTACTACTATCTGTGGTGCTACTCATGTGCTTCTACTACTATCTGTGCTGGGACAACAGCACCTTGAAATTGTGCTTGTGCTTGTATATGAAGCACTTTATTATGTGTGTATGCAGGTTCTTGTATGAAATGAGTCCCGATTTTTGCCGGAATGTTGATTAACTTCCGTTTTGGCAGAAATCGGGCACTCCTAGTTTAAGAAAATTAGCAAAGGTCATGCCGGATTTTTCCGTGCATTTAACCAATTATTTGTTTTTTATTAGTGCAAAGATGTGTGACAACGAAAGGCTGGATGTTCTAAGCGCATCGTTTGAAGGAGAACTCAGACCTCCGAATAAACAATTGACATTCGGGAGGCGGCCAGGCCTAGAAGACGATGAAGAATACCATCCTTCGGAGAGCGAGGATGATGAGATGGAAGACGGAGGAAGAAGCCAAGGAACGGACGATGAAACCACCGATGGCGGCGAGGGCACGGAGTGGTAGCAACCTCCTAAGAAGAAGAAGAAGGAAGGACGGCGCCCGAACACGGTCGGCCATCGTGGAGGAAATTACCAAGTGAGCCCATCAGGGGTTCCTTTGGAGCCCGCCTTGTCGTCAAAGTGCGGTGGGCAAGTGGCGGCGATCACCGGACAACCATCTCGATCAACACCGAGAATCTCGGCATAAAGATAATGGCCACTTGTGCACACCTCTTCGAGAAGCTGCACGAAGATACAAGTTCCCGCTAAGTATCGAACACAAATTATCATGGGAACAAGTAAACAAATCCGCCTCACAAAGATGAGCACCGCCCGGCGATGGAGAACCCGGATAAAGAAGAAGATCTATAAAGAAGGCAAAAGTCTCGAGGACATCCAGAAGATTGACCCGCAGATCACCAAGATCAGTTCCGGAGTTCAAGGAGAGGTGAATCAAAGAGCCCCGCCAATAGTAATCGGGAAAGGTGCAGGCGATGAATATAGGTCATCACCATCTCGGATCTGGTGGATCTGTAACCGCGGAGGCCAAATGGAATAAGGAGGACGAAGAGTATAGATCCAAGGGATAGAAAACCCTTTATAAATTCGAACCCGGCAGGTTCGAACTTCATCGAGGCCCATTACCATGTGGACCCAAAACCAAACAACTCATGCGGATCCTGGTGAAGGAATTCGAGGAAATTGTGGTAAGTATAATCTAATTATCGCGATCAACACGATTGCAATCTAATCGATGATCTAAATGATTCATGTTACTTCTTCTCAGGAGGAGGAAATTGTTGCTAGTCATGGATCCTGTGGTTCCTCATCCTGTGGGTCGACGGCCACCCGGGGATAACCCTTTAATGTATGGCGAACCGGCCAAGAAAATAGAGCCGATTACGAAGAAGTTGTCCGTTGGCCGTCTGGCCGCCTCGGGGTAAGAATTGGGTGGATCATTTTGTCCACCGCCGAGGACGCATGTGGCGCCCGTCGGAAGGAGCGAGGAGGAAAACAGAGGTTCAAGAACTTAAGGCACAAGTGGCGCGGATCCCGCAGATCGTCCAAGGCAACTGGCAATCACCCTTACGCCCTTCCCGCCTACCTTGGTGGAGTCAATAGCGAATCGGAGTGCGGGTGGTCGAGTAGGGCCGTGCGATTCCAAGCATGGTCGTGAGCCACTCGAACAACGCTAGCCGACGAATCAGCGAACTACGTGTTCGTGACTCCGCCGCTAGCACCGCGGCGCCGCAAGTGTTGGACTCCCCTGCCATCACCGCGCGCCGAGTACATGTTGGTGCCCCACCGCCATCGCCGCGCGCACCGGAGCTCCAAGCACCGTCGGTAGGGAGAATACACCGCGCCAGACCGCGCCATCAAGCAGCCTTCCGTCTCTTGCACACCCGTGTCAGATGCGTCGACATTAGCCGATCTCGACGCCATCACGGTAAACAAATTGCTTTAATTACAGCCTTTCATGCCATCTATATATTACTCTTGTGGCATCTCGCTCGACGACGCCGTACATGTTTTCGCACGGATGTTCCTTGCACTCTCTTATGCTACGTGAACAACGAGGGATGTTGCCAAGGGTACCATCGTTCAACCTTGCAGCGCATGTTCCACTCAAACCGATGCCGATAAGCGTGCAGGGTTAAAATTAGTCGGTGCTAAGGGGCGACTGGAACCTCCCATTCACCCCCCAGGAGCGGATGAAGAAGAGTCGTCTGCCCTCAGAACTTGCTTCGGCTTATTCTTGCTATGGCCAAAGAGCATGATCCGTTTGGGGAAGGCGGGGGCCATCACGCCACAGACAACATGACACCGTCGTGCCGACAAGCGGTGGCAAGGCCCTTACCGCCTCACCGTCACCTCCACGCGGTGGGTCGGATGATCATGTTGATGATATGCACATGGCGCAGATCCGCCGAGGACTTCAAGACTGGAATGATCACTTCTTCAAGACTCGTTTGGCAACGAAGAAGACCTAGCTGGTGGCCCCACAGAGAAAGCCACTATCACCAAGCGCCTGCTTGGTTCTCGAGACGCCTCCACTGCGCCTTCTGAGCCGGTGATACAACCAATCGCCCTTTATTCTAAGCCCCGACACACTACATAGGGCGGCCGGTGCTCAGATATGTGCCTGCCCGCTCTCCAAAAGGAAAAAGGGCAGGAAAAGAAAATCTAGCAGCTCGAGCCAGCCGGTGGCGTCAACACCTGCGAATCCGAACAGGCTTCGGGACGGGACACCAAGACCCGAGGGTATTATGTGGAGGATTCATGTGGCGGGTGACCCCATGCTACCCAAGAATTTGAAGCTCGCCGTTCGAATCGCAGAGTGTGCATGACGTCTTGACGATAGAGAGACGCCTTCTATCGGAGAAAGATCCCTCGCACCCAGTATTCGTGGTTAAGGTGCCACCAGCTTGGGCTTCGACACGCCCCGTGGATCTGTTCTTCCGCGTTCGAGGACATCTTCAATATGTTCCACCTATACCGCTGCACTATACCATGGTCCGCCTTTTCTCTCACCTGGCCACGCAGATCATTAGAGAGAACACACGCATCGCTATATTGGACCCCTACATGCGTGGCGCTGCTTGGGTTCCCCTGAACGACGTATCGTGGCCTCGTACCTAAAAAGAATCCTCGTGTAACAGGACAAAGGAATACATTCTCGTGCCTTACTTTCCCGAGTAAGTCGTTATTCACGCCACCGTCGATTGGCTTTATTAGATCATCATCATTCTTTTTCAACACATTCCATTTGAATTTTTTGCGCAGAGATGAACATTTGACGCTCATCTCCTTATCGCCAAGCATTCCCACGCCACGTATTTCGACTCGGGAGTCTAGAAAATAAGAAAAACTACGACAAGATCAAGGAAGTTACGGATGATGCTCTCACCGGCTTTGCCTCGACGGAAGGCACCAGCCCGTGCGTAAGAAGGTCAAGTTCGGCAGCACGTCTTGACCACGTAACAGAGTTCCCTGCGTGAAGCAGCGGAAAAAAGAAGAAGGAAGCCTACTCGCACTCCATCACATGAGGCGTTCCTACTTGACCAACAGAATTCTCGCTGCCAGATCATCTCAAGCATGGGCGAAGCAAAGGCCAAGATCAATGATTCGGATATTAGACAAGAGATGTATCGCATCCAGCAGCTTGGGGCAATCATCTTCGTGATGTCATGACTGGGGTGATCTTCTACGGAGGAAATATCCCGAATAACCGTGACATAGAAGATCGCCTAGAGATGCAGGGTGACTATAGGAAGTTCATGACAGACAGGCGTCCTCCGTTCCCTAAGCCGAGCGTAAGGCTTGATGTTGGCCTAGTTGTAGTTGCAAACTATAGATGACCTTTGTGTGTGTGTGTGGACGACAAGTGTACTTATCTTATTAGGTTTATGAATCACCGCTTACTTATTTTGCTTATTATTATTATATATCAATCAATGCTTGGTTTTTTGCTTACTCTTTGGTTTTTTGCTTACTCTTTGGTTCTCGGACGACAAGTGTGAGTTATTTTGTCTTTTTCAAGAATATGCCGATGATTGAAATGTCGTGGCACAATATATATGTGAATGTGCTATGACGGGATTGTTAGCCTTGTGATATGCACAAGTCCGAATTGTGCATCCTACTTGGCTAACACCCGCCATAAGCATATTCCGTGTCCAACGACCTAGCTAGTTATATATGAGCATGCTTTTCGAGTTATTTTGTCTTTTCGAGAATATGCCGATGATTGAAATGTCGTGGCACATATATATGTGAATGTGCTATGGCGGGATTAGCCTTGTGATATGCACAAGTCCGTGAATTGCATCCTACTTGGCTAACGGTCCGTCATAAGCATATTCATGTGTCCATCGACCTAGCTAGTTATATATGAGGCATGCTTTTCGAGTTATTTTTGTCTTTTTCGACAATATGCCGATGATTGAAATGTCGTGGCACAATATATATGTGAATGTGCTATCGGATTGTTAGCCTTGTGATATGCACAACTCCAGGAATTGTGCATCCTACTTGGCTAACAGTCCCGTCATAAGCATATTCGTGTCCAACGACCTAGCTAGTTATATATGAGGCATGCTTTTGAGTTATTTTTGTCTTTTCGAGAATATGCCGATGATTGAAATGTGGCACAATATATATGTGAATGTGCTATGACGGGATTGTTAGCCTTGTGATGCACAAGTCCGGAATTGTGCATCCTACTTGGCTAACAGTCCCGTCATAAGCATATTCCTGTGTCCAACAACCTAGTTATATATGAGGCATGCTTTTTGAGTTTGCTCTTTTTGATTTAAGAGTACTTTCTATAAGTGTATCTTCATATGCGAATTTAATTATACATGTTTTTTCAATCACCGGTTAGTTATTATTGTCAACTTGTAGATGACGTGGTACGTCGTGTACAAGGGACGGGTTCCCGGAGTCTACGATGATTGGGAAGACTGCCGGAGACAGGTGCACCGTTTCAGCGGCAATAGCTACAAAGGGTACAACACTATGGCGGAGGCGGAGGCGGAAGCTAGATACACGCGCTATCTAGCGGTAGTTAGGACAAGGAACCGGATGAAGACCTACACCTTCGTCGCGGCGGTGATCATGCTTATCTTCTTTGGTTATTTATCCGCGTTGTGTCTAGCTAGCTAGTTTAGATGTCTAAGCGAGCTTAGAGCTCTAACTTGTTCGATCGACACATGTATTCGCATGTCACCAACTACTACTTTGTAACATGATCAAAACAATGTAACTTGGACTATGTATTCATGTATGAGACTTATCTATATGTATTTGTTTCAATCTTGTTTTTCATATTGAGTATTTATATATATAATTGTATATCTTGTATCTGTGTGTATATCTGCTGTAATATTGTATATAATCTATATTGCATATAATCTGGCTTGGAAATTAAAAAAAAAAAAATACATCTGTGGCGCACATGGTCTACCTTTTGTGGCGCACTACACCTAAAGCGCACCATGGATGTTTAGTGGCGCACTAGGTAGTGCGCCACAGAGGATCCAAGGGGTAGCGCACCACGCCAAACTTGGCGCACTGGTGGTGGCCACGCCTATCTCTACACAACCGTGGCGCATAGGTAGTGCGCCACTACCGAGAGATAGCCGTAGCCAAGGCAGTCTGGTGCACCAGTGCGCCATGAGATGATGGTTTCAGGTGCGCCACTAAAGGCCGTTTTCCTAGTAGTGTTTTGGTGTCTAGATTACCTATGAATGGTGTTTAGGGGTATAGTCCATTTAATATGGTGCTTTCCCGGGCATCACCAGGTCATAGAGTCTTCGGGAACTCATCAAGGTTTTAGCCTACCCGAAAGGGGGCTTAACGGAGGTGAGCCGGCCCCGAAGGATCGCGCAGACATATGGGGTCGTGGAGAGGGCAGTGATTGGCTTGGATCTTAGTCTGGGCCTCATACCAAGGAAGTATGAACGCGTTGGCCGCTCGGATGTGCAGCAAAGCTAAGATCTCTCATGGGTAAAGTAATGTACCCCTGCAGAGTGTAAGAACTGTAACTTGTTACTCCCTGTTCCGGGAAGGAGCTACGAACGCGTCGGGAAAGGAACTCCATGAAAGTTCTGGTAAACCCGTGAAGGCTGACGGACATAGCTTTTCAGAATAAAAGCAACCTTTAAATAAATGTTTACGAAAACCTGCATTGCCTACGACCTTTGGTCTGTGGATGTAGATATAGTGCATCAAACACTCCTTTCTAGTGAACTTGCTTAGTACGCTCGTAATCAACGTATCTTCTTAACCCTTGCTAGGTTCTAAAGCCAGTACAGACGATGTCTACATCAAGTTATGCTCCAGGAATCATCATCAAAAGCTAAAGGTCTTCAATGAAGTCAAGAAAGTCAACACATACATCAACTCAAGTGAAGACGAAGTTACTGATTAGATAGGAATATAATCTCTAGCTGTCGTGGTATTGCCGACGAGTAGGCCATGGAGGGGTCCTCACAGTGCGTGTTTAGAGATGTGGGGGAAGACGGACGGTTGACGAGTATGAGGTAACACAGCTTATCCAGGTTCAGATCCCACAACGGTGGCGGAATCATACTCCTGCTATAAATCACTATAAGGGCAATACGCCGAGTTATAGGGATTGGTTCGCTGTGCGAGATGTGTGCTAATCGCTACTTGATCGTCTAAGATTGTGCCATAAAGGCTCCCATAGGCCCGACTTATATAGTCGCCAGGTCCTAGGGTTACATGGAAAAGTCCTAGCCGGACAGGTTACAGATTCCTACACCGTCTATTACTAGTCTTGTGTATCTTGCACTCCAAGGCTCCGGGTATGTCGGTGACTCCAACTGTAGCCTTCCTTTATCCGGCATGGGCCTCCCTTCTGGATCCATCTAACTGGGCCACCCAGCAGGCCATGGGCCATTCTACCAACTGTGGGCCACCCGGGTTATCCGGATAGGAGACATGCTATGAGGATACCCATATAGCATATCCCCAACAGTAGCCCCGGGAGAACTCCGAGATCTTGCGCTGTCTTGCCTCTTCATGTGGAATGCTCCGTCTAGATGGATGTCGGCAAATCGTCAAGAAATATCTTGTAGTCCTCCCAAAGAACCCTGCAAGGTTTTCTCCGTCTTCAACATGTAAGTCGGAGAAATGCTGAATCTTCCATCGTACTCTTCCGTAGCCGGATTGGATCCGTCCATGCCGGAATCTTCTAATGCGATGGCTCATCTGCCTATGTCATATAGGGCGACGTAGACATAGGCCAGCGACGCCTCGTAACCCACACATGCAGAGAACGCAATCATGTCCGATTTTTCCACGCGAGAAATACGAACCGTTGGCGGCGACGGTTGGAGACGTGGTGAAATTTCCGCGCACGTTCACGAACACGTCGTCTACGCGGCAACCGTCCGATTAAGCTGCACGAATCTTGATGCTAGAGATGATAAATAGTATCTGCGGTGAACTTTTTTACTTTTCACCTCATTCTCTCCCCGCATCGTCTTCTTCCTCCAGTGCGTGCCTCCTCGAGCTCTCCACGCGAACTCGCGAAAAACCCTAGCCCCAATCCGCACCAGTCACCTCCAAACTCACTCCATGGCTAGCAGCAGCACTTCCCCTTCCATGGCGGCGCCGAACAAAGCCGCGACGAAGCCGGAAAGCTCTATCATCGTGCCCCCAGAGGGCTTGGTCATCCCCGCCTTGGTGGTGGTTGAGTCCACCGGCGGTGACCATAATCCAGCGGCGCTGGAGCCGTTGGAGGAGGAGCTCGATTCTCACAAGGGCGACTGGCGTGGTTCAGATATCATGAACCGCGACATCCAGGAGCTGATCGCCAAGGGATACCTCCCTGCGACAGAGGGGCTCGCCTGGCTGGCGGCGCCGGCCGGCGTGGTGACACCTTCTCCCCAAGACGGAGAAAAAGTATACCTCAAAGCCCAACTGGTACGCGGCGTCTCCCTGCCCATCTCCAACTTCTTCTTCTCCGTCTTGAACCACTACAGAGTCCAGCCCCAAAACCTTTCTCCCAACCGTATCTTAGCGCTTAGCAACTACGCGGCGCTCTGCGAGGGTTACTTAGGGATAAAGCCTAGGCTAGATCTCTTCGTGTACTTCTTCACCGTTAAACGTGAAGCCGGAGCCAGTAAGGAAGAGCTTAGAAATTGCGGCACCATAAGCTACAAGATCCAACCTAGCCGGCGGTTCCCCGACATCATCGGTCATGAGTCCTACAAAAACTGGCAGTGTACTTACTTCTACGGCCCAGATATCCCTCTGACTGGCCGACAAGTAACGTACCCGGACTTCATTGACTGAGCTGCCGTTGAAGCCTCGTCATGGAGATCCCAGGCCTCCCTTCCCTCCGACCTTGATGCTTCCCGTGCCATAAGGTGGATAGAATGGTTCGTAGGGACGAGTTTGACCGGCTTGGACCTAGCCATGTGCTGGTTCATCAGGCGAATCCAACCTCTGCAGCACCGCGCGAAGCTCATGCATGAGTATACCAGCGATAGAAGGGATAGCCTCCGCATCTCCGTGGACAACTTCTCGAGTGACTCCGTCAAGCTCCGCCTTAAGGACATCGTCAAGGTGAAGGACAAGAAGCGTGGCTTCACCATCACCTACGACATGTTCGTAGATGGCAAGTGCCCAAAGGTAGTTATTTATTTTCCGTGTATGACATATGCTCTAGTTCTTCCGTCTTACAAATGTCATCTCATCTAACATGGTGACTTCTCACTTAACAGCTTAGAAATCTAAAGGAGGATAGCATGGCTGCCCAAATCTACGATCCAAAGATGAAGGAAGTCACGATCATGTCCGACGACGATGCTCCATTGGCGCGAAAGTGGAAGAGCTCCACCTCTGACGTTGCCGACGGAGGCAAGAAGAAGAAGACGGAGGGTGGAGCCTCCAAGAAGACTACCGCCGCCCTGGAGGCGGAGAAGAGAAAAGTTATCGGGATCACCTTTGCCAAAGCACCCCCACTTGTGTAAGCTTCTTTCTCTCCGACATTGTCTATTCATCTGTCTTGCTCCTGTACTTATGCATTTTGCACGCTTCAGGAAGAAAGCCACGACCAGCCTGAAGAAGACCTCCAAATTGGGGGCTTCTAGAACCATCAAGGACATGCTGCATCGCGACGAATCTCCCGCCATCGCCCCTGCCACTCCCTCCGTAAAGCCCTCTTCCGCCCCGACAAGCTCACAAGTTAAGGAGGCATCTGGCCCTTCCGCCATGGAAGTGGACTCGGGTGCCTCTACCGAGGTTGCTGTTGTCGGCGAGCAGGCGACGCAGGAGAGTGCCGCCCACCAAATGGCCGAAGCTTTGGCTAAGGATGCCATCGATGGCGGTAAGGCGATGGTGGAAGCAGGTACTTCTACCATAGGCGGCGCCCCCGCATCCAAGAAAGCCATAGCCTATCCAAAGATAGTCTATTCGGTACTTACACCGGGTAGCACTGCTATGGTTCCTGGTGCGGCACTAACATCTCCGACGTGCGGTCTAGAGGAGCCCTCCGACAAGTAGAGATCTTGCAAGGAAACAACGAGTCCTTTGGCAAGCTGCTGGCCGAGAGTTCTACAAACCTCAAGATCATTGCACTTGTAAGTTTTATTTGTCTTTTGCTTTTCATACGAGTATCCCACTGTAGCCCCCGAGGATGTAGACGGAAACCTCAAGCCTCTAGTTGTAACTGAATTAGTTCCGACTAGATGCTTAAAGAAAAGCTAAACATATATCCGAGTTAAAAACTTTATACTGTATCCCCCAAGCTTCTAATCGAGAACTGAATTAGTTCCGACTAGATGCTTAAAGAAAAGCTAAGCATGTTGCTAAGTTAAAACTCTCATTTGTAGCCCCAGGCCTAGGTGGAAAATTTCCGGCTAGATGCTCCAAGCAGACCAAACAACGTTTAACTTTTTCCTTTTTTCCACAGAACGAGAATGCTCGGAGGGGAATGGCCAACGACAAGTACCAGAATATGCGCGCAGACTTGGAAGCTGATAAGGGTAAAACTACCTTCTTGAAGGAACATATCACCAAGAGCAAGAGTCTGTTTTCTTTTTCGCATTTCGACTTGGTTTTGTGCCCATATTCTCTGAGTACTCACTGTGTACTTTGCTTTCTTTGACTTGCAGAAACCATCGCCAAGGCCAAGAATATTGTAGAGCTATCCAAGCACATACACGAGCTGGATAGCGAGAACAAAATTCTTAAGCAAGAGAGGAAGGACATGCTGAAAATGCATGAGGAGTAAATGAAGGTCCTGCAGGACTCCGCCACCGAGGAAATCAATCGCTTGAAGGAGGAGATCTCTATCTTAAGATATTAGAAGAAAGCTGCCGATGAGCAGAATCAATGCCATAGTGAGGCGTATAAAATCCTCCAAGAAGAGAAAGAATCCTTGGCGGACACCCTCTGGCAAGCTGAGGCCAAAATCTTTAGTAAGTTTTCTCCGTCTTGGATTTCTGTAGTCTGAGTACTCTGAATTGTTGAACTCATGTGTTCCTTGTCGGAATTTGCAGCTCCTATGGGTATAACCCGATCGCCTCCTCCAGCCAAAGAATGCATGGTTCTTGCCGACAACTTCATCAACACCGCCATCACGCAAGCTAAGGAGATCGCCAAGCCCCTCCAGATCAACATCAAGGCATCGGACTCCGTGGCGAAGTACTCGGAGATCTTGCGCCGAGCCCCCAAGCGTATCACAAGCTGGAAAGCTTCATGTGCACGGGCTGGCGCAAGGATGGCACTGTCAATGGTGAAGGCACACTACAAAGATGCCAACATCGACACGGTGACCTCTGGCATTCCCGATGTAGACGATGATGTCAAAGAGATTAACCACGAATCCATCTTGTCGTCGCTCGTGGGTTATGACACTAGAGTTGCCGAGTTGGTCGACATCAACGTCTTCGTGCCGATGAACACCATCGATGGCGGCAGCCAAAGCTCATCCGAGTCTCTTCACACCGCCGAATTCGAGGGTGGTTCTCCTGCTGGTGATGGCGCTGCTTCTAAGTCACCTGCGCCAAAGGAATGAAGAACAACTTTGTAATATTTGTTTCACCTTTGGTGCGTATGCGGAAAAAACTTATTGATGTAACTTAAGGCGGAAAACATTGTTGCATGTCCTGCTACTTAAGAATCAGTTTCCAGCATGTATATATTTTTTAAGCAAGTGTTGGCTTATCCATTACTTTGGTTCTTATGCTTGACTTTTCGTGAGTCGGAAGACTCGTTGTCGGAACCATGCGCTTAGGTGATGATGCCCCATGGCACCGTCAATAACTAAGCACAAAATCGCCGACAATAAGTGCCGAAAGTCACTACTCCAGAATCCACATAAAAACGGCAAAGAACGTGTAGACCAGAAAACTTAAGCTAACGCCCGTAGGCGGAATTTTCACAAGTGCAATCGCAAAACTTGTGCATAAAGGTTTTACATGATCCAAAAATGAACACTAAAGGAGGTAAAAGACTCAGAAATATGAGTGAACCGGAGAGCTTTATTTCATTGATCATATAAGAGGTACACAATTAGATAGAAAATGCTAAGTGTAAAAATGACGTAGTTGTGCTATGTTCCATGGCCGATGAAGCTCCGGGTAGTCATCATCTGGGTCACGTCGCTTATGCTTATGATCCTTGTTGGGTCTATTCTTCAGTTCACGATTGTCAACGAGGTAGTAAGACCCATTGAGTAGCGCCTTGATTATGATGAACGGTCCTTCCCATGGCGGGGATAATTTGTGTGACTTCTTCTGCTTAAGTCGGAGCACCAAATCCCCCTCTTTAAACGAGCGATGTTGAACGTGGCGACTATGGTAGCTGCGTAGATTCTGCTGGTAGATGGCGGATCTTTGGCATGCCAAAACGCGCTCCTCCTCGAGAAGGTCCACATCTAGGCGTTTGGATTCTTCGGCGTCATCTTCATCGTAGGCGGCAACTCTTGGTGCATCGTGAAGGATGTCGGAAGGCAGGATGGCTTCTGCTCCATATACCATGAAGTAAGGGGTGTAGCCGGTGGATCTGTTGGGTGTAGTTCGTAAACTCCACAGCGCAGATGGCAATTCTTCTGCCTAGGATCCAGCTGCTCTATGTAGCGGTGCCTCAAGACGTGGCTTGATTCCCTGCAGAATTAATCCATTGGCTCGCTCAACCTGACCGTTGGATTGTGGGTGTGACACAGATGCAAGGTCAAGTCAGATGCCTTTCTCCCAACAATAAGCCTCCACTTCTCCGAGTGACAAATTGCTGCCGTTGTCGCTGATAATGCTATGTGGGAGACCAAATCTCACCATAAGATACCGAACAAACCTGAGGGCAGTTGCCCCATCAAGCTTTCTAATGGGTTTAGCTTCTATCCATTTAGTGAATTTATCAACTGCTACTAGCAGGTGCGTAAACCCACATGGTGCCGTCTGTAACGGTCCCACCATGTCTAGCCCCCAGACTGCAAACGTCCAAGATATTGGTATTGTTCGCAATTCTTCAGCAGGAACATGTGGTTGTCGGGCATAATACTGGCATCCCATGCATGTATCAACTAGCTTGTCGTCGTCCGCCTTCGCGGTCAGCCAGTAGAATCCTTGCCGGAAGGCTTTCGTGACCAATGATCGAGGAGCGGCGTGATGCCCGCAATCTTCGAGATGGATTTCGCGTAGGATTTCCATACCTTCTAACTGGGAAACACACTTTAGGTATACACCCGTAGTGCTCCTTTTGTAGAGTTGTCCATTGATTATGGTATAATCCTTTGCTCGTCGTACTATTTGCCGTCTTTCGACCTCGTCGTTGGGCAAAGTTTCGTGTTTGAGATATTCCATGAACGGTTTTGTCCAAGCCGGAGGGACCTTTGTCACCATGTTGATGAAAGAGTTAGCTCTATCCGGGTTGTCAATGTCGGCTCCCTTCACAGATGGTGTGCGCAGGTGCTCTAGGAAAACTCCTGGTGGAATTCGTTTGCACCCCGATCCAAGATTAGACAGCAGATCAGCCGCCTCGTTTTGCTCCCTAGGTACATACTTGACTTCGTAGCCCAAGAAGCTCTTGGCTATCTCGTCCACTTCGTCTCGATATGCAGCCATCATAGGGTTCCGCGCATTCCAGGTGCCAGCCACCTACTGGAAACCAAGTCAGAATCTCCACAGCAAACTATGCGCTTGATGCCAATATCCTTGGCTACACGCAGTCCGTGAATGAGTGATTCATACTCCGCCATGTTGTTTGTAGCCTCGAAGTGGATCTGTAGAACGTAGTGTAGCTTGTCTCCTGTTGGTGACTGTAGCAATACACCAACCCCCGAGCCATTGACCAGCTTTGATCCGTCAAAGTGCATCACCCAGTACTCTGGTTTTGGCAACGGAGTAGCATCTGGCATCTCCGTCCAATCTGCAACAAAATCCGCCAAGGCTTGTGACTTGATAGCGTCGCGTCTCTTGTAAGTGATCTCGAAGGCGGCAAGTTCAATGCCCCACTTCGCGACCCTTCCCGTGGCGTCGTTGTTGTTCATTATGTCAGACAGTGGGGTCTTGCTCACCACTGTGATTGGGTGCTCCTGAAAGTAGTGCCTCAGCTTCCGAGAAGCATGGAATACTCCATAAGCTATCTTCTGGTAGCGCGGGTAACGCTGCTTGGACTCCGGCAAGACCTCGCTTACATAGTAAACTGGTCGTTGAACTCCGTGCTCATAGCCTGGTTCCTTCCTCTCTACCACGACGGCGATGCTGATTACCCGGTTGGTTGCCGCCATGTAGATTAACAGGGCTCGCCAGGCTCGGGCGCTGCAAGGATGGGCGCCGAGGAAAGAATCTCCTTGAGCTGCTTCAATGCTGCGTCTGCTTCGTTCGTCCACGTGAATTTGTCCACCTTCTTAAGAAACTTGTACAGCGGCAGAGCCTTCTCTCCAAGTCGGTTGACGAACCGACTAGCTGCTGCAACATAAGCTGTTAGTCGCTGAATGTACTTTATGTTGAATAATAGAGCAATTTACCAAGCGAATTACCCATAATAAACGCTAGATAAAACATGATTAGAATAAAGGACAAAATACCAATCATGTGAAATAGTGAAAACAGATTAAGACAGGTAACCAAGCAGACTGCAAGACATAGGTCTTGAGATGCGATCAGAACAAGATTGATAAAGAAAACATACACGGCAGCGGCAGCAGAAGAGGAACCACCGGTGTTCGTGTTGGCGCCGTCGTTAGCCATGTCGTCGAGGAAGAGGGTGACGATGTCGGGGAAGAAGTCCTCGTTGGGGAAGACGTCGGTGCAATCGGTATCCGGGAGGGAGTCCGTGATGAAGCCAGTAGTCGCGCAGATAGCGCTCCCCAAAAACCTTATCGCCCTTCTCCGTCATGGACTCGAAGCCGGGTCTCGGAGGCTCTTGTCGGCTCGCAGTGCACGCCACAAGACGGGATGGGGAAGATCTAAGTAGCGCAGTGCTCTGGAACCGGAGGCGCTAAGGGTTTGTGGCAGTGTATCTAAGAGGAGGCGCGGCCTCTCTCTTATATAGACATAGAGGGGTAGGCAGACAAGCTGCGCTGAAGATGAAACGAACAGAAGTTGGTTGAGCGAACGGCAAAGAACCCACCGGGCAGCCTCCACTCAGCTCATATTTATTTAGCTCGTATTAAAAGTCCAAAACGTTTCAACTTCTGTACGACTTTTCATATTCCATTCATGCGTGGCAAAATAAAGCTCGGCTCGGCGAGATTCCCGCAACCCGCGGCACGCTCGCGTCGTGACGAGGCGAGGCGTGGCGAGGTGAGCGAGGAGGAGGAGGAGCGCGCGTGTGGAACTCTCTCCTTATCCTTCTCATCCTTTTACCAAGTGGTAGGAGAGCTCACCTTATAAGCTGGTCCAACTTCCACTCAACTAGCAATGTGCGACTAAACATTTGTCCCAGCTCTTGCCTTGCATGAATGGGCCACATGGGCCTCTAGGATTTTCAGGAATTATTTAAATGGAAAATGGGCTAGACTATTTGGGCCAAAATTCCAACAATCCCCCACCAGATCCTAGAGGAACATGTAATTTGCCTTGAACTGCAAGTTTGCTGCAACCTAGCTTCACACGAAGCCTTGACAGATACTGGGCTACCGTGGGACTTCCCCGCAGGTGGAGCTTATGCGTCATACTCCATGGCCTTTCATGAGTTTATTAGAGAGCACCCAACTCTCATAGACTACGACGTTTGACAGTTAGACTCATATAGGTGTGTTCTTCGATAGATGTTCTGCAGGACAACATCTCTGCTTAAGATTAAGCTATTTAGAACACATTAAGATAAAATCAATCTGCCGTGCAGAATAGGAAAGTATTGCATCTTCACGGAGTGGTGTTCATTGAAGTGGGAATACTTTCCTCTCAGTCTACCAACAGCTTGTCTACTAATTCTAATTCACGGGATCTCCGATCACATAGATTGGTTTGCCACTGTGGAAAACTCATAGTGTGGGTCTCATACCCATCTCCTTCGATGCTTTTTCTATCACATTGCATGATAGTCCCTTTGTGAAGGGATATGCTAGGTTCTTAGATATTTGGATATAATCCAATGCAATAACTCCGGAGTTTCTCATTTTCCTGACAAATTTTAGTCTCCTCTTCACATGTCTTGAGGACTTCATATTATCCTTAGAACTGTTCACCTTAATAATCACAGTTTGATTATCACAGTTCATTGGAATTGCGGGTATAGGTTTTTCAACCACAGGTAAGTCCATCAAGAGTTCATGAAGCCACTCTGCTTCAATAGTGGCCGTGTCTAGTGCTGTGAGTTCTGCTTCCATATTTGACCTCGTTAAGATGGTCTGCTTGCAATACTTCCAAGAAACAGCGCCACCACCAAGTGTGAAAACATATCCACTCGTGGCCTTTATCTCGTCAGCATCAGATATCCAATTTGAATCACTATAACCCTCTAGTACCCTCGGATACCCAGTATAGTGTATGCCATAGCTCGCAGTGCCTTTTAGATATCTCATAACTCTCTCAAGAGCATGCCAGTGATCATCTCCTGGATTTGAAACAAATCGACTGAGTTTGCTTACAGCAAAGGCGATGTCAGGCCTCGTGGAACTAGCTAAATACATAAGCGAGCCAATGATTTGAGAGTATCTTATTTGGTCTATAGCATTTCCTCGATTCTTTCGAAGCAACACACTAGGATCATACGTTGTAGGAGAAAAATTGGCGTCGCTATACCCGAAACGACTCAAGATCTTTTCCACATAGTGGGACTGAAGCAGTGTAATCCCACCATCATCATCTCTCAATAGCTTGATGTTCAGGATGACATCAGCTACTCCCAGATCCTTCATCTCAAAGGAACGAGATAAGAAATCTTTGACCTCCTTAATTGCATTAAGGTTGGTTCCAAAAATCAGTATGTCATCAACATACAAACAAAGGATGACTTCCTCACCCCCACCATGGCGATAGTATACACACTTGTCATCTTTGTTTACAACAAAGCCTGCAGCGGTTAAGGTTTTATCAAAATTTTCGTGCCACTGCTTAGGTGCTTGTTTAAGACCATATAAAAACTTCAGTAGCTTGCACACTTTTCTTTCTTGACCATTTACTACAAAACCATCTGGTTGATCCATATAAATTTCCTCATCCAACTCTCCATTTAGGAAAGCCGTCTTAACGTCCATTTGATGAACGAGAAGACCGTGTGAGACAGCCAGAGAAAGTAGTACTCGAATGGTGGTCAACCTTGCTACAGGTGAGTAAGTGTCAAAGAAGTCTTCACCTTCCTTTTGGGTATAACCCTTGGCCACAAGCCTTGCCTTGTACTTCTCAGTAGTACCATCAGACCTTAGTTTCTTCTTAAACACCCATTTACATCCTACAGGTTTGCACCCATAAGGACGATCAGTGATCTCCCATGTTTCATTAGCTAAGATGGAATTCATCTCACTATGAATATCTTCCTTCCAGTAGTCAGCATCAGGAGATGCATAAGCTTCTGAAATGGAAGTGGGAGTGTCATCGACAAGGTACACAATGAAATCATCACCAAAAGACTTTGCAGTCCTTTGTCTCTTGCTCCTCATCCTCCTTAGGACTATCAGAGTGTTCAATTGGAATGGTAGGTTCAGAGAATATAGCAAATTCCTGATTAGATGAACTAGGTATCTCCGGATTTGATGAGTTAGGTTTATCCTTCATTGGAAAGATATCCTCAAAGAAAGTCGCATCAGTCGACTCCATGATTGTACCGACATGAATGTCAGGTACTTCAGATTTTACTATAAAGAATCTATAACCAATGCTATGAAAAGCATAGCCCAGAAAAACACAATCAATGGTTTTTGGTCCAAGCTTGCACTTCTTGGGGATTGGTACATTAACCTTTGCCAAACAACCCCAAGTACGTAAGTAAGAGAGTTTTAATCTTTTCTTCTCCCATTCTTCGAATGGAGTAATTTCTTTGTTCTTTGTGGGAACTCGGTTTAGGACATGACACGCGGTCAATAGTGCCTCCCCCCACCATTCCTTAGAGAGACCCGATGTGTCTAACATGGCGTTAACCAAATCTGTTAGAGTACGGTTCTTTCTTTAGGCTACTCCATTTGACTGGGGTGAGTAGGGAGGCGTCCTCTCATGAATTATGCCATGTTCCGCACAAAAGGAATCAAACTCGTTGGAAAAATACTCTCCACCACGATCAGACCTAAGCCTCTTAATCTTTCGATCAAGTTGATTTTCTGCCTTAGCTTTATAGATTTTGAAGAAACTCAAAGCCTCATCTTTGGATTTCAGAAGATACACATGACAATATATCGTAGAGTCATCGATCAAAGTCATGAAATATTTCTTTCCACCTTTTGTCAACACACCATTCATCTCACAAAGATCAGAATGTATGAGCTCTAGTGGTGTTAAATTTCTCACTTCTGCAGTCGTATGTGACTTGCGAGGTTGTTTAGCTTGCACACAGACTTGGCACTTAGATCCCTTAATAGTTGAGAAATCAGGGATTAAATTCATTTTGGCTAGCCGCGTCATACAACCAAAATTAATATGACAAAGACGAGAGTGCCAGACATTTGATTCAAAATTCGTGTAAATATGATTAACAACTTTATTACAAATGTCTGATAGAGATAAGCGAAACAAGCCTCCGCACTCATAGCCTTTACCAACAAAGGTTCCATACTTCGAAATTACAAATTTATTGGACTCAAATACAATCTTGTAGCCATCTCGACACAGAAGAGATCCGCTAACAAGATTTTTATTTATTGAGGGAACATGATGCACGTTCTTCAGGCGCACGGTCTTTCCCGAAGTGAACTTCAGATCGACCATACCAACACCATGAACAGAAGCATGCGAGCCGTTCCCCCCATCAGCATGGTTTGAGTCCCTCTGACCTGATATGAAGAAAACATGGAAATATCAGAACAAACATGTACATTAGCGCCCGTGTCAATCCACCAATCAGGAGAATGACATAATGAAAGAACAGTAGGTAATATACCATACCCAACATCTTTCATCTAAACGTCGCCCATGACAACATTAGCAGTCTTGCTGCCCTTCCCATGCTGGCGCTTGTCAAAGCGGTTGGGACAAGCAGGAGCCCAATGATTAGGATCACCGCACACATGACAAGCACCTTTCCTCTTATCAGTCTTCTTCTTGAAGCTGGTACTGAGGCCTTGTTCTTTCCATCGAACTTTCCTTTGTCATCAAACTTGCCTTTGTTCTTGAACTTGTGAGGTGGAAGTTCCTTTTACATGCAGTTGGAATTAGAACCTCCCTCGGTACCTCGAGCACGTGTGTCTTTTGCTCTCGCCTTCTCTTCCACATCAAGAGTCCCAATGAGATCCGTCATGGAGAACTCTTGTATCTTGTTTTTCAGAGAAGTAGAAAAATTCCTCCATGACTAGGAAAGTTTGGCAATGATGCCTCCGGCAACAAACTTGTCTGGTAACACACAAGTGAAGTGCTCAAGCTCCCTGGCAAGTGACTGTATCTCATGAGCCTGCTCCACAATGGGGCGGTCCTCAACCATCTTATAGTCATAGAATTGTTCCATGACATACAGTTCACTGCCAGCATCGGAGACTCCAAATTTTCTCTCAAGCGCATCCCACATATCCTTGCCATTGATAAATGACAGATATGAATCGACAATATTGTCGCCAAGAATGCTGATCAAGGCAGCATTGAAAGTGGTATCAAGTTTTTGGAACGCCTCTTCCTGAGCGGGATTAAGTTCTTCCTCAGGTGTGCCATAGATGGTGTTATAGCAGCTCATGGTATAAAACCAGAGCACTGCTCTCGCACGCCATCGTTTGTAATTCACACCTTCGAACACAGGTGGCTTCATAGAAGCAACAAAGCCACTTGGGGCAAATTGCCTGAAATAAGGTTTTTGGATTGTTGAATAATAGAGCAATTTACCAAGAGAATTACCCATAATAAACGCTAGATAAAACATGATTAGAATAAAGGACAAAATACTAATCATGTGAAATAGTGAAAACAGATTAAGACAGGTAACCAAGCAGACTGCAAGACATAGGTCTTGAGATGCGATCAAAACAAGATTGATAAAGAAAACATACACGACAGCGGCAGCAGAAGAGGAACCGCTAGTGTTCGTGTTGGCACCGTCGTTAGCCATGTCATCGAGGAAGAGGGTGCTGATGTCGGGGAAGAAGTCCTCGTTGGGGAAGACGTCGGTGCAATCGGTATCCGAGAGGGAGTCCGTGATGAAGCCAGTAGTCGCGCAGATAGCGCTCCCCAAAAACATTATCGCCCTTCTCCCGTACAGGACTCGAAGCAGCGGGGTCTCGGAGGCCTACTGTCCCGGCTCGCGGTGCACGCCACAAGACGGGATGGGGAAGATCTAAGTAGCGCAGTGCTCTGGAACCGGAGGCGCTAAGGTTTTGTGGCAGTGTATCTAAGAGGAGGCGCGACCTCTCTCTTATATAGACATAGAGGGGTAGGCAGACAAGCTGCGCTAAAGATGAAACGAACGGACAGAAGTTGATACGAATAGGCAGTAGCCCACCGGGCAGCCTCCACTCAGCTCATATTTATTTAGCTGTATTAAAAGTCCAAAACGTTTCAACTTCTGTACGACTTTTCATATCCCATTCATGCGTGGCAAAATAAAGCTCGGCTCGGCGAGATTCCCGCAACCCGCGGCGCGCGCGCGTCGTGACGTGACGAGGCGAGGCGAGGCGAGCGAGGAGGAGGAGCGCGCGTGTGGAACTCTCTCCTTATCCTTTTCCTTCTCCTTTTCCTTCTCATCCTTTTACCAAGTGGTAGGAGAGCTCACCTTATAAGCTGGTCCAACTTCCACTCAACTAGAAATGTGGGACTAAACATTTTTCCCAGCTCTTGCCTTGCATGAATGGGCCACATGGGCCTCTAGGATTTTCAGGAATTATTGAAATGGAAAATGGGCTAGACTATTTGGGCCAAAATTCCAACACTTTAATTAGACATGTCGGATGGTTTATGTTTAAGATGGCCTTGATTTTCTCCGGGTTAACCTCGATTCCGCATTGGGAAACGATGAAACCCAACAATTTGCCGGCTGGAACCCCGAAGACGCACTTCTTAGGGTTAAGCATCATGTTGTATTTCTTGAGATTATCAAAGGTTTCTTTTAAGTCGGAGATTAAGTCATTTGAATTTTTAGACATCACCGAGATATCGTCCACATAGGCGTGAACGTTCCGACCAATTTGGTCATGAAGGCAACGTTGTATTGTCCTCTAGTACGTAGCACCTGCGTTTTGCAGCCCAAAGGGTATCGTAACATAGCAAAATGTGTCGTATGGGGTAGTGAATGAAGTGGCCAATTGGTCCGACTTACTCATCTTGATCCTATGGTATCCTGAGTATGCATCGAGAAAACACAAAAATTCCGAGCCAGCCGTAGAGTCAATGACTTGGTCAATGCGAGGCAAAGCAAACGAATCTTTGGGACATGCTTTGTTCAAGCCGGTGTAATCAACGCACATTCTTAATTCATTGGTTCCCTTTTTGGGGACAAGTACAGGATTGGCCACCCATTGGGTGTGAAGGAATTCTCGGATAAATCTAGCCTTAAGTAACCTAGCTATCTCTTTGCCAATGGCACGTCTCTTCTCATCTCCAAAGCATCGTAGAGGTTGTTTCACTGGTTTGGATTTTGGATCAATGTTTTAGCTGTGCTCGGCAAGTTCCCTAGGTACACCTTTCATGTTGGTAGGTTGCCAGGCAAATATGTCACTGTTCTCACGGAGGAACTCGACGAGCGCGCTTTCCTATTTGGGATCCAGTTTCGTCCCAATGGCGGTGACCTTGGAGGCATCGCCTACCACAAGTTCCACCGGCTTGGTCTCGATGGCGGCCTTGAACGCAGGAGCGGAGTCGAATATCTGATTCTTCGACCCGGGCATCTCTAAGTCATCGACCTTGCTCTGGATCTCTTTGAATTCTTCGCTGTAGAGGACAGCTTCCGCAACAGCTGCTTCATTGATCTCGCAGTCCCTTGCCTTGGTAAAGCTTCCGGATACGATGATGACACCGTTTGGTCCGGGTATCTTGAGTTTGTTGTAGACGAAGCATGGCTTGGCCATGAACGTGTGGAATATATCGCGACCGAATATGACGTGGTACACGCTCTTGAAGGGGACCACCTCAAAGATCATGCGCTCTTGGCGGTAATTATTAACATCGCCAAAGGCAACCTGAAGTGTAATGCACCCAAGGGACCGAGCCTCCCGACCAGGAACTATGCCGTGGAATATGGTGTTGGTCCGCCTTAGGTTTGCCTCCGTCAAGTTCATCTTCTGCAGTGTATCCAGGTACATGATGTTGATGCTGCTTCCACTATCCACCATACACTTGGTGAACTCCACGCCGTCAATCAAGGGGTTGATGACCATGGCGTACTGGTTCTCCGTAGGGATAAGGTCTGGGTGGTCCGTCCTATCCCAAGTAATTGGAACCTTCGACCAGCGCAGGTACTGGGGAACTGGGGGGAGAGTAGCCATCAGGATCCTCAGGGAGGTCTTCTGTTGTCGGACGGTGGGGGTGCCAAGGAAAGTGTGGTAGACTTGCGCCTTCTTCACGAAGGGGTTCTTGCTCTTGGCGGCGTGCTTGGGGTCAACGTCCTTGTCCATGTCACTTGAATCCTTGGACTCCTCCTCCTTCTTCTTCCCCTTGCCCTTGCCTCACGGTCTGTTCTTCTGACTTTGCTTGTAGCCGGACTCCGGGTCTTCCTTGAGGTCGTTGACGAACTTGCAGTGTCGATTGGTGTGGGTGGCCTTGCCGTTGACGTCGAGGTGTACGAGGAATGGAATATTGCGGTACTCCTCGTAGGTTTGGGGAACGCGGAGCGGCGCCGAGGTGGTTTCGCCTCCTCGTTGCTGCCCTCGACCAGCTCGCCTTCCTCGGCCACGTTGTCCGCCATCACCTCGTCCTGCAAAAGTCATAGCGACCATGTCGGTAGATTGCTTTTCTTCTGGAGAGGTTTTCCGCTTTGTACTGCTGTTCCTCCGAGCCTGAGTTGGAACGGCCGTTGCCGGCAGAGAGCCGCGAGCATCGTCGTCAGCAGCTGCGAACTCACTAGCCAACTGAATCATCTGGTTCAATTCAAGCTGGTGATTTTTGTAGGGTTCGCAACATAGAAAACAAAAATTTTCCTACGATGGGAACAACTATGTACCAAGATCTATCTACTAGATACAAACAACGGGCGGATGTATATCCGTAGAGAACATACCCTTGAAGACCGACAAAGCTTAACGAGTCCAAACTCGTGGTTGATGTAGACGATCTCTTGCCGATCTCAAGATCGAGAGGAAGTCCTAGCGCCGCAAAACAGCAGCGCATCCGTGCTCGCCCACACGTTCGAGGCACCGAGCAACCTCCGCCTCCTCGCTCCAGCGATGCAGCGGAAGCACAACACTTTCTTGCCGAATAGCCACCGGGAACATGTATCTCGCTAGTCCGAGACCATGGGGGGTAAATTCTAGAGGGGGAGAGAGATCCTTCACCAGGAGGTATGAGTGAGAAGTGAGAGGAGGGGCTCCTTATATAGGGGAGGGGGCAACCCAAGGGGGCATGGCCGCCGGCCATGGAGGGTGCCCCCACCTCTCCCTCATTCATGTGGGTGGACACTCCACTCACAAAATGGCCCTTCAATTTTCTCCACTCAAAAACCCACTCAAATTCCCATTAAATTTCCACCAAATTTAATGCAAACTCTCATTAAATAAAACTCTTTTATTTTATTCAGAATTTTGTCAATTACTTTAATGACAAACATTCACAAATAACCCCTTGCTAGAATTCTATTTCACATGCATAACCACTTTATGCAATTTCACCCGAAAACCTGTTTCAGTATCTAGTGAAATAAATTCCTGCGCTTGTTCATTCTTTCGACATGAAACTTTTGCTCCAATTGGATGTCGGTGTCTCTTAAGTGTGTCACCCTACGGTTCATGAATAATGCGGACATGATCGAGACCCCTCTCGGATCAATAATCACAAGCGGGATCTGGAGACCCATACTGACTCCCACATATTCAACGATGACTTTCCTGTGATCGTGGGAACCTTTTACGCTAGTATCTTAATCCTTTTGTTTCGCGATATATTACATGTCCGAGATTCGATCATCGGTATCTCCATACCTAGTTTGATATCGTTACTGACATACACTCTTTACTAGTTCCCGTGATATAACATTCTAGTGATCAAATCACTTGCTTGCAAGCTAACCAATGTGATATCACCGAGAGGGCCCAGAGTATATCTATCCGTCATCGGGATGAACAAATTACACTCTCGATCCATGAGCCTCAACATAACACTTTAGTAGTTCTGAATCCATCTTTATAATCACCCTGTTACGGTGTGACGTTTGATGTTATCAAGAAACTCTTCTGGTGTTAGTGATTGACATGATCTCATGGTCTAAGGATTAGGATCACTTCGTAAGTTGTTATAGCAATATAAACTCAATGACTTTGATCGTAATGCTATACTTCGGATGAATGTTCATCACACCATTATACTAATGTTGTGACCTCGTTATTAACAACATCCAATGTCCATGATCAGGAAACCTTTGATCATCTTGTTAATCAACGAGCTAGTTTATAAGAGAGGCATAACTAGGAACTTCCTTTTTGTTTATTAAACACACATGTATTAACGTTTCCGTATTAATACAATTATAGCATGTAAAATAAACATTTATCATAAATAAGGAATACGATAATAACCACTTTATTATTGCCTCTCGGGCATATTCCCTTCAGTCTCCCACTTGCACTAGAGACAATAATCTAGTTTGAAAACTTTGCGTATTGAACACTTATGGCTTTCCGGTGTTCCATATACGCAATTGCAAGTGGTTAACATAATCTACGGATCTGACACTTTCAGGTCCGTGTGTATTTGCATGTCTTTGTGTCTTCACGCATCACTCATTCTCTAATGAGATGGCATTGTATAAATTTGGTCTTTCGGTGAGACCTTTAGTTCCTTGGGGTTAAAACACGTCGATACTATTGTCGTACAATATATCTTTAGTGTTAGACCATTGCGAACCACACCTTAGTTTGATAACAAACTACTTGACACAAATGCCCTCCTTTGCTGCTACTATAGCAGTCATATACTTAGCCTTTTTGTTGTAGTATTCGTCACAATGTCTTAACTATGGATTTCATCCAAATCCATCATGGAATCTCCTTTCCATTACATTGTGCCACCCATAGTTTAAATTGAGATAAACTTAATTTGTATCTTGTGACAAAACTAGTATCAATGTAACTCTTTACAATGAACTATTTGTAATTGTTTGTCACCTCTACACAAATATATTCTTAGTTCTTCCAAAATATCATAAGAATATCCTTACTATCGTCCAATGATCATTTTATGATTCATTCTGGTATATGCTCATAACACTTAGAGCATAGGACATATCTGGATGTGTACATATCATGGTATGATTGATCAAAACATTCTCGTGATTTCACTCATCAAGTGTCAAAGCACTTGAATCTTGTTTCACTTATCAAGTGTCGATACACTTGAATCTTGATTCATTTCCTTTCCATGCGACAAGAACCGTTTCTTGTCGTTTCTATATTGAACTCCTTCAATATATCATATATGTACGTTTGGCCCAACCATATTAGTGTCACCGTCTATCCACTATAGACATTCATGCTAAATATTTGGATTTTGCCTAAGTCTTTCATCAAAATGAAATCCTTAACCTTTGTCAATAAAATATACATCATTTCTAATCAACAAGATGTCATCCACATAATGTATTAGAAATATGTCTCAGCGCTCCCACTTAATTTCTTGCAAATGCAAGTATCTTCATCGTCTCCAGATGAAAAACTCATTTTTCATCATGGTGAAGATTCCAACTCCGCGATGCTTACTTCAACCATTGAAGTTTGCATGCCCTTTTAGCATCCTTTGAATTTAACAAAACCCTTTGGACCGTGTCATGTACACGTCCTAGGTAACCATTCTATTAGAAGAACTTTGTTTTGTTTATTCATCTACCATATACCAAATTATATGTAGTGGTTGCTACTTTAATCCGTCCAGACTAAATATCGCTATGAAAGATCAAATCTTTTCATAGTCAACTCCTTGAACATTGTCATAAAATACTTTATGACATGTCGACTATTTCATAGATTTGAAACATCCATGTCTGTTTCTTTATAGATCCAAATACGACCGATAGGTTTTTACACCTTTCCGGAGGGTCTTCCAAGTTCAAAACTTGATTTATCGTGTATGGACTTATCACGGATTTTATGGCTTCAAGCCATTTTTGAGTCGGGCCCATCATCGCTTCTTTGTATGTATTCGGTTCATCATTGTCAAACAATAATGATTTACTCTCAAATCTTAGCATTTAATTGTTTAACCGACCTACTTGGTTCAATAGGAACTTAGATCTCCGTGACCACAACCTTTGAGGCACATAAGCTATGAGCATTATGGCAGCCTTCGGAACGATTTCCGGCGCTGCGCAACTCAGCACATTTAGCTAAGGTTCGTTAACCTTATCAAAGTTCTATTGTCCTCCCACTTAACTTTTACAAAAATTCCTTCTTCATGAAACTTCATATTTCAAGCGACAAACCCTTTTGTCCTTGGTGTTATGGAGGAATAACCAATTGTTATTCAAAATAACCTACAAAGACATGCTCATCCGACTTCGGTTGTAAACATCTTACTTATGTTTAGCATACCAAAATTTAAGAAATAACAACTTGGGTTTTACCCCAAACCATAACTTCCATGGTGTCATTTCAACGGATCAAGATGGAGCTCTTTTCAGTGTAAAAGTGGAAGTCTCTAAAGCTTTAATCTTTTAAAACATAATGGCAGTTTTATAAATAACACCTTTGATCCAACCATGTCAAACAAGGTTTCATTACAAATCTCAAACACTCCATATTCCTATGGTGTTTCGGGATATGTAAATCTAGGTGTTTTGCTAAACATGCAACTCAAATAAATCCCTTTATGATAAAATCATAATTCATTTATTTTCTTGTTACACTTGTAACTCAAATAAATCCCTTATGATAAAATCATAAACCATTTATTTTCTTGTTACAATGATTTTCCACTTCATCTTGAAAGTCTTTGAAACGTTTTTCAAATATTTCATACTTCTTTCTCATTAAGTGAATATTCACTCAAATTTCTGGAGAAAGCATATGAAGTTGAAACCCATCGCTTACGACTACACATAATGGACTACATACATCGATATGTATAAATTCCAATAATTTAGTCGTTCGTTCTTCTTTGGCCTTTGAACGAAGTTTTAATTATCATGTGGAAAGTCTCACAAGCGTCAGTTGATCAAATCAAAGACTCCAAAAATCCATGAATATGGAGATGCTTCATGTTTTCTTTCCAATATAATTTAAACAGCGATGTCACTTCGTAAGTGATCTTTCAATCATTTGTCTTGCGACATTTTAGCATTAGGTTTTATGGATGTGATTTCTCCAACTAGATTTTTAAATCATCCATCTTATATGGAATACGGTAATTATTTGAACAACCTTTGTTCTCATAATACCTGATTCAAATAACAATTATTAAAACAAATCTTGAAGTCAAGCTCTGATGTCAACGAGAAATACAAACAACGGTTTGTTTGTTTTCGATGAACATCATCACATATTCTCTTGCTAGTTACTTAGGCCATTGTGGTTTATGAATTGCGTTGTTTCATATGAAATTTCGTACCAACCAATTCGGTATGCAATACCCAAGAACCACATTGTTTCACAAGCAAAGAATACAACCATAACATATATATCATATATATACCTAAATTGGATATTTCTAATCTTTTCTTTTCTGCCAAATATATTTTATAGATTCTCTTTCAGCATTTCCTTTTCCTTTTTAAAAGAATCTATCAACATCAAAAGTGGCGCCATATACATGACACATAGTCCAAAGCGTGTATATTCAAATAATAATACCTTTGGACTTGCACTTTGAAGTAGATCACCATCATCAAAATGATCGGTATTCTTTCAAAATTTATTCTTTAGTAATCTTTTAGTGTAGTAAACATTTTACATACATATTCTATTCACCCTTATCATGACGACTTTCATGATCAAGCTACTTTAGCTTATAAAGGCGAATCATGAGTATAACATTACTTTCCAAAACCCTTTTGGATGATTAGGATGTCTAGCATCTCCAACCTTCATAAATTCTCATCCAATATGAGAACATATATTATACTCTATCATATTGCAACCAAAACATTGTTTCAGATATCTTTATATCGGCCACACATGATGATTTCTAAAATAATTCTTTCAGCTCCTCGATAAACTTGATATTAAAACAATCAAGAATCATGGAGGCAAACATGATACTTAAGATACTAACACTGGAATTGTTACTCTCGATTTAATACCAATTATTAAATTTCACGGAGTAAACAGAGTTTGCTGAAAGTTTGCAATAGGACTTTAAACTTTAGATTGCACTCAACACAATACGATACCAGTTCGTAAAGTATATATATCCAGAATTCTATAGTTCTATTATCTCAATTACAACTATGCATAAGGTGGTGAACGAATGCCAATGACTACAACAAATTATGCAAATTCACTTTGATTTAATTTATGATAAATTGAGTTCTACTAATCCAAATTAGAAATAAATCCCACTCAAAAACGACATCCCTCATGTCTTTTTGGTGATTACATGAACCAAATCCACTACACCAAGTCCGATCATCACGTGAGTCGGTGTAGCTTCAAAGGAGAGCATCCATATGCTCATCATATCAAAACATATGACTCATGCTTAACCTTTTGGTCTGTGTTCCGAGGCCATGTCTGTACATGCTAGGCTCGCCAAGTAAGAACCTTAGTATTCGCGTGTGTAACTGTCTTACACCCGAGATATGCTCGTGGATTCAAGTACACCCGATCATCACGTGATGCCTTGAAGCGACAAAACATTGTCGGTGCATACTTAAGGAAGAACACATTCTTATCTTGATATTTAAATGAGGGATCATCTTATTATGCTAATAAAATGCTAAAATAGCAATATAAGATGCAATCAAACATCTCATGTTAATAAGTGAAATGATATGGTTCCCGCATATGATCTCCATCATGTGCACCGTGGTATGATCTCTATCATACCTTTATGTGTAAAGCCAAGGTCTATGGAACTTACACGCTATGTGTGTTGTAAGAGTATCATCTCATACTTCTACTTACAACATCACCACATCATAACACTAGCCCAGCAACAATCTAAACTAGACGCCTCTAATTTGTCCATTGCAAGTTTTACGTGGCTTAGGGCTTTCGAAGATAGAACCGTTCTTACCTATGAACATGAACCACAACGAGGATAACCAAATTGTTGACAACTCGTTGCAAATTAGATATTGACTATAGTAGGAGAGACAGACACCCGCTAGCCACTTATGCAAACTAGTTGCATGTCAAGCGTGGAACAGGTCTCATGTGCGAGGACATGTAAAGTTTGTCAAGCCGCTTCATCCCACTATGCCACCAATATCCAAAGTACAACTAAGAAGCAATAAAATGATCATCATCGCCCACATACTCATATGTGTACTACCCGTGCAAAGTATCTACACATAGATCCGGCTCTGATACCACTGTAGGGTTCGCAGCATAGAAAACAAAAAATTTCCTACGATGGGAACAACTATGTACCAAGATCTATCTACTAGATACAAACAACGGGCGGATGTATATCCGTAGAGAACATACCCTTGAAGACCGACAAAGCTTAACGAGTCCAAACTCGTGGTTGATGTAGACGATCTCTTGACGATCTAAAGATCGAGAGGAAGTCCTAGCGCCGCAAAACAGCAGCGCATCCGTGCTCGCACACACGTTCGAGGCACCGAGCAACCTCCGCCTCCTCGCTCCAGCGATGCAGCGGAAGCACAACTCTTTCTTTCCGAATAGCCATCGGGAACATGTATCTCGCTAGTCCGAGACCATGGGGGATAAATTCTAGAGGGGGAGAGAGATCCTTCACGAGGAGGTGTGAGTGAGAAGTGAGAGGAGGGGCTCCTTATATAGGGGAGGGGGCAGCCCAAGGGGGCATGGCCGCCGGCCATGGAGGGTGCCCCCACCTCTTTTATTTTATTCAGAATTTTGTCAATTACTTTAATGACAAACATTCACAAATAACCCCTTGCTAGAATTCTATTTCACATGCATAACCACTTTATGCAATTTCACCCTAAAACCTTTATCGGTATCTAGTGAAATAAATTCATGCGCTTGTTCATTCTTTCGGCATGAAACTTTTGCTCCAATTGGATGTCGGTGTCTCTTAAGTGTGTCACCCTATGGTTCGTGAATAATGCGAACATGATCGAGACCCCTCTCGGATCAATAATCAGAAACGGGATCTGGAGACCCATACTGACTCCCACACATTCAACGATGACTTTCTTGTGATCGTCGGAACCTTTTACGCTAGTATCTTAATCCTTTTGTTTCACGATATATTACATGTCCGAGATTCGATCATCGGTATCTCCATACCTAGTTTGATCTCGTTACTGACATGCACTCTTTACTAGCCATAGAACATATTTTTGTAGCGTATTGCAATAGCAGCAATGCCGGACCATTAGTTAAAATACTAGTCTTAATAATATGATAGCTTTTGAGTTGTTTATTTCTGATTCTTCTTTGTAAGAAGTTTCTTTCTCTCTCTCTAACCTAGAGTGTTCTCTGGATCTTGTGTAAAGAGTTGAGATGTAACCTATAGTCATGTCTTGGACCTGCTGTGTTTCTGTTGTACCACTCTGAGGGATGTAATACTAGTGAACGGTGTTTCATTGGTGTTATATCAATGACTATGGTGTACTACATCATGCAGTGGTATGCTGGGTCACCGCAGTTGGTATCAGAGCATATGCTTTGACCTTAGGATTGAAACCCTTTTAGGAAGATCTGTAGGTTGGATAGTGACTATAGGAGCCATATTATCTAAACCAAATATTCTTATGACTTTTGATGAGTATCCACTTAAGGATAACCTTGTCACACCTAAGTCAGATGCTTAAGTCATTGTTTCTTAGGAGTAATTATTTTATCTTTTCTCAGTATAGTGCTATTTAGTGTCTTCCGAAGGAGACATAAACCACCCAGATACTATAGGAAAGTGTAATACATCATATGGAACTAGTCTTAATGGTGTAGACTAACTCTAGAATTCAAGTAGCACAGTGGAATTTTATTGTTAATTGATAACCAAAGACTACATGATGAATATCATCAGGATAAATGTTGATGTAATGAGTAGTAATCATGTGGGATTAACTTGAGAATTCTACGTGATGAAGTGAAATTATGTTAAGATTTAAAAATAGTGTAGTGAGAAACAAAGTCATCATGGTTAGATTAACTCTTACATCATGATAAAGAGGTAAAATATAACAAGATCATGGTAAGATTAGCTCCGAAACCATGATGAGAGTATAAATATGATAAGTAATTAGTAGATTATCTTGAGGTAGAAGTAAGGAAATAACATGGTAGAACTATGATAGAACTCATAAGTGCTAGAAAATTCTAATAATCTTTGGTTTAAGTTAGCAAGTAGAATCTGATTAGTCTTTTGGAGTAATCATGTGAGTTTAGTTTACCAATAACGAAAGGTTGAGTATATTAGCCATTCCAAAAGTGAGACTAAATGTTAGTCAAAACCAAATTCAGACCACTTTGCTTAAATTTATCTTGTTGCAATTGAGCAATTAGGGTAAATATTGAGAAAAAGTATAGTTTGACCCTAAGTGCTAAGTATCACAATGTAAACCTATACGATGAGGTGTCATATAATACACAACTAAGCCGGAATTCTAGAGATATTATACTCAACTACTATATTACGGGCTTAGAATATTGTGTGTTATATGTACCACATTTGGATTTATTTGTTTTTCTTGGATCTTCTTGATAGACTAGATCTGTACATGAAGTTTGACTTGGTGTGCAAATGCATGTTGCAACATCCAGTTACTACTTGATGTTATAGACCTAGATAGGAATGGGAATTCGTGTAAGGGAGTGACGATTTTCAAATACCAAGATGAAGACTTACATGAAGAATGAAGCAAAGTATAAGGAGTATCAATGCAATTTGAAGGATCAAGTTCAGATAATTACTAAACAACAATAAGAAGGAAGATTAGTGTAGAAAATATATGTAGCCACAGGAAGTAATAAATTTAAAGTTCAACCAACATAGGTGATGTTGCTAAGAAGTTAATGAAATAGTAGTACCTAGTTCATGGAAGCATCATGAATTAGTACAAATAATAAGCTTTGGAACCAAAATGGTATTCAAGCTCTGACAATTCAGAGAGAATTGTTGGAATTATGCCCTAGAGGCAATAATAAAGATGTTATTATTATAATTCTTGTTCATGATAAAGTTTATATTCCATGCTAGAATTGTATTAAGCGGAAACTTTAATACTAGTGTGGTTTGTAAACAACACCGTGTCCCTAGTACGCCTCTATGGACTAGCTCATTGATCAATGATGGTTAAGGTTTCCTGACCATAGACATGAGTTGTCAATTGATAATGAGATCATATCATTGGGAGAATGATATGGTGGATAGACCCAAACAAAGCAGAGCAATTAGATCGTGTCATCGTGTTCGTCTTTGCGAAGCTTTTCCTATGTCAAATATTGTATTCCTTAGACCATGAGATAATGCAACTCCCTGGTACCGGAAGAAAGCTTTGAGGTCATCAAACGTCATCCTATGAGAGGGTGATCATAAAGGTGTCTCTCAGGTGATCGGAAAGTATCTGTTGGGTTGTATGTATCGAGATGGGATTTGTCCCTCCCAAGTCGGAGAGATATACTTCGGGCCCACTCGGTAATCGATATCAACACCGCTTGCAAGCATGTGGTTAAGGAGTTAATCACAAAGTGATATCGGATTACGAACCAGTAAAGTACTTCGTGACGAGATTTAACTAGGTATGACGGTACCGACGATCGAATCTCGGGCAAGTAAAATATCGCGAGACGAAGGGAATATATATATGGGATTGATTGAATCCTGGCATCGTGGTTCATCCGATATGATCATTGATGAATGTGTGGGAGTCAATATGGGTGCCCAGACCACGCTGTTGATTATTGATAGAAGATCATGTCTGCATATTCTCGAACCCGCAGGGTCACACTTAACGTATCTCGACGCTAGGATAGATTGGATAATTGGTTTATGAATTTTTGTTCGGAGTCTCGGATGGGATCCGGGATATCACGAGAGGTTCCGGAATGGTCCGGAGAATAAGATTCATATAAGACAGTGCAATTTTTGGAGTTCGGAATTGTTCCGGGTTAATCGGTATTGTACCGGAAGCTTCTAGAACCTTCCGGAAGGGGACCAACGTGGCCCCACCTTCCGGGAGGGGGCATGGGTCTATGAGGGAGTGTCCTGGCCGCATTGGGCCAGGGGCACAAGGCCCCATAGGGCCCAGCCGATTCTAGAGAGATTTGACTCGTTTAAATCTCGGGATAGAATTTCTAGATAAGGGATAGTTTAAATCGTTTAAATCTCGGGATAGAATTTCTAGATAAGGGAGAGTTTAAATCGTTTAAATCTAGAGATAGGATTTCTAGATAAGGGAGAGTTTAAATTGTTTAAACTAGAGATAGGCTTGGAGGAGGGGCAAGGGCTGGCCGCCCCCCTTTATATATAGAGGGGTGGTGCGCCCCCTCCCCCCTACTACACACCTTCCTCCAAGCCCTAGCTGCCTTGCTACCTTCCTCTCTCCCTCCCGACTGTTTGTAGGAGAAGCCCTGCAGCAGAAATTCTCCACCATATACACCACGCCGTCGTGTTGTAGATCCAATCTATCTCTCCACCATACTCGCTGGTCCGAGGAAGGAGGAGACGTCGAGGTGCTGCACGTGTGCATCTCACGGAGGCACCGCCACTTGTGGTGCTAGATCGGATCGGATCGCGAGGAGGAGAAGCGAGTACGACTACATCACCCACGTTCCGCTTTGCGAATCTTCAAGGGTATGAAGATCTAATCCAATCTCTCTCGTTGTTTGCATCTCCTAGATTAGATCTTGGCTTTCCCTCTGTTCGCTCCGTAGAAAATTTTGATTTACTATGCCGCGAAACCGTTCAAGAATGCCAGAAGTATGTCGAAAACCATAGGGTAATCCATATACCCTAAGATGGTACACAGCTGGTATATGGTTAACATAGTTAACCAGATCATCTTAATGGTTGCATAAAGAGCATAAAACGTGGCCTAAGTTAATTAAGACATAAATAAGTATAAAAATTAAGCGATTGTATTTCGAGGCGCTTCGCGAAGTCAGACTATCAAAGCAAAAATGTCCAAACAGTAAGTAAGACAAATAATGCTGAAAGATTCACTTCGAAGATCCATAATTGTGTGGATACACCGTACAATCTTTCATAAGACCCTAACTAGGTATAGTATAAGCTGGATAGAGACCAATATTCTAATTATAAAACCAATAAATACTATATAGACAATTTTAAGACTATTAGTAAACCCTAAGGGGGAGAGTAAAACATTAGAAATGAAAGTATCATTATCTGACTTTCTGAATAAAGGTTGGAGAAGAAGGACTAACCCACAACAACAGAAGGCCTTATTTTTATAAGGTTAAAAGAAAATCATCAGAAAAGTACTCTCTGAAGTATGTCTGGATGAAAGATCGAAATTTATTTCAAGGTAATAATACTCAAACCTTAAGTTAATAAGTGGAAGTTAAAGAAGTACTTAAGGTAATAAGGAAAGATTATCTAAAGCCTGCTAAGGTGAAATCTTGAAGGAGATAGAATAGATTAATTCTAACAAACTAATTCCAGAGGAAACAACTCTTAAGTGATCTTTAAGAGTGAATAATCACATCAAAATAGACATGCATAGAGGAACAAGAAATTCCAATGGGTATGGACTAAATGAGTTCAAATCCAATCTTAGAAAGGACTACCAGTATAAACCATACCATCACAAATCAAAAGTTAGTCTTTTGGCCACAACTATTGACTAATAAATTTAATACCCTATTTTAGTGAGACTTCCAAGACCTTATATAGTGTAATAAGGAAGTTTGATGATTAAGTAAAGGAGTTGGATTAGGATACCTAATCAGGGAAATGAACTAAAGAAGAGACTCCAAATTAAGGAGTTCATAATAAGGAAATATCCTTAAGGGATGATAGTAAAAGGAAATTTGGGGTATTGGAAACAACAGGATGGAAATTGTCAAGTATGATGAGAATTCAAGAAAAAGATCTAGATATGTGATACTACAATTATTCCCATTTGAGGTTACTATGGAATTGAGAAATGTTGTAACCAATACAATTGTAATTCCTCATTCCAAAACACAAGAGAGTATGAACTTCGAGGACGAAGTTTTTTTAAGGGGGAGAGTCTGTAACATCCCGGGATTAGCAGGTAAAAATAGGCAGGACACATGTGTGTACATTGCATTCATGCATTAGAAAATCCGAGGAATTTTCACGCAAAACTAAAGAAGCTCTAGAGGGATCGAGATCTCTCTTGTTCTGATGGAAACATCAGGACATGTGCGATGGATTTCTACATGACCTCTACTGTACTTCTGTGTTTGAGGGGAAGGCAATTAAAATTAGAATATTTAGTTGATGAATTTGAATACAAAAAGAGTTTGAAATAGATTAATGATTGTAAATTAAATTGTAATAAAAGATACTAGGTGAACTCTTCTTTATGAGAAGATACAATAATTGCAAGTCTTAATTAAGAAACAAAATTGAATGAAATGAATTATAGTAATAAATAAGAATGGAATTCTAGTTCCAAGAATAATGGAACACTTTATTATAGAATACAATGTTTCATTGTTATTACAATAAAATAATAAAAGTAAATTATTATAAAACAAATAAATATAAAAATGAATTATATAAATAAATAACTAAAAGGATTCTTTATTACAAGCATATATAAATATTACATTGTCTTTGCAAATGCATTATAAAAGAAAAAGAAAACTAGTACACTTTATTGAATAAAATAAACAATACAATATTTATTTACAAAAGAAGAATGAATAAATAAAAAAGAATTCCTTTATTACAATTATACAATGCTTATTACTTCACAAAAGAAAAAGTGAATTACAAAAGAATAAAATAAATTTAAAACTAAAGCCATCTTCATTTTCTTCATCTTCTAAATCCACTCTTATATTTCTGATTCTTGATCCCTGCAAAACAACACAAAAGATAACAAAAAAAATAAAGAATAAAAGAAGGGTTACTATATTATTTTTACTCTAAGATTTGGCATACAAATGATATGCTTTGACTCATCATTGAGTATTATTCAAAAAAGGGGCCAATGTAAAAGTATGTTCTTATCCAGAATGTTATCCTCAGAACTGATGCATCATAGGCAGGGGCAAATTTCACCAAGTAAGGAGAGAGGCAAGTTTCACCATGGATAAAGAAGAGGATCCAACCAAACAGTAAAGCTCACTTTACTTGATCATATCCAACAGAAAATATCTACACCATTGAAACTTGGACCTTAGGTCCCACTTGTAAGCACCTTGCACATCAACATGCAGGTAACTGCTGTCAACACAGCAGCAATCTCAGGAAGGAGACAAGAAAGCAATCCTTGTACGCAAAGGGGTGAACCAACCGTAGAATTCAAGATACCATTCCACATCCACACTTCAGAGCACATTCTCCATCTTACCATCATATCATCACCAAGAATACATAGATCATCCCACCAAAACCTCATCCAACTTATGGTTGCTTCAATAAGCCATCCAATAGTTAGGACAAGGAGGAGTAGATCAAGCAAGCAGCCAAAAGGACCTAGGAGATGAAGGTTACAAGAACAAGTTACAATAGGTGATCTGAAGCAACACCAAAACTACCACAAGATCATCAGCAACCCATTACAAGCACAAGCTGTAGCAGATCAAGGAGCAATAGTAATAGACCCAGATCTCGAGCAGGCCCTAGAGCCCTCACCAATAACAAGTAACAATCATCTGTAATACACATTATATTATGTAGCATATATTCTTAAATCATGCATATAGATCTGGGAGTACTAGAGAAATAATACACACCCACTTGGTCCATCTACCCTTCAACTATATTTTCATCTAGGAGGATTGGATGGCAAGATTCTCTCAGACTAGCATGCAAGTGGCATGTCTAGATCATCACTAAGTCCAAAGAGGAGGCAACAATAAAATATGTTCTTCTAAATCCAATAATTTGCCTCAGTCTTTGCATCACTGGCAACCAACTGTCCATTTTTTCAGATACTGCAGCAGTAGATCATGTCACTATGAACTGCTATTGTGCAATCTTTGGAGACACCACAATAGGGTTCTAAATCAAAGCACAACCACTACTTCAGTTATCTACATAATTCTCCACTTAATATAGTATTGCACATCACTATCACTATAACCTATTAATGTGTACACTCCAATGAGGCATCACAGTAATAAGCTCCCAACAATAAAAGCCATCAAAGTATACTAGCAGCAGCAACTTAGGTTTTGAAACCATTAGAAGCTTTCTTAAATCATTTCTCTAGCTAAAATAAACTAGAGATCATTTAAGCTTTACTTCTGTCATCCTGGACAGATAAAAATTCAATCAAGATCATTACTAAACCATAGGTTCAATTCAACATATAAAAAAAGTTCCACACATAGAGACAAACGTCTGGTTATTCAACAATAAAAGGCACCACTGAGCTCAGCATATATTTTTCATGCCTGGCCAATTCAATGTCCAGCAACCAGGGGAAATCACAAAATAATTAAGCCTCAGGTAATATGATTCCCTAATTAAAATTAGTAATAAAGTATGCTATTTAACCACTGTCAAGTTAATGACAGAAGCTTTGCCAACAACATCCTGAACCAAAAGGTTCAGATTTCAGTGATTTTAATCCATAAGCAAGATATCCATTCTAAGTAAAGTAACAATGACAACAACTTGCTAAGGTTATCAAATATACATCAGAGAACCGTTTCTAGAATATATTAGGGGATCTCTAATTAGAGATCAATACAGAGATAAGAAATCAAGTAGGCTACAAGTGGGCCGTAACACTACCTTCAGCAGCATAGAATCAAACCACCACAATTCAACATATTTCTAAGTGCATTAATAATGTGTATTTCTCAAGCATTTCATATACCACTAGCATCACGAGCACTCAATCAAGCTAAGGGTCACATGCTCACAATTGTTCACCAAACAAACCACTATGAAGCATCAAGCATCAAAATAAGGAGGAAAATGAACCTAGTTAAGGATGTATACTAAGATAGAGAGAGGTTTGTGAGAGGGGGAGGGTGGTACCAATCTGTTGGCAAGATCAAGCTCGCTGAAGAAGCCGTAGTAGTAGTGACAACAGAGAGGCGGAGCACAATGCGATGGCACGACAACACAGGGAGCATCATCGCGTTGCACTGCATCAAACACACCACCAACAAGGTCCCAGCATCCTAACGCCCACGCCGTACCCCCGGGGTTGCAGAGAACCTCGCCGTCCCGCCGGAGTGACAACCAGAGAGGAATTAAGGTTTGGGGCTGGTAGTGAGCACGTTGGGGCATGGCACACGAATCGAATTGGGTAGGCTAGTGAATCTTTGATAGGAGCGTCGAGGAGGGCCATCGGCACCGACCGAAGTTGCCAAGCTCGCCGGAATGGACAAGCAGCAGCGGCGAGCTAGCACATGCGCCAAGGAGAGGCTGGTCGAAAGGGGGAAGACGAACTGGATCGAGCAGGTCGGTTCGACCGGCTCAGCTCACCGATCGGGTTGGTCTAGCCCAACCATGGGCCAGACTGACTAGTGGGTCCAGGGTCTTATTTAAAAATAAAAATTACCAAAACACCCAAAAGATTGTTTCACCTCCAGAAAAATATAGAAAAATCCTAAAATAAATATAATATATCAAAATGTTCACAAAAATAATATCTACCTAATAAAAATATAACTTTATTTATTTAAAATAAATACAAAGCAAATAAATATTAACACCATTAAGTCCCAAGTGAAGCCTCATAAAATAAGTAAATATCCTAAAATGAATAAAAATCATTTTTATGCATAAAAATAAATCTACTATTTTATAAAAATACTTGTCTAATTTTTATATATAAATAAATTTGAAGTAAATATTTAAATACATTTAATCCTTTATGGAATTTTATTAAAATAAAAATAATACATAAAAATAAATAAAAATCAATTTTAAGGTCCTTGAATAAATATATTACACTAGAAAAATATTAAGTATATTATTAGAAAATTCTTTAATATTTTAAATAATAAATCCTTATCAAATACTTGTTTTGTGAATTCTTTAAAAACAATTCTTAAGTAAGAAATAATCACAATTTTTATAAAACCTTAAGCAATTAAATCCCAAACTTGAATTCATAATCAAACTTAAATATAACTTTTAACTTTAAAATATTCTTATAAAAATCTTATTAAAATCCTTTTAAATAAACATTGGGTATCACTCATACATATAATATAATGAATAATCATTATATCTTAATTATTATTAACATAACTTCAAATTCTAGCAAATTACTTGGATCATCTAATTATGCTTCCATTAAATAAATGCATATTATTTTCATAATAGCAAAACAAATTTAATCTAACCATTCACTTAAAGTGAATAATTCCACACCTTAATTATACCTATCATAAATTTAAAACTTGGAATTAAAACATATTACACCTTAAGTTTACTTACCCTTTTAAAGTTAACTTTAGTCTCAAAGTTTATAAACATCATGTCTAATAACTACTTATGTTTCATAGTTCACTTTGGTCTGTTTAACCTAAGACATGAAGCATCCCAAATCCAAACTAATCAACCAAACATCAAAAGATATTGATCATGTTTTATTAACAATAAAGATTGTTTAAACCTTAGAAAGGAAATCTTTTCTACAAATGTTATTCTTTTTGCCACTTCAAACAAAAATCTTATAATAAGTTCTTCAATTCTTAACAACTCCATCCCAAGGATGTTTATCAGTAGTCACCAAATAATAATTAACCTTAAATCACATTATTTTATACTTTACTTGTATATTTTGAATTGTTAACACTTAAGCTCCTTTATAAAGGTCATTACTCATAAAGTAAAATTTGAAGATAAACCAACTCTTAACAGAATTACCTAAACTCACTTCACTCAAAGTATTGGGGAATTCACTTTGCGAGTTTTACAAAATGCATAGCATTACTTATGCATAACTGCATCTTGCTTCTTTAAACATTAGTCCTTACCGGACCAATGATGTTGGTTTTAGATATTGAATCTTATATCGTCTCGAAGACCATGAATGCACAATCTTGCAATCACAAAAGGGAAGTTCACACTTGCTCATGTCCTTTGATTATCTTCAGTAAAGTATTTTACAAATCCAGTGTTGTCATCACCTGCATTTGAAAAGGTCAGAAAACACTATTTTCATAATAATATGATTATAGGTTAATTACCATGAGGTAATAACCTACTATGAAAGTTCTGGTGGTAAAGGAACATATTATATAGGACTTAACAACCAATGTCGCCAGTGATTCTTGCGCCGTATATAACGCGTTAACCATGAGATTTGGAATGGGATAGAGAAGTCAGCTGTATTCTTTTACTATGGAGGCAAGACGACCTTAACGTGACGTTGTGATTCCTTGTGCGAATCCAACATATGGGTGGGCACCCTTACGCCCCACACTTTTGGTGTCTAGATTATCTAAGAATGGTGTTTAGGGGTATAGTCCATTTAATATGGTGCTTGTCTGGGCATCACCAGGTCATAGAGTCTTCGGGAACTCATCAGGGTTTTAGCCTGCCCGAAAGGGGGCTTAACTGAGCTGAGCCGGCCCCGAAGGATCGCACAGACATATGGGGTCACGGAGAGGGCAGTGATTGGCTTGGATCTTAGTCTAGGCCTCATACTAAGGAAATATGAACGGGTTGGCCGCTCGGATGTGCAACAAAGCCAATATCTCTCATGGGTAAAATAACGCACTGTAGGGTTCGCAGCATAGAAAACAAAAAATTTCCTACGATGTGAACTATGTACCAAGATCTATCTATTAGATACAAACAACGGGCGGATGTATATCCGTAGAGAACATACCCTTGAAGACCGACAAAGCTTAACGAGTTCAACTCGTGGTTGATGTAGACGATCTCTTGCCGATCTCAAGCCGCAAATCAGCAGCGCATCCGTGCTCGCACACACGTTCGAGGCACCGAGCAACCTCCGCCTCCTCGCTCCAGCGATGCAGCGGAAGCACAACTCTTTCTTGCCGAATAGCCACCGGGAACATGTATCTCGCTAGTCCGAGACCATGGGGGATAAATTCTAGAGGGGGAGAGAGATCCTTCACGAGGAGGTGTGAGAGACAAGTGAGGAGGGGGGCTCCTTTTATAGGAGAAGGGGGGCACCCAAGGGGTTGTCCGCTGGCCATGGGGGCTGCCCCCTCCCCTCCTTCATTCATGTGGGTGGACACTCCACTCACAAAATGGCCCTTCAATTTTCTCCACTCAAAAGTCCACTCAAATTCCCATTAAATTTCCACCAAATTTAATGCAAACTCTCATTAAATAAAACTACTTTATTTTATTCAGAATTTTGTCAATTACTTTAATGACAAACATTCACAAATAACCCCTTGCTAGAATTCCATTTCACATGCATAACCACTTTATGCAATTTCACCCGAAAACCTGTTTCGGTATCTAGTGAAATAAATTCCTGCGCTTGTTCATTCTTTCGGCATGAAACTTTTGATCCTATTGGATGTCGGTGTCTCTTAAGTGTGTCACCCTACGGTTCGTGAATAATGCGGACATGATCGATACCCCTCTCGGATCAATAATCAGAAGCGGGATCTGGAGACCCATACTGACTCCACACATTCAACGATGACTTTCTTGTGATCGTCGGAACCTTTTACGCTAGTATCTTAATCCCTTTGTTTCACGATATATTACATCTCCGAGATTCGATCATCGGTATCTCCATACCTAGTTTGATCTCGTTACCGACATGCACTCTTGTCTCGTTCCCGTGATATAACATTCTAGTGATCAAATCACTTGCTTGCAAGCTAATCAATGTGATATCACCGAGAGGGCCCAGAGTATATCTATCCGTCATCGAGATGAAAAAATTCCACTCTCGATCCATGAGCCTCAACATAACACTTTATTAGTTCTGAATCCATCTTTATAATCACCCGGTTACGGTGTGACGTTTGATGTTATCAAGAAACTCTTCCGGTGTTAGTGATTGACATGATCTCATGGTCTAAGGATTAGGATCACTTCGTAAGTTGTTATAGCAATATAAACTAAATGACTTTGATCGTAATGCTATACTTCGGATGAATGTTCATCACACCATTACACTAATATTGTGATCCCGTTATTAACAACATCCAATGTCCATGATCAGGAAACCTTGATCATCTTGTTAATCAACGAGCTAGTTTATGAGAGAGGCATAACTAGGAACTTTCTGTTTGTTTATTAAACACACATGTATTAATGTTTCCGTATTAATACAATTATAACATGCAAAATAAACATCTATCATATACTTGGAATACACATAATAAACACTTTATTATTGCCTCTCGGCATATTCCCTTGATCTCCCACTTGCACTAGAGACAATAATCTAGTTACATAGTGATAAATCTAACACCCATTGAGTTCGTGTTGATCATGTTTTGCTCTAGGAGAGTTTTAGTCAACGGATCCGCTACATTGAGATCCGTATGTACTTCTAAATCTTTATATCTCCATCCTTGACATGCTCGCGGATGGAGTGAAACCGGCGCTTAATATGCTTGGAATGCTTGTGAGACCTTGGTTCTTTGGCATTGGCAATGGCACCATTGTTGTCACAATAGATCACCATTGGGTCCAACGCGTTTGCAACCACTCCTAGTTCGGATATGAACTCCTTCATCCAAACTGCTTCCTGAGCCGCTTCTGAAGTAGCAACATATTCGGCCTCCGTTGTTGATCCTGCTACCGCAGGTTGTTTGGAGCTCCTCCAACTAACCGCTCCGCCATTCATGAGAAATACGTATCCGGATTGAGACTTAGAGTCATCCGGATCGGTGTCAAAGCTAGCGTCAACATAACACTTAGCAACGAGCTCTTCTTCACCTCCGTATACAAGAAACATATCCTTAGTTCTTCGTAAGTACTTAAGGATATTCTTGACCGCTATCCAAAGGTTCAACACGGATCCGATTGGTACCTACTAGTCAAACTAATAGCATGTTCCACATCCGGTCTTATACATAGCATGGCGTACATTATAGAGCCTATGGCTGAAGCATAGGGGACTTTGTCCATTATCTCTCTTTCTTCCGCCGAAGCCGGACTTTGAGACTTACTCAATGTCTTGCCTTGCAACATAGGTAAGAACCCCTTCTTACTTCCGTCCATTTTAAACTTCTTTAAAATCTTATCAAGGTATGTACTTTGCGATATCCCTATTAGGCGCCTAGATCTATCTCTATAGATCTTTATGCCTAATATGTATGACGCTTCACCTAGGTCCTTCATTGAAAATTTGTTGTTTAGATAACTTTTAACATTGTTTAAAAGATCTATATCATTTCTGATCAATAATATGTCATCCACATATAATATCAGAAATGCCACATTGCTCCCACTCACTTTCTTGTAAATACAAGCTTCTCCATAAGTTTGGACAAATCCAAACTCTTTGATCACCTCATCAAAGCGGAGATTCCAACTTCGTGATGCTTGCTTCAATCCATAGATGGATCACTGAAGCTTGCACACCTTGTTAGCATCCTTAGGATCGACAAAACCCTTTGGTTGTATCATATCCAACTCTCCTTCAATATTACCATTGAGAAACGCAGTTTTGACATCCATCTGCCATATCTCATAATCGAAATATGCAGCAATTGCTAACATAATCCTAACTGACTTTAGCATCGCTACGGGAGAGAATGTCTCATCGTAGTCAACTCCTTGAATTTGTCGAAACCCCTTTGCGACAAGTCGAGCTTTATAGACGGTCACATTACCATCAACATCGCTTTCTTTTGAAAATCCATTTTTCTCCACGGCCTTTCGGTCGTGAGGTAATTCCACCAAGTTCCAAACTTGATTTTCATACATGGATTCCATCTCGATTTCATGGCTTCTAACCATTTGTTGGAACGGGATCATCATCGCTTCTTCATACGTCGCAGGTCATCCTTTTCATCAACCATGAAATTCATGACAGATTTCCGACAGCTCGAGCCGCACGTCTGATTGACTGCGGTTCGGTAGTACTCTCTTTTGGAGTTTCATGATCATTATCATTAGTTCCCTCTTCAACAGTGGAGCCAACTCGAACAACTTCCGTGCGCTACTCGCCATACTTTGAAGAGATGGTTCAATAACCTCTTGAGTTCTACCTTCCGACTACTCACACCTTTCGCGAGAAACTCTTTCTCTAGAAAGGATCCATTCTGGCAACAAAAACCTTGCCCTCGGATCTGTGATAGAAGGAATACCCAATAGTTTCCTTTAGGGTATCCTATGAAGACGCATTTTCCGCTTTGGGTTCGAGTTTATCCGTTGAAGTTTCTTCACATAAACATCGCCTCCCCAAACTTTAAGAAAAGACAGCTTAGGTTTGTTTCCAAACCACAATTCATATGACGTCTTTTCAACGGATTTAGATGGTGCCCGATTTAAAGTGAATGCAGCAGTTTCTAGTGCATAACCCCAAAATGACAATGGCAAGTCCGTCAGAGACATCATAGATCGAACCATATCTAATAAAGTACGATTACGACGTTCCGACACACCATTTCATTGGTGTTCCGGCAGGTGTGAGTTGTGAAACAATTCCACACTCTTTCATGTGAGTGCTAAACTCGTAACTCAGATACTCACCTCCACGGTCGGACCGTAGAAATTTGATCTTTCTATTACGATGATTTTCCACTTCATTCTGAAATTCCTTGAACTTTTCAAAATAACGATATCCACCTCGCTCCGACACACTCATTGGACCACATACATCAGAATGTATGATTTCCAATAAATCTGTCGCCCGTTCCATTGAACCGGAAAACGGCGTTCTAGTCATCTTGCCCATAAGGCATGGCTCACATGTATCAAATTATTCAAAATCAAGTGATTCCAAAAGTCCATCCGAATGGAGCTTCTTCATGCATTTAACGCCAATATGACCTAGAGCGAATTACATATATGCGGATATATCATCATTAAGTTTAATCCTTTTAGCATCAACATTATGAATATGTGTAACATTATCATCGAGATCTAATAGAAATAAACCATTCATCATCGGTGCATGACCATAAAAGATTTCATTCATATAAATGGAACAACCATTGTTCTCGGATTTAAATGAATAACCACTTTGCATCAAACACGATCCAGATACAATGTTCATGCTCAAGTGCACCGATAACAATTATTCAAGTTTATAACTAATCACGATGGAAAGTGGAGAGGCGTTCGACGGCGATCACATCAACGCTTGATCCATTGCCGACACGCATCTTGACCTCACCCCTTGCTAGCGGTCGCTTGTTACAGAGCCCCGATTCGAGTTACAAATATTAGCAATCGAACCGTATCAAATACCCAGTGCTCTGCGAGCACTAGTCAAGTACACATCAATAACATGTATATCATATATACCTTTGTTTGCCTTGCCGGCCTTCTTGTGCGCCAGATACTTGGGGCGCTTATGCCCAAAGGAGTCCCCTTACAATAGTAGCACTAGGTATCAGACTTAGGTCCAACTCGGGGTTTCTTTTCAGGCACGGCAACAGGCTTGCCTCCCTTACTACCCTTCCATTTTCCCTTCTTGTCTTTCTTGAAACCAGTGTTCCTATTGATCATCAATACTTGATGTTCCTTTTTGATCTCCACTTCTACAGTTTTAAGCATTGACAGAAGCTCGGGGAGAGACTTCTTCATGCCTTGCATATTATAGTTCATGACAAAGCTCTTATAGCTAGGTGGCAGAGACTGAAAAACACGATGGATGCCTAAGTCAATGGGAATCGTTATTCCCAAGGACACAAGCTTATCGGCGTAACCCGACATCTTGAGTACATGCTCACTAACGGAGTTGTGCTCTTCCATCATGCAGCTAAAGAACTTTTCTGAAGCGTTGTAGCTCTCACAAAGACATGTGTCGAAAATCATTTTCAACTCACCCATTGTATCAAATGCATTGCCGTTTTCGAAACGCTTTCGAAGTTCCGGCTCTATCCCATACAATATGTCGCAATGAACTAAGTTGTGGTCCTCCTGACGAGTCTGATAGACATTCTTTTCCTCGTCAGGGGCATCATCAAAAGGTGGGGGGCCTAGTGGCGCTTCTAGCACGTATTGCTTTTGTGCAGCAGAGAGGAGAATCCTCAAATTCATGGCCCATTCGGTAAAGTTGCTACCGTTCGTTGCTAGTTTCTCTTTCTCCATGAACACAATGAAATTAAAAGTAGGTGGTGCCATCTACAACAGAATTTGTAAAGTTTAGACTAAGTGTATGATAGATTGAGTTCAACTAATCCATATTACGAATGAACTCCCACTCAAAAACGACATCCCTCGTGCCTTTTTGGTGATTACATGAACCAAATCCACTATACCAAGTCCGATTATCACGTGAGTCGGTATAGCTTCAAAGGAGAGCATCAAATGGGCATCATATCAACTATATGACTCATGCTTAACCTTTTGGTCCGTGTTCCGAGGCCATGTCTGTACATGCTAGGCTCGCCAAGTTAGAACCTTAGTATTCGCGTGTGTAACTGTTTTACACCCGAAATATGGTCGTGGATCCAAGAACACCCGATCATCACGTGATGTCTTGGAGCGACGAAACATAATCGGTGCATACTAAAGGAAGAACACATTCTTATCTTGATATTTAAATGAGGGATCATCTTATTATGCTAACAAAGCGCTAAACAAGCAATATAAGATGCTATCAAACATCACATGTTTATTAGTGAAATGATATGGTTCCCGCATATGATCTCTATCATGTGCATCGTGGTATGATTACTATCATACCTATATGTGTAAATCCAAGGTCTATGGAGTTTACACGCTATGTGTGTTGTAAGAGTATCATCTCATACTTCTACTTACAACACTACCATATCATAACACTAGCCCAGCAACAATCTAAACTAGACGCCTCTAATTTATCCATTGCAAGTTTTACGTGGCTTAGGGCTTTCGAGATAGAACCGTTCTTACCTACGAACATGAACCACAAAGAGGATAACCAAATTGTTGACAAATTGTTTGCAAAATAGATATTGACTATAGTAGGAGAGACAGACACCCGCTAGCCACTTATGCAAACTAGTTGCATGTCAAGCGTGGAACAGGTCTCATGTGCGAGGACATGTAAAGTTTGTCCGGGCCGCTTCATCCCACTATGCCACCAATATCCAAAATTACAACAAAGGAGTAACAACATGATCATCATCGCCCACATACTCATATGTGTACTACCCGTGTAAATCATCTACGCATAGATCCGGCTCTGATACCACTGTAGGGCTCGCAGCATAGAAAACAAAAAATTTCCTACGATGTGAACTATGTACCAAGATCTATCTATTAGATACAAACAACTCGTGGTTGATCTATGTACCAAGAAAACTATGTATATCCGTATAGAACATACCATTGAATACCGAAAAAGCTTAACGAGTTCAACTCGTGGTTGATGTAGACGATCTCTTGCCGATCTCAAGATCGAGAGGAAGTCCTAGCGCCGCAAATCAGCAGCGCATCCGTGCTCGCACACACGTTCGAGGCACCGAGCAACCTCCGCCTCCTCGCTCCAGCGATGCAGCGTAAGCACAACTCTTTCTTGCCGAATAGCCACCGGGAACATGTATCTCGCTAGTCCGAGACCATGGGGGATAAATTCTAGAGGGGGAGAGAGATCCTTCACGAGGAGGTGTGAGAGACAAGTGAGGAGGGGGGCTCCTTTTATAGGAGGAGGGGGGCACCCAAGGGGGTGGCCGCCATGGGGCTGCCCCTCCCTCCTTCATTCATGGGTGGACACTCCACTCACAAAATGGCCCTTCAATTTTCTCCACTCAAAAGTCCACTCAAATTCCCATTAAATTTCCACCAAATTTAATGCAAACTCTCATTAAATAAAACTCTTTTATTTTATTCAGAATTTTGTCAATTACTTTAATGACAAACATTCACAAATAACCCCTTGCTAGAATTCCATTTCACATGCATAACCACTTTATGCAATTTCACCCAAAACTTTGTTTCGATCTAGTGAAATAAATTCATGCGCTTGTTCATTCTTTCGGCATGAAACTTTTGCTCCAATTGGATGTTGGTGTCTCTTAAGTGTGTCACCCTACGGTTCGTGAATAATGCGGACATGATCAAGACCCCTCTCGGATCAATAATCAGAAGCGGGATCTGGAGACCCATACTGACTCCCACACATTCAACGATGACTTTCTTGTGATCGTCGGAACCTTTTACGCTAGTATCTTAATCCTTTTGTTTCACGATATATTGAGATTCGATCATCGGTATCTCCATACCTAGTTTGATCTCGTTACCGACATGCACTCTTGTCTCGTTCCCGTGATATAACATTCTAGTGATCAAATCACTTGCTTGCAAGCTAATCAATGTGATATCACCGAGAGGGCCCAGAGTATATCTATCCGTCATCGGGATGAACAAATTCCACTCTCGATCCATGAGCCTCAACATAACACTTTATTAGTTACGAATCCATCTTTATAATCACCACATTACGGTGTGACGTTTGATGTTATCAAGAAACTCTTCCGGTGTTAGTGATTGACATGATCTCATGGTCTAAGGATTAGGATCACTTCGTAAGTTGTTATAGCAATATAAACTCAATGACTTTGATCGTAATGCTATACTTCGGATGAATGTTCACCACACCATTACACTAATGTTGTGATCCCGTTATTAACAACATCCAATGTCCATGATCAGGAAACCTTGATCATCTTGTTAATCAACGAGCTAGTTTATGAGAGAGGCATAACTAGGAACTTTCTGTTTGTTTATTAAACACACATGTATTAATGTTTCCGTATTAATACAATTATATCATGCAAAATAAACATCTATCATATACTTGGAATACACATAACAAACACTTTATTATTGCCTCTCAAGGCATATTCCCTTCACGCACCTCTACGGAGTGTAAGAACTGTAACTTGTTACTCCCTGTTTCAGGAAGGAGCTACGAATGCGGCGGGAAAGGAACTCCATGAAAGTTCTGGTAAACCCGTGAAGGCTGGCGGACATAGCTTTTTAGAATAAAAGCAACCTTTAAAGAAATGTTTACGAAAACCTGCATTGCCTACGACCTTTGGTCTGTGGCTGTAGATATAGTGCATCAAACACTCCTTTCTAGTGAACTTGCTTAGTACGCTTCGTACTCAATGTATCTTCTTAACCCTTGCTAGGTTCTAAAGCCAGTACAAACGATGTCTACATCAAGTTATGCTCCAATAATCATCATCAAAAGTTAAAGCTCTTCAATGAAGTCAAGAAAGTCAACACATACATCAACTCAAGTGAAAACGAAGTTACTGATTAGATAGGAATATAATCTCTAGCATAGAACCTATTTCTATAGCGTATTGCAATAGCAGCAATGCCGGACCATTAGTTAAAATACTAGTCTTAATAGTATGATAGCTTTTGAGTTGTTTATTTCTGATTCGTCTTTGTAAGAAGTTTCTTTCTCTCTCTCTAACCTAGAGTGTTCTCTGGATCTTGTGTAAAGAGTTGAATTGTAACTTATAATCATGTATTGGACCTGTTGTGTTTCTGCTGTACCAATCTGAGGAATGTAATACTAGTGAACGGTGTTTTATTGGTGTTATATCAACGACTATAGTGTATTATATCATGCAGTGGTATGCTGGGTCACCGCAGTGGAGTACAATACATAGAGCGCTTACTCGACATGCGCCATTTACCTCGACGAATTCACCTTCGGGGAGGAGGTTGCGGTGCTACCGTGCCACCACCTTTTCCATCCCGCCTGCGTGAACTAGCAGGTTAAGTACCTCTGCACGCATTGTGCGGTCTACGATACGGATATTCCAAGATCAAGATACGACGTTAGCTTTATATTGGACTAGTGGCAGCGGTAGCTATAATATTATATAAGCCAGTATGATAATTAAACATCAAATAGTGGAGTATATGGTGCTTTTTTGTTTGGAAATTTGAAGTGCACAGAGCATCGAGTGAGGTACGTCTTATAGGAAGAAGTTAACATACATATTTTTGTTAATAAGTTTAGTTAGACTATTTGATGACATATCTAGCAATTTCTGAAATGTGTATTGTGACTTTGACGAGGTACCGAGGAATCTATTAGTAGAAAATAACATTTAGTAAATCCTCTCAACTAATACCTCTAATCAGAATGAACAATCTTCATAACTTGGTCCCAAAATGGGGGGAGGGGGTGTTGGCCCCCCTTGACCTACTTTATTTTTTTGTCTGCAATTGATCTGATGTTTCTTTTGATTGCGGAATTCATCTCCAATATTATAATTAGATATGGATTTGTAAGTCTAGTTGAGAAGATCTGGTCCGTGTGTTCAGTTCTGCAACAATATTGTGGTGTTGTGTTATCTCAAACGTAACCGAGCTTAGGATTATTTTTTCATATTTCTTCCCATGTTCATCCCAGCCAAAGTCACGCCTTGTTCATTACCGTATTTTACTACTACCATATGGTAATAGCATAATCAGAACATCCTTCCATTACACCTCCTTCAATTGCACCAGGTATTTTAGAATTTCTCTTCACGGATTTTTCCTATTCCCCCCAAGGGTAATTTGTCCCGCATGGCCACATAAGCCCCTTTCTGAAACCCAGTATAGGAAAAATGCATACCCTTCTCCATAGTCCCGGCATTTCTAGTCCCGTCTAACCAAGGCATCCTCTCTCGATCAAGACCTAAAATCACACTCGGGATATCTACCAAGTCACTGCCATCACAGTAGAAGCCGATGTGGTATCTTGATCATGCAATGCTCACGTTGCAGACCGCGCAACGTGTGTAGAAATACTTTACCTGTTGGTTCAGGCAGGCAGGCTGGAAAAGGTGATGGTACCGCAGCACCAACACCTCCTCCCCGGCGGTGAAGTCGTCATGGCAGATGGCGCATGTCGAGTAACCGCTCTGTGCGTCGTACTCCACCACTCCGAGTGGATATGGTGAGGTCGGTACCCTAATACAGGCTGCCATGATTGTCCCGCTGAGGAAGAGGTAGAAACGTCGTATGATGTAGACAACTGTCACAAGCACAATCGAACCTCCGATGAAGCCTACGATGAAGATGGCGACATCCCTAATCAGGGTTTCGGACTAGGCGGTGGGGTTGTCGAGACGGATATGCTCACGTAATATTGAATCCATGAACATCTTTTAACCATGTGAGTATTATTTTTATACTATGTGAAAAGTATTTAATATCAAAGAAACATAAAAAGCGAAGAAATGGAATGAAAGAAAAAATAAACAAAAATATAGGAAAAATAATAAAGGGAAAATGGAAAAGAAACAAAAAACCAAAATTAAGAAACCAAAAATAAGAGAATAGAAAATGAGAGAAATTGTAATAAGCAGTAGGTCCGGTCCATAGATTTTTGTGGTCCTAGGGCACACAGATACCAAGGTACCCTATTTAAATTACAAGAGCTTTCCGGAGTCAAGGAGGGCAATGCCCCCCTACCATAGAAAACACGTAAATATATTTTAATATTTATACCCAAATTTTGAATATTTATCAAATTTAAAGCATAATTAGTGTTTTTGGGCCTCTTGACAATGCCTGTCACGCTATGCCACTTGTTCAGACAGGAAATACTTAAAAATATTATTATTTTGTAAGAAAAATATTACTATAATTCACATGGATATGTCCTACGGGTGCCTAATATTTGCCTACCCGGTATCAACCTAACAGAATCCCATACAATTGCCCACTACGCATGGCGAAGCTCGGGAAGGATTCGGCTGACCAAAGACCCACACAGGACACAACTTCTTGGGAAGCAAGGCTAAGATACAATTATAAAGGGTAAGACCCTAATATATAACCAACTCGACCTACCCCTGAGACCTGGCCTCCCCATATAAAGAATAGGAGGGCATGACGAGGAGGCTCTCTCTCAACTCGTATACACACACCTCACGCCAGATCCAATATGCGCACCCATGTAACCTTCAATTCAGCCATCAATCAAGAACAGACAAGCAGAAGTAGGGTTTTTCCTCTGGGGGCTGAACCTGGGTAAACACCGTGTCCCCACATTGCTTGTCTGTTAACCATCTCGCGATCTCCAGCATCCTCATCTTCTATAAACCTAAGTCTATAACAATGGTCATTGACGAGTCGAACCCTCGTCAATAATGTATTACCAAATTAAATAATCAATACATTATCATTATCAATAGAAATGATCTAGATAATCATAATGTTGAGCTTAATTTACATGGCATTCTCGAGGAGCTAGATATATATACTCTGTATTACAAATACTAGTACTAGGGGCGCACTAGCTAGCGGCCGACCGCTCGGATCCGCACACACGGTCATTTTAGGACCAAACCCTCTTTCTGTTTTTGGCTAAAAGGCATTTTCTGGAAATTTTCTGTTTTGAAAAAATGACAAGACGACGAGGATGGCTTCTCTGGGCTTGCTTGGGCTTCCCCTTGCACGTCCTCATGCTTCCCTTTCCGCGCAAGCTTTGCCTGGGTGTTATCTGGCAATTTCCTTGTACAATTCCCTTTACGAGCTAATTGATTTCAAATTTAGGTGTGAAAAAATCAAAAAAAGCAATTCCCTTTTTGGGACAGCGATATTTTAGGGCGAAAAAGGGGGAGGAGAATAACACATAATTTCACTTTCAACAAGATTGTACTGCCACTTTTCATAGAAAGTTAACAATGTCAAGTTAACAATGTGATGTAGACTAACTTATCAAAACAAAAAACATAAATAAATAAATCTAGATAAGAAATACCCAGGGGCATATATAGAAAGTTAGCAACCATTTCATGGTAAAACTATCAAGGAATTTATGAATAAGTAATCAAGTCAACGAAAAAAGGCTACCAACATGTTAACTAGAAAGTTATCAACCATGACATGGCAAAAACTATGAAGGCATTTGTACAGAAGTTATCAAACCAACAAAAGAAGCTACAAAACATGTTATAAACCATGTCATGGAAAATTATCAAGGAATTTTATGAAGAAAGTTATCAAGTCAACAAAAAAGGTACTAACATATTAATTAGCAAGTTACCAATGTAATGTGGAAAAAATTATCAAAGCAATTTTTTTTTAAAAAAAGATAGATACAAAATACCTAAGGATTATATAGCTAGTTATCGACCATATCATGACAAAACTATGAATGGATTTATGGAGAAATTATCAAGTAAACGAAAATAGACATGCTAATTGGGCAAGTTATCAATCATGTCATGGCAAAATTATTAAGTCATGTATGGAGAAGTTATCAAGACAATGAAAGAAGATATGAAACATATTAATTAGGATGTTAACAACGTGTGATGTGGAACAACTTATCGAAACAAAAAACATAAATAGATAAATCCAGATAAAAAAATACTTAGGGGCATATATAGAAAGTTATCCACCATGTCATTGTAAACCTATCAAGGCGATTATGAAAAAGTTATCAAGACACTGAAAAAAGGCTACCAACATGTGAATTAACAAGTTATCAACCATGTCATGGCAAAGCTACCAAAGGCATTTATGAAAAGAAGCTATCAAGACAACAACCAAAAACTATCAACATGTTAATTACCAAGTTATAAAGTTGTATTAAATCAATGACACAAATTATGGGTCGGAGGGAGTAACTAACATGATCTTTGTCTATGTAATTTACAGGTAATTACTCCCCAAGAAAAAATAAAGGAGTAGGAATAATTTCATAGTTCTATTTTCATTATGAAAACAATAAGGCACCAACATCAGTAGTGAGAATCTATAGAAGAACCCTACTACAACGTTTATGAGCTTTTGATGCAAAAGTATAGTTCAACAATAATCCAAAGAAATAGAAGTAGCATTCAAATAAAAAAGCACTAGTAGTGTAAACTATAGAACAATCCTATTACAATAGTTTTAGGAAGGAACATAGTGCATATAATTATAGAAGTTACTCCCATAGTGCTTTAAATTGGAAGAGGAAATCTAAAACATTTTCATGCATGAGAAGATTTTAAAAATTTAGAAGCATTGAATATGTAAAAATTGCAAAAACGTTTCTATCAATAATTAATAATAGTCTCATGTTATTTGTAATCCAAGTTCTCAGACAAAATCGGTCCAACAACATAGAAATGTTGCAACAATAGTACGTGGAATCACATATCAGAATTAGTAAATTACCCGAATCAAATACAAGTATCTAGTATATTATCAGAAGCACATATCAATCTCTAACCAAATGCACATATACAGGGTATATATGAAACTTCTCAAGTTCTCGTATTTCCTCACCTATCTATAGGGGCAGATTTTCTGCCAAACAAAAGATCCACCAAGTGTATTGTTAAACATGGTACTCAATGCTTAAAAAATTGGTGAGTAGATCAAACTTTTTTCAGAAACTGAGACTACATCCCGGAACAAACACATTACCATCCTCGCCAGCAATATCCCGATTTAATAAAAAAACACAAACACAAATTACAAAAGTTATCTGGCATCAGGAAGGCACTAATCAAGAGCAGTAGCTTACATAAACAAAATATACCGCTCGTTGACGGAGAAGATTGTTAGAACGCCGCCTCCGACCAAGGCCTCCTCGTCTCGCTCGGATCGTGGCGGCGCCACCACACCATAGACCTCCTCTGGCCACAGTGTGGATATATATTGTTGGACAATGGAGAGAGCCATAGCCATCCATCTATATACATATCTATAGCTCCTTCACTTCTCTGCTGTCTGTGTGAATATTTTACAGCTAATTTAAATCAAGAGATGCCAATATGTATATATATCTCTGATACAACCATTAACTAGCTTCATAACCATTTCATCATCATTGCTCATCAGCCTGAAGGGAGGGGAGCAGAAGAGATCGTCAATGAACCTACAGAACAGGAAGGTATTTAGCTCGGTCACTATTACTAGTATACCGTGACAAAAGATTGCAAGTGAGAAAATATACGTCTTTTTTGATAAAAAGGAGAGTTGCTGACTAATCATCTTCATCAAAGATCTATTTCAACATATGAAACTGCATGCATACCCGTGCTATAGAAGAAAAATCCAGAAAGTGTTGCATGTCTGAAACAATGAGTAAACATGTCAAAGTCCTAAAAGGCAGAGTATATATGCACAACTAAAAATCCATTGAAGATTTCTTAGACATAAGTACTTCCTCTTCACAGTTATCTCTCGAGGGTAGAGAACACAAGAACATAGTTTATCTAGTTCAGTATGAAAAACGATGGATACTCTAGGGGGAAAAAGCAATGTACTATTGCCCAAGGAGATCAGTTGAATCTAGTCACTCATCCAGTAGCATCATAGATACATTTACAAAAATATGAAAATACTGCCACAAAGTGTAATGTATGATGTAGACAATAAGCCTTCTGATAGCCACATAAAATTAAGTCAATCGAAGAAAACACACATATATCAGTAACATCTAAAAAGTCTTCATGCGCTTCAGATAAGATTGAGCGTAACGGCCTTTAGTCGTGATTCCAACTTCTTAGGTTGACATCAAATTAGATTGAGTCAATAAATGTAAGCAACAAATCCACAACAGAGAGAGGTGGAGAGGACATGCAACTATATCAGCAATTTACAGAAACTAGTTCACTAATTCAATGATGAACACACGTATCAAAAAGAGGTCAGCTACAGATGTTTCCACTCTGATGATGTATGCGCAAGTGGAATTTGAGTGAAGGCACGTACCACGAAACGCAGCAATGGGGCAACCGGCTGCCTAATTTAATCACTATATGCATTTCAACACTTTGGAGATGAAACAAATAAAAATGGTGAGATAGATGTGAGATATAGACCACACCAGTGTTGCTGCTCGCCATCTGGAGGATGACAATGATCGAATCAATCCTAAGGGAGGGTGAGATCGGGAGAAAGAAGGGAAGGGCCAAATTGCAGCTTATTCCGCACCTGAAATTGCAGGTTCTTCCTTAGTTCCTCCAGCCCTCACGTGCAGGGTCGCCCATGACCAACATAGGAGGATCTAGGATGGCGTGCCGACGGGGAAGTAGGGGAACGACTGTGGCAAAGACGCCCGTCTGAGGCGGACGAGCGGGGTTGCGTAGGGATGGGATTGAGGCATCAATGGGGAAGTTGTGGGGCGAATGGGTGGTCGGGAAGAGGAAAGGGAATGGGTCCCCGGGCCCGCGGCTAGGGTTCTGCTCCTCCTCCAGGTCCTGGAAGGGCCCGACCTAGCAAGTGGCGGCATGGGGGCGATAGGACGCGAGGGGGAGGAGGTCTCGCCGAGGAGGAGGGCATTGGCGTGGCGGCGACCATGGATTGCTGGGCGGAGGGGAAGGACTGTTCGAAATTACTGGCTGCCGGAAAAGGGTATATGCGGGAAGCGGCCCGCGCACATGGACAGTACTACGCTGTCCCATAGGCATAATTTCCCCAAATCTCTGGGTCCTCCTCTGACGTGTCCTAAAAAAGTATCAAATTCTCGTTTTTGCTATACGTAGCAGAAAACCGTTCGGTTCAGAAATAGAAAAATAGACTGGACCTCGTCGGAGATTTTGCCGGATACCTCGCCGGCAACCGTGTAGCAAAAAAGTTATGCTAACGTAGCATATCCGACCTTGCCAAAGGCTTTCGCCGGTAGACCTCATCGGAGATCGTGTAGCAAAACCGCAAAACGGAGGTAGCAAAAAAGTGCTAATATAGCAAAAAGAACGACCTCGCCGGAGACATCGCCGGTGCCTACCATAGTAAAACCGACTTTGCTGAGGACTTTCTTCAAAAATGTCATAGCAAACACTTTGTGCTATCATAGAACAAAAATAGCAAAACATTACTATGTACTACTGTAGCATCTTCCTATAGCAAAATCTCAAAACCCATTTATTGGTTGGTAGCATCGTGACCCTTCATCTATAGCAATGATCATTGTGTTGGAGATATGCCCTAGAGGCAATAATAAATGTAGTTATTATTATATCTTTGTGTTTATGATAAATGTTTACATTCATGCTATAACAGTATTAACAAGGAAACATTAATACTTGTGTGATTTGTAAACTAAATTAGAGTCCCTAGTAAAGCCTCTTCATAATACTAGCTTGTTGGTTAATAGATGATTGTGGTTTCCCTATCATGAACATTGAGATGTTATTAACAACAAGATCATATCATTAGGAGGATGGTATGATGGACATACTCCTATAGATAAGCGTAGCATAAAGATCAAGTCATTTTAATAGTTCAATTGCTATATGCTTTCTGATACATAGTAACCTAATTCCTTCGACCATGAGATCATGCTTATCACCATCACCGGAAGGATGCTTTGATGACATCAAACACCACACCGTAACTGGGTGGCTATAAAGGTGGCATTGAGTGTTCGGAAAGTATGGGTTGAGACATATGAATCAAGAGTGGGATTTGTCCATCCATATGACGGATAGATATACTCTGGGCCCTCACGGTGGAATGTCATCCAATTAGCTTGCAAGCATGTGACTGGCTCACAAGGGATCACATACCACGGGAACGAGAAAAGAGTACTTATCGGTAACGAGGTTGAACTAGGTATGCAGAGATACCGACGATCAAAACCTCGGATAAGTAAACTATCATGAGACAAAGGGAAATTGGTATCGTATGTAAGTGGTTCATTCGATCGCAAAGTTATCGTAGAAATATGTGGGAGCCATATGAATTTCCAGATTCCTCTATTGGTTATTGATCGGAGAAGTGTCTCGATCATGTCCGCATAATTCACAAACAGTAGGGAGACACACTTAAGGATTCGATGTTGTTGAGTAGTTATGAAATGATGAGTAAGAGACCGAATGTTCTTCGTGATGGGTTTCGCAGCATAGTAAATCAAAAAAATTCTACGGATGCGAACGGGAAAGCCAAGATCTAATTTAGGAGATGCAAACAACGAGGGGGATTAGATGAGATCTTCATACCCTTGAAGATTCGCACAGCGGAACATTCGTCGGAACGTGGGTGATGTAGTCGTACTCGCTTCTCCTCCTCGCGATCCAATCCGATCTAACACCGCAAGTGGCGATGCCTCCGAGAGATGCACACGTACGGCATCTCAACGTCTCCTCCTTCCTCGGTCCGGCAAGTATGGTGGAGAGACGGATTGGATCTAAGCCCCGTTTTGCAACGCTCCAGATCCAGGCTCCGCAGCCGAAACGAGCGGAGCGGCACCGAACGCGTGGGCTTCGTGGATTTGTAAGCGCGAAGTGCTCCGTCGATAACCACGAAACTGCGGATCTACCATTTGATCGATCCATGAAAAAGATAAGTGAGGAGCGGTTGGATATTACATGAGACTGCCACCGATAAGTGAACCAACCGGTACAATGTTTTCCGTCTCTCTCGTTTTTGCCCCTCTCTCTCTCGAGAACGTCCATGGCAGCCGAACCTGGTGTCTCTCCCACATTCAGGTTGCACCGTGGATGCACTCACGACAAAAGATGGCGAAATAGGACCGCCTAGCCGTCAACATATGATTCCACCATGGCCAGGATCTCGTGGCGCCGGTGCTTTCCCCCTCGACGCAAGGTGTTGAACTACCAGTTTCCGGCCGCCACCTCCATGTTCTACATGGACGCAACGAACTTTCGATCGGCTCCAACACAGCCTTAGGTAGAACTTGTGGGCTATCTAAAATCCCGTATAATTTCAGAATGTTGGACTGGCTTATTAGTACCTAATCGGGCTACAAGTGGCTAGAATGGGCTGGCAGCCCAATTTTTGTTCGAGTGGAGCCAGCCGAACGGGTATAGCTCGTTGTCTCGATCGGGAGAGCGCTTCATGCGAGGAGTGGAGCGGAGCGACGGGATTTGCTGGAGTGGTGAGTTGCCGAACGGGGCCCTACAACGCGACGGTGCGGTGCAAGTGGTGGAGAGTTTCTGCAGCAGGGCTTCGCCTACGTGCAGTCGGGAGGGAGAGAGAGAGAGGAGGGCAGCAGGGCGGCTAGGGCTTGAGGAGGAGGTGTGGGAGGGGTGCGCCCCAGCCCTCTTTATATAGAGGGGTGGGCGGCCCTGCCCTCCCAAGCCCTAGGGCAGGCCAGGAGGAGGAGGAGTGGGGGCAAGTTTCCTTCTAGAAGCTCCCTAGGTTTGGCCTTTGGGCCCTATGGGCCTTGTGCCCCGGCCCAATGCGCCATGCACTCCCTCATAGGACCATGCCCCTCCGGCAGGTGGGGACACGTTGGTCCCCTCAGGGAAGGTTCTAGAAGCTTCGGTACAATACCGATTAACCCAAAACAATTCAACTCCAAAACTGGATTGCCTTATATGAATCTTATTCTCAGGACCATTAGGAACCTCTCGTGATGTCCCGGATCCCATCCGAGACTCCGAACAAAAACTAATAAACCAATTATCCAATCTATCCTAGCGTCGAGACACGTTAAGTGTGTGACCCTTCGGGTTCGAGAACATGCAGACATGATCTTATATCAATAATCAACGGTAAGTGCGGAAACCCATATTGACTCCCACACATTCATCGATGATCATATCGGATGAACCACGATGCCAGGATTCAATCAATCCCATATATATATATATATATATATATATATATATATATATATATTCCCTTCGTCTCGCGATATTTTACTTGCCCAAGATTTGATCGTCGGTACCGTCATACCTAGTTCAATCTTGTTCACAACAAGTACTTTACTCGTTCCGTAATCCGATATCACCTTGTGATTAACTCCTTAACCACATGCTTGCAAGTAGTGTTGATATCGATTACCGAGTGGGCCCGAAGTATATCTCTCCGACTTGGGAGGGACAAATCCCATCTCGATACATACAACCCAACAGGTACTTTCCGATCACCTGAGAGACACCTTTATGATCACCCTCTCATAGGATGACGTTTGATGACCTCAAAGCTTTCTTCCGATACCAGGGAGTTGTATTATCTCATGGTCTAAGGAATACAATATTTGACATAGTAAAAGCTTCACAAAGATGAACACGATGACACGATCTAATTGCTCCGCTTAGTTTGGGTCTGTCCATCATATCATTCTCCCAATGATATGATCTCATTATTAATCGACAACTCATGTCTATGGTTAGGAAACCTTAACCATCATTAATCAATGAGCTAGTCCATAGAGGCATACTAGGGACACGGTGTTGTTCACAAACCACACAAGTACTAAAGTTTCCGCTTAATACAATTCTAGCATGGAATATAAACTTTACATGAACAAGAATTATAATAATAACATCTTTATTATTGCCTCTAGGGCATAATTCCAACAGTTCGGAGTGTCGGATGGGATCCGGGATATCACGAGGAGATCCGGAATGGTCCGGAGAATAAGATTCATATAAGGAAAGTCCTGTTTCGGAGTAGGAGAATGATTCCGGTGTTTTCATCGGGAATGTTCTAGAAGGGTCCGGAAGGTCCGGCACTCCGGAGGGGAAGGGTACATGAATGTGTCATAATAAGTTGGAATGGTTGCATCATGTACTAGGTGTCATCGCTGAGAAAAATAAAGGGATAAATCAAATCCTAGTTTGAAAAGTCAAACGCCAATTTGAAAAGTCAAACGGCAAGTTTGCTTGGTGGAGGGAGAGTAGGAAACCTACTTGGGGAGGAAGTCCTCCTCCCTACATCGCCGGACAAGGAGGCCTACTTGGGGGAGGACTCCCTCCCCCTTGGCCGCGCCCTCCCACCTATAAAAGGAGGGGCAGGGCTGTAGGGTTCGCAGCATAGAAAACAAAAAATTTCCTACGATGGGAACAACTATGTACCAAGATCTATCTACTAGATACAAACAACGGGCGGATGTATATCCGTAGAGAACATACCCTTGAAGACCGACAAAGCTTAACGAGTCCAAACTCGTGGTTGATGTAGACAATCTCTTGCCGATCTCAAGATCGAGAGGAAGTCCTAGCGCTGCAAAACAGCAGCGCATCCGTGCTCGCACACACGTTCGAGGCACCGAGCAACCTCCGCCTCCTCGCTCCAGTGATGCAGCGGAAGCACAACTCTTTCTTGCCGAATAGCCACCGGGAACATGTATCTCGCTAGTCCGAGACCATGGGGAATAAATTCTAGAGGGGGAGAGAGATCCTTCACGAGGAGGTGTGAGAGACAAGTGAGGAGGAGGGCTCCTTTTATAGGAGGAGGGGGGCACCCAAGGGGTGGCCGCCGGCCATGGGGGCTGCCCCCTCCCCTCCTTCATTCATGTGGGTGGACACTCCACTCACAAAATGCCCTTTAAATTCCCTCCACTCAAAAGTCCACTCAAATTCCCATTAAATTTCCACCAAATTTAATGAAAACTCTCATTAAATAAAACTCTTTTATTTTATTCAGAATTTTGTCAATTACTTTAATGACAAACATTCACAAATAACCCCTTGCTAGAATTCCATTTCACATGCATAACCACTTTATGCAATTTCACCAAAACTGCTTTGGTATCTAGTGAAATAAATTCCTGCTTGTTTATTCTTTTCGCATGAAACTTTTGCTCCAATTGGATGTCGGTGTCTCTTAAGTGTGTCACCCTACGGTTCGTGAATAATGCGGACATGATCGAGACCCTCTCGGATCAATAATCGAAGCGGATCCGAGACCCATACCGACTCCACACATTCAACGATGACTTTCTTGTGATCGCTGGAACCTTTACGCTAGTATCTTAATCCTTTTGTTTCGCGATATATTACATGTCCGAGATTCGATCATCGGTATCTCCATACCTAGTTTGATCTCGTTACCGACATGCACTCTTTTCTCGTTCCTGTGATATAACATTCTAGTGATCAAATCACTTGCTTGCAAGCTAATCAATGTGATATCACCGAGAGGGCCCAGAGCATATCTATCCGTCATCGGGATGAACAAATTCCACTCTCGATCCATGGGCCTCAACATAACACTTTATTAGTTCTGAATCCATCTTTATAATCACCCTGTTACGGTGTGACGTTTGATGTTATCAAGAAACTCTTCCGGTGTTAGTGATTGACATGATCTCATGGTCTAAGGATTAGGATCACTTCGTAAGTTGTTATAGAAATATAAACTCAATGACTTTGATCATAATGCTATACTTCGGATGAATGTTCATCACACCATTACACTAATGTTGTGACCTCGTTATTAACAACATCCAATGTCTATGATCAGGAAACCTTGATCATCTTGTTAATCAACGAGCTAGTTTATAAGAGAGGCATAACTAGGAACTTCCTTTTTGTTTATTAAACACACATGTATTAACGTTTCCGTATTAATACAATTATAGAATGTAAAATAAACATTTATCATAAATAAGGAATACGATAATAACCACTTTATTATTGCCTCTCGGGCATATTCCCTTCAGTCTCCCACTTGCACTAGAGACAATAATATAGTTTGAGAACTTTGCGTATTGAACACATATGGCTTTCTGGTGTTCCATATACACAATTGCAAGTGGTTAACATAATCTACGGATCTGACGCTTTCAGGTCCGTGTGTATTTGCATGTCTTTGCGTCTTCACGCATCACTCATTCTCCAATGAGATGGCATTGTATAAATTTGGTCTTTCGGTGAGACCTTTAGTTCCTTGGGGTTAAAACACGTCGATACTATTGTCATACAATATATCTTTAGTGTTAGCCCGTTGCGAACCACACCTTAGTTTGATAACAAACTACTTGACACAAATTCCCTCCTTTGCTGCTACTATAGCAGTCATATACTTAGCCTTTTGTTGTAGTATCCGTCACAATGTCTCAACTTTGGAATTCATCCAAATCCATCATGGAATCTTCTTTCCATTACATTGTGCCACCCATAGTTTAAATTGAAATTAACTTAATTTGTATCTTGTGACAAAACTTGTATCAATGTAACACTTTACAATGAACTATTTGTAATTGTTTGTCACCTCTACACAAATATATTCTTAGTTCTTTCAAAAAGATCATAAGAATATCCTCACTATCGTCCAATAATCATTTTATGATTCATTCTGGTATATGCTCATAACACTTAGAGCATAGGACATATCTGGATGTGTACATATCATGGTATGATTGATCAAAACATTCTCGTGATTTCACTCATCAAGTGTCAAAGCACTTGAATCTTGTTTCACTTATCAAGTGTCGATACACTTGAATCTTGATTCAATTCCTTTCCATGCGACAAGAACCGTTTCTTGTTGTTTCTATATTGAACTCCTTCAATATCTCATATATGTACGTTGGCACAACCATATTAGCTTCACGATCATCCAAAGATAGACATTCATGCTAAATATTCGGGTTTTGCCTAAGTTTTTCATCAAAATGAAATCCCTAACCTTTGTCAATAAAATATACATCATTTCTAATCAACAAGATGTCCTTCACATAATGTATTAGAAATATGTCGCAGCGCTCCCACTTAATTTCTTGCAAATGCAAGCATCTTCATCGTCTCCAGATGAAAACTCCTTTTTCATCACGGTGAAGATTCCAACTCCGCGATGCTTACTTCAACCATTGAAGTTTGCATGCCCTTTTAGCATCCTTTGAATTTACAAAACCCTTTGGACTGTGTCTTGTACACGTCCTAGGTAACCATTCTATTCGAAGAATTTTTCTTTGTTTATTCATCTACCATATACCAAATTATATGTAGTGGTTGCTACTTTAATCCGTCCAGACTAAATATAGCTATGAAAGATCAAATCTTATCATAGTCAACTCCTTGAACATTGTCGTAAGATACTTTACGACATGTCGACTATTTCATAGATGTGAAACATCCATGTCTGTTTCTTTATAGATCCAAATACGACCGATAGGTTTTTACACCTTTCCAGAGGGTCTTCCAAGTTCAAAACTTGATTTATCGTGTATGGACTTATCACGGATTTTATGGCTTCAAGCCATTTGACGGAGTCAGGGCCCATCATCGCTTCTTTGTATGTATTCGGTTCATCATTGTCAAACAATAATGATTTACTCGCAAATCTTAGCATTTGATTGTTTAACCGACCTACTTGGTTCAATAGGAACTTAAGACCTCCGTGACCGCAACCTTTGAGGCACATAAGCTATGAGCATTATGGCTGCCTCCGGAACATTTTCCGGCGCTGCGCAACTCAGCCCATTTAGCTAAGGTTCGTTAACCTTATCAAAGTTCTATTGTCCTCCTACTTAACTTTTACGAAAAATTCCTTCTTCAAGAAACTTCACGTTTCAAGCGACAAACCCTTTTGTCCTTGGTGTTATGGAGGAATAACCAAATGTTATTCGAAATAACCTACAAAGAGATGCTCATCCGACTTCGGTTGTAAACATCTTACTTATGTTTAGCATACCAAAATTTAAGAAATTACAACTTGGGTTTTACCCCAAACCATAACTTCCATGGTGTCATTTCAGCGGATCAAGATGGAACTCTTTTCAGTGTAAAAGCGGTAGTCTCTAAAGCTTTAATCTTTCAAAACATAATGGCAGTTTTATGAATAACACCTTTGATCCAACCTTGTCAAACAAGGTTTCATTACAAATCTCAAACACTCCATACTCCTATGGTGTTTCTGGAAATGTAAATCTAGGTGTTTTGCTAAACTTGCAACTCAAATAAATCCCTTTATGATAAATCATAATTCATTTATTTTTCTTGTTACACTTGTAACTCAAATAAATCCCTTATGATAAAACCATAAATCATTTATTTTCTTGTTACAATGATTTTCACTTCATCTTGAAAGTCTTTGAACATTTTCAAATATTTCACACTTCTTTCTCATTAAGTGAATATTCACTCAAATTTCCGGAGAAAGTATATGAAGTTGAAACCATCGCTTACGACTATACATCATAATGGACTACATACATCGATATGTATAAATTCCAATATTTTAGCCATTCGTTCTTCTTTGGCCTTTGAACGAAGTTTTAATTATCCCGAGAATAGTCTCACAAGCGTCACTTGATCAAATCAAAGACTCCAAAAATCCATGAATATGGAGATTCTTCATGTTTTCTTTCCAATATAATTTAAACAGCGACGTCACTTCGTAAGTGATCTTTCAATCATTTGTCTTGCGACATTTTAGCATTAGGTTTTATGGATGTGATTTCTCCAACTAGATTTGTAAATCATCCATCTTATATGGAATACGGTAATTATTTGAACAACCTTTGTTCTCATAATACCTGATTCAAATAACAATTATTAAAACAAATCTTGAAGTCAAGCTTTGATGTCAACGAGAAATACAAACAACGGTTTGTTTGTTTTCGATGAACATTATCACATATTCTCTTGCTAGTTACTTAGGCCATTGTGGTTCATGAATTGCGTCGTTCCGTATGAAATTTCATACCAACCAATTCGGTATCCAATACCCAAGAACCACATTGTTTAACAAGCAAAGAATACAACCATAACATGTATATCATCCATATACCAAAATTGGATATTTCCAATCTTTTCTTTTCTGCCAAATATATTTTATAGATTCTCTTTCAGCATTTCCTTTTCCGTTTTAAAAGAATCTATCAACATCAAAAGTGGCGCCATATACATGACACATAGTCCAAAGCGTGTAAATAATAATACCTTTGGACTTGCACTTTGAAGTAGATCACCATCATCAAAATGATCGGTATTCTTTTAAAATCCATTCTTTAGTAATCTTTTAGTGTAGTAAACACTTTACATACATCTTCTATTCATCCTTATCATGACAACTTTCATGATCAAGCTACTGTAGCTTATAAAGGTGAATCGTGAGTATAATATTACTTTCCAAAACCCTTTTGGATGATTAGGATGTCTAGCATCTCCAACCTTCGCAAATTCTCATCCAATATGAGAACATATATTATACTCTATCATATTGCAACCAAAACATTGTTTCAGATATCGTTATATCTATCACACATGATGGTTTCTGAAACAATTATTTCAGCTCCTAGATAAACTTGATATTAAAACAATCAAGAATCATGGAGGCAAACATGATACTTAAGATACTAACACTGGAATTGTAACTCTTGATTTAATACCAACTATTAAATTTCACGGAGTAAATAGAGTTTGCTGAAAGTTTGCAATAGGACTTTAAACCTTATATTGACACTCAACACAATACGATACCAGTCAGAAAGTATATATCCAGAATTCTATAGTTCTATTATCTCAATTACAACTATGCATAAGGTGGTGAACGAATGCCAATGACTACAAAAAATTATGCAAATTCACTTTGATTTAATTTATGATAAATTGAGTTCTACTAATCCAAATTAGAAATGAACTCCCACTCAAAAACGACATCCCTCGTGCCTTTTTGGTGATTACATGAACCAAATCCACTACACCAAGTCCGATCATCATGTGAGTCGGCGTAGCTTCAAAGGCGATCATCAAATGGGCATCATATCTACTATATGACTCATGCTTAACCTTTCGGTCCGTGTTCCAAGGCCATGTCTGTACATGCTAGGCTCGCCAAGTAAGAACCTTAGTATTCGTGTGTGTAACTGTCTTACACCCGAAATATGGTCGTGGATCCAAAAACACCCGATCATCACGTGATGTCTTGGAGCGACGAGAATATACTCGGTGCATACTAAAGGAAGAACACATTCTTATCTTGATATTTAAATGAGGGATCATCTTATTATGCTAATTAAACGCCAAACAAGCAATATAAGATGCAATCAAAACATCACATGTTTATAATTGAAATGATATGGTTCCTGCATATGATCTCCATCATGTGCACCGTGGTATGATCACTATCATACCTTTATGTGTAAGGCCAAGGTCTATGGAACTTACACGCTATGTGTGTTGTAAGAGTATCATCTCATACTTCTACTTACAACATCACCATATCATAACACTAGCCCAGCAACAATCTAAACTAGACGCCTCTAATTTATCCATTGCAAGTTTTACGTGGCTTAGGGCTTTCGAAGATAGAACCGTTCTTACCTATGAACATGAACCACAACAAGGATAACCAAATTGTTGACAACTCGTTGCAAATTAGATATTGACTATAGTAGGAGAGACAGACACCCGCTAGCCACTTATGCAAAACTAGTTGCATGCCAAGCGTGGAACAGGTCTCATGTGCGAGGACATGTAAAGTTTGTCCGGGCCGCTTCATCCCACTATGCCACCAATATCCAAAGTACAACTAAGAAGCAATAAAATGATAATCATCGCCCACATACTCATATGTGTACTACCCGTGCAAAGTATCTACGCATAGATCCGGCTCTGATACCACTGTAGGGTTCGCAGCATAGAAAACAAAATTTTTCCTATGATGGGAACAACTATGTACCAAGATCTATCTACTAGATACAAACAACGGGCGGATGTATATCCGTAGAGAACATACCCTTGAAGACCGACAAAGCTTAACGAGTCCAAACTCGTGGTTGATGTAGACAATCTCTTGCCAATCTCAAGATCGAGAGGAAGTCCTAGCGCCGCAAAACAGCAGCATCCGTGTCAAGACACACGCTCGAGGCACCGAGCAACCTCCGCCTCCCGCTCAAAGGATGCGTGGAAGCACAACTCTTTCTTGCCGAATAGCCACGGGAACATGTATCTCGCTAGTCCGAGACCATGGGGAATAAATTCTAGAGGGGAGAGATCCTTCACGAGGAGGTGTGAGAGACAAGTGAGGAGGGGGCTCCTTTATAGGAGGAGGGGCACCCAAGGGGTGGACGCCGCCATGGGGCTGCCCTCCCTCCTTCATTCATGTGGGTGGACACTCCACTCACAAAATGCCCTTTAAATTCCCTCCACTCAAAAGTCCACTCAAATTCCCATTAAATTTCCACCAAATTTAATGCAAACTCTCATTAAATAAAACTCTTTTATTTTATTCAGAATTTTGTCAATTACTTTAATGACAAACATTCACAAATAACCCCTTGCTAGAATTCCATTTCACATGCATGACCACTTTATGCAATTTCACCCGAAAACCTGTTTCGGTATCTAGTGAAATAAATTCCTGCGCTTGTTTATTCTTTCGGCATGAAAATTTTGCTCCAATTGGATGTCGGTGTCTCCTAAGTGTGTCACCCTACGGTTCGTGAATAATTCGGACATGATCGAGACCCCTCTCGGATCAATAATCAGAAGCGGGATGTGGAGACCCATACTGACTCCCACACATTCAACGATGACTTTCTTGTGATCGTCGGAACCTTTTATGCTAGTATATTAATCCTTTTGTTTCGCGATATATTACATGTCCGAGATTCGATCATCGGTATCTCCATACCTAGTTTGATCTCGTTACCGACATGCACTCTTTTCTCGTTCCCGTGATATAACATTCTAGTGATCAAATCACTTGCTTGCAAGCTAATCAATGTGATATCACCGAGAGGGCCCAGAGCATATCTATCCGTCATCGGGATGAACAAATTCCACTCTCGATCCATGGGCCTCAACATAACACTTTATTAGTTCTGAATCCATCTTTATAATCACCCTGTTACGCTGTGACGTTTGATGTTATCAAGAAACTCTTCCGGTGTTAGTGATTGACATGATCTCATGGTCTAAGGATTAGGATCACTTCGTAAGTTGTTATAGCAATATAAACTCAATGACTTTGATCGTAATGATATACTTCGGATGAATGTTCATCACACCATTACACTAATGTTGTGACCTTGTTATTAACAACATCCAATGTCTATGATCAGGAAACCTTGATCATCTTGTTAATCAACGAGCTAGTTTATAAGAGAGGCATAATTAAGAACTTCCTTTTTGTTTATTAAACACACATGTATTAACGTTTCCGTATTAATACAATTATAGCATGTAAAATAAACATTTATCATAAATAAGGAATACGATAATAACCACTTTATTATTGCCTCTCGGGCATATTCCCTTCAAGGGCTGCCCCTCTAAACCTACACCTCTCTCCTCTAAACCCTAGCCCTAGCCGCATGCCTCCACCAAGTCGCCGCCGCCCCTAGGGTTTGCCTAGCCGCCGAGTTGGGGCTCTCCCCTTTCCCTAGTCGCCGGCCTAGCCCTCTCTCCTTGGTGCCTCTAAACCCTAGATCGCCAAGGCCTCTCTCATAGTCCACCATACTCGCTCCGGCTTAAGGCGAAGCCCTGCGAGATCTCCCCTCTACTTTCGGTACCACGCCGTCGTGCTGCCGGAATCGCGAGGAGAGTGCTACAACCTCTGCCTCGCTGGAACAAGGAGAGGAAGGTCTTCATCGAAAATCGAACGTGTGACCAATCAGCTGAAAGCGCCAAACGTTGGCCGGAAGGATCGTCTACGCGATCTTGAGATCGGCAAGAGTACGACTACATCACCCACGAGAATCCGATCTCGTTAACCGCTTTGGAATCTTCGAGGGTGAGTTCATCTATCGACTCGTTGCTACAATCTAGTAGATAGATCTTGGCTTGTTTGTTTGTATGCGGTAGAAATTTTTTGTTTTCCATGCTACGAACCCCTAAAGTGGTATCAGAGTCGTGTCTATATGTAGATCTGTTGCACGATTAGAACGCAATGGTCATTGTGGACGGTGGTGCTTTTATTATCAATTGCTTCTTGTGTACTTTGCATCTTGCGGTATGATGGGATGAAGCGGCCCGGGCTAACCTTACATGACATCGTTCATGAGACTTGCTCCACGCTGAACATCCAACTTGTATTGCATAAGTGGCTTTGCGGGTGTCTGTCTCTCCCATTATAGTAAAGATCTAATTTACAACAGGCACTTGATAGTTCTAGCATCAACGTTGTGGTTCTTGTTCGTAAGTTATAGCGACACTTATTGAAAGCCCCAAACCACGTAAAATATGCAAAGAAAATTAGAGGCGTCTAACTTTGTTTTGCAGGGGTGTGCTGTGATGTGATATGGCCATGATTGTGATTATATTTGATGTATGCAATGTTCCTTATTGTAAGTTGGCAACCGGCAGGAGCCGTATGGTTGTCTTTAAATTCTGTTAAGACCCGCGTGTCTATTCAAAGTAGTTGTAATAGTTGAAGCTGGTGGACGACAACCATGGAGTGGCGTCATTGACCTTGATGCAATGCCGGTGATGATGGAGATCATGTTCGTGCTTGAAGATGGAGATCGGAAGCACAAAGAAAGAAAGGCCATATCATATCACATATTATGAATTGCATGTGATGTTAATCCTTTATGCATCTTGTATTGCTTAGTTAACGACGGTAGCATTATAAGATGATCCCTCAAGCACACAAATTTCAAGTTTTAAAGTGTTCATCCTTAGTTAGCACCATTGCTAAAGCTTGTTGTTTCGAAGCACCACGTGATGATCGGGTGTGTTAGATTCTGCAAGTGTATGCAACGAGAGCAAGCCAGTTTTGCTCATGCAGAAGCTAAGGTTTGATCTTGACGAGCCTAGCATGTACAGACATGGTCTCGGAACACGGATCACCGAAAGGTAAAGCATGAATCATATAGTAGATATGATGAACATGTCGATTGTTCGCCATTGAAGCTACATCAACTCTCGTGATAATCGGTTTTGATGTGGTGGATTTGGTTCGTGTGATCACTAAAACAATGTGAGGTATATTATTTTGAGTGGGAGTTCACCTAGATTAATTTAAATATTAATTAGAACTCAATTTGTCATAAACTTAGTCTAAACTATTGCAAATATGTTGTAGATCAATGGCAGCCCCTACCATCAATTTTAATGCGTTCCTAGAGAAAGAAAAGTTGAAAAACAATGGAAGAAACTTCGCGGATTGGTTCCGCAATTTGAGGATTGTTCTAAATGCTGGTAATTTGACCTATGTCTTTGGATGCACTTGGGTGACCCGCTGCGGTGATGCTACCGATGAGGTAAAGAATGTTTTCCTCGCTCGGAAGAATCAGTACTCCAAAGTTCAGTGTGCTATCTTGTATGGTTTGGAATCGGAGCTTCAGAAAAGGTTTGAGAACCATGACCAACATGATATTGTCCGTGAACTCAAAATGATATTTGAGGCTCACACGGCAGTTGAGAGTTATGAAGCTTCTGAAAAGTTCTTTAACTGCAAGATGGAAGAGGGCAGCTCCGTCAGTGAGCATGTGCTTAAGATATGTGGGCACGCAAACAAACTCCAAAGTTTGGGTATAGTGATTCCTAATTCTTTGGGGATTCACCGTGTCCTCCAATCACTACCACCAAGTTACAAGAACTTTGTGATGAACTACAATATGCAAAATATGGACAAGACGTTGCCAGAACTCTTCTCCATGTTGAAATCTACAGAAGTGGAGATCAAGAAAGAGCACCAAGTGTTGATGGTCAATAAGACCACCAAATTCAAGAAAGGCAAGTCTAAGCAAAAGGGAAAATTCAAGAAGGGCGGTAAGAAAGTTTCCGCACCGGCGAAGAAGACCAGGGCTGAACCTAAGCGACATCGAGTGCTTTACCGCAAGCAAGAGGGTCACCGGAATTGCCCAAAGTACTTGGCGGATTTGAAGAACGGCAACATCAAGAAGAAAGGTATATCCGATATACATGTTATTGATGTGTATCTCACTAGTACTCGTAGTAGTGCCTGGGTATTTGATACTGGTTCGGTTGCTCATATTTGTAACTCGAAACAGGTGCTGCAGAATAAACAGAAGCTAGCGAAGAACGAGGTGACGATGCGCGTTGGAAATGGATCAAAGGTTGATGTGATCGGGGTCGGCACGCTACCTCTTCATCTACTATCAGGATTAGTTTTATACTTAAATAATTGTTATTTGGTGCCTGCGTTGAGCATGAACATTATATCGGGATCTTGTTTATTGCGAGACGGTTACTTGTTTAAGTCCGAGAATAATGGTTGTTCGATTTATATGAGTAATATGTTTTATGCACATGCACCTTTGATAGATGGTCTATTCTTATTGAATCTCGATTGTAGTAATACACACATAAATAACATTGAGGCTAAACATTTGAAATTGAGCGATAACTCGACCTATATGTGGCACTGTCGTCTTGGTCATACCGGAGTGAAGCGTATGAAGAAACTCCATTCCGATGGACTTCTTGAATCACTTGATTTCGAATCACTTGAAAGATGTGAAGCATGTCTGATGGGTAAAATGACTAAGACTCCATTTTCTGGTATGATGGAGCAAGCTACAGACTTATTGGAAATCATACATACTGATGTGTATGGACCAATGAGTGTAGCATCACGCGGTGGTTATCGTTATGTTCTTACCTTCATGGATGAGTTGAGTAGATATGGGTATATCTATTTCATGAAACATAAGTCCGAAACTTTCGAGAAGTTTAAGGAATTTTAAAGTGAGGTAGAGAATCAACGTAACAAGAAGATTAAATTTCTACGTTCTGATCGTGGAGGTGAATATCTAAGTTACGAGTTTGGCGAGCATTTGAAGAAATGCGGAATACTTTCACAATTGACACCGCCGGGAACACCACAGCGTAATGGTGTGTCCGAACGTCGTAATCGAACTCTCTTAGATATGGTTCGTTCTATGATGTCACTTACAGATTTACCGCTATCATTTTGGGGTTATGCATTAGAAACAGCCGCATTCACTTTAAATAGGGCACCATCTAAATCCGTTGAAACGACACCGTATGAATTATGGTTTGGGAAGAAACCTAAATTTTCATTCCTTAAAGTTTGGGGTTGCAAAGCTTATGTAAAGAAGTTACAGCCGGACAAGCTTGAACCTAAAGCGGAAAAATACGTCTTCATAGGACACCCGTAGGAAACTATTGGGTATACCTTCTATCATAGATCCGAGGGCAAAATCTTCGTTGCCAAGAATGGATCCTTTCTAGATAAGGAATTTCTCTCGAAAGAAGTGACTGGAAGGAAAGTAGAACTCGACGAGGTTGTCGAACCTTCTCTCGAACTTCAAGTAGTAGCGCAAAGACGGAAGAAGTTCTTGTGGTGCCTACACCAATAAGAGAGGAAGCTAATGATGATGATCATGAAACTTCGGTTGAAGTTGCTACAGAACCTCGCAGGTCAACGAGAACTCGTACCACTCCTGATTGGTATGATCCCGTTATGAGTGTCATGTTGGTGGATAACACCGATGACCCTACGACATATGAGGAAGCGATGATGAGCCCAGATTCCAATAAATGGCAAGAAGACATGAAATCCGAGATTGGATCCATGTACGAAAACCAAGTATGGACTTTGGTGGACTTACCGGATGGCCGGAAGGCTGTCGAGAACAAATGGATTTTCAAGAAGAAAACAAATGTTGATGGTAATGTTACTGTCTATAAAGCTTGACTTGTCGCAAAATGGTTTCGAAAAATTCAAGGAGTTGACTACGATGAGACTTTCTCACCAATAGTGAAGCTAAAGTCTGTAAGGATTATGTTAGCAATCGCTGCATATTACAATTATGAAATATGGCAGATGGATGTCAAAACAGCGTTCCTCAATGGAGACATTGATGAAGAGTTGTATATGATGCAACCCAAAGGTTTTGTCGATCCTAAAGATGCTAACAAGGTGTGCAAACTTCAACGGTCCATATATGGACTGAAGCAAGCATCCCGAAGTTGGAATCAACGTTTTGATAAGGTAATCAAAAGCTTTGGTTTTATACAAACTTATGGAGGAGCTTGTATTTACAAGAAAGTGAGTGGGAGCTCTGTAGCATTCTTAATACTGTATGTAGATGACATATTGTTGATTGGGAATGATGTAGACCTTCTTAATAGTGTCAAGGAATATTTGAATAATAGTTTTTCAATGAAAGATCTTGGCGAAGTAGCTTACATATTAGGCATAAAGATTTATAGAGATAGATTGAGACGCCTAATATCATTGTCACAAAGTACATATTTGGAAAAAGTTCTAAAGAGGTTTGGAATGGAAGATAGCAAGAAAGGGTTCTTCCCATGTTGCCCAATACGACCTTGAGTAAAACTCAAAGTCCTGCAACGACAGAAGATAGAGAGAGGATGAGTAAGACTCCCTATGCCTCAGCCATAGGATCTCTAATGTATGTCATGCTATATACTAGACCCGACATTGCATATGCTGTTAGTTTAACTAGCCGATATCAAAGTGATCCAGGAGTGGATCATTGGACAGTAGTCAAAAACATCCTTAAGTACTTGAGAAGAACTAAGGATATGGTTCTTTCTTATGGAGGTGATGAACAGCTCGTTGTTAATGGTTACACCGATGCTAGTTGGAACACCGATCCAGACGATTCTATATCTCAATCTGGATACGTATTTATTTTGAATGGTGCAGCAGTAAGCTGGAGGAGTGCAAAGCAAAGCGTTGTGGCGATATCTTCAACTGAATCAGAATACATAGCTTCTTCGGAGGCTTCACAAGAAGCGATATGGATGAAGGAGTTCATTACAGAGCTCGGTGTGGTTCCAAGTGTGCTGGACCCAATGTCTATCTACTGTGATAACATGGGCGCCATAGCCAATGCGCAAGAACCAAGGTCACACAAGAAGCTGAAGCACATCAAGCTAGGTTTTCACGCTATTCGAGAACATGTCCAAGATGGTGACATAAAGATCTGAAAAGTACACACAGATCTGAATATAGCGGATCCGTTGACTAAACCTCTCCCGAGGGCAAAACATGACCAGCACCAAACTGCCATGGGTGTTCGGTATATTACCATGTAATCTAGATTAGTTGACTCTAGTGCAAGTGGGAGACTGTTGGAGATATGCCCTAGAGGCAATAATAAATGTAGTTATTGTTATATCTTTGTGTTTATGATAAATGTTTACATTCATGCTATAACAGTATTAACAAGGAAACATTAATACTTGTGTGATTTGTAAACTAAATTAGAGTCCCTAGTAAAGCCTCTTCATAATACTAGCTTGTTGGTTAATATATGATTGTGGTTTCCCTATCATGAACATTGAGATGTTATTAACAACAAGACCATATCATTAGGAGAATGGTATGATGGACATACTCCTATAGATAAGCGTAGCATAAAGATCAAGTCATTTTAATAGTTCAATTGCTATATGCTTTCTGATACTTAGTAACCTAATTCCTTCGACCATGAGATCATGCTTATCACCATCACCAGAAGGATGCTTTGATGACATCAAACACCACACCGTAACTGGGTGCCTATAAAGGTGGCATTGAGTGTTCGGAAAGTATGGGTTGAGACACATGAATCAAGAGTGGGATTTGTCCATCCATATGACGGATAGATATACTCTGGGCCCTCTCGGTGGAATGTCATCCAATTAGCTTGCAAGCATGTGACTGGCTCACAAGGGATCACATACCACGGGAACGAGAAAAGAGTACTTATCAGTAACGAGGTTGAACTAGGTATGCAGAGATACCGACGATCAAAACCTCGGATAAGTAAACTATCGTGAGACAAAGGGAAATTGGTATCGTATGTAAGTGGTTCATTCGATCGCAAAGTTATCGTAGAAATATGTGGGAGCCATATGAATTTCCAGATTCCTCTATTGGTTATTGATCGGAGAAGTGTCTCGATCATGTCCGCATAATTCACGAACCGTAGGGAGACACACTTAAGGATTCAATGTTGTTGAGTAGTTATGGAATGATGAGTAAGAGACCGAATGTTGTTCGGAGTCTCGGATGGGATCCGGGATATCACGAGGAGATCCGGAATGGTCCGAAGAATAAGATTCATATAAGGAAAGTCCTATTTCGGAGTAGGAGAATGATTCCGGTGTTTTCATCGAGAATGTTCTAGAAGGGTCCGGAAGGTCCGGCACTCCGGAGGGGAAGGGTACATGAATGTGTCATAACAAGTTGGAATGGTTGCATCATGTACTAGGTGTCATCGCTGAGCAAAATAAAGGGATAAATCAAATCCTAGTTTGAAAAGTCAAACGCCAATTTGAAAAGTCAAACGACAAGTTTGCTTGGTGGAGGGAGAGTAGGAAACCTACTTGGGGAGGAAGTCCTCCTCCCTACACCGCCGACCAAGGAGGCCGACTTAGGGGAGGACTCCCTCCCCCTTGGCCGCGCCCTCCCACCTATAAAAGGAGGGGCAGGGCAGCCCCTCTAAACCTACACCTCTCTCCTCTAAACCCTAGCCCTAGCCGCCGGCCTCCACCAAGTTGCCGCCGCCCCTAGGGTTTGCCTAGCCGCCGAGTTGGGGCTCTCCCCTTGCCCTAGCCGCCGGCCTAGCCCTCTCTCCTTGGTGCCTCTAAACCCTAGATCGCCAAGGCCTCTCTCATAGTCCACCATACTCGCTCCGGCTTAAGGCGAAGCCCTGCGAGATCTCCCCTCTACTTCTGGTACCACGCCGTCGTGCTGCCGGAATCGCAAGGAGAGTGCTACAACCTCCGCTGCCTGCTGGAAAAAGGGAGAGGAAGGTCTTCATCGGGTACCAAACATGTGACCGACTGCGGAAGCGCTGCCGGAACGCAGCGCCATAAGGATCGTCTACGCGATCTTGAGATCGGCAAGAGTACGACTACATCACCCACGAGATTCCGATCTAGTTAACCGCTTTGGAATCTTCGAGGGTGAGTTCATCTATCGACTCGTTGCTACAATCTAGTAGTTAGATCTTGGCTTATTTGTTTGTATGCGGTAGAAATTTTTTGTTTTCCATGCTACGAACCCCTACACATTGTCCTGCCTATGTAGCACCATATGGTGTAGCAAAATCCGCCGGCCAGATTGTAGCATCCGCCCTCACCGGTAGTATCATTGTCCGTCGCTGATGATAGAGCCGCTCGTCGTTGGTGGTAGCAACGCCCGACGCCGTACTAGAGCCTCTCGTCTCCGGTTGCGGATGTGGAGGAACAATAGTGGTACAGCGGCAGCCGCAAGCTCCGGTGGCCCTGATCTGGCTGCGATGGCAAGTGCTTGCTCCGGCGGGAGCTCTTGCGCGCCGAGGGAGGACACGAGGACATGGGCGTGTGCGAGGATCCGGTTCGACGGCAGGTCTGGTCTGGCGGCGGTGGCAGGTCCGGTTCGGTCCGGTCCGATGACAGCGGCAGGTCTGGCCCGCGGCGGCGGCGGTCTGGTCCGCTGGCGACAGCGGCTATGCGCGATGGCTATGCGTGGCCATGGCAGCGACGGCATGCAGGACGGTGGGCGGCCAGGAGCATGGTTGTGTGCGGCCAGGCAGCGGAGGCGCGTGGCCAGGCACGGGGCGGCGCACGCTAGGGCAGCGGCAGCGCATGGCTTTCCTCCATGAATTTTACGGAAGAACACGAGATGATGGGGAAATTGAGAAACCGTGTGGTGAGAGGAGAGATGGTCCTTGGACCCACCCACAACTCAGCGAAGGGCGTCTGACACGAGAACTAGACGATGAAAGCCACTAATCTCCCCACGATTTTTTAAAATAATACACATTTTTAAATTATTTTTAAAAGTATTGTACGAATTTCGTAATTTACAAATCTAGCAGATTGTCGGCCTAGCCGAGTGAACAACTTGGCCTGGCCCTGATCAATTCAACTCCATTCGGCGAGAAGCAGGCCGATTGCATATGGCAGTGGGGCCTACGCCGGCTGAATGCTACACTCGGCGATGGCCTGGCCGAGTGGCCTAATCGGTTACGGACTGACCAAGTGCATGTCTCAAGCTAGCTGCGATTCTTATTGGAAGAAAGAGGATCTACGCGTATGTCTGATTGGAAGGAGAGAGAGAGGGGAGTGCTGCATGTCTTATTGTGAGGAGAAAGAGGTCTGCTGCATGCATGTCTATTTGTGAGGATATGGATGTCTGTTTGCGAGGCGAGAGAGGCACATTTCACGACTAGTAGTCATCATCTGAACCATTCGGCTTAGGCCTAAACGAATGAAGCAATCTGTCTTGGCCTGACCGATTGGAGCTATTGGCCTGGACCTGACCGATTGCATGCTAGTCGCCAGCTGTCGGTCCACTCTGTTTGGCCGAGGTCAAATCAAAACCATTCAGCCACGCTGTGCTACATTTGTAAATTGCTAAATTTGTACAATACTTATCAAAATAATTAAAAAAGATATTATTTTAAAAAAATAGATCGGTATCATTTTACAAGGAAATTGACATCGCGTGGGGCGCTTCACGCAGCAGACTGACCGCAGCGCGTGGTCGACAGCGTATGGGAGAATCCCGGTACTAGGGAGCGTTTGCTAATGGGGCCGTACGTACCTGAATCCACCGAAGGAAACATACAAATTCTCTGTAGGATTTAGATGAATTTTATTTCGAGTAAATCAGTAAGAGGATGGATGGGAGAGCAAGGGGACAGACCCGACACCTATCATAGGTAATATATATTGTAAATATCAGTATCAAGTTTCGTAGCATCTTCCTTTCTCTTTAAACCGTGAATTCCTTTCATGTCCAGACAGAGAGTCTTAGGGTGTGTTTGGTAGCCCAGGCGACCTATCTTACCTAATACAAGCTGAGTCCAGCTATGTTGACTACATATAAGTGTATTTTTTATGTGTGTTTGGTAGGTTGTATAAGGTAGCGGTGCTCAGTTGAAATCCTGTTTGGTGTCTTGCATGACTTGAACGAGGCTAGGTGTTGTCAAAGAACAATCAGGTCCCTTTATAAATAAACAAAAAGCAATCGGGTCTAGAACTACAACACAACAAAAACAATCGGGTCCCTGTGAGAGGTTAGGCTTGCGTCCGGCGCCGCCACCGGTGAGACGACCCTTCGTCGCCGGCGAGAAGAGCCACTACTGTCAGGTCGAGCCTCTCCTTCCTTGTCGCCAGGAAGTCCCCTCCTATTGACATAGGTCCAAAATGTAACTACTTTTTCGAACAATTTTGCTATTGTTTCTCCTCTAAACTTGTGTGATTTGGATACAACTAACACGGACTGACGCTGTTTTCAGCAGAATTACCTTGGTGTCTAGTTTTTTTTTGCAGAAAATGAACTCTTAGAAAAAATCCCGAAAATATGCCAAAAATTATATTTCATCAGAACATCCACATAGCCAGAAGACGAGACGGAGAAGGGGCCTGAGGGGACCACACCCCTGCCAGGCGCAGGCCCACCACTGGCCGCGCCTAGGGGTGGTGCAGCCACCTCAGGCACCCCCTCGGCCTCCCTCTGCGCCTATAAGTTGCCTCTCGAACTAAAAACCGGGGAGAGGGGGGTTCAATAGTTTTTCAGAAAGAGTTCCGCTCCGCCGCCGCCACCAGAAACCAAGATTCGGATCCAGAAACTCCGTTCTGGCACCCTGACGGGATGGGGAATTTGGAGAGGATCATCGCCATCGTCATCGTCAACGCATCTCCATCAACCACCAATGTTTCTCTCATCCATGAGTGAGTAATCCCCCGTTGTAGGCTTGGGGATGGTAGGGATTGGATGAGTTCTATCATGTAATCGAATAAGATTGTTAGGGCATAATGCCTAGTATCTCTATTAGTGCTATTTGACTTTGTTGCAACTTGTTGTACTTAATGCTTGTCACTAGGGCCCGAGTGCCATGATCTCAGATCTGAACTTATTATTGAATCATTATAAAAGTATTGTTTGTGATCTTATATGCAAGTTGTGTACACATATCATTATCCGGATCCAAAGGCCCCAAAGTGACAATAATTGGGACAACCGGAGGGGATGGCTATGGTGTGAGGATCACATGTGTTCACGGAGTGTTAATGCTTTGCTCCGGAGCTCTATTAAAAGGAACACCTTAATTGCCAGTAGTTCCCTAGAGGCCCCGCTGCCACGGGCTGACTGGACAGAAGATGTTGTGCAAGTTCTCATTGCGAGCACGTATGACTATATTTGGAGCACATGCCTAGGATTGTTTATTACTTGGATGCTTGTTATTATTTATATGAAATGCCCTAGATCTTAAAGTTACATGTTTAGACTCGTCCATGCAACGTCCGTCCATCCATACCTATGCCTACAACACTCGAATCCTACTGTTACCGTTACTGTTACTATTGCTCATGTTTCATTGTTGATGTTGCTTTGCTATTGCTACTACAAACTGTTGCTATTGATAAACTTCCGTGAGCAAGAACTATTTCCAGGTGCAGCTGAATTGACAACTCAGTTGTTAAGGCTTGCAAGTATTCTTTGGCTCCCCTTGTGTCGAATCAATAAATTGGGTAATACTACCCGCGAAGACTATTGCGATCCCCTACACTTGTGGGTCATCAAGACTATTTTCTGGCGCTGTTGCTGAGGAGCATAGCTTTATTTGTAAGTTCACTTGGATCTATTATTTTTCACTGCTACTCCTTTCATCATGGGGAAGTCTCGTGATGGAAAGTTCCCTATTTTACCATCCACTACAAGAAAAGGTACAGTCCTAAACACCTCCGGTGCTCTTGATTCACCGTCTGTTATAAGTAAGCTTGTTACACCACCACCACATACTCATGCTACACTGATACGTTGGAAACGTATCTATAATTTTTGATGATCCATGCTTGTTTAGTATCTACTTTGCTTTGCTTGCCTACACTTTGAGGTGCTTTTTACATGTTTTCTGGTACTAACCTATTAACAAGTTGCAACAGTGCCAGATGCATGTTTTCTGCTGTTTTTGGTTTCAGAAAAGTTATTAAAGAAATATTCTCGGAATTGGACGGGACAAAGGACAAAGTCAATTATTTTCCGTGGGGACCAAGAAGTCCAGAGGAGAGACGGAGGGGCTGGACAGAGGGGCCAGACCCACCCCAGGCGCAGGTGGGACCCACCCCACACCTGGCTAGGGTTTGGTCGCCCTTGCCGCCGCCTCGGTCTCCCCCTTCGCCTATAAGAAGCCCCCTATGCAGAAACCCTAAGCACCCGATCAAATATCCACGAAACTATCTGTAGCCGCCACCACCATCGTCCCTAGATCGGGGGGATCTGAAGTTCTTCCCGGCACCCTTCCTGAGGGGAGATCATCCCGGAGGCTTTCTCTCCGGTATGATGCATGAGTAGTTCCACCTTAGACTATGGGTCCATGTAGTAGCTAGATGGTTGTATCACCTCCTTTGTGCTTTCATGTATAGATCTTGTGAGCTCCGTTCATGATCAAGATCTAATCTATTTGTAATCATGCATGTTGTGTTTGCGGGGATCCGATGGATATTGGTATTATTATGTTGGTTTGATTAATGGTTTTGCCTTTATTATTCTATCATGTCTGTGTTGTCTGTGATCTTGCATGCTCTCCGTTGTTAGTAGCTATCTTGGCCAAGTAGTTGCTAGTGACTCCAAGAGGGGTTATTTATGCTCGATAGTAGGTTCATGCCTCTAGTTTCCAAGGGAAGTGACAGAAATCTCTTCGGTTGTAGATTTGATGTTGCTACTAGGGAGAAAACAACGGTCTCTGAAAGCAGTTGTCTGTTGCTTGCAACTTAATACTGGAGGGGGTTCGGATGATAACCTGAAGGTGGACTTCTAGTCATAGATGCAGTTGGATGGCGGTCTATGTATATTATTGTATTGCCCAATCAACCTCATAGGATCTTTCTGACTAGTAATTGCATTGTTATGCCTTTCTCAGTTCCTGTCAATTGGCCTGCTGTAATTTTTTTACCTTTCATGCCATGTTGTTTATCTAAGGAGAGCACCTCTAGTGAACTATGGACCCCGGTCCAATCTTTACCATTGATACATCTTCCACTGTTACTTGTTTACTTGCTGCAAACCATGGCCTTCCACACCATACGTTTAATCTTTTGTTACAGCAAATCGGTGATCTTGACAACCTCACTGTTCGTTGGGGCAAAGTCTTGAGTTTGTGTTGTGCAGGTCTCCACGTTGCTTGCAACACCTGTGTGATGTTTCCTTCCTCCTTCTGGTTCGATTACCTCGGTCTCAACTGAGAGAAAACTTGCTGCTTGCTCTTCACACCATGCGCTTGGGGTTACCAACAAAGTGCCACGTCGAGTACCATCAAGTCTTTCTGGCGCCGTTGCCAAGGAATAAAGAAGAATAAGCTCCCTCGTCAACAAAACGCCATCAAAAGTCTTTCTGGCGCCGTTGCCGGGGAGGCTAAGGACGTCTTCACAAGGGGAGTCCTTCACTTCCTTTCTCTTTACTTTGTTTTTAGTTTGCTTTGTTTCTTTTGCTTGGTTTTGTTTGCCTCTTTTCAAAAAAACCAAAAAATTAGTCTAGTTTGGTTTGCTTGCTTATTTCAAAAACACAACAAAAATTAGTTCCTGCTCTGGTTGCTGGTCTGTTATTGCCTTGCTTGGTCATGCTTTCTATCAATGGATGGTTTCTTTGAAACTAGTTCTTATTGGCAAGGTGGGTTCACAGAAGAACAAAAGTATTATTATAAGGAACACCGTTTCTCACAAAAAGGGGAACACTTATGGGAGCAAATTGATAAGTTGAATACTATTGCTAGAGAGGTGTGCTCCACTTATAATGTTACTTATTTCTTTGATAAAGCTTGTTGCTGCAGGAGGTATAAACACCTACCCTTTCAATGTGAGTATAATGATAATGTTACCATATCTTCTTATGTTAAAGGAAATTATGACTTTTATGATGTGGAACAAATTGAAGAATTCATTGCTTTCAAGGGTGCTTTTGAACTTGCCAGTTTGCTAGAAAATGCTAATGATGCACCTTATGAATATGAGGTTTATGAGATACTTAAATTTTGCTTTGATAATTACAAGGAAGCAAATGGCTATATCCTTGAATATTTTAATAGATTCTTTACACACATGGAAGAGACTAATGCTTTGCAGGAGCCTATGGAAGAAGAAATTGCTGAAATTGAAAGCTCATTAGATGAAAACGAGGAGGAGAGTGATGAACAAAGGGAGGAAGAATGGATCTACCCATGTCTACCTTCTAATGAGAGTAACTCCTTACCTCTTACATTATTTGATTGCCCTCCATGCTTACCAAAGGAGGATGAATGTTATGTTCCTGTGGATCGTTTTAAAATATCTACTTTGGATAAAACCTGTGGAGGTTTTAATCCCACTATTTTTGAGCTTGATAGAAATTATGAGTTTGTAGATCATGAAAAGCATGATTTATGTGATAGCTATATTGTTGAGTTTATTTATGATGCTACTAAAAATTATTATGAGAGAGTAAAGTATGGTTGTAGAATTTTTCATGATACTGAAACACCTCTCTATGTTCTGAAAGTTTTGAAGTTACTCTTGTTTTATCTTCCTATGCTTGTCACTTTGTTCTTTGTGAATTTATTTGTGTACAATATTCCGATGCATAGCAAGAGGGTTAGACTTAAATGTGTTTTGAATTTGCTTCTTGATGCTCTCTTTGACTTCAATTCATATTTCTTATGTGAGCATCTTCTCAAGCTTCTTGTGCCTAACTTAAAGGCGTTAAACAAAAGTACTTGTTGGGAGATAACCCAAGAGTTTCCTTGAGTCTTGAAAGTTATTACTTCTGTAATGACCTCTTCTTATCCTTTTTGTTTGCTTTTTTGTGCCAAGAATGACCTCTAATGAGAGGGAAGTAAGATTTGGGGAGTTGCTGTCCCGAAACAGATTTCTGTCCTCCACCAAAAAAAATCATGAGGAGGATCTGTAGCTCGGATTGAGCTCAAAATTTACGAATAAATCCCCCAGTATGTTATATAACTTTAGTTAGTTCAACACTTTTCGATTTGATCAATAGAAGATGTTCGAAAAAATCGGTTTCTACCTGCTGGTCTGTTTTGACAGATTTCTATCATTATTTGCATTTGCTTCTTATCGATTCCTTTTTGAGTTCCCTTCAAGTAAATTGAGCTTTTTGAAGGAGTTACTACAGTAGCTTGTGTTTTTAGTGAAAAGACTTGCTGTTTCAAAGCTTTGCTAGAGGTCTAATATCTTTTGAATACACTAATGTTGCTAATGAAGATTGTGTGAAGTTTTGTATGAAGGAAAAATTTCAGGTGTAGAGAGAGAATGATGCAATGAGATGAATAATGGAAAAAAGCTCAAGCTTGGGGATTCCACCATGGTGTCACCCCAAGAAATATCCAAGAGGTACAAGCGTCAAAGCTTGGGGATGCCTTCCCCTTCTTCATCAATAAAAAACTCAGGTCTGTCTAGACACTTCGTTTTTATTGTTTCATGCACAAGTTGTGTTGTTCTTGGAGCGTCTTAGTTTTCTTTTGCTTTGCTTAGGTTGTTTAGTTTGCTTGAATAAAGTAGTTTGGACCCCCCGTTCTCATTGTGTTGTTTTGCAAATAAGTTTGCTTGGTGTTTGGAAAGGAGTAGTAAGTTCTTGCTTGGAGTGCAAGAGGAGTTTGCATTGACTGTGACTTAGACTTTAGCATGACATGCTAGGTGTTATTTTAGCATTATGCTTAGTGATTATTGTTGTAGCATGTCTTGTTCCAAACAATTGGGATTGCTTAGTGTGCCTTGAAGAAATTATGCGTTGTTTTAGCATGCAAAAGCATAGTATTGTGGTATTCTCCTTTGATTCTTTGCTTGGGTTGACTTGGCACATGATCGCACCATGTTATGACTATGACAAGTCACCGTTAGCCTCTATGATCATTTAGTCCTTGACTTGTAGTACCACTCTTTGCTTTTATTAGTTTGCTTTGTTACACTGCATGATTTTGGCCATTATTGCTCTCTTAGTTGGTTGCTCCCAGTCTTTTGCTAGCCTCCACTTGTATGAGTAAGTTCTACTCATGCCTCCAAATCCCAAGAAACCAAGTTATTCCAAAGTGTCCACTATAAATTCCTATGCATGGTGTGTTACACCATTCCAAGTATATTCTTGTTTTCAACTATCTTCCAATTAAAAACTATTATTTTTATGTGAAAACTTAGTGATTAAAGCCCTCATGAACTTGATGGCACACTTTATTATTTGCCCCTAATAAACTTGAACCATTGTGACAACTTTGTTGTATATGCTTGCACTTATAAGTTGGAATTAGCACAACCGTGCTGTCATGGGGAACGTTTTCAACATTGCACATGTACCTTGTTGTACTCAGTTGATATCATGCTATTTTGTCTATGGATGTCACCGGTGTGAAATAAAGAGGAAACTTGTAAGTCCATGGAGTTTGTATCCTGTGTTAGAGAAACGCCTAGGCCACTAGCCTAAGCCATGCCTAATCATGGTGGAAACTTGCAGCATCACCATAATGAGCTATCTATGAAGCATTCTCAATAAAAATCTATGCATATGGTAAATAAAAAGATTGCTGAGATGCTCATTGTCTGCTTTCCTTGTTATTTTGGTTATGGGAAAGCTCATATACCATGTGCAAGGGGTACCCCGTTGGCGGTTCTCAATGATATGCCAACACTTACAGTGACAAGAACTTACTTGGATCCAAAGTTGAGTATGCATGAGGTGTGGCCCTCGTATTCAAGGGACTTGAGATTTCCAACTTATACTTCGTCAAGCATATACTCCAGCTTTGCCACTTTAACCTTAACCACTTCAAGATGCTTATGATAGGGGCAATGAGGGCTGAAAGCTAACAAGTACCATAATTTTTGGAAGCTCTTTTTAAAACTTGTAATCCCTGCTTCCTTTACAAAAAGGCTTTTCTTCCACCATTATTGAGTCTCCACCTTCTACCATTAGGCACCATTAATAGAGCATAGTTGTCATTTTGTGCGCAGTATTCCAAAGCTTATTGATTGATGCATTTTGTGATATTACTTGTTCGTGTGCTATTTGTTTCTTGTCACCCTTGTGAACTTTGCAGGTGTCCTATGCATCTATATTGATACTCTATGAGGGACAAGCTAATTGCCACTATGCTATGTTTTCTGTATGTGAAACAAACAAACGTTTTTCAATGCATGTTATTCATGATCTTTGCTTGTAGCTTGTCATGTTGAATGCATAGTTACTATGTCCTATTGTTAGAACTCCATCTTTCATGCACATGTTTAGAGTTCATTGATCCCAGCTTTCAATGCTTGCAAATGGTTGGATCTTTATTGTGAGGGTGCATGTCACCTCAAAAATTATTTTGTTTATCACTTACATACTCAAGGACGAGCATGAGTTAAGCTTGGGGATGTTGATACGTTGGAAACATATCTATAATTTTTTATGCCCCAAGCTTGTTTAGTATCTACTTTGCTTTGCTTGCCTACACTTTGAGGTGATGTTTACATGTTTTCTGGTACTAACCTATTAACAAGTTGCAACAGTGACAAATGCCTGTTTTCAGCTGTTTTTGGTTTTAGAAAAGTTAGTAAAGAAATATTCTCGGAATTGGAAGGGACAACGGACAAAGTCAATTACTTTCCGTGGGGAACAAGAAGTCCAGAGGAGAGCCGGAGGGGCTGGCCAGAGGGGCCAGACCCACCCCAGGTGCAGGTGGGCCCCACCCCACGCCTGGCTAGGGTTTGGTCGCCCTGGCCGCCGCCTCGGTATCCCCCTTCACCTATAAGAAGCCCCCGATACAGAAACCCTAAGCACCCGATCAAATATCCACAAAACCGTTTATAGCCGCCGCCACCATCGTCCCTAGATCGGGGGATCTGAAGTTCTTCCCGGCACCCTGCTGGAGGGGAGATCATCCCGGAGGCCTTCTCTCCGGTATGATGCGTGAGTAGTTCCACCTTGGACTATGGGTACATGTAGTAGCTAGATGGTTGTATCTCCTCCTTTTTTCTTTCATGTATAGATCTTGTGAGCTCCGTTCATGATCAAGATCTAATCTATTTGTAATCATGCATGTTGTGTTTGCGGGGATCCGATGGATATTGAGATTATTATGTTGGTTTGATTAATGGTTTTGTCTTTATAATTCTATCATGTTTGTGTTGTTTGTGATCTTGCATGCTCTCCGTTGTTAGTAGCTATTTATGCTCGATAGTGGGTTCATGCCTCTAGTTTCCAAGGGAAGTGACAATAATCTCTTCGGTTGTTGATGTGCTGTTGCTACTAGGGAGAAAACAACGGTCTCTTGTTCATGGAACATGTGGACTATTTACAACACACTTGGCTTAAAGCAGTTGCCTGTTCGTTGCAACTTAATACCGGAGGGGGTTCGGATGATAACCTGAAGGTGGACTTCTAGTCATAGATGCAGTTGGATGGTGGTCTATGTATATTGTTGTATTGCCCAATCAATCTCATAGGATCTTTCTGACTAGTAATTGCATTGTTATGCGTTGCTCAGTTCCTGTCAATTGCCCTGCTGTAATTTGTTTACCTTTCATGCCATGTTGTTTATCTAAGGAGAGCACCTCTAGTGAACTATGGACCCCGGTCCAATCTTTACCATTGATACATATTCCACTGTTATTTGTTTACTTTCTACAAACCATTACCTTCCACACCATACGTTTAATCCTTTGTTACATCAAACCGGTGAGCTTGATAACCTCACTGTTCGTTGGGGAAAAGTCTTGCGTTTATGTTGTGCAGGTCTCCACGTTGCTTGCAACACCTGTGTGACGTTTGCTTCCTCCTTCTGGTTCGACAACCTCGGTCTCAACTGAGTGAAAACTTGCTGCTTGCTTTTCACACCCTGCGCTTGGGGTTACCAACAAAGTGCCACATCGAGCACCATCATACACACACTGCTACTATTGCTGAGTCTAAAACTTCTTTTGATGCTCATGATGTTACTTCTACTGTGCTTGATGCGAGTGGTTCATTAGGTCCTTTTCTAGATGCTGCTATGGCTAGTCTAGGAAATACCGAAATTCCTAGTGAAGACACTATTACACCTGTTAGCTCACCTGAGTCTAGTGAGAGTTATGATATTAATGATGGTTACATTGAGTTCACTCATGATTTTGTTGAAGAGTGCCGAAACACACATGATACTAGTGCTATTAAGAGTCTCCTTGCTAGACGTACTATTATGCCTAAACTGTCCTCTGATCCTAAGTTTGCCACTTCTCCCATAGATATTAAAGATAAAGATTATGATTTCTCTCTTGATTTATCTTATTTAGATATTGTTGAGAAAGAACCTTTCCGTGGGACTGAAAATGAGAGTGGTGTGGCTCATATGAATGAGCTTTCTACTATGAGTGCTTTGTTCTCTGATGATTTTAAGATGCGCAAGTACTTTGTTACTAAGATCTTCCCTTTTTCACTAAAAGGAGAAGCTAGGGCTTGGTTTAATAGATTACCTCCTGGTTCCATTGATAGCCCTGATTGTTTGATCGCTTCTTTCTTCCAGAATTTTTTTCGTCCTAGTGCTAAACATGCTGCTTTGCAGAGACTTTTTGATTTTAAACATGGAGAAGAAGAGAAATTGCCTGAGTCATGGACAAGGTTCTGTGCCTTGATTCATGCACATCCTGGATGTAGATTACCTAAGAATGAGATTCTTGATATTTATTATAATGGACTAACTGATGATTTAGCTTTGCTTATTGTCTTTTCAGGAAAATAACTCCTATAGATGCTGAAGAATTAATGGCCAAGATAAGCAAGAATTATGATGATTGGACTTCAACTGAGCTAAATACACTTGAGCCTGTTATTCCTGAACCAGTTCCAACACCAACACCAACACCAAAGAAGAGGGGACTTATTGCATTAAATGATGAAGTGATGAAAGAAGCTAAGAAGTGTCTAAAGGAGAAAAGTATTAGAGCTGAAGATGTGAAGAATCTACCTCCTATAGAAGAATTATGTAAGCCAATTCCCCACTCATCTACTATTGAGGTACACTCTCTCCAACACTTTGATGAAGGTGATATTCCTTATGGTAATCCTCCTAATCAATGTTTAGAGGAACTTGACATTTTTATTGTAAAACAAGGTCATTTTAATAAACAAGTTCAGAATCATTTATTGGAAAACTCTAGAGCTATCAATGAGTTGAAAGATATTATGTAAATAACTTATAATGATATTAAAATGCTTTGTAAACACTTTCAAATGGTTCAAACCCAACTTGATCAACTTGCTAAGGTACAAAAGGATATGCTAGTTAATGCTTCAGGAGATAAACATGCTTATGGAATTATAACTAGGAGTGGTATAGCTACTCAAGATCCTTTATACCCTAAAGGACACCCTAAAAGAATTGAGAAGGACTCCCAACAAGGTGAGAGTAGTGGGAGTCCTTGTAAGAGAAAGAAACATAAGATAGTTGAGGAACCACTTGAACCTGCTATAGATCCTAATAGTATATCTGTCTCTGATGCTGAAACTGGGAGTGGTAATGATAAAAATGATGCTCCTGATAAGGAGGAAGTTGAGGAAGAACCCAAGAAGAACAATAAGAACACTAGGTACACAAAGGAAGATTTTATTGCTAATAAACATGGTAAAGAGAGAGAATCTTGGGTGCAGAAACCTATGCCTTTTCCAGGTAAGAAACACAAGTCAAAGGAGGAAGAACACTACAACAAGTTTTGTGAGTGTATGAAACCTTTATTTTTACAAATTCCTTTGACTGATGCTATTAAGTTGCCTCCTTATTCAAAGTATATGAAGGATATTGTCTCTAATAAAAGGAAGATTCCTAATGAGGAGATTTATACTCTACTTGCTAATTATTTCTTCAATGGTAAGGTTCCAAAGAAACTTGGTGATCCAGGTATACCAACTATTCCTTGCTATATTAAGAATAATTATGTTAGAACTGCTTTATGTGATTTGGGAGCTGGAGTTAGTATTATGCTTTTTTCTCTCTACACGAGACTCCAGCTAGAAAAGTTGATACCAACTGATATATCTTTGCAAATGGCTGATAAGTCAACTACTATTCCTGTTGGTATATGTGAGGATGTTCTTGTTCAAGTTGCTCATAATTGCATGGTTTTAACTGATTTTGTTGTGCTTGAAATGCCTGAAGATGATAATATGTCTATTATTCTTGGGAGACCTTTTCTTAATACTGCAGGTGCTGTCATCAATTGCAATCAAGGAAAAGTAACTTATAATATTAATGACAAAGAGCATACTGTCTATATCCCCAAGAAGGTTGCTAAGAGCTATTGCCTGAATTCCATTGAAAATATTGAGAGCATCAATGTTGGACAAATATATTGTCCCATTCCACAAGAAAATTTTGAAACTATTATGATTGGGACCATTGCTATCAAGTATGAGGTAACATAATCACCTTGTGGAAGGCAAAGTTTTGTTTCATATAAGATTTTTTTGGTAACATGACTTGATCAACCTTTTTAACAAAAGGATTTTAATGAACAAAATAATGTTTCCACTGTGATTATTCTTGCTTTTTTTTACTTTTTCTCCTTCCTAGTCTTTGCCTTTCTTTTGCTAGATTTGGTTTTGTTAGTTATTTGTCTGTTAGAGTTTATTATAGCTCTTGTAGTTTGGCTTTTGGTTTGCTTTTGCTTCTTCTGCAAAAACTGTTTCTGTGAGAAAATCAATTTTCATACCATGAAAATTGGCCAAAAATAAAGTTTCCCAAAAAATCCCAAAAAATTAAAAATAATTTTTTCCTCGAAAAAAGGGGCAAAGGGACACCTGAAGTGACCCAGGGGCCACCCCAGGCCACCACACCCATGGTAGGCGCGGCCTACTAGTGGGCGACGCCTGGGGTGTCTGGCCCACCTGGGCCCCTCCAGGCTGCCTCCTCAAAGCCATCTTCTTTCTCTCTCCCGAAAAACACCGAAAAACTTGCTCAAGCTCGAGTTCTTGCTGTTCTTGCTCGCGATTTTCGATCTCCTTGTTCATCCCATCTTAAGTGCTGATTTTTGGAGAGATTGCTCCTTGCTATGTGCCTCCTTCACTTGTCCAATTAGATTTGTGATTGGTAGATTGTATCTTGAGTATTTTGCTGCTATAGGTGCCAGATTGTTTGAGCTTGCATGCTTGTTCTATGCTTAGAAACTTTATTTTGATGCATGTGTAGCCCTCTAGAAAGTTCCTATACTAGTTGCTCATCATTTATCAACTTAGAAATCACTTGGTTTGATGCTTGTCTAAAATTTCAAAAAAGGGAAGTCATGGACCACCACACATTTGGTGAAATATTTGAGGGTGATGCACCTAGAAGCACAAGGCTTCCAAGATCATCCACCAGTGTCAGGACCTCATACAATGAGGATCTCATTACTCCGCGATTTGGTGACGAGGGAGATGAGGGGGATGCGCACCCCTCCACCTTTCCTTGCCAAACTTTCTTGCGGGCTGCTGGGATTCTTGATGATTTTATGACCTTGGTTTGGAGGGCTGGACTTACAAGCCTTATGCAGGACAAGAGCGCGCAATATGCTACGCTCACCAAAACATTTGTGGAGAGTTTCTCCTTTACTAATAGCGTGTTCCATCCATATGTTTCTTTGAAAGTTAATGGCAGGTCTTACCATATGACATTGAAGAAATTTTGTGGGGCTCTGGGACTTGGTACAGATGGGTCAGCAAATAAGATTTCAGCTCAACCCGCTGATTTGTTGGAGCTCTATCGCGAAATAACCAATGATGATAGAGTAGAGCTCAATGGGGAAAAATAAGAAACATTCAGCTTCTAGCCATTAGGTACTTCGCTTATTATCTTGCCACTAGTGTTCTTGGTAGGGAGAACACTAGTAATATTTTCAGTTATTATTTGGCTTTCTTAGCTACTGCGCTCAACAATGAAACCAAGTATAATCTTGGTTCTCTCATTGCTCGTCGCTTAACTGCTAAGGGACCCATTTATGGGGGAATTATTGCTACACGTATTGTTGCTGCCTTGGACATTGCTATTGATCCAAATGATACAGTCTTGGATCCTGAGAGGCTTGATCTTGCTGCCATGAAGGCGCATCACTTTGTCACCACTAGCTCTACCCTTGAGAACTTGGTTTATAGAATGTTGTTTATTGACGGGGAAGAGAAAGAGATCCCTCTCTCCCAAAACACTTTGTTCAGTATTTCTCAGGAACCTTTGTCACGCTTCAAGGAGGAGATGGATGAGTTGCTGTGCTCTTTTAACTTCTATGGGAACTATCAGGAGGAAGTGCCCTCATATGACCCCGTTGTACACTACACAGGGGAGTCCTTGAGCTCGTACCAGGACGAGGGAGCCTCCTCGTCATACTACGGAGGTGCATTTACTTGGGCACCATGGGATTGAGCCCCACTTAGGCCAAAAGCCTAAGCTTGGGGGGAGGTATACCGACGTCACACTCATATATATATATCATGTTCCGTCGGTTCTTTATATATCCATTATTTCGCTTTTTTTTGTTCTTGTTGCTTCTTTCTCAAAAACACAAAAATACCAAAAATGTTTTCGTTGTTTCTCTTGGTTTGTTTCTTCGCTTTGATTTGCCTTAAAAGAAAAAAATCCAAAAGGATTTTTCTTTGTTTGCTTCTTGTTTGGTTTGCCTTTTCTTTGTTTGGTTTTTCCTTTGTTTGCTCGTTTCTAAAAAATCGAAAACACCAAAAATATTTGTTGTTCTTCTTTGGTTTTGTGAGTTCTTTGCAGGGTTCAGCCGACTTTAGTGGATTTTGGTTTTATGTTATTATTCAAGCCACACAAGTGAAGGGCAATAATGAAGATTAAGACAACTTGAGGTGTGGTAAGAGGCTGGTAACGAACTCTATTTGTTTCATTTTTGTACATATACTCATCATTGTGAGCATGCTTTGCCTGTTTGTGTAAGGTGTATGTCATTATGGATGCTTAGTAGTTCTTGCTTGCTTGTGATTAGCTCCATCTTGCTAATAGTTGTAGCATGTCATATGAATGTTTGCTTGCATTGTTCTATTCATACTTTGGTATGATATTGTGGTATCCTCCTATGAAAGTTTCATGTGAATCGACTTGGCACATGCTCACGCATGCATATGACTAATCAATAGTCAGTAAGCCTCGATGATTTATTTTGCCTCAGAGTTCTTGTATCACTTTCATGCCATAGTTAGTCCTGTTTTGTTGCAAGTATGATTATGACAGTTATTGCTCTCTCGTTTGTCACTCCCTCTCTATTACTAGCCTTCACTTGCACTGAGTATGAGCTCTACTTGTGCTTCCAACTCCCAAAAACCAATATTGCCAACAGTGTCCACCATACCTACCTATTATCATCATTTGCTATTTCAGTGCATATTCCATATGCCGTGTTTTCTTCCAAATAAAATGTTTGTCTGTTTTGAGAAAGTTGGTTAGTAAAGCTCTCACGAACTTGATGGCACACTTTATTCCGTGCACTTAATAATCTTGAACCATTGTGACCTATCCATGAAAGTTATATGCTTGCAAATTATATGATGGGAGTCAGCAGAACCGTGCTGTCATGGGGAACACTTTCAATAATTTTTTTGGATATCTCATCCAGTTGATACCTTGCTCTTTTGTTTGCGGATGTCGATGATGTGAAATGAAAGGGGAGCTTGTGAGTTCACGGAGTCTATACATTGTGTTAGAGAAACGCCTGGGCCGCTAGCCTAAGTCATGCCTAATCATGGTGGAAACTTGCAGCATCACCATAATGATCATTTATGAAGCATCCTCAATAAAAATCTATACACATAGTAAATAAAAAGATCGCTGAGATCCTCATTGTCTACTTGCCTTGTCATTTTGATCACAGGATCGCTCCTGTATCATGTGCAAGGGGTACCCCGTTGGCGGTTCTCTATGATATGCATGTATTTACAATGACAAGAAATTACAGGTAACCGAAGTTTAGTAGCATGCGGAGCGGCCCTCGTACTCAAGGGACATGTGATTTCCAGTCTATGGTCTGTCAAGCATATGATTCAGAGTGGACCTCACTTTCACCTTAACCACATGAATATGCCTATGATAGGGGCAATGAGAGCTCAAAGCTAATGAGTACCTTCCTTTAAGCATTGGGAAGCCTTTTAAACCTTTTAAAACCGTTTTCACAACCTTGTTGAGTCACCACTTATTCTATGAGCACCTTCTTGAGAGCATAGTTGTCATTTTTGTGTTTGTTCCAAAACTTGGTTAATTATGTCATGACTTTGATGCTTGTATCTCTGATATCTTTATCTCTAGTCTTCACTTAAACTTCAGAGGTGCCTTGACATTTATATTGTGCTCTTCAAACAAAGGCAAGCGAGATACCACTCTATCATACCTTACTCTGAACATTGCAATGTTGCTTATGTTTATGTTTCATGCTACTTATTATTATTGAGTTGGTTTCTCTTCATAGCTTGCAATGATTATTGAGTAGACTTAGTTTCATACACTTTATTATGAATTATCTAAGCATCTACTCCTGTGCTGATAATATTTACATCATATAAAGCAAATGTGTTCGTGAAAGTTCTTTTATCGCACTCAGTTTTCAACTGAATTGCTTGAGGACAAGCAATAAACTAAGCTTGGGGGAAGTTGATACGTGCAAAATGTATCTACTTTCCCAAACACTTTTGCTATTGTTTTTCCTCTAAACTTGTGTGATTTGGATACAACTAACACGGACTGACGCTATTTTCAGCAGAATTAACTTGGTGTCTAGTTTTTGTGCAGAAAATGAACTATGAGGAAAAATCCTGGAAAATATGCCAAAAATTATATTTCACCAGAAGATCCACGGAGCCAGAATACAAGACGGAGAAGGGGCCTGGGGGGCCCACACCGCCAGCGCGGGCCACCATCGCGCCTAGGGGTGCACCACCCTGTGCACCCTCGGCCTCCCTCTGCGCCTATAAGTTGCCTCTCGACCTAAAACCCGGGGGGGGGGTCGATAGTTTTCCAAAAAGATTTCCGCTCCGCCGCCACCACCAGAAACCAAGATTCGGATCCAGAAACTCTGTTTTGGCACCCTGCCGGGACGGGGAATTTGGAGAGGCTCATCGCCATCGTCATCACCAACGCATCTCCATCCACCACCAATGTTTCTCTCATCCATGAGTGAGTAATCCCCCGCTGTAGGCTTGGGGATGGTAGGGATTGGATGAGTTCTATCATGTAATCAAATAAGATTATTAGGGCATAGTGCCTAGTATCTCTATTAGTGCTATTTAACTTTGTTGCAACTTGTTGTGCTTAATGCTTGTCACTAGGGCCTGAGTGCCATGATCTCAGATCTGAACTTATTATTGAATCATTATGATAGTCTTGTTTGTGATCTTATCTGCAAGTTGTGTACACATATCATTGTCCGGATCCAAAGGCCCCAAAGTGACAATAATTGGGACAACTGGAGTGGATGACTATGGTGTGCGGATCACATGTGTTCATGGAGTGTTAATGCTTTGCTCTGGTACTCTATTAAAAGGAGCACCTTAATTGCCAGTAGTTCCCTAGTGGTCCCACTGCCACAGGCTGGCTGGACAGAAGATGTTGTGCAAGTTCTCATTGCGAGCATGTATGACTATATTTAGAGCACATGCCTAGATTATTTAGTACTTGGATGGTTGTTATTATTTATCTGCAATGACCTAGATCTTAAAGTTACATGTTTAGACTCGTCCATGCAATGCCCGTCCATCCATCCCTATGCCTACCGCACTCGAATCCTACTATTACCGTTACTGTTACTATTGCTCTTGTTTCATTGTTGCTGTTGCTTTGCTGTTGCTACTACAAACTGTTGCTACTGATAAACTTCTGTGAGCAAGAACTATTTTCAGGTGCAGCTGAATTGACAACTCAGTTGTTAAGGCTTGCAAGTATTCTTTGGCTCTCCTTGTGTCAAATCAATAAATTGGGTAATACTACCCGCGAAGACTGTTGCGATCCCCTACACTTGTGGGTCATCAGTCGCGCCACCTACTAACGCCAGCCCCGCCGCCGCTGCTAGGCCGAGCTTCTCCCGATGCTAGCGGCGCATCTGCTTGATCTTCCCAGTTGTATCGAGGCTAGCCGCCAACGACAGCCGCCCTTTGTTTCTCCGCCTACTTGTATCAAGGCCAGCCACGTCATTGCCTGCTCGATTGAACGGTGATGGGAGAGAAGCAGTATGGGATAGGGACGAGGACGGGAGAGAGGTGAGAGGAGGCAGGGGGAAATGCGTGTCGTGAGGGATGCGGGGTCGTGACCCCTAGCAGGCTAGAGGGTGGTGGCGGGATGGACTCGGCCAAGCTGACCTAAGAATATCGATTCGAGCTTCACAACTCGGCAGGGCTGAGGGCCTCTTTTCGTATGAGGTGGGCATAGCTCAATAAACCCGACCCGACCTAACAAACAGAAAAACGAGGGCTGAGGTGGGAATTTCTGTGTCCACCCGACCTACCAAACACGCCCTTACTTAGAGTGATGTTAAGTTGTTGTTGACCGGTGAAGCTACACGAAGTTTAGTCCCATCTCGCCCATGGGAGAAGGCCACATCCAACTTATAAAGAAGATATTCCTTCCTCCCTTCAGTCCAGGCTTTTGGAATGCAATGAGTTCTCTTCTTATTGTTGAGCTGTGTGCGCATAAACGTCCAGAACATAGGCTAAGTGTTGGGCTGGCCAAGTGGATGCTAACATCTGGTATCAGAGCTAGCGATCGACATGCCTTTTTGAGGGGCTTCTCAGAGGGATGGGATGTTAGGCTGCTATTGACCGATGAATCTAAACGAAGTTTAGTCCCACCTTTTCTATGGGAGGAGACTACACCCAGCTTATAAATATTATCAACATTGGACTCAATGGAGCTCTGTAGAAATTGGTTCCATAACCAATTTCATAATTATAGGAATTGGTTCCATAACCAACATTGGACTCAATGGAGCTCTATAGAAATATTAGCACGTGGCTCTAGACTTATTTTCTTGGCTTGTGATCAAATGTGTCATGTTTATCGAGAAAAAAACAATTGGAACATCACATACAAGATGAAAGGAAAAGAAAGAGAAAACAAAAATCATGATAAACTAATCCCTCTCGAGGGCCTGCGTAAGAATAAGAAAGAAGAATATTATGGAAATAACATGGAATAAGGTTTGATACTTTTCATGGGGATTCCGTAAATATCACATTCCAATAATTGAAACAATCAGGACTTTTTGGAGATTGGATGCAATTACTCATCATGATCTAGCATGTACAAAATAAAAACTTCATTCTTGATTCTACAAGACTTTTTATGAAAGCGTTTCATTTGCTTATCTTCCATGAAAGTTCCATTCTTTTAGGAAGTATCATAATTTTTGGCCTAATTCTTCTTGTGATGATTGATTCAACCTCTGATAAAAAAAGATAGACCTTGGTTCTATTTCAGCTCTTCAACAAGTTTAGTAATACGCCTAACGACCCTATTTACGATGGAGAGAAGAACCTATAATTAGCTTTTCTGGAAATTTCCAAACAAACAATTTCAATGAAAACCCTTCAATTTCTCATTTTATTAGGTTCCACTTTATGTATTCCTCTATCCTAGAGTACATTGAATGTAAAGAAATTTCGATAATAGAGTTTATGTTATCCATATTAACAGCTACAGTGGGGGTGTTTTTATATGGTGCTAACGAATAGATGGAACACCAAAATTGAGATGACATACCTCCCAAATCCTATGAAATAAAAAACACGGGAATTGAAAAGGGAAACCTTTGAATCGTAGGATAGGAAATATAGGAAATTTTAGAGTTTTAACCATAAGGACATGTTTGTTCGCATGATTTAGAACATGCAGGAATATGAAAACATAGAATTGAAATGGCACTTCATATGAAATGCTAAGATGTAAACGTAGAAATCTGTATCAGTAATTGTTTGGTTCTATCAAGAAAAAACACGGGAATTTTTGTGGAGGCATGGGTGATTGTCATAGTTTCTAGTGAGACAAATGAAAATTAACATGAGGTTGTACCTAAGAGAATTTTTCCTATGGGATTGGATGCAAAGTAGCCCATAGGGAAATTTTCTCTGGTTTAATTCCAATCCTACAAACCATACATGCACTAGTGGACTATGCAAGTCAAATGTGCTATTCTCATGCAAGAATATTCATGACCAATGGCAGATCCAGTAAGTATTCAACCCGTAGGACCTACATGCCCAAGATGCTATTTTTTGGACAAAACCTTTTTAGGAAGTTACATAGCGCAAGCCTAGGCGGGATGTGAAGCCTTGGTCGCTGCCCGGGCGGAAGGAAGCTAGATCCGCTGCTCACGACAAAATAACTGATCAAACAAGACTCTCCTCGAGGGCTCCACTAGTAGGTGGTGCTAGGACTTTAATCTTTATGAAAAATTCAGTGGTTCTGATGGGTAGCGTGATACTTGTGACTGAAAATTTTCAACCAAGTTTGAAATTTTAGTCAAAATATTCCAAAATTATCTAAGTTCTATCATGTACTCATGTGAGGAGTAGAGTAATTGTGATATTTGTAATATTAACTAAATGTTTTGTAATTGTGATTAATTTTAACAAGGTAATCGAGTTTGCGCATAAAGCGGGCATGGCCTTTCACCACAGCCAGGCCGCCACTTCAAAACCTAGGAGAAAATCGGCAGGAAAAAACAGGCGACGGGTCCGGCCACATAGATTGGACCCATCTGCTAGAACACTCTAAAATTCTTAGAAAGGGTAAAAATTGGTACAACTTCCATTAGATGGATAATTAGGATGAAATTTGTTAAATATGGTTATTCGTGTCAGAATGAAAAATTGGGGGATAAAAACTGCAATTTGCTCTCTTTTTTTAAGAACCACTTGTGCTCTATTGAACATCTTACGGATAACTTCTAAAATAAATTTGCTGACAACCAATATTGCGCCAAAAAAATAGAGATCATGCTTTGTAATTTATAGGAAGAAAATAAAACTAGCACCAACTGGTTGTCTCCAAGTCAGCCTTTAAGGCTGTAATATGCAGTCAATGGCATGTTTCCCTAAGGATAGAGTTAGCAATAAGCATTTTTCCATCTGATCGGTCTGCATATTTATTTTCCTTGCAAACATGAAGGACTCTCTGTGATCCCTTGGCGTTACAGAGGCCTCCGCGTTATGTACGTCGTGCTCTGCCACGTAGGGAACAACCAGAGAAAAGAAGAGATGCAGAAGGGACATGAGTACTAACATCTAGACTGGGTCTGGCACGACTCATCTCGGGATTCAGGGGCGTGTTTGCTTGCTCGATCCTGAATTTCCCATTTTTAGTTGGCCCGACGGGTACTGCATGAGTGGAGATTGGGATCGAGCCTGGATGGGCATGTTATTTTGTAACCCGTATGTTTGTTTTCCGGCTAGGGGAGCCCATATGGCTATTTTTTTTGGTTTTCTAGAATGGGCTTGGCTGATGCAAAGGTGCACATTTGGGCAAGCACGCGTGCGGCTCGATATGGTTATCTCGCACAAAAAATGATGAGTACCAACTACTCATCAGCGTTTAAGGTCTTAGATGATCGATGACATGAATCAGAACAAATGGTAGTACACAATCCACATGACCAGACCAACAATGATGATGTCTTTGATCATACTTTCAGCATGTATAGGTCGAACATGTTGTTGTGGATGAACTGGATGAGTTGCATGCTACAAAGCGATATTGATGTTCATAACTTGTGGCGGCTTGCCCTCTTGTAAATGCTCTGCTCAGAACTGTAGGCTAAATGTTGCCTGCTCTAAAGTCTTAAACTCTTTATGGAGGTTGTGCTGATAACCCGTAACTTATATTATTGGTTGCATTTCTTTCATGTCTTGTAGATTTCCAGCTTTTTGCCGTAGTACACCACATACCAGTTGTATTTCTATGAGACATATCATATGCATCATAAGGATATTAACTAAAGCACATAAATCAAATTCACAAACACAAAGATAAGCAAGATAAGCAAGCTAAGCATGCATGATCATATGGGCAAAAGCATCAGCAGTTCATCTACAAGCTAGTGTATCCTACCGGTCGCCACCAACCTCTATGGTGTCATCCTACCACCATATCAAAAGGGATGAAAACCTACCACCACAAGTTCTCCATAATGTGATAAGTTAGTATATACCATCTCACAATAAGTTCTTCTTCATCATGCATGCACCACCGCCACTATATCCATGATCAGGGAGCAAGCACTACACGTAGTAGTGCTTGGCCAGGTAGGTCCTGAGCCAGAGCGCCCTATGGTCCTCCGCCATTTGAACAAATTCGTTGACCATCGCCCTGTTGTCGAAGAGGTGGCTGAGAGCGACCATCAGAGCCTCAGGGCTGAAGCCGGGGGGTGCTCATGACGACGTCGTAGAGAACATGGTGCACATTCGTATGGGAAGCAGTGGTGATGGCGGTCGCCACCGCTTTCACGGCATCGGTCATGCACGTGATGGCGGCAACGTCCTACTCTCCCAACAGAGACCTCTTCCTCTTCTTAGAAGACTCGAAGCCGCCACAACCGAAGCCGTTAGTGCTGCCTGAAATGTCTTGGACTCCTGGGTGGGCACGTACTCAAGACTCGATGTACCGAGAGGCTCACTAGAGCCCATGGCAAACCTGCCAGTGGCAAGGCCGAACGAGAAGATGTTTTCCAACTGCCTATAGTTGGCGATTGGCTTGTTTATATACTCGGCATCCTTGGTGTGATCCTGGCACGGGTAATTGCAGGTAGATTAGTGCATGTTCGAACAAATGGGAGGTAAGTGCAAGAACTGAAATTAGTTACTACCGAGATGTGGCCTCTGTAGTGGGCGTCCTCCAATATGGAAATTTGATGGTGCAAGTCTCCTCATCCCAGCTAGCTTTGCTAAGGTCTCTGATCTTGGACACATGGATCCACCTGGACCTCCATGTACGCAGGTTGTACACCTACTGTGAGGACACTTTGATGCCACAAAACTTAGACACCTTGCGGGCAAAAGTGTTTAGGTGCACCTCCTTGGACCCCTTCTCCGTCCTCACGCCACTCTTGATGACACATCGTGTTCAGCACGAACATGGAGAGGAACGGTTCCCACTTCATGCTGGACTTCACCCCTTAATGTGGCCTATGCTATGGGCTTTGCCAGCCTTGATAGCCTTGTTCTTGTCCATGATGGCAGCATCTTGCTCTACAATCTTCTCAACTATGTACGCGGTCATGGGAGGTGCGGACAAGATCTCAGTGCGCTGTGGGTAGTTCAACCTCAAAGGTGGGAGCTCAAGTTGGGTCTCAGCGACAAAGGTCTCCTTAGAATCTAGGAAGGCCTGGATGAACTCATTAGGGGTCATGTCCTACATGTATCAATGACACACATATGAGGACCTAGACATGAATACAAGCATACAGGATGTAGACAAAATAACCTATCTAAACATGCAATAAGGCCACAAAGTCATCGATCTATGACTACATCAGACAAATACACTGAGATCTATGACTATAGCATGCAACTACACTCGGATCTATCATGTGCTAATAGATCGGACCTACCAGAGTTGGGGTTAGAGAAAACTCACCGGCATCGGAGGAACGGAGCACGTTGTCGACGAAGATCCCGGAGAAGAACTCCTGCCGGAGCTGTCCTAGACCCACCCACGTCACTACCGCCGGCTTACCTGCTCGTTGGTGAATATCTTGGAAGGCTTCCGATCTCTAAGAGGGAGGATATGGTGGCACCGCGACTGGAGGTGAGACAAGCGGTGATATATAGGGTGGGGTTTCGGTGCGCGGTAACGAAATTTCTCCCACCGATTTTGGGGAAATCGTTGGTGCTCACGCCATCCCCGAGCTTGCACGGGCGGCGCACAGCTTCCCCGCTTTTCACACGGTCGTAGCCTTTCTCCAAGGAAATGCCCAAAATCTGCGTTTCTAGCATGCCAACTTTTGGGCTGCTTTAAAACCCGTGTTATGCAAAAATTCCATTAAATCCCGTGTGCTGCAAAAATGCCATGTGTTTCAGGAACACAAACATGCCAAATTCTTCCGGCGCCATGCGAGAGCTGGCCATGCAAACACGCCCCAGATCTCGATGATGAGAAGTGACACAACACTTCCTTAGATTTTTTTTTGAAATGGGGCAAAAGCTTTGCCGATTATGTTAATTAAGAGAGGAGTTCAAAAGAGATTAAAAGTTGCATATTACAACACAAGGTCTTATTCTCCCGAAATTAAATTACTCAAATCGCTTGGCACCTGCAAGCACCCAAAGATGTGTCTCACTTTTGATCTTACGGAAAACCACCGCGGGAGGGGTGCGCTTGTTGCGTAAGACTTTAGCGTTGCGTTCGTTAGAAATTTCCCAAGATGCGAGGAGGGTGATAGAATCCAAGTCCTTGCACCTAGACACAATGGGCTACCAAGAGAAGATAGGTTGAGTCAACTTTATGTAGACCGAGCCAATTCTTAATTAGCCCCCAAAGTCTTGTTGTATATCTACAATGTACAAAGAGATGGTCCACCGACTCTGTTTTGTTTGCTTGCAAAGGGACACACTCCACAATTTTTTCATCCTCTCTTCTCAAGGCGGTTGGCCGTCCAAAGTCCATTTTAGATTGCAAGCCATACAAAGAACTTGACTTTCGGAAAGACCCAAGTCTTCCAAACGGTAGAGCTAGTGGGCGAGGAGGTTGCATCCAAGAATTGAGCTTCAATTTAGCTTCCTCTTTGATCGATCCCTCCAATGAATTGATGTATAGGTCTGACTTTGCTTTTTAAAACACAACCATTTCTTTCCTTGCAGATCGACGAGACAGTTAACATAGTCACTCAGTTTAGCTTCTTCCTTCGAGCATTCTGAATTAGCGTCGCTTCTCTCCTTTCTGTTCTGAGTCAGTTGTAAGTAGGAGGCTGACCGAGGCCTAGTAGGCTTCTGGCTGTGGTGAGTGTTAGGTTTTTTACTGTAGGCTTTTATTGTCTTGAGTGCTACAATTGAAAAGTTATAAGAGGGGCCTTCTCCTCCCGACCTTATCCTATCCTCTCCCCCAAGCTACAGTTCACGCGTCTTTCTTGGTGCCGCGCCGCCCTGAAGCCTCGCTCGTCGGCGCTGCCGGCTGAGCTGGGTGGAGGGGGGCGTCGGCTGCTGTAGGCTTAGGATGTAGATTAGTTTGGGGCTCTGTCCCCGTGTTTGGTGGCCAGGTGCTGCCTAGGAGGCTGCCCCTTTCCTCGGCCGGAATGCGGCGGCGGCGCGCCCCCTTTCCCCCTTGTCTCGCTGATGAGAGTGGCGTTGGGAGGGGGCTTGCCTCTCCCTCAATAAAGGCTCGCTGGAGCTTGCTTCTGCTGGTGATTTGGTGCTCCCCTTTGGTCCGGCCATGGTGGCGTGGGCTGGGGGAGCTTCGTCGAATGGTGGTTTCATGCTCCAGCTTTTCTGTGCCTCTTTCTCCCTATGATGGTGATCTGCTAGCTCTCCCTCTTTCGGCCGGCCGTGGCGGCGAGGGGAGGAGGAGTTCTAGCGGGACTGCGACTATAGGAAGAAGAGGCGATGAATTTTGTCTCCTGACGCATCCGTGCGGCGGCAGGAGGCCGCGGTGGGTGCTTCCCGGCGATCTTTAGAGGAGGAAGACGCGGGTGGTGCTACTCCAAGCGAATCCTCGTCATAAGCGCGTGTTTGACGCCTGGGCCATGCTATATGCCCGCCGCTTTCCCCTGTTCCTCTTGGCCGGCCATGGCGGCGAGGGAGAGGTTGCAGGTAGCAGCGAGCAAAAGGCGCGGCCAGGTCGCTCTGGGGAGTTTCGGTCTTTCCCCTTTCGGTGGATTTCCCCTCGCTTCTGCGACTATCTCCGCCTGCCTTCACCCACCCATGGCAGGAGTGTTGTGCTGGAGTGCGGGTTGCTTCTCTTTGACGGAGCTAGCGAGGATTCTTTCGTCGGGGATTTCCGGAGCTTGGAAGCGACATCGGCGAGCTTCATCTTGACGGCTATGTGCTGTCTGTTACTGCCGGTGAGCTCTGACGTCATTCTAACCTCCATCGGAGGCCTTTTCTCAGGTCAGCGGCCGCGTCCAACGTCGGCATTGAAGCAAGTGGTTCTGTCCCCGCGGCGATGCTCGGCAGTGGTGCAGCTGACATTCGGCTCGGCAGTGGAGATAGGGAGGGTCCTGATTGCAACTCATATTTTTCAACAGGGCCTTTTCCACTTTAAATGGGGACCTATGCGTTTATTTATTCTTCTTCCAGGGTCTTCTATAATATTGTACACCTTCACCGTTTGCGATTAATATAAAGCTTCCAGGCTCTTTGGGACTCTTCTCATTCAAAAATAAAAATTTAAAAGTTATTTCATATTGCTACCGATGATTTAAGTAATTACATTCTTTGATTTGGTAAATATTTAGAAATTCGAAAGGAAACCAAGTCCAGATGACCCATTTATCCCGACCATTCAATAACTCAGAGATATACAAGTGGTACAAGCGTTAGACCCGGCGTCTTGGACCGCAACTTCGCTACAGCCAAACTCAGCCATCTAATCCATGGCTCACCCTAGTACCCACATTTGTTCTACGAAGTTCTTTGTTGAAATGATGGTGTGTTGTGTATACCATCTAGACGACACACTCCTCGTTTTGCCTGCGAAACATCGGTCAAAAAAGATACAGAAGACCACGGTTCGTGGACGCGTGAGCTGTGTGTGACGCCTTAGCGGGTCGATCCATCTAAACAAACGCGTCCGGCTCGACCCATCCATGCATCTAATTTGGGACTCGGTTGCACCGGCCCGGACGTGCACAGACAACCATCAGCCACCGCGACCCGTATCGTTGATTAAGACACGGCCAGAGACACAGATTCAGACACAACCACGACAACGGTTTAGAGGCGCTGGCGGAAGGCTGACCGGCGGCTGCCTGCACCATCAATGGTGTCGAGATGGCACGCTGGCCCACTGGGCGCCGCCTGCGTTCTCGCGGCATTGATAGCGAATGAGCGGAAAGCTGTGCGTGTTCGCGGACGAAGGGCCTATTTAACCCTGGGCTGTCGGTGCCTCCCTCCTCACCTCTCGCCATCGCGAACCCTAGCCGCTGCCACCACCACCAACGATGAAGACGCCGTCATGACCGAAGAAGGGGAGGAGCAAGCATGACCAAGAGGTGTCTGGATCTAGCAGCCAGCGCTCCCGGCTGCCGGCCTTCCTCCGCGACACATCCCGCCGCCTCCGCCACGGCCGGAGGATTTCCGGGCCGCCCTGTGGAGGTTCACCCGCCACGGAGGGCGCATGTGATGCCATGTCATGCAGTCGCGAGGGCGGCGGAGGGAGGGCCGAGGCATCAGGCACAACGACGTGTCCCTCCCCACCGGCTGGAACCTCAACCGGGACCGTGTCCCGGTGCTGCCTGTGCCCAAGGCAGGCAAAGGGCTTGAGGAGGAGATCCGCCGCCGGATCAGGATCCTCCCGCCGGCCCAATGGTGGGAAGCTGGCTACCAATCCGAGACGTACTGGAAACAGTTCCTTGAGTGGGAGCACAAGGTGTGACACGCCACCACCATCCGCCGCGATCTGATGCCGGGAGAGGTCTACCCTGTCCCTGACATCGACTCGGACGATGAGGGCGCCGCCAACCACTCTGACACCGAGCTGGACAGCGAGGACGACAACGACGAGGAGGAGGACGACGACATTGTCGTCAAGAAGGAGGCGGTGGACAACGTCGCCGCGAACCTGCCCCCGGAGTACCGCGAGGTGCTGGCACGGGGTTACGATGAGGACGACTTCACCGAGCAGGCCACTGCGGCCAGTGCACGGGAGGAGGAAGCACAGTGGGTCGGCTTCGAGGAAGCTGTCTAGCTCACCTACATGGTGGCGCAGGCGGACGACCAGCTGCCTCCACCGCCGCCACTGCCGGGTTGGGCACCTCCGATCACGCCGGAGGTGGGGATGGAGTTGGCGCACCCCCACACGGTTGGGCGCTGTGGGATGTGCGGACGATCAATCCGTCCGCGGTCGCTCCCGCTCCGGTCCTGCCATCGCTCAACCTCTGGACGCCGATGGAGTACATGGACCTTGACCTGTAGATGGACGAGGCGGCTCCAACACACAAAGATTGGTAGCTAGGGCTAGGAGTAGTTTAAATTCTGTTTTTATATTTTGAATGTAAATTAAGTATGAACTTTGATAGTGTTATCGCCATATTTTGGCCTACGAAGGGGATGGGCCGCGATCAAGATGGGCTTGGAGGATACATTATTCAACGTGTTGTTGGATCGGCCTAGTGCGTAGATTTGGGCTGAATTGCCCGTGTATCTTGTATCTTAGTAGGATTCGTATTTGTTTAGGTTCCGTTTATGTTTAGATAAAGATAGAGTTGTAGAGTTATTCCAAAAAGTAGAGAGTCTCCGGACTATAAATATGTACCTAGGGTTATTGAAAGAAGAAGACAATCACGTTCACAACAAACACAATCTCTAGCATCGCCACCCCTTGTTTCTAGGGTTTTCTCGGGTAAGTGCCATCTTGCCTAGATCGCATCTTGCGATCTAGGCGATATTACTATGCGTTATCCGGTGTTACTCGTCTTGAAGCCTTGTTGATGGCGAGTAACACCTTTACTACAATTTGTTAGAGCTAGCATCGATACTTTTACTATGATTGCTTATTTATGCTACCTCTAGCTATCTCGTCTTTGCACCTTCTCCGGGTGTGAAGGTGGCATCTTATGATTTCGCTTTCGATCGATTTGATCTGTTATAGTTGTGCCTTGTTCATCAAGGTTTAGTTTAATATCTACGTGATTAGGCCTCACAAACGGGTTGAACGATCCGGTAATACGTAAGGTATGGTTTATTGATCTTAGAGGGGACGTTCCGGGAATTGACGTTATGTTGGTTTTTAGGCCTTCTCTAGGATCAGTTTTCTACTATTTTTCGTATCTATTAGGCTCAACTACGCGTGGGACGTTCCGGTTGCGTGGTGAAAACACCAAATTATCGTAGATCAATTTAGCTTGTAGTAATCAAGCAAAACCCCATGTTATCATAGATCCAACGCAGAGCCATGGGGATAATCGGCTCTGAAAGCCGATTTACAGGGAAACCTGGGAGCCGATCACGGCTCGAATTTTACGTATACTTGTTTACCGTACAGGAAACCAATCGGAGCAATCCATCACCTTCCTGACTGGTATAGGTCGGTGGCATCTCGAACCAAGACAGGACGCGTGCGTGCCGGAAGATTTGCGGGCCGTTGACCGAGGGACCAGGGCCCACCAGCCGCTCTGGGAGCCTCCCGGCTCTTCGTGTTGCTCGTCGCTGCCCGCCGGTGAGTTTTGACAGGCAACACATTCTGGCACGCCCGGTGGGACATTCAACAACGTCTACATCAATGTCCGACGCTGCGATGGAGAACAGGCCGGTCACGTACGACGAGCTTCCTGCTGAGCACAAAGCGAAGTATGACGAGATCAAAGGGCTCTTCGAAGCCGACCTCATCGGCTCTTTCGAGAGGACCCGTACGCGTGGCATCAAGTGGAAGGGATTCTCCCCCGAGGGTGCTCTCGATGAAGTGGATCTGTCTGTTCCTTCGGAGGAACGCTCCAGGGCTCTACGACAGGAGGTCAACTACATGGTGGCTCATTCTCTACACCGCCACTCTGAGAGCCTGGTGAACGCTTTCGAGCGGGTCGCGGTTCGCGTGGTCCAGAGATCATGAAACATCGATTACTCTCGTCGGGCCCACTTTAGGAACCCACCAAGGAGAAAGACCGCTCCACACCAGGCCGAATCGCCATTCACGCTCGCGGCTCCAGCCGCCAGATCAGCGGCATACATTGTCTACAAGGCGAGGCGATCCAGTGATTGCCAATTCTGTTCGAGCCACCCAAGGAGATCCCGCATGGGTACATATGTGCCTACGTGCGGATGCAACAACTTGGCGCGCACCAGCAGATCGCAACCGCAGGAGTCTCCGGCAGGGGTTCCCGCTGCAGGATCTTCGAGAGCAGCGTTCTTGGAGCAACGATGTCCGGATGGACGCCGACAAACAGTGGCTAGCCAAGTATGCCATCGAACAAGCCATGAGAATCCAGCCCCGCAGCTCAAACAATGGACCAAATCACGCCATCTTGAGAGATCGGTTCCCGTGCGAAAAGGCGACGCTGTCGGCTACTCAAAGCCGTACCAACGAGTTTGACCTGATTCCACTACCGCCCAAATATAAGCTCCCCGAGTTCTCAAGATTCAGCGGGTCGGAGGGTCAAGCTCGATCGAGCACGTAAGCGATACAGCACAGCTAGGCATGATTTCGCATCGGATCAAATGCGCGTGAGATTTTTGCACAATCTCTAATAGGACCAGCCTTTGGGTGGTACACCTCGCGCCACGATTCAATTCGCACTGGAAGCAACTAGAAGAACAGTTCCACATCCGGTACCATTCGGAGGCTACCGAGGCTGGCATTGCAGACTGGCGCAAATGCAGCGAGCGGGAGAAGCGTGGCGAATACATCCGGCTTCAGACCATCAAGAACAGATGTTACTCGGCTCGTTTAACCGAGAAGGAAGCAATCGAAATGGCGGTGTTGGGACTCTTAGCACCCATCAAGGATATGGCTTTCGGTGGAGTACAACTCATCGGCACACATGGCCCGTAACCGACGATGTATGAAAGCGCCACCACGAGTTATACCAAGACGGTTCAAGCGGCCCGTAAGCTTTGGTCATTCTGAAGAAGATGATCCTACACAAGACCAGAGGTGGCCGTGGCGAGTGGGCTCGGGGCGATCCGTGTCCCGCAAGTGGGTGAAACAGCAGGGCCTTTGAAAGGGTTTGACTTAGACGTGAGCAAAGGCGAGCAGATATTCGATTCTTCTTTGAAAGAAACGGTGAGGTTACCCGAGGCCACAAAATCCCTACCGCCAGAGATGAACGGGAGACCATACTGCAAGTGGCATCATTCGTTCACCCACACCACCAATGATTGCAAAGAGCTACGTCGCCAAATCCAGATGGAAATAGAACAAGGCCGCCTGATCCTCGGCCAGTTCGCCATGAAAGTGGACACGAACCCGTTCCGGTGTCAACATGATAGAGCTCGATCGCTCAGAGACGTCAACTGGACTTTTCGTTCGGTGTCAACATGGCTGGGTCTGGGTACCACCATGGCACGTACAAGGAAGGAGCTGATCACTCTCGGGGCAAAGAAAGAGAGAAGGCTGGTCCACGCGACCGGCCCAGCCACGATAACTGGCGATACTTAACAGAGGAACAGGTGAGGAGGGTGCGGTATCAGAAGCCACATTCCACGCATCTCCTTAATAAGTATGAGCGTCAGCGTGATCAACGGCGCCAGCTCGATGGAGACAATGAAAGACATGGGCACCTCGCCAGGAGACCACCCAAAGAGAAGGAAGGCGCAGACAAACATTGGGATTGCCCCTTTTTCAAGCATTGCTGGGACGTGGGAATGAGCCGATTGCCTACAATGACAAGCGCCCGAATGTGGACAACAAAAGAAGGACACGAGGCCGATGTCGGTGTTGAACGTCTAGGACCTCTCCAACCTCGTAAACCGTCCCAAGGAGTCCACTCGGGCAAAGAGCTTTGGGAGGCCTGGGATGACAAAGAAGAAGACAGGTTTCACCGTCAGGTGGTGCCCGATGGACTCGAGACACACCCGAGCGTAGAGTGCAACGGCTGCGTCACTTAGAAGAGGCTGAAGCGCAGTATCTCCACGCGCTAAAGAAAGCACGGCCTGATCTGGCCGTCAAAGTAAGGCAGACTACGGAGACAGAGGGCCGCGCGACAAGGAAAGAGTGGCGCCCCAAGCCAATAAAAGCCGATGCACAGGCATCGGCTGGCACAAACATGGTGTTCATACTCCCGGCGGAGTTCTGCGCGCCACGAACCAATATGCTACCAGTAGCACAGTTTGACTGCGGCCCACGGCCAGTTATCTTTGAGAAGCCACGAGAAAAGGGTTACAAACATCTGTACCGGGCTACATCAATGGACAACCGTCGGCAAGATGTTGGTGGACACCGGAGGCGATTAATATCATGCCATACTCCATGCTACGACGTTTGGGACGCTCACTGCGGACTGATCAAAACCAACGCCACGTTAAGCGACTTCAACGGCCGATCTTGAAGCATAAGGCGTTACGAACGTGGATCGACCGTGGGCGGAAAACCATACCCACGTCATTTTTTCGTGAACAGCAAAAGTACCTCGCCGCCTTGCTAGGAAGGATTGGATCCACGCTAATCGCTGCATTCCATCCACGATGCACCGCTGTCTGATGGGGACGGGGATGAAGTGGAGGTCGCCCATGCAGATGATTCTATCGAGGTTTCCATTCTTGGCATGAACATCCGGGAAGCGAAGACCAAGAGCCAATCTCCGGAATCAGTTTGGGCCGGTGTGGCGCATTGAAGCGTCAAAAACGGGGTGAGGCTGGTCTTATCCACTGGCCTGACGGAATAGAAAGGTCCACGATCATACGTGGCACGGACGATCCTCGCGATCGGCCACAAAAAATAAAAAGCAACGATCATACGACAAGCAGATCATGTAGTCGTAGCAGGGAGACGCCCTGCCATTGTAAAACCATGAGGTGTACGCCACCGACTAACGCATCAAAAGGGGACCGATTCGGGCAATCGGCCCAAATTATTTTGTTGTCCTCACCTCGCTTGCCCTGTGTTTAGCATCGACCGACAGTGACGGAAAGCTTGGGTATGGGTTCACATCCGATGAACTGGAAGAGATTGATATTGGTCCCGGGATAAGCCACGACCAACATTTATCGCAAGAAGTTAGATCCGGTGCGAGGCCCAATGATCGCCTGTTGAACGATACCCGTGCATCGCTGGGACTACAAGTAAATGCTGGTTTAGACAGAGCATCATTGAGCATCGGCTCCCCATCGAAAAAGGATTCCGGCCATTTCAGCGAGCACGACAAATGAAGGCCGAAATTCGCGAAGTCAAGAAGGAGGTCGAGAAAATGTTGACCAAGTTAATCGGGCCATGCGGTATCTTGAATGGATTTCTAGTATAGTGCTGAGAGAAGAAGGATGGCCAATGGCGGGTCGCCATAGATTTTCGGGATCTCAACAGGCTACCCCAAAGGATGAGTATCCGATGCCGGTAGTAGACGTTAATCAACGCAGCGGTGGTCACAAGATCTTAAGTTTCATGGATGGAAATGCTGGTTACAACCAAATTTTATGGCTCGAAGACATACACAAAACTGCATTGAGTCCTGTGTTCGGTGGGTTATTCGAGTATGTGGTCATGAGGTTTGGACTAAAGAATGCCGGGCGCCACATACCGGAGGGCCATGAATTATATTTTCCACGACTGATCGGCAAGCTGGTGGAAATCTACATTGACGACGTGGTGGTCAAGTCTGCTGAGCGCAAGGGCACTTGGGCGATCTACAAGCGTCTGGACCGAACAAGAAAGTTCGGCCCGAGGATGAATCAAAGAAGTGTGCCTTGAGTAACGGCCGGTCAGTTCTGGGTTTCTTGGTCCATGAACGGGATTGAGATCGGCCTGAAGAGTAAGGAGGCGGCGAACAATGAAGCCACCCACTACAAAGAAAGAGCTGCGATCTCTCATCGGCAAGATCAACTTCACGACGATTCATCTCTAACTGTCAGGAAGGATAGAGCCGTTCATGGGGCTCGTGAAAATTAAAGTCGAGGAATTCGGCTGGGGCGAGAACAACGGGCCTTGACGAGATCAAAGAATATCGACAAAGCCTCGGTGTTATTTCCACCCGGACAAACCGTTCTACATTTACTTGTCGATGGTGACACGTCCATCGCCTCGGTGGTGGTACAAGTGCATGATGGGCTAGCGAGTCGTATTCTACATAAGCGTAAGGATGCCGGGCAGAGACGAGGTATCCAGATATCGACAAGTTGTGCCTCTGTTTGTTTTTTACATGCACCAAGCTGCGCCACATCTTGCTATCAGCCGAGGTCATCATCATATGCAAGTCGGACGTCATAAAGCACATGCTATCGGCTCCTATGTTAAAAGGCCGATTGGGCAAATGGATGTTTGCATTATCAGAGTTTGACATCCGGTATCAGCCCGCGAAAGCTGTTAAGGGACAAAGCGCCGCTGATCTTATTGCCGAGAGGATCAACACTAACATAGCAAAGCTTGTCCCATAAAAGCGTGGACTATGTTTTTCGACGGATCGGTTTGTGACGATGGCTGCGGCATAGGCATTTTGCTCGTGTCGCCTGGGGCAACATTTTCCTTCTCCATCAGGTTGTCTACCCTTTGCACCAACAACGAGGCGAGCACGAGGCAATACGCAGGGGATGGAGTTACTCCTCGAATCCGGAGCGAGGCGGTGGAAATTTTGGTGACTCGGTTGGTGATTTCCCAACTCACAGAGGAGTACAAGTGCGAGCGAGTCCCTCTTCCCATTATGGTTGCACTGCCGTGAGTTGATGGCACGATTCCGATCGTAAACTTCACCTGGATCCCGGGTCGCGAACATAGAGGCAAATGATCTTGCATGATGGCTTCGTGCTATAAAGAGGCAATGAGGGAGCCGATATTCGTCAGCCTCGAAGCCGACGATCGAGAGCCGATATCTTCAATTACTTGAAGGATTCTCGGGGGCACCTAAACGGATAAGGTACAGAGCCATGAAGTATGTGCTTATTGGGGACGAAATGTTTTACAGGACCTGGAAGGATTATTGCTCAAATGTGCCGGACAGCCGAGGCTAATCGGCTCCTACACGAGGTACATGAAGGCGCCTGTGGGACCCACCAGTCGGCTCATAAGATGAAGTGGTTGATCAGGCGATCAGGGTTTTATTGGCCTACCATGCTCGAGGACTGTTTTAAGTACTACGCATCAGCAATGAATCCCATCAGCAATGAATCCCATCATCAAGCCTTGGCCATTCCGAGGTTGGGGCATGGACATGATCGGCAAGATCAATCCTCCGTCAAGCAAGGGCCACATGTGGATCTTGGCCATCACAGATTATTTTACCAAGTGGGTGGAAGCCGTCCCTATGAAGTCAGTAAGTTCAAAAGATGTCATCGATTTCGTGAAAGAGCACGTCATTCATAGGTTTGGGATTCCCCAGACTATCACAACCGATGGAGGTTCGGTTTTTATTTCTCACGAGTTCAGAAAGTTCTGTGAGGACACAGGGATTAAGCTGATACGGTCATCTCCGTACTACGCTCAAGCAAATGGGCAAGCTGAGGCGTCCAACCAAAGTCTTATCAAGCTGATCAAGAGGAAAATCGATGAGCACCCTAGGCGTTGGCATGAGGTTTTATCAGAGGCTTTATGGGCTTATCACATGTCGTGCCATGTAGCGATAAAAACCTCTCCGTACCATCTGGTCTATGGGCAAGAAGCCGTATTGCCTTGGGAAATTACGGCTGGATCGAGACGTGTTACTTTTCAGAATGAGCTAACGGCTGAAGAATATGCAGCTTTGATGAGTGACAGTGTGGAAGACGTGACTGAGCTTAGGCTGTGGTCGCTTGAGAAAATAAAAGAGAACAAGGCTAAAGTAGCTCGTGCCTACAACAAGAAGGTGAAGCCAAAGGAGTTCCACGTTGGAGATCTGGTATGGGAAGCTGTGTTGCCCTTGGGTACTAAGGACGCAGCATATGGTAAATGGTCTCCAAATTGGCACGGGCCGTACAAGGTCGACCAAGTTTTAAGAGGGAACGCGTACATGCTTGAGCAGTTGGACGGTGAAAAATTTCGATGGCGATCAATGGCAACATCTCAAGAAGTATTTTCCAAGCATGTGGGATATGGGACAATAAAAACTTGAGGGCCGATACGTGAGATCGGCTAAGTCGATTGGCGATAAAAATATGGGGGCCGACGTTGAAAATCGGCCGAATAAAAAAAACATCGGCATAAGTTACCAACAGTTGCCAGCCCGCACATGCAAGCTACTGAGGAAATGCCTTGAGGGCGTGGAGAGCGTCAGCACGGAACTCAGTTATTTCAGCTTCGTCATCATCATCCTTGCTGGTCGATAGTTGTTCGTTCAGGGCACATTTTTCGATGGGCAATTGAGTTGGATCGCCTGCTTTGAAAAAAGAAGGACACAGTCGCCTATTTTGAAAAAGGGTCGCAGTTACCGTTCGCATCGAGAAGTGGCCGTTTTAATGTGCCTAAAGATGCGACAAATTTTCACCAACGCTCGGACGCTAAGGATGGGCATGCAATGAAACCATACGGTGTCAACATTTTGGTTTCGGAGAAGCCGATGGGTGGTCATCGGCTCTTTGCGGTTGAACTGTTGGACGAATACGTGTAGTATGATGAGAGCCGATACGGTGTCATCGACTCTTTGGCGACCTATTTTGGCTATCGGCGAAATTAGGGGCAAACAAGCAAGGAAAAGCTTTGGAACGGATTCTCATTCATTTGAAGATGATCGATTGCAAAAGGATGGTCGATTACAAAAGGAGTCCCTACTACTAATGCTATCGCTACTAAATCCTAATCGAGGCCGAGGTCGTCTGCTGCCGCCGCCCGTCCTCGCTGTCTTCGGCTGCTACCAGCGTCGTCTTCGCTGCCATCGAGGAAGCCGGTAGGCCTCCTCGTCCTCGTCTTCGCTATCGCCATTGCCGTCTTGGACCCGGCACAGAAGTACTTCACCGGCTGGTACTCCTCGGAGGAGGTGTCCTCCTCCTCCTCTTCTTCTTCCTCTTCTTCAGAGGAGTCGACGCCATCCCAGGACATGGCGTCGTCGCTGCTGTCCGCCTCCAGCTCCCCGTCGGCGAGGAACTGAAGGTTCTCTTCGCCGTCTGTCAGGGACGCATCGTCCTCTGACCAGACGGCAAAGTCCCAACCCCTCTCGTCCCACCATTGTGGGGCGAGAGTATTGTACGCCGTTGTCGGCGGGTGCTCCGGGGTTGGTTCGCGGTCACTGAGGCTATTGGAGGCGTGGGAGGACAGACCGGAGGAAGCAGAGGAGGCCATGGCGAGAAAGAGGGTTTTTTCCGGTGGAGAAAGAGGGTTTTCTGGCTACGGGAGGAAGATGGGGACTGTGAACTGTTCAGGCGGATTTAAATAAAGAGGGATAGTGAAGAAACGGTTCAATGCCATAGCAGTTTCCCAGATTGTGCTGCCAAAATCGTCAAATCATGCACTGCGGAGGAGTTGAGAAGACAGGGCATCATGATGAAGGGGTAGCGTGACGATCCTGTTCTGCCACGCGTTCTGACGTACGCGTAACCCGATAGAAAAAAAAGGGGGGAAAACCCAGGAAGAAAAACACATAGAGTGGTTTTGGAATTATCATTGCCAAAACCAGGGGGGCATGTGTTATCGCCATATTTTGGCCTACGAAGGGGATGGGCCGCGATCAAGATGGGCTTGGAGGATACATTATTCAACGTGTTGTTGGATCGGCCTAGTGCGTAGATTTGGGCTGAATTGCCCGTGTATCTTGTATCTTAGTAGGATTCGTATTTGTTTAGGTTCCGTTTATGTTTAGATAAAGATAGAGTTGTAGAGTTATTCCAAAAGTAGAGAGTCTCCGGACTATAAATATGTACCTAGGGTTATTGAAAGAAGAAGACAATCACGTTCACAAACACAATCTCGGGCCATCGCCACCCTTGTTTCTAGGGTTTTCTCGGGTAAGTGTCTTGCCTAGATCGCATCTTGCGATCTAGGCGATATTACTATCGTTATCCGGTGTTACTCGTCGAAGCCTTGTTGATGGCGAGTAACACCTTTACTACAGATTTGTTAGAGCTAGCATCGATACTTTTACTATGATTGCTTATTTATGCTACCTCTAGCTATCTCGCCTTTTGCACCTTCTCCGTGTGAAGGTGGCATCTTGCTTGATTTCGGTCGATTTGATCTGTTATAGTTGTGCCTTGTTCATCAAGGTTTAGTTTAATATCTACGTGATTAGGCCTCACAAACGGGTTGAACGATCCGTGTACGTAAGGTATGGTTTATTGATCTTAGAGGGACGTTAGGAATTGACGTTATGTTGGTTTTAGGCCTTCTCTAGGATCAGTTTTCTACTATTTTTCAGATCTATTAGGCTCAACTACGCGTGGGACGTTCCGGTTGCGTGGTGAAAACACCAAACTATCGTAGATCAATTTAGCTTGTAGTAATCAAGCAAAACCCCATGTTATCATAGATCCAACGCAGAGCCATGGGGATAATCGGCTCTGAAAGCCGATTTACAGGGAAACCTGGGAGCCGATCACGGCTCGAATTTTACGATACTTGTTTACCGTGACAGAAACCAATCGAGCAATCCATCACCTTCGACCAGGTATAGGTCGTGGCATCTCGAACCAAGACAGGACGCGTGCGTGCCGGAAGATTTGCGGGCCGTTGACCGAGGGACCAGGGCCCACCAGCCGCTCTGGGAGCCTCCCGGCTCTTCGTGTTGCTCGTCGCTGCCCGCCGGTGAGTTTTGACAGGCAACAGATAGTTTTTACCGCGAACAGTTTGTGTTTGAAATTTGAAAAAAAATGCCACGTCCCAGGCTGGAAAAATGGGTCACTTCGCGCTGGGTGCAGCTGGCCGGACCCCTGCTCAAATCGACCGCGGCCCGACACAAACGGACAAAAACGAACCATTTAGATCGATTGGATAGATCGGCCTGGTGCAGATGCCCTTAACCATACATCACACAAAACTTCATATCTATACTATTTATAGTGTTGAATATAAATACGGTTTTTCTAGACTCAGACCGGTCTGAGATTGGCAAAACCCGGCGGGCCGCCAGGAGCCATCGATCTCGCATCGAACGGTTTCGAACAACATTGCGCGGGCCGCGCGGTTGGTTGCCCTCTATCAATGCAGCACACCTGGGGCCCTTTTCCCTATTCATCTGGGGCCCCACTCGCCATCCTCTCCACCCCTCCCACTCCCCCTCCCACTTCTCCCGACCGTTTTGGGAATCGTGGTGCCCTCTCTCCTTTTCTTCTCCTCCGACGATTTGAAGGCGAATACTGCAGTTACAGTCGGTTGCTCGTCCATTCTGCTCGCCATTGTCGTCACCGACGCGTCTACTTCCTCCAGGTGTGCTTGCAAGTTCTCTTCTCCTCCTCCAGTTTCTCTCCTCCGCTACTCCCACCCTTGTCCTCTGTCATTCTCTGTTTTCCGGCAGTTCCATTTCGTCGGGTTTGTGGTTAGGGTTGATTCCTGTAGGTCCTGCGGATTAAGTTCGTGTGTAAGTTCTATTGCGTGCATTTTTCTCCTGTAATTTTGTCTGGATCCTGCATGCATAGGGTTTGAAATGCTGCCTCTGATCCCTTTTTGAGTAATGTTGCCTTGTCAGATCTGCTGCATTTTGCTATAGTTTTGATGTTCAGATGATGTGATCATGTGTGTTTTCCCCCCATTGCCTAATGGGGATTTTGAACATTTTGGCTGATAACAACAAATCTATGCATTGGTAAAAACTGTTGTATGTATGGATAACAGTGGGATATGATCCCTTGATAACCTCAAAAATATGCATGGGTAACATTGGACAGGATCTGTTGATAACAGAAGTACTAAAGTGTTATGTGCTAAATATTTTAATCATGTGTTTTTTGAGCAAAATGCATGATAATGTGTGTGTTTTGACATGGATAACTAGCGTTATGTTGGTATGATAATATCATGGTTTAATGGGGATTTTGAATATTTTGGCTGATAACAACAGATCTATGCATGGGTTACAACTATTGTATGTATGGGTAACAGTGGAATATGATCCCTTGATAACCTCAAAAATATGTATGTGTAACATTGGGCAGGATCTGTTGATAACAGAAGTACTAAAGTGTTATGTGCTAATTTTTTTAATCATGTGTATTTTTGAGAAAAATGCATGATAATGTGTGTGTTTTGACATGGATAACTAGTGTTATGTTGGTATGATAATATCATGGTCTAATGGGAATTTTAAACATTTTGGCTGATACAACAGATCTAGGCATGGGTAACAACTGATGTATGTATGGGTAACAGTGGGATATGATCCCTTGATAACCTCAAAAATATGCATGGGTAACATTGGACAGGATCTGTTGATAACAGAAGTACTAAAGTGTTATTAGCTAAATTTTTGAATCATGTGTATTTTGAGCAAAATGCATGATAATGTGTGTGTATTGACATGGATAACTAGTGTTATGTTGGTATGATAACATCATGGTCTAATGGGGATTCTAAACATTATTCCTTGATAACAACAGATATAGCCATGGGTAACAACTGATGTATCTATGAGTTACAGTGGTATATGATCCCTTGATAACATCAAAAATGTGCATGGATAACATTGGACAGGATATGTTGATAACAACAGTTGTAAACTATTATGTGGTAAATTTTTTATTCATGTCTATTTTTGAGCAAAATGCATGATAATGTGTGTGTTTTGACATGGATAACTAGTGTTATGTTGGTACGATAACATTAGCTTATTATCATGGGTAATTTGTGTTCTGTTTGCATGATAACATTAGGTTATTATGATTGATAACTTATGTACTGATGGTATTGTTTTATTTTTTCTATGAATTCTTATGTATCATTATGGTTTAGTTTTATATTTATTTTTTCATTTTAAATTGTTTGTAGTTGCCACGATGCAGAGGAAATGGAAGGCTGCTGATAATGTTGTTGAGGGTGAAAAATAACCTGCCCGTAAACGTAACAGGGCATCTCCTTCTGCCGTGACCGGTTTACTGGATTTTCTATCGAATGATCAGAAGGCAGCAACTGAATCAATGGAGTTTGATAGTTTGTTAGATATCAAGTTTTCATCACTGCACGACGCAGTTATGACTTGGTTTGCTAGTTTATATGACAAGCATACACGTGAATTTGTTGTGCCGGGTCGAGGAAGGATACCCCTCAACGAGGATAGTGTATTCAGATGTTTGGGTTTGCCACTTGGTGAAGAGCCGGTTCCTTATTATGCTAATGCAGAAATTCAGGGTGCTCTTGCCCCTGCTCTTTTTTCTGATGATTCTGGCACACCTTTGATAACTCGAGTTTTCGAATGTTGAAGGATATGACTTCATCTGGAGATGAGTTCAAGCAAGTATATGTGATGTACATTGTGTCTACACTTTTATCACCCATCACCCGGAACCATGTTTGCCATAAGTGCTACCCTATCATGGTAAGTTTTGGGTGTAATGTCTGTTCATTTTCAATATATGAGTTTGACTAGTAACTTATATGTTTTTGTGTTGATAACTTTCTGTTTGTTGTGATGATAACCTGTGTGTTATAGGGGTGTTTACATTTTTTTATGCTTCTGTGGTGGTGTGTAATATATGTGCAGGTTTTGATGTTATGTTGATAGCTTCTTTTTTATTCTATAATTTTAGCACAACATTGGAAATGTGTCCAAATTCCAGTAGTGCAAGTTTGTTGCTGACCAGCTGCATGAGGAGCTTTCTAGTGGTAGTCATACGCAAGCTTGCCTTTTTCTGTTGCAGGTACACGTTGTTGTTTTTATTGTGTGAATAATACTTTCTATATTGAAATTTGTTTTATATTTTAGTTAATGTACTTATTGTATTCCTTGTCTGTTTTTTAATTTGTTTTCTCTGTAGCTGCTTTATGTTGACTCACTAGATGTTAGTGGTTTGGATATTGATTTGCCGGAAGGGCGTTATGCTGTGAACATATGGTTAAGAGAGTTAATTGATGAATTGTTGATTGCTGATCTGCATAATGATGGGAATGCATATGGAAAGCTTGAGGTGTGTAATATATTTTTTAGCATTTGTGTTTTTATGTTGTTGATAACTTTTTATGTTTAACTGTTGGTAACATGTTGTATGTCTGTTTGATTACATTGAGTATAAATAGTGGGTAACTTATGTGTTTATTGAGTGGTAACATGTAGGTTATCATGTGATTAAGTTGGGTAATATGTAGAAAACTGGTTGATCACATTTGCTAATTCTGTACCTGTTTCTTTGTGCAGTTGAAGCCTCAGTATGGCATGAGCTTTGGTCTTTTTGGTGGCGTGCAAGGGTTTAACAAATGGTTTGACACTTGTGCAAACCCTAGTTGTTCAAATGAGGTGATATTTTTAGCATTTTGAAATTGTACTTATATTTTTATTGTCATGTTACTTTTTTTTGCTTCTTGTTTTGGTAATGTTCTTGTTGTTTCCTTTCTTTTTATTTGTGCAGCAAAAGTCGCAGATAGCAAATCTTGTTGGCAGTTTTGCATCCGGTATTTTTGGGTTAATGATTAACCTTGTGCAAGGCTTGACGACGGTGCAAGGCAATGCTGGTGTTGAAATGGCGAAACAGTTTAGTACCCAGTTTGGTGGTCAACTTGCAACGCAACCCATTGGAGGAATATTCATGGGTGGAGCTAGCTCAAGTGGTGCTCGTGGTGGTAGCTCAGGTGGTGCCCGTGGTGCTACCTCAAGTGATGTCCGTGGAGCTAGGCTTACTCATTCTATCACTCGTGGAAGGAATTTTCCACGCACTAATGAAGTCTTGTATCCTATTCTTCCTAGTGATAATACAATTCTGAGGGATTCAGACAGCAACAGTTCTGACAGCAGTGGAGATGATGATGCTGAACGTTTTGTCCGTGCTGACAGGAAGGGTAAGGGTGTTGTTGGTGGTCGTGCTGGTGGTTCTTCCAATCTCCAGCTATCTTTGACTTTCCCGGATTCTAATGAAGAGCACAATAATAGTCCAAGAGAAAGATCACCTGATGATCGTCATATGTCACCACCGGAAGCTAGGTCACCTGTTGTGGATCCTGTGTCACCTGTAAACCGGGTGACTGATACTCCTATTGTGGAAAAAACCCCTATTCGTGTGTATGAAAGGTCTAGGAAGAAGAAGTCATGTCCGGTTGAGGATGTTGATAATGTGATCAATTCGCGTACTGTTGAAGATATTGATAATGAGATCAAGTCTATTGTCTGCAAAGATTTGGGCCTTACTCCTGCCATGATGCGGGCTGCTGTTTCAGATAGGTATGAGTGGGCATAATTATTTATCTCAGTCATTGGATAACTTTACTACCTTAGTGTTGATAACTGTATCATTTTCATCTGATAACTTGTTTTAGTTAATGTGGGTAACCTTTCCGTTTTATGTTGATAACTGTATATTGATAACTGTATCATTTGTTATCCGATAATTTTTTATGTTTATTATGATAACTGTATCATTTTTCATCTGATAACTTCTTTATGTTTATACTGATAACTGTAGCATTTCTCTCATGATAACTTCTTTATGTTATTGTTGATAACTGTAGCATTTTTCACATGATAACTTCTTTATGTTAGTGTTTATAACTGTAGCATTTCTCACTGGATAACTGTAGTATATTTCATCTGATAACTTGTTTCCGTTCATGTTGGTAACTTTTCAGTTTTTTTGTTTATTATGTTCTGATTTTTTGTTTTTTGTTGGCAATTATTTATTACAGCAAGAAATTACCGAAGAAGGCATCGGTGCCTGCATCAAGGTCTTCACCACGGTTGGCAAAACAACGTTCTGCAGATGAAGGCACATCTGTTATAGATGTTGATGCATCCTCTCCTATTCCTTCGCCTAGTCGTGTTGAAGGACATTCTAATGTTGTTGCAACTCCTGATGTTGTGGATGCGCCTGTTTTGAATGTTGAAGCTGGTGGAGAAACATGTGGCAATGGTGGTGCTTCTGAAGAAGTTGCTGTGACGAGTGCACCTGCTACAGTTGTAGTAGGATTATCTGTTGATGTGGAAATGGATGTATCTGAACCAGTCTCGGGAGCTGCAGTGATTATGCATACCATTGATCAGCCTGTTAGCAGCAACTTTGTAAATATCATGGCAAACGAGACGGAGAACATCACGGAAGTTGCTGATGCCACTAGAGAGGCCCCTAATGTTGATGCCAATGTTGATGATGCCCCTCAAGTTGATGCCAATGTTGATGCAGGTGTAGCTGGTTTTGTTTATCCTGATGGTGTTGTTCTTGTTCCTACGTCATCACTGTTCACCAACATTGATGTTGCTGCAAGTCCTGTTGTTTTCTCGCTTGGAGATCCATCAACCCAGGGTGAGAGTGAAAAGTGTTGGAATTATGCCCTAGAGGCAATAATAAAGATGTTATTATTATAATTCTTGTTCATGATAATGTTTATATTCCATGCTAGAATTGTATTAAGCGTAAACTTTAATACTTGTGTGGTTTGTGAACAACACCGTGTCCCTAGTACGCCTCTATGGACTAGCTCATTGATTAATGATGGTTAAGGTTTCCTAACCATGGACATGAGTTGTCGATTAATAATGATATCATATCATTGGGAGAATGATGTGATGGACAGACCCAAACTAAGCGAAGCAATTAGATCGTGTCATCGTGTTCATCTTTGAGAAGCTTTTCCTATGTCAAATATTGTATTCCTTAGACCATGAGATAATACAACTCCCTGGTATCGGAAGAAAGCTTTGAGGTCATCAAACGTCATCCTATGAGAGGGTGATCATAAAGGTGTCTCTCAGGTGATCGGAAAGTATCTGTTGGGTTGTATGTATCGAGATGGGATTTGTCCCTCCCAAGTCGGAGAGATATACTTGGCCCACTCGTGTCGATATCAACACCGCTTGCAAGCATGTGGTTAAGGAGTTAATCACAAAGTGATATCGGATTACGAGTAAAGTACTTGCTGTGAACGAGATTGAACTAGGTATGACGATGCGACGATCAAATCTCGCAAGTAAAATATCGCGAGACGAAGGGAATATATATATGGGATTGATTGAATCACGGCATCGTGGTTCATCCGATATGATCATCGATGAATGTGTGGAGTCAATATGGGTTTCGACCCTCTGTTGATTATTGATAGAAGATCATGTCGCATATTCTCGAACCGAAGGGTCACACACTTAACGTGTCTCGACGCTAGGATAGATTGGATAATTGGTTTATTAGTTTTTGTTGAGTCTCGGATGGGATCCGGGACATCACGAGAGTTCGGAATGGTCCGAGAATAAGATTCATATAAGGCGGCAGTTTCGGAGTTGAATTGTTCCGGGTTAATCGGTATTGTCAGGAAGCTTCTAGAACCTTCGGAAGGGACCAACGTGGCCCCACCTTCCGGGAGGGGGCATGGGCCTATGAGGGAGTGCCCTGTCCGCATTGGGCCAGGGGCACAAGGCCCCATAGGGCCCAGCCGGCCAAACAAGGGATAAACCCTAGTTGGAGCTTCTAGAGGGGGGGGGGGGGGGTCCTTGCCCCCCACTCCTCCCTCCTTGGCCGCCGGCCTTGGGCTTGGGGGAGGGGTTAGGGCTGGCGCCCACCCCTCTATATATAGAGGGCTGGGGCGCACCCCCCCACACCTTCCCCTCAAGCCTAGTCGCCCTGCTGCCCTCCTCTCTCTCTCCCTCCCGACTGCGTTTAGGCGAAGCCCTGCTGCAGAACCTCTCCACCAATTGCACCGCGCCATCGCGTTGTAGATCCAATCCATATCTCCACCATACTTGCTGGACCGAGGAAGGAGGAGACGTCGAGGTGCTGCACGTGTGCATCTCACGGAGGCATCGCCACTTGCGGTGCTAGATCGGATCGGATCGCGAGGAGGAGAAGCGAGTACGACTACATCACCCACGTTCTGACGAACGTTCCGCTGTGCGAATCTTCAAGGGTATGAAGATCTAATCCAATCTCTCTCGTTGTTTGCATCTCCTAGATTAGATCTTGGCTTCCCTCTGTTCACATCCGTAGAAAATTTTGATTTACTATGCTGCGAAACCCTTCAGTGGTATCAGAGCTAGATCTATGCGTAGATGTGTTTCACGAGTAGAACGCAACATGGTTGTTGCGGGCGTTGATGTTTTCTGTTGCAAGCCTCTTGTTTGTGTTCTTCTTATGACGCGGGATAGTGAGATTGAAGCGGTCCAGGCCAACCTTCTGACGTCGTCATCGCGACGTAGACTCCGCACTTGACGTGTGGCTTGTTCCACACATGCGGTGGTGGATGCCGTTCTCTCACTATAGTTGTCATGGGATTTACACCGGAGTTTGGCAACCATAATATCACCGTTGTGGCTTTCCGTAGGTAAGAATCGTTCTTAGCATGCTACTCCCATAAGCCACGTAAAACATGCAACAACAAAGTAGAGGCGTCTAACTTGTTTTTGCAGGGAGTGTTTTCTGCGATATGGTATGGCCCAAGATGTGATGTGTATATTGTATGCGATGATCATGTTTTGTAATGTTTCACGACTTTCATGTCGATGAGTACACAACCGGCAGGAGCCATATGGTTGTCTTTATAATTGTGTATGACCTGTGTGTCAACTTCTTATACGCCATGTAATAGTTTCACTTTATCGCTAAGTAGTTAGAAATAGTTGTAGTTGCTATTCGTGGTGGAGGCAATCATAGTGGAGTGATGGAGATCATGCTTAACGCACAAGATGGAGATCATTGCGCGAAGATTGGCTATACCATGTCACATAAAGTTATATGCATGTGATGTTTATCCTTTTATGTATCTTATTATGCTTAGATCGCGACGGTAGCATTATAAGATGATTCCTCACTTAAAGATCAAGATAAAACCGTGTTCTCCCCAAGTATGCACCGTTGCGAAAGTTAAATCGTGTCCAAGCATCACGTGATGATCGGGTGCTATAGACTCTCGTTCACATACAACGGGTGCAAGCCGATTTACTGCACGGAAATACTTGGGTCTAACTTGACGAGCCTAGCATGTACAGACATGGCCTCGGAACACATGAACTGAAAGGTTAAGCATGAGTCATATGAACGATATGATCGACACTTCGTTGTCCACCATTGAAACCACATCTCTTCTCGTGAAGATCGGATTAGGTGTGGTGAATTTGGATCGTGTTCACTAAACAACTTGAGGGATGTTGAATTTAATGGGAGTTCATCTAGTAATTTGATTAAAAGTTGAACTAGTTATCATGAACATATTCTAATTTGTACTTGCAAATATTGTAGATCAAATGGCTAAGTCCAACTTCAACTTCAACGTTTTTGCTGAGAAGGAAAAGCTTAAAAATAATGGGTCTAACTTTACCAACTGGTTCCGCAATCTGAGAATCATTCTCTCTGGCGGTCAACAGGACTATGTCCTTGAAAGTGCGTTAGGTGACGCCCTACTTCCGGCGGTGATGAGAAAGCTGTCATCGATCGGCGCAAAGATGATTATGGTGTGATTAAGAGCACCATGTTGTTTGCTATGGAATCGGACCTTCAAAATCGTTTTGAAGACTATCCCGGGCCCTTTGAGATTCTCGAGGAGCTGAAAACCATGTTTCAGACTCAGGCCCGTTCTGAGAGATATGAGATCTCTGAGAAGTTCTTTAACTGCAAGATGGAGGAAGGGAGTTCAGTTAGTGAGCACGCCATTAAGATGTCGGGCTACACTCAACGCCTTGAGCAACTGGACTGCAAGATTCCAGAGGAGCTCAAGATTGACAGGGTTCTGCAATCACTCCCTCCTAGCTACAAAAGTTTTGTAGTGACTCACAATAAGATTGGTTCCACTGATACGATTAACGAGATCTTCGCAAAGCTGAAGGCTGCGGAGGTGGACATCAAAAAGGATAATCATGTGTTGATGGTCAACAAGCCCCCCACCTTCAAGAAAGTTAAGGGTGCAAAGAAGCCCTTCAAGAAAGGCGGCGGCAAGCGCGTTGCCCCTGCTGAGAAGAAGCTCAGGTCTGGTCCTAAGCCGGACACTGAGTGCTTCTATTGCAAGGTCAAGGGTCCTTTGGGCAACTGTCCAAAGTACTTAGCGGACAAGAAGGTGGCACCATCAAAGGTACATTTGATATACATGTTATTGATGTTTTCCTTACTAGCCCTCGTTGTAGTGCACGGGTATTTGATCTTGGTTGCCGCTAATATTTGTAACTCGAAGCAGAGCTACGGAATGAGACGGCGGCTTGCGAGGATGAGGTGACGATGCTTGGCGTTAAGCAGATCAAGAGTTGATGTGATGGCGTCGACACACTCTACTTAGTTTTACCTTGGGATTAGTTTTAAACCTCAATAAATGTTATTATGTACTGCGTTGAGCATGAACATTATTTCTGGATCTTGTTTATTGCAAGACGGTTATTCATTTAAATCGGAGAATAATGGTTGTTCTATTTATATGAGTAACATCTTTTATGGTCATGCACCTATTGTGAATGGTTTATTTCTTCTAAATCTCGAAAGGGATGAAACACACATCCATAACATTGAGGCTAAGAGATGCAAAGTAGATAGTGATAATACTACTTATTTGTGGCACTATCGTCTAGGTCATATTGGTGTAAAGCGCATGAAGAAACTCCATTCTGATGGACTTTTGGAGTCTCTTGATTTTGAATCATTTGACACATGCGAACCATGCCTCATGGGCAAGATGATCAACCCCGTTCTCCGGTATGATGGAGCGAGCAACGGACTTGTTGGAAATCATACATACCGATGTATGCGGACCGATGAGTTTTCGACGCGCAGTGGATATCGCTATTTTCTCACTTTTACCGATGACTTAAGTAGATATGGGTATATCTATTTAATGAAACATAAATCTGAAACATTTGAAAAGTTCAAGGAATTTCAGAATGAAGTGGAGAACCATCGTAACAGAAAGATTAAGTTTCTACGATCCGATCGTGGAGGTGAATATTTGAGTTATGATTTTCTCACGCATCTCAAAGCAAGCGGAATAGTTTCGTAACTCACGCCACCCGGAACACCACAGCGCAATGGTGTGTATGAACGCCGGAATCGAACCCTATTAGATATGGTTCGATCAATGATGTCTCTTACTGATTTGCCGTTATCATTTTGGGGTTATGCATTAGAAACCGCTGCATTCACTTTAAATAGGGCTCCATCTAAATCCGTTGAGACGGCACCGTATGAACTGTGGTTTGGTGCTAAACCTAAGTTGTCGTTTCTTAAAGTTTGGGGAGGCAAAGCTTACGTCAAGAAGTTGATGTCGGACAAGCTCGAACCCAAAGCGGAGAAATGCGTCTTCATAGGATACCCTAAGGAAACTATTGGGTATACCTTCTATCACAGAACCGAAGGCAAAGTGTTTGTCGCAAAGAACGGTTCCTTTCTTGAGAAGGAGTTTCTCTCGAAAGAAGTGAGTGGGAGGAAAGTAGAGCTAGACGAGGTTATTGAACCTTCTCTTGAGTTGGAGAGTAGCGCAACACCTGAAATTGTTCCAGTGCTGCCTGCACCAACAATAGAGGAAGCTAATGACAAGGATCATGAAGCTTCGGACGATCTTTGCTCTTGAACGTCGCAGTCGACAAGGTCGTGCCCCTCCCGAGTGGTGCGAAACCCTGTCTTGGCTATCTTGTTAGTAGAAGCGGTGAACCTCGAACTATGAGGAAGCGATGATGAGCCAGACTCAGAAATGGCTAGAAGCCATGAAATCGGCCAGGATCCATGAGCGAAAACCAAGTATGGACTTTGGTGGACCCTCCTAGCGACCGAAAGGCCGTTGAGTGCAAATGGATCTTCAAGAAGAAAACGGACGCGGATGGTAATGTTACCGTCTATAAAGCACGGCTTGTCGCGAAAGGTTTTCGATAAGTTCAAGGTGTTGACTATGATGAGACTTTCTCTCCCGTAGCGATGTTTAAGTCCATTCGGATTTTATTAGCAATTGCTGCGTTTCATGATTTTGAAATATGGCAGATGGATGTCAAGACTGCGTTCCTCGATGGCAACATTGATGAAGAGTTGTATATGATGCAACCGAAGGTTTTGTCGATCCTAAGGATGCGGATAAAGTATGCAAACTTCAGCGTTCGATTTATGTACTGAAGCAAGCATCTCGGAGTTGGAACCTTCGTTTTGATCAAGTGATCAAGAGATTTGGATTTGTTCCAAATTTCTACGAAGCTTGCATCTACAAGAAAGTGAGTGGGAGCTCGGTGACATTTCTAGTACTATATGTGGGAGCTTGGAAATGACATTAACATGCTTAACGATGTGAAGAGTTATTTGAACAAGTGTTTTTCAATGAAAGAACTAGGTGAAGCTGCTTATATATCGGGCATCAAAATCTATAGAGATAGACAAAGACGCCTGATAGCTTTAAGCCAGAGTACATACCTAGACAAAGTTCTGAAAAGGTTCAGAATGGATAAGGCAAAGAAAGGTTCAGTGCCTATGTTGTCAGGTAAGATATTGAGCAAGGCTCAGTGTCCAGTTACGGTAAATGATAGGGAAGCTATGAGCAAAGTGCCTTATGCCTCGGCCATAGGTTCTATCATGTATGCCATGCTGTGTACTAGACCGGATGTGTCCAATGCTCTTAGTTTGACGAGCAGATATCAAAGTGATCCAGGTGGAACCTTTGGACAGTAAGAACATCCTAAAGTACCTAAATAGGACTAAAGAAATGTTCTTAGTCTATGGGGGTGATGAATAGCTCGTCGTAAAAGGTTACGTCGACGCTAGTTTCGACACCGACAAGGATGATTCTAAATCTCAGACAGGATACGTGTATATTTTGAATGGAGGAGCTGTGAGCTGGAGAAGCTGCAAGCAAAGCGTGATCGCGAGATCTACAGTAGAAGCGGAATACATGGCTGCTGCAGAAGCGTCAAGTGAAGGAGTTTGGATTAGGAACTTCATCACTGAGCTTGGCGTGGTTCAAGTGTATTGGACCCACTGGAGATATTGTGTGAAAACACTGGCGCCATAGCACTCTCTAAGGAACCAAGATATCATCCAAAGACCAAGCATATCAACCGCAAGTTTCATATAATCCGAGATTATACAGTAGAGAGATCTGAAGATTAGCAAAATACATACAGATCTGAATGTCGTAGATCCATTGACTAAACCTCTTCGACGTGTAAAACATGATTAGCACCTCAGTGCCATGGGTGTGAGATTGTTGCCAAATGTAAACTAGATTATTGACTCTAGTGCAAGTGGGAGACTGTTGGAATTATACCCTAGAGGCAATAATAAAGATGTTATTATTATAATTCTTGTTCATGATAATGTTTATATTCCATGCTAGAATTGTATTAAGCGGAAACTTTAATACTTGTGTGGTTTGTGAACAACACCGTGTCCCTAGTACGCCTCTATGGACTAGCTCATTAATTAATGATGGTTAAGGTTTCCTAACCATGGACATGAGTTGTCGATTAATAATGAGATCATATCATTGGGAGAATGATGTGATGGACAGACCCAAACTAAGCGAAGCAATTAGATCGTGTCATTGTGTTTATCTTTGCGAAGCTTTTCCTATGTCAAATATTGTATTCCTTAGACCATGAGATAATACAACTCCTTGGTATCGGAAGAAAGCTTTGAGGTCATCAAACGTCATCCTATGAGAGGGTGATCATAAAGGTGTCTCTCAGGTGATCGGAAAGTATCTGTTGGGTTGTATGTATCGAGATGGGATTTTTCCCTCCCAAGTCGGAGAGATATACTTCGAGCCCACTCGGTAATCGATATCAACACCGCTTGCAAGCATGTGGTTAAGGAGTTAATCACAAAGTGATATCGGATTATGGAACGAGTAAAGTACTTGCTGTGAACGATATTGAACTAGGTATGACGGTACCGACGATCAAATCTTGGGCAAGTAAAATATCGCGAGACGAAGGGAATATATATATATGGGATTGATTGAATCCTGGCATCGCGGTTCATCCGATATGATCATCGATGAATGTTTGGGAGTCAATATGGGTTTCCAGACCCTGCTATTGATTATTGATAGAAGATCATGTCTGCATATTCTCGAACCCGAAGGGTCACACACTTAACGTGTCTCGACGCTAGGATAGATTGGATAATTGGTTTATGAGTTTTTTGTTCAGAGTCTCGGATGGGATCCGGGACATCACGAGAGGTTCTGGAATGGTCCGGAGAATAAGATTCATATAAGGCAGTGCAGTTTTTGGAGTTCGGAATTGTTCCGGGTTAATCGGTATTGTACCGGAAGCTTCTAGAACCTTCCGGAAGGGGACCAACATGGCCCCACCTTCCGGGAGGGGGCATGGGCCTATGAGGGAGTTCCCTGGCCGCATTGGGCCAGGGGCACAAGGCCCCATAGGGCCCAACCGGCCAAACAAGGGATAAACCCTAGTTGGAGCTTCTAGAAGGGGGGGGTTTCCTTGCCCCCCACTCCTCCCTCCCTGGCCGCCGGCCTTGGGCTTGGGGGAGGGGTTAGGGCTGGGGAGCACCACCCCCCCACACCTTCCCCTCAAGCCTAGTCGCCCTGCTTCCCTCCTCTCTCTCTCCCTCCCGACTGCGTTTAGGCGAAGCCCTGCTGCAGAAACTCTCCACCAATTGTGCACCGTCGTTGTAGATCCAATCCATCTCTCCACCATACTTGCTGGACCGAGGAAGGAGGAGACGTCGAGGTGCTGCACGTGTGCATCTCACGGAGGCATCGCCACTTGCGGTGCTAGATCGGATCGGATCGCGAGGAGGATAAGCGAGTACGACTACATCACCCACGTTCCGACGAACGTTCCGATGTGCGAATCTTCAAGGGTATGAAGATCTAATCCAATCTCTCTCGTTGTTTGCATCTCCTAGATTAGATCTTGGCTTCCCTCTGTTCGCATCCGTAGAAAATTTTGATTTACTATGTTGCGAAACCCTTCAAAAAGGAGCCTTCTGTCTTGGATGATAGTACCCAAGAAGATGTACAACCTGTTTTATCTGCTCCTTTGGTTCCTGCGTCTAGTCTTTTGACCCCCCCTGTTAGGAAGCAGTCCAGTGTGCTCGAGACATCTGCTGGTCCTTCGAGTGGTGATGGAAGTTCTGAAGCTGAAGTCACTGTTATCAAGAAAGAAAAATTGGTTGCTCATGATTGAAAGCTGAGTCTTGCTGCTGGGATACCATTCCATGTTTATAGGGATGTTGTGTCGTATTCTGTGCCTGATTGTGACCCTCCTGTTTCTCCTACTGCTGGTGCTCGTGTAGAGCCTGCTCGTACTGTTGGTGTCTCTGTGCAGCCTGCTGCTACTGCTAGTGCACCTGCACAGCCTGCTCCTGCTCAGCCCGATCTTCGTATTGTTGCACAAGGTGATTCTAGTGTTGTCCTTGTTTCTCATCACATTTCTGCTGATCCAAGTGATTTATTCCATGTTTTTGAAGCAGAAGATGTTCTTCCTTTGTCTTGGGCACCTTCTCCCAGCAGTGGTACACACTTTCACCCTGATAACTTTATATATATATGCCCTGGATCAATTTTATATATTAGTACTGATAACTGTGTCTTATTTATGTTGGTAAGCTACACTGTTTTTTGTTTTTCAAAGTTTTAAAATGCTTGCAACTTTATTATATATTTGTCTTATATGATTTTTTTGTAATGTAAAACTTTATTCTCTTAATTATGATTTATTTCATAGTGTATGATGTGTCTTTATCATATTGTGCATTTTTGGTTTGTACTAATAACTTTATTTATATGCCCTTGATCACTTTTATATACCAGTGATGATAACTTTAGCTTATTTATGTTGGTAACCTACACTGTTTTTATGCTGATAACTTTTCGTAACAGATTATATGATATTAACAATTTGTTTTGTTTTGTCCCTTTTTCTTCTTGTCTTTCTTTTGGGACATATTCTATGCAGTTGTTAACTTATTGAACTTATCGAAAACGGATGGTGATAAAAATGAGGGTGCAGACAGATCTAGTTAAATGTCCCTTTTCGATGAGAAAATTGAAGATCATCGTTGCGATGGCTGTTTTGGGGCTTAGGTTTCAAACTTGAAGATCATGATTCGTTTTCATGGCTATTTGGATCTGTTTTATGACAGTCGTAGTTAAAATTAGGTTTCAACTTATGAGAACTTTTATTTTGTGATATGTCGTTATTGGAACAATTTGTGCTGTAATTTGTATGACTCTATGTTTGTGTGATGTAATTAAACTACCTTTTATTGTTTTATATATGTTATGTTTTTTAAAATTTTCTTTATGGTGATAAACATGTGGTTTTCTTTCTTTTTCCACGTGGGTTCTGCCATTTCTATCCTTTTTCATTTGGACATTTCCTTTGTCCATTATTTATTCTTTTTGTAGTGTATCAACAAAAAGTTGATTGTAATTGCAAAAAGCCGGTAAATGATAAAAATGTAGTTATTTATCTTGATGATCTAAACAGTTAAACCAGACTAGTTGTTCCGTTCCAAGTATCTAAACAAAATTGTTTAGTTACTATTTATGTATTTGAATGTATATTTTTTATGAGCTGTACTATTTTTTTGTTTTGTTGTAGTTGTTCCTAATTATTCTGCTCCTGGTATCAGTTCTGATCTTCCAGTTGCTGGTAGTGTTACACCTGCGACGCGGCTGCGTACTGTTAGACTTATTCATCCTGCCAAGTATCTTCTTCCTCTGTTTTCCTATATTAAGACATTTGCAGAAGAAGATGCATTGTATTCTTTGTGGGTAACGTTTAAATGCTACTATTGGTCACTTCTAATGTTTCATGCTTGATAACTTGACTTTATATGTTATCTGGTTGATAAGTTGTAGTATTACTGGTGGATCACTTGTAGTATTTTAGTGGATAACTCTTAGTTTAACCGTGGATAACTTGGACCTTTTCTTTGTTGTTAGTTGTTTACTAACCTGTATTACTACTTGTGTATCATTTTATTCTTCTAGTTGCTGAACTTTATGGTTTTTATTGTGGATCATTTTTAATATTTAGGGTTGATAACTTTACCTTTTTATTTGTACATCGATGATAAGTTGTACTAATACTGTTTGGTTAGTACTAGTTTTGTTTGGTAACTCTTTTGTTGTTATTTTAGTGAATAAGTTGAACTTTTTTTGTACTCGTTTGAAAACTTGTATTACTACAGGTTGATTACTTGCACTGTTTGTTGGTGATAACTACTGGTTTTCATATTGGATAACTTGTATTCTAATCATTAATTGTTTTTTGCAGCACATCAATTTGTAACATTGATCCAATGTGAGTGACAACTAGTGATTTTGCTGAAAGTGTGATGCCATATGGCGAGCTTTCCAACAATATGTGTGATCTTACTATTTCTGCAATGCAAGATAATTTCCCATCCAACAAGATAATTTTTCCTTATATCGTTACTAAATATCTGTTGGAGGGAAGATTCATTCCAAATCTTGTTCGGAGGTCGTTCAGGAGAGATGATAACTATAAACTGAGCCACAAACATATGGTATGCTGTCTAATTTGATTTTTTTTATTTTTATAGTATGCAGTTGATAAGTCTAGGCATAGTGTATGATAACCATTGCTTATGTTGTGTTGATAACTCTTTCATTTCTGTCTGGATAACCACTGTTTTTTTACACGTGCATTTACTTATCTTATGTTCATTTTTTTCTGTAGCTTTGCTTTGCTGTCCTTCAGGAGCTAGGGACTAAAAAGGACCCTTTGGGCCATTGGTACATGCTTTCTGTTAATATGCCTGCCAAAAGGTTTGAGATTCTTGACTCGCTCCGTGGTGAAGCTAATGTAGAAATGATTGAACATGCGACCAAACTAATGGAAGCAATAAAAAAATGTATATCGTCAATTATTCTGATTCTAGAAGATAGATTGAAGATTTTGAGTTGATGCATGTCCCTGTTCCTAGTCAAGTTGACAGGTTAGTTGTCCGGTTGGATTTGTACGCATGTAATTTTATTTTGTTTTTGTATAATCATTGATACTATGTTTGTTTATTCACTGTTTATTTTTTGTTTTTCAACACTGATTGTGGGTTCTTCATGCTTAAGAACCTTGAATTGTGGAATGAAAGCGTTGTTCCTTGTATTTCTCAAGATATGATGCCGGGAATTAAGAAAAAGATGACTTCTTTTTGGTTGAACCATCCTCGTAATGTTCTTCTTAATTGGAGGTCACTTTTGGAAGAAAATAAGTTCTGAGGTATATTTTTCCCAAGTTTATCCATACTTTTACATGTTTGTTATCCACACTCTTAAATGTTTGTTATCATGTCATATTTCTATTAGTTATCCACACTGTGTTAAATAAATTACCCACCTTATACGGGGTTTTTGTATATATGAGTGTTTTTTATGCTTTCTTTTTAGTGTCAATTATGTTTGATAATTTTTCTATTAATTTGTTTGTGGTTTAATTTCAACACATAGTTATGGATAAATGTACTTTTTATTTGCCTGATAGCTTCTATTAGTATGCATGGATAACTGTTGTGTTCGTTGATTGATAACTTGTAGTCACATGTCTGGATAACTTCTGTTTTTAAATAATATATTAATGTTTAGTGTTTGGTAACTTTTTATATATACGTATTGATAACTGTAGATTTAACCAGTGGCTAACCTTTTATTTTTTGTATGGATTGATAAGTGGTGTGTTATGTGATGGATAACTTGTACTCATATGCATGGATAACTTATGTGTTATCTTGTGGATATTTTGTACTCATATGCATGTATAACTTGAAAACCACAGAATGTACAGCATGAACTATCATATATAAAAACAACAAATATATCGTTATCATTTTCTGTTACATAAACATTCTAGATTTGATATCCTAGGAGCTTCAACCTTTCCTGGCATTTGCGGATGGTGTGACCTTCTGCACCGCAGTGGCTGCATTTCTTTGATTTCTTTGTAGCAAGGTCTAGTGGATTTTTGTTTGCTATTTGTCGTGGTCTCCCTTTGGTTACTGACTTCTCTGGGTTCTGAATGTGCTTTGTTGATGACATGTGAGATCCTGATGTGCTTGTTGTTTGAAGTGCTGCATAGTTGCTTGTTGACTGTGCCCTGTTTGGTGGGGCAGTTGTCGAAGGTGTCACGCTTGCTTCGTTTGGAGCACTAGACGATGGCATAGTAATCGCTTCATTTTTGGCCTCTCTTTTCTTCTTCTCTTCTCTTATTGCTATCACATCTAGCTCTTGTTTCATTTCACTATACTACCAATGCATGCAAGCGTTGACGTTGGATACAGGGAGTACGTGAACTAGCTGCCAAGATGAGAGAGAGTCAAGATCTTGCATGCAGTTAACGGTGTTATTGCCGTTTGTAGAATAGCATAACCAGCATATCAAACAATCCCTATTGTTGCAAAAATTTCTACAAACTCGGATGCATGCGTATGCTAGTTGTAATTGTTGCACTAGACCTTGACTAACTGTACTACTTGATGAGATGTGTGCATGCTAAGCATCAATCCGAGCATGGAAACATACACGAATTTCGACAATAAATCCAATGAGTTGCATGCATATAGAATATCTAGGTGCTACCTATGCATACTAATTCAACCATTGGATGGAAACATGCATGCAACTCACGGTGTCATCTCCGTTTATTTCCAAACCACACGGCAAGCACTTACTTCAGCATACCGAGCAACATTTTTCTGGCATAAATTTGTGCTTGCTATCTAGGCACATGCTTAGCTGTACTAGGTGCATGTTAGGTAGGTGTGTGCTAGGTAGGTAAGCATATGAAGCATCTAACCGAGCAAACATATTTGCATGTTTTCTTTGATCTAACAGTCCATTGGCGAGTGCACAAATTTTAGCTATAATTTTCGCGCGTGTTTCTCTAGTTAGCCGTGTGAAAAAAATGGTTGGTTGGATTGCTAGAATTTTTGCAGCTTTTATGGTCCATGTGATGTGCATATAAAACTGTTTTGTGTTTCTCAAGAGTAAGATTGTATACTAATATGTTGCATGTGCCGGTAAAAATAGTTGGTTGGATAGCTAATTTTTTTGCAGCTTCTATGGTCCATGTGATGTGCATATGAGAACTGCTTTGTGCTTTGCTAAAACAACATATGCGCTTATAACTTGAGTAGTTTGCATGCAATGAGTAATATGGTTGGTTAGATTGCTAAATTTTTTGTAACTTTTATGGACGCATGCATGTGTTGATTGTTTGGAAAGATGTGTGGTGTAGTATTACTATATGTGCTCTTGGTATAACGGTGTTCGAATATTCCGTTGCAAATATGTGTACTCCCACTACTAATTTTTTGGCTTCCTATAAGGGATCTAATGGTTGGATGAGTATGCATAGGTAGCATCCGTGGTATCCCACTATTTCTCTTATTTGTAAAATGAAGTGTATCTAAAATATCTTGGCATGATATCTTATCACTTGCACAACACTGTAAAATTTCACAGTAAATTAAAGCCGTCATATATGCATATCTTTGGATACGCAATAATATAAAGTTATATGCCTACCATAACTAATTACCAACCACCTACCATTCTACGCAATACAATAAATTATTCCTAGAGTTGTGTTATATTGATCGGTATATATACATGTCACTATTTCTGAAAAGCAAAAGATGCAAAACCTTCTTACAATTATTTTGTAACTTATTTCCTCACAATATGTTCATTAAAGAAGAGAAACGAAATATTTGCAAGAAAATGCAAAAGGTTATGCGCCTTCCGCAACTGCTCATATTATTGATTGTTTACTCATCTCAAGTTTGTGCAATATCATGGTCGTATATGAATCGAATGAGGCAACAATATAGAAAGTACTTTTGAAGTTGTGTAAAGTGTGTTACTAATCGTTGTCTTATCTTTCTGCAGTATGCTTTCTTTCAGTCAATCACAGATTCTCAGACTGCTCTTTCTGGTGGCATGGCAACATTTGATGTCTACGGTTTGCAAATGCTCCATAGACAAACAAGCTCAGCACAAATATGTGTGGTAAATCAACATGGGGACGACTATAGCAGTGTAAATGCTGCAGTAGCCGGATGGGTGGTAAGTTAGTTTCTGGATGCTTTCTCATGCACAACCTACCTGGAAATCATGATAGTTTCCATTTAGTGATGATTGTACCCTTTTATTTTAATCATGAATTCTATTCACTCCATAAATTTATAGCTAACTTATTATCAATTGGTATTACTTTGATGCAGGTTAGCCCATCCGATTATGGTGATAATAGAACACATTTCTTTACCGGATGGACGGTATGTGGCTCAATATTTTGTATTCCTTAATATTTTCCGGATTTAATATTCAGAGATAAATTCAGTTTCTTAGTTTCTTCACCATATACCATATTTATCATGTATATGTGGTCATCCTTTTTTTCGTAACAGGCTGATAGGTATAAGTCAATTGGATGCGATGACTTGGAATGCAAGGGTTTTGTACCGGTACAAAATGCTCCCATCACTCCAGGAGACACTCTAGATACTTCTAAGGGAAAACTAAATATCACAATGAAGATATTCAAGGTAAGTAGCTAAAACACTGATAAATACACCATGGAGGTCTATTTATGGTCTACATTTTATGACTAAATGATGACCACTAATTGACACCTGGTTCTACACTGAGAGCATCTCCACTCGTTGGCCGAACCCAGGCCGAAATTCGGACCTTTTTCCGGCCAGACGGCGCAAGTTTTCGGCTGGGTACGCCCAGTTTCCCACTCGGCTACCCAGGCTGTGTACCCAGGCGGACACAAAACGGCTATATATTTTAAATGTGTATAGTTTCCGTCAGCGAGTGCTCGGCCACAAGGTGTTCGACAGATGCGCCTACATGTTCGGTGACATATTTTTATTACATAACAGGAAAACAACGATTAGTCGTCGATGGGGATGGGCTCCTGCGGCATGGCCGACGCGGCGTTGTCGTCCATCTCGCCGGTGAAGGCCCCCGGGTTGGAGGAAGTCGAAGCAGATCTCGGCGTGGGAGCGTTCGGCGCTGGCACGTTCGGCGTGGTAGCCGTGGTCATGCCCTCCAGGATGGCCTGACGTTGCGCCATGTACCAGGCCTTTGACCGGCGAGCTCATCTTCGACGTGTCCTCGCCGCCCATGAGAAACTTGAGGTCCGTGTGGCGCTTCTTGGCGGCGTAGTTGGCCTTCTTCTCGGCGAGGCTGGCTTTCTTCTCGGCGAGGCTGGCCTTGATGAGGGCCACCTTTTCCCCTTGTGTCTCCATCAACTTCTTCCAGCGCTCCTCGCTCTTCTCAGCCCTCTTCTCGGCCTGCGCCCTCGGGTCGGCGAGGAATTTCTCGATCGAAGCCAGGAGACGCTCGGCGGGAGGTCCGGCGGCCTTGAGCATCTTCGCCTTCTTCTGGCCGAGTTCAGGTCTTCCTTCGCTGGCAGCAGCAGTCGGGGCCTCGGGGTTGTAGACGTCGTCCTTGCTCTTGGAGAGACTCAGCCGAGTGTCCCGCCACTTCTTACAATGCTCGATTTTCTCGAAGACATGATGGAACTTGAACTCCATCTTCATGTCCTCTCAAAACAGAAGATATCGTACTTTGGGTCGCACATGCTTCGCTCGTCGAATGCTGCCTTCACGCGCCGCCAATAATTGTCGGAATTTTGGTTCGCACCCGTTATCGGATCCATGCTCACCGTCTTCCAAGCTTCGGCGAGGCAGGTGTCCTCGGCAACGGTCCATTTGAGGCGAGCATCCGCCGTCTTCTTCCTCTTCTTGCCTTTCGCCTCAGTCTCGGCGTCCTCCGGCGGCGTCTGCTCAGCCTAGGTCTCCTCGGCATCGACGTCGGCGAGGTCCTGGGACTCGATGCCGCGCTCGGCGTCGGCCCGGGTCTGCTCTTCCGTGAAGAAGGAGGGGTGGTTCGTCGCCGAGCCTGTTGCGATCAGGTCCTCCATGTAGGCCTCGGCCGTCATGCCGGCCGGAAGGGCGCCCGGCATTCCGCCGAACAGGTTGCGCGCGTCGACCTCGCCGAAGGGCGCCGAGCTTCCGCCGAAGGGCAGCGGTCCGCGGCGCAGAGCGGGGCTTGCGTACGCCGGAGAGGCGGAGTAGGGGAGGTTGATGTCGACGCCGAAGGCCGAAGGAGGGCGCGGCGCCGGGCAGGGGAAGAGCACGTTCGGGTTGAAGCCGCCGTCGAACTCCGGCGACGAGGAGTACCTCTGCCGAGCAGCCGCCTGGCTCTCCTGGAAGCTGGCCGGAGAGATCGGCGAGAAGCCGGCGGGCGAGCCGACGCTAGCCTGGCTCCCCCAGTGTGGTGGGTACGGCGCGGCCATCAACGCCGAACGCGTCGTCGCCGCCTGCTTCGCCTTCACCATCGCCTGTTCTTCCGCCGCCTTCACCATCGCCTTTTCCTCCTCCGCTTGTTGCTGCCGGAGCTTCGCCCTCTCCTTCCGGTCCTTCCGCTCGGCCGAAGAGATCTGCCTGGCGTGCTCCCTCTTCTCCCACTCGGCCAAGGACATGCCCTCCGGCTTGGTCGGCGGCGCTCTCGGCTTCCTCGCCTTCTTCTCCGCCGGACCCTCGCCCAGGTTCGATCTGGGTTGGACGAAACTCTTGGGCGGCATGTCGGGCGCGGTGATCGGCGGAGCTTCGGGGGTGGGGGAATGGGGAAGAAAGGTGGGAGGGGGAAGAAAAGGGCGGGGAGCTCGGCAAATTGGCGGGAGTGGTGTTTTCTCTCGCCGACAGAGCTGGTCCACGCCCGTTTTCGCCGAGTCCGGCGTTTCCAGGGCGTACCCGGGATCATGGATACGGCCTGGGTAGGCCGGACCAAAACATGCCGAAATCCGAACGAAAACAGGTCCTTGGGTACGTGACTGGGCCGATTTTCGGTGTCCGGATCGGTCTCCTGGGTAGGGGAGTGGAGATGCTCTGAGTATATATGTTGCTAGTATTGGAATGAAGTGATATTCACATTTAATTGTTTTGCAGAATAAAGATGATGGTGAATGGTGGCTATACTTTGGTTATGATAATATTCATAAACTTTGAGAGACCAATCGAGATGAGTAACTTATTTGTTAGCAACAAAATTGTCACTAAGCAAGTCGGCCAAGATATCGTACCATTCAGAAAGGCCGACCGTGGAAAATATTCAACATCAAAGCTCTTCCCATTGTGCCGACTCGGTTTTATATTCATATGGATAGCTTTGCTTGTTTCATACTTGGCTAACATTTGGTCTCAGTTCAGACGTATATTCTGTAATTATTTAGGTTGTAGAAACATAAAGCCATTTATGAAGTTCTCTTACATAGCCGATTCGAGAGCATCAAAGGAGAAAAAAATATTATGCATAGCCGAGTTGTTAGATGATGTTAAGTCGCCTCCACTAGGTTGTTTAAATCGAAAGCCGCTATTACAATATAGGCTAATGGATATATAGTGTACCTTCAGTCTGGGGATACGATGCATCTTCGGCTAATTCTATCGTCATAAATGATTACCATGTCGAGCCGTCAGGATCGGATCCAGTGCAGGACTCGCAAGATATTGGAAGCTATGGTGTGTTTCCGCAAGTAGCTCAATCAGTCGTCCAAGGACAATTGGAGTTAGTCAAGACAAGTGCAGATGATCAGCTGGCTCCAGTAAACCTTGATCGCAAAGTGGCGACTCTCGGCTGCAAGCCGGATCGTCCAAAGACGGACTGGTGCACATAGGGAATCGATTCGCCGGGAGAGGAAGATGTTCAAGTTGACAATCTTAAAGGCTGACATTCTATCAAAGCTACGATAGGGACATCTGGCACTGGGAACAACACATGACTCCAAAGACTGATGCATGCAAAATCAAAGAAGACAAAGGTCATGATAAGCGCAAAGGGAAGAAGCTGAAAGTCATTTTCGCGCAGCTCTTGGAAAAATATCAGAAGATGAGTGATACGAAGAAGAATGCCAATCCGCCAGCTAAAACAAAGGCATCGGACTCACTCCTAGTCAGGGTTTTGAATTTCGGCCGGAAATTTCGAATTCAGGCGAAATTCGTCCATTTCGTTTAGGCCCGGTAGATTTGTTCTCCGGCCAAATAATTTCGTCCTTATTTGAATTTTTGGCCTGACCCAGACTCCGGTCCTTATTCTATGAGAAGTCATTAATTTGGATTTGGTCCGCAGATGTCATATAAGGGGCATAAATCATGCTAGGTGTGCATCTTCACAAAATAAAATGTTTATGTGTCAATTTTTATTCATATTTTTGTAATCCTCTGTAGCAACGCACGGGCATTCATCTGATTTCTCTAATCACAACCATTAGGTTGCTTTGAATTTCGTGGAAGAGAACTTTGGAAAAGCATACACTACAGGACGCGTGCGCTACGCCGAGGGCAAAAAGCCGTCGGCGTAGCCTAAAATGCCCTCGGCGTATGCTACGCCGACGGCTGCCCTCGGCGTAGCCTCCTCGGCAAAGGGCTCCCTCGGCGGAGCACATAGAGGCCGTCGGCGTATCAAAATGCTGTCGGCGTATGCTACGCCGAGGGCAATGCCGTCGGCGTAGCGGCCGTCGTCATAGCTTGTCGACAGGTTGCAAAAATATATTTTTTAAAAAAATTAAATTTTTTATTTTATTTTTCTTAATTTTTGAATCTTTGAATTGTTTGACTCGTTAATCTCTCACTTTGAACATTTTTAACACTAATTACACTTAATATTTAATTAAATTGCAGTCTTGGTCAAACTTCCCGGAAGGTCACCCATCCTAATACTACTCCAGCTCCAGCACGCTTAACTTCCTCGTTCCTTCAGAATCTGTTTTCACAAAGTAATTCATACATTGTTGTCAATACTATGATATCAATCCTATTAACCCTTATATCAACATGTCACATGTTTGTATTTTTTGAAATTACAAACAATTATTTAAATAAACATTAATGAATAAGTAAAAATATTATTGAATTCAAATAAAAATATAATAATTTTACTTTTTTGTATTTTTCTATTTAATATGGAATAATTAATATCTTTAAATCTATAAATCGGAATTTAACAAATAATATGTCTAAATTGATCAGAAAAATGAGAGGAATCCAAATATGATATCCATATCAACTAATCACAAACCCTCCGTTTTTGAATTATCTATTTGGTGGTTACTTTAGAAAATTCCCTTTTTGCGCTCGGATAATGAAAAATGGCTTTTTGGTGCGATGAAAAGGAAAACTTGCATTGAATCTTTGATAAAATAGCATATTGTGAACCTAAAAATGATTTTTGTAAAAAAACATGAGCATCGTATCATGTACATGTAGTTCATATCTGACCCACTTCCTGCCGATTCGGCAGGAATTTGTCTTTTTCACCAAAGGTGGATGGAAAGGTTTCGGAACCCCCTGTTGGGACATTGTCCATATAAGGTGGTATATTATTTTAGTAAAATATGGTGGTAGAATTTTGAATTAGCCATTTGGTGGTTGCTTCACAAAATCGTCGGTTTTTTATGCTCGGAAAATGGGAAATGGCTTTTTGGTACGACGAAAAGGAAAACTTCCTCCTGCAATATTGTTCGCCATCCCATGATGCATGTGTATGCACAATATGGGAACATTATCACAAACTATGCCTTGATTCTAGCCATAACATTGGTCATTTGACCCGAAAGCCAAGAAACCTCGAATGAGATAGGTCATTTTGTGAAGGTTTTTTTGAGACATAATCAATATATCAAGTTTAATATTTTTACTTATAACTATGTCACGTAATATGACACCACGCGAAGGTTTCGCATTGTTTCGATCGTTTTTGAATTTTTTATGCCCGTTTTAAACTATCGTCAAACTTTGTCGAACGGCGGGCATGAAGATTCTTAGCTCGGGGCCGAGCCTCGCTAAACTTGCATTGGATCTTTGATAAATTAGCATATTGTGAACCTAAAAATTATTTTTGTAAAAAAACATGAGCATCGGATCATGTACCTGTAGTTCATATCTGACCCACTTCCTGCCGATTCGGCAGGAATTTGTCTTTTTTATCAGAGGTGGACGGAAAGGTTTAGGATTCCCCTGTTGGGACATTGTCTATATAAGGTGGTATAGTATTTTTGTAAAATGTGGTGGTACCATTTTGAATTAGCCATTTGGTGGTTGCTTCACAAAATCGTCCGTTTTTTGTGCTCAGAAAATGGGAAATGGCTTTTTGGTGCGACGAAAAGGAAAACTTCCTCCTGCAACATTGTTCGCCATCCCATGATGAATATGTATGCACAATATGGACACATTATCACAAACTATGCCTTGATTCTAGCCATAACATTGGTCATTTGACCCGAAAGCCAAGAAACCTCGAATGAGATAGGTCATTTTGTGAAGGTTTTTTTGAGACATAATCAATATATCAAGTTTAATATTTTTACTTATAACTATGTCACATAATATGACACCACGCGAAGGTTTCGCATTGTTTCGATCGTTTTTGAATTTTTTATGCCCGTTTTAAACTATCGTCAAACTTTGTCGAACGGCGGGCATGAAGATTCTTAGCTCGGGGCCGAGCCTCGCTAAACTTGCATTGGATCTTTGATAAAATAGCATATTGTGAACCTAAAAATGATTTTTGTAAAAAAACATGAGCATCGGATCATGTACCTGTAGTTCATATCTGACCCACTTTCTACCGATTCGGCAGGAATTTGTCTTTTTCACCAGAGGTGGACGGAAATGTTTCGGATTCCCCTATTGGGACATTGTATATATAAGGTGGTATAGTATTTTTGTAAAATATGGTGATACCATTTTGAATTAGCCATTTGGTGGTTGCTTTACAAAATCGTCCGTTTTTTGTGCTCAGAAAATGGGAAATGGCTTTTTGGTGCGACGAAAAGGAAAACTTTCTCCTACAACATTGTTCACCATCCCATGATACATGTGTATGCACAATATGGGCACATTATCACAAACTATGCCTTGATTCTAGCCATAACATTGGTCATTTGACCCGAAAGCCAAGAAACCTCGAATGAGATAGGTCATTTTGTGAAGGTTTCTTTGAGACATAATCAATATACCAAGTTTGATATTTTTCCTTCTAACTATGTCACATAACATAACACCACGTGAAAGTTTCGCATTGTTTCGATCATTTTTGAATTTTTATGCCCGTTTTAAACTATATATAATGTCTTATGTTTTACCTAATTTTTATTTATAAATGTGTAATATTTGAGTGTAGATAGATAGGTCTTATTTTTCTGCAAATTTTGATATATTATTTGTATTTTTCCGAATTAAAATGATTTAGTTATGATTTTTCAAAGTTTAATGAGATAAAATAAAAAATAGCTACGCCGAGGGCAGCCGTCGGCGTAGCATAGGATATGCCGAGGGCAATTCTACGCCGACGGCTGCTTGGCGGAGCTGGCCTAGACGATGGCTACGCCGACGGCCCCGATGTTTGGCCGTCGGCGTAGCGACTGGCCGTCGGCGTAGCTTCCCATTCCTGTAGTGATAGAAGCGCCTTCTTTGTTTTCTATATATGGCATTACAAGAGAGTTACGCCAGTTTCATTTTTCAAACAGACGGAAAATTGACCATTAGATCTTTATTCAATCGTTCAAACCTCGTGGGTTGTAAAAGCCTTACTACATAGTACAACCACCAGGTCCTCCGTAGTAAAACATTTCATCTACAGATAGCACGGCTCCGTAGCATTTCGTGTGGGATATAGAAGCAACAAGGCCCCTAGGCCATGGATTAATCTTGTAACCTCTACCACTTTCATCGACGAATCTTACGTCTCGAGCAGTTGCTGAATTTATTCCAGGCCAATGCCCACTGCCCATTACGGGGCTAGCACTCCCAGGATCAGACAGGGTGTAACCACCCCATTGAACAGAGTTTGCATGCTCTGCCATACTAGTAAAAATACTCTTTGGCCAATATCCAACAGCGCTAAGGTTACTATTATCATAACCAAAGTATAGCCACCAGTCACCATCATCTTTATTCTGCAAAACAATTAAATGTGAATATCACTTCATTCCAATACTAGCAATATATATGACTCAATGCAGAACCATGTGTCAATTAGTGGTCATCATTTAGTCATAAAATGTAGACCATAAATAGCCCTCCATGGTGTATTTATCAGTGTTTTAGCTACTTACCTTGAATATCTTCATTGTGATATTTAGTTTTCCCTTAGAAGTATCTAGAGTGTCTCCTGGAGTGATGGGAGCATTTTGTACCGGTACAAAACCCTTGCATTCCAAGTTATCGCAGCCAATTGACTTATACCCATCAACCTGTTACCAAAGAAAAGGATGACCACATATACATGATAAATATGGTATATGGCGAAGAAACTAAGAAACTGACTTTATCTCGGAATATTAAGTCCTGAAAATATTAAGGAATACAAAATATTAAGCCACATACCGTCCATGTGGTAAAGAAATGTGTTCTATTATCACCATAATCGGACGGGCTAACCTGCATCGAAGTAATACCAATTGATAATAAGTTAGCTAAAAATTTATGGAGTGAAGAATATAATTCATGATTAAAATAAAAGGGTACAATCATCACTAAATGGAAACTATCATGATTTCCAGGTAGGTTGTGCATGAGCAAGCATCCAGAAACTAACTTACCACCCATCCGGCTACTGCAGCATTTACACTGCTATAGTCGTCCCCATGCTGATTTACCACACATATTTGTGCTGAGGTTGTTTGGCTATGGAGCATTTGCAAACTGTAGACATCCAATGTTGCCATGCCACCGAAAAGAGCAGTCTCAGACTCTGTGATTGACTGAAAGAAAGCATACTGCAGAAAGATAAGACAACGATTAGTAACACACTTTACACAACTTCAAAAGTACTTTCTAGATTAACCGAGGAACATGCTCATTTATAAAGCGGGACGAAAGCCTGTTTCGAGATTAACAGAGGAACATTAAATTGATCGAGTATAGTTTATCTTGTCATTTGTATGATCCAAAAACCTTGGTTGAAAGAAGGTAATTCCATATTATACCATGTACATAAAAAGTTCCACTGTTTTGTAAAGAAGACTCTGGCTTTATGGGAAGCAAGAAGAGGCTCAGATGAAAGAGAATGCAGAAATAAATCTCAGTTATAGTGAAAATGCTTCTTTACAGAGAAACGCCAACATCGGCTTCTCCCCTGTTACTTTTGAAACAACGAGCCTCCCTAGTTGATTTCCATTAAATAAATCTCCAATGTTTTACAGAAACGAAAATCAAAAGCAAAATCAAGAGAGAATAGTTCAGAGCAGGTGCACCACGTCAGGTGAAACCAACAACTAATTATAGACTGTTTTCCAGATACACACCATCTCAAGAACCAGAGAGCATCACAGAAAAATAAACACAATCCACCTTCATCGTTCAACTCAAAAGGACGGATACAATGAAGCCAATACAAAATATGAGAAAATGCTTCCCTACTGTCATAACTAATCAGGTCGATCTATTTCTTACATCTATATGTGATGCACATAATCTATCAACGAGATAGACAGACTTTAACTTACATGGTTAATTCCACTCTCCGCGCCATCTTTTGTCAGTGGCCAGCTACTATTCGGGGGTGATTGTTGCCTCATTCGATTCATATACGACAATGATATTGCACAAACTTGTGATGAATAAACAATCAACAATATGAGCAGTTGCGGAAGGCGCATAACCTTTTGCATTTTCTTGCAAATATTGTGTTTCTCTTCTTCAATGAAAATATTGTGAGGAAATAAACTACAAAATAATTGTAAGAAGGTTTTGCATCTTTTGCTTTTCAGAAATAGTAACTTGTATATATACCGATCAATATCACACAAATCTAGGAATAATTTATTGTATTGTGTAGAATGGTGGGTGGTTGGTAATTATTTATGGTAGGCATATAACTTTATATTATTGTGTATCCAAAGATATGCATATATGACGGCTTTAATTTACCGTGAAATTTTACAGCCTTGTGCAAGTGATAAGATATCATATCAAGATATTTTAGATACACTTCATTTTACAAATAATATGATGTATTCATTATATTGTGTCCATACAGAAGGTAGTGGCTCCTATCATTTATGGTAGATATGTATGTTTTTATTTTGCGTATCCAAAGATATTGTGTAATCAATTCGTGGATAAGAAACATCTGGCATCATTAAACTTGACACTAGAGACCAAATGACTCCATGATTTCCTAACAATAGTACAATACCATTCGCAAAAAGAGTACAATTCAGGGAACCACACATTTAACTATTCACATCGCACACAATACAATTGAATTGTCACCACGTGGGGTTTTATATGGTAATGGTATAGGTAATCGCACACGGTTCTGAAATCGTGTGCGATATGAGAGGTCTTTGCACACAGTTGTGCAACTCCATGTGCGGTACATGAGGTCATCACACAAGATTTTCTCAAAATGAATCGTGTGCTCTTAGGATGATCGCATCCAATAAAGTTTATTTTATCTTGTGTGTTGGTATAGTTGAACCTAGTCGTCTATGTAAGGACAACTGTTACAAATGGTTAAACATAGTGCCGATCTAATTGATGGTAGTCAAATTCACTGGCGACTCCGCCTACTACATGGCACAATGTCAAGTAAAGAGTCGGCGTCTCCTTGGCCACCCGAATCGTTTCCACGGAGATAAACATTTGGATGTTGTGTTTACTAAGTAAAGATAAGACCTATATATCTAATATGATGGCCTGGCAATGCATCCGTTGCGCTCTACCAGATAAATACTGCGCCTACAGGTGCGGTGACCCAACATACCACTGCATGATGTAGTATATTATAGTCGTGGACATAACACCAATAAAACACCCTTCACTAGGATTACATCCCTCAGAGTGGTACAAAAGAAACATAGCGGGTCCAAAACATATTACAATTCAATTCTTTACAAAATATCCAGAGAACACACTAGGTTATAAAGGAAGAAAATATCATAATGAAGAGCTAGAATAAGCTAAATACTACACTAAGAATAATTTAAGTTCTAATACCATTTGGTTCGCAATTGCGACTATTGCAATGCTTTATAGAGGTAGGTTCTATGGCCAGAGAATATACTTCTATCTAATCAGAAACTTCGTCTTCACTTCAACTGATGGTATATTTACTCCATTGACTTCATTGAAGAACTTGAACTTTCGGTGACGATTCCCTTGAGCATAAGTTGGTGTTGACGTTGTGTTCATTGACTTATGAATCTAGCAAGGGTTAATAAGATACAGTTGAGTACGAGCGTACTCAGCAAGTTCACTAAAAAGATTATTTGATGCACTATCTACAGCCACCGACCATAGGTCATAGGCTATGCATGTTTTCGTAAACAGTTCTTCAATGGTTGCTTTTACTCTGAAAATCTATGTCCGTCAGCCTTCACAGGTTTACCAGAACTTCGTGGATTTCCTTTCCTTTCGCGTTCGTAGCTCCTTCCCGGAACAAGGATTAACATGTCACACTTTTGTACACTCTGCAGAGGGGTGTTGCTTTACCCATAAGAGATCCTTATCCATGTTGTGTTGGGGTTCCAATGCAGAAAATCAAAATTTTACTATGATAGATTGCACCGATGCCCAAGATCTATCTACTAGTAATGCTGTAATGACCGAGAGGTTTCAGATACATACCTTTGTAGTCCAAAAGCGGTTGAAGTAGTCGTGCTGCTAGCCGACCTCAAGGTCACGAAGCTCCTCGCATGTAACCCCTTGCTCCATCACGATGCAGCAGTCCGGCTCATGACATCCAAACTGCCCCAAGTGTTGCACCTCGTGGCTTCGTACACATACGGTGTACGACGAGAACCTATGCTCCCTTGATCCCTGCCGGGAGTGCAGAAGTAGATCTCTGGCTCTTGGAATCCTTGCCGCGCAATGGCGTGTTGCGAATGCGTCGTCTCTTGCGCGAATAGCCCTGGGCCGTGCCAATGCGTGGAGACAACTAGGGAGAGAGATTGGAGAGGAGGAGGACGAGATCTCCCAACTCATGGGATCTGTCATATTGGTGTGTCCTCCAAAGGGGGAGAGGGGGCCTCTTTATATAGGGAGGAGGGGGTAGCTTTGCCCCTCCCCCAAGACATCTAGGCGGCGGCCAAAGGGAGGAGAGGCGGCGGCCAAGGGGAGGGGCAGCCCTAGGGTGCCCCAAACCCTAACCCTAGCCACCGGCCAGGGAGAGGGGCAGCCCTAGGTGCCAAACCCTAGGCGCCAAGGCCCTTCTCCCTTCCGGTTTCCCTCATGGGCCCATTTTCCCTAGGAAAATTGGCCCATTAGTGGAATACCCTTTCAAATTATATTTTAATATTATATTTAATATTAATTAATAGGTAAATACATATTACCAAGTCCAATTCGACTCGAAACACCTTTCAGATTCCTATATATATCCTCCAAACAATTTCGGAACTTCCCAGAACTCTTCCGGTCCTCTCACCGGAACTTTTCCGGTTTCCCTTCTTTCTTAGAACAACTTCAGATCTCTCTCCGCGGCACAACGACTTTATCTTTCTCTACTATGATTCCAACTTACGGATAATCTCTGGCTCGTCATACCCTTAAGTGGATCCCCTCACCGCTTGGGAATGGTACAACCATGATCTCTATCAATGATCAACAGCGGGACCAGGACGCCCATGATGACCCCTGCACATTCCAGATTGATGATGGCGTTTGAACCGTAAACGTCGAGTCCGTTTCCCTTTGTTTTTTTATACTACTTCTCCGAGATCCGATCATTAGGTATCTCCATACCTTATTCAATCTCGTTACCGATAAGTAATGTTTACTTATTACCGCGATATTACATCCCCGTGACCTAGTCACATGTTGCAACATATATGGATGTAATTTCACCAAGTCAGCCTAACTACATCTTATCCGTCACTGGGTAAACAAATCTCGCTCTTGACGCAGTCTCCTCAACCCGTTCCTCCGGATACCCAACGACACCGTTATGATCACCATTTCACCGAGCGACGTTAAGTGCCATCAAAGTAACCTCGGGAGACAGTGATTTGATATGGTCTCACGATCTAAGGAGAAGGAGTCTTCATTTTTGACTATTGCAACGATGAACTTTGTGACTTGATTGTGTCACAATCTTTGAGGAATGTCCATTGATGGCTGCAAGTGCACATATCAATTGTAGCTAGTTTTGAAGTAAAGATATCGAACCCACAGAGAGCTATTGGTAAAGGTCTTAATGCCCCTTGTCACTATCTACCAAAGGATACTTGTAAGTTGCCTTTGATCTCAAGAGTGTTTGAAAGGTTTTTGGTTGTGTCCTGAAACGTAATTAAAACAATTAAAAGAAAGCAAGTAAAAAGATCGTATGAAAATGTGGTGGAATTCAATAGGGCTAAAACATTCTCGAGGATGTAGGATACTCCTGTAGCATGGGTTGTCATTATTAATAATTTAAGATAACATACTTCTTGTGTCATGAAATGTATGGAGAGAGCTCCATAATAACATGTTCACTATAAGGCTCATAGGAAGCCACTTTATTAAGCTAAGAGTGAGGTCCTCGTGGATATCATAATTAGCTTAGAAAGTCCCTCTTAATTCCTCCTTTGACTGCGTAGTTCATGAGCCGACGCCAATCTGTCACGGGGCCATTCCGGGTACGATCTCAAAGCACGTACAAAGGATTTCTCCCTCCCTTTAGTCCCAAGGGAAAATGGTATGTGGTTGACTTTCACATACCATCTAAAGAGAGAGAGAACAAACACAAATTATAAATCAATCATAGACCGACAAGTCATATGGACACACGAATGGATCATCTTTATTGCAAATTCTTAATAGTGCTAGGTTTTCTCCATCTCCCTAAGAACAAAGGAACTACTCACACATGGAAGCAATCAACAACATCATCATAATCAATCGGATGGATGAAAGTACTGAAATAGCACAATATCTAATGGATGAAGGATGGGGGTAATAGTGGTGATGTAGATGCAGTGGTTGATGATGAAGGAGATGATGTGTTGTCCTCCAATGATCCGTGGATCAACAGGGATTTCTCCCCAACCAAGTTCCCCCTTCAGATCCCTTTCAGATATGGTTTTTCGTGTTTTATGGTGGCTGTGAATGTCGGATCCTCCCGTTGTCTTTGCCAGGAGTAAGTATTTGAAGAGGCTAACCCGATGGCACCTAGTACGGGCGGGCTCCGCCCGTACCACAGGTCGTTAATGGCACTAATTGCCTCTCCTCGTTTGTTATTTTCCCATGTGCGAAGGTAAATCTATAAAATGACTTTTATCACTTAAAACTATCATATTATAGTAGAATATGACAGTTTTAATTGATATGTGTTGGGAATATGCCCTAGAGGCAATCATGTATGATGAGATTTCCCATTGTATTCATAAAGATATTAAGTATTCCTTGTATAAACAACTGATGTGTATCATTGAATATGTGATTCAGTTGTGGAACTATACATTCATGTTGTTTGTACTAAATATCCTTGGTCATTGAGGTTGTGCTGGACACACAACTTAGACCAATGTGAAAGTTGGATTGATGACTCGGTTCCACTTGTCATGGGCATGGAGATGCTATTCCAACTTATACATATTCGTATAAATAGTTTAGCGAGTCGGATTGACCCATATTGAGGTACAACGAACAAGTTGTCATTTGTATATCTCAATCAATGTAATCCTTATACCTGAGGTTATTGCATAGTCCGAGTTGAGGATCACCGACTTAGGTTCTGTCAAACGCTGATCCGTACCTGGGCAGTTATGAAGGCAGAGTTCGGATCGACTGAGAATCAAGCTGTGTGATGTGAATAACCAAGATGGGATTTGTCCCCTCCACTTGGAGAGATATTCTCTGGGCCCTCTCGTGAGATATGATTCGGAAAGCATGGCCATGCACGACTCGGTTAAGTGTTAACCGAGGCGATCTACTAAGAGTTAGTCGGGTGAATCACTTATCTCGGATCGACAAGAGAGTCGGACTATTTAAGGGATGAAAAATATTCGCCTATAGTTTGACAAGGTATATCGTGAGGCAAAAGGGACTCGGACGTAAGTCGCATTGGAAAGGCAAGTCGTCATGACTCTTTGGTACTTGGGAGTCGGCACGTTATGCTAGGAGCCGCTACCGACCGATCGATTGAGAGTCGGACTCCAATCGTGTCCAAGTACCCATGAGCCTGCGGGGTCACACACTTAAGAGCGGGAGCAAGTTCGGATTGGATCTGAACCTGTAATCTAGTTGGGTTGGACCTAAACCAGATTAGGACTGAGTTAGTGAGTTGGACTCACGGTGACTAGTGTTATATGGGCTTTAGTGAATGGGCCGCGCGAGAAGAGCCCACGTTCACTCCCTATATATAGTGGAGCACCGTAACCCAGAAAGGTTAATCATTGATCGGTTAGGTCATTCCATGTGTTGGAAACCCTAGCTCCACAGCAGTCCTACCGTCGTTACGAACCTAGCAGTTCGACGCCAGTGCTCCTCCTTGTACGTGTGGATACCAGCAGAGGTGCTATACGATCAGCTCCAGGACGATCGGATCGCAAAGGACTGACTGCATCAACTGACGCGCTTCATCAGTAATCCGCAACTGCGCGTCTTGTGGTAAACCTCGTGGCCTTCTACCTCAGCTAGATCTTGGGATCACCACGTTAGAGGGGAAATTTTTGTTTTATCTCCGCGTGGCCCAACAGTGGCATCAGAGCGATAGCTTCTGGTTTTAGGTTCGAGATCTCGCATATGTGATATGCGGTTGGCCGTAGATGAGATCTATGTGCTGTTTGGTGGTCAATCTATGAGATAGATTGGTTTTGTACGAGGTTGATTGGATCAACTTTACTCGGAGAACGGTAGATCTGATTTCCGTGATCATACTGCTGAGGTCGTGGAACGACATACCCCTACCGGTCGGCTTCCGCCATCGGGGTAGACCGTGACACGTAAATCCAGAAGCGGTGATCGAAAATCAAAGAGTTTGATCGAATCGGAACGATGGTCGAAATCCATGTTCGGATCGTAGATGAGATATACGTTTTCGGAAAAATCGTAGCACCTTAGATATCGTTGCGAGTTTCAAAACGCCGGTAGATATTGTATCTATGCATAACTTGTTTTTGCAGGAAGTTGTGAATGGTATGGTTCATGTGCATGTGATGTATGTGTGTAATCCATACGTGATCTGCGAATCACGGTTTTTGTCAGCCGGCTGGAGCCTAGGTGCTGTCATATTATTGTATACCGACCTGCGTGTCGGATTATCCTTGTAATTTACTTTACTAAGCTAGTATAGCTGTTTGGAGAACCCGGAAGGCATGCAAGGCATTGTACATGTCGGCGACATGGAGTAAGACGGCAAGTGACAAGAGTTGGCACAAGTCGGATTATAGGATTTGTGGAGATGGAGATCGCCATGAAGAGAGCCATACCATTTCACATTATAATTTCTTTATTTTGTGTTATTGTTATGTCTCTGTTTTACCTCTATTAGATAGTCGGTAAAATTTAATCCCTCAAAGAAGGTCTGGTCGGTTTTCCCGCCAGTGTTTGCACCATCACAAGTCGGACATTTTTGGTAGTGGGCTCATAAAATTGAGGTGCTGCCAATTCTTTCCGACTAGGTGGGTTCGATTCGGACTCTTGCTGCGGAAACACTCGGTAAGCTAGACGGGTCTATCACAACGGTTGTGGGGCTCGGGGAAAAGTCGGATGGGAGCCGGGGCATGTGATGCCACCCAACAGGAGTCGTATGAGATGCGATTAACAAGGAGTTGTCTACCTAGATCACTTGGCGGCTAGCGGTGATGCTAAAGCTCACTAGCCGACTTGCTTATTTAGGATCCTGAATTACTAAGCAACCATCGGAGGGGTGTTGGTTCTAGTGGGAGCATAAAATATTAAAATGTTTAATATGCTTGCTCTTTTATGAATACATGTCTTAAGTGTTTTGCATATTTTCTGTTGTAGATCATGGCACCAAGTAGCAGTCACTCTCAGATATCCGGTTTTGCGTTGAGAACCATTCTTGAGAAAGATAAACTGAACGACACTAATTTTACTAACTGGTATCGAAATCTAAGAATTATTCTCAAACAAGAAAAGAAGGACCATGTCCTAGACAACCCACTTCCAGATGAGCCGAATGAGAATGCGACTGTCGCAACCACCAATGCCTACCGTCGGGCTAAGGATGAGTCCATGAATATTAGCTGTCTTATGCTTGCTCACATGGAACCGGACTTGCAAAAGCAGTTCGAGCATGTTGAGGCCTACGATATGATCGAAAGCCTCAAAAGTATGTTCCAGGCTCAGGCGAAGACTGAGAGGTATCTAGTCTCTCAGGCTTTGCTGAGTTGCAAGCTTAAGGATGGTGATCCACTGAGTCCGCATGTGATCAAAATGGTTGGTTACGTGCAGTCTTTGGAGAAGCTTGGCTACCCCATTAGCGAAGAGTTCGCTACGGATATAATTCTGAACTCTCTTCCTAGTTCATATGGGAAGTTCATTTCGAACTACCACATGCATGGTATGGATAAGAAGCTCACTGAATTACATGGGATGCTCAAGCAGGCAGAGGCGGATCTCAAGAAGGGCGCCAGTCAAGTGTTGATGGTGCAGAATAAGGCTAAGTTCAAGAAGAGTTCTTGGACTAAGAAGAAGGCTAAGTCAGGAGGAAAGCAGGCTCAGGACCCGGTCCCAAGCACTTCCTTAGGGACTAAGCCATCTCCTTCAGCCGGATCCACTTGCTTCGATTGCAAGGCGGATGGCCACTGGAAGAGGAACTGCAGCAAGTACTTGGCCGACAAAGCCAAGACTGGAGGTATGACTTCCGACTCAGGTACACTTGTTTGCAATGTTATAGACATATATCTTGTTGATGCACCTAATAGTTCTTGGGTATATGATACCGGATCAGTTATTCACATCTGCAACTCATTGCAGGGACTGGTAAGAACTAGGAGCGTAGCAAGAGGCGAGGTTGATATTCGAGTCGGCAACAAAGCAAGAGTTGCTGCGTTGGAAGTCAGCACGATGCAGCTTCATTTACCTTCCGGATTCATTATGGAACTGAATAATTGTTATTATGTTCCAGTGCTCAGTCGAAACATTATTTCTGCTTCATGTTTGATGAGGCAAGACTATGAGTCGAATATCTAGAATAATGGTTGTTCTTTGTATTTGAATGATATGTTTCACAGCTTTGCACCCGTCCAGGACGGGTTATTTATTTTGAATCTTGATGGTGAGTCGGTTTATAACATAAATGTTAAAAGGTTGAAACCAAATGATCTGAATATGACTTACTTTTGGCACTATCGGCTTGGTCATATAAGTTGGAAACGCATGAAGAAGCTCCATGATGATGGACTCCTAACTTCGTTCGACTTGGAGTCGTTCGAGACATGCGAATCTTGCCTACTCAGCAAAATAACCAAGACACCTTTTGCAAAGAGTTGCGAAAGGGCGTCCGACTTGTTGGGACTAGTACATAGTGATGTATGTGGACCAATGAACACGACAGCCAGGGGTGGTTATGAGTACTTCATTACCTTCACTGATGATTTGAGTAGGTATGAATATATCTACTTTATGAAACATAAGTCGGAAGCCTTTGAAAAGTTCAAAGAATTCCAGAATGAAGCACAGAATCAACTCGGCAAGAAAATAAAGTTTCTTCGGTCGGACCGAAGAGGCGAGTACATGAGCCATGAGTTTGATTACCATCTGAAAAGTTGTGGAATAGTTCCTCAACTTACTCCGCCATGAACGCCACAAAGGAATGGTGTTTCGGAAAGGCGGAATCAGACCTTGTTGGACATGGTACGGTCAATGATGAGTCAGACAGATCTGCCTTTATCATTTTGGGGTTATTGTCTAGAAACGACGTCGTTTACACTAAACAGAGTACCATCAAAATTGGTAGAGAAGACACCAAATGAGATGTGGACAGGCAAAAAGCCGAGTTTGTTTTTTCTTAAGATTTGGGGTTGTGAAGCATTTGTCAAGCGCCTTCAGTCGGACAAGCTTACAACCAAGTCGTATAAGTGTATTTTTGTGGGGTATCCGAGGGAAACCTTGGGTTACTACTTCTACAACCGAGAAGAGGGAAAGTGTTTGTCGCTCGGAACGGTGTCTTCCTTGAGAAAGAGTTTCTCAGTCGGGGAGTAAGTGGGAGCACGGTGCAGCTCGAAGAAATTCGAGAGGAACCGGCTAGTAGCGAGTCGGCAAAAACCTTGAAGGTTGAGCCGGTCGTAACAGCTGTGCCGGCAGTAGCACCTATACTACGAAGATCGGAAAGATTACGAAGTGTTCGTGATGTGTTACTGTTAGACAGTGATGAGCCGAAAAATTATTCGGAAGCGATGGTGGGATCTGATTCCGAGTCATGGCTTGGAGCCATGAGATCCGAGTTAAAGTCCATGGATGAAAATCAAGTTTGGAACTTGGTTGATCTGCCAGAAGGTGCAAGGCCCGTCGAGTGCAAATGGGTCTTTAAGAAGAAAACTGATATGGATGGAAATGTTTCCGTCTATAAAGCACTACTAGGAAAACGGCCTTTAGTGGCGCACCTGAAACCATCATCTGTGGCGCACCTGCAGTGCGCCACGGGCCTTGCGCTACGGCTATCTCTCAGCCGTGGCGCACTGCCTAGTGCGCCACGGTTGTGTAGAGATAGGCGTAGCGCACCTCCTAGTGCGCCACAGAAGTTTGGCATGGTGCGCTACCCCTTGGATCTTCTATGGCGCACTACCTAGTGCGCCACTAAACATCCATGGTGCGCTTTAGGTGTAGTGCGCCACAGAAGGTAGACCATGTGCCACCATGATGTATTTTTGTTTTTTTTTTTTCCAAGCCAAATTATATGCAATGATTATATACAATATTACAGCAGATATACACACAGATACAAGATATACAATTATATATATAAATACTCAATATGAAAAACAAGATTGAAACAAATACATATAGATAAGTCTCATACATGAATACATAGTCTAAGTTACATTGTTTTGATCATGTTACAAAGTAGTAGTTGGTGACATGCGAATACATGTGTCGATCGAACAAGTTAGAGCTCTAAGAAGCTTAGACATCTAAACTAGCTAGCTAGACACAAACGCTGGATAAATAACCAAAGAAGATAAGCATGATCACCGCTGACGAAGGTGTAGGTCTTCATCCGGTTCCTTGTCCTAACTACCGCTAGATAGCGCGTGTATCTAGCTTCCGCCACGCAATAGTGTTGTACCCTTTGTAGCTATTGTCGCTGAAACGGTGCACTGTCTCCGCAGTCTTCCCAATCATCGAGACTCGAACCCGTCCCTTGTACACGACGTACCACGTCATCTACAAGTTGACAATAATAACTAACCGGTGATTGAAAAACATGTATAATTAAAGTCGCATATGAAGATACACTTATAGAAAGTATTCTTAAATCAAAAGAGCAAACTCAAAAAGCATGCCTCATATATAACTAGGTTGTTGGACACAGAATATGCTTATGACGGAATTAGCCAAGTAGGATGCACAATTCTGGACTTGTGCATATCACAAGGCTAACAATCCCGTCATAGCACATTCACATATATATTGTGCCACGACATTTCAATCATCGGCATATTCTCGAAAAGACAAAAATAACTCGAAAAGCATGCCTCATATATAACTAGGTTGTTGGACACGGGGAATATGCTTATGACGGGACATTAGCCAAGTAGGATGCACAATTCCTGGACTTGTGCATATCACAAGTCTAACAATCCTGTCATAGCACATTCACATATATATTGTGCCACGACATTTCAATCATCGGCATATTCTCGAAAAAGACAAAAATAACTCGAAAAGCATGCCTCATATATAACTAGGTTGTTGGACACAGGAATATGCTTATGACGGGACTGTTAGCCAAGTAGGATGCACAATTCCTGACTTGTGCATATCACAAGGCTAACAATCCCGTCATAGCACATTCACATATATATTGTGCCATGACATTTCAATCATCGGCATATTCTCGAAAAAGCCAAAAAAAACTCGAAAAGAATGCCTCATATATAACTAGGTTGTTGGACACAGGAATATGCTTATGACGGGACTGTTAGCCAAGTAGGATGCACAATTCCTGGACTTGTTCATATCACAAGGCTAACAATACCGTCATAGCACATTCACATATATATTGTGCCATGACATTTCAATCATCGGCATATTCTCGAAAAAGACAAAAATAACTCGAAAAGAATGCCTCATATATAACTAGCTAGGTCGTTGGACACAGGAATATGCTACGACGGAACGATAAGCCAAGTAGGATGCACAATACCTGGACTTGTGCATATCACAAGGCGAACAATCCCGTCGTAGCACATTCACATATATATTGTGCCATGACATTTCAATCATCGGCATATTCTTGAAAAAGACAAAAATAACTCGAAAAGAATGCCTCATATATAACTAGCTAGGTCGTTGGACACGAGATATGCTTATGACGGAAGTTAGCCAAGTAGGATGCACAATTCCCGGACTTGTGCATATCACAAGGCTAACAATCCGTCATAGCACATTCACATATATTGTGCCATGACATTTCAATCATCGGCATATTCTCGAAAAGACAAAAATAACTCACACTTGTCGTCCGAGAACCAAAGAGTAAGCAAAAACCAAAGAGTAAGCAAAAACCAAGCATTGATTGATATATAATAATAATAAGCAAAATAAGTAAGGTGATTCATAAACCTAATAAGATAAGTACACTTGTCGTCCACACACACACACAAAGGTCATCTATAGTTTGCAACTACAACTAGGCCAACATCAAGCCTTCCTGCTCGGCTTAGGGAACGGAGGACACCTGTCTCGTCATGAACTTCCTATAGTCACCACGCATCTCTAGGCGATCTTCTATGTCACGGTTATTCGGGATATTTCCTCCGTGAAGATCCTCAAGTCATGACATCACGAAGATGATTGCCCCAAGCTGGCTGGATGCGATACATCTCTTGTCTAATATCCGAATCATTGATCTTGGCCTTTGCTTCGCCCTTGTTTGAGATGATCCGCAGCGAATTTGCTGGTCAAGTAGGAACGCCTCATGTGATGGAGTGCGTAGTAGGCTTCCTTCTTCTTGTTTCCGTTGCTTCACGCGGGGAACTCATTACGTGGTTGAAGACGTGCCTGCCGAACTTGACCTTCTTACGCACGAAGCTGGTGCCTTCCGTCGAGGCAAAGCCAGTGAGAGCATCATCCAGAACTTCCTTGATCTTGTCGTAGTTTTTCTTCTTTTCTAGACTCCCCGAGTCGAAATACGTGGTGTGGGAATGCTTCGGCGATAAGGAGATGAGCGTGCAGTGTTCATCTCTGCGCAAAAAATTCAAATGGAATGTGTTGAAAAAAGAATGATGATGATCTAATAAAGCCAATCGACGGTGGCAACTGAATAACGACTTACTCGGGAAAGTAAGGCACGAGAATGTATTCCTTTGTCTTGTTCACCACGAGGATTCTTTTTAGGTACGAGGCCACGATACGTCGTTCGGCGGGGGAACCCAAGCATCCGTCACACATGTAGTAGGGGTCCACTATTGCGATGCCCGGTGTGTTCTCTCTAATGATCTGCGTGGCCAGGCTGAGAGAAAAGAGACGGACCATGGTATAGTGCAGCGGGTATAGGTGGAACATATTGAAGATGTCCTCGAACCGCAGGAAGAACGGATCCGCGAGGGCAGTGTCGACGAAGCCCAAGCCTGGTGGCACCTTAACCACGAATACCGGGTGCGAGGGATCTTTCTCCGATAGAAGGCGTCTCTCTATCGTCAGCACGCCGTCATGCACACTCTGCAGTTCCGAACTGGCGAGCTTCCGCAAATTCTTAGGTAGCATGGGCTCACCCGCCACCTTGATCCTCCACATAATACCCTCGGGTCTTGGTGGCCCGTCCCGAAACCTGATCGGATTCGCAGTTGTTGACGCCACCGGCTGGCTCGAGCTGCTAGATTTTCTTTTCCTGCCCTTTTTTCCTTTTGGAGAGCGGGGCACCATATCTGAGCACCGCCGCCCCTATGTAGTGTCGGGCTTAGAATAAAGGCGGTTGGTTGTATCGGTGGCTCGTAAAGGCGCAAGTGGGCGTCTCGAGAACCAAGCAGACGCTTGGTGATAGTGGCTTTCTCGTGGGGCCACCAGCTAGGTCTTCTTCATTGCCAAACCGAGTCTTGAAGAAGTGATCATTCCGTCTTAAATTCCTCGGCCGGATCTGCGCCATGTGCATATCATCAACATGATCATCCGACCCACCGCGTGGAGGTGACGAGGGCGGTAGGGCCTTGCCACCGCTTGTCGCCGCACGACAAGCGGTCTTTGTCTGTGGCGTGATGGCCCCGTCCCCAAACAGATCATGCTCTTTGGCCATAGCAAGAACAAGCGAAGCAACTTCGAGGATAGACGACTCTTCTTCATCCGCTCACGGGGTTGAATGGGAGGTTCAGTCGTCGCAGCCCTTAGCACCGACTAATTTTAACCTGTGCGCTTCTCGGCATCGGCTTTTAGTGGAACATGCTGCAAGGGTTGAACGATGGTACCCTTGGCAACATCCCTCACTCGTTGTTCACGTAGCATAAGAGAGTGCAAGGAACATCCGTCTGCAGAAAACATGTACGGTCGTCGCGAGATGCCACAAGAGTAATATATAGATGGCATGAAAGGCGGTAATTAAAGCAATTTGTTTACCGTGATGGCGTCGAGATCGGCTAATGTCGACGCACCGCATCTGACGGCGTGCAAGAGGCGGAAGGGCTGCTTGATGGCGCGGTCTGGCGCCGTGTATTCACCCTACCGACGGGTGCTTGAGCTCCGGTGCCCGTGGCGATGGCGGGGGCACCAACATGTACTCGGCGCCGCGGTGATGGCGGGGAGTCACCAACACTTGCGGCGCCAAGGTGCTGGCGGAGTCACGAACACGTAGTTCGCTGATTCGTCGGCGCCGCGTTGTTCGAGTGGCTGCGACCATGCTTGGAATCGGCACGGCCCTACTCGACCACCCGCACTCCAGTTCGCTATTGACTCCACCAAGGTAGGCGGGAAGGGCGTAAGGGTGATTGCCGGTTGTCTTGGACGATCTGCGGGATCCGCCACTTGTGCCTTAAGTTCTTGAACCTCTGTTTTCCTCCTCGCTCCTTCCCGAGCGCCACATGCGTCCTCGGCGGTGGACCAAAATGATCCACCCAATTCTTACCGAGGCCGGCAGACGGCGGCCGACAACTTCTTCAGAATCGGCTCTATTTTCTTGGCCCGGTTCGCCATACTGTTAAAGGTTATCCCACCGGTGTGGCCGTCGACCCACAGGATGAGGAACCACAGGATCCATGACTAGCAACAATTTCCTCCTCCTGCGGAGAAGTAACGTGAATCATTTAGATCATCGATTAGATTGCAATCGTGTTGATCCATGTAATTAGATTATACTTACCACAATTTCCTCAAATTCCTTCACCGCAGGATCCGGTGAGTTGTTTGGTTTTGGGTCCACATGGTAACGGGCCTCGATGAAGTTCGAACCTGCGGGTTGAATTTAGCAAAGGGTTTTCTATCCCTTGGATCTATACTCTTCGTCCTCCTTATTCCATTTGGCCTCCATGATTAGTATCCACCAGATCCGAGATGGTGATGACCTATATTCATCGCCACTGACCTTTCCCGATTACTATTGGCGGGGCTCTTCGATTCACACCTCTCCTTGAACTCCGGGCTGATCTTGGTGATCTGCGGGTCAATCTTGGATCTCCTCGAGACTTTTGCCTTCTTTATAGATCTTCTTCTTTATCCGGGTTCTCCACTGGCGGTCGGTGCTCATCTTTGTGAGGGCGGATTTGTTTACCGTTCCCATGATAATTTGTGTTCGATACTTAGCGGGAACTTGTATCCGGCGTGCAGCTTCTCGAAGAGGAGTGTGCGCAAGTGGCCATTATCTTTATGCCGGAGATTCTCGGTGTTGATCGAGATGGTTGTCCGGGTGATCGCCGCCACTTGCCCACCGTACCCTTTTACGACAAGGGCGGGCTCCAAAGGAACCCCTGATGGGCTCACTTCGGTAATTTCCTCCCTAACCGTGCCGGCCGTGTTCGGGCGCCGGTCCTTCGGCTTCTTCTTCTTCTTCTTCTTCTTCTTCTTCTTCTTCTTCTTCTTCTTCTTCTTCTTCTTAGGAGGGTTGCTACCACTCCCTGTGCCCTCGCCGCCATCAGTGGTTTCATCGTCCGCCGTTCCTTCGGCTTCTTCCTACAAGTCTTCCATCTCATCATCCTCGCTCTCCGAAGGATGGTATTCTTCATCGTCTTCTAGACGCTAGGCCGCCTCCCAGAATGTCAATTGTTTATTCGGAGGTCCGAGTTCTCCTTCAGCGCTGATGCGCTTAGAACATCCAGCCTCGTCGTTGTCACACATCTTTGCACTAATAAAAACCAAATAATTGGTTAAATGCACGGAAAAATCCGGCATGACCTTTGCTAATTTTTGGACCTACGAGCGCCCATTTTCTCAACCGAAACGGAAGTGAATCAACACTTCGGGAGAAATGGGCAACTCAATTGAAATCCCTAAAAGAAAAAACAGCCCCAGCCCCAGTGATAACCCCATTGACCCCATCCATCATTCACACACAAAGAAAATAGCCCCATCCATCATCGCCGCCTCCGCTTCCATCATCCATCATTAATGATTAACACAGATACACAACAGTATATAACATATACATTGAGATAGTTTATAGTATATAACATATACACAGATACATAAAGAATATAAAATATACAGTATATAAAATATACACAACAGTATATAACAGAGCACAGATATAACAGGGAACATATATAATAGGGAACATATATAATAGTACACACATCATAGCAAATATATGGCCAACATAGCAAATATATATGGCCAGTACACACAGGTTTCACAAATAGTACACACAGCAGCAAGCATAAAAGTTTATATTGCTTGCAGTAGTGCCTTCTCAGCACTACTAGACCATCACCAGGATCAGTACTAAAACCATACAACATAACTAGGATTTCAGCAGGAGCATTTCAGAAAAACCTATGTCTCTAAGATAGCTTCCTGGGGGAGAAGATCAAGCAGAATATGGGGGGTTGGATGGGGAGCATCATTTCCATTGGTGGAAGAGTGACTAAGACTGATGCTTGTCTCTCTAACGATGTTGTATATCAAATGTCAATGAAAATACTACATAAAACAAATATTGTCCAGATGGAGAAGCCTACCAAATTTAACCTAGCTCTAATGTGCAAATGGTGGTGGAAGGTGGAAAAAGGGAATGGCCATTGGCAAGATTTTATGAGGAGAAAATATTTGGGGGATTCTAGAATTTTTTTTGTACAAAACATAGGTCTAAATACTATGCTCTTTGGTCTGAAATGCTCCAGGTCAAAGATCTTTATCTTTGTGGCAGAAAAATGCAAGTTAAAATTCTTGGTGTGGCCAGAATTCTTTGAAGGATACTTTCCCTGAGTTGTTTGATATATGCAATGAACAATATTGGACTGTGGTTGTTGCTGCAAGGAGAAGATGGTAGTTTGCTTTCAGGAGATGGCTATCTATGGCTAGGACGCCGCGAACCAGTAACGAACCAGTAACGAACCTAGGCTAGGACGCCGCGAAGAAGATCGCAGGCAGCCTGCAACATTGGAGGCACCGCCAGCGGGCTGCAGCGGCCCCCTCCTCCGCAACCGATTCGAGTGAGACGACGACAGCATTGTTCTATGGGAGGAGCTATAGCAGCATCAGGGCTTCTGGTACTAGCTAGCAGAGAGCCCTGCTTGCGGGGATGCCCGCTACTAGGGTTGCAAAGACTAGGATGCCCCCAAAACAGAGGGAGAGAGGGAGAGAGGGAGAGAGGGGAGAGGAGATGCTCACCTCTGACGGGCGGACGACGGGCGGATGACGACGGGCGGACGAGGGCGGCCTCCACCTCCTGAGACGCGCGCGGCGGATGCTCCTCCTCGGACACGGGCCTCCTCCTGAGACGCGGGCGGACCTCCTCCTCGGACACGTACGGGCGGACCTCCTCCTCCTCGGGCGCGGGCAGGCCTCCTCCTCCTCAGACGCAGCGGTGGCGGTCCTTCGGCTTCGGGCTGAGAGATGGAGAGATGGGGATGAGAGAGGGGGTCGGGCGCCACACGTGTTGATAAAGGCACTTAGGCGTAGCGCACTGAGCCATAGTGCGCTACGGATATCTGTAGCGCACTATGGGCTAGTGCGCGCCTATCGACTTCTAACTCTTGGATAAGAGAACTACAGTCCCACTAGCTAACAACTATACTAGCCTATTCCACTTGGTTACGCCCTACTCTATTCTAAACACGAGAGCACCCAGTTCGAATCACAGTGCCCCAATTTTTGTTTTGATTATAAAACACTTTTAAATATTCCAAAAATGCCCAAAAGTGGTGATATATGCCATAGAAGTTTTATTTTGATTTTAAAATACTTTTAAATATTCCAAAATGCCCAAAAGTAATAATATTCCAAAAATGCCCAAAAATATGATTTAAAGTATAACTAAATTTCATAATACTTTGTTCATGAATATTACAATCTTTTTTTGACCACGTTTACAATATTTTTTGAGCTAGCGTTTTACAATCTTTTTCCCTTCTTTGTGGCGGTTGAATAATTTAGCCCTAAGACTTTAATGTTTCTTCTTTCGAACGGGCTACCTTTTTTGGGTAGGGTTGTCCTTTTCTTCTTGTGATGTATGTTCTTGCATCGTAGTCGTCATCTTCAATCTTTGGATCGCCCGTCGGGTCAAGTCTTGCTCGTTGGCGACTCCATCTATTCCGATGATGTTTCTTTTCCTCTCCTCACGACAACACGGCTAGGCTTTGTCGGGTTGTAATTAAAAACATTTGTCCACTTTGGTAGCCAGTACCACGGTTCATTTTTCGCGCCACGTTTGCGGCGGCCTTGGATTTGGCTGCCGGGTATAACCATGGTTGTGAAATACGGTCTTCTCTTCGGCTCTTTGCCCATCGACACGGAACATCGGCAACTTTTCTCCATGAGTCGAGCTCCCAGATCTCCTCGATTCTTCCGTAGAATCTTTCCTTCACGTTGTCATCGGTGTAGAATTCCGACGTTACGCCTGAGTTCTGATAATCACACTTGTTGTCCTTTTCCTCCGTGTAGAATGTGTAGCCGTTGATATCATACGCCTGATAGGTCACCAGGTTTTGAATCGGTCCCTGCGACAAGGTGAATATGATCTTTTCCGTGTCAGAAGAATGCGAGCGCGGGGGATTATCAAGGAGCGTCTGCTTAAACCAACCGTGAAATCTGAGTTGTGCTCTTTGATTATTTCTCCCTGCGTCCTCTATATGCCCCGGTCATTGTACTTCTTCTCTATTAACCTTTTGTGCTTCTGTACCCAAGGATCGACCAGTTCTAAATGCTGTAGAGCGACGAGGTTTGCTCGATCAAAGTCTGCGCGTCGAAAATCGAAGTCTGCATGCAGTATGCGACGACCCTCTCGGTGACCAGATCCGTCGAGCTTGCCAAGGTGTCTGTTGACGGGAAGACCGACAGGGTTCTCGATGTCTAGATAATTCGTGCGAAGAGATGCACTCTTCGCCGAAAGCCCTTGGCTATGCTTCCATCCGGGCCGGGACCTGCTAACGTATCCTTTGATGTGTCCGTTCATCCTTTCGAACGCCATCATGCTGCGGAGGAACATCGGCCCGAGTTGTACGATGTCCTCCACGACATGGACCAGCAGATGCACCATAATGTTTCGGCCCTTGAATTAGCATACTGTGGCATCCCGCAAAACCACTACTAGAAAACCGCGTTGAATTTGTGCATTGCATCGTCATCATCATGCATTGTTTGCCAAAACTATTTTCGCAAAGCCCGTGTTGTTTTCGAAACGCCCCCTCTCGATTCAAACATCAAAACCGGGTCCCCGGAATATTTTGTTTTGCCGCTATCGGTTCGCAGACGGACCGTTTAAATCGGATAAAATATTTATTTATTTTTGGCGGAGTGAGCAATGAACCCGACCAACCGCCCCAGATTTTCTAAACGGTCCAACCTGCCTACCCCATCTAAATCCTAAACCCACCTAAAAATCTACCCTCTCTCACCTCCACCTCACTCCACCCAATCAGGCCATGCCACCTCACCCTCTCCCCTCCCCCTGACCAATCATAGCCTGCCACCTACCCACTCCCTCTCTCTCTCCCTCTAAACCCAACCCCACTCCCTCACACAGGCAACCCACCTCACACCACTGCACACATGCGACGCACGCCTCTACCAAACCCCCCACACCGCCTTTGGGCCCCACGCCCCTGCACCCGCCCCACCAGAACAGCCTCCTCTTCCTGTTCCTCTTCCTCACCCCGACAACCGCCCTCTCCCTTCTCCCTTTCTTCCTCCCACGACCTCGCTGCGCCCGCTCGTTTCCTCTCCAGCGCCGGCCGTCTGGCCTCGCCCGAGCTTGACCGCCACCAGGCCCCTCCTCCCAAGCTCCTCCCGACCTGCCGCCCCTGTCCCTCTGCCGTCTTCCTCCTCAGGTTTTCCGCTCCCTTGCACGCGACGCCTACCGCCTCACGCGCCTCCTCCCGCCTCGCTCAAGCTCTTTGGGCCTCGCCCTGACCCGCTCTGCCCCGCACCACCTCACCACCCCGCGCCCGAGCCACCTGCGCGCCGCCTCCTTCCCCAGATCCTCCGTCGCTGCAACCGCCACTGTGGAACCGCCGCCCGCCTCGTCGCCTTCCCGCTCGGCCGTTCGTCACCGTCCTTGTCCGAGCCTGAACACGCCTTTCACCACGGCGTCGCCTGCGCGCCAGCGTCTAAGGTTCCGCCACGACCTCGCCAAGCCTCCCGGACCGCGTCTACCGCTCTGCCGCCTCCGGCTCGTGCGTCGCCCAAGACCACGATGCCTCAAGTTCCACCTGTCCCTAACCATCTTTTTCGGTGTATTGAGATGTGTTTTTGCTGTGTTGGCAGTCGTGGAGTTTTCCGCTTGGTGGCCTTGTTGCTGTGGCAGAAACGAGCCGTGAAGCTGAAGGGGTAATGGTGAACCGATGATGGCGACTTTTGGCTACAGCCACAGCCTGTGTTGGTGATGTTCGGATGATCCCTCAGCTACCTCAAGTCCGGCGGTTGAAGACGTATGCTAAGCGCCCTGTCGCGTAGAACCCCTGACACCAAGATCTACCGGTGTCAAAACCCTGACCCGAAGAACGACCTCATCGAACCCGGCGCCACTCGAGAACGACAACGACAACGTTCGGCGGAACCCCAAGATCGCCTTCCCCGAATCGAAGCCCTATGCCCCGAGGACGCCAAGACCGAGTGCGCCGACAAGCATCCGGTGACGTCAAGACCGCCACATGGAACGATAAGCGCTTCATCTCGGACACGACAAGGTGTACCTCACTGAACCCCGAGAATTTCCCCCTGGACGCCAAGTTCTCCCTCCCGAACCCGAAGACCGAACCCCGGTACCGGACAAGTTCTTCAACCAAGGGCGCCAAGGACTTCTTCACGGTTTTCGGTTCCCCGACACCGATACGACAAGATCATCGACAGAGAACCCGAAGAACACATGCGCGACAAGTACTCCCTCGAGGTCCCGATGTCGAACCAAGGCCTTCTTCCCGGAACTCAAGATCTGCCCCGTTGTTCGAGAATGTTTCCGCCGAGACCGACCGTCGAACCCTGGACCCCGAGACCGACCCCGAACCCCCGGAACCCCAAGATCTGCCGGACCCTAATGTGTGAACCCCTTTCTCGAGCCCTATTTTACAGATGAAATAACAACTTGTTGCATATTGAATTGTCATACTCGCATGCATATCTGAGGTTTGGGGGCCTTATGCCGATTCACCTAATAATTAAATATGGGGCCCATATGCGGGCAAATCTAGCCTTATATTGGCCTCATTTAAAACTTGTGTAGCGAACCGGTATTTTAACTTGCCTTGTTATAACAACATTTAATTTGCGGGGTACTAAATAACTTGAACCCTTTTAACTAATTGTCGGGACCCCGGTTCCGCTTAATCTTGACCTAATTGCATCGCACCTTGCCATGCCATGCATCATACATGCATCATGCCGATCTTCTGCCGTTGTATTAAATATTGCATCCGGTGTTTATTCTAGCGTTTTGCTTCTTCGCGGATAAGGCCGTTGAGTTGATGTGAGCTTCGCCCCGATCTTCGGTTGAACCCTCGACAATGTTTTCAGGCGAGCATCTCCCCCTTTCTACCTATCTTACTTTTATAGTATTTACTTCCCTCCTGTTGATCTATTGCTATCTGTGTTGCGATGCTTTAGTTTCCTTACCCTTGATATCCCTTGCAGCCCTATATTGCCTTGGACACACCCTATTACCTGTTGTTTGGTAGATAGTTGGACTTGCGCGTCGTAGTGGCTTGCTCAAGTGCTGATGTGTGTCGTCATATGCCACCGTGCTGATGTATTGCCGCATGTTGATGTTGGAGATGATTCTAGTTTTACTTATCGTCACTTTAATTTCTGTTCAACAACTAAAATTGAAATAAGCAGAGGCATCGGTGGGTGATAGATAATATTTGGTTTCGAGCCCACTTGTGTCCCGTAAGACCCCGAGTACTTGATACTGTTCCTTGATTTTGCGCTATCCACATCCGGGAGGTATATGGGACCCCCGAGCGAGCTTGATTCATTCTTATTTCTTGGGGCCACAAACTAGTTTGAGGTTTTATTTACGATCCTGTACTTATGCCATGCTTTACCGCTTTATTTACGATTGTGCGGTAACTGCTTTATCTTGTTAGGATCGGACCACGATTCATGTGTCGACAAGCCCGTTTGGGGTTCCCGCGTTCACAGCCTAGCCAAACCTTGAGGCCGTCTCGAGCTTGCTTACTCGTTCGGATTCTACTCTAAGGGGTGGCCCCAAATATTCTGAATCCGTGATTGTTCGTGAAAGCCTCGTTGGGTTTTGATTTGGTTTTCCGAGGTTGATCGAGTGTGTGTTGCTATTGGTGCACCCGGCGGGTAAAACTTTCAAAGCCGTGTCCATGGATATGGACGACTTGGAGCACAGTATCTCGATCATAGACAAGCATAACTAAAGTTTACTGCTATAAATTTGACTTATAATGACTAGTAATCAGCTCCACTACAACGGAATGGCTAATTAATACTGCCCACAATTGCTTGTTTGGTTGTCGCTTGCGACAATTGTAACTGACTAGTAAGTATTGCAACTACAACAAAAATGGCTGAATAAAAGTACCAACAACTGCTGGGTTTTGGGTTTATCACATGCTATCTGTATCTGATTAGTAAGTACTGTCACTATAACGGAATGGTTAACTAAAAGTGCCCACTGTTTACTTTATCAGGACAATTATCTATACCTGACTAGTAAATGCTGCAACGATAACCTAATAAGTAAACTGCCAACTGTGTGAGTTCCTCGGTTGACTTCCTCGTTTGGTCTCGAGGGGGAAACACCAGGATGGGTTTGTTTGGTGTTAGTTTCAGGTTGGATCCGGATAGGTCATTCTTACCCCTCTCTGATTGCCGCCAGTCGTATCGAGTCTCTATAGGTTGTTTAGTGCATGCTGCCGCTGCCGCTTCAGTCCACCATACCTATGTAGGCGAGGACCGCCGAATTCTAGCCTCGCCGTGTACTGGCCTCAGTACTGACGCTCCTTCTTTTTCCTTTGCCCTTTGTCGGCACCCCTTTTGTTAAGCAGGTTTTGAGATCGACGTCGTTAGCAGGGTTACCCTTCCGGCTTGGCCTGGGCAGGGTTATGGACGCCATTGGTTATTTCTTCGGGGCGCTTAGCCCCACTTGCTTCTTGTCCGTAGTCGGACGCTCTATCGTTTTCAAGGTGATTTGGATCTCTGCATATTATATCTGTATTCTTGACTCATTGAGTCGCCTCTGTATATATATCTGTTCTGTGGGTCCCATCGAGGACTGTTGTGTAATGTTATTACTTCGTTTTCCACCCGCACGAAAGTGCCTGGTGGGCACCTTTGAATCGTTTCTATGCGGGTTTGGTGAATTTTGCTCAAACTTGCATAGGTCCGATCCAGAGGGTGTTACAGAGTGGTATCAGAGCTCAGCAGTTGCGATACCCCACAAGTCCAGCCTGTAGGATAACCTAGCTAACGGCCGAAGTAGAGTGTCAAAACTATTTTGCAAAAATCGGTTGGATAGTTCTGATTAGGTCTGATTTTACTCCTTACCCCTCTGCTATTCTCCTCTCACCTCTACGCGTTTTGAATCCGCTCTCTTCTCTCTCTTCGAGTCCAGGATTTCTCGTGGTTGGGTTTCCGTCGTACCTTCAGGGTTTCGTTTTCCCCCTTTTGTAACGGAGGTGCTACGATCATCAATCTGCAACTTGTCTGATGTGCCCTTCATCCGATCTTTTGTTCTTGAGCTCTTTATCCATATGTGTTCCTTGCTGGATATCAGTGTCGTTGAAAAACATATGAGAAGGACGAGCTTTGGTGAAGTTGGGGTTAACCTTGAGCATGTGTTGTTCATGCCAATGGAACCACCGCGAAACCTAATCAGGGTGTCTTTCATACGATTTCTGCTGGCAACACCCCCTTGTTTCCGAACCTCGCTTGTCGAGATCTTCAGTCTAATTCCGAGAGTTGGTTGCCAATCCGCTTATCCGTGCGCAGAGTAATGGTTTGAGTGCGGGATGGAGTAGCTACCCTACCACTGCTCTTATCATTCGCTCTCGTATGTCGGATCAGCGGATCCAGCAGTTTTACTCCGTCCATGGAAGTTAGAGGTGGCCTTATCGTTTGATGACTCTATCTTTGTCCTTTGTTTCTCCGGAGTGTTCTCTCGACGATCAGGAGCAACGACCCTTTGTTGGTGGTGTCGCCGATTTCAAGATGGAAGAAGGAACCCTCGTTAGTGGTGTCGCGAGGATCTACACGAAGAGAGAAGACGCAGAACGCCGACCTTCCTTCCGGTACCATGAGGCGGATCTCGAGGGCGAGATCCCTTGTTAGTGGTGTCGAATTGTGGCATCCCGCAAAACCACTACTAGAAAACCGCGTTGAATTTGTGCATTGCATCGTCATCATCATGCATTGTTTGCCAAAACTATTTTCGCAAAGCCCGTGTTGTTTTCGAAACGCCCCCTCTCGATTCAAACATCAAAACCGGGTCCCCGGAATATTTTGTTTTGCCGCTATCGGTTCGCAGACGGCCCGTTTAAATCGGATAAAATATTTATTTATTTTTGGCCGGAGCAGTCGAACGGGCCAACCGACCCGAACGACCGCCCCAGATTTTCTAAACGGTCCAACCTGCCTACCCCATCTAAATCCTAAACCCACCTAAAAATCTACCCTCTCTCACCTCCACCTCACTCCACCCAATCAGGCCATGCCACCTCACCCTCTCCCCTCCCCCTGACCAATCATAGCCTGCCACCTACCCACTCCCTCTCTCTCTCTCCCTCTAAACCCAACCCCACTCCCTCACACAGGCAACCCACCTCACACCACTGCACACACGCGACGCACGCCTCTGCCAAACCCCCCACACCGCACGCGCCTGGGCCCCACGCCCCCTGCCCCACCCGGCCCCACCAGAACAGCCTCCTCTTCCTGTTCCTCTTCCTCACCCCGACAACCGCCCTCTCCCTTCTCCCTTTCTTCCTCCCACGACCTCGCTGCGCCCGCTCGTTTCCTCTCCAGCGCCGGCCGTCTGGCCTCGCCGGTAGCCGCACCGCCCCCTGCGGCCCCTCCTCCCCCAAGCTCCTCCCCGACCCGCGTCGCCCCTGTCCCCGTGCCGTCTTCCTCCTCAGGTTTTCCGCTCCCGCACGCGACGCCCAGCGCCCCGCTCCCGCACGCCTCCTCCCGCCTCGCTCAAGCTCGCCTGGGCCTCTGCCGCCGGACCCGCTCTGCCCCCGCACCACCTCACCACCCCCGCGCCCGGAGCCACCTGCGCCGCCTCCTTCCCCAGATCCTCCGTCGCTGCAACCGCCGCCACTGAGGAACCGCCGCCTCGTCGCCTTCCCGCTCTGGTTCGTCAAATCCTGCACGTCCGAGACGCTGCAGCGCCCGCCTGCGTCGCCCCGGCCGCCGCGTCTAGGTTCCGCCGCCGACCTCGCCAAGCCTCCCCGGACCGCGTCTACCGCTCCTGTCGCCCTCCAGCTCGTGTGCGTCGCCAGCCCAGCACCCTGATGCCTCAAGCTCCACCTGTCCCTAACCATCTTTTTCGGTGTATTGAGATGTGTTTTTGCTGTGTTGGCAGTCGTGGAGTTTTCCGCTTGGTGGCCTTGTTGCTGTGGCAGAAACGAGCCGTGAAGCTGAAGGGGTAACGGTGAACCGATGATGGCGACTTTTGGCTACAGCCACAGCCTGTGTTGGTGATGTTCGGATGATCCCTCAGCTACCTCAAGTCCGGCGGTTGAAGACGTATGCTAAGCGCCCTGTCGCGTAGAACCCCTGACACCAAGATCTACCGGTGTCAAAACCCTGACCCGAAGAACGACCTCATCGAACCCGACGCCACTCGAGAACGACAACGACAACGTTCGGCGGAACCCCAAGATCGCCTTCCCCGAATCGAAGCCCTATGCCCCGAGGACGCCAAGACCGAGTGCGCCGACAAGCATCCGGTGACGTCAAGACCGCCACATGGAACGATAAGCGCTTCATCTCGGACACGACAAGGTGTACCTCACTGAACCCCGAGAATTTCCCCCGGGACGCCAAGTTCTCCCTCCCGAACCCGAAGACCGAACCCCGGTACCGGACAAGTTCTTCAACCAAGGGCGCCAAGGACTTCTTCACGGTTTTCGGTTCCCCGACACCGATACGACAAGATCATCGACAGAGAACCCGAAGAACACATGCGCGACAAGTACTCCCTCGAGGCCCCGATGTCGAACCAAGGCCTTCTTCCCGGAACTCAAGATCTGCCCCGTTGTTCGAGAATGTTTCCGCCGAGACCGACCGTCGAACCCTGGACCCCGAGACCGACCCCGAACCCCAAGATCTCGACCCTAATGTGAACCCTTTCGAGCCCTATTTTAGATGAAATAACAACTTGTTGCATATTGAATTGTCATACTCGCATGCATATCGAGGTTTGGGGCCTTATGCCGATTCACCTAATAATTAAATATGGGGCCCATATGCGGGCAAATCTAGCCTTATATTGGCCTCATTTAAAACTTGTGTAGCGAACCGGTATTTTAACTTGCCTTGTTATAACAACATTTAATTTGCGGGGTACTAAATAACTTGAACCCTTTTAACTAATTGTCGGGACCCCGGTTCCGCTTAATCTTGACCTAATTGCATCGCACCTTGCCATGCCATGCATCATACATGCATCATGCCGATCTTCTGCCGTTGTATTAAATATTGCATCCGGTGTTTATTCTAGCGTTTTGCTTCTTCGCGGATAAGGCCGTTGAGTTGATGTGAGCTTCGCCCCGATCTTCGGTTGAACCCTCGACAATGTTTTCAGGCGAGCATCTCCCCCTTTCTACCTATCTTACTTTTATAGTATTTACTTCCCTCCTGTTGATCTATTGCTATCTGTGTTGCGATGCTTTAGTTTCCTTACCCTTGATATCCCTTGCAGCCCTATATTGCCTTGGACACACCCTATTACCTGTTGTTTGGTAGATAGTTGGACTTGCGCGTCGTAGTGGCTTGCTCAAGTGCTGATGTGTGTCGTCATATGCCACCGTGCTGATGTATTGCCGCATGTTGATGTTGGAGATGATTCTAGTTTTACTTATCGTCACTTTAATTTCTGTTCAACAACTAAAATTGAAATAAGCAGAGGCATCGGTGGGTGATAGATAATATTTGGTTTCCGAACGCCCACTTGTGTCCCGTAAGACCCCGAGTACTTGATACCTGTTCCTTGATTTTGCGCGCTATCCACATCCGGGAGGTATATGGGACCCCCCTGAGCCAGAGCTTGATTCATTCTTATTTCTTGGGGCCACAAACTAGTTTGAGGTTTTATTTACGATCCTGTACTTATGCCATGCTTTACCGCTTTATTTACGATTGTGCGAGGTCTCGCACTGTCATCGCTTAGGATCGGACCACGATTCCGGTGTCGACAAGCCCGTTTGGGGTTCCCAAATGTTCATGCCGTCTAGCCAAACCTTGAGGCCGTCTCGAGCTTGCTTACTCCGTTGGATTCTACTCTAAGGGTGGCCTGAAATATTCTGAATCTGTGATTGTTCATCGTGAAAGCCTCGTTGGGTTTTGATTTGGTTTTTCCGAGGTTGATCGAGTGTGTGTTGCTATTGGTGCACCCCGGCCGGGTAAAAACTTTCTGAAAGCCGTGTCCGCGGATATGGACGACTTGGAGCACAGTATCTCGATCATAGACAAGCATAACTAAAGTTTACTGCTATAAATTTGACTTATAATGACTAGTAATCAGCTCCACTACAACGGAATGGCTAATTAATACTGCCCACAATTGCTTGTTTGGTTGTCGCTTGCGACAATTGTAACTGACTAGTAAGTATTGCAACTACAACAAAAATGGCTGAATAAAAGTACCAACAACTGCTGGGTTTTGGGTTTATCACATGCTATCTGTATCTGATTAGTAAGTACTGTCACTATAACGGAATGGTTAACTAAAGTGCCCACTTTACTTTATCAGGACAATTATCTATACCTGACTAGTAAATGCTGCAACGATAACCTAATAAGTAAACTGCCAACTGTGTGAGTTCCTCGGTTGACTTCCTCGTTTGGTCTCGAGGGGGAAACACCAGGATGGGTTTGTTTGGTGTTAGTTTCAGGTTGGATCCGGATAGGTCATTCTTACCCCTCTCTGATTGCCGCCAGTTGTATCGAGTCTCTATAGGTTGTTTAGTGCATGCTGCCGCTGCCGCTTCAGTCCACCATACCTATGTAGGCGAGGACCGCCGAATTCTAGCCTCGCTGTCTTGGCCTCGATCGACGCTCCTTCTTTTTCCTTTGCCCTTTGTCGGCACCCCTTTGTTAAGCAGGTTTTGAGATCGACGTCGTTAGCAGGGTTACCCTTCCGGCTTGGCCTGGGCAGGGTTATGGACGCCATTAGTTATTTCTTCGGGGCGCTTAGCCCCACTTGCTTCTTGTCCGTAGTCGGACGCTCTATCGTTTTCAAGGTGATTTGGATCTCTGCATATTATATCTGTATTCTTGACTCATTGAGTCGCCTCTGTATATATATCTGTTCTGTGGGTCCCATCGAGGACTGTTGTGTAATGTTATTACTTCGTTTTCCACCCGCACGAAAGTGCCTGGTGGGCACCTTTGAATCGTTTCTATGCGGGTTTGGTGAATTTTGCTCAAACTTGCATAGGTCCGATCCAGAGGGTGTTACACATACTCATTTGTATGTACTTCTTCTTCATGCACAACCATGGAGGGAGGTTGTACATCCATACAAACACGGGCCAAGTGCCGTGCGTGCTGCTCTGGCTACCGAACGGATTGAGTCCATCGCTGCTCGCACAAAGCCTGATGTTCCTCGAATCTCCACCGAATTCTGGGAATTCGAGGTCCAATGCTTTCCACTGGCTAGCATCTGAAGGGTGCGTCAGCAGCTCATCCTTTTCGGGGTCATCATCATCTCCTGGCTTCTTCCTTTCCGCATGCCATCGCATGAGCTTCGCTTCCTTAGGGTCCGCGAAATAGCGCTGCGACGAGTGATAGGAAAGTACCATACCACTTTTCGAGGTGCTTTCTTCCCTTTCTTGTATCGACTCACGCCACACACCGAACATGTGGTTTTCTCCGTCCTCGCCCGATAAATGATGAAATCGTTGATGCATCGTGATATCTAAAGTGCGGTAGATCGAGAGGATGACGATTTTCTTGGCATCCTCGATACTAGTTGGACATGTGTTCCCCTCCGGAGACGATCGTGCGAATGCCATCATATCGTCGAAGCTTGCGTCGCTCAATTTGTGCTTTGCCTTCATCTCCATAGCCTTGAGCGTTACATTCAACCGGTATCATCGGGCTGCATCCTTCATACAATGGAGTAACGCGTCTTTCTCAAGTTGCGCAAAGCTTTCTCTCTAGCGGCAGCCCTGGCGTTACTCGTCTGCTTGAGAAGCAGCTCTTGCACATAAGGGTCCCGCACCCAGCCTGACGTTGTTCCATCGTCGTCTGCTCCTCCGGCATCTAGATCATCATGATCCCGGTCTACTTCCGCACCTTCACCATCTCCAGGAGACTCTTTATCATCTCGCCCGTTCTCGCCGTGATGATGATCATCGTCATGTTGGCCACCTTCTTCACCGTCTCCATCATGTACGCCATCGCTTATGCAACGAGTGTATCCATCCATGAAACCATGGCGGAACAGGTGCGCCTGCAGATTCCCGGAATCTGGGTCGATCACCCAGTTGAGTTTGCATCTTCTGCACGGACATCTTATATCTGTCTTGTTATTTCGTATCATGTCGGCCGTCGCACATTTCAAAAATCTAGCCACAATGCCTTCGCTCATTATGCGGACCATTTTTGCCTGCACGATGTACACGGTACAATTTTGAAGTCTATTAGAACCACATAATGAATGCATGCATGCAATGGTCGATAGAAAATTTCGGCATGACCTATCCTAAAATTAGGACCTTTGCGAAATGCCAAAGTCTTGCCAAAATGGAAACGAATCAACATTTTGGCAAAACAAATGGCAACTTGTTCACATACAAACACAAGAGATAGAGAGACCGATCCATACACACATGAGCATGTCATTATCCTCTCCATACACACATGCATGAGCATCATCGATACTCTCCATATACACACACATATGACCATCGATCCTCTCCACACATACACACATCATGAGCATCGATCATCTACATACATATGAGCACATCATCCATATACACATGAACACATCCTTACATGGACAACTTACCGAGATGAGAGACCGATCGATCGCGAGAAAGATGGAAAGGAGAGGTGCGCGCGTCGACCGGAGACGGATAGATGAGAGACCAGAGACCTCCTCTATTACTTATGTAACATCCAAAGCAAGTTTTACATGCTAAAAATGGTGAATGTGTGGAGAAATTGAGGTGGGAAGGAGAAGATCCCGACTAGATCTAAGGAGGAAGAAGAAGGGGAAAGTGAAGTTTGGGGTGGTGGATGTGTGGGCACACATGTGCACATAAAGTGCTGTCCTAAAAGAATCGACACATCCGTGGCGCACACGGCCCTAGTGCGCCACAGGGAGTACAAACATCTGTGGCGCACTATGCCACGTGCGCCACAGATGCTCCTACTCCCTGTGGCGCACTAGGCCGAGTGTGCCACAGAAGTTTGTGGCTGTTTCAGAGCAGAGGGGGTCATGCGCTTAGGCGTAGCGCACCAGGCACACGTGCGCCACAGATGACCCTAACAACCGTGGCGCACATGACTGTAGTGCGCTACAGATGTTTGGCGTGTGGCCAACAGGGCCCTGGCCCACACACATCTGTGGAGCACTATAGTCATGTGCGCCACGGTTGTTCTAGTTACTAGTAGGGCACTGCCCACAGGTGAGCCACGCCTGTTTTAGCCGTGGGGCACTTCAACCATGTGAGCCACGGATGTGCTGATTACCTATAGCTGTTTTCCTAGTAGTGAAGCACGCCTTGTCGTGAAGGGGTTCCGACAAGTTCAAGGAGTTGATTACGACGAGACTTTCTCGCCCGTAGCGATGCTTAAATCAGTTCGGATCATGTTATCTATAGCGGCCTATTTCAACTATGAGATATGGCAGATGGATGTCAAAACGGCTTTCCTTAACGTAAATTTAACCGAGGACGTGTATATGATACAGCCCGAGGGTTTTTTCGATACGGCTAATGCTGACAAAGTATGTAAACTTCAGAAATCCATTTATGGGTTGAATCAAGCATCTCGGAGTTGGAATATTCACTTTGATGAGGTAGTCAAATCGTTTGGCTTCATCAAGAGTGATCATGATTCTTGTTTATACAAGAAGTTTAGTGGGAGCAAAGTAAACTTTCTAATCTTATATGTGGATGACATATTACTGATTGGAAATGATGTCCAGATGTTGCAAGAAACCAAGGAATCATTGGAAAGGAGTTTCTCAATGAAAGACTTGGGTGAGGCAATGTAACACCCTCAGAATCGGCCCTATGCAAGTTTCAGCGAAACTCGCCAAACCCGCATAGAAACGATTCGAAGGTGCCCACCAGGCACTTTCGTGCGGGTGGAAAAACAAAGTAATAACATTACACAACAGTCCTCGATGGGACCCACAGAACAGATATATATAACAGCGACTCAAAGAGTCAAGAATACAGATATACGGTACAAAAATCCAAATCACCTTGAAAAGAGGGAGCGTCCGACTACGGACAAGATGCAAATGGGGCTAAGAGCCCTGAAGAATAACCAATGGCGTCCATAACCCTGTGCCAAGCGGAAGGGTAACCGCTAACGGCGTCGATCTCAAAACCTGCTTAAACAAAAGGGTGCCGACAAAGGGCAAAGGAAAGAAGGAGCGCCAAGATCGAGGCCAGTACACGGCGAGGCTAGAATTCGGCGGTCCTCGCCTACATAGGTATGGTGGACTGAGCGGCAGCGGCAGCATGCATAAAACAACCTATAGAGACTCGATACAACTGGCGGATATCAGAGAGGGATAAGAATGTCCTAACCGGATCCAACCTGAAGCTATCACCAATCAAACCCATCCTGGTGTTTCCCCCTCGAGACCAAACGAGGAAGTCAACCAAGGAACTCACACAGTTGGCAGTTTTACTTATTCAGTTATCGTTGCGGCAGTTACTAGTCAGGTTTAGATTATCGTCCTGATAAAGTAAGCAGTGGGCACTTGTAGTTAATCATTCCGTACGGTTGCAGCACTTACTAGTCAGATACATTTAGCATGAGATGAACCCAAAACCCAGCAATTGTTGGTACTTTTACTTAGCCATTCCGTTGTAGTGAAGCTGATTACTAATCATATCGGAAACAAGTCAATTTAAAACAGTAAACTTTAGTTATAGTTGTCTATGATCAGACACTGTGCTCCAAGTCGTCCATAACCGCGGACACGGCTTCTCGAAAAGATTTAAACCCTGCAGGGGTGCACCAAAGTATCCACGCACTTGACCCTTTTGCGGATCGTTAACATACACCCATCGGTATGTCGGCGGGGCCTAGGTCACGACGTTCCCTGCACAAAGCAAGCCGGGGCCACCCCACTAAGTACACCATAGCGAAGTCGGGCCGGTCTCGAGACGGACTTAGGGTTTGTGGGGCGTGATGCGACAATATGCCCCAAACGGGGACTGCCGATACCACGTAAACGGGTCACAAGTCCTAAGCGATGCAAGTGTGCAAGACTGCACAATCGTAAATAAAGCGGTAAAGCATGGCATAAGTGCAGGATAGTAAATAAAACCCCAAACTAGTTTGTGGCCCCAGACTGACTTTGAAATCAGGTAATTATCAATGGGGGCCCATATCTCCCCGTGGTTAGCGCTCGATCTCGGAACAGGTGTCAAGAACTCGGGTCCTACGGGACACAAGTGGGCGTTCGGAAAACCAAATCTTACCTATCACCCACCGATGCCTCTGCTTAATTCAATTTTAGTTGTTAAACAGGAATTAAAGTGAACAATAATTAAACCATGATCATCTTCATCGTCAACATGCGGCAAATCTCCAACAAAGGTGGTACTTGACGACACACAAACTCTTGAGCAAGCGACTACGACACGCAGGTCCAACTATCTACCAAACAACAGGTAATAGGATATGTCCGAGGCTATATATGGCTGCAAGGGATATCACGGGTACGAACTAGAGCATTGCAACACAGATAGCAAAGATCAACAGGAGGGAATAAATACTATAAAAGTAAGATGGGTAGAAAGGGGGAGATGCTCGCCTGAAAACATTGTCGAAGGGTTCAACCGAAGATCGGGGCGAAGCTCACATCAACTCAACGGCCTTATCCGCGAAGAAGCAGAACTCTAGAAGAAACACCGGATGCAACATTTAACACACGGCAGAAGATCGGCATGATGCATGCATGATGTATGGCATGGCAAAGGTGCGGTGCAATTAGGTCAGATTAAGTGGAACCGGGGTCCCGACAATTAATTAGGTGGTTCATGTTATTTATCTACCCCGCAATTTAAATGTTGTTTAACAAGGCAAAAGATAGTACCGGTTCGCTACACAAATTTAAATGAGGCCGATATGAGACTAGATTTGCCCGCATATGGGCCCCATATTTAATTATTAGGTGAATCGGCATAAGGCCCCCAAACCACAGATATGCATGCGAGATGAATGACAATTCAATATGCAACAAGTTGTGATTATGTTATAAAATAGGGTTCGAGGAAAAGGGGTCACACATCAGAGGGGGCTCGACGATCTCGTTAGGGTTCCGGGGTTCCGGGGTCCAGGGTCCGGTCTCGGGTCCAGGGTTCTACGGATGCGTTCTCGGCTCCGGGGTTAGGGTCTCGGATCGGGGCAGTAGATCTTGTCGCTTGACATCCGTGAAGTAGAACTCGTAGTCCGTCTTTAGTCGGTGGCAAACTTGGTTCCGGGTTGGAGTGCTTGTCGCACAGGTGGACTTCGGGATCGATGTCGATGTTCATTGCGTCCTGAAAGAAGTACTCGGCGTTTCGTGATGATCTTGTCGATTCCATGGCGGAGGCCTTGGCGCTTCGAATCGGCCTTCGGATCGGGGCTTCGGGTCCGAGTACGAGTACTTGTCATCCATGTGGAAGATCATGGCGTCCCGTGTATGAGTTCTTGCCGACCTCCTCGGAATTCCGAGGTTACATCTTCACGCGTCGATGGCCTTCGAGGTCTCGCCCGGCGGATCCGTGATGTAGATCTTGGCGTCATCGGGTCATTAACTCCGGGAAGGAGATCTTGAGCGCGGCCGATTCGGTTCGGTACCGTGGGTCCTCGACGCCTAAGGAGATCTCATCGATCCCGTCATCGCCTCGGGTTCCTTGTCGGCGGGCTCGGCTTGGAACAGGCGGGTCCCGACAGTACGGCCGTGACGCGCTGGGATGCAAGGGACGTCTGGCGCGCAGGCTCGACGTGGCCCCTGGAGGCGCTGGCGACGAGGGCTGCTGGAGAAGCGGGCACCGCGGCAGCGGCTCGAAGCTGGGGCGGGCGGCCGGGGCCGAGAGGCTGGGGAGCGTGACGGCGCGCGGCGTGGAGAGGGCGGCTCGGCCGGGCGACGAGGGGGCGGTGGCGGGGTTCCATGAGGTGGGGGCGCGGTGGCCGCGGAGACCGAGGGGAGGCGGACGAGCCGCCGGGCGGGCGGGAGGCCATGGAGGTGGGTGGAGGCGCGTGGCGATCGGGCGACGCTCGCGGGAGAGCGGGGAGGCGGGTCCGGCAACGGACTGGCGGTGGAGCGCGCCGGAGAAGCGAGGCTGGCGGCGAGGACCTGGGAGAGCCGGCGGCGGCCTGCTTGGGCGGAGGGGGCGCGCCACGGGAGAGAGGCGACGGCCGGCCGAGGACGCGCCGGGCGGAGAGGGGGCCCGAGGCGGTGGAGGCGCGGGCGAGGGCGGAGGTCGCCGAGCTCGCAGAGGTGGGCGCTGGGGAAGGTGGCGAGGGGCGTTCCGCAGAGCGGGTCGGGAACGCAGGTGGAGGCCCGCGGCGACGGCGAGGGCGGAGGGCGACGCGGGCACCGACGACGCGGGAGCTTGGGGAAAGAGAAGGGGAGACGGGGGAGGAAGAGAACGGGGGGACAGGGGTGCCAGGCGGGGACGTGGCGTGGGGCCCAGTGGGGCTGGCTGGGTTTGGGTGAGAGAGAGGAGAGAGAGAGGTAGGGATGATGGGGAGAGAGTTGGCCACGTGGCAGGTGGGGATTGGGTGAGGGTTAGGGAGAGGGTGAGGTGGCACAAGCCTATAGGTTGGGGTGAGGTGGCCAGGGTGGGTTGGGTAGTTTTCTGGGTAGACTTAGGATTAGGGGTAGGGCTGGGAACTGCTTTTTTTTTCGGGGCGGTCGTCGGTTCGGACCGTTCGATCGCCCACCAAAATAATTATAATTTTATTGGTTTTAATAATTCCGCTTGAAAACCGATAGCGGCAAACAAAATATCCCGAGCCCGGTTTTGGCGTTTGAAATAAGTTGGGGCGTTTGGAAAACAAAAATAGGTTTTCGAAATTAGTTTTGGCAAACAATGCATGATGATGACGATGCAATGCACAAATTCAACGCGATTTTCTAGTAGTGGTTTTGCGGGATGCCACAATTCGACACCACTAACAATGGATCTCGCCCTCGAGATCCGCCTCATGGTACCGGAAGGAAGGTCGGCGATCTGCATCTTCTCGCTTCATGTAGATCTTCGCGACACCACTAACAAGAGGTCGTTGTCCCTGATCGTCGAGAGCACTCCGGATAAACAACGGGCGAAGTTAAAGGTAAGGTCACCTCTAACTTTCATGGAAGGAGTAAAATTGCATCGATCCACTATTCAATATACCGAGCAAATGATAAGAGTAGTGGTATGGTCGCGACTCCATCCCGCACTCAAAGCATTACCCTGTACACGAATAGACAGATTATGCAACCAACCCTCAGGATTCAGACTGAAGATCTCGACAAGCGAGGTTCGGAAACAAAGGAGTGATGCATCAGATCGGATCAGCGTGAGGATGTTGTCGCGTCGGAAAACACCGGAAGGGACAAACAAGGAATACAGGATGGTTACACCGTAGACGGATTCATCAGGCAGCTTGAACACCGGATGGTAGAACACCGTTACCAAAGGAGGAAGCGAAACCCTAAAGGTACGATTGAAAACCCAACCACGAGAATTCGGACTCAAGAAAGAGAAGAGGGCGGATTCAAAACACGTAGGGGTAAGAGGAGAACAGCAGAGGGGTAAGGAGTAAAATCAGACCTAATTAGAACTATCCAACCGATTTGCAAAATAGTTTTGACACTCTACTTCGGCCGTTAGCTAGGTTATCCTACAGTCGGACTTGTGGGTATCGCAACCGCTGAGCTCGATACCACTCAGAACACCTCGATCGCCCTATGCAAGTTTCAATAAACTCGCCAAACCCGCATAGAAACGATTCAAGGTGCTCACCAGCACTTTCATGGGTGGAAAACAAAGTAATAACATTACACAACAGTCCCTCGATGGGACCCACGTAGATATATATAACAATGACTCAAAGAGTCAAGAATACGATATACGGTACAAAAATCCAAATCACCTTGAAAAGAGGGAGCGTCCGACTACGGACAAGATGCAAATGGGGCTAAGAGCCCCAAGAATAACCAATGGCGCCCATAACCGCCCCTGTGCCAAGCCGAAGGGTAACCTGCTAACGGCGTCGATCTCAAAACCTGCTTAAACAAAAGGTGCCGAAAAGGGCAAAGGAAAAGAAGGAGCGCCAAGATCGAGGCCAAGACACGGCGAGGCTAGAATTCGGCCCTCGCCTACATAGGTATGGTGGATCGAGCGGCAAAAGATGCATAAACAACCTATAGAGACTCGATACAATCATGGATATCGAGAGGGATAAGAATGTCCTAACCGGATCCAACCTGAAGCTATCACCAATCAAACCCATCCTGGTGTTTCCCCCTCGAGACCAAACGAGGAAGTCAACCAAGGAACTCACACAGTTGGCAGTTTTACTTATTCAGTTATCGTTGCGCTTACTAGTCAGGTTTAGATTATCGTCCTGATAAAGTAAGCAGTGGGCACTTGTAGTTAATCATTCCGTACGGTTGCAGCACTTACTAGTCAGATACATTTAGCATGAGATGAACCCAAAACCCAGCAATTGTTGGTACTTTTACTTAGCCATTCCGTTGTAGTGAAGCTGATTACTAATCATATCGGAAACAAGTCAATTTAAAACAAAGAACTTTAGTTATAGTTGTCTATGATCGACATCGTGCTCCAAGTCGCCCATAACCGGACACGGCTTCTAAAAGATTTAAACCCGCAGGGTGCACCAAAGTATCCACAGCACTTGACCCTTTTGCGATCGCTTAACATACACCCATCGGTATGTCGGGCCTAGGTCACGACGTTCCTGACCCAAAGCAAGCACTGGGGCCACCCCACTAAGTACACCATAGCGAAGTCGGCGGTCTCCAGACGGACTTAGGGTTTAGGGCGGTAAACGACAAGATATGCCCCCAAACGGGACTGTCGATACCACGTAAACGGGTCACAAGTCCTAACAAGACAAAGCAGACTGCACAATCGTAATAAAGCGAAAGCATGGCATAAGTACAGGATCGTAAATAAAACCTCAAACTAGTTTGTGGCCCCAAGAAATAAGTCTGAAATCAGGTAATTATCAATGGGGGGCCCATATCTCCCCACCTGTGGTTAGCGCGCTCGATCTCGGAACAGGTGTCAAGAACTCGGGTCCTACGGGACACAAGTGGGCGTTCGGAAAACCAAATCTTACCTATCACCCACCGATGCCTCTGCTTAATTCAATTTTAGTTGTTAAACAGGAATTAAAGTGAACAATAATTAAACCATGATCATCTTCATCGTCAACATGCGGCAAATCTCCAACAAAGGTGGTACTTGACGACACACAAACTCTTGAGCAAGCGACTACGACACGCAGGTCCAACTATCTACCAAACAACAGGTAATAGGATATGTCCGAGGCTATATATGGCTGCAAGGGATATCACGGCAGTAACTAGAGCATTGCAACACGATAGCAAAGATCAACAGGAGGGAATAAATACTATAAAAGTAAGATGGGTAGAAAGGGAGATGCTCGAAAACATTGTCAAGGTTCAACCAAGATCGGTAAGCTCACATCAACTCAACGGCCTTATCCGCGAAGAAGCAGAACTCTAGAAGAAACACCGGATGCAACATTTAACACACGGCAGAAGATCGGCATGATGCATGCATGATGTATGGCATGGCAAAGGTGCGGTGCAATTAGGTCAGATTAAGTGGAACCGGGGTCCCGACAATTAATTAGGTGGTTCATGTTATTTATCTACCCCGCAATTTAAATGTTGTTTAACAAGGCAAAAGATAGTACCGGTTCGCTACACAAATTTAAATGAGGCCGATATGAGACTAGATTTGCCCGCATATGGGCCCCATATTTAATTATTAGGTGAATCGGCATAAGGCCCCCAAACCACAGATATGCATGCGAGATGAATGACAATTCAATATGCAACAAGTTGTGATTATGTTATAAAATAGGGTTCGAGGAAAAGGGGTCACACATCAGAGGGGGCTCGACGATCTCGTTAGGGTTCCGGGGTTCCGGGGTCCAGGGTCCGGTCTCGGGTCCAGGGTTCTACGGATGCGTTCTCGGCTCCGGGGTTAGGGTCTCGGATCGGGGCAGTAGATCTTGTCGCTTGACATCCGTGAAGTAGAACTCGTAGTCCGTCTTTAGTCGGTGGCAAACTTGGTTCCGGGTTGGAGTGCTTGTCGCACAGGTGGACTTCGGGATCGATGTCGATGTTCATGGCGTCCTAAAAGAAGTACTCGGCGTTTCGTGATGATCTTGTCGATTCCATGGCGGAGGCCTTGGCGCTTCGAATCGGCCTTCGGATCGGGGCTTCGGGTCCGAGTACGAGTACTTGTCATCCATGTGGAAGATCATGGCGTCTGTATGAGTTCTTGCCGACCTCCTCGAATTCGAGGTTACATCTTCACGCGTCGATGGCCTTCGAGGTCTCGCCCGCGGATCCGTGATGTAGATCTTGGCGTCATCGGGTCATTAACTCCGGAAGGAGATCTTGAGCGCGGCGCGGATTCGGTACCGTGGGTCCTCGACGCCTAAGGAGATCTCATCGATCCCGAGTCATCGCCGGGTTCCTTGTCGGCGTCGGGCTTGGAATGTATGGTCCGACAGGCCGCCGGTGACGCGCCGGGATGCAAGGACGCCCCGGCGGCGCGCAGCTCGACGTGGGCCATGGGAGGCGCCCGGGCGACGAGGGCTGGGAGAAGCGGGCACGGCGGTAGCTCGGCTGGCCGGGGCCGGAGGGCGCTGTGAGCGGCGCGACGGCGGGCGGAAGCAGGCGGGCCGCGGCCGGGCGACAGGGGCGGTGGCGGGGTGCCCGGCGCGCATGAGACCGAGAGGCGGGACGAGCCGGGCCGGGCGGGCGCGGCCGGAGGGTGGAGGCGCGGTGGCGATGGGGCGACGCCATGGGAGAGCGGGAGGCGGGTCCGCAACGGATCGGCGGTGGAGCGCGGAGAAGCGAGGCTGGCGGCGAGGACTGGGAGAGCGGCGGCCTGCTTGGGCGGAGGGGCGCGCCACGGGAGAGGAGGCGACGGCCCGGCCGAGGACGCGCCGGGAGGGAGAGGGGCCGAGGCGAGGCGGAGGCGCGGGCGAGGCGGAGGTCGCCGAGCTCGCAGAGGTGGTGGGCGCATGGGAAGGTGGCCGGAGGGGCGGTTCCGGCAGCGGAGCGGGGTCGGGGAACGGCAGGTGGAGGCCCGGCGACGGCGGCTACCGCGAGGGCGGGAGGGGCGACGCGCGGGCACCGACGACGAGGGGCGCACGCGGGGAGCTTGGGGAAAGAGAAGGGGAGACGGGGGAGGAAGAGAACGGGGGGACAGGGGTGCCAGGCGGGGACGTGGCGTGGGGCCCAGTGGGGCTGGCTGGGTTTGGGTGAGAGAGAGGAGAGAGAGAGGTAGGGATGATGGGGAGAGAGTTGGCCACGTGGCAGGTGGGGATTGGGTGAGGGTTAGGGAGAGGGTGAGGTGGCACAAGCCTATAGGTTGGGGTGAGGTGGCCAGGGTGGGTTGGGTAGTTTTCTGGGTAGACTTAGGATTAGGGGTAGGGCTGGCAGGGGAACCGTTTTAGTTTTCTGGGGCGGTCGTTCGGTCGGTTCGGACCGTTCGACTGCCCCACCAAAATAATTATAATTTTTATTGGTTTTAATAATTCCGTTTGAAAACCGATAGCGGCAAAACAAAATACTCCGGAGCCCCGGGTTTTGGCGTTTGAAATAAGTTGGGGCGTTTGGAAAACAAAAATAGGTTTTCGAAATTAGTTTTGGCAAACAATGCATGATGATGACGATGCAATGCACAAATTCAACGCGATTTTCTAGTAGTGGTTTTGCGGGATGCCACAGGCAACATACATCCTCGGAATCCGGATCTATAGAGATAGATCAAGAAGGCTCATTGGATTGAGTTAGACTACTTATTTGGACAAAGTGTTGAAGAAGTTCAACATGGAATCGTCTAAGAAGGGGTTCTTACCGATGTCCTATAGTGTAAAACTTAGCAAGACTAGTGTCCTTCGACAACTGATGAGCGAAGTCGGATGAGTGCGATTCCATATGCTTATGCAGTCGGATCCATCATGTATGCCATGATTTGTACTAGGTCGGATGTTTCCTATGCCCTAAGTGTTGTGAGAAGATACCAGGCTGATCCTGGAGAAATCCACTGGACAGCAGCTAAAAATATCCTAAAGTACTTGAGAAGGACTAAGGACATGTTTTTCGTTTATGGTGGTGAAGATGAACTCAGTGTAAAGGGTTACACGGATGCGAGTTATCTTACCGACTCTGATGGTTCCCATTCGCAATCCGAATACGTGTTTATTATAAACGGAGGTGCTGTGAGCTGGAAGAGTTCCAAGCAAGAGACGGTGTCTGCATCTACAACAGAGGCTGAGTATATTGCCGCCTCAGAGGCAGCAAAGGAAGCTGTTTGGATGAGGAATTTCCTCATGGATCTTGGTGTGGTTCAGGGCTCGTCCAATCCGTTGGACGTGTATTGTGACAACAATGGTGCTATTGCACAAGCCAAGGAACCTAGACAACACCATAAGAACAAGCACATACTCATGCGGTACCACCTAATTCGCCAGTTCGTGGATTAGGGTGATATCAAGTTATGCAAGGTACACATGGATGCAAATATTGTGGATCCGTTGACAAAGCTGTTACCACATCCGAAGCATGAGGCGCACCTGAGAGCCATGGGCATTAGATGCCTAGATGTAACACCCTTAGAATCGACCCTATGCAAGTTTCAGCGCTTCCCGCCAAACCCGCATAGAAACGATTCAAAGGTGCCCACCAGGCACTTGCGTGCGGGTGGAAAACGAAGTAATAACATTACACAACAGTCCTCGATGGGACCCACAGAACCGATATACATACAACACGACTCCATGAGTCAAGAATACAGATATAGTATACAAAGATCCAAATCACCTTGAAAATGATAGAGCGTCCGACTACGGACAAGATGCAAATGGGGCTAAGAGCCCTGAAGAATAACCAATGGCGTCCATAACCCTGCCCAGGCCAAGCCGTAAGGGTAACCCTGCTAACGGCGTCGATCTCAAAACCTGCTTAAACAAAAGGGGTGCCGACAAAGGGCAAAGGAAAAAGATGGCGCCAAGACGAGGCCAGTACACGGCGAGGCTAGAATTCGGCGGTCCTCGCCTACATAGGTATGGTGGACTGAAGCGGCAGAGGCAGCATGCACTAAACAACCTATAGAGACTCGATACAACTAGCGGCCATCAGAGAGGGGTAAGAAAGACCTATCCGGATCCAACCTGATTCTACCATCAGACAAACCCATCCTGGTGTTTCCCCCTCAAGACCAAACGAGGAAGTCAACCGAGGAACTCACACAGTTGGCAGTTTTATTTATTCAGTTATCGTTGCAGCAATTACTAGTCAAGTATAGATAATCATCCTGATAAAATAAGCAGTGGGCCATTTTAGTCAACCATTCCGTTTTAGTTGCAACACTTACTAGTCAGATATTCGATTAGCGTGAGATATCCCAAAACCCAGCAGTTGTTGGTACTTTTATTTAGCCATTCCGTTGTAGTTGCAATACTTACTAGTCAGATACAATTAGCATGAGATAACCCCAAAACCTAGCAGTTGTTGGTACTTTTATTTAGCCATTCCGTTATAGTTGCAATACTTACTAGTCAGGTACAATGGTAGCAAGCGACAACCCAAACAAGCAGTTGTTGGCAGTTTTATTTAGCCATTCCATTATAGTGAAGTTGATTACTAGTCATTATAAAGTCAAATTTATAGCACTACTTTAGTTATAGTTGTCTATGATCGAGATACTGTGCTCCAAGTCGTCCATAACCGCGGACACGGCTTTCAGAAAGTTTTACCCTGCAGGGGTGCACAAATAGCAACACACACTCGCTCAACCTCGGAAGAACTAAATCAAAACCCAACGAGGCTTTCACGACAAAGCAATCACAGGATTCAGAAATATTTCAGGGGGCCACCCCATTGAGTACACCCGCAACGAAGTTAGCTGACTCCGAGACGGAGCCAAGGTTTGCGTCAATGGCTGTAAACGACTGGGAACCCAAAACTGGGCTTGTCGATACCGCGAAAACACTCCGCTTACCTAAACAGTACAGGTGCTCCTCGCACAATCGTAAATAAAGAAGTAAAGCATGGCATAAGTACAGGATAGTAAATAAAACCTCAAACTAGTTTGTGGCCCCAAGAAATAAGAATGAATCAAGATCTGGCTCAGGGGGGGTCCCATAATCCTCCCGGTACCATGAGGCGGATCTCGAGGGCGAGATCCATTGTTAGTGGTGTCGAATTGTGGCATCCCGCTAAAACCACTACTAGAAAATCGCGTTGTTTTTGTGCATTGCATCATCATGACCGCATGCTCATGTCATCATGCCACATTGCATTTGAGCATTGTCATCATCTTGCATTTTGCTTGCATAAAACTATTTTCGGGAAAACCTAATTTGTTTTCAAACGCCTGCCTATGTTCCAAGCAAAACCGGTCTCGGATTATTTTGTTTTGTCTGATATCGGTTTGCAGAAGCCTTGTTTTAAACAAATAAAATATTAAATTATTTTAATGGGGGCAGCCAAACCGGGCCGAACCGACCCAGTCGGCCACCCCCAGTGCAAAAACGGTCCACCCAAAATCCCTAGTCTACCCAGACCTATTCTCACCACCCCGCCCCCCCCCCCCCCCCCCCCAACCCCCCCCGCCCCCCCACCCCCTCCCTCCCCTCTACCCAATCCCATGCCGCCACCTGCCCCCACTCCCTCAACTCCACCCACCACACAACACACCGACACACACACGCCAGCCCCACCCGACCCACCTGCCCCACCCCACGTCACCCACCCCGGCCCCACCTGGCCACAGCCCCGCCTCACACGCACACCACGCGCCCCCTCCCTGTTCACACACCCACCCGCTGCCACCGGGCCCTCTCTCCCTGTCCCGCACCATGGCCCCACCTGCAAACCCCACCGACCCACATGGCCCCACCCGCCAGACCCGCTCTCCTCGGACCCGTCCGGCTCCCTCCTCTCTTCCTCCCTAACCTCTCTCTCCTTCGCTCATGCCACCGCCCACGCCTCCGCCTCCTTCCTTCCGCGGTCCCGCTGCCACCGGCGCTGCCCCCTCCCGCTCCTCTCCGCCAGGCCTCCTCCTCCAGCGCCCGCCATGGCCTTCTCTCCATCTCCGGCCGCCTGACCCCTGCCCGCCGCTTCCTCCTTGTCGTCTCCAAGACCCGCCGCCTGGTCCTCTCTCCTCCGCTTCACCGCCGACGGAGGTCCCCGACCATCCTCGCCGCCAGGCCCCGCCCTCGCCACCGACCCGACCTCGAAGCTCGCCGCCCGCCTGCGGCCCGCCACCGCCACCGGCCGGCCGCTTCCTCCTCCTTCGCCTCCCCCGTCGACCTCCTCCATCTCCAGCCCGCAACCGCTGCCGACTGCTGCCACGGCCCTCTCGGTGCCTCGCTCGCGCAGTCCCCTCGTGCTCCCTCCGCTCGCCGCCGCCGCCAGCTCTTCCTCGCAGAGCTCGTCGCCTCGCCCCTTTATGCTGCGTCGCTGCCGACGCCGCCGACCACCTTGCCCTGCCCTGCGCTCCCACCTCTGCCAGCAGCAGTCGCCGCCTCACCGACTTGCGTGTCCTCGAGCCGCGCTGGACGACACCGCCTTCTCCATCTGCACGCAGGAGCTTCTGTCCCGTCCCAGCGCGTATGGCTCGTTGTCTGTCGTTGGTACTCAGTCATCGGTACATGTTGAAGTGGAGTGGTGACATGGATATGGTGTAGATGTTCGCCTTCAATTGAGACCATCTCGCCAAGTTCGCCATCCGCCTAGACGTCGAGAACCCGAAAACCCATCCCGCCGGACGCCAAGATCGCCAATCAGATCCGAGGACACCGAGACCCCGGTGCGACAAGTATTCCGTCCCGGACACCAAGTTCTGCATACCGAACGCCAAGATGCAGCGGTACGCCAAGATCTTCGCGACGATAAGAACGACACCGACCGGAAGAATCCGGCGCCACCGACGCCGCACCAAGTCTGCTATCATGGATGCGACAAGATCTACTTCCGTTGAGACCGATCCGTCGAACCACGAACCCCGAGACGAACCCCGAACCCCAAGATCTCCGAACCCTAATGTGTGACCCTTATCCGAACCCTATTTTTATAAATGCTAAACATAAAACCTGTTGCATATTAAATTGTCATACTCGCATGCATATCTGTGTGGTTTAGGGGCCTTATGCCGATTCACCTCATAATTAAATATGGGGCCCATATGCGGGCAAATCTAGCCTTATATTGGCCTCATTTAAATTTGTGTAGCGAACCGGTGCGATCTTTTACCATGTTAAGACAACACTGAAATTGCGGGGTAGCTAAATAACTTGAACCATATAATTAATTGTCGGGACCCCGGTTCCGCTTAATATGACCTAATTGCATTGCACCTTCACCATGCCATGCATCATACCTGCATCATGCCCGATCTTCTGCCGTTTTATTAAATACTGCATCCGGTGTTTGTTCTAGTGTTTTGCTTCTTCGCGGATAAGGCCGTTGAGTTGATGTGAGCTTCGCCCCGATCTTCGGTTGAACCTTCGACAATGTTTTCAGGCGAGCATCTCCCCCTTTCTACCTATCTTACTTTTATAGTATTTATTTCCCTCCTGTTGATCTATTGCTATCTGTGTTGCGTTGCTCTAGTTTTCGTACCCGTGATATCCCTTACAGCCTTATATGGCCTTGGACACATCCTATTACCTGTTGTTTGATAGTTAGTTGGACTTGCGCGTCGTAGTCGCTGGCTCAAGTGCTGTTGCGTGTCGTCAAGTGCCACAGTTGTTGGTGTATTGCCGCATGTTGATGTTGGAGATGGTCATGGCTTTACTTATCGTTCACTTTAATTCCTGTTTAACAACTAAAATTGAAGTAGGTAAGCAGAGGCACAGGTGGGCAATAGATGTTATTTGGTTGTTAACCGTCCACTTGTGTCCCGTAGGACCCCGAGTGCTTGATACCTGTTCCTTGATTTATCGCGCTATCCACATCCGGGAGGATTATGGGACCCCCCTGAGCCAGAGCTTGATTCATTCTTATTTCTTGGGGCCACAAACTAGTTTGAGGTTTTATTTACGATCCTGTACTTATGCCATGCTTTACTGCTTTATTTACGATTGTGCGAGGAGCACACTGTACTGTTTAGGTAAGCGGAATGTTTTCGCGGTATCGACAAGCCCAGTTTTGGGTTCCCAGTCGTTTACAGCCATTGACGCAAACCTTGAGTCCGTCTCGAAGTCAGCTAACTTCGTTGCAGGTAGCTTAATGGGGTGGCCCCCTGAAATATTTCTGAATCCTGTGATTGCTTTGTCGTGAAGGCCTTGTTGGGTTTTGATTTGGTTTTTCCGAGGTTGATCGAGCGTGTGTTGCTATTGGTGCACCCCGGCCGGGTAAAACTTTCTGAAAGCCGTGTCCGCGGTTATGGACGACTTGGAGCACAGTATCTCGATCATAGACAACTATAACTAAAGTAGTGCTATAAATTTGACTTTATAATGACTAGTAATCAGCTTCACTATAATGGAATGGATAAATAAAACTGCCAACAATTGCTTGTTTGGGTTGTCGCTTGCGACCATTGTATCTGACTAGTAAGTATTACAACTACAACGGAATGGCTGAATAAAATTACCAACAACTGCTGGGTTTTGGGTTATCTCATGCTAATTGTATCTGAATAGTAATTGTTGCCACTATAACGGAATGGTTAACTAAAAGTGCCCACTGCTTATTTTTATCAAGATGATTATCTATACTTGACTAGTAATTGCTGCAACGATAACTGAATAAGTAAAACTGCCAACTGTGTGAGTTCCTCGGTTGACTTCCTCGTTTGGTCTCGAGGGGGAATACCAGGTTGGGATTGTTTGGTGTTAGTATCAGGTTGGTTCCGCATAGGTCTTTCTTATCCCTCTCTGGTAGCCGACAGTTATGCCGAGTCTCTATAGGTTGTTTAGTGCATGCTGCCGCTGCCGCTTCAGTCCACCATACCTATGTAGGCGAGGACCGCCGAATTCTAGCCTCGCCGTGTACTGGCCTCGATCGACGCTCCTCTTTTCCTTTGCCCTTTGTCGGCACCCTTTTGTTTAAGCAGGTTTTGAGATCGACGTCGTTAGTGGTTACCCTTCCGGCTTAGCACCGGCAGGGTTATGGACGCCATTGGTTATTATTCGTGGCTCTTAGCCCCATTTGCATCTTGTCCGTAGTGGACGCTCTATCATTTTCAAGGTGATTTGGATCTTTGTTAGATATCTGTATTCTTGACTCATGGAGTCGTGTTGTATATATATCTGCTCGTGGGTCCCATCGAGGACTGTTGTGTAATGTTATTACTTTTTTCCACCCGCACGAAAGTGCTGGTGGGCACCTTTGAATCATTTCTATGCTTGGGTTTGGCGAATCGCTGAAACTTGCATAGGGTCGATTCGAGGGTGTTCTGAGTGGTATCGAGCCAGCCATTGCGATACCCACAAGTCCAGCCTGTAGGATAACCTATCTAACGACCGAAGAGTGTCAAAATTATTTTTGCAAAATCGGTTGGATAGTTACGATTAGGTCTGATTTTACTCCTTACCCTCGCTGCTTTCCTCTCACCTCTGCGTGTTTTGGATCCGCTCTCTTCTCTCTCGAGTCCGGATTTCGTGGTTGGGTTCCGTCGTACCTTGTGGTTTCGCTTCCTTCTTTGATAACGGTGTTCTACCATCCGGCGTTCATGCTATCCGAGGAATCCGTCTCTTGTGGTACCATTCTTTGTTCCTTGTTTGTGCCTTCGGTGTTTTCCGACGCGACGACATCATCTACGCCAGATCCGGCAGAGTCGGAGCACTCCTTTGTTCGAACCTCGCTTGTCGAGATCTTGATCGATTCCGAGAGTTGGTTGCAAATCCGCCTATTCGTGTCTGAGTAATGGTTTGAGTGCGGGATGGAGTACCATACCACTACTCTTATCATTCGCTCTTGTACATTGAATTGGTGAATAAATGTGATTTCTCTTTCCATCGAAGCTAGAGGTGGCTTTATTTGTTGATACCTCTACCTTCGACCTTTTGTCCCGGAGTGTTCCCTCGACGATCACGGACAACGACCTCTTGTTAGTGGTGTCGCGAGGATCTACACAAAGCGAGAAGATTCAGATCGCCGGCCTTCTTTCCGGTACCATGAGGCGGATCTCGAGGGCGAGATCCATTGTTAGTGGTGTCGAATTGTGGCATCCCGCTAAAACCACTACTAGAAAATCGCGTTGTTTTTGTGCATTGCATCATCATGACCGCATGCTCATGTCATCATGCCACATTGCATTTGAGAATCGTCATCATCTTGCATTTTGCTTGCATAAAACTATTTTCGGGAAAACCTAATTTGTTTTCTAAACGCCCGTGCCTATGTTCCAAGCATAAAACCGGGTCTCCGGATTATTTTGTTTTGTCTGATATCGGTTTGCAGAAGCCTTGTTTTAAACAAATAAAATATTAAATTATTTTAATGGGGGCAGCCAAACCGGGCCGAACCGACCCAGTCGGCCACCCCCAGTGCAAAAACGGTCCACCCAAAATCCCTAGTCTACCAAGACCTATTCTACCCACCCCTCCTCCACCTCACCCCCACCAATCCCTGGCTGCCACCTCACCCTCTCCCTCCCCTCTACCCAATCCCATGCCGCCACCTGCCCCACTCCCTCAACTCCAACCACCACACAACACACCGACACACACACGCCAGCCCCACCCGACCCACCTGCCCCACCCCACGTCACCCACCCCGGCCCCACCTGGCCACAGCCCCGCCTCACACGCACACCACGCGCCCCCTCCCTGTTCACACACCCACCCGCTGCCACCGGGCCCTCTCTCCCTGTCCCGCACCCTGGCCCCACCTGCAAACCCCACTGACCTTGTGGCCCCACCCGCTGACCGCTCTCCCCTGGACCCGTCCCTCCCTCTCTCTTCCTCCCCAACCTCTCTCTCCCGTCGCTCGCGGCCACCGCCCACGCTCCCGCCTCCTTCCCCTTCCACGCTCGCCACTGCCTGCCGCGTCCCCTCTCCGCCCAGGCCTCCTCCTCCAGGCGCCGCCGCCCCGCGGGCCTTCTCCTCCATCTCCGGCCGCCTCGCCCGACCCCGTCCGCCGCCTTCCTCCTCATCGTCTCCAGCACCCCGCCGCCCTGGTCCCTCTCCTCCTCCGCTTCACCGCCGCCGACGGGAGGCCCCCCGACCATCCTCGCCAGGCCCGCCGCCTCACCGCCCGACCCGACCCCGAAGCTCGCCGCCGCCGCTGCAGGCCCGCCACCGCCGCCACCGCCTTGGCGCCCTTCCTCCTCCTTCGCCTCCCGTCGGCCTCCTCCATCTCCAGCCGCAACCGCTTGCCGACCACCGCTGCCACGGCCCTCTCGATGCCTCGCTCGCAGTGATCCCCTCGTCGTGCTCCCTCCCGCCTCTCGCCGCCCCAGGCTCTCCTTCCCATCGCAGCTTCGCCTCGCCGCCCCTTTGTCTGCTCGTCGGGCCGACGCCTTCGACCACCTTGGTGCCCCTGCCTGAGCTCCCACCTGCCACAGCGATCGCCGCCTCCCGACTTGTGTGTCCTCGAGCCACCGACGCCGCCTTCCTTCTCTTGCAGAGAGCTTCGTCCCGTCCCAGCCACAGACGGCTCATTGTCTGTCGTTGGTACTCAGTCATCGGTACATGTTGAAGTGGAGTGGTGACATGGATATGGTGTAGATGTTCGCCTTCAATTGAGACCGTCTCGCCAAGTTCGCCATCCGCCTAGACGTCGAGAACCCGAAAACCCATCCCGCCGGACGCCAAGATCGCCAATCAGATCCGAGGACACCGAGACCCCGGTGCGACAAGTATTCCGTCCCGGACACCAAGTTCTGCATCCCGAACGCCAAGACCGACCGGTACGCGGTACCGCCAAGATCTCCGCGACGATAAGAACGACACCGACCCGGAAGAATCCAATGCGCCACCGACGCCGCACCAAGTCCTGCTACCGCGGATGCGACAAGATCTACTTCCCGTTGCGAGACCGATCCCGTCGAACCCTGAACCCCGAGACCGAACCCCGGAACCCCAAGATCTCCGAACCCTAATGTGTGACCCTTATCCGAACCCCTATTTTTATAAATGCTAAACATAAAACCTGTTGCATATTAAATTGTCATACTCGCATGCATATCTGTGTGGTTTAGGGGCCTTATGCCGATTCACCTCATAATTAAATATGGGGCCCATATGCGGGCAAATCTAGCCTTATATTGGCCTCATTTAAATTTGTGTAGCGAACCGGTGCGATCTTTTACCATGTTAAGACAACACTTAAATTGCGGGGTAGCTAAATAACTTGAACCATATAATTAATTGTCGGGACCCGTTCCGCTTAATATGACCTAATTGCATTGCACCTTCACCATGCCATGCATCATACCTGCATCATGCCCGATCTTCTGCCGTTGTATTAAATACTGCATCCGGTGTTTGTTCTAGTGTTTTGCTTCTTCGCGGATAAGGACGTTGAGTTGATGTGAGCTTCGCCCCGATCTTCGGTTGAACCTTCGACAATGTTTTCAGGCGAGCATCTCCCCCTTTCTACCTATCTTACTTTTATAGTATTTATTTCCCTCCTGTTGATCTATTGCTATCTGTGTTGCGTTGCTCTAGTTTTCGTACCCGTGATATCCCTTACAGCCTTATATGGCCTTGGACACATCCTATTACCTGTTGTTTGATAGTTAGTTGGACTTGCGCGTCGTAGTCGCTGGCTCAAGTGCTGTTGCGTGTCGTCAAGTGCCACAGTTGTTGGTGTATTGCCGCATGTTGATGTTGGAGATGGTCATGGCTTTACTTATCGTTCACTTTAATTCCTGTTTAACAACTAAAATTGAAGTAGGTAGCGAGGCACAGTGGGCAATAGATGTTATTTGGTTGTTAACCGTCCACTTGTGTCCGTAGGACCCGAGTGCTTGATACTGTTTGATTTATCGCTCTATCCACATCCGGGAGGATTATGGGACCCCCCTGAGCCAGAGCTTGATTCATTCTTATTTCTTGGGGCCACAAACTAGTTTGAGGTTTTATTTACGATCCTGTACTTATGCCATGCTTTACTGCTTTATTTACGCTTGTGTGAGGAGCACGCTGCATGTTAGGTAAGCGGAATGTTTTAGCGGTATCGACAAGCCCATTTTGGGTTCCCGATTCTGACAGCCACTGGCGCAAACCTTGAGTCCGTCTCGAAGTCAGCTAACTTCGTTGCGGGTAGCTTAATGGGGTGGCCCCCTGAAATATTTCTGAATCCTGTGATTGCTTTGTCGTGAAGGCCTTGTTGGGTTTTGATTTGGTTTTTCCGAGGTTGATCGAGCGTGTGTTGCTATTGGTGCACCCCGGCCGGGTAAAACTTTCTGAAAGCCGTGTCCGCGGTTATGGACGACTTGGAGCACAGTATCTCGATCATAGACAACTATAACTAAAGTAGTGCTATAAATTTGACTTTATAATGACTAGTAATCAGCTTCACTATAATGGAATGGATAAATAAAACTGCCAACAATTGCTTGTTTGGGTTGTAAACTTGCGTCCATTGTATCTGACTAGTAAGTATTACAACTACAACGGAATGGCTGAATAAAATTACCAACAACTGCTGGGTTTTGGGTTATCTCATGCTAATTGTATCTGAATAGTAAGTGTTGCCACTATAACGGAATGGTTAACTAAAAGTGCCTTGCTTATTTTTATCGGATGATTATCTATACTTGACTAGTAATTGCTACAACGATAACTGAATAAGTAAAACTGCCAACTGTGTGAGTTCCTCGGTTGACTTCCTCGTTTGGTCTCGAGGGGGAATACCAGGTTGGGATTGTTTGGTGTTAGTATCAGGTTGGGTCGGCATAGGTCTTTCTTATCCCTCTCTGGTAGCCGACAGTTATACCGAGTCTCTATAGGTTGTTTAGTGCATCTTTGCCACGCCGCTTGATCCACCATACCTATGTAGGCGAGGACCGCGAATTCTAACCTCGCCGTGTCTGGCCTCGATCGACGCCTCTTTTACTTTGCCCTTTGTCGGCACCCCTTTTGTTTAAGCAGGTTTTGAGATCGATGTCGTTAGGGGGTTACCCTTCCGCTTGGCACAGGGGTTATGGACGCCATTGGTTATTCTTGAGGCTCTTAGCCCCATTTGCATCTTGTCCGTAGTCGGACCTCTATCATTTTCAAGGTGATTTGGATCTTTGTTACGTATATCGTATTCTTGACTCATGGAGTCGTGTTGTATATATACTGTTCTGTGGGTCCCATCGAGGACTGTTGTGTAATGTTATTACTTCGTTTTTCACCCGCACGAAAGTGCCTGGTGGGCACCTTTGAATCGTTTCTATGCGGGTTTGGCGGGAATCTCTGAAACTTGCATAGGGTCGATTCTGAGGGTGTTACAGAGTGGTATCAGAGCCCAGCAGTTGCGATACCCCACAAGTCCAGCCTGTAGGATAACCTAGCTAACGGCCGACGTAGAGTGTCAAAATTATTTTTGCAAAATCGGTTGGATAGTTCTGATTAGGTCTGATTTTACTCCTTACCCCTCTGCTGCTTTCCTCTCACCTCTGCGTGTTTTGGATCCGCTCTCTTCTCTCTCTCAGAGTCCAGGATTTCTCGTGGTTGGGTTCCGTCGTACCTTCAGGGTTTCGCTTCCTTCTTTGATAACGGTGTTCTACCATCCGGCGTTCATGCTATCTGAGGAATCCGTCTACTGTGGTACCATTCTTTGTTCCTTGTTTGTGCCTTCCGGTGTTTTCCGACGCGACGACATCATCTACGCCAGATCCGATGCAGAGTCGGAAGCACTCCTTTGTTTCCGAACCTCGCTTGTCGAGATCTTCAGTCTGATTCCGAGAGTTGGTTGCAAATCCGCCTATTCGTGTACAGAGTAATGGTTTGAGTGCGGGATGGAGTAGCTACCATACCACTACTCTTATCATTCGCTCTTGTACATTGAATTGGTGAATAAATGTGATTTCACTCTTTCCATCGAAGCTAGAGGTGGCTTTATTTGTTGATACCTCTACCTTCGACCTTTTGTCCCGGAGTGTTCCCTCGACGATCACGGACAACGACCTCTTGTTAGTGGTGTAAGGATCTACACAAAGCGAAGATTCAGATCGCCGGCCTTCTTTCCGGTACCATGAGGCGGATCTCGAGGGCGAGATCCATTGTTAGTGGTGTCGAATTGTGGCATCCCGCTAAAACCACTACTAGAAAATCGCGTTGTTTTTGTGCATTGCATCATCATGACCGCATGCTCATGTCATCATGCCACATTGCATTTGAGCATCGTCATCATCTTGCATTTTGCTTGCATAAAACTATTTTCGGGAAAACCTAATTTGTTTTCTAAACGCCCCGTCTATGTTCCAAACGCAAAACCCGGGTCTCCGGATTATTTTGTTTTATCGATATCGGTTTGAAGCCTTGTTTTAAACAAATAAAATATTAAATTATTTTAATGGGGGCAGCCAAACCGGGCCGAACCGACCCAGTCGGCCACCCCCAGTGCAAAAAGGTCCACCCAAAATCCCTAGTCTACCCAGACCTATTCTACCCACCCCTCCTCCACCTCACCCCCACCAATCCCCGGCTGCCACCTCACCCTCTCCCTCCCCTCTACCCAATCCCATGCCGCCACCTGCCCCACTCCCTCAACTCCACCCACCACACAACACACCCCGACACACACCGCCAGCCCCACCACCCCACCCCACGTCACCCACCCGGCCCCACAGCCACAGCCCGCCTCCACACGCACACCACGCCTCCCTGTTCACACACACCCACCACGCCACTGGCCCTCTCCCCATCCACCACTGGCCCCACCAAACCCCATGACCCAAGCGTCCCCACCGCCACCGCTCTCCCCTGACCCGTCCGCTCCCTCCCTCTCTCTTCCTCCCCAACCTCTCTCTCCGTCGCTCCAGCCGCCCACGCTCCCGCCTCCTTCCCTTCCCGGTCCTGCCACCGCCGCTGCCCCTCCCGCTCCCCTCTCCGCCCAGGCCTCCTCCTCCAGGCGCCGCCGCCCCGCGGGCCTTCTCCTCCATCTCCGGCCGCCTCGCCCGACCCCGTCCGCCGCCTTCCTCCTCGTCTCCAGCACCCCGCCGCCCTGGTCCCTCTCCTCCTCCGCTTCACCGCCGCCGACGGGAGGTCCCCCGACCATCCTCGCCGCCAGGGGCCCGCCTCACCCTCGCCACCGACCCCGACCCCGAGCTCGTCGCCGCCGCCGCCCGTGCGTCCGCCACCGCCGTCCACCGTCACGCGCCCGGCGCCCTTCCTCCTCCTTCGCCCCTCCCGTCGGCCTCCTCCATCTCCAGCCGCGCAACCGCTTGCCACCACGCTGCCAGCCCCTCTCGATGCCCTCGCCCGGCGCGGTCCCCTCGTGCTCCCTCACGCCTCTCGGCCGCCGCCAGCTCTCCTTCCCGTCGCGAGCTCGTCGCCCCTTTATGCTGCGTCTCGCCGGCGCCCCTTCGACCACCTTCGGTGCCCCTGCCTGCGCTCCCACCTGCCAGCAGCGATCGCCGCCTCCCGACTTGTGTCCTCGAGCAGCTGGGCAGCGCCGCCTTCTCATACGCACGGGAGCTTACATCCGCCCCAGTAGCGACGGCTCATTGTCTGTCGTTGGTACTCGATCCATCGGTACATGTTGAACTGGAGTGGTGACATGGATATGGTGTAGATGTTCGCCTTCAATTGAGACCGTCTCGCCAAGTTCGCCATCCGCCTAGACGTCGAGAACCCGAAAACCCATCCCGCCGGACGCCAAGATCGCCAATCAGATCCGAGGACACCGAGACCCCGGTGCGACAAGTATTCGTCCGGACACCAAGTTACGCATCCCGACGCAAGAGGCCGATGCAGCGGTACCGCCAAGATCTTCGCGACGATAAGAACGACACCGACCCGGAAGAATCCAATGCGCCACCGACGCCGCACCAAGTCCTGCTACCGCGGATGCGACAAGATCTACTTCCCGTTGCGAGACCGATCCCGTCGAACCCTGAACCCCGAGACCGAACCCCGGAACCCCAAGATCTCCGAACCCTAATGTGTGACCCTTATCCGAACCCTATTTTTATAAATGCTAAACATAAAACCTGTTGCATATTAAATTGTCATACTCGCATGCATATCTGTGGTTTGGGGCCTTATGCCGATTCACCTCATAATTAAATATGGGGCCCATATGCGGCAAATCTAGCCTTATATTGGCCTCATTTAAATTTGTGTAGCGAACCGGTGCGATCTTTTACCATGTTAAGACAACACTTAAATTGCGGGGTAGCTAAATAACTTGAACCATATAATTAATTGTCGGGACCCCGGTTCCGCTTAATATGACCTAATTGCATTGCACCTTCACCATGCCATGCATCATACCTGCATCATGCCCGATCTTCTGCCGTTTTATTAAATACTGCATCCGGTGTTTGTTCTAGTGTTTTGCTTCTTCGCGGATAAGGACGTTGAGTTGATGTGAGCTTCGCCCCGATCTTCGGTTGAACCTTCGACAATGTTTTCAGGCGAGCATCTCCCCCTTTCTACCTATCTTACTTATATAGTATTTATTTCCCTCCTGTTGATCTATTGCTATCTGTGTTGCGTTGCTCTAGTTTTCGTACCCGTGATATCCCTTACAGCCTTATATGGCCTTGGACACATCCTATTACCTGTTGTTTGATAGTTAGTTGGACTGGCGCGTCGTAGTCGCTGGCTCAAGTGCTGTTGCGTGTCGTCAAGTGCCACAGTTGTTGGTGTATTGCCGCATGTTGATGTTGGAGATGGTCATGGCTTTACTTATCGTTCACTTTAATTCCTGTTTAACAACTAAAATTGAAGTAGGTAAGTAGAGGCACAGGTGGGCAATAGATGTTATTTGGTTGTTAACCGTCCACTTGTGTCCCGTAGGACCCCGAGTGCTTGATACCTGTTCCTTGATTTATCGCGCTATCCACATCCGGGAGGATTATGGGACCCCTGAGCCAGAGCTTGATTCATTCTTATTTCTTGGGGCCACAAACTAGTTTGAGGTTTTATTTACGATCTGTACTTATGCCATGCTTCTTTGCTTTATTCTGATTGTGCGAGGAGCACACTGCTTGTTTAGGTAAGCGGAATGTTTTCATGTATCGACAAGCCAGTTTTGGGTTCCCGATGTCGTTCTGACCATTGACGCAAACCTTGAGTCCGTCTCGAAGTCAGCTAACTTCGTTGCGGGTAGCTTAATGGGGTGGCCCCCTGCAATATTTCTGAATCCTGTGATTGCTTTGTCGTGAAGGCCTTGTTGGGTTTTGATTTGGTTTTTCCGAGGTTGATCGAGCGTGTGTTGCTATTGGTGCACCCCGGCCGGGTAAAACTTTCTGAAAGCCGTGTCCGCGGTTATGGACGACTTGGAGCACAGTATCTCGATCATAGACAACTATAACTAAAGTAGTGCTATAAATTTGACTTTATAATGACTAGTAATCAACTTCACTATAATGGAATGGATAAATAAAACTGCCAACAATTGCTTGTTTGGGTTGTCGCTTGCGACCATTGTATCTGACTAGTAAGTATTAAAACTACAACGGAATGGCTGAATAAAATTACCAACAACTGCTGGGTTTTGGGTTATCTCATGCTAATTGTATCTGAATAGTAAGTGTTGCCACTATAACGGAATGGTTAACTAAAAGTGCCCACTGCTTATTTTTATCAGGATGATTATCTATACTTGACTAGTAATTGCTGCAACGATAACTGAATAAGTAAAACTGCCAACTGTGTGAGTTCCTCGGTTGACTTCCTCGTTTGGTCTCGAGGGGGAATACCAGGTTGGGATTGTTTGGTGTTAGTATCAGGTTGGTTCCGCATAGGTCTTTCTTATCCCTCTCTGGTAGCCGACAGTTATGCCGAGTCTCTATAGGTTGTTTAGTGCATGCTGCCGCTGCCGCTTCAGTCCACCATACCTATGTAGGCGAGGACCGCCGAATTCTAGCCTCGCCGTGTCTTGGCCTCGATCGACGCCTCTTTTTTTACTTTGCCCTTTGTCGGCACCCCTTTGTTTAAGGGTTTTGAGATCGGCGTCGTTAGCGGTTACCCTTCCGCTTGGCACAGGCAGGGTTATGGACGCCATTGGTTATTCTTGAGGCTCTTAGCCCCATTTGCATCTTGTTCGTAGTCGGACGCTCTATCATTTTCAAGGTGATTTGGATCTTTGTTAGTATATCGTATTCTTGACTCATGGAGTCGTGTTGTATATATATCTTCTGTGGGTCCCATCGAGGACTTGTGTAATGTTATTACCGTTTTCCACCCGCGAAAGTGCTGGGGCACCTTTGAATCGTTTCTATGCGGGTTTGGCGGAATCGCTGAAACTTGCATAGGGTCGATTCTGAGGTGTTCTGAGTGGTATCGAGACCAGGTTGCGATACCCACAAGTCCAGCTGAGGATAACCTAGCTAACGGCCGACGTAGAGTGTCAAAATTATGTTTGCAAAATCGGTTGGATAGTTCTGATTAGGTCTGATTTTACTCCTTACCCCTCTGCTGCTTTCCTCTCACCTCTGCGTGTTTTGGATCCGCTCTCTTCTCTCTCTCAGAGTCCAGGATTTCTCGTGGTTGGGTTCCGTCGTACCTTCAGGGTTTCGCTTCCTTCTTTGATAACGGTGTTCTACCATCCGGCGTTCATGCTATCTGAGGAATCCGTCTACTGTGGTACCATTCTTTGTTCCTTGTTTGTGCCTTCCGGTGTTTTCCGACGCGACGACATCATCTACGCCAGATCCGATGCAGAGTCGGAAGCACTCCTTTGTTTCCGAACCTCGCTTGTCGAGATCTTCAGTCTGATTCCGAGAGTTGGTTGCAAATCCGCCTATTCGTGTACAGAGTAATGGTTTGAGTGCGGGATGGAGTAGCTACCATACCACTACTCTTATCATTCGCTCTTGTACATTGAATTGGTGAATAAATGTGATTTCACTCTTTCCATCGAAGCTAGAGGTGGCTTTATTTGTTGATACCTCTACCTTCGACCTTTTGTCCCGGAGTGTTCCCTCGACGATCACGGACAACGACCTCTTGTTAGTGGTGTCGCGAGGATCTACACAAAGCGAGAAGATTCAGATCGCGGCCTTCTTTCCGGTACCATGATGAGGCGGATCTCGAGGCGAGATCCATTGTTAGTGGTGTCGGTGTGGCATCCCGCTAAAACCACTACTAGAAAATCGCGTTGTTTTGTGCATTGCATCATCATGACCGCATGCTCATGTCATCATGCCACATTGCATTTGAGCATCGTCATCATCTTGCATTTTGCTTGCATAAAACTATTTTCGAAAACCTAATTTGTTTTCTAAACGCCCGTCTATGTTCCAACGCAAAACCGGGTCTCCGGATTATTTTGTTTTATCGATATCGGTTTGCGAAGCCTTGTTTTAAACAAATAAAATATTAAATTATTTTAATGGGGGCAGCCAAACCGGGCCGAACCGACCCAGTCGGCCACCCCCAGTGCAAAAACGGTCCACCCAAAATCCCTAGTCTACCCAGACCTATTCTACCCCCCCCCCCTCCACCTTACCCCCACCAATCCCTGGCTGCCACCTCACCCTCTCCCTCCCCTCTACCCAATCCCATGCCGCCACCTGCCCCCACTCCCTCAACTCCACCCACCACACAACACACCGACACACACACGCCAGCCCCACCCGACCCACCTGCCCCACCCCACGTCACCCACCCCGGCCCCACCTGGCCACAGCCCCGCCTCACACGCACACCACGCGCCCCCTCCCTGTTCACACACCCACCGCTGCCACCGGGCCCTCTCTCCCTGTCCCGCACCCTGGCCCCACCTGCAAACCCCACCGACCCCACCGACCCCACAGGCCCCACCCATGACCTCTCCCCACAGACCCGTCCGGCCTCCCTCTCTCTTCCTCAACCTCTCTCTCCGTCGCTCGCCACCGCCCACGCTCCGCCTCCTTCCCTTCCGCGGTCCCGCTGCCACCGGCCGCGCCCCCTCCCGCTCCCTCTCCGCCCAGGCCTCCTCCAGGGCGCCGGCCTGCCTTCTCCTCCATCTCCAGCCGCCTCGCCCACCCCGTCGCCGCCTTCCTCCTCGTCGTCTCAGACCGCCGCCTGGTCCCTCTCCTCCTCCGCTTCACCGCCCTTGACGGAGGTCCCGACCATCCTCGCCACCGGGCCCGCCACCCTTCGTCGCCACCGCCGCCAAATCACCGCGCCCGGCGCCCTTCCTCCTCGCCGCTTCGCCTCCGTCGGCCTCCTCCTCCATCTCCAGCCCGCATCCGCTTGCCGACCCTGCCGCTGCCACGGCCCCAATTCAGTGCCTCGCTCGCCGGCCGCAGTCCCCCTCGTCGTGCTCCCTCGCCTCTCGGCCGCCCAGCTCTCCTTCCGTCGCGCAGCTCGCCTCGCCCCTTTGTCTGCGTCTGCCGGCCGACGCCCCGCTCGACCACCTTCGGTGCCCCTGCCCTGCGCTCCCACCTCTGCCAGCAGCAGTCGCCGCCTCCCCGACTTGCGTGTCCTCGAGCGCATGGCAGACGCCGCTTCTCCTTACGCGCACGCAGGCTTACATCCCGTCCGGTACAGACGGCTCATTGTCTGTCGTTGGTACTCAGTCATCGGTACATGTTGAACTGGAGTGGTGACATGGATATGGTGTAGATGTTCGCCTTCAATTGAGACCGTCTCGCCAAGTTCGCCATCCGCCTAGACGTCGAGAACCCGAAAACCCATCCCGCCGGACGCCAAGATCGCCAATCAGATCCGAGGACACCGAGACCCCGGTGCGACAAGTATTCCGTCCCGGACACCAAGTTCTGCATCCCGAACGCCAAGACCGACCGGTACGCGGTACCGCCAAGATCTTCGCGACGATAAGAACGACACCGACCCGGAAGAATCCAATGCGCCACGCGCGCAAGTCACGCTACCGGCGACAAGATCTACTTCCCGTCGAGACCGATCCCACGAACCACGAACCCGAGCCCGAACCCCGGAACCCCAAGATCTCCGAACCCTAATGTGTGACCCTTATCCGAACCCCTATTTTTATAAATGCTAAACATAAAACCTGTTGCATATTAAATTGTCATACTCGCATGCATATCTGTGTGGTTTGGGGGCCTTATGCGATTCACCTCATAATTAAATATGGGGCCCATATGCGGAAAATCTAGCCTTATATTGGCCTCATTTAAATTTGTGTAGCGAACCAGTGCGATCTTTTACCATGTTAAGACAACACTTAAATTGCGGGGTAGCTAAATAACTTGAACCATATAATTAATTGTCGGGACCCCGGTTCCGCTTAATATGACCTAATTGCATTGCACCTTCACCATGCCATGCATCATACGCATCATGCCCGATCGATCTTACGCCGTTGTATTAAATACGCATCCGGTGTTTGTTCTAGTGTTTTGCTTCTTGGCGGATAAGGACGTTGAGTTGATGTGAGTCGCCCGATCTTCGGTTGAACCTTCGACAATGTTTTCAGGCGAGCATCTCCCCCTTTCTACCTATCTTACTTTTATAGTATTTATTTCCCTCCTGTTGATCTATTGCTATCTATGTTGCGTTGCTCTAGTTTTCGTACCCGTGATATCCCTTACAGCCTTATATGGCCTTGGACACATCCTATTACCTGTTGTTTGATAGTTAGTTGGACTTGCGCGTCGTAGTCGCTGGCTCAAGTGCTGTTGCGTGTCGTCAAGTGCCACAGTTGTTGGTGTATTGCCGCATGTTGATGTTGGAGATGGTCATGGCTTTACTTATCGTTCACTTTAATTCCTGTTTAACAACTAAAATTGAAGTAGGTAAGCAGAGGCACAGGTGGGCAATAGATGTTATTTGGTTGTTAACCGTCCACTTGTGTCCGTGGGACCCGAGTGCTTGATACTGTTCCTTGATTTATCGCGCTATCCACATCCGGGAGGATTATGGGACCCCCAGCGAGCTTGATTCATTCTTATTTCTTGGGGCCACAAACTAGTTTGAGGTTTTATTTACGATCCTGTACTTATGCCATGCTTCTTTGCTTTATTTACGATTGTGCGAGGAGCACTGCTGTCTTTAGGTAAGCGGAATGTTTTCGTATCGACAAGCCAGTTTGGGTTCCCGATCGTTCTGACCATTGGCGCAAACCTTGAGTCCGTTTCAAGTCATTAACCGTTGCGGGTAGCTTAATGGGTGGCCTGAAATATTTCTGAATCCTGTGATTGCTTTGTCGTGAAGGCCTTGTTGGGTTTTGATTTGGTTTTCGAGGTTGATCGAGCGTGTGTTGCTATTGGTGCACCCCGGCCGGGTAAAACTTTCTGAAAGCCGTGTCCGCGGTTATGGACGACTTGGAGCACAGTATCTCGATCATAGACAACTATAACTAAAGTAGTGCTATAAATTTGACTTTATAATGACTAGTAATCAGCTTCACTATAATGGAATGGATAAATAAAACTGCCAACAATTGCTTGTTTGGATTGTCGCTTGCGTCCATTGTATCTGACTAGTAAGTATTACAACTACAACGGAATGGCTGAATAAAATTACCAACAACTGTTGGGTTTTGGGTTATCTCATGCTAATTGTATCTGAATAGTAAGTGTTGCCACTATAACGGAATGGTTAACTAAAAGTGCCCACTGCTTATTTTTATCAGGATGATTATCTATACTTGACTAGTAATTGCTACAACGATAACTGAATAAGTAAAACTGCCAACTGTGTGAGTTCCTCGGTTGACTTCCTCGTTTGGTCTCGAGGGGGAATACCAGGTTGGGATTGTTTGGTGTTAGTATCAGGTTGGTTCCGCATAGGTCTTTCTTATCCCTCTCTAGTAGCCGACAGTTATGCCGAGTCTCTATAGGTTGTTTAGTGCATCTTTGCGCTTGATCCACCATACCTATGTAGGCGAGGACCGCGAATTCTAGCCTCGCCGTGTCTTGGCCTCGATCTTGGCGCTCCTCTTTTACTTTGCCCTTTGTCGGCACCTTTTGTTTAAGCAGGTTTTGAGATCGGCGTCGTTAGCGGGTTACCCTTCCGGCTTGGCGGCGGGGTTATGGACGCCATTGGTTATTCTTGAGGCTCTTAGCCCCATTTGCATCTTGTCCGTGTCGGACACTCTATCATTTTCAAGGGATTTGGATATTTGTTACATATACGTATTCTTGACTCATGGAGTCGTGTTGTATATATATGTTCTGTGGGTCCCATCGAGGACTGTTGTGTAATGTTATTGCCGTTTTCCACCTTGCGAAAGTGCTGGTGGGCACCTTTGAATCGTTTCTATCTTGGTTTGGCGGGAATCGTTGAAACTTGCATAGGTCGATTCTGGTGTTCTGAGTGGTATCGAGCCAGCGGTTGCGATACCCCACAAGTCCACCTGTGGGATAACCTAGCTAACGGCCGACGAGAGTGTCAAAATTATGTTTGCAAAATCGGTTGGATAGTTCTGATTAGGTCTGATTTTACTCCTTACCCTGCTGCTTTCCTCTCACCTCTGCGTGTTTTGGATCCTCTCTTCTCTCTCTCGAGTCGAGATTTCTCGTGGTTGGGTTCCGTCGTACCTTGAGGTTTCGCTTCCTTCTTTGATAACGGTGTTCTACCATCCGCGTTCATGCTATCGAGGAATCCGTCTCTTGTGGTACCATTCTTTGTTCCTTGTTTGTGCCTTCCGGTGTTTTCCGAGCGGCGACATCATCATCGCCCAGATCCGATGCGAGTCGGGCACTCCTTGTTTCGAACCTCGCTTGTCGAGATCTTGATCCCGATTCGAGAGTTGGTTGCAAATCCGCCTATTCGTGTACAGAGTAATGGTTTGAGTGCGGGATGGAGTAGCTACCATACCACTACTCTTATCATTCGCTCTTGTACATTGAATTGGTGAATAAATGTGATTTCACTCTTTCCATCGAAGCTAGAGGTGGCTTTATTTGTTGATACCTCTACCTTCGACCTTTTGTCCCGGAGTGTTCCCTCGACGATCACGGACAACGACCTCTTGTTAGTGGTGTCGCGAGGATCTACACAAAGCGAGAAGATTCATATCGCCGGCCTTCTTTCCGGTAACATGAGGCGGATCTCGAGGGCGAGATCCATTGTTAGTGGTGTCGAATTGTGGCATCCCGCTAAAACCACTACTAGAAAATCGCGTTGTTTTTGTGCATTGCATCATCATGACCGCATGCTCATGTCATCATGCCACATTGCATTTGAGCATCGTCATCATCTTGCATTTTGCTTGCATAAAACTATTTTCGGGAAAACCTAATTTGTTTTCTAAACGCCCCGTCTATGTTCCAAACGCAAAACCCGGGTCTCCGGATTATTTTGTTTTGTCTGATATCGGTTTGCAGAAGCCTTGTTTTAAACAAATAAAATATTAAATTATTTTAATAGGGGCAGACAAACCGGGCCGAACCGACCCAGTCAGCTACCCCCAGTGCAAAAACGGTCCACCCAAAATCCCTAGTCTACCAAGACCTATTCTACCCACCCCTCCTCCACCTCACCCCCACCAATCCCTGGCTGCCACCTCACCCTCTCCCTCCCCTCTACCCAATCCCATGCCGCCACCTGCCCCCACTCCCTCAACTCCACCCACCACACAACACACCGACACACACACGCCAGCCCCACCCGACCCACCTGCCCCACCCCACGTCACCCACCCCGGCCCCACCTGGCCACAGCCCCGCCTCACACGCACACCACGCGCCCCCTCCCTGTTCACACACCCACCCGCTGCCACCGGGCCCCCTCTCCCTGTCCACTGCCCCACACCGCAAACCCCTTGGCCCCACCCGCCAGACCCGCTCTCCCCCTGGACCCGGTCCGCTCCCCTCCCTCTCTCTTCCTCCCCAACCTCTCTCTCCCGTCGCTCGCGGCCACCGCCCACGCTCCCGCCTCCTTCCCCTTCCGCCGGTCCCGCTCGCCACCGGCCGCTGCCGCGTCCCCCTCCCGCTCCCCTCTCCGCCCAGGCCTCCTCCTCCAGGCGCCGCCGCCCCGCGGGCCTTCTCCTCCATCTCCGGCCGCCTCGCCCGACCCCGTCCGCCGCCTTCCTCCTCGTCGTCTCCAGCACCCCGCCGCCCTGGTCCCTCTCCTCCTCCGCTTCACCGCCGCCGACGGGAGGTCCCCCGACCATCCTCGCCGCCAGGGGCCCGCCTCACCCTCGCCACCGACCCCGACCCCGAGCTCGTCGCCGCCGCCGCCCGTGCGTCCGCCACCGCCGCCCACCGTCACGCGCCCGGCGCCCTTCCTCCTCCTTCGCCCCTCCCCGTCGGCCTCCTCCATCTCCAGCCCGCAACCGCTTGCCGACCCTGCCGCTGCCACGGCCCCCTCTCAGTGCCTCGCTCGCCGGCCGCAGTCCCCCTCGTCGTGCTCCCTCCTGCCTCTCAGCGCCGCCGCCAGGCTCTCCTTCCCCGTCGCAGAGCTCGTCGCCTCGCCCCTTTGTCTGCGTCTGTCGGCCGACGCCCCGCTCGACCACCTTCGGTGCCCCTGCCCTGCGCTCCCACCTCTGCCAGCAGCAGTCGCCGCCTCCCCGACTTGCGTGTCCTCGAGCCGCGCTGGACGACGCCGCCTTCTCCTTCGCACGCGAGGCTTACTCCCCGTCGGCGTGACGGCTCATTGTCATCGTTGGTACTCAGTCAGCGGTACATGTTGAAGTGGAGTGGTTACATGGATATGGTGGAGATGTTCGCCTTCAATTGAGACCGTCTCGCCAAGTTCGCCATCCGCCTAGACGTCGAGAACCCGAAAACCCATCCCGCCGGACGCCAAGATCGCCAATCAGATCCGAGGACACCGAGACCCCGGTGCGACAAGTATTCCGTCCCGGACACCAAGTTACGCATCCCGAGCGCCAAGACCGATGCAGCGGTACCGCCAAGATCTTCGCGACGATAAGAACGACACCGACCCGGAAGAATCCAATGCGCCACCGACGCTGCACCAAGTCCTGCTACCGCGGATGCGACAAGATCTACTTCCCGTTGCGAGACCGATCCCGTCGAACCCTGAACCCCGAGACCGAACCCCGGAACCCCAAGATCTCCGAACCCTAATGTGTGACCCTTATCCGAACCCCTATTTTTATAAATGCTAAACATAAAACCTGTTGCATATTAAATTGTCATACTCGCATGCATATCTGTGTGGTTTGGGGGCCTTATGCCGATTCACCTCATAATTAAATATGGGGCCCATATGCGGGCAAATCTAGCCTTATATTGGCCTCATTTAAATTTGTGTAGCGAACCGGTGCGATCTTTTACCATGTTAAGACAACACTTAAATTGCGGGGTAGCTAAATAACTTGAACCATATAATTAATTGTCGGGACCCCGGTTCCGCTTAATATGACCTAATTGCATTGCACCTTCACCATGCCATGCATCATACCTGCATCATGCCCGATCTTCTGCCGTTGTATTAAATACTGCATCCGGTGTTTGTTCTAGTGTTTTGCTTCTTCGCGGATAAGGACGTTGAGTTGATGTGAGCTTCGCCCCGATCTTCGGTTGAACCTTCGACAATGTTTTCAGGCGAGCATCTCCCCCTTTCTACCTATCTTACTTTTATAGTATTTATTTCCCTCCTGTTGATCTATTTCTATCTGTGTTGCGTTGCTCTAGTTTTCGTACCCGTGATATCCCTTACAGCCTTATATGGCCTTGGACATCCTATTACTGTTGTTTGATAGTTAGTTGGACTTTATGGCGTCGTGAGGCTGGCTCAAATCTTGCTTGCGTGTCGTCAAGTGCCACAGTTGTTGGTGTATTGCCGCATGTTGATGTTGGAGATGGTCATGGCTTTACTTATCGTTCACTTTAATTCTGTTTAACAACTAAAATTGAAGTAGGTAGCGAGGCACGGTGGGCAATAGCTGTTATTTGGTTGTTAACCGTCCACTTGTGTCCGTAGGGACCCCGAGTGCTTGATACTGTTCCTTGATTTATCGCGCTATCCACATCCGGAGGATTATGGTACCCGAGGCGAGCTTGATTCATTCTTATTTCTTGGGGCCACAAACTAGTTTGAGGTTTTATTTACGATCCTGTACTTATGCCATGCTTTACTGCTTTATTTACGATTGTGCGAGGAGCACACTGTACTGTTTAGGTAAGCGGAATGTTTTCGCGGTATCGACAAGCCCAGTTTTGGGTTCCCAGTCGTTTACAGCCATTGACGCAAACCTTGAGTCCGTCTCGAAGTCAGCTAACTTCGTTGCGGGTAGCTTAATGGGGTGGCCCCCTGAAATATTTCTGAATCCTGTGATTGCTTTGTCGTGAAGGCCTTGTTGGGTTTTGATTTGGTTTTTCCGAGGTTGATCGAGCGTGTGTTGCTATTGGTGCACCCCGGCCGGGTAAAACTTTCTGAAAGCCGTGTCATGTTATGGACGACTTGGAGCACAGTATCTCGATCATAGACAACTATAACTAAAGTAGTGCTATAAATTTGACTTTATAATGACTAGTAATCAGCTTCACTATAATGGAATGGATAAATAAAACTGCCAACAATTGCTTGTTTGGGTTGTCGCTTGCGACCATTGTATCTGACTAGTAAGTATTACAACTACAACGGAATGGCTGAATAAAATTACCAACAACTGCTGGGTTTTGGGTTATCTCATGCTAATTGTATCTGAATAGTAAGTGTTGCCACTATAACGGAATGGTTAACTAAAAGTGCCCACTGTTTATTTTATCAGGATGATTATCTATACCTGACTAGTAATTGCTGCAACGATAGCGAATAAGTAAAGCGCCAACCTGTGAGTTCCTCGGTTGACTTCCTCGTTTGGTCTCGAGGGGAATACCAGTTGGGATTGTTTGGTGTTAGTATCGTTGGTTCCATAGGTCTTTCTTATCCTCTCGGTAGCCGCAGTTATGCGAGTCTCTATAGGTTGTTTAGTGCATCTGCCGCTGCCGCTTGATCCACCATACCTATGTGGCGAGGACCGGCAATTCTAGCCTCGCCGTTCTTGGCCTCGATCGACGCCTCTTTTACTTTGCCCTTTGTCGGCACCTTTTGTTTAAGCAGGTTTTGAGATCGGCGTCGTTAGCGGTTACCCTTCCGCTTGGCAGGTTATGGGCGCCATTGGTTATTCTTGAGGCTCTTAGCCCCATTTGCATCGTGTTCGTAGTCGGACGCTCTATCATTTTCAAGGTGATTTGGATCTTTGTTAGATATCTCGTATTCTTGACTCATGGAGTCGTGTATATATATCTGCTCTGGGTCCCATCGAGGACTGTTGTGTAATGTTATTGCCGTTTTCCACCCGCACGAAAGTGCCTGGTGGGCACCTTTGAATCGTTTCTATGCGGGTTTGGCGGGAATCGCTGAAACTTGCATAGGGTCGATTCTGAGGGTGTTACAGAGTGGTATCAGAGACCAGCAGTTGCGATACCCCACAAGTCCAGCCTGTAGGATAACCTAGCTAACGACCGACGTAGAGTGTCAAAATTATTTTTGCAAAATCGGTTGGATAGTTCTGATTAGGTCTGATTTTACTCCTTACCCCTCTGCTGCTTTCCTCTCACCTCTGCGTGTTTTGGATCCGCTCTCTTCTCTCTCTCAGAGTCCAGGATTTCTCGTGGTTGGGTTCCGTCGTACCTTCAGGGTTTCGCTTCCTTCTTTGATAACGGTGTTCTACCATCCGGCGTTCATGCTATCTGAGGAATCCGTCTACTGTGGTACCATTCTTTGTTCCTTGTTTGTGCCTTCCGGTGTTTTCCGACGCGACGACATCATCTACGCCAGATCCGATGCAGAGTCGGAAGCACTCCTTTGTTTCCGAACCTCGCTTGTCGAGATCTTCAGTCTGATTCCGAGAGTTGGTTGCAAATCCGCCTATTCGTGTACAGAGTAATGGTTTGAGTGCGGGATGGAGTAGCTACCATACCACTACTCTTATCATTCGCTCTTGTACATTGAATTGGTGAATAAATGTGATTTCACTCTTTCCATCGAAGCTAGAGGTGGCTTTATTTGTTGATACCTCTACCTTCGACCTTTTGTCCCGGAGTGTTCCCTCGACGATCACGGACAACGACCTCTTGTTAGTGGTGTCGCGAGGATCTACACAAAGCGAGAAGATTCAGATCGCCGGCCTTCTTTCCGGTACCATGAGGCGGATCTCGAGGGCGAGATCCATTGTTAGTGGTGTCGAATTGTGGCATCCCGCTAAAACCACTACTAGAAAATCGCGTTGTTTTTGTGCATTGCATCATCATGACCGCATGCTCATGTCATCATGCCACATTGCATTTGAGCATCGTCATCATCTTGCATTTTGCTTGCATAAAACTATTTTCGGGAAAACCTAATTTGTTTTCTAAACGCCCCGTCTATGTTCCAAACGCAAAACCCGGGTCTCCGGATTATTTTGTTTTGTCTGATATCGGTTTGCAGAAGCCTTGTTTTAAACAAATAAAATATTAAATTATTTTAATGGGGGCAGCCAAACCGGGCCGAACCGACCCAGTCGGCCACCCCCAGTGCAAAAACGGTCCACCCAAAATCCCTAGTCTACCAAGACCTATTCTACCCACCCCTCCTCCACCTCACCCCCACCAATCCCTGGCTGCCACCTCACCCTCTCCCTCCCCTCTACCCAATCCCATGCCGCCACCTGCCCCCACTCCCTCAACTCCACCCACCACACAACACACCGACACACACGCCAGCCCAGCCGACCCACCTGCCCCACCCCACGTCACCACCCCGGCCCCACCTGGCCACAGCCCCGCCTCACACGCACACCACGCGCCCCCCCCCTGTTCACACACCACACTGCCACGGGCCCTCCTCTCCCGCACTTGGCCCCACTGCAAACCCCACCGACCCAGCAGCCCACCCGCAGACCAGCTGTCCCTCGACCCGGTCCGCTCCCCTCCCTCTCTCTTCCTCCCCAACCTCTCTCTCCCGTCGCTCGCGGCCACCGCCCACGCTCCCGCCTCCTTCCCCTTGGGTCACTGCGCCACCGGCAAGGCCCCTCCCGCTCCCTCCGCCCAGCCTCCTCCAGCGCCGCCGCGCCTGGCCTTCTCCTCCATCTCCGGCCGCCTCACCCGACCCCCCGCCGCCTTCCTCCTCGTCGTCTCCAGCACCCCGCCGCCCTGGTCCCTCTCCTCCTCCGCTTCACCGCCGCCGACGGGAGGTCCCCCGACCATCCTCGCCGCCAGGGGCCCGCCTCACCCTCGCTACCGACCCCGACCCCGAGCTGCCGCCGCCGCCTGCGGCCCGCCACCGCCGCCCACCGCCCGGCGCCTTCCCTCCTCCTTCGCCCCTCCCCGTCGGCCTCCTCCATCTCTAGCCCGCAACCGCCTGCCGACCCTGCCACTGCCACGGCCCCTCTGCCTCGCTTCGCTGCAGTCCCCCTCGTCGTGCTCCCTCCTGCCTCTCAGCGCCGCCGCCAGGCTCTCCTTCCCCGTCGCAGAGCTCGTCGCCTCGCCCCTTTGTCTGCGTCTGTCGGCCGACGCCCCGCTCGACCACCTTCGGTGCCCCTGCCCTGCGCTCCCACCTCTGCCAGCAGCAGTCGCCGCCTCCCCGACTTGCGTGTCCTCGAGCCGCGCTGGACGACGCCGCCTTCTCCTTCTGCACGCAGGAGCTTCTGTCCCGTCCCAGCGCGTACGGCTCATTGTCTGTCGTTGGTACTCAGTCATCGGTACATGTTGAAGTGGAGTGGTGACATGGATATGGTGTAGATGTTCGCCTTCAATTGAGACCGTCTCGCCAAGTTCGCCATCCGCCTAGACGTCGAGAACCCGAAAACCCATCCCGCCGGACGCCAAGATCGCCAATCAGATCCGAGGACACCGAGACCCCGGTGCGACAAGTATTCCGTCCCGGACACCAAGTTCTGCATCCCGAACGCCAAGACCGACCGGTACGCGGTACCGCCAAGATCTTCGCGACGATAAGAACGACACCGACCCGGAAGAATCCAATGCGCCACCGACGCCGCACCAAGTCCTGCTACCGCGGATGCGACAAGATCTACTTCCCGTTGCGAGACCGATCCCGTCGAACCCTGAACCCCGAGACCGAACCCCGGAACCCCAAGATCTCCGAACCCTAATGTGTGACCCTTATCCGAACCCCTATTTTTATAAATGCTAAACATAAAACCTGTTGCATATTAAATTGTCATACTCGCATGCATATCTGTGTGGTTTGGGGGCCTTATGCCGATTCACCTCATAATTAAATATGGGGCCCATATGCGGGAAAATCTAGCCTTATATTGGCCTCATTTAAATTTGTGTAGCGAACCAGTGCGATCTTTTACCATGTTAAGACAACACTTAAATTGCGGGGTAGCTAAATAACTTGAACCATATAATTAATTGTCGGGACCCCGGTTCCGCTTAATATGACCTAATTGCATTGCACCTTCACCATGCCATGCATCATACCTGCATCATGCCCGATCTTACCGCGTTGTATTAAATAACGCATCCGGTGTTTGTTCTAGTGTTTTGCTTCTTCATGGATAAGGACGTTGAGTTGATGTGAGCTTCGCCCCGATCTTCGGTTGAACCTTCGACAATGTTTTCAGGCGAGCATCTCCCCCTTTCTACCTATCTTACTTTTATAGTATTTATTTCCCTCCTGTTGATCTATTGCTATCTGTGTTGCGTTGCTCTAGTTTTCGTACCCGTGATATCCCTTACAGCCTTATATGGCCTTGGACACATCCTATTACCTGTTGTTTGATAGTTAGTTGGACTTGCGCGTCGTAGTCGCTGGCTCAAGTGCTGTTGCGTGTCGTCAAGTGCCACAGTTGTTGGTGTATTGCCGCATGTTGATGTTGGAGATGGTCATGGTTTTACGTATCGTTCACTTTAATTCCTGTTTAACAACTAAAATTGAAGTAGGTAAGCAGAGGCACAGGTGGGCAATAGATGTTATTTGGTTGTTAACCGTCCACTTGTGTCCCGTAGGACCCCGAGTGCTTGATACCTGTTCCTTGATTTATCGCGCTATCCACATACGGGAGGATTATGGTACCCCCCTGAGCCAGAGCTTGATTCATTCTTATTTCTTGGGGCCACAAACTAGTTTGAGGTTTTATTTACGATCCTGTACTTATGCCATGCTTTACTGCTTTATTTACGATTGTGCGAGGAGCACACTGTACTGTTTAGGTAAGCGGAATGTTTTCGCGGTATCGACAAGCCAGCTTTTGGGTTCCCGTCATGTACAGCCATTGACGCAAACCTTGAGTCCGTCTCAAGTCATTAACCGTTGCGGTAGCTTAATGGGGTGGCCCACAAATATTTCTGAATCCTGTGATTGCTTTGTCGTGAAGGCCTTGTTGGGTTTTGATTTGGTTTTCGAGGTTGATCGGCGTGTGTTGCTATTGGTGCACCCGGCCGGGTAAAACTTTCGAAAGCCGTGTCCATGGTTATGGACGACTTGGAGCACGATCTCGATCATAGACAACTATAACTAAAGTAGTGCTATAAATTTGACTTTATAATGACTAGTAATCAGCTTCACTATAATGGAATGGATAAATAAAACTGCCAACAATTGCTTGTTTGGGTTGTCGCTTGCGACCATTGTATCTGACTAGTAAGTATTACAACTACAACGGAATGGCTGAATAAAATTACCAACAACTGCTGGGTTTTGGGTTATCTCATGCTAATTGTATCTGAATAGTAAGTGTTGCCACTATAACGGAATGGTTAACTAAAAGTGCCCACTGCTTATTTTTATCAGGATGATTATCTATACTTGACTAGTAATTGCTGCAACGATAACTGAATAAGTAAAACTGCCAACTGTGTGAGTTCCTCGGTTGACTTCCTCGTTTGGTCTCGAGGGGGAATACCAGGTTGGGATTGTTTGGTGTTAGTATCAGGTTGGTTCCATAGGTCTTTCTTATCCCTCTCTGGTAGCCGGCGTTATGCCGAGTCTCTATAGGTTGTTTAGTGCATCTTTGCCGCCGCATCCACCATACCTATGTGGCGAGGACCGCCGAATTCTAGCCTCGCTGTCTGCCTCGATCGACGCCTCTTTTACTTTGCCCTTTGTCGGCACCCTTTTGTTTAAGCAGGTTTTGAGATCGGCGTCGTTAGCGGGTTACCCTTCCGCTTGGCCTGGCAGGGTTATGGACGCCATTGGTTATTCTTCGTGGCTCTTAGCCCCATTTGCATCGTGTTCGTAGTCGGACGCCTATCATTTTCAAGGTGATTTGGATCTTTGTTCAGATATTCGTATTCTTGACTCATGGAGTCGTGTTGTATATATATCTCTGCGGGTCCCATCGAGGACTGTTGTGTAATGTTATTACTTCGTTTTCCACCCACACGAAAGTGCCTGGTGGGCACCTTTGAATCGTTTCTATGCGGGTTTGGCGGGAATCGCTGAAACTTGCATAGGGTCGATTCTGAGGGTGTTACAGAGTGGTATCAGAGCCCAGCAGTTGCGATACCCCACAAGTCCAGCCTGTAGGATAACCTAGCTAACGGCCGACGTAGAGTGTCAAAATTATTTTTGCAAAATCAGTTGGATAGTTCTGATTAGGTCTGATTTTACTCCTTACCCCTCTGCTGCTTTCCTCTCACCTCTGCGTGTTTTGGATCCGCTCTCTTCTCTCTCTCAGAGTCCAGGATTTCTCGTGGTTGGCTTGTCGAGATCTTCAGTCTGATTCCGAGAGTTGGTTGCAAATCCGCCTATTCGTGTACAGAGTAATGGTTTGAGTGCGGGATGGAGTAGCTACCATACCACTACTCTTATCATTCGCTCTTGTACATTGAATTGGTGAATAAATGTGATTTCACTCTTTCCATCGAAGCTAGAGGTGGCTTTATTTGTTGATACCTCTACCTTCGACCTTTTGTCCCGGAGTGTTCCCTCGACGATCACGGACAACGACCTCTTGTTAGTGGTGTCGCGAGGATCTACACAAAGCGAGAAGATTCAGATCGCCGGCCTTCTTTCCGGTACCATGAGGCGGATCTCGAGGGCGAGATCCATTGTTAGTGGTGTCGAATTGTGGCATCCCGCTAAAACCACTACTAGAAAATCGCGTTGTTTTTGTGCATTGCATCATCATGACCGCATGCTCATGTCATCATGCCACATTGCATTTGAGCATCGTCATCATCTTGCATTTTGCTTGCATAAAACTATTTTCGGGAAAACCTAATTTATTTTCTAAACGCCCCGTCTATGTTCCAAACGCAAAACCCGGGTCTCCGGATTATTTTGTTTTGTCTGATATCGGTTTACAGAAGCCTTGTTTTAAACAAATAAAATATTAAATTATTTTAATGGGGGCAGCCAAACCAGGCCGAACCGACCCAGTCGGCCACCCCTAGTGCAAAAACGGTCCACCCAAAATCCCTAGTCTACCAAGACCTATTCTACCCACCCCTCCTCCACCTCACCCCCACCAATCCCTGGCTGCCACCTCACCCTCTCCCTCCCCTCTACCCAATCCCATGCCGCCACCTGCCCCCACTCCCTCAACTCCACCCACCACACAACACACCGACACACACACGCCAGCCCCACCCGACCCACCTGCCCCACCCCACGTCACCCACCCCGGCCCCACCTGGCCACAGCCCCGCCTCACACGCACACCACGCGCCCCCTCCCTGTTCACACACCCACCCGCTGCCACCGGGCCCTCTCTCCCTGTCCCGCACCCTGGCCCCACCTGCAAACCCCACCGACCCCGCGCGGCCCCACCCGCCAGACCCGCTCTCCCCCTGGACCCGGTCCGCTCCCCTCCCTCTCTCTTCCTCCCCAACCTCTCTCTCCCGTCGCTCGCGGCCACCGCCCACGCTCCCGCCTCCTTCCCCTTCCGCTGTCCTGCTGCCACCGGCTGCCCTCCGCCTCCCTCTCCGCCCAGGCCTCCTCCAGCGCCGCCGCCTGCTGGCCTTCCTCCATCTCCGGCCGCCTCACCCGACCCCGTCCGCCGCCTTCCTCCTCGTCGTCTCCAGCACCCCGCCGCCCTGGTCCCTCTCCTCCTCCGCTTCACCGCCGCCGACGGGGTCGGGGATGGCTGCTCGGCGTCGCTGATGGGGGCACGCGAGACACTACTAGGAAAACGGCTATAGGTAATCAGCACATCCGTGGCTCACATGGTTGAAGTGCCCCACGGCTAAAACAGGCGTGGCTCACCTGTGGGCAGTGCCCTACTAGTAACTAGAACAACCGTGGCGCACATGACTATAGTGCGCAACAGATGTGTGTGGGCTGTGGCCTGCGCACGCCAAACATCATAGCGCACTATAGTCATGTGCGCCACGGTTGTTAGTGTCATCTGTGGCGCACATGGGGGGGGGGTGCGCTACGCCTAAGCGCACGCCCCTCTCTGATGTGAACCATCCGCAGCATCTGTGGCGCACATGGCATAGTGCGCCATGGTTGTACTCTGTGGCGCACTATGGCATGTGCGCCACAGATGTAGTGGCATGCACCAACTCCACCCCCCCTGTGGATCGCCTTTTTAGGGTTTGCAAAAAATAAACGAAAATGATAAACACTTCAAAAAATTAAATCCTTTCATATTTAGGTAGGTAATGTGGTATAGCTTCTAGTAAAATTAACAAAAATGAGTTTCGACTTTATTTGCAAAAAAAAGTTATGCCACGGTAAAAGGTCAGAACTTTTGCATACGATATCGAAAAAATCGTATAATATACCAAAATGACGAGAACGAGATTTAGATCTGCTAACGACCCACAGTCGTTTAGCGATTTTTTAGATTTTCAAAATTCGAAAAGAGTAAAAAGTTACGGTCAAAAAACCGTTTTTTCCTGCAGAAAAAAAATACAGGGCGACTTATCCGTAGCGCACCTACACCTAGTGCGCCACGGATAAGCTTGGGCGGGATTCAAATTTGAATCCCCACCCCGCCCTCCTCCTCCCTTTCCCCTTTTCCCTCTTCCTCTCCCTTTCCCTTTCCACTTTTCCCTTCCCCTTTTCCCTCTTCCTCTCCCTTTCCCTTTCCCTTCTCCTTCTTCCTTCTTCCTTCTTCCTTCTTCCTTCTCCCTTCTCCTCCTTCCCCTTCTCCTCTTCTTGCAGTGATGGCACGACGTCGACCTCCTTCTCCTCCTCCTCGCAGTGACAACAGGCGACGGCGGTGCAACGGCGGCCTCCTTCTCCTCCTCCTCGCGACGGCGGTGCAACGGCGGCCTCCTTCTCCTCCTCTTCCTCCTCTGCCTCCTGTTCTTCTCCTCCTCTTCCTCCTCTGCCTCCTCTTCTTCTTCTCCTCCTCTTCCTCCTCTTCTCCTCCTCCTCCTCTTCTTCTCCTCCTCTGCCTCATCTTCTTCTTCTTCTTCTTCTCCTCCTCTTCCTCCTATTCTCCTCGCCGACGTGGCGATGGCGACCGCTGCCACGGCACAGACGACGACGAGATCCACCGCTGCTTTTTTTTGAATTTTGAAATTTACATCCGTGGCGCACAGCACCTAGTGCACCACGGTTATCGTTTCATACGCGTGGCGCACCTGCCCAAACTTCTGTGGAGCACTGGCATGTGCGCCACGCCTGTCTCTAAACTTCTGTGGTGCACTAGGCAGTGCGCCACAGAAGTTTAAACTTCTGTAGCGCAAGGCACATGGCGCACTGCTAGTGCGCCACAGATGATGTTTCATGGTGCGCCACTAAAGGCCATTTTCCTAGTAGTGAGAGGCCGAAGAGGTAGGGAGGAGAAGGCCGGCGGAGTCATGCCTTCGGCGGCTTGATGGGGTGGCGGCGGTACTAGGCGAGGCCGGGCGGCTCTGCGTGGGCTGCAGAGAGGAGGAGGAGCGGCCAGAGGTGGGAAGAGGAATGAGAGAGGAGGCTGCGCGGACGTCATGAGGGGGGGCACATGGCGACGCTGGGGAGACCAGGGAGGAGGAAGCTCCTGGCGAAGGGGTGGTTGACGAGGAAGGTGGGGGAGAGAGAGGATCCCGTGCGGGGGAAGGTGGGACTGCAGGGTGGGGCCACACGGGGGGGCTGTTGCGTGTTGTGTGCGTGCGTGGTGTGTGCGTGGTGCTGGTGGGCCCAGGCGGTAAGGGAGTGGGGGGGCTGAGGGGTGAGGTGGCTGTGTGGAGGGAGAGAGGGCTGCGGGGTGGGACCGGATGCAGGAGGTGGGGCCGGGGTGTAAGGGAGAGGGGAAAAGAAGGGGATTGGTGAGGTGGCGGTGGGTGTGATGAGGTGGAGGGAATGGTGAGGTGGAGGGAGGGGATTGGTCGGGGGGAGGGGGGGGGGGTTGGGTAGACTAGGTTTAGGTATAAAAGGGTTTGGGGTAGCTGATTTTAATCGGAGGTGGCCACCGGCTTTCGACCTAGCGGCTGCCTCCCAAAAATATTATAAAACTTTATTTAATTTAAAATAACCTTTTGTAAATAGTTTTTAGACAAATATAAGATCTGAACGGACCGATGTTTTAATTTGAAATAAGACGGGGGCTATTTAGAAAACAAAACTAGGCGTTTCGAATTAGTTTCAGACAAACAATGCATGATGATGACGATGCAATGAACAAAAACAACGCGATTTTCTAGTAGTGGTTTTGCGGGATGCCACAATTCGACACCACTAACAATGGATCTCACCCTCGAGATCCGCCTCATGGTACAGGGAAGAAGGCCGACGATCTGATCCTTCGCGCTTCGTGAAGATCCTCGCGACACCACTAACAAGAGGTCGTTGTCGGTGATCGTCGAGGGAACACTCCGGGAACAAAAGGTCGAAGGTAGAGGTATCAACAAATAAAGCCACCTCTAGCTTCCGTGGACGGAGTAAAATTGCTGGATCCACTTATTCGATGTACAAGAGCGAATGATAAGAGTAGTCGGATGGTGATCAGTCCATCGCGCACCCAAACCATTACTCTGCACACGAATAGGCGGATTATGCAACTAACTCTCGGAATTCAGATTGTAGATCTCGACAAGCGAGGTTCGGAAACAAAGGAGGGATGCAGACTCTGCATCGGATCTGGCGTAGATGATGTCGTCGCGTCAGAAAACACCGGAAGGCACAAACAAGGAACAAAGAATGATACCACAGTAGACGGATTCCTCAGACAGCATGAACACCGGATGGTAGAACAACATTATCAAAGGAGGAAGCGAAACCCTGAAGGTACGACGGAACCCAACCACGAGAAATCCTGGACTCGAAGAGAGAGAAGAGAGCGGATTCAAAACACGCAGAGGTGAGAGGAGAATAGCAGAGGGGTAAGGAGTAAAAGCAGACCTAATCAGAACTATCCAACCGATTTTTCAAAAATAGTTTTGACACTCTACTTCGGCCGTTAGCTAGGTTATCCTACATGCTGGACCTGTGGGGTATCGCAACTGCTGAACTCTGATACCACTCTGTAACACCCTCAGAATCGACCCTATGCAAGTTTCAGCGCTTCCCGCCAAACCCGCATAGAAACGATTCAAAGGTGCCCACCATGCACTTGCGTGCGGGTGGAAAACAAAGTAATAACATTACACAACAGTCCTCTGTGGCATCCCGCAAAACCACTACTAGAAAATCGCGTTGTTTTGTGCATTGCATCGTCAACATCATGCATTGTTTGTCTGCATTATTTTGAAAAGCCTAGTTTTGATTTATACAAATACCCCTCTTATTTTCAAACACAAAACCCCGAGCGTATCGGATATTTTATTTCCCTGAAAACTATTTTTCAAAGTGGCTTTGTTTTAACTTAAACCGAACCCAACAAACACAAATACTAAAACAGCCCCCCCTAAATCCTAGTCCCACCAAATCCTATCCTACCCACCACTCTCAGCTCGCCACCTCACCCTCTCACCCAATCCCTACCCACTCTGCCACCTCAGCAATCCACCTCTTTTCCCACCTCTCTCTCTCTTTTTCACCCAGTCCCCTCCTACCCTCTCTCACCTACAGGCCGACCCCACCCCTGGTCCACATCCTCTCTCCCTCTCTCTCTCCCTCCCCCTCTCTCTCCCTGGACCCACCCCACAGCCCCACACATTCCCGGGCCCCACCTCAGACTCCCGGACCCACCCACACGCCCCACCAACCCAGACCTCGGCCCTTGGACCGTCCACGCCACCCCATCGCCTGGCCCGCCTGACCCACCCCCACCTACCACGCCTGCCCCGACCCCATCCTCTCCTCCTCGCTCTTCCCCAAGCCTCCTCCGCTGCCTCTCCTGGCGCCGCCTCCAAGAACCTCCTGCCCCATCCCGCTGCCGCCTCTCCCGAGCTCCGCCGCCTCGCTCCTCCGCGGCTCTCGCTGCCAACCGCTGCCTCCGCCCCGCTAGCTGCCCCGAGCTCCCCTATCATCTGTCACGGGCCGCCAGCAGCCTCTTCCCCGACGCCTCGCCGATGCTGCTCGCACTTCTCGCCCGCTGGTCGCCACCGACCGCTGCCTTCCTGCCTCCAGCCCCGCTGCCAACCTCGGCCGCCCGCCCGCTGAGCGGACCGCCGCTTTGTCTCCTGCCTGCTGCTGCCGCCCAGCACCTTCGCCGCCGCGCCCGCTTCTCCCCGCCGCCGACTGCCGCCCCGCGCCGCACGCCTGAGCCGCCGCCCCCGCTGAGCCAAGCTCGCTGGCCGCTGGCCACGACGCCGCTGCCACCGCCATCATCCGCCAGTCGCCTGCCGGGCCCACCACCCTCGGTGTGTCGCTGCACCGCAGACCCCACCCTTGCGTTGCCGCCCGCCTGCTGAGTGGTGCCGCCGTGCCGTGCCTTGCCTCGCCGTCACCGGGCTGTAGGGTGTTCGAAAGCGCACACAACATGGCTCGGCACGCAAGCACCGGTCCATCGTCAACAAGATGGTAGGACGCGTCCAGACTATGGGGTCACGGTTCGACAAGACCTTCGTATACGCCCAGTCGTCTACCATCGGTGCCACTCAAGACCGCACCAATGGGTAACGCAAGTTCTCCATTGACCACCGAGTCCGAACGCCGAGGCCCTTCGCAGATCCGAGGCCAATCAAGACCGCATCTTCTTCGGAACAAGTTCACGGCCAACAACTAAAGTCGGAACCCCTAGGTCATCAACACGGATCCAGAGAATCCCCAGACGACGAGCTCTCCTACCTGAACCCGAAGACCGCAGATGCGACAAGTGCTTCTTCCCGGACGCCAAGGTCTCCAATGCGAATACGACAAGTTCTTCGCCCCGGATGCCTAGACCGACTCGATGGCGCGGTCCCGACAAGATCCTGGCAACGATAAGAACGACACCGACCCGGAAGAATCCGATGCGCCCCCGACACCGAACCAAGTACCCCTTTCCGGACGCCGAGTCCGCCGAGAACCCGGATGCGACAAGATCTGCCCCGTTGTTTGAGAATGTTCCTGCCGAGACCGATCCCGTCGAACCCTGGACCCTGCCGAACCCCGAACCCCCGGATCCCCAAGTTCGTCGAGACCCTCTAATGTGTGACCCCTTTTCTCGAGCCCTATTTTATAAATGTAATAACAAATTGATGCATATTGAATCATTCATCTTGCATGCATACTTGTCTGTGGTTTGGGGGCCTTATGCCGATTCACCTTATAATTAAATATGGGGCCCATATGCGGGCAAATCTAGTCTTATATTGGCCCCATTTAAATTTGTGCATCGAACCGTTGTCATATCTTGCCTTGTTAAACAACATTTAAATTGCGGGGGTTTCTAAATAACTTGAACCGTTTAATTAATTGTCGGGACCCCGGTTCCGCTTAATATGACCTAATTGCATTGCATCCTTGCCATAGCATACATCATACATGCCTCATGCCGATCTTCTGCCGTTGTATTAAATATTGCATCCGGTGTTTCTTCTAGTGTTTTGCTTCTTCGCGGATAAGGCCGTTGAGTTGATGTGAGCTTCGACCCGATCTTCGAATAACCCTTCGGCAATGTTTTCAGGCGAGCATCTTCCCCTTTCTACCTATCTTACTTTTATAGTATTTATTCCCTCCTGTTGATCTATTGCTATCCGTGTTGCGGTGCTCTAGTTTTCGCACTGTGATATCCTTGCAGCCTTATATTGCCTTGGACACATCCTAATACCGTTGTTTGGTAGATAGTTGGACTTGCGCCGTCGTCGCTGATTACCACGCTTGTTGATGTATTGTCGCATGTTGATGTTGGAGATGATCATAGCTTTACTTACCGTTCCCTTTAATTCCTGTTTAACAACTAAAATTGAAATAAGCAGAGGCATCGGTGGGTGATAGATAACAGTTGGTTTCCGCCCACTTGTGTCGTAGGACCCAGAGTACTTGATACCTGTTCCTTGATTTATCGCGCTTATCCACATCCGGAGGTATATGGGACCCCGAGCCGAGCTTGATTCGCCTTATTTCTTGGGCCACAAACTAGTTCGAGGTTTTATTTACTATCCTGTACTTATGCCATGCTACTTCAGTATTTACAATTGTGCGAGGAGCACTGCATCGCTTAGGAATTGTGACCCCTTTACGCTGTATCGACAAGCCCAGCTTTGGGTTCCAGTCGCTTCTGACCGCCCCACAAACCTTGAGTCCGTCTCGAGCTAGCTTACTGCGGGTAAGACTCAAGGGTGGCCCTGAAATATTTCTGAATCCTATGATTGCTTTGTCGTGAAAGCCTCTGGGTTTTGATTTGGTTTTTCCGAGGTTGATCGGCGTGTTGCTATTGGTGCACCGGTCGGGTAAAACTTTCTCGAAGCCGTGTCCGCGGTTATGGACGACTTGGAGATATCAATTACCATAGACAAGCATAACTAAAGTAGTACTATAAATGTGACTCTATAATGACTAGTAATCAGCTTCACTATAATGGAATGGCTAAATAAAACTGCCAACAATTGCTTGTTTGGGTCGTCGCCAGTGACCATTGTACCTGCCTAGTAAATACTGCAACTACAAAGGAATGGCTAAATAAAAGTACCAACAACTGCTGGGTTTTGGTTTATCTCATGCTATCTGTATCTGATTAGTAATTGTTGCAACTACAACGGAATGGTTAACTAAAAGTGCCCATCGCCTTTATCAGATGATTATCTAGTAATCGCCGCAATAATCGAATAAATAAAAGTTCTCGGTTGACTTTCGTTTGGTCTCGGGAAACTCCGGGATGGGTTTGTTTGATGGTAGAATCGTTGGTTCGATAGGTCATTTATCCTCTCGATAACCGAGTTGTATCGATAGGTTGTTTAGTGCCGCCGCCACCACCATACGCCTCAAGACGACGCCTTTTTGGCACCCCTTTAAGCAGGTTTTGAGATCGACGTCGTTAGTAGGTTACCCTTCCGCTTGGCTGGGCAGGGTTATGGACGCCATTGTTATTCTTGGCTCTTAGCCCCATTTGCATCTTGTCCGTAGTCGGACGCCCATTTTTTCCGTGATTTGGATCTTTGTACCGTATATCTGTATTTCTTGACTCATGGAGTCGTGTTGTATATCTATCTGCTCGTGGGTGCATCGAGGACCTGTGTAATGTTATTACTCGCTTTCCACCCGCACGAAAGTGCCCGGTGGGCACCTTTGAATCGCTTCTATGCGGGTTTGGCGGGTTTCTAAACTCAGATAGGTCCGATTCGAGGGTGTTACATCCTCGATGGGACCCACGTAACCGATATACAACACGACTCCATGAGTCAAGAATATGATATAGTATACAAAGATCCAAATCACCTTGAAAATGATAGAGTCCGATCACGGACAAGATGCAAATGGGGCTAAGAGCCTCAAGAATAACCAATGGCGCATAACCCTGCCTGTGCTGGAAGGGTAACCCGCTAACCGCCGATCTCAAACCTGCTTAAACAAAATGGGTGCCAAAGGGCAAAGGAAAAGAGGAGCGCCAAGATCGAGGCCAAGACACCGAGGCTAGAATTCGCGGTCCTCGCCACATAGGTATGGTGGATCAAGCGCGACAAAGATGCACTAAACAACCTATAGAGACTGATACAACTAGCGCCATCGAGAGGGTAAGAAAGACCTATCCGGATCCAACCTGATTCTACCATCGACAAACCATCCTCGTGTTTCTCGAGACCAAACGAGGAAGTCAACCGAGGAACTCACACAGTTGGCAGTTTTATTTATTCAGTTATCGTTGCAGCAATTACTAGTCAAGTATAGATAATCATCCTGATAAAATAAGCAGTGGGCCATTTTAGTCAACCATTCCGTTGTAGTTGCAACACTTACTAGTCAGATATTCGATTAACGTGAGATATCCCAAAACCCAGCAGTTTTTGGTACTTTTATTAGCCATTCCGTTGTAGTTGCAATACTTACTAGTCAGATACAATTAGCATGAGATAACCCCAAAACCCATCAGTTGTTGGTACTTTTATTTAGCCATTCCGTTATAGTTGCAATACTTACTAGTCAGGTACAATGGTAGCAAGCGACAACCCAAACAAGCATTTGTTGGCAGTTTTATTTAGCCATTCCATTATAGTGAAGCTGATTACTAGTCATTATAAAGTCAAATTTATAGCACTACTTTAGTTATAGTTGTCTATGATCGAGATACTGTGCTCCAAGTCGTCCATAACCGCGGACACGGCTTTCAGAAAGTTTTACCCTGCAGGGGTGCACAAATAGCAACACACACTCGCTCAACCTCGAAAGAACCAAATCAAAACCCAACGAGGCTTTCACGACAAAGAAATCACAGGATTCAGAAATATTTCAGGGGGCCACCCCATTGAGTACACCCGCAACGAAGTTAGCTGACTCCGAGACAGACCCAAGGTTTGCGTCAATGGCTGTAAACGACTGGGAACCCAAAACTGGGCTTGTCGATACCGCAAAAACACTCCGCTTACATAAACAGTACAAGTGCTCCTCGCACAATCGTAAATAAAGCAGTAAAGCATGGCATAAGTACAGGATAGTAAATAAAACCTCAAACTAGTTTGTGGCCCCAAGAAATAAGAATGAATCAAGCTCGCCTGGGTCCCATAATCCTCCCGGATGTGGATAGCGCGAATATTCAAGGAACAGGTATCAAGTACTCGGGGTCCTACGGGACACAAGTGGACGGTTAACAACCAAATAACATCTATTGCCCACCTGTGCCTCTGCTTACTTACTTCAATTTTAGTTGTTAAACAGTAATTAAAGTTATGATCATCTCCAACATTAAACATGCGGCAATACTCCAACAACTGTGGTACTTGACGACACGCAACAGCACTTGAGCAAGCGACTACGACGCGCAGGTCCAACTATCTACCAAACAACAGGTAATAGGATGTGTCCAAGGCAATAGAAGGCTGCAAGGGATACCACGGGTACGAAAACTAGAGCATCGCAACACAGATAGAAATAGATCAACAGGAGGAAACAAAGACTATAAAAGTAAGATAGGTAGAAAGGGGAAGATTCTCTCCTGAAAACATTGTCGAAGGTTCATCCGAAGATCGGGTCGACACTCGCATCAACTCAACGGCCTTATCCGCGAAGAAGCAAAACACTAGAATAAACACCGGATGCACTATTTAATACTACGGCAAAAGATCGGACATGATGCCTGTATGATGCATGACATGGCAAAGATGCGATGCAATTGGGCAATATTAAGCGGAACCGGGGGTCCCGACAATTATTTAATAGGTTCAAGTTGTTGATCTACCCCGCAAATTAAATGTTGTAATAACAGGGCAAGATAAGTTACCGGTTCGCTACACAAATTTAAATGAGGCCAATATAAGACTAGATTTGCCCGCATATGGGCCCCATATTTAATTATGAGGTGAATCGGCATAATGCCCCCAAACCACATGACAATATGTATGCAAGCATGGCAATTTTATATGCAGCAAGTTTTATATATAGCATTTATAAAATAGGGGCTCGGGAAAAGGTTCACACATTAGGGTTCGGCGATCTTGGGCTCCGAGGGGTTCGGGGATCGGTCTCAGGGTTCAGGGTTCGACGGGATCGGTCTCGGCAGAAACATTCTCGAACAACGGAGTAGATCTTGTCGCATCCGGGTTCTCGGCGAGCTCGACGTCCGGGAAGGAGTACTTGTCGCACCGGGTCTCGGTGTCCTTGGATCCGAGAGGAAGAACATGGCGTATCCGTGTCGACGACCTTGGCGTTCAGGGAGGAGTTCTCGGAGTTCCGTGTGGAAGGCCTCGAGGGTTCGGTGACAGAGATCTTGACTGGTCCGAGAGAAGAACTTGGGTCGGCATCGGATCGGTCTTCGCATCTGAGAAGGTGGCCTTGATGTTCCCTCTCGATCGTCGGTGGTGGACTCGGGTTCGACGCTGCGGATTCATCGGGTTCATCCTGAGTCGGTGTCGAACTTGTCGTCATGAAGATCTTGACGGTTCCTTGGATACACAGATTTGCTTGCACCCGACTCACTTGATGACGGCTAGAGGAAACACCTGAGGGGAACCGCAAGACTTGCCATAGGGAGAACTCACGCAGGAATCCTGCGAGGGCATCGTGTTGCTGGCCTCAACAAAACAGAGGGGCATATGGCTTGTGGTTGGACGGTGACGCGCGCGGTCGGAAGAACGGCAGAGACGGGACGAGCCGAGGCGGGAAGGAGTTCCACGGCGCGCGTCTGCGAGGGCGGCACCGGGGGAAGGGAGGACGGCCGGCTTGGCGAGGACGCAGTGGGGAAGCGGTGTTATGGCGATGCAACAAGGCCGAGGAGGGCTGCTGGGCGGCGGAACCTGGGACGGTGGAGGAGCACCGGGCGACGAGGAGGCTGGCCGAGGCGGCGAGCTCTGGCCGGATGCGGCACGGAGGCGGCGGAGCAGAGGCGACGCCAGGGCGCCGACGGCCGCGCGAGGTCGACGGGGCCGCGAGCTGGAGGCGTCGGCTCCGACGGAAAGGAGGCGGGGAAGGACGGGCGTGGCCGACGGCGAACGAACGGCGTCCGGCGCGGTCGAGGATGGAGGGGGCCGAGGCGGGTCGGCGGCGCTCGGGCTCGGTGCCGCGGGGTAGGGGATGGCTGCTCGACGTCGCTGACGGGGGCACGCGAGAGGCCGAAGAGGTGGGGAGGAGAAGGCCGGCGGAGTCACGCCTTCGGCGGCTTGATGGGGTGGCGGCGGTACTAGGCGAGGCCGACGGCAGGCCTGCGTGGCGGCGGGGCTGCAGAGAGGAGGGAGGAGCGGGCCAGGAGGTGGGGAAGAGGAACAGAGGAGAGGAGGCCTCCCAAAAATATTATAAAACTTTATTTAATTTAAAATAACCTTTTGTAAATAGTTTTTAGACAAATATAAGATCTGAACGGACCGATGTTTTAATTTGAAATAAGACGGGGGCTATTTAGAAAACAAAACTAGGCGTTTCGAGTTAGTTTCAGACAAACAATGCATGATGATGACGATGCAATGCACAAAAACAACGCGATTTTCTAGTAGAGGTTTTGCGGGATGCCACACTAGACATGTGATGTCGGAAGATTGACTCTAGTGCAAGTGGGAGACTGTTGGGAATATGCCCTAGAGGCAATCATGTATGATGAGATTTCCCATTGTACTCATAAAGATATTAAGTAGGCCTTGTATAAACAACTGATGTGTATCATTGAATATGTGATTCGGTTGTGGAACTATACATTCATGTTGTTTGTACTAAATATCCTTGGTCATTGAGGTTGTGCTGGACACACAACTTAGACCAATGTGAAAGTTGGATTGATGACTCGGTTCCACTTGTCATGGGCATGGAGATGCTATTCCAACTTACACAGATTCGTATAAAGAGTTTAGCAAGTCGGATTGACCCATATTGAGGTAAAACGAACAAGTTGTCATTTGTATATCTCAATCAATGTAATCCTTAGACCTGAGGTTATTGCATAGTCCGAGTTGAGGATCACTGACTTAGGTTCTGTCAAACACTGATCCGAATCGCGCAGTTATAAAGGCGTAGTTCGGTCGATCGAGAATCAAGCTGTGTGATGTGAATAACCAAGATGGGATTTTGCCCCTCAACTTGGAGAGATATTCTCTGGGCCCTCTCGTGAGATATGATTCAGAAAGCATGGCCATGCATGACTCGGTTAAGTGTTAACCGAGGCGATCTACTAAGAGTTAGTCGGGTGAATCACTTATCTCGGATCGAGAAGAGAGTCGGACAATTTAAGGGATGACAAATATTCGCCTATAGTTTGACAAGATATATCATGAGGCAAAAGGTACTCGGACATAAGTCGCATTGGAAAGGCAAGTCGTCATGACTCTCTGGTACTTGGGAGTCGGCACGTTATGATAGGAGCCGCTACCGATTGATAGATCGAGAGTCGGACTCCAATCGTGTCCAAAGTAGCCATGAGCCTGCGGGGTCACACACTTAAGAGCGGGAGAAAGTTCGGGTTGGATCTGAACCTGTAATCTGGTTGGGTTGGACCTAAACCGGTTGGAAACCCTAGCTCCACAGCAGTCCTACCGTCGTTACGAACCTAGCATTTCGCCACCGGTGCTCCTTCTTGTACGTGTGGATACCAGCAGAGGTGTTGTACGATTAGCACCAAGATGATCGGATCGCAAAGGACTGCACTGCATCAACTGACGCGCTTCATCAATAATCCACAACTGCGCGTCTTGTGGTAAACCTCGTGGCCTTCTACCTCAGCTAGATCTTGGGATCACCACGTTAGAGGGGAAATTTTTGTTTTATCTCCGCGTGGCCCAACAATATGTTCATAATGGACTTAGTGATTTGGGATCCTGTTGAAATAAAGACAAAAGGTGTGTGCGAACACAGTGAAATACAAAGATTCCTACTCTATTTATGCAAAAACAAAAGGTAAATATGCTCAGATCGACTTCAGCACATATGTGGCCTTGGCTTCCTCCATCTTGGAGTGTAGACATCCTCTTTCCGTACTCAACCAACTTGGCAAATTATAGGTCTTCATTTTCCTCGTTCGCGAGGTCTCTTAGAAGTAAAGCATAGGTGTTGAAGCTTGATGGCATGGACGAAGGCTTGCTCTTGGTACCATTGTGGTTGTAGCACTAGTAGTTGAAGGCGCCTTATGATGGTGTCGGCGGAGGTCATTGGCGTGCCTTGCCGATGGTTGATTTAGGTGGCGCACTTGGTCATCCATATGACGCTCGCGACAATGGCCCTTGTCCTTTCCACTCTTCTTGGTAAGTTGTTCTAATGAGCGTAAAGCATCATTAGTCTTGGCGACCATGCTCATGGTTTTGTTGACGTCGTTGTCCATGTCCATCTTGAAGTTGTGGAGGGCTCTCTTTAACTTGTCCATTTGATGGTGGACCTTGGCGCACTTGAGGTGGATGCTCCGTCTTGGTCGGTACGACTTGAGGAGCTTGTCGTTCTTGAAGTCGCCCATGCTTGGGGAGTTATTTTTGTTGTAGTACCCCATATCACCCAAGCATGTGCAGCCATTGTCAGTGTAGTGATCCATCATGTCATCCATGCTTTTGGAGACATAGGCATGGTGGCTCATTATGGATTCTTCATAGAAATCATCCTCGATTCTGGAGTCCCTAGACATGATTCACAAGACCAAGTGTTGTATATGGAAGTGGTAGAGAGTGTTGGTTATGCAACATCAAACCTTACTGTACCTTGTAAGATAGTATCGTGAAAGTGGCCAACTTGAGAGCAATAAACCAAGCAAAGTGAAGTTCACGCGAAACACCAAAACCAACTAACTACTAAAAAACATACACACACAAAGCTTATGATGGATAGGTAGGGAAAGTGGTATGTCAAGAACAAATCCAAAATCAAGATATTGTAATGGCAAGTAAAGAACCACAATGATCACAAAGCAAAACAAGTCAAAATAAGATAGGAAATATGTACAAGGAAACACACACAATGGGATAAATGGGACTTGTGCGACGGAAAAAGTGAGTCAAGAACCAAATGATTACCTAGCAAAGACTATAATCTCGTGTCACACAAGTGCAAGGAGAGATGCTAGTTCAATTGCAGTTAATTGGTGGGCTACAAGATATGCACAATAAGTACCACCTATATGATGTTCATTGAGCTTGCGCTTCCTATTCAATGAGTCACTTGTTTGTTTCTTTCTTCTCTTTTTCCTATTTATTTTCCTATTTTTTTCTTTTTCTTTCTCTCCTTTTCTTTTCTTTTTCACTTGCCTCTTCCTTGTGCCAACAACTATACACGATAACTATATGAGATAACGCTCACAACGTTTGCTCGAAATTCTACAAAGTATCAAATGTGCATATCCCAAGAAATCATAAGAGGAACTAGTATCAATAGGTGTTTGTTGGTCCCAAATATAGTGGGGTTCACAAAGGAATGCAAGTGGGGAAAAGTCGCAGAATGTTTATACCTTTAATCGACGATCTTCACCCTTTATTATTGGATTAAGCCTTGCTCACAGAATTTGGATGGAGTATATAGCATGAACAACGTGGATGATGATAATTTATAGCTCCTTCTCCTCTTCGAAACGAGCTAAAGAACACCAAAATCCGAGTTCGAATGCAAAAGTTATGCTCAAAACCATGAAGCAGTTTTTCTGTCTGCAGGAGGGGCGGAGACTCCGGCCTGGAGGGCCGGAGACTCCGATCTGGAGATCATTAACCCTGGAAACTTCGGTCTGGGCCAAATACTCCGGTCCCAGATATTCCAGAACGTCTAGAACACGAATGGGGCTCTATTTGGGCAGAAAAAGTCGAACTAAAACCTCAAATTGATGGGGGGAAATCAAGGAATTAGGCTATGTGAACGTAGAGGAAGGTAGATCAACAAGTTTATTAAGTAATCCATGGATCAAAACCTACCAAAACTCACTGAAATCACAGATCTATCCAAAACACGAATTGGGGCTATTGTTGGTGGAATTTTCGAATTTATGGGGAAAAGACCAAATCGAAGAGAAATCTGTGGCAACCAAAACCTGCTGATACCTTATGATAGGGGTTAACCTCTTGGGTGGCCCGATATTCACGAATCACATGGTCAAATCGATGGGAAATCAAGGGAAAAGGGAGAAGATAGAGGAAGCGAACACACACCTCGTGAAGAACACGATGAACACACGCAAACCTCACACGATACAAGGCCGATTGCTCCTGAACAGCGGCCACCGGTCTGATATAATCCTCACAAGGAAAGCGGTCAACATGCTCCCTCAAATCCACATTGAAGAGGGAAGAACAACTTGGGGAGGGTCTTGACAACTTGGAGATGAGACACCGACTCCAATGCCTTGTTCAACGATGGATGCATGATGAAAAGTCCAATCGAGGTTAGTGACGATAGTCGGTCCCCTTGGTAAAGGGGATGATGGAAAACTAGAGATTCTAGAATGGGGGTTTTCTTTAGTCTATCATCTATGCCTGTGGGATACATTAAGGGGTGGGGGCTCTATTTATAGGCCAACCACTATACAAGGGGTAGTTTGGGGATAAAACTAGGTTTTGGGCGGAATAAATGGGTACATGGGCCAAGGGCCCAGCTGGCGGCGCACAGGCCCATTAACTCAGGACGGAGACTCCAGTGTGATGGGCCGGAGACTCCGGTGTGGTCCGGAGATTCCAGTCAGTCTCTGGTCCCTCTCTGTGGGGGCATACAGACTGTCCCTTGGATGGTTTCTGGGGTCGGTCCGGAGGTCAGCCGGAGACTCTGGTGAAGCAGGCCGGAGACTCCGGCCTTCAGGGTCAGAGACTCTGGTGGCTTAGCCGCTGCTTCTTCCATTTCCTCTTCCAAGCCTCCATCTTGTCAAGCTTGATGTTCCGGGCTTCCCCCTTGCCTCTGTACTTGTCAGTGTGAACCTATCATGCATATGTGACGGAGTATGAAGTGGCATACCATTCAATAGGGTAGGAAGTGGGCTCGTATAAAGGAACAGATTCACCTTTGTACTCCATGACGACTTGACGTAAGCTGGAGACCTTGATGTGGTAACGACCGTAGGTCGGGCTACATCATGTATCCTATGGCCGACAGTGTTCGCGAGGGGCGATGCAAGGATATAGCAAGATCTACGTGATGTCTACGCACTTCTATTCTTGTAGACAGTTGTTGGGCCTCCAAGTGCAGAGGTTTGTAGAACAGCAACAAGTTTCCCTTAAGTGGATTATCCAAGGTTTATCGAACTCAGGGAGGAAGTGGTCAAAGGTATCGCTCTCAAGCAATCTTGCAATCAAGATAAAATAAGTCTCTTATGTCCCCAACACACCCAATACACTTGTTAGGTGTATAGGTGCACTAGTTCGGCGAAGAGATAGTGAAATACAAGCGGTAACGTTGCTAGAAAATAGCTTCTGACTTGTTGTTGACGTGGGTTAACGTGTGTGAAACTGAAAATAAAGATGGAAGCAAGCAAACATGCACCAGATCTAGATTCAAACGGTGTTTCAGTGTTTAGAAACAAGGCCTAGGGATCATACTTTCACTAGTGAACACTCTCTCATATAAATATCATCTCTTCATGATACTACTTTTAACTACTCTCTGGTTGGACACTCTAATCCACGGTAGGGCCTTCCCCAATCTAGATAACCCCACACTGTCACCTTGAGTGCTAGATGGTTCCAACAAACACCATAATTTCATAAAGACAACCAAATCAAAATATACTCATGATAAATATATATGTAACCTAGCTTAAGTGCCACACACGGTGTGCACGCTGTCACTTTCACACACGTGGGGAAAAGCATAGATCTATTAAAGCACGATGAGTATTATGTAGACTCTAGCCTAAGTGCCACCATGGCGTGCACGTTGCCACTTTCACACACATGGGGAGAGAAGATATCTATTAAAGAACTTGAGTAGCAAGGTAGATCTACTTGATTACAAAGCTCATGACCACAACAAGATCATGCATAGGGAGAGAGATGAACACATAGATACCTCTAGATCCCTTAGCCTCGAGGAAGAACTACTCCCTCCTCATCATGGGAATCAGCAATAGTGATGAATATGGTGGTGGAGATCAATGCAGATGGCTCCGGGGGCTCTTCCCCGTCCCGGCAGGGTGCTAGAACAGAGACTTTCTGTCCCCCGAATCTCCCCTTCGGTGGCGGCAGTGCTACAGAGGTTTTCGTGGATTTCTTCTGGATTATTTAGGGTTTTTTGGGTCGAAGGCTTCTTATAGGCGAAGAAGGCAAGGACAGTGGAGGTCCAGGGGGCCCACACCCCTATGGGGTCCACCAGGGCTGGCCCGCGCCTAGGGGGCTGCGACCACCCTGGTGTCCTCCTCCAACTCTGCTTCGTGGTTCCGTGTTGCTTCGGGGAAAATAATGACTTTGTATTTTGTCCCGTCCAATTCTGAGAATATTGATTCTCTGCCTTTCTGGAACCAAAAACAGAAGAAAACAAGCAACTGACACTATGGCATCTTGTTAATAGGTTAGTACCAGAAAAATATAAAAACGCCTCAAAGTGTCGACAAAGCAAAGCAAAGTAGATACTAAATAATCATGGAGCATAAAAATATATAGATACGTTTACGACGTATCAAGCATCCCCAAGCTTAACTCCTGCTCGTCCTCGAGTAGGTAAGTGATAAAAAGAATAATTTTTGAGGTGACATGCACCATCAAAATCAAGATCAAACCATTTGCAAGCATTGAAAGCTAGGATCAAAGAACTCTAAACATGAGCATGAAAGATGAAGTTCTAACAATAAGACAAATTAACTATGAATGCAACATGAAAGGTTACAAACAAAGATTCATGAATAACATGCATTGAAAGACGTTTATGTGTTTAACATACAGAAAACATAGCATAGTGGCATTCAGCTTGTCCCTCATGGAGTAGCAAATAGATGCATAGGACACCTTCAAAGTTCATAAGATTGACTATATACAAAAAGCACAAGAACAAGTAATATCGACAATATGCATCAATCAATAAGTTTTGGGACAATGCATATAGAACTAAGAATGGCAACTATGCTTCTTAACTGGTGCCTAAAGGTAGAAGGTGGAGACTCAATATAGTGGTGAAAGAAAGGCCCTTCATCAAGGGAAGCAGGGATTTCAAGTCTCAAAAAGAGCTTCAAAAAATTATGGTACTTGTTAGCTTTCAGCCCTCATTTCCCCTATCATAAGCATCTTGAAGTGATTAAGGTTAGAGTGAACAAACTATGGAGTATATGATTGACAAAGTATAAGTTGGCAATTTCATGTCCCTTGAATACAAGGGCCGCTCCTCATGCTACTCAACTTGACGGCAATTTAAATAAAAATAACCCATTTGTGTAACAAATTTAAATTATAAACCTTCGGCCAAACTATTTCACAACCTTTGACCCTTTTCTGCAACTCCCACTCGCACGGCTCCGCACACACAGGTGCAACTACAGCTTCCATGGCGCTGCACATTTTCCACGCTGGCAGCCTTGAGGACGTGTCGCGAGAACGTGGGCCCAGTCTTGAACCTGCAGTGCCAAGGTCGACGGAGCTATATCCAAGCTTGCAGCGCCGTGGCGGACGGCGCCGCACTCTTTGCCAGCATGTAGGACTGGTCCCAGCCCGGAAGTGTGAAGCCGCGTGGTCTGGAGCCGCTTCACAGCTTGCAACGCCGTGCGTGGTGGCGCTGCAAGTTATACGGCAATTAGCCTCGTTGCAAGAAGCGTGCGCTAGGTGTGGCAGCATTTGGTCCTGACACTTCGTCTAGGTGAAGGGCTCCGCAGCTACAGCTTCTCCATATCGTTTGGATCGTACGAAGAGTTGGATCGCTCGATCATGTTGTCGCGCATGCTATCCACGGTGGGTAACAGTGTCGAGAACACGCTGGATGATCCACCGATCATCTGATGAAATTATAACAAACAAAGATCATGCATGTTAATTAAGCAACTAGTAATAACTAGCTAGAAGTGAGCTCCAAGCAAATTCGTTAGTACTACAGTGGAGATCCACTCAGCTGGTAGGTACTTACGTGTTGGGGCTCTATAGCTGTGTGATGCCTCGGGTGATGCTGGTCTGATCCTCCATAGCTGAGGCCACTGTTGTCACTAGGGCTACCATTGCTGATCACAAAAGGAAACAAGATCAGGGAATCCTTGGGCATGATGAAGGCCTGGAAGTGTCGCTGATGGTGATCCTAGTGGTGATGATCTTCCTCCATCAGAGGGAAAGCAGTAGAGAGCTGGCTCATGTGTATATGGTAGACATCAGATCTAACTAGAGATCTAGCCGAAGATCAGGATGAGATCGAGCGTTGGAGAGCACTGTGAATCTGTGATGCCTGCCGAGAGCAAGAGATCATGGACAGGAGGGGGAGGCAGGTTCCTTTTATAAAGGAACTAAGAGAGAGGAGTCTAGACCTTGTGTGATCACTTTCACGGAGAGGGACTAGAGGGGCAGCGCAGGAAAGGGATGAGCTAGATCGGCGGGGAACAGTAAACACGTCGGGCGCTGTGCAAACACACGTCGAGCTCATGTATATGGCAAACACATGTCGTCGCCCCAGCTGCCCTTCAGCTAGACGAAGTGTCAGGACCAAAAGATGCCGCGCCTAGTGCACGCTTCTTGCAACGCCAAAATTCCAGGCAGGGAGGCCGCACGCGGCACTAACGTGAAGCTGTCGTCTAACTTGTGGCGCCACCACACACGGCGTCGCAAGCTGTGAAGCAGCTCCAGGCCACGCGGCGCCGCACTTCCGTGCTGGGATCTAGTCTTCCATGCTGGCAAAGTGTGCGGCGCCGCCGGCGATGGCGCTGCAAGCTTGGATGTAGCTCCGTCTAACTTGGCGCTGCACGTTCGAGACTGGGTCCTAGTCCTCGTGACACGTCCTTAGGGCTGCCAGCATGGCAAATGTGCAACGCCATGGAAGCTGGAGTTGTACTCGTGTGTGTGGCACCGTGCGAATGGGAGTTTTAGAAAAGGGTTAGACGTTGTGAAATAGTTTGGCAAAAGGTTTATTATTTAAATTTGTTACACAAATAGGTTATTTTTATTTAAATTGCCACTTTAGTCACATGTAAGTTCTTGTCATAGTAAGTACATGTGTATCATAGAGAACCGCCAACGGGGTACCACTTGCACATGATATAAGAGTTATCCCATAATCAAAATGACAAGGCAAGCAGACAATGAGCATCTCAACAATCTTCTTATTTACCATGGGAATATGGTGCTTTTTTCTCTCATCCTCTTTTCAGTATGTCTCTTTTTTATAAGAATAAAGCTTCATAGATTGCTCACTATGGTGATGCTGCAAGTTTCCACCATGATTAGGCATGGCTTAGGCTAGCGGCCCAGGCGTTTCTCTAAGATACATACATAACTCCATGGACTTACAACCTCTCCTTTTATTTCACACCGACGACATCCATAGACAAAAGAGCATGACATCAACTGTGTACAAAGTACAAGTGCAATGTTGAAAGTGTTCCCCGTGACAGCACGGTTCTGCTAATTCCAACGTATAAGTGCAAGCATATACAACATAGATGACACAATGGTTCAAGTTTATTAGGGGCAAGAAAAATAAAGTGTGCCATCAAGTTTGTGAGAGATTTAATCACTAAGTTTTCACATAAAAAATACTTTTTAATTGGAAGATAGATGAAAACAAGAATATACTTGGAATGGTGTAACACACGATGCATAGGAATTTATAGTCGAATCTTTGGAATAACTTGGTTTCTTGGGAGTTGGATGCATGAGTAGAGCTTACTCAGTACAAGTGGAGGCTAGCAAAAGACTGGGAGCGACCAATTAAGAGAGCAATAATGGCCATAATCATGCAGAGCGACAAAACATTACTAATCAAAGCATAAAGTGGTACCACAAGTCATAAACTAAATGATCATAGAGGCTAAGGTGACTGGTTCATAGTCATAACATGGTGTGAGCATGTGCCAAGTCAACCCAAACAAAATATCAAAGGAGAATACCACAATACTATGCTTTTGTATGCTAAAACAACACATGATTCTTTCAAGGCACATTAAGAAATCTCAATTGTTTGGAACATGTCATTCTACAGCAATAATCACTAAGCATAAGGTCAAAACAAAATCTATCATGACATGATAAAGTCTAAGCCACAATCAAAACAAGCTCCCTTTTGTACCACTTAAGCAAGAAACTTCCTACTCTTTTCCAACACCAATCAACTTATTTGAAACAACTCACAAAGATAATAATCAAGATTTGACGCTTGTACCTCTTGAATATTTCTTGGGGTGACACCGGGGTGGCATCCCCAAGCTTGATATTTTGTCCATTCTTCATCTCATTACATCATTCTTTCTCTACACCTGAATTTTTCCTTCATACAAAACATCACACAATCTTCATTAGCAACATTAGTGCATTCAAAAGTAATAAGCCTTTGGGTTTACTTTCAAAGAAGAAAAACTTTTACTAAATACACAAGATACTGTAGTAATTCCCTCAAAAAGCTCAATTTCCCAAAAAGAACCCAAAAAAGAATCAATAAGAAGCAAATGCAAATAATGGCAGAAATCGGTCAAAACAGACCAGCATGTAGAAACCGATTTTTTCGAAGACCTTCTGTTGCTCAAATGAACACGTGTTGAACTAACAAAAATTAGCTAACATACGGGGGATTTATTCACAAAATATCAGCTGAATCTGGCTTACAGAGATTCCTCATGAATTTTTACGGTGGAGCAAAAAAATCTGTTTCGGGATAGCAACACCCCAAATCTTACTTCCTCTCATTAGAGGTTATTTTTGGCACAAAAAGCAAACAAAAAGGATAAGGAGAGGTCATTACTGAAGTAATAACTTCCAAAACTTAAGAAAACTCTTGGGTTATCTCCCAATAAGTACTTTTCTTTAACGCCTTTAAGTTAGGCTTGATAGCTTGAGAAGATGCTCACATAAGAAATATAAATTGAAGTAAAAGAGAGCATCAAGAAGCAAATTCAAAACACATCCCAACCCACTTCCGATGCATAGTAATATTGTAAAGAAACAAGTTATGAAAGCATAAAGCAACAAGCATAGGAAAGCAAAACAAGTGCAACTTCAAGATTTTCAACATAAAGAGGGGAAACTTAATATTTTTGAGATGCATAAAACCATGTTTCCCTCTCTCATAATAACTTTAAGTAGCATCATGAATAAAATTAACAATATAACTATCACATAAAACATTCTTATCATGAGCCACATGCATAAAATAATTATTACTCTCCACATAAGCATACTCATTCTTATTAATTGTAGTGGGAGCAAATTCAACAAAATAGATATCATTACTATTCTCATCACCATAATCATTATATATAGGAAGAATATTGTAATCATAATTAATTTTCTCCTCAATAGTAGGTGGACTGAAAATATCATAATCATCATTGTAATCATCATATATTGGAGGTTTGTCATCATCATAAGCAATAGAATAGCTATCTTCCAAAGCCGAGGGACTAAAAAGATCATTTTCATAAAAACTAGCTTCCCCAAGCTTAGACTTTTCCATAGCATTAGCAATAATGGTGTCCAAAGAATTCATAATAATAACATTGCTATTAGCATGCAAATAAATTTCCATAGGTTTTTTAATGTTCTCTTCAAACACTTCATGTCCTAGCTCAAGATAAACACTATAAAGCTCTCTAATTTTTTTTGTTGTTTTCCATTAAACCTAACTAGTGAAAACAAGAAACAAAAAGACAAAATTGCAGAATCTAAAGGAAATAACTTCGAGCACTCACACCGGAGGATGTGAGTACCTTTTACCTTACCTCCCCGGCAACGGTGCCAGAAAATAGCTTGATGTCTACGCACTTCTATTCTTGTAGACAGTTGTTGGGCCTCCAAGTGCAGAGGTTTTTAGAACAACAGCAAGTTTCCCTTAAGTGGATTACCCAAGGTTTATCGAACTCAGGGAGGAAGTGGTCAAAGGTATCCCTCTCAAGCAATCCTGCAATCAAGATACAAGAAGTCTCTTGTGTCTCGAACACACCCAATACACTTGTCAGGTGTATAAGTGCACTAGTTCGGTGAAGAGATAGTGAAATACAAGCGGTAATGGTGCCAGGAAATAGCTTCTGACTTGTTGTTGACGTGGGGTAACGTGTGTGAAACTGAAATAAAGATGGAAGCAAGCAAACATGCACCAGATCTAGATGCAAACATTGTTTCCGTGTTTATAAACAAGGCCTAGTGATCATAATTTCACTAGTGAACACTCTATCATATAAATATCCTCTCTTCATGATACTACTCTTAACTACTCTCTGGTTGGACACTCTAATCCACGGTAGGGCCTTCCCCAATCTAGATAACCCCACACTGTCACCTTGAGCGCTAGATGGTTCCAACAAACACCACAATTTTATAAAGACAACCAACTAAAAATATACTCATGATAAATATATATGTAACCTAGCTTAAGTGCCACACAAGGTGTGCACGCTATCACTTTCACACACGTGGGAAAAGCATAGATCTATTAAAGAACGGTGAGTATTTATGTAGACTCTAGCCTAAGTGCCACCATGGCACGCACGCTGTCACTTTCACACACATGGGGAGAGCAGAGATCTATTAAAGCACTTGAGTAGCAAGGTAGATCTACTTGATTACAAAGCTCATGACCACAATAAGATCATGCATAGGGAGAGAGATGAACACATAGCTACCGGTAGAGCCCTTAGCCTCGAGGAAGAACTACTCCCTCATCATCATGGGAATCAACAACGGTGATGAAGATGGTGGTGGAGATCGATGGAGATGGCTCGGGGGGCACTTCCCTGTCCCGACAAGGTGCCGGAACAGAGACCTTCTGTCCCCCGAATCTCCCCTTCGGTGGAGGCGGCGCTATAGAGGTTTTTGTGGATTTCTTCTGGATTATTTAGGGTTTTTGGGTCGGAGGCTTCTTATAGGTGAAGGAGGCAAGGTCGGTGGAGGGCCAGGGGGGCCACACCCCCTTTGGGAGCCACCAGGGCTAGCCCGCACCTAGGAGGGTGCGGCCACCCTGGTGTCTTCCTCTAATCTGCTTCGTGGTTCCGTGTTGCTCCGGGAAAAATAATGACTTTGGATTTTGTCCCGTACAATTCCGAGAATATTGATTTTCCACCTTTCTGGAACCAAAAATAGAAGAAAACATGCAACTGGCACTGTGGCATCTTGTTAATAGGTTAGTACCAGAAAATATATAAAAACACCTCAAAGTGTAGATAAAGCAAAGTAGATATTAAACAAGCATGGAGCATCAAAAATTATAGATACGTTTACGACGTATCACTACACAGCTGAAAGAGCTTGTGGGCCCCATTTGTGGTTTTGGTAATTAATGAAAATCTCTATGGACTAATGTGCATTAAGTTTCACTTGTAGGAATTGTCCATTGGCATCGCTTGGAGCATGTGTTGGCTTCAAGGTAGAAGAAGTGAAGTAGAAGAAGACGCAATGTCCAAGGGATTTGGGACCTTTGGAATCGTGTAGAAGAAGATGAATAAAGAAAAGGAGATCAAGAGTTTCTTAAAGAAGAAGTTGGAGTTCCTCATGTGTTTCTTCAAGACATCTTCCAAATGAAGCTAGAAAAAATGTTGTGCAAGCTCAATATGCGCCCTATCTAAAAGATTGCATGCTTGAATCTTGCCATCCTCGGTGATCATGGTTCGATGAAGACAAGTTAGAAGAAGAGGTTTCCCCATGGTGTATGGGGGAGCAAGTTGCAAGTCTTCATCAAGCAAGCGCGTGCAAAAGAAATCAAGAAAGGTGTTCCATCTTGAGGAGGACAAGATCGTCTACATCGAGCTCAAGTGGATTGCTCAATGCAAAGATATAATCTTGATAGGTTTTCCCTTTTGCCGGTCTCATGTTGGTAGTCAGGAGACCGGGTTTAGGATAGATAACCATACTATAAAAAGGGGCTCTCGAGTGAGTAACTCGATCATATCTTTCGGAGAGAGCTCAAAACTTTCATACTTAGCATCATCTTTCTTAGTTGTTATTTGGATCTTATCCATGTGAGCTAGAGCTTGTGGAAATCTTCATAACAAGCTCTTTTCATCAAAAACAGATTTCCCTTTTATATGTTATTGCGTTTTTGATCTTGCGGGTTTTCTGGCTCCACACCTTGGGGTATATCTCACATATATATTATAGATATTTCCTCCTTTGGTGGTATCCTTTTCGGAGTTCGGAGTTCAGTAGCTCAAGGAATTTGCGTTTTGCTATTGCTACCTCTGTTGTCTGTACCAACCGGTAGCACCGGATTTTCCATCTGGTACTACCGCTTGGCACCGGTAGTATCGCTCGACGGTACCAAATAGGTCCGAGCCCATTGGCGAGCTGATGTTCCCTCTCAGTTCCGGCCGGTTCCACCAGCCTGGCACTACCACAACATCCGGTACTACCGCTATATTTTTTGGTACTATCGCTTCGCGTTACTACCGGCTCATGGAGCATTTCCTACCGGTGGAGACAGAGGCTTTTTCATCTACGCATGTTTTCGCCCGATACCACTTCTGGTACCATTCTGGTAGTACCGGTCCCGTCCGGTACTACCGCTTCTGGTTCTGGTAGTACCACTCGTCGTAGCAGGTAACAGTCAGATTTCGACCCCCCTATAAAAGGCCCCCTACTTCTCCATTGGACTTATCCGTTGAAGCTCTTTGCCTCCTCCGTTGTTGAATCTCTTGAGATTTTCCTCTCCCTCTTCCTCCCTTGATTCTTGCATCTCTTGGAGGGAAAAGAGAGAGGATATCTATATCTATAATCCCGCCAATCCATCTTTCCTCTAAGTGAGGGGAACATATTGGGATCTAGATCTTGGAAACTTTTGTGGTTTTCCTCTTGTGTTCTTCGTCTCTTATTACCCCAATATATTTTGTAGCTTTGGTGGAATTTGGGAGTGAAGGACTTGCCATTGCATTAGGTGCATCGGTTTGAGTTCTCCTCGGAGGATTTGGTTGGTGAAATCAAGAAGCTTGTTCTCTTGGGTTCTTGGAACCCTAGATGGTTGTGTGGCCTTTGTAGTGACTTATTGTGGCCTCCAATTAAGTTGTGGAGATCTCCCCAAGTTTGTGGCCTTGGTGGTGATTATTAGGAGCCTCCAATTAAGTTGTGGAGATTGCCCCAATCTTGTATGGGTTTGGTGACCGCCCTCTAGTGTCCCATAGTGGATCGGGTGCTTGTCGTGTGGCGGGTACTCTGGAGAATATTGTGAGGCCTCTTGTGGCGTTGGTGGTCTTAGTACAGTCCACCCCTCCAATAAGACGTACAACCTTGTAGGGAGGAAATTGGTAAAACTTCGTCATCTCCACGTGCCTCGGTTATCTCTATACCTGAGCCCTTTACTTATGCACTTTATATTGTGATAGCCTTCGTTCTTGAAGTAATCTATATTATTTTTATCACTTTGTTGTTTTCATAGCTTAGAATTAGTTGTTGGTGCACATAGGTGAACCATAGTATATATAGGATTTGTGCTTGACAAAAGAAAATTCTAGTTTTATTCCGCCTTTGTTAAGCCCATCTCGTAAAAGTATTTAACTGCCTATTCACCCCCTCTAGGCAGCATCCGTGATCTTGTAGCAGCAGTGAAGTGGTGGCCCTACTTCTCGTACGTGTCGGCGCTCCATCGCGGCGCTGGGCTGTCCTTGTTCCCTGTCATCTCCAAGTTCCCTTGGTGGGAGATTGAATGGACGGGGAGCGAGGCGGGCAGCTTCATCTCACGACACTAGTTTCTATGCTATCGCCCGTCTGCGTGACTCCTTCTCTTGGCCAACCAAGGAGGCAATGGAGAGAAGGTGGGAGGTGTGGTGGTTGCGGCGGCAACAGTTCCACAGTTCCCAAGGGTCGACCTCTGTTTTCCGGCGCTATCTCTGGCCATAGGAATGGCCCTGCTGCACCTGAGCTCTTTTTCTCAGGCATCGTCTCCCTCCTTGGTGGGAGGGTCTTCTTCAACCCTGGCGTGGCGAGCAACGTCGTATCTCAACCAAGTGGTTGTGTCCCCGGTGGAGTTGCTGGCGGCCGTGGCTGGTGGTCAAAGCTTGACGCCGACGAAGGACTTGATCGCGTTTTCACGAATCTTTGCAGGGTCTTGGTTGTAATTTTAAGGGATTGTGCTATATTTTTTCTTTTTAAGGTCTGTTCTGTAATTGTATACCCACCGCCGTTCTAATGAAGATTCCTGGCCCTTCTTGGGCTTTCCTGTGCAAAAAAATATGTCGTATAGCACTTACGAGCAAAAGCTGACTAAGTATAACGTTGAAGAAGCTTGAAAACTATATGTCGGCAACATGCAACATATAGTAGATCCGAACAATCGTCCCATTCAATATGTCGATGAGCAGCACGATAAGCTTGATGGATCAATATGGAACTGTCGCGGGAATGGCCGCGACAGTCACTACCAGGGGTGGTGATTGAGTCGAAGAAGGGCAAGAGCGAGTCGCCATCCGTAGATCGAGATTGGGCAAGATGCAGGGTTTACCCAGGTTTGGCACCCGTAGGGTAAAGACCTACTTCCTACTTGTTTGTATTGGTGACGAATGACATTACAAGGGGGCGCACTTGGTGTCTAGGCAACGAGTCGCTTGGATGAGGTAACTAATAGCTCGTGAATGTGAAGGGAACCCTAGGGACTTATATATGAGTGTCTCGCTAGGGTTTTACAAGATCTCAACCGAATCAGTAAAGGCTTCGGGAGTTTGACCTAATCTGACTGGGCCTAGTTACGGTCTTGGGCCTTCGCGTCCAGTTGCCAGTCTTCTTTGAAGCCTCCTCTCCAATCGTCGTTACCGCTGGCCCACTCAACATTATCTTGGACATGTCGCTTCCTGCCTTCGTGGATACCCTGATTGGCATATCCCCATCAGGAACACCTCACGTGCAAGAGGATGTCTCACGGTTTTGTTCATTGGCAGCCGACTGGCAATACGCGTGTCCGCCTTCCAGCTATACCTGGGCGTTTCTCAGGCCGGGTCAAAAGAAGCCCGTCCGTGCATTTTCCGGGCCTGATCCCGGGTGTCGAGCCTAAAAATTCGGCCCAAGCCTGGCCCAAACTACGCAAAAACCACCGGGCCGTCGGGCCTTCCCTATGTTCACCTTTCCTTAGGCCCTAGCCCGTCCCAAGTTACTCACAGGCCTTAAATCTGCAGCCCAGGCCCGGCCCATGGGCTAGAAAAGCCCTGCCCTTTGGCCTTTTTGGGGCCGGGCTGCCCATGCCAAGCTATACTTACAACATGTTGGTGGAAGGGACCGTTGGATATCCTGCCGGCTACCCTCAGCCGTCATATACTGCACCTCATGTGGCCACTTGGTCGGTACCTCATCTGACTAGTGATATTCACAATAAGACCGAATTAGTGGAGATTTTGCAAAAGCACATGTGCCGGCTCAAGATGTTTCTTTTAGAGCAACCACATATTTCATTAATTGAAAATCAAGTTACATGAAGCAACACATGTGGATACTAAAAGACAGACTGGGATAAACTGATTATCCTGAAAACACTACAGATAAAATACTAAGAGATCGAGAAATACATAACGACCCCTAGATTTTACTGCAACCACCGAATCTAGCGGCCTCCGCCAACCTCCAGCGCCGCCGAGACGAACGCCGAAAGAGACGTCGAGCCTCCACCATTGCAAGATCCAAAAAAGCACCACCGCCAACGAGGCTTTGTGAGTCGATGAACAGACCTGCTGCACGCAGCGAGGCACATGTCGTTGTGACACGTCGACCGGGGAACGTTCCCGTGGCGTCTTGGACCAAGATCCGTCGCCTCCTGTCGACGAAGTCGAAGGAGAAAGACAGATCCACCACCTCCGGACCAACATCCTTGCTCCAGAGAAACCATCTCGTCCCGGCCGTCAGCGCCATCGCGGATAACGACGAGCGCCAGCGACACAACGAGAAACAGATCTCGCTAGATCTAAAGAACGACGAAAAGACCAAGCCGCCGATCTGAAAGACCAAACAGCAAACGTTGCCATCACCTCCGAGGAGCAACCGTGAAAATCAGCGCCGGTGTGGGATAGAGATGAGACCGATTTATTCATCCGGACGTCGCTCTCACAACCCAAACGGCGCGCCAGGATAAAAATACCCTAATCCTAACTACTAGATGAAGGAACAAGGTTCCCCCTCCCTCCAGCCGCCGGAGCGGCAAGCGGAGGAAGAGGAAACCAGTCCAATCGCCGGCTAAGATCTGGGGTGGGAGTTGGGTTTAGCGCCCGCCGCCTCAGGAGACGTACGTCGCCCAAAAGTTATGATAAACAGAAAGAGTACTTACGAGTATGCCGGCTCAAGATGTTGAGGAGACAAAGGATATCTCAAATGCGTACTCCGAGGATTTCCACAACTCCCGGAAGAAACTGAAAGTGTGGGAGACAACTACTCAAAAGGTGGGCTCATATACATCTCAAATCTTTAGAAGAGGTCATAAATTAAATAGGTCCTAAAAGACGAAACTCTGCGAGCAAGTCAACAATAGGATAGAAGATTGACTCAGCTAGTACAGTAGACTCAGCTATTAAAGACAGATTAAACTATTCACGTGACGAGTCCAACGAACAACCGGAAATTGATCCAGCCATCATAGAAGACTCGGTTGAAGCCAGATTAAATTCAGGCATATCTAAGTCGGTTAAGGAAGAAGATGCAAGATGCGTTTCGCAAAATCATATCAAACAACGCAAGTTAGCTATGCCTGATTTCTCTGGATGCGAGGGATCATACGTGCATACGCTATGAGTTCCGTGTCAACGATATTGCTGAGCATCAAGAAGAAGAAGATATAGCCAGACATAATTCGGCTAATGTGAAAACGCTGCCCCTTGCGTCTGGCCAAGCCCTAACCCCGCCGCCACCTCCTCCACCTCCATCCTCCTCCCTCCTCGTCATCCCCGGAGGGCCGCCGGCCTAAGTGCGTGGTGCCGGTGATGGGGACGGCGGGGATCTGGCCTCCCAGCCCCAGCGCGACGCTAGGGAGGAGAACGCCAGCGCTGGACGGGGCCGCTCGCCATCGACGTCTACGTGGCTCCGGCCGGCGGTGACTTCGTGGGAGCTCGGATATGGAGGCGGCGGCCTCTATCGGAGTGGGGCGGGTGGCGATCTGGTGGAGTTGGTGCCGGCGATGGGATTCCGTTGGAAGACCTAGATCGGCTCTCTAACCCTAATTGCCTGCTCGATCCGTTCTCTGGTTACCGGTCGGCGGTGTGGGGATCGCTGTGTTGGATCTAATAAAGGTGGTGGTCCTTTGGTTTCTTTCGCACGAAGACGAAGATCTGCTTGATGTCTGCCCTCGTTGATCTTGTTGGAATTATGCCCTAGAGGCAATAATAAAGATGTTATTATTATAATTCTTGTTCATGATAAAATTTATATTTCATAGAATTGTATTAAGCGGAAACTTTAATACTTGTGTGGTTTGTGAACAACACCGTGTCCCTAGTACGCCTCTATGGACTAGCTCATTGATTAATGATGGTTAAGGTTTCCTAACCATAGACATGAGTTGTCGATTAATAATGAGATCATATCATTGGAAGAATGATATGATGGACAGACCCAAACTAAGCGGAGCAATTAGATCATGTCATTGTGTTCGTCTTTGCGAAGATTTCTTATGTCAAATATTATATTCCTTAGACCATGAGATAATGCAACTCCCTGATATCGGATGAAAGCTTTGAGGTCATCAAACGTCATCCTATGAGAGGGTGATCATAAAGGTGTCTCTCAGGTGATCGGAAAGTATCTGTTGGGTTGTATGTATCGAGATGATATTTGTCCCTCCCAAGTCGGAGAGATATACTTCGGGCCCACTCGGTAATCGATATCAACACCGCTTGCAAGCACGTGGTTAAGGAGTTAATCACAAAGTGATATCGGATTACGGAACGAGTAAAGTACTTGCTGTGAACGAGATTGAACTAGGTATGACGGTACCGACGATCGAATCTCGGGCAAGTAAAATATCGCGCGACGAAGGGAATATATATATGGGATTGATTGAATCCTGGCATCGTGGTTCATCCGATATTATAATGGCAAGTAAAGAACCACAATGATCACAAAGCAAAACAAGTCAAAATAAGATAGGAAATATGTACAAGGAAACACACATAATGGGATAAATGGGACTTGTGCGACGGAAAAAGTGAGACAAGAACCAAATGATTACCTAGCAAAGACTATAATCTCGTGTCACACAAGTGCAAGGAGAGATGCTAGTTCAATTGCAATTAATTGGTGGGCTACAAGATATGCACAATAAGTACCACCTATATGGTGTTCATTGAGATTGCGCTTCCTATTCTATGAGTCACTTGTTTGTTTGTTTCTTCTCTTTTTCCTATTTTTTTTCTTTTTCTTTCTCTCCTTTTCTTTTCTTTTTCACTTGCCTCTTCCTTGTGCCAACAACTATACACGATAACTATATGAGATAACGCTCACAACGTTTGCTCGAAATTCTACAAAGTATCAAATGTGCATATCCCAAGAAATCATAAGAGGAACTAGTATCAATAGGTGTTTGTTGGTCCCAAATATAGTGGGGTTCACAAAGGAATGCAAGTGGGGAAAAGTCGCAGAATGTTTATACCTTTAATCGACGATCTTCACCCTTTATTATTGGATTAAGCCTTGCTCACAGAATTTGGATGGAGTATATAGAATGAACAACGTGGATGATGATAATGTATAGCTCCTTCTCCTCTTCGAAACGAGCTAAGAACACCAAAATCCGAGTTCGAATGCAAAAGTTATGCTCAAAACCATAAAACAGTTTTTCTGTCTGCAGGAGGGGCGGAGACTCCGGCCTGGAGGGACGGAGACTCCGATATGGAGATCATTAACCCTGGAAACTCCGGTCTGGGCCATATACTCCGGTCCCAGATATTCCAGAACGTCTAGAACGCGAATGGGGCTCGATTTGGGCAGAAAAAGTCGAACTAAAACCTCAAATTGATGGGGGAAATCAAGGAATTAGGCTATGTGAACGTAGAGGAAGGTAGATCAACAAGTTTAGCAAGTAATCCATGGATCAAAACCTACCAAAACTCACTGAAATCACAGATGTATCCAAAACACGAATTGGGGCTATTGTTGGTGGAATTTTTGAAGTTATGGGGAAAAGACCAAATTGAAGAGAAATCTGTGGCAACCAAAACATGCTGATACCTTATGATAGGGGTTAACCTCTTGGGTGGTCTGATATTCACGAATCACATGGTCAAATCGATGGGAAATCAAGGGAAAAGGGAGAAGATAGAGGAAGCGAACACACACCTCGCGAAGAACACGATGAACACACGCAAAACTCACACGATACAAGGCCGATTGCTCCTGAACAGCGGCCACCGGTCTGATATAATCCTAACAAGGAAAGATCGGTCAACATGCTCCCTCAAATCCACATTGAAGAGGGAAGAACACCTTGGGGAGGGTCTTGACAACTTGGAGACGAGACACCGACTCCAATGCCTTGTTCAACGATGGATGCATGATGAAAAGTCCAATCGAGGTTAGTGACGATAGTCGGTCCCCTTGGTAAAGGGGATGATGCAAAACTAGTGATTCCAGAATGGGGGTTTTCTTTAGTCTATCATCTATGCCTGTGGGATACATTAAGGGGTGGGGGCTCTATTTATAGGCCAAAAACTAAACAAGGGGTAGTTTGGGGATAAAACTAGGTTTTGGGCGGAATAAAGGGGTACATGGGCCAAGGGCCCAGCTGGCGGTGCACAGGCCCATTAACTCAGGACGGAGACACTACTAGGAAAACGGCTATAGGTAATCAGCACATCCGTGGCTCACATGGTTGAAGTGCCCCACGGCTAAAACAGGCGTGGCTCACCTGTGGGCAGTGCCCTACTAGTAACTAGAACAACCGTGGCGCACATGACCCTAGTGCGCCACAAATATGTGTGGGCCAGGGCCTTGTTGGCCACACGCCAAACTTCTGTAGCGCACCATGCACCCGTGCGCCACGGTTGTTAGGGTCATCATGGCGACTTGTGCATGGTGCGCCACGACCGAGCGCATGCCCACCTCCGCCTCGAGACGGCCACTAACTGTGGCGCACTCAAAGGCGCCAGGAGAGGAAACATCTGTGGCGCACTCGCATAGTGCGCCACAGTTTGTATTCCCTGGCGCACTTGTTGCCTTGTGCGCCACGGATGTGTCGATTTTTAAGACAGCACTTTATGTGCACATGTGTGACCACATCCACCACCCCACACTTCACTTTGCCCTTCTTCTTCCTCCTTAGATCTAGTCGGGATCTTCTCCTTCCCACCTCAATTTCTCCACACATTCACCATTTTTAGCATGTAAAACTTGCTTTGGATGTTACATAAGTAATAGAGGAGGTCTCCGGTCTCATCTATCCGTCTCCTGTCCGACGCCGCACCTCTCCTTTCCATCTTTCTCGACCGGTCTCTCATCTCGTAAGTTGTCCATGTAAGGATGTGTTCATGTGTATATGGATGATGCATGTGCTCATATGTATGTAGATGATCGATGCTCATGTCATGATGTGTGTATGTGTGGAGAGCTAGGATCGATGGTCATATGTGTGTGTACATGGAGAGTATCGATGATGCTCATGCATGTGTGTATGGAGAGGATAATGATATGTTCATGTGTGTATGGATCAGTCTCTCTCTCTCTTGTGTTTGTATGTGAACAAGTTGCCATTGTTTTGCCAAAATGTTGATTCATTTCCATTTTGGCAAGACTTTGGCATTTCGCAAAGGTCCTAATTTTAGGATAGGTCATGCCGAAATTTTCTATCGACCATTGCATGCATGCATTCATTATGTGGTTCTAATAGACTTCAAAATTGTACCGTACATCGTGCAGGCAAAAATGGTCCGCATAATGAGCGAAGGCATTGTGGCTAGATTTTTGAAATGTGCGACGGCCGACATGATACGAAATAACAAGACAGATATAAGATGTCCGTGCAGAAGATGCAAACTCAACTGGGTGATCGACCCAGATTCCGGGAATCTGCAGGCGCACCTGCTCCGCCATGGTTTCATGGATGGATACACTCGTTGGATAAGCGATGGCGTAGATGATGGAGACGGTGATCATCATCAGGGCGAGAACGGGCGAGATGATGAAGAGGCTCCGGAGATGGTGAAGGTACGGAAGGCATCCGGGATGATGATGATCTAGATGGCGGAGGAGCGGACGATGGAACAACGTCAGTAGTGCGGGACCCTTATGTGCAAGAGCTGCTTCTCAAGCGCATTTAGTAACGCCAGGCTGCCGCTAGAGAGAAAGCCAAGCTTGCGCAACTTGAGAAAGACGCGTTACTCCATTGTATGAAGGATGCAGCCGATGATACCGGTTGAATGTAACGCTCAAGGCTATGGAGATGAAGGCAAAGCACAAATTGAGCGACGCAAGCTTCGACGATATGATGGCATTACGCACGATCGTCTCCTAAGGGAACACATGTCCAACTAGTATCGAGGATGCCAAGAAAATCGTCTCCTCTCGATCTACCGCACGTTAGATATCACGTATGCATCAACGATTGCATCATTTATCGGGCGAGGACGCGGAGAAAACCACATGTCCGGTGTGCGTGAGTCGATACAAGAAAGGGAAGAAAGCACCTCGAAAAGTGGTATGGTACTTTCCTATTACCCTCGTCAGCGCTATTTCGGACCCTAAGGAAGCGAAGCTCATGCGATGGCATGCGGAAAGGAAGAAGCAGGAGATGATGATGACCCGAAAAGGATGAGCTGGCCGACGCACCTTCGGATGCTAGCAGGTGGAAAGCATTGGACCTCGAATTCCCGAATGGTGGAGATTCGAGGAACATCAGGCTTGGTGCGAGCACCGATGGACTCAATCCGTTCGCAGCAGAGCAGCACGACAAAGACTTGGCCTGTGTTTGTATGGATGTACAACCTCCCTCCATGGTTGTGCATGAAGAAGAAGTACATACAAATGAGTATGCTAATTCAAGGGCGAAACAACCTGGTACCGACATCAATCTGTATCTCGGGCTGTTGAAAGAGGAGCTAGCCATGTTATGGGAATCTGGAGCCAATACTTACAACGCCGTCGCACAAGATTATTTCACTATGAGAGCCGTTGGTCACTACGGTGCAAGACTATCCAGGTTGCGGGTATATCTCGGGGCAGGTTATCCAAGGATTCCACGCATGCGTTAGGTGCATGGATAACACAAGCTATCTCCAACTAGAGAAAGATCCGTGGTCGAAAACCGTGTTCATGGCGCACCAGAGGTGGATCGGCAAGAATGATCCATGGAGAAAACGTGGAGACCTGTTCGAATGCAAATCCGAGACCCGAGGAATCCCAGAGCGTAGGAGCAGCGAAGAAGTGGAAGAGTTGTTGAAAAACTGGAAAGATTGTCCTAAGCCTGGAAAGAAGCGAAAGAGGCAGCAATAAGACAAGTCGCTGATGAAGGTATGGAAAACAAGGTCCGTTTTCTGGGAGTTGCCATACTGGAAGTTTCTCCGCACGCCTCATAGCCTCGACATCATGCATATCACGAAAAACGTGTGCGAGAGTCTGGTCGCCACCATAATCAACATGCCAGATAGGACGAAAGATGGTCCGAAAGCAAGGCACGACCTGATATGCTTGGGTATCCGGAAGGAGCTTCACGGAGGACGCACTACTCCCGATGATCTGGAAGATGACGATGATCATGAGTCGGAGACGACACAAGGTCGTCGGAAGGGTAAAAAGTTCAAGAAGAACGAATATTACTGCCCTCCTTCTTGCTTCACTCTAAGCCAGGATGAGATCAAACAGTTTTTCAAGTGCCTTCTAGGAGTCAAATTTCCTTACGGCTACGCGGGCAAGATAAGCAGATACCTAGACGAGGCGAAGCAGAGGTTCAGTGGCATGAAGTCTCACGACTGTGCCGTGCTAATGACGCAGGTACTTCCGATCGCACTAAGAGGGATAATGGACGAGCACGTCCGTGAAACGTTATTTGGCCTATGCAAGTTTTTCGACGTCATCTCTAGGAAGTCGATTGGCTTGAATCAGCTCGGAAGGCTACAGGAGGAGATCGTGGTGATACTATGTGAGCTTGAGGTCTACTTCCCACCCGCATTCTTCGACATTATGGTGCATCTGCTGGTCCATGTCGTGGAGGACATCGTACAACTTGGGCCGATGTTTCTCCGCAGCATGATGGCGTCAAAGGATGAACGGACACATCAAAGGATACGTCGCAACAGGTCCCGCCAGATGGAAGCATAGCCAAGGGCTTTACGGCAAGAGTGCATCTCTTCGCACGAATTATCTAGACATCGAGAACCCCGCCGGTCTTCCCGTCAAGACACCTTGGCAAGCTCGACGGATCTGGTCACCGAGAGGGTCGCCGACAACGCATGCGCATTTCGATTTTCGACGCGCAGACTTTGATCGAGCAAACCTCGTCGCTTACAGCATTTAGAACTGGTCGATCCTTGGTATGAAGCACAAAAGGTTAATCGAGAAGAAGTACAATGACCGGCATACAGAGGATGCAGGGAGAAATAATCAAAGAGCACAACTCAGATTTCACGCGTTGGTTTAGGCGAGACGCCTTGATAATCCCCGCCGCGCATTCTTCCGACACGGAAAAGATCATATTCACCTTATCGCAGGGACCGATGCAAAACCTGGTGACCTATCAGCGATGATATCAACGGCTACACATTCTACACGGAGGAAAAGGACAACAAGTGTGATTATCGAACTCAGCGTAACGTCGGAATTCTACACGATGACAACGTGAAGGAAAGATTCTACGGAAGAATCGAGGAGATCCGGGAGCTCGACTCATCGTGGAGAAAAGGTGCTGATGTTCCGTGTCAGATGGGCAAAGAGCGTCGAAAGAGAAGACCGGTATTTCACAACCATGGTTATACCCGAAGCAGCCAAATCCAAGGCCGCCGGTGCAAACGTGGCCGCGAAAAATGAACCGTGGGTACTGGCTACCAAAGTGGACCAATGTTTTTTCATTACCGACCCGACAAAGCCTAGCCGTGTTGTCGTGAGGAGAGGAAAAAGGAACATCATCGGAATGGATGGAGTCGCCAATGAGCAAGACTTCGACCAGTACGGCGATCCAAAGATTGAAGATGACGACGACTACGATGCAGCAACATACATCACAAGAAGAAAAAGGACAACCCTACCCAAAAAGGTAGCCCGTTCGAAAGAAGAAACATTAAAGTGCCGGGGCTAAATTATTCAACCGCGACAAAGAAGGGAAAAAAGATTGTAAAACGCTAGCTCAAAAAATATTGTAAAACGCTAGCTCAAAAAATATTGTAAAACGCGTGGTCAAAAAAGATTGTAATATTTATGGACAAATTATTATGACATATTTGAAGCATATTTAATTTGTACCACTTTTATGACATATATTATCACTTTTGGGCATTTTTGGAATATATAAAAGTATTTTAAAAACAAAACAAAACTTTTGTAGCATATATCACCACTTTTGGGCATTTTTTGGAATATTTAAAAGTATTTTTAAAATAAAAATAAAAAATGTGGGCACCAGGATTCGAACCTGGGTGCTAACAGGTTTAGAATAGACCAGTGGGCGGAACCAGTGGGGTAAGGCAGTGCTAGTGTTAGCAAAGGGGGTGGCAGCCCTCTTATCTAAGTAGTCGTACCCACTTAGGCGTAGCGCACCCTGGGCAAGTGCGCTACTGCTTATCCGTGAAGCGCACTTGCCTGTGGTGCGCCACGCCCAAGTGAGTATGACTAGCTAGTCAACAACTCCATCGCCTAGCCGCATATCCCATCCCCATCGTCCTCCGACACCGCGCAAGACGACGCCACCGCATCTCGACGACGCCACCGCGCATCCCAGCCACGCCAGAGGAGGAGGAGGCCACCTTGCCCGTGCGCCGAGGAGGAGGCCGCGCCGAGGAGGAGGATCCAGCGCCTGCGCTCGAGGAGGAGGAGGACGCTGCTCGAGGAGGAGGAGGCCGTGGAGGAGACCGCCGTCGTCCTCATCTTATAGGTGAGCCTCGCCTCTCCTCTCGCCTCTCTCTGCATCCATTCCATCTTAGAGGTAACCGCCGCTGCTGCTCGAGGTTAGGGTTCAGAGGATTAGGTTAGGGTTCAGACGATTAGAGGTTAGGGTTTAGAGGAGTTCTTGTTCAGATGGTCTGTGGCAAGCAGTGCAGTGGGTTTTGCTTAGTTGTTTCGCCCTATTTTTGGATGGCAGAATGTGAATGAGCAGGGAATTTGATATTCAGTGGTTGTTTTCCTTTGTCAGTGACAAAATTCAGGTGACTTTTAGTGCATTCTCTGAGTCATGTTCAGTTAAATTACCATGTTGAGTCATGTTTCAGTACAAGTTTCAGTATTTGCCATGGAAAATTTCTTGCATGTTTACTTACTCCTAGTTTCAGTACAAGTTTCAGAATATAAGTTTCAGTACAAGCCATGGTGTTGAACTGAAGATAACTCCATGGTTAGGGTTCAGATTGTGGTTTAGCAAAATAAAGCATGCCCTGATATATAGATTTTTAGCTATGGTCTTGGGCTTATTGTAGCACAGATTGTGGGCATCCATTGTGGGCATCCTCGTGGCGAACAAGACAAAGGAATACATTCTCGTGCCTTACTTTCCCGAGTAAGTCGTTATTCAGTCGCCACCGTCGATTGGCTTTATTAGATCATCATCATTCTTTTTTCAACACATTCCATTTGAATTTTTTGCGCAGAGATGAACACTGCACGCTCATCTCCTTATCGCCGAAGCATTCCCACGCCACGTATTTCGACTCGGGGAGTCTAGAAAAGAAAAAAACTACGACAAGATCAAGGAAGTTCTGGATGATGCTCTCACTGGCTTTGCCTCGACGGAAGGCACCAGCTTCGTGCGTAAGAAGGTCAAGTTCGGCAGGCACGTCTTCAACCACGTAACAGAGTTCCCCTGCGTGAAGCAGCCGGAAAACAGTAAGAAGGAAGCCTACTACGCACTCCATCACATGAGGGCGTTCCTACTTGACCAGCAGAATTCTACGCTGCCAGATCATCTCAAACAGTGGGCCGAAGCAAAGGCCAAGATCAATGATTCGGATATTAGACAAGAGATGTATCGCATCCAGCAGTAGTTTGGGGCAATCATCTTTCGTGATGTCATGACTTCGGGGGGGATCTTCTACGGAGGAAATATCCCGAATAACCGTGACATAGAAGATCGCCTAGAGATGCAGGGTGACTATAGGAAGTTCATGACGAGGGCGCCTCCTCCGTTCCTAAGCCGAGCCGAAGGCTTGATGTTGGCCTAGTTGTAGTTGCAAACTATAGATGACCTTTGTGTGTGTGTACATGGACGACAAGTGTACTTATCTTATTAGGTTTATGTATCACCGCTTACTTATTTTGCTTATTATTATTATATATCAATCAATGCTTGGTTTTTTTGCTTACTCTTGGTTTTTTTACTCTTTGGTTTTTTGCTTACTCTTTGGTTCTCGGACGACAAGTGTGAGTTATTTTGTCTTTTCGAGAATATGCCGATGATTGAAATGTCGTGGCACAATATATATGTGAATGTGCTATGACGGGATTGTCGACCTTGTGATATGCACAAGTCCGTGAATTGCATCCTACTTGGTGACAGTCCGTCATAAGCAATTCTGTGTCCAACGACCTAGCTAGTTATGAGGCATGCTTTTGAGTTATTTTGTCTTTTCGAGAATATGCCGATGATTGAAATGTCGTGGCACAATATATATGTGAATGTGCTATGACGGATTGTGAGCCTTGTGATATGCACAAGTTCAGAATTGTGCATCCTACTTGGCTCACAGTCCGTCATAAGCAATTCCTGTGTCCAACGACCTAGCTAGCTAGTTATATATGAGGCATGCTTTTCGAGTTATTTTTGTCTTTTCGAGAATATGCCGATGATTGAAATGTCGTGGCACAATATATGTGAATGTGCTATGACGGGATTGTGAGCCTTGTGATATGCACAAGTCCGTGAATTGTGCATCCTACTTGGCTCACGGTCCGTCATAAGAAATTCTGTGTCCAACCTAGCTAGCTAGTTATATATGAGGCATGCTTTTCGAGTTATTTTTGTCTTTTCGAGAATATGCCGATGATTGAAATGTCGTGGCACAATATATATGTGAATGTGCTATGACGGGATTGTTAGCCTTGTGATATGCACAAGTCCGTGAATGTGCATCCTACTTGGCTAACAGTCCGTCATAAGCAATTCTGTGTCCAACGACCTAGCTAGTTATATATGAGGCATGCTTTTCGAGTTATTTTTGTCTTTTCGAGAATATGCGATGATTGAAATGTCGTGGCACAATATATGTGAATGTGATATGACGGGATTGTTAGCCTTGTGATATGCACAAGTCCGTGAATTGTGCATCCTACTTGGCTAGCAGTCCGTCATAAGCAATTCCTGTCCAACGACCTAGCTAGCTAGTTATATATGAGGCATGCTTTTCGAGTTATTTTTGTCTTTTCGAGAATATGCCGATGATTGAAATGTCGTGGCACAATATATATGTGAATGTGCTATGACGGGATTGTTAGCCTTGTGATATGCACAAGTCCGTGAATTGTGCATCCTACTTGGCTAACGGTCCCGTCATAAGCAATTCTGTGTCCAACGACCTAGCTAGTTATATATGAGGCATGCTTTTGAGTTTGCTCTTTTGATTTAAGAGTACTTTCTATAAGTGTATCTTCATATGCGACTTTAATTATACATGTTTTTCAATCACCGGTTAGTTATTATTGTCAACTTGTAGATGACGTGGTACGTCAGGTACAAGGGACGGGTTCGAGTCTACGATGATTGGGAAGACTACCGGAGACAGGTGCACCGTTTCAGCGGTAATAGCTACAAAGGGTACAACACTATGGCGGAGGCGGAAGATAGATACACGCGCTATCTAGCGGGAGTTAGGACAAGGAACCGGATGAAGACCTACACCTTCGTGGCGGTGATCATGCTTATCTTCTTTGGGTATTTATCCCGCATTTGTGTCTAGCTAGCTAGTTTAGATGTCTAGGCGAGCTTCCGAGCTCTAACTTGTTCGATTGACACATGTATTCGCATGTCACCAACTACTACTTTGTAACATGATCAAAACAATGTAACTTGGACTATGTATTCATGTATGAGACTTATCTATATGTATTTGTTTCAATCTTGTTTTTCATATCGAGTATTTATATATATAATTGTATATCTTGTATCTGTGTGTATATCTGCTGTAATATTGTATATAATCTGTATTGCATATAATCTGCATGGAAATTAAAAAAAACAAAAAATACATCCGTGGCGCACATGTTTTACCTTACGTGGCGCACCCCCTAAAGCGCACCATGGATGTTTAGTGGCGCCTCGTAGTGCGCCACGAAGATAAAAGGGTAGCGCACCATGCCAAACTCGTGGCGCACTAGGGTGCGCCACGCCTATCTCTACACAACCGTGGCGCACTAGGCGGGCGCTACGGAGAGATAGTCAAGAGGCCCGTGGCGCACTACTGGTGCGCCACGGATGGGCCTTTCAGGTGCGCCACAAACGACCATTTTCCTAGTAGTGAGACTCCGGTGTGATGGGCCGGAGACTCCGGTGTGGTCCGGAGATTCCGGTCAGTCTCTGGTCCCTCTCTGGGGGGCATACAGACTGTCCCTTGGATGGTTTCTGGGGTCGGTCCGAAGGTCGGCCGGAGACTCCGGTGTAGCAGGCCGGAGACTCCGGCCTTCAGGGTCGGATACTCTGGTGGCTTAGCCGCTGCTTCTTCCATCTCCTCTTCCAAGCCTCCGTCTTGTCGAGCTTGATGTTCCGGGCTTTCCCCCTTGCCTCTGTACTTGTCAGTGTGAACCTATCATGCATATGTGACTGAGTATGAAGTGGCATACCATTCAATAGGGTAGGAAGTGGGCTCGTATAGAGGAACAGATTCACCTTTGTACTCCATGACGACTTGACGTAAGCTGGAGACCTTGATGTGGTACCGACCGTAGGTCGGGCTACATCATGTATCCTATGGCCGACGGTGGTCGCGAGGGGGGATGCAAGGATATAGCAAGATCTACGTGATGTCTACGCACTTCTATTCTTGTAGACAGTTGTTGGGCCTCCAAGTGCAGAGGTTTGTAGAACAGCAACAAGTTTCCCTTAAGTGGATTATCCAAGGTTTATTGAACTCAGGGAGGAAGTGGTCAAAGGTATCGCTCTCAAGCAATCCTGCAATCAAGATAAAAGAAGTCTCTTATGTCCCCAACACACCCAATACACTTGTTAGGTGTATAGGTGCACTAGTTTGGCGAAGAGATAGTGAAATACAAGCGGTAACGTTGCTAGAAAATAGCTTCTGACTTGTTGTTGACGTGGGTTAACGTGTGTGAAACTGAAAATAAAGATGGAAGCAAGCAAACATGCACCAGATCTAGATGCAAACGGTGTTTCAGTGTTTAGAAACAAGGCCTAGGGATCATACTTTCACTAGTGAACACTCTCTCATATAAATATCATCTCTTCATGATACTACTTTTAACTACTCTCTGGTTGGACACTCTAATCCACGGTAGGGCCTTCCCCAATCTAGATAACCCCACACTGTCACCTTGAGTGCTATATGGTTCCAACAAACACCATAATTTCATAAAGACAACCAAATCAAAATATACTCATGATAAATATATATGTAACCTAGCTTAAGTGCCACACACGGTGTGCACGCTGTCACTTTCACACGCGTGGGGAAAAGCATAGACCTATTAAAGCACGATGAGTATTATGTAGACTCTAGCCTAAGTGCCACCATGGCGTGCACGTTGCCACTTTCACACACATGGGGAGAGCAGAGATCTATTAAAGAACTTGAGTAGCAAGGTAGATCTACTTGATTACAAAGTTCATGACCACAACAAGATCATGCATAGGGAGAGAGATGAACACATAGCTACCTCTAGATCCCTTAGCCTCGAGGAAGAACTACTCCCTCCTCATCATGGGAATCAGCAATAGTGATGAATATGGTGGTGGAGATCGATGCATATGGCTCCGGGGGCTCTTTCCCGTCCCGACAGGGTGCCAGAACAGAGACTTTCTGTCCCCCGAATCTCCCCTTTGGTGGCGGCGGCGCTACAGAGGTTTTCGTGGATTTCTTCTGGATTATTTAGGGTTTTTTGGGTCGGAGGCTTCTTATAGGCGAAGGAGGCAAGGTCGGTGGAGGTCTAGAGGGCCCACACCCCTATGGGGTCCACCAGGGCTGGCCCGCGCCTATGGGGCTGCAACCACCCTGGTGTCCTCCTCCAACTCTGCTTCGTTGTTCCGTGTTGCTTCGGGAAAAATAATGACTTTGGCTTTTGTCCCGTCCAATTCCGAGAATATTGATTCTCTGCCTTTCTGGAACCAAAAACAGAAGAAAACAAGCAACTGACACTGTGGCATCTTGTTAATAGGTTGGTACCAGAAAACATATAAAAAAGCTTCAAAGTGTCGACAAAGCAAAGCAAAGTAGATACTAAACAAGCATGGAACATAAAAAATTATAGATACGTTTACGAAGTATCAAGCATCCCCAAGCTTAACTCCTGCTCGTCCTCGAGTAGGTAAGTGATAAAAAAATAATTTTTGAGGTGACATGCACCACCAAAATCAAGATCAAACCATTTGCAAGCATTGAAATCTAGGATCAAAGAACTCTAAACATGAGCATGAAAGATGAAGATCTAACAATAAGACAAATTAACTATGAATGCAACATGAAAGGTTACAAACAAAGATTCATGAATAACATGCATTGAAAGACGTTTATGTGTTTAACATACAGAAAACATAGCATAGTGGCATTCAGCTTGTCCCTCATGGAGTAGCAAATAGATGCATAGGACACCTTCAAAGTTCATAAGAGTGACTATATACAAATAGCACAAGAACAAGTAATATCAACAATATGCATCAATCAATAAGTTTTGGGAAAATGCATATAGAACTAAGAATGGCAACTATGCTCTCTTAACTGGTGCCTAAAGGTAGAAGGTGGAGACTCAATATAGTGGTGGAAGAAAGGCCCTTCATAAAGGGAAGCAGGGATTTCAAGTCTCAAAAAGAGCTTCCAAAAATTATGGTACTTGTTAGCTTTCAGCCCTCATTGCCCCTATCATAAGCATCTTGAAGTGATTAAGGTTAGAGTGAACAAACTATGGAGTATATGATTGACAAAGTATAAGTTGCCAATCTTATGTCCCTTGAATACAAGGGCCGCTCCTCATGCTACTCAACTTTAGTCGGCAATTTAAATAAAAATAACCCATTTGTGTAACAAATTTAAATTATAAACCTTCGGCCAAACTATTTCACAACGTTTAACCCTTTTCTGTAACTCCCGCACGCACGGCGCCGCACACACAGGTGCAACTCCAGCTTCCACGGCGCAGCACATTTGCCACGCTGGCAGCCTTGAGGACGTGTCGCGAGAACGTGGGCCCAGTCTTGAACCTACAGCGCCAAGGTGGACGGAGCTATATCCAAGCTTGCAGCGCCGTGGAGGACGGCACCTCACTCTTTGCCAGCATGTAGGACTGGTCCCAGCCCGGAAGTGTGAAGCCGCGTGGTCTGGAGCCGCTTCACAGCTTGCGACGCCGTGCGTGGTGGCACTGCAAGTTATACGGCAATTAGCCTCGTTGCAAGAAGCGTGCGCTAGGTGCGGCAGCATTTGGTCCTGACACTTCGTCTAGGTGAAGGGCTCCGCAACAACAGCTTCTCCATATCGTTTGGATCTTACGAAGAGTTGGATCGCTCGATCATGTTGTCGCGCATGCTATCCACGGTGGGTAACAGTGTCGAGAACACGCTGGATGATCCACCGATCATCTGATGAAATTATAACAAACAAAGATCATGCATGTTAATTAAGCAACTAGTAATAACTAGACAGAAGTCAGCTCCAAACAAATTCGTTAGTACTACAGTGGAGATCCACTCAGCTGGTAGGTACTTACGTGTTGGGGCACTATAGCTGTGTGATGCCTCGGGTGATACTGGTCTGATCCTCCATAGCTGAGGCCACTGTTTGTTGGAGATATGCCCTAGAGGCAATAATAAATGTAGTTATTATTATATCTTTGTGTTTATGATAAATGTTTACATTCATGCTATAATAGTATTAACAAGGAAACATTGATACTTGTGTGATTTGTAAACTTAGTTTGAAGTCCCTAGTATAGCCTCTATACATCACTAGCTTGTTGGTTGATAAGTGATTGTGGTTTCCCTATCATGAACATTGAGATGTTATCAACAACAAGATCATATCGTTAGGAGAATGATATGATGGACATACTCCTATAGATTAGCGTAGCATAAATATCAAGTCATTTTAATAGTTCAATTGCTATATGCTTTCTGATACATAGTAACCTAATTCCTTCGACCATGAGATCATGCATATCACCCTTACCGGATGGATGCTTTGATGACATCAAACACCACACCGTAACTGGGTGGCTATAAAGGTGGCATTGAGTGTTCAGAAAGTATTGGTTGAAACACATGGATCAAGAATGGGATTTGTCCATCCATATGACGGATAGATATACTCTGGGCCCTCTCGGTGGAATGTCATCCAAATAGCTTGCAAGCATGTGACTGGCTCACAAGGGATCACATATCACGGGAACGAGAAAAGAGTACTTATCGGTAACGAGGTTGAACTAGGTATGCAGAGATACCGACGATCATAACCTCGGATAAGTAAACTATCGTGAGACAAAGGGAAATTGGTATCGTATGTAAGTGGTTCATTCGATCGCAAAGTAATCGTAGAAATATGTGGGAACCATATGAATTTCCAGATTCCTCTATTGGTTATTGTTCGGAGAAGTGTCTCGATCATGTCCGCATAATTCACGAACCGTAGGGAGACACACTTAAGGATTCGACGTTGTTTGAGTAGTTATGGAATGAATGAGAAAGAGACCGAATGTTGTTCGGAGTCTCGGATGGGATCCGGGATATCACGAGGAGATCCGGAATGGTCCGGAGAATAAGATTCATATAAGGAAAGTCCCGTTTCGGAGTTGGGAAATGTTTCCGGTGTTTTCATCGGGAATGTTCTAGAAGGTTCCGGAATGTCCGGCACTCCGGAGGGGAAGGGGTACATGAATGTGTCATTGCAAGTTGGAATGATTGCATCATGTACTAAGTGTCTTCGCTGTCCAAAATAAAGGGTTTATTCAAATCCTAAATTGAAAAGTCAAACGGCTAGTTTGAAAGTCAAACGGCAAGTTTTGGAAAGAGGAGGAGGAGGTTGAAACCGAGTTGGGGAGGGAGTCCCTCCTCCCCAAGCCGGCGCACCACCCAAGCCGAGTTGGGGAGGGACTCCCCTCCCTCCCCTTGTCCGCCGGCCCCTCCACCTATATAAGGAGGGGCAGAGCTCCCTCCTAGCACACACAAGTACCTCTCCTCAAACCCTAGCTTGGCGCCTACCACCATAGCCGCCGCCCCCTAGGGTTTTGCCCTAGCCGCCGACTTGGGGTGCCCCAAACCCTAGCCGCCGGCTCTAGCCTCTCCTCCTTGGTGTGTCTAAAACCTAGATCGCCGAGGAATCTCTCTCATACTCCACCATACTCGCTCCGGCTTAAGGCGAAGCCCTGCGAGATCTCCCCTCTACTTCCGGTACCACACCGTTGTCTTGCCGAATCGCGAGAGAGTGCTACTACCTCCGCCTGCTGGAACAAGGGAGAGGAAGGTCTTCGTCGAGTACCGAACGTGTGACCGATCATGGGAGCGCCGAACGCAACGGAAGGATCGTCTACGCGATCTTGAGATCAGAAGAGTACGACTACATCACCCACGAGAATCCGCTCTCGTTAAACACTTTGGAATCTTCGAGGGTAAGTTATTCCATCGACTCGTTGCTACAATCTAGTAGATAGATCTTGGCTTGTTTGTTTGTATGCGATAGAAAATTTTTGTTTTCCATGCTACGAAACCCTACAGTGGTATCAGAGCGTGTCTATATGTAGATCTGTTGCACGAGTAGAACACAATGGTCATTGTGGGCGTTGATGCTTTTATTGTTGACTCCTTCTTGTGTACTTTGCATCTTGCGGTATGTTGGGATGAAGCGGTCCGGGCTAACCTTACATGACATCGTTCATGAGACTTCCTCCACGCTTGACATGCAACTTGTATTGCATAAGTGGCTTTGCGGGTGCCTGTTTCTCCTAGCATAGTTAAGATCCAATTTACAATGGGTGATTAACAATACTAGTATCAATGTTGTGGTTCATGTTTGTAAGTTAGAACGACACTTATTGAAAGCCCCAAACCACGTAAAACATGCAAAGAAAGTAGAGGCGTCTAACTTTGTTTTGCAGGGGTGTGGAGTGATGTGATATGGCCATGATTGTGATTATATTTGATGTATGCAATGTTCCTAATTGTAAGTTGGCAACTGGCAGGAGCCATATGGTTGTCTTTAATTCATGTTAAGACCCGCGTGTCTATTCAAAGTAGTTGTAATAGTTGAAGCCGGTGGACGACAACCATGGAGAGGCGTCATTGACCTTGATGCAATGCCGGTGATGATGGAGATCATGTTCGTGCTAGAAGATGGAGATCGGAAGCACAAAGAAGAAAGGCCATATCATATCACATATTATGAATTGCATGTGATGTTAATCCTTTATGCATCTTGTATTGCTTAGTAGACGACGTTAGCATTATAAGATGATCCCTCATGCACATGAATTTCAAGTCATAAAGTGTTCACCCTTAGTTAGCACCGTTGCTAAAGCTTGTTGTTTCGAAGCACCACGTGATGATCGGGTGTGTTAGATTCCGCAAGTGTATACAACGTGAGCAAGCCAGATTTGCTCATGCGGAAACTAAGGTTTGATCTTGACGAGCCTAGCATGTATGACATGGTCTCGAACACGGATCACCGAAAGGTAAAGCATGAATCATATAGCGATATGATGAACATGACGATTGTTCGCCATTGAAACTATATCAACTCTCGTGATGATCGGTGTTGATGTAGTGGATTTGGTCTGTGTGATCACTAAAACAATGTGAGGGATGTTGTTTTGAGTGGGAGTTCACCTAGATTAACTTTATTATTAATTTGAACTCAATTTGTCATAAACTTAGTCTAAACTATTGCAAATATGTTGTAGATCAATGGCAGCCCCTACCATCAATTTTAATGCGTTCCTAGAGAAAGAAAAGTTGAAAAACAATGGAAGCAACTTCGCGGATTGGTTCCGCAATTTTAGGATTGTCCTCACTGGTAATTTGACCTATGTGTTGGATGCACCACTGGGTGACCCACCTGCAGCTGATGCTTCCGATGAAGTAAAGAATGTTTACCTCGCTCGGAAGAATCAGTACTCCATAGTTCAGTGTGCTATCTTGTATGGTTTGGAATCGGAGCTTCAGAAAAGGTTTGAGAATTCAGACCCATATGATATTGTCGAGGATCTCAAATTGATTTTTGAGACTCATGCGGCAATTGAAAGTTATGAGGCTTCTGAAAAGTTCTTTAACTGCAAGATGGAAGAGGGCAGCTCCGTCAGTGAGCATGTGCTTAAGATGTCTGGGCACGCAAACAAACTTCAAAGCTTGGGTATAGTGATTCCTAATGCTTTGGGGATTTACCGTGTCCTCCAATCACTACCACCAAGTTACAAGAACTTTGTGATGAACTACAACATGCAGAACATGAACAAGCAGTTGCCAGAACTGTTTGCTATGTTAAAGTCTGCAGAAGTGGAGATCAAGAAAGAGCACCAAGTGTTGTTGGTCAATAAGACCACCAAATTCAAGAAAGGCAAGTCTAAGCAGAAGGGACACTTCAAGAAGGGTGGTAAGAAAGTTACCACGCCGGCGAAGAAGACCAAGGCTGGACCTAAGCCTGATACTGAGTGCTTTTACTGCAAGGGAGAAGGTCACTGGAAGCGGAATTGCCCAAAGTACTTGGCGGATTTGAAGAACGACAACATCAAGAAGAAAGGTATATTTGATATACATGTTATTGATGTGTATCTCACTAGTACTCGTAGTAGTGCCTGGGTATTTGATACTGGTTCGTTTGCTCATATTTGTAACTCGAAACATGTGCTGCAGAATAAACGGAAGCTAGCGAAGAACGAGGTGACGATGCGCGTGGGAAACGGATCAAAGGTTGATGTGATCGCGGTCGGCACGCTACCCCTCCATCTACCATCGGGATTAGTTTTATACTTAAATAATTGTTATTTGGTGCCTGCGTTGAGCATGAACATTATATCGGGATCTTGTTTATTGCGAGACGGTTACTTGTTTAAGTCCGAGAATAATGGTTGTTCGATTTATATGAGTAACATGTTTTATGCACATGCACCTATGATAGATGGTCTATTCTTGTTGAATCTCGATAGTGGAAATACACATATTAATAACATTGAGGCTAAACGTTTGAAATCAAGCGATAATTCGACCTATATGTGGCACTATCGTCTTGGTCACATTGGAGTGAAGCGTATGAAGAAACTCCATTCCGATGGACTTCTTGAATCACTTGATTTCGAATCACTTGATAGATGCGAAGCATGTCTGATGGGAAAAATGACTAAAACTCCATTTTCTGGTATGATGGAGCGAGCTACGGACTTATTAGAAATCATACATACCGATGTGTGTGGTCCAATGAGTGTAGCATCGCACGGTGGTTATCGTTATGTTCTTACCTTCACGAATGATTTGAGTAGATATGGGTATATCTATTTCATGAAACATAAGTCCAAAACTTTCGAGAAGTTTAAGGAGTTTCAAAGTGAGGTAGAGAATCAACGTAACAAGAAGATTAAATTTCTACATTCTGATCGTGGAGGTGAATATATAAGTTACGAGTTTGGCGAGAGTTTGAAGAAATGTGGAATACTTTCACAGTTGACACCGCCGGGAACACCACAACGTAATGGTGTGTCCGAACGTCGTAATCGAACTCTCTTAGATATGGTTCGTTCTATGATGTCACTTACAGATTTACCGCTATCATTTTGGGTTTATGCATTAGAAACAACCGCATTCACTTTAAATAGGGCACCGTATAAATCCGTTGAAACGACATCGTATGAATTATGGTTTGGGAAGAAACCTAAATTGTCGTTCCTTAAAGTTTGGGGTTGCGAAGCCTATGTAAAGAAGTTACAGCCGGACAAGCTTGAACCCAAAGCGGAAAAATGCGTCTTCATAGGATACCCAAAGGAAACTATTGGGTATACCTTCTATCATAGATCTGAAGGCAAAATCTTCGGTTAAGAATGGATCCTTTCTAGAGAAGGAATTTCTCTCGAAAGAAGTGACTGGAAGGAAAGTAGAACTCGACGAGGTTGTCGAACCTTCTCTCGAAATTGCGAGTAGCGCAGCACCGGAAGAAGTTCCTGTGGTGCCTGCACCAATTAGAGAGGAAGCTAATGATGATGATCATGAAACTTCGGTTGAAGTTGCTACAGAACCTCGGAGGTCAACGAGAACTCGTACCACTCCAGATTGGTATGATCCCGTTATGAGTGTCATGTTGGTGGACAACACCGATGACCCTGAGACATATTAGGAAGCGATGATGAGCCCAGATTCCAATAAATGGCAAGAAGCCATGAAATCCGAGATTGGATCCATATACGAAAACCAAGTGTGGACTTTGGTGGACTTACCGGATGGCCGAAAGGCTGTCGAGAACAAATGGATTTTCAAGAAGAAAACAGATGCTGATGGTAATGTTACTGTCTATAAAGCTCGACTTGTCGCAAAAGGGTTTCGACAAATTCAAGGAGTTGACTACGATGAGACTTTCTCACCAGTAGCGATGCTAAAGTCTGTGAGGATTATGTTAGCAATCGCTGCATATTATGATTATGAGATATGGCAGATGGATGTCAAAACAGCATTCCTCAATGGAGATATTGATGAAGAGTTGTATATGATGCAACCCAAAGGCTTTGTCGATCCTAAAGATGCTAACAAGGTATGCAAACTTCAACGGTTCATATATGGATTGAAGCAAGCATCCCGAAGTTGGAATCAACGTTTTGATAAGGTGATCAAAAGTTTTGGTTTTATACAAACTTATGGAGAAGCTTGTATTTACAAGAAAGTGAGTGGGAGCTCTGTAGCATTCCTAACACTATATGTGGATGACATATTGTTGATTGGGAATGATGTAGACCTTCTTAATAGTGTCGAAGAATATTTGAATAATAGTTTTTCAATGAAGGATCTTGGCGAAGCAGCTTACATATTAGGCATAAATATTTACAGAGATAGATCGAAACGCCAAATATCATTGTCACAGAGTACATATTTGGACAAAGTTCTAAAGAGGTTTGGAATGGAAGATAGCAAGAAAGGGTTCTTGCCCATGTTGCCCAATACGACCTTGAGTAAAACTCAAAGTCCGACATCGGCCGAAGATAGAGAAAGGATGAGTAAGACTCCCTATGCCTCAGCCATAGGATCTCTAATGTATGCCATGCTATGTACTAGACCCGACATTGCATATGCTGTTAGTTTGACTAGCAGATATCAAAGTGATCCAGGAGTGGATCATTGGACAATGATCAAAAACATCCTTAAGTACTTGAGAAGAACTAAGGATATGGTTCTTTCTTATGGAGGTGATGAACATTTCGTTGTTAATGGTTACACCGATGCTAGTTGGAACACCGATCCGGATGATTCTAAATCACAACTGGATAATGATTTATTTTGAATGGTGCATCGCTTAGCTGGAGGAGTGCAAAGCAAAGCGTTGTGGCGAGATCTTCAATGAATCGGAATACATGGTGCTCAAGGCTTCACAAGAAGCGATATGGATGAAAGAGTTCATTACAGAGCTGGGTGTGGTTCCTAGTGCGCTGGACCCAATGTCTATCTACTGTGATAACATGGGTGCCATAGCCAATGCGCAAGAACCAAGGTCACACAAGAAGCTGAAGCACATCAAGCTACGTTTTCACGCTATTCGATAACATATTGTCGTGGTGGTGTCATGGCATATGCCATGGGTAGGCTAAAGTTGGGGCCGATGGACGTGGAGGAATCCGGGGAGGGATGATGCAGTGAAGACCGCACTCGTATGAACAAAGAGAAATACAATGTATATTGGATTGAACCTCTCAAGTGGAGGTAACACCTCATTCTATACATCTAATCCCTTATAATCTCGCCATACTTGTGGCTACAATCATGCTCCTTGAGCTGTTTCCCCTATGCTTCTATCTAATCTCTCTATGAGAGTGGAGGAAAAGGAAGAAGGAGAACTCCTAGTGAGCTGAGAGGGGAGGAGCCCTCCGGGGCCTCCCCTAGAACGATCCCCCTGGTGCTCCTTATAAAGGGGAGCCCAGGGGACAAATCTTGTACCTCACGCTTGGCATCTGTGTAGCATATTCCTAGCATCTTCTTAGATGCTCAGCATATGCCTTGGCATCTTCGTAGATGCCATGGCATATCCCTTGGCATATTCCCTAGCATCTTCTTGATGCCAATGGCATATTCCATAGGCCATGTGCCAGTCTGAGCCATGAGCGTCCCAAGACTGGCACGAGACTTGTTTGACTTGTCCAGGGTTGATGCTGAGTTGTCGTAGATGTCACGGAGGCCTCTGGGGATAAATTACAAGGCGTATTGAACATTATAACTCGGCCCAAAGTTCCTAGAGGGTGTGCCAACTCGGCATGGGCTTTGGTTGATTCGGCTTGGGGGAGAGGCAGCGGGATATCATCCATGGGACCGAGGTCCCGGCGGCGACCGGGTTCCCCTTCAGTCGGCCCACGCGGGCGTGATGGCTTGGAGTGGGGTTGATGCTGTTGTCCCGTGGTGGGCCGAGATTGCCCTTATTCGGCCCACCCGGGAGCTACCTGCTGCGCATCGGCGTGGTTGGAGAGAGCCCCACGGTGGGCCGAGGTTCCTTCCTCCCGGCCCACCCGGGCGGCGTCGAGGGAGCGAGGTGGTGAGGAGGCAACCTGGCGCGGGGAGCGAGCAGTGACTAGGCGATGCTGGCGAGATCGGGGGCGTGGGGAGTCCGGCGCCGAGGTAAGTGGGCCGAGGAAGGTTGACTCGGCCCAACTAAATGGCTGGTATGCTATGTAGGCCGAATCAGCCTTGATTCGGCCCGAGAGGAGCAATCCAGGCCCGTGACGAATTCTATTCTGGCCGGGCTGGTGCTGATTCGGCCCAGGCTCCTTTCTTTTCTCCTCTTTGCTTATTTTATTTATATTCTTCATCTTTTATTTAATTGATTCAACGTTTCATCGAATCGCTTAATTCATCAACTCTGGGGTACCCGGGGGTACACCCCCGACATTAGTCCCCGAGGCTATGTGGGATTCGTAGAATCGTGCATAGGCTCTAAGCGTAATATCTCCAGAGTTGCTTATTCGACTTATTGTTCCTTTGTCATATGCTTCTATGTCTTATAACCCTTTTGGGTAAGTTTCTGAGCCCTGGCCTTCTTGGGTATTGGTCATAACCCCTTTGGGAAAGTTTTTGGACTTCTGGCCTTCTTGGGAACTGGTCCCAACCCCTTTGGGAAAGCTTTTGGACTTCTGGCCTTCTTGGGCACTGGTCATAATCCTTTTGGGAAAGTTTTTTGGACTTCTGGCCTTATTGGGCACTGCCCTTTTTAACCCCATTGGGCAAGATACAAGCTCTTGCCTTTTTTGGCATTGCTCTTTTAACCCCATTTGGTAAGCTGTGAGTTCTGGCCTTCTTGGGCAATGCTCTTTTAACCTTATTGGGCAAAATATGAGCTCTTGCCTTCTTTGGCATTGCTCCTTCAACCCCATTGGGTAAGTTGTGAGTTCTGTCCTTATTGGGCACTGCTCTTTTTAACCTCATTTGGTAAGTTATGAGTTCTGGCCTTATTGGGCACTGCTCTTTTAACCTCTTCGGGTAAGTTATGAGTCTTGGCCTTCTTTGGCACTGCTCTTTTAACCTCTTTGGGTAAGATATGATCTGAGTCATCTGTTTCCAAATCCGAGTTATATGATTCAAATCCGAGTTAACTCAACTAAAATCCGAGTTACTTTATTCCAAAATTAACTTTATGTCTTAAGGATGAGTCATCTGGCTCCAATCCGAGTTATATGATTCAAATCCGAGTTAACTCAACTTAAATCCGAGTTACTTTACTCAAAATTGACTTTATGTCTTAAGGATGAGTCATCTGGCTCCAATCCGAGTTATATGATTCAAATCCGAGTTAACTCAACTCAAATCCGAGTTACTTTACTCAAAATTGACTTTATGTCTTAAGGATGAGTCATCTGGCTCCAATCTGAGTTATATGATTCAAATCCGAGTTAACTCAACTCAAATCCGAGTTACTTTACTCAAAATTGGCTTTATGTCTTAAGGATGAGTCATCTGGCTCCAATCTGAGTTATATGATTCAAATCCGAGTTAACTCAACTCAAATCCGAGTTACTTTACTCAAAATTGACTTTATGTCTTAAGGATGAGTCATCTGGCTCCAATCCGAGTTATATGATTAAAATCCGAGTTAACTCAACTCAAATCCGAGTTACTTACTCGCCATGAAATAGCTTGATTTGGCGTGATGACGATAATTTGCCTTTGATATGGATCCGAGATATAGATCCGAGATTAAGCTTTGGGATATGATAGTAGGGCTAACCGCTGAGAGATCTGATTCGAGATGTAGATATGAGATATAGATTCGAGATATGATAAGCTGGCCAATAGTCATCCGAGATACGGGATAATCTGGCAAGATGATGAGATATCAATCCGAGTCATAACATAACCTGGCAATCTGGTGAACTAAATAAAGCTTCGGCCTGAATCAGAGATATGATTAGTACGCCGAGTCTGAATACCAATCCGAATTATAATATATCCTAGCAAGCTGAATCAAATGTTAGTCTGAATCATAGACAATCTACTGAGCTGAGTTAAAGGTCAATTCAAAGCATAAACAAATTGACTTCAAGTTATATCCGAATTAACAATAAGCTGGCCTGCAAGCTGAGTTAGAGGACAATCCAAAACATACATAAACTGACTCGAAACTTATTCGACTCATAAGTAAGCTGACTCAAATTCTACTTGGATCACAAATAAGCTGACTCAACTTCTGTCCGGGTTATAAACAAGCTGGCTGGAGGAGCTGAATCACAGGATAACCCAAAGCATCAACTAATTGATTCTAAATTTATATGAATCACAAATAAGATGATTCAACTTATGGCCGAGTTATAAATAAGCTGGCTGGAGTACAGATCTAAATCAACATAATGCTTTTTTAATCCAAAGTGACTCTACGGATAAGTTGACTAGTCCCCGGGTTGAGTTATTTTCTCCCTGGGATGAAGGACTAAGTGTAGGTGGCTGAGTTACTTGGCACTTACAGCATACTTGGAGAAGTGTTTGGGTGAGTTTTGCTAGGTCATTCCTGGCCTGCTGAGGTATTTGGTGAAGGGAATATGCCCTGAGAGGCAATAATAAATTGTTTATTATGTGTATTCCAAGTATATGATAGATGTTTATTTTGCATGCTATAATTGTATTAATACGGAAACGTTAATACATGTGTGTTTAATAAACAAACAGAAAAGTTCCTAGTTAAGCCTCTCTCATAAACTAGCTCGTTGATTAACAAGATGATCAAGGTTTCCTGATCATGGACATTGGATGTTGTTAATAACGGGATCACAACATTAGTGTAATGATGTGATGAACATTCATCCGAAGTATAGCATTACGATCAAAGTCATTGAGTTTATATTGCTATAACAACTTACGAAGTGATCCTAATCCTTAGACCATGAGATCATGTCAATCACTAACACCGGAAGAGTTTCTTGATAACATCAAACGTCACACCGTAACAAGGTGATTATAAAGATGGGTTCAGAACTAATAAAGTGTTATGTAGAGGCTCATGGATCAAGAGTGGAATTTGTTCATCCCGATGACGGATAGATATACTCTGGGCCCTCTCGGTGATATCACAATGATTAGCTTGCAAGCAAGTGATTTGATCACTAGAATGTTATATCACGGGAACGAGAAAAGAGTGCATGTCGATGCGAGATCAAACTAGGTATGGAGATACCGATGATCGAATCTCGGACATGTAATATATCATGAAACAAAGGGATTAAGATACTAGCGTAAAAGGTTCCGACGATCACAAGAACGTCATCGTTGACTGTTTGGGATTGAGTAGGGGTCTTCGGGTGCCGTTTCGTGTTATTGATCTGAGATGGGTCTCGATCATGTCCGCATTATTCACGAACCGTAGGGTGACACACTTAAGAGACACCGACATCCAATTGGAGCAAAAGTTTCATGCGAAAGAATAAACAAGCGCAGGAATTTATTTCACTAGATACCAAACAGGTTTTCGGGTGAAATTGCGTAAAGTGGTTATGCATGTGAAATAGAATTCTAGCAAGGGGTTATTTGTGAATGTTTGTCATTAAAGTAATTGACAAAATTCTGAATAAAATAAAAGAGTTTTATTTAATGAGAGTTTGCATTAAATTTGGTGGAAATTTAATGGGATCTTTGAGTGGGATTTTGAGTGGAGGAATTTGGAGGAGTTTGTGAGTGGAGTGTCCACCCACATGAAGAGGGGGCAAGGGGCAGCCCCATGCGCCACCCCTTGGGGTCCCCCTCCTCCTATAAAGCAGCCCCTCCTCTCACTTCTCACTCACACCTCCTCGTGAAGGATCTCTCTCCCCTCTAGAATTTATTCCCCATGGTCTCGGACTAGCGAGATACATGTTCCGGTGGCTATTCGGCAAGAAAGAGTTGTGCTTCCTGCATCGCTGGAGGCGAGGCGGAGGTTGCTCGGTGCCTCGAGCGTGTGTGCGAGCACGGATGCGCTGCTGATTTGGCGCTAGGACTTCCTCTCGATCTTGAGATCGGCAAGAGATCGTCTACATCAACCACGAGTGGGACTCGTTAAACTTTGTCGGTCTTCAAGGGTATGTTCTCTACGGATATACATCCGTTGTTTGTATCTAGTATAAATAGATCTTGGCATATAGTTCACATCGTAGGAAAATTTTTGTTTTCTATCTTGCGAACCCTTGATGGTATCGAGCCGGATCTATGCGTAGATACTTTACACGGTAGTACACATATGAGTATGTGGGCGATGATGATCATGTTGTTGCTCCTTTCTTGTGATTTTGGATATTCGTGGCATAGTGGGATGAAGCGGCCCGGACAAACTTTACATGTCCTCGCACATGAGACCTGTTCCACTTGACATGCAACTAGTTTGCATAAGTGGCTAGCGGTGTCTCTCCTACTATAGTCAATATCTATTTTGCAAGCGAGTTGTCAACAATTTGATTATCCTCGTTGTGGTTCATGTTCGTAGGTAAGAACGGTTCTATCTCGAAAGCCCTCAGCCACGTAAAACTTGCAATGGATAAATTAGAGGCGTCTAGTTTAGATTGTTGCTGGGCTAGTGTTATGATATGGTAGTGTTGTAAGTAGAAGTATGAGATGATACTCCTACAACACACATAGCGTGTAAAATACATAGATTATGGATTTACACATATAGGTATGATAGTGATCATACCACGATGCACATGATAGAGATCATCTGCGGGAACCATATAATTTCACTAATAAACATATGATGTTTGATTGCATCTTATATTGCTTGTTTAGCGCTTTGTTAAGCATAATAAGATGATCCCTCATTTAAATATCAAGATAAGAATGTGTTCTTCCTTTAGTATGCACCGATTATGTTTTCGTCGCTCCAAGACATCACGTGATGATCGGGTGTACTTGGATCCTCGACCATACTTCGGGTGTAAAACAGTTACACACGCAAAATACTAAGGTTCTAACTTGGCGAGCCTAGCATGTACAGACATGGCCTCGGAACACAGACCGAAAGGTTAAGCATGAGTCATATAGTTGATATGATGCCCATTTGATGCTCGCCTTTGAAGCTATACCGACTCACGTGATGATCGGACTTGGTGTAGTGGATTTGGTTCATGTAATCACCAAAAGGACACGAGGGATGTCGCTTTTGAGTGGGAGTTCATTCGTAATATAGATTAGTTGAACTCAATCTATCATACACTTAGTCTAAACTTTACAAATTCTGTTGTAGATGGCACCACCTACTTTTAATTTCAATGCGTTCATGGAGAAAGAGAAACTAGCAGAACGGTAGCAACTTTCTTGAATGGGCCATGAATTTGAGGATTCTCTCTCTTGCACAAAAGCAATATGTGCTAGAAGCGCGTTAGGCCCCACCTTTGGTGATGCCCCGACGAGGAGAAGAATGTCTATCGACTCGTCGGGAGGACCACAACTTAGTTCATTGCGGCATATTGTATGGGCTAGAGCGGAACTTGAAAGCGTTTCAACGGCAATGCTTTTGATACAATGGGTGAGTTGAAAATGATTTTCGACACACATCTGCTGAGAGCTACAATGCTTGAAAAGTTCTTTAGCTGCATGATGGAAGAGAAGCTCGTAAGTGAGCATGTACTCAAGATGTCGATTCTGCCGATAAGCTTGTGTCCTTGGGAATAACGATTCCCATTGACTTAGGCATCCATCGTGTTCTGCGGTCTCTACCACCTAGCTATAAGAGCTTCGTGATGAACTATAATATGCAAGGCATGAAGAAGTCTCTCCCGAGCTTGTCAATGCTTAAAACCGCGAAGTGGAGATCAAAAGGAACATCAAGTGTTGATGATCAATAGGAACACTGGTTTCAAGAAAGACAAGAAGGAAAGCGGAAGGAAGTAAGGGCGGCAAGCTGTTGCAGCGCTGAAAAGAAACCCGAGTTGGACCTAAGTCGATACCGAGTGCTACTATTGTAAGGGCCAACGCCTTCGAAGCATAACTGCCCCAAGTATCTGGCGGACAAGAAGGCGGCAAGGCAAACAAAGGTATATATGATATACATGTTATTGATGTGTACTTGACTAGTGCTCGCATAGCACACGGTATTTGATAGGTTCGGTTGCTAATATTTGTAACTTTCGAATCGGGTCAATTGAACAGGCGACCGCTAGCAAGGGGTGAGGTCAAGATGCGTGTCGGCAATGGATCAAGTGTTGATGTGATCGCCGTTGGAACGCTGCCTCTCCACTTACCGTCGGGATTAGTTATAAACTTAAATAACTGTTATTTGGTGCACCGAGCATGAACATTGTATCTGGATCATGTTTGATGCAAAGTGGTTTTTCATTCAAATCTGAGAACAATGGTTGTTCCATTTATATGAATGAAATCTTTTATGGTCATGCACCAATGTTGAATGGTTTATTTCTGTTGGATCTCGATGATAATGTTACACATATTCATAATGTTGATGCTAAAAGGATTAAACTTGATGATGATATATCCGCATATATGTGGCCTTGCCGTCTAGGTCATATTGGCATTAAGCATGAAGAAGCTCCATTCGGATGGACTTTTGGAATCACTTGATTATGAATCATTTGATACATGTGAGCCATGCCTTATGGGCAAGATGACTAGAACGTTTTCGGTTCAATGGAGCAGGCGCAGATTTATTGGAAATCATACATTCGATGTATGTGGTCCAATGAGTGTGTCGGTTGAGGTGGATATCGTTATTTTGTTACTTTCACGGATGATTTGAGTAGATACGGTTATATCTACTTGATGAAACACAAGTCTGAAACCTTTGAAAAGTTCAAGGAATTTCGAATGAAGTTGAAAATCATCGTAATAGAAAGATCAAATTTCTACGGTCGACCGTGGAGGTGAGTATCTAAGTTACGAGTTTAGCACTCACATGAAAGAGTGTGGAATTGTTTCACAACTCACACTGCCGGAACACCACAATGAAATGGTGTGTCGGAACGTCGTAATCGTACTTTATTAGATATGGTTCGATCTATGATGTCTCTGACGGACTTGCCGTTGTCATTTTGGGGTTATGCACTAGAAACTGCTGCATTCACTTTAAATCGGGCACCATCTAAATCCGTTGAAACGACACCGTATGAATTGTGGTTTGAAAACAAACCTAAGCTGTCATTTCTTAAAGTTTGGGGTTGCGATGTTTATGTGAAGAAACTTCAACCGGATAAACTCGAACCAAAAGCGGAAAAATGCGTCTTCATAGGATACCCTAAAGAAACTATTGGGTATTCCTTCTATCACAGATCCGAGGGCAAGGTTTTTGTTGCCAAGAATGGATCCTTTCTAGAGAAAGAGTTTCTCGCGAAAGGTGTGAGTAGTCGGAAGGTAGAACTCAAGAGTTTGTGGAACCTTCTCTTCAAAGTATGGCGAGTAGCGCAGCAGGAAGTCGTTCGGAGTTGGCTCCACTTGAAGAGGAACTAATGATAATGATCATGAAACTCGAAGAGAGTACTACCGAACCTCGCAGTCAAACAGACGCATGCAGCTCCGAAACAGACGGAAATCCTGTCATAAATTTCATGGTTGATGAATATAATGACCTGCGACGTATGAAGAAGCGATGATGAGCCCGGATTCCAACAAATGGTTAGAAGCCATGAAATCCGAGATGGAATCCATGTATGAAAATCAAGTTTGGAACTTGGTGGAATTACCTCACCGAAAGGTCAGAGAGAACAAATGGATTTTCAAAAGGAAAAGCGATGCGATGGTAATGTGACCATCTATAAAGCTCGACTTGTCGCAAAGGGTTTCGACAAATTCAAGGAGTTGACTACGATGAGACTTTCTCTCCGTAGCGATGCTAAAGTCGTTAGGATTATGTTAGCAATTGCTGCATATTTCGATTATGAAATATGGCAGATGGATGTCAAAACCGCGTTTCTCAATGGTAATATTGAAGAAGAGTTGTATATGATACAACCAAAGGGTTTTGTCGATCCTAAGGATGCTAACAAGGTGTGCAAGCTTCAACGATCCATCTATGGATTGAAGCAAGCATCACGAAGTTGGAATCTCCGCTTTGATGAGGTGATCAAAGAGTTTGGATTTGTCCAAACTTATGGAGAAGCTTGTATTTACAAGAAAGTGAGTGGGAGCAATGTGGCATTTCTGACATTATATGTAGATGACATATTATTGATCGGAAATGATATAGAACTTTTAAACAGTGTTAAAAGTTATCTAAACAGCAAATTTTCAATGAAGGACCTAGGTGAAGCGTCATACATATTAGGCATAAAGATCTATAGAGATAGATCTAGGCGCCTAATAGGGCTATCGCAAAGTACATACCTTGATAAGATTTTAAAGAAGTTTAAAATGGACGGAAGTAAGAAGGGTTCTTACCTATGTTGCAAGGCAAGACATTGAGTAAGACTCAAAGTCCGGCTTCGGCGGAAGAAAGAGAGATAATGGACAAAATCCCCTATGCTTCAGCCATAGGCTCTATTATGTACGCCATGCTATGTACAAGACCGGATGTGGCACACGCTATTAGTTTGACTAGTAGGTACCAATCGGATCCAGGTTCGAAACACTGGATAGCGGTCAAGAATATCCTTAAGTACTTACGAAGAACTAAGGATATGTTTCTTGTATACGGAGGTGAAGAAGAGCTCGTCGCTAAGTGTTATGTCGACGCTAGCTTTGACACCGATCCGGATGACTCTAAGTCTCAATCCGGATACGTATTTCTCATGAATGGCGGAGCAGTTAGTTGGAGGAGCTCCAAACAACCTGTGGTAGCGATCAACAACGGAGGCGAATATGTTGCTGCTTGGAAGCGGCTCGAGCGATTTAGATGAAGGAGTTCATATCCGAACTAGGAGTTGTGCAAGCGTTGGACCCAATGGTGATCTATTGTGACAACAATGGTGCCATTGCCAATGCCAAAGAGCCAAGGTCTCACAAGCATTCCAAGCATATTAAGCGCGGTTCACTCCATCCATGAGCATGTCAAGGATGGAGATATAAAGATTTAGAAGTACATACGGATCTCAATGTAGCAGATCCGTTGACTAAAACTCTCCTAGAGCAAAACATGATCAACACGAACTCAATGGGTGTTAGATATATCACTATGTAACTAGATTATTGTCTCTAGTGCAAGTGGGAGATCAAGGGAATATGCCCTGAGAGGCAATAATAAATTGTTTATTATGTGTATTCCAAGTATATGATAGATGTTTATTTTGCATGCTATAATTGTATTAATACGGAAACGTTAATACATGTGTGTTTAATAAAAAAACAGAAAAGTTCCTAGTTAAGCCTCTCTCATAAACTAGCTCGTTGATTAACAAGATGATCAAGGTTTCCTGATCATGGACATTGGATGTTGTTAATAACGGGATCACAACATTAGTGTAATGATGTGATGAACATTCATCCGAAGTATAGCATTACGATCAAAGTCATTGAGTTTATATTGCTATAACAACTTACGAAGTGATCCTAATCCTTAGACCATGAGATCATGTCAATCACTAACACCGGAAGAGTTTCTTGATAACATCAAACGTCACACCGTAACAAGGTGATTATAAAGATGGGTTCGAACTAATAAAGTGTTATGTAGAGGCTCATGGATCAAGAGGAATTTGTTCATCCCGATGACGGATAGATATACTCTGGGCCTCTCGGTGATATCACATTGATTAGCTTGCAAGCAAGTGATTTGATCACTAGAATGTTATATCACGGAACGAGAAAGAGTGCATGTCGGTAACGAGATCAAACTAGGTATGGAGATACCGATGATCGAATCTCGGACATGTAATATATCGTGAAACAAAGGGATTAAGATACTAGCGTAAAGGTTCCGACGATCACAAGAAAGTCATCGTTGAATGTGTGGGAGTCGGTATGGGTCTCCGATCCGCTCGATTATTGATCCGAGAGGGGTCTCGATCATGTCCGCATTATTCACGAACCGTAGGGTGACACACTTAAGAGACACCGACATCCAATTGGAGCAAAAGTTTCATGCCGAAAGAATAAACAAGCGCAGAATTTATTTCACTAGATACCAAACAGGTTTTGGGTGAAGTTGCGTAAAGTGGTTATGCATGTGAAATAGAATTCTAGCAAGGGGTTATTTGTGAATGTTTGTCATTAAAGTAATTGACAAAATTCTGAATAAAATAAAAGAGTTTTATTTAATGAGAGTTTGCATTAAATTTGGTGGAAATTTAATGGGATCTTTGAGTGGGATTTTGAGTGGAGGAATTTGGAGGAGTTTTGTGAGTGGAGTGTCCACCCACATGAAGAGGGGAGGGCCAGGACCCCACCCATGCGCGGCCACCCCTTGGGGTTCCCCCTCCTCCTATAAAGGAGCCCTCCTCTCACTTCTCACTCACACCTCCTCGTGAAGGATCTCTCTCCCCCTCTAGAATTTATTCCCCATGGTCTCGGACTAGCGAGATACATGTTCCCGGTGGCTATTCGGCAAGAAAGAGTTGTGCTTCCGCTGCATCGCTGGAGCGAGGAGGCGGAGGTCGCTCGGTGCCTCGAACGTGTGTGCGAGCACGGATGCGCTGCTGATTTGCGGCGCTAGGACTTCCTCTCGATCTTGAGATCGGCAAGAGATCGTCTACATCAACCACGAGTGGGACTCGTTAAACTTTGTCGGTCTTCAAGGGTATGTTCTCTACGGATATACATCCGCCCGTTGTTTGTATCTAGTATAAATAGATCTTGGTATATAGTTCACATCGTAGGAAAATTTTTGTTTTCTATGCTGCGAATCCTTCATTTGGTACTTACAGTAAGCTTGTAGTAGTACTTGAGTCCTTCTTGCTGAGTCCTACCAGCTTTGATGAGTTAGACTTGTAGTGCCTCTGTGCTTACCTCTCTGCTCTCTGTTTGCTTGGAAGAATTGAAAAAGCTTTATGAGGAAGAGGTTGATGAAGATGCTCCCGTCCGGATGGAAACCCAACCAACGCCACTATAGGCCCCACGGTGGGCGCCAAATGTCGTGGTGGTGTCACGGCATATGCCATGGGTAGGCTAAAGTTGGGGCCGATGGACGTGGAGGAATCCGGGGAGGGATGATGCAGTGAAGACCGCACTCGTATGAACAAAGAGAAATACAATGTATATTGGATTGAACCTCTCAAGTGTAGGTAACACCTCATTCTATACATCTAATCCCTTATAATCTCGCCATACTTGTGGCTACAATCATGCTCCTTGAGCTGTTTCCCTTATGCTTCTATCTAATCTCTCTATGAGAGTGGAGGAAAAGGAAGAAGGAGAACTCCTAGTGAGCTGAGAGGGGAGGAGCCCTTCAAGGCATCCCCTAGAACGATCCCCCTGGTGCTCCTTATAAAGGGGAGCCCAGGGGACAAATCTTGTACCTCACGCTTGGCATCTGTGTAGCATATTCCTAGCATCTTCTTAGATGCTCAGCATATGCCTTGGCATCTTCGTAGATGCCATGGCATATCCCTTGGCATATTCCCTAGGATCTTCTTGATGCCAATGGAATATTCCATAGGCCATGTGCCAGTCTGAGCCATGAGCGTCCCAAGATTGGCACGAGACTTGTTTGACTTGTCCAGGGTTGATGCTGAGTTGTCGTAGATGTCACGGAGGCCTCTGGGGATAAATTACAGGGCGTATTGAACATTATAACTCGGCCCAAAGGTCCTAGAGGGTGTGCCAACTCGGCATGGGCTTTGGTTGATTCGGCCTGGGGGAGAGGCAGCCCAGCCGGATCATCCATGGCCACCGAGGTCCCGGGCCCACCGGTTCCCCTTCACTGCCACGGGCGTGATGGCTTGGAGGTTGATCTTTGTTGTCCCGTGGTGGCCGAGCTTGCCCTTATTCGGCCCACCCGGGAGCTACTCGCAGATCGGCGTGGTTGGAGAGAGCCCCACGGTGGGCGAGGTTCCTTCCTCGGCCCACCAGGCGTCGAGGAGCGAGGTGGTGAGGAGGCAACCTGGCGGGGAGCGGCGGTGACTAAGCGTCTTGGCGAGATCGGGGGCGTGGGGAGTCCGGCGCCAAGGTAACTGGGCCGAGGAAGGTTGACTCGGCCCAACTAAATGGCTGGTATGCTATGTAGGCCGAATCAGCCTTGATTCGGCCCGAGAGGAGCAATCCAGGCCCGTGACGAATTCTATTCTGGCCGGGCTGGTGCTGATTCGGCCCAGGCTCCTTTCTTTTCTCCTCTTTGCTTATTTTATTTATATTCTTCATCTTTTATTTAATTGATTCAACGTTTCATTAAATCGCTTAATTCATCAACTCTGGGGTACCCGGGGGTACACCCCCGACACATATCCAAGATGGGGATATAAATATTTGCAAAGTACACACGGATCTGAATGTGGCGGATCCGTTGACTAAACCTCTCCCGAGGGCAAAACATGACCAACACCAAACTGCCATGGGTGTTCGGTATATTACCATGTAATCTAGATTAGATGACTCTAGTGCAAGTGGGAGACTATTGGAGAAATGCCCTAGAGGCAATAATAAATGTAGTTATTATTATATCTTTGTGTTTATGATAAATGTTTACATTCATGATATAATAGTATTAACAAGGAAACATTGATACTTGTGTGATTTGTAAACTTAGTTTGAAGTCCCTAGTATAGCCTCTATACATCACTAGCTTGTTGGTTGATAAGTGATTGTGGTTTCCCTATCATGAACATTGAGATGTTATCAACAACAAGATCATATCGTTAGGAGAATGATATGATGGGCATACTCCTATAGATAAGCGTATCATAAAGATCAAGTCATTTTAATAGTTCAATTGCTATATGCTTTCTGATACATAGTAACCTAATTCCTTCGACCATGAGATCATGCATATCACCCTTACCGGATGGATGCTTTGATGACATCAAACACCACACCGTAACTGGGTGGCTATAAAGGTGGCATTGATTGTTCAGAAAGTATTGGTTGAAACACATGGATCAAGAATGGGATTTGTCCATCCATATGACGGATAGATATACTCTGGGCCCTCTCGGTGGAATGTCATCCAATTAGCTTGCAAGCATGTGACTGGCTCACAAGGGATCACATATCACGGGAACAAGAAAAGAGTACTTATCGGTAACGAGGTTTAACTAGGTATGCAGAGATACCGACGATCATAACCTCGGATAAGTAAACTATCGTGAGACAAAGGGAAATTGGTATCGTATGTAAGTTGTTCATTCGATCGCAAAGTAATCGTAGAAATATGTGGGAACCATATGAATTTCCAGATTCCTCTATTGGTTATTGTTCGGAGAAGTGTCTCGATCATGTCCGCATAATTCACGAACCGTAGGGAGACACACTTAAGGATTCGACGTTGTTTGAGTAGTTATGGAATGAATGAGAAAGAGACCGAATGTTGTTCGGAGTCTCGGATGGGATCCAGGATATCACGAGGATATCCGGAATGGTCCGGAGAATAAGATTCATATAAGGAAAGTCCCGTTTCGGAGTTGGGAAATGTTTCCGGTGTTTTCATCGGGAATGTTCTAGAAGGTTCCGGAATGTCCCAGACTCCGGAGGAAGGGTACATGAATGTGTCATTGCAAGTTGGAATGATTGCATCATGTACTAAGTGTCTTCGCTGTCCAAAATAAAGGGTTTATTCAAATCCTAAATTGAAAAGTCAAACGGCTAGTTTGAAAGTCAAACGGCAAGTTTTGGAAAGAGGAGGAGGAGGTTGAAACCGAGTTGGGGAGGGAGTCCCTCGTCCCCAAGCCGGCGCACCACCCAAGCCGAGTTGGGGAGGGACTCCCCTCCCTCCCCTTGGCCGCCGGCCCCTCCACATATATAAGGAGGGGCAGGGCTCCCTCCTAGCACACACACAAGTACCTCTCCTCAAACCCTAGCTTGGCGCCTACCACCATAGCCGCCCCTAGGGTTTGCCTGCCGCCGACTTGGGGTGCCCCAAACCCTAGCCGGCTCTAGCCTCTCCTCCTTGGTGTGTATAAACCCTAGAACACCGAGGGATCTCTCATAATCCACCATACTCGCTCCGGCTTAAGGCGAAGCCCTGCGAGATCTCCCCTCTACTTCCGGTACCACGCCGTTCTGCTGCCGGAATCGCGAGGAGAGTGCTACTACCTCTGTTGCCTGCTGGAACAAGGGAGAGGAAGGTCTTCGTCGAGTACCGAACGTGTGACCGACTGTGGGAGCACTGCCGGAACGCAGCGCCGGAAGGATCGTCTACGCGATCTTGAGATCGGGAAGAGTACGACTACATCACCCACGAGAATCCGCTCTCGTTAAACACTTTGGAATCTTCGAGGGTAAGTTATTCCATCGACTCGTTGCTACAATCTAGTAGATAGATCTTGGCTTGTTTGTTTGTATGCGATAGAAATTTTTTGTTTTCCATGCTACGAAACCCTACACTGTTGTCACTAGGGCTACCATTGCTGATCACAAAAGGGAACAAGATCAGGGAATCCTTGGGCATGATGAAGGCCTGGAAGTGTCGCTGATGGTGATCCTGGTGGTGATGATCTTCCTCCATCAGAGGGAAAGCAGTAGAGAGCCGGCTCATGTGTATATGGTAGACATCAGATCTAACTAGAGATCTAGCCAGAGTTCAGGATGAGATCGAGCGGGGGAGAGCACTGTGAATCTGTGATGCCTGCCGAGAGCAAGAGATCATGGACAGGAGGGGGAGGCAGGTTCCTTTTATAAAGGAAGTAAGAGAGAGGAGTCTAGACCTTGTGTGATCACTTTCACGGAGAGGGACTAGAGGGGCAGCGCAGGAAAGGGATGAGCTAGATCGGCGGGAAGCGAACACGTCGTATTTGTGCAAACACACGCCGAGCTCATGTATATGTCAAACACATGTCGCCCTAGCTGCCCTTCGCTAGACGAGTGTCGACCAAAAGATGCCGCGCCTAGTGCACGCTTCTTGCAACGCCAAAATTCCAGTGGGAGGCCGCACGCGGCACTAACGTGAAGCTGTCGTCTAACTTGTGGCGCCCCACACGGCGTCGCAAGCGTGAAGCAACTCAGCCACGCGCCGCACTTCCGGCTGGGATCTAGTCTTCCATCCGGCAAGTGCGGCGCCGCGACGGCCGCAAGCTTGGATGTAGCTCCGTCTAACTTGGCGCTGCACGTTCGAGACTGGGTCCACGTCCTCGTGACACGTCCTTAGGGCTTCCAGCATGGCAAATGTGCAACGCCATGGAAGCTGGAGTTGCACCCGTGTGTGTGGCGCCGTGCGAATGGGACTTGCAGAAAAGGGTTAGACGTTGTGAAATAGTTTGGCAAAAGGTTTATTATTTAAATTTATTACACAAATAGGTTATTTTTATTTAAATTGCCACTTTAGTCACATGTAAGTTCTTGTCATAGTAAGTACATGTGTATCATAGAGAACCGTCAACGGGGTACCACTTGCACATGATACAGGAGTTATCCCATAATCAAAATGACAAGGCAAGCAGACAATGAGCATCTCAGCAATCTTCTTATTTACCATGGGAATATGGTGCTTTTTTCTCTCATCCTCTTTTCAGTATGTCTCTTTTTTATAAGAATAAAGCTTCATAGATTGCTCACTATGGTGATGCTGCAAGTTTCCACCATGATTAGGCATGGCTTAGGCTAGCGGCCCAGGTGTTTCTCTAACACACATACATAACTCCATGGACTTACAATCTCTCCTTTTATTTCACACCGACGACATCCATAGAAAAAAGAGCATGACATCAACTGTGTACAAAGTACAAGTGCAATGTTGAAAGTGTTCCCCGTGACAGCACGGTTCTGCTAATTCCAACGTATAAGTGTAAGCATATACAAAATAGATGACACAATGGTTCAAGTTTATTAGGGGCAAGAAAAATAAAGTGTGCCATCAAGTTTGTGAGAGATTTAATCACTAAGTTTTCACATAAAAAATACTTTTTAATTGGAAGATAGATAAAAACAAGAATATACTCGGAATGGTGTAACACACGATGCATAGGAATTTATAGTCGAATCTTTGGAATAACTTGGTTTCTTGGGAGTTGGATGCATGAGTAGAGCTTACTCAGTACAAGTGGAGACTAGCAAAAGACTGGGAGCGACCAACTAAGAGAGAAATAATGGCCATAATCATGCATAGCGACAAAACATTACTAATCAAAGCATAAAGTGGTACCACAAGTCAAAAACTAAATGATCATAGAGGCTAAGGTGACTGGTTCATAGTCATAACATGGTGTGAGCATGTGCCATGTCAACCCAAACAAAATATCAAAGGAGAATACCACAATACTATGCTTTTGTATGCTAAAACAACACATGATTCTTTCAAGGCACATTAAGAAATCTTAATTGTTTGGAACATGTCATGCTACAGCAATAATCACTAAGCATAAGGTCAAAACAACATCTATCATAACATGATAAAGTCTAAGCCACAATCAAAACAAGCTCCCTTTTGTACCACTTAAGCAAGAAACTTCCTACTCTTTCCCAACACCAATCAACTTATTTGAAACAACTCACAAAGATAATAATCAATAACAACCAGTAAGCTTGTATCACAAATCCACAAATAAGAACTAAAAAGTTCTAAGCTAAAAGTACATTAAAACTAAAGCTAAACGCAATGCTAATAAAATTAAACACTCATAGAACAATAAGAGTGAAAACTAGAGTGTTCTAGGCAATAAAAACAGAGTGTGTCTCTCTCCAAAATAAGTGTGTTCTGATAAACCAACTTTATTCAAGCAAAATAAGAAAACAAAAACCAAAAACGAAAACTAAGACGCTCCAAGAATAACACAACAGTGCATGAAACAATAAAAACGAAGTGTCTAGAAAGACCTGAGCTTTTTATTGATGAAGAAGGGGATGCCTTGGGCATCCCCAAGCTTTGACGCTTGTACCTCTTGAATATTTCTTGGGGTGACACCGGGGTGGCATCCCCAAGCTTGATATTTTGTCCATTCTTCATCTCATTACATCATTCTTTCTCTACACCTGAAAATTTTCCTTCATACAAAACATCACACAATCTTCATTAGCAACATTAGTGCATTCAAAAGTAATAAGCCTTTGGGTTTACTTTCAAAACAGCAAAACTTTTACTAAATACACAAGATACTGTAGTAATTCCCTCAAAAAGCTCAATTTCCCAAAAATAACCCAAAAAAGAATCAATAAGAAGCAAATGCAAATAATGGCGGAAATCTATCAAAATAGACCAGCAGGTAGAAACCGATTTTTTCGAAGACCTTATGTTGCTCAAAATGAACAAGTGTTGAACTAACGAAAGTTAGCTAACATACGGGGGGATTTATTCACAAAATATCAGCTCAATCCGACTTACAGAGACTCCTCACGAATTTTTACTGTGGAGCAAAAAAATCTGTTTCGGGGTAGCAACTCCCCAAATCTTATTTCCTCTCATTAGAGGTTATTCTTGGCACAAAAAGCAAACAAAAAGGATAAGGAGAGGTCATTACTGAAGTAATAACTTCCAAAACTTAAGAAAACTCTTGGGTTATCTCCCAATAAGTACTTTTCTTTAACGCCTTTAAGTTAGGCTTGATAGCTTGAGAAGATGCTCACATAAGAAATATAAATTGAAGTAAAAGAGAGCATGAAGAAGCAAATTCAAAACACATCCCAACCCACTTCCGATGCATAGAAATATTGTAAAGAAACAAGTTATGAAAGCATAAAGCAACAAGCATAGGAAAGCAAAACAAGTGCAACTTCAAGATTTTCAACATAAAGAGGGGGAAACTTAATATTTTTGAGATGCATAAAACTATGTTTCCCTCTCTCATAATAACTTTCAGTAGCATCATGAATAAAATTAACAATATAACTATCACATAAAACATTCTTATCATGAGCCACATGCATAAAATAATTATTACTCTCCACATAAGCATACTCATTCTTATTAATTGTAGTGGGAGCAAATTCAACAAAATAGATATCATTACTATTCTCATCACCATAATCATTAAATATAGGAAGAATATTGTAATCATAATTAATTTTCTCCTCAATAGAAGGTGGACTAAAAATATCATAATTATCATTGTAATCATCATATATTGGAGGTTTGGTATCATCATAAGCAATAGAATAGCTATCTTCCAAAGCCGAGGGACTAAAAAGATCATTTTCATAAAAACTAGCTTCCCCAAGCTTAGACTTTTCCATAGCATTAGCAATAATGGCGTCTAAAGAATTCATAATAATAACATTGCTATTAGCATGCAAATAAAGTTCCATAGGTTTTTTAATGTTCTCTTCAAAACACTTCATGTCCTAGCTCAAGATAAACACTATAAAGCTCTCTAATTTTTTTTGTTGTTTTCCATTAAACCTAACTAGTGAAAACAAGAAACAAAAAGACAAAATTGCAGAATCTAAAGGAAATAACTTTGAGCACTCACACCGGAGGATGTGAGTACCTTTTACCTTACCTCCTCGGCAACGGCGCCAGAAAATAGCTTGATGTCTTCGCACTTCTATTCTTGTAGACAGTTGTTGGGCATCCAAGTGCAAAGGTTTGTAGAACAGCAGCAAGTTTCCCTTAAGTGGATTACCCAAGGTTTATCGAACTCAGGGAGGAAGTGGTCAAAGGTATCCCTCTCAAGCAATCCTGCAATCAAGATATAAGAAGTCTCTTGTGTCTCGAACACACCCAATACACTTGTCAGGTGTATAAGTGCACTAGTTCGGTGAAGAGATAGTGAAATACAAGCAGTAACGGTGCCAGGAAATAGCTTCTGACTTGTTGTTGACGTGGGGTAATGTGTGTGAAACTGAAATAAAGATGGAAGCAAGCAAACATGCACCAGATCTAGATGCAAACATTGTTTCAGTGTTTAGAAACAAGGCCTAGGGATCATACTTTCACTAGTGAACACTCTTTCATATAAATATCCTCTCTTCATGATACTACTCTTAACTACTCTCTGGTTGGACACTCTAATCCACGGTAGGGCCTTCCCCAATCTAGATAACCCCACACTGTCACCTTGAGCGCTAGATGGTTCCAACAAACACCACAATTTTATAAAGACAACCAACTCAAAATATACTCATGATAAATATATATGTAACCTAGCTTAAGTGCCACACAAGGTGTGCACGCTATCACTTTCACACACATGGGAAAAGCATAGATCTATTAAAGCACGGTGAGTATTTATGTAGACTCTAGCCTAAGTGCCACCATGGCACGCACGCTGTCACTTTCACACACATGGGGAGAGCAGAGATCTATTAAAGCACTTGAGTAGCAAGGTAGATCTACTTGATTACAAAGCTCATGACCACAATAAGATCATGCATAGGGAGAGAGATGAACACATAGCTACCGGTAGAGCCCTTAGCCTCGAGGAAGAACTACTCCCTCCTCATCATGGGAATCAACAACGGTGATGAAGATGGTGGTGGAGATCGATGGAGATGGCTTGGGGGGCACTTCCCTGTTGCGGCAAGGTGCCGGAACAGAGACCTTCTGTCCCCCGAATCTCCCCTTCGGTGGCGGCGGCGCTATAGAGGTTTTCGTGGATTTCTTCTGGATTATTTAGGGTTTTTGGGTCGGAGGCTTCTTATAGGTGAAGGAGGCAAGGTCGGTGGAGGACCAGGGGGCCACACCCCCTGTGGGAGCCACCAGGGCTAGCCCGCACCTAGTGGGGTGCGGCCACCCTGGTGTCTTCCTCTAATCTGCTTCGTGGTTCCGTGTTGCTCCGGGAAAAATAATGACTTTGGATTTTGTCCCGTCCAATTCCGAGAATATTGATTTTCCGCCTTTCTAAAACCAAAAATAGAACAAAACATGCAACTGGCACTGTGGCATCTTATTAATAGGTTAGTACCAGAAAACATATAAAAACACCTCAAAGTGTAGATAAAGCAAAGTAGATACTAAACAAGCATGGAGCATCAAAAATTATAGATACGTTTACGACGTATCACTACATAGCTGAAAGAGCATGTGGGCCCCATTTGTGGTTTTGGTAATTAATGACAATCTCTATGGACTAATGTTTGCATTAAGTTGCACTTGTAGGAATTGTCCATTGGCATCGCTTGGAGCATGTGTTGGCTTCAAGGTAGAAGATGTGAAGTAGAAGAAGACGCAATGTCCAAGGGATTTGGAACCTTTGGAATCATGTAGAAGAAGATGAATAAAGAAAGGAGATCAAGAGTTTCTTAAAGAAGAAGTTGGAGTTCCTCATGTGTTTCTTCAAGACATCTTCCAAATGAAGCTAGAAAAAATGTTGTGCAAGCTCAATATGCGCCATATCTAAAAGATTGCATGCTTGAATTTTGACATCCTCGGTGATCATGGTTCGATGAAGACAAGTTAGAAGAAGAGGTTTCCCCATGGTGTATGGGGGAGCAAGTTGCAAGTCTTCATCAAGCAAGCGCGTGCTAAAGAAATCAAGAAAGGTGTTCCATCTTGAGGAGGACAAGATCGTCTACATCGAGCTCAAGTGGATTGCTCAATGCAAAGATATAATCTTGATAGGTTTTCCCTTTTGCCGGTCTCATGTTGGTAGTCGGGAGACCGGGTTTAGGATAGATAACCATACTATAAAAAGGGGCTCTCGAGTGAGTAACTCGATCATATCTTTCGGAGAGAGCTCAAACCTTTCATACTTAGCATCATCTTTCTTAGTTGTTATTTGGATCTTATCCATGTGAGCTAGAGCTTGTGGAAATCTTCATAACAAGCTCTTTTCATCAAAAACAGATTTCCCTTTTATATGTTATTGCGTTTTTGATCTTGCGGGTTTCTGGCTCCACACCTTGGGGTTTATCTCACATATATATTATAGATATTTCCTCCCTTGGTGGTATCCTTTTCGGAGTTTGGAGTTCAGTAGCTCATGGAATTTGCGTTTTGCTATTGCTACCTCCGTTGTCTGTACCAACCGGTAGCACCGGATTTTCCATCTGGTACTACCGCTTGGCACATGTATTATCGCTCGACGATACCAAATAGGTCTGAGCCCATTGGCGAGCTGATGTTCCCTCTCAGTTCCGGCCGGTTCCACCAGCCTGGCACTACCACAACATTCGGTACTACCGCTATATTTTTCGGTACTATCGCTTCGCGTTACCACCGGCTCATGCAGCATTTCCTACCGGTGGAGACAGAGGATTTTTCATCTCTGCATGTTTTCGCCCGATAACACTTCTGGTACCATTCTGGTAGTACCGGTCCCGTCCGGTACTACCGCTCGTTCAGTAGTACCACTCGTCAGAGTGTAACAAATGATTTGACCCCCTATAAAAGGCCCCCTACTTCTCCATTGGACTTATCCGTTGAAGCTCTTTGCCACCTCCATTGTTGAATCTCTTGAGATTTTCCTCTCCCTCTTCCTCCCATGATTCTTGCATCTCTTGGAGGGAAAAGAGAGAGGATATCTATATCTATAATCCCGCCAATCCATCTTTCCTCTAAGTGAGGGGAACATATTGGGATCTAGATCTTGGAAACTTTTGTGGTTTTCCTCTTGTGTTCTTCGTCTCTTATTACCCCAATATATTTTGTAGCTTTGGTGGAATTTGGGAGTGAAGGACTTGCCATTGCATTAGGTGCATCGGTTTGAGTTCTCCTCGGAGGATTTGGTTGGTGAAATCAAGAAGCTTGTTCTCTTGGGTTCTTGGAACCCTAGATGGTTGTGTGGCCTTTGTAGTGACTTATTGTGGCCTCCAATTAAGTTGTGGAGATCTCCCCAAGTTTGTGGCCTTGGTGGTGATTATTAGGAGCCTCCAATTAAGTTGTGGAGATTGCCCCAATCTTGTATGGGTTTGGTGATCGCCCTCTAGTGTCCCATAGTGGATCGGGTGCTTGTCGTGTGGCGGGTACTCGGGAGAATATTGTGAGGCCTCTTGTGGCGTTGGTGGTCTTAGTACAGTCCACCCCTCCAATAAGACATACTCCCTTGTAGGGAGGAACTTGGTAAAACTTCGTCATCTCCACGTGCCTCGGTTATCTCTATACCTGAGCCCTTTACTTATGCACTTTACATTGTGATAGCCTTCGTTCTTGAAGTAATCTATATTATTTTTATCACTTTGTTGTTTTTATAGCTTAGAATTAGTTGTTGGTGCACATAGGTGAACCATAGTATATATAGGATTTGTGCTTGACAAAATAAAATGCTAGTTTTATTCTGCCTTTGTTAAGCCCATCTCGTAAAAGTATTTAACTGCCTATTCACCCCCTCTAGGCAGCATCTGTGATCTTGTAGCAGCAGTGAAGTGGTGGCCCTACTTCTCGTACGTGTCGGCGCTCCATCGCGGCGCTGGGCGGGCCTTGTTCCCTGTCATCTCCAAGTTCCCTTGGTGGGAGATTGAATGGACGGAGAGCGAGGCGGGAAGCTTCATCTCACGACACTAGTTTCTATGCTATCGCCCGTCTGCGTGACTCCTTCTCTTGGCCATCCGAGGAGGCAATGGAGAGAAGGTGGGAGGTGTGGTGGTTGCGGCGGCAACAGTTCCACAGTTCCCAAGGGTCGACCTCTGTTTTCCGGCGCTATCTCTGGCCATAGGCATGGCCCTGCTGCACCTGAGCTCTTTTTCTCAGGCATCGTCTCCCTCCTTGGTGGGAGGGTCTTCTTCAACCCTAGTGTGGCGAGCAACGTCGTATCTCAACCAAGTGGAGTTGCTGGCGGCCGTGGCTGGTGGTCAAAGCTTGACGCCGACGAAGGACTTGATCGCGTTTTCACGAATCTTTGCAGGGTCTTGGTTGTAATTTTAAGGGATTGTGCTATATTTTTTCTTTTTAAGGTATGTTCTATAATTGTATACCCACCGCCGTTCTAATGAAGATTCCTGGCCCTTCTTGGGCTTTCCTATGCAAAAAAATATGTCGTATATCACTTACGAGCAAAAGCCAACTAAGTATAACGTTGAAGAAGCTTGAAAACTATATGTCGGCAACATGCAACATATAGTAGATCCGAACAATCGTCCCATTCAATATGTCGATGAGCAGCACGATAAGTTTGATGGATCAATATGGAACTGTCGCGGGAATGGCCGCGACAGTCACTACCAGGGGTGGCGATTGAGTCGAAGAAGGGCAAGAGCGAGTCGCCATCCGCAGATCGAGATTGGGCAAGATGCAGGGTTTACCCAGGTTTGGCCCCCGTAGGGTAAAGACCTACTTCCTACTTGTTTGTATTGGTGACGAATGACATTACAAGGGGGCGCACTCGGTGTCTAGGCAGCGAGTCGCTTGGATGAGGAAACTAATAGCTCGTGAATGTAAAGGGAACCCTAAGGACTTATATATGAGTGCCTCGCTAGGGTTTTACAAGATCTCAACCGAATCAGTAAAGGCTTCGGGAGTTTGACCTAATCCGACTGGGCCTAGATACGGTCTTGGGCCTTCACGTCCAGTCGTCAGTCTTCTTTGAAGCCTCCTCTCCAATCGTCATTACCGCTGGCCCACTCAACATTATCTTGGACCTGTCGCTTCCTGCCTTCGTGGATACCCTGATTGGCATATCCCCATCAGGAACACCTCACGTGCAAGAGGATGTCTCACGGTTTTGTTCATTGGCAGCCGACTGGCAATACGCGTGTCCGCCTTCCAGCTATACCTGGGCGTTTCTCAGGCCGGGTCGAAAGAAGCCCGTCCGTGCATTTTCCAGGCCTGATCCCGGCTGTCGAGCCTAAAAATTCGGCCCAAGCCTGGACCAAACTACGCAAAAACCACCGGGCCGTCGGGCCTTCCCTATGTTCACCTTTCCTTAGGCCCTAACCCGTCCCAAGTTACTCACAGGCCTTAAATCTGCAGCCCAGGTCCGGCCCACGGGCTAGAAAAGCCCTGCCCTTTGGCCTTTTTGGGGCCAGGCTGCCCATGCCAAGCTATACTTACAACATGTTGGTGGACGGGACCGTTGGATATCCTGCCGGCTACCCTCAGCCGTCATATACTGCACCTCATGTGGCCACTTGGTCGGTACCTCATCTGACTAGTGATATTCACAATAAGACCGAATTAGTGGAGATTTTGCAAAAGCACATGTGCCGGCTCAAGATGTTTTTTTTAGAGCAACCACATATTTCATTAATTGAAAATCTAGTTACATGAAGCAACACATGTGGATACTAAAAGACAGACTGGGATAAACTGATTATCCTGAAAACACTACAGATAAAATACTAAGAGATCGAGAAATACATAACGACCCCTAGATTTTACTGCAACCACCGAATCTAGCGGCCTCCGCCAACCTCCAGCGCCGCCGAGACGAACGCCGAAAGAGACGTCGAGCCTCCACCATTGCAAGATCCAAAAAAGCACCACCGCCAACGAGGCTTTGTGAGTCGATGAACAGACCTGCTGCACGCAGCGAGGCACATGTCGCTGTGACACGTCAACCAGGGGACGTTCCCGTGACGTCTTGGACCAAGAACCGTCGCCTCCTGTCGACGAAGTCGAAGGAGAAAGACAGATCCACCACCTCCGGACCAACATCCTTGCTCCAGAGAAACCATCTCGTCCCGGCCGTCAGCGCCATCGCGGATAACGACGAGCGCCAGCGACACAACGAGCAACAGATCTCGCTAGATCTAAAGAACGACGAGAAGACCAAGCCGCCGATCTGAAAGACCAAACAGCAAACGTTGTCATCACCTCCGAGGCGCAACCGTGAAGATCAGCGCCGGTGTGGGAGTAGAGATGAGACAGATTTATTCATCCGGACGGCGCTCTCACAACCCCAACGGCGCGCCAGGATAAAAATACCCTAACCCTAACTACTAGATGAAGGAACAAGGTTCCCCCTCCCTCCAGCCGCCGGAACGGCAAGCGGAGGAAGAGGAAACCAGTCCAATCGCCGGCTAAGATCTGGGAAGGGAGTTGGGTTTAGCGCCCGCCGCCTCAGGAGACGTACGTCGCCGAAAAGTTATGATAAACAGAAAGAGTACTTACGAGTATGCCGGCTCAAGATGTTGAGGAGACAAAGGATATCTCAAATGCGTACTCCGAGGATTTCCACAACTCCCGGAAGAAACTGAAAGTGTGACAACTACTCAAAAGGTGGGCTCATATACATCTCAAATCTTTAGAAGAGGTCATAAAATAGGTCCTAAAAGACGAAACTCTGCGAGCAAGTCAACAATAGGATAGAAGATTGACTCAGCTAGTACAGTAGACTCAGCTATTAAAGACAGAATAAACTATTCACGTGACGAGTCCAACGAACAACCGGAAATTGATCCAGCCATCATAGAAGACTCGGTTGAAGCCAGATTAAATTCAGGCATATCTAAGTCGGTTAAGGAAGAAGATGCAAGATGCGTTGAGCAAAATCATGTCAAACAACGCAAGTTAGCTATGCCTGATTTCTCTGGATGCGAGAGATCATACGTGCATACTCTATGAGTTCCGTGTCAACGATATTGCTGAGCATCAAGAAGAAGAAGCTATAGCCAGACATAATTCGGCTAATGTGAAAACGCTGCCTCGCTCGGGTTGCCAACCCCGCCGCCACCTCCTCCACCTCCATCCTCCTCCCTCCTCGTCGTCCCCGGAGGGCCGCCGGCCTAAGTGCACGGTGCCGGTGATGGTGACGGCGGGGATCTGGCCTCCCAGCCCCAGCGCGGCGCTAGGGAGGAGAACGCCAGCGCTGGACGGGACCCGCTCGCCATCGACGTCTACGTGGCTCCGGCCGGCGGTGACTTTGTGGGAGCTCGGATATGGAGGCGGCGGCCTCTACCGGAGTGGGGCGGGTGGCGATCTGGTGGAGGAGGTGCCGGCGATGGGATTCCGTTGGAAGACCTAGATCGGCTCTCTAACCCTAATTGCCTGCTCGATCCGTTCTCTGTTTACCGACCGGCGGTGTGGGGATCGCTGTGTTGGATCTAATAAAGGTGGTGGTCCTTTGGTTTCTTTCGCACGAAGACGAAGATCTGCTTGATGTCTGCCCTCGTTGATCTTGTTGGAATTATGCCCTAGAGGCAATAATAAAGATGTTATTATTATAATTCTTGTTTATGATAAAGTTTATATTTCATGCTAGAATTGTATTAAGCGGAAACTTTAATACTTGTGTGGTTTGTGAACAACACCGTGTCCCTAGTACGCCTCTATGGACTAGCTCATTGATTAATGATGGTTAAGGTTTCCTAACCATAGACATGAGTTGTCGATTAAAAATGAGATCATATCATTGGGAGAATGATATGATGGACAGACCCAAACTAAGCGGAGCAATTAGATCATGTCATTGTGTTCGTCTTTGCGAAGCTTTTCTTATGTCAAATATTGTATTCCTTAGACCATGAGATAATGCAACTTCCTGGTATCGGATGAAAACTTTGAGGTCATCAAACGTCATCCTATGAGAGGGTGATCATAAAGGTGTCTCTCAGGTGATCGGAAAGTATCTGTTAGGTTGTATGTATCGAGATGGGATTTGTCCCTCCCAAGTCAGAGAGATATACTTCGGACTCACTCGGTAATCGATATCAACACCGCTTGCAAGCACGTGGTTAAGGAGTTAATCACAAAGTGATATCGGATTACGGAACGCGTAAAGTACTTGCTGTGAACGAGATTGAACTTGGTATGACAGTACCGACGATCGAATCTCGGGCAAGTAAAATATCGCGCGACGAAGGGAATATATATATGGGATTGATTGAATCCTGGCATCGTGGTTCATCCTATATGATCATCGATGAATGTGTGGGAGTCAATATGGGTTTCCAGACCCCGCTGTTGATTATTGATAGAAGATCATGTCTGTATATTCTCGAACCCGAAGGGTCACACACTTCACGTGTCTCGACGCTAGGATAGATTGGATAATTGGTTTATGAGTTTTTGTTCGGAGTCTCGGATGAGATCCAGGACATCACGAGAGGTTCCGGAATGGTCCGGAAAATAAGATTCATATAAGGCAAAGCAGATTTTGGAGTTCGGAATTGTTTCAGGTTATTCAGTATTGTACCGGAAGCTTCTAGAACCTTCCGGAGTGGGACCAAAGTGGCCCCACTTGTCGGGAGGGGGCATGGTCCTATGAGGGAGTGCCCTGGCCGCATTGGGCCAGGGGCACAAGGCCCCATAGGGCCCAGCCAGCCAAACCCTAGGGAAGCTTCTAGAAGGGAGGGGGGAAACTTGCCCCCCACTCCTCCCTCCTTGGCCGCCGGCCTAGGGTTTGGGGAACGGCCTAGGGCTGGCCGCCCACCCCTCTATATAGAGAGGGCTGGGGGCACACCCTCCCCCTACACCTCCTCCTCAACCCTAGCCGCCGTGCTGCCCCTCCTCTCTCTCTCCTCCCGATCGCGTGGCGAAGCCTGCGCCGAAACTCTCCACCGCTTGCACCGCGCCGTCGCGTTGTAGATCCAATCCATCTCTCCACCCCACTTGCTGGACCGAGGAAGGAGGAGACGCCGAGGTGCCGTGCGTGTGCATCTCGGAGGCATCGCCACTTGCGGTGATCGATCGGATCGCGAGGAGGAGGAGAAGCGACGACTACATCACCCACGTAGGTCGGCTGTGCGAATCTTCAAGGGTATGAAGATCTCATCTATTCCCCCTCGTTGTTTGCATCTCCTAGATTAGATCTTGGCTTTCCCCGTTCGCATCCGTAGAAATATTTTGATTTACTATGTTGCGAAACCCTTCAGTGGTATCAGAGCTAGATCTATGCATAGATGTGTTTCACGAGTAGAACGCAACATGGTTGTTGCGGGCGTTGATGTTTTCTGTTGCAAGACACTTGTTTGTGTACTTCTTATGACGCGGGATAGTGAGATCGAAGTGGTCCAGGCCAACCTTACGCGACCTCGTTCGCGAGACCGGCTCCGCACTTGACGTGTGGCTTGTTCCACACATGCGGCTGGTGGATGCCAGTTTCTCTCACTATAGTTGTCATGGGATTTACACCGGAGTTTGGCAACCATAATATCACCGTTGTGGCTTTCCGTAGGTAAGAATCGTTCTTAGCTTGTTACTCCCATAAGCCACGTAAAACATGCAACAACAAAGTTGAGGCATCTAACTTGTTTTTGTAGGGAGTGTTTTCTGTGATATGGTATGGCCCAAGATGTGATGTGTATGTTGTATGCAATGATCATGTTTTGTAATGTTTCACGACTTGCATGTCGATGAGTACACAACCGGCAGGAGCCATATGGTTGTCTTTATAATTGTGTATGACCTGTGTGTCAACTTCTTATATGCCATGTAATAGCTTTACTTTATCGCTAAGTAGTTAGCAATAGTTGTAGTTGCTATTCGTGGTGGAGGCAATCATGGTGGAGGGATGGAGATCATGCCGGCACGCACAAGATGGAGATCATTGCGCGAAGATTGGCTATACCATGTCACATAAAGTTATATGCATGTGATGTTTATCCTTTTATGTATCTTATTATGCTTAGATCGCGACGGTAGTATTATAAGATGATTCCTCACTTAAAGATCAAGATAAAACTGTGTTCTCCCCATGTATGCACCATTGCGAAAGTTCGTCGTGTTCAAGCATCACGTGATGATCGGGTGCTATAAACTCTACGCTCACATACAACGGGTGCAAGCCAGTTTTGCACACGTGGAAATACTTGGGTTTGACTTGACGAGCCTAGCATGTACATACATGGCCTCAGAACACATGAACCGAAAGGTTAAGCATGAGTCATATGAATGATATGATCGACACTTTGTTGTCCACCATTGAAACCACATCTCTTCTCGTGAAGATCGGATTAGGTGTGGTGAATTTGGATCATGTTCACTAAACAACTTGAGGGATGTTGAATTTAGTGGGAGTTCATCTAGTAATTTGATTAAGTTGAACTAGTTATCATGAACATAGTCTAATTTGCACTTGCAAATATTGCAGATCAAATGGCTAAGTCCAACTTCAACTTCAACGTTTTTTTGCTGAGAAAGAAAAGCTTAGAAACAGTGGGTCTAACTTTACCAACTGGTTCCGCAATCTGAGAATCATTCTCGTTGGCGGACAAAAGGACTATGTCCTTGAGGATGCGCTAGGTGACGCCCCTGCTGTAGATGCGTCGGCTGATGAGAAAGCTGTTTATCAGTCGCGCAAAGATGATTATGGTGTGATTAAGAGCACCATGTTGTTTGCTATGGAATCGGACCTTCAAAATAGTTTTGAAGATTATCCCGGGCCCTTTGAGATTCTTGAGGAACTGAAAACTATGTTTCAGACTCAGGCCCGTTCTAAGAGATATGAGATCTCTGTGAAATTCTTTAACTGCAAGATGGAGGAAGGGAGTTCCGTTAGTGAGCACAGCATAAAGATGTCGGGCTACACTCAACGCCTTGAGCAACTGGACTGCAAGATTCCAGAGGAGTTCAAGATTGACAAGGTTCTGCAATCACTCCCTCCTAGCTACAAAAGTTTTGTAGTTACTCATAATCAGATTGGTTCCACTGATACGATCACCGAGCTCTTCGCTAAGCTGAAAGCTGCGGAGGTGGACATCAAGAAGGATAATCATGTGTTGATGGTTAACAAGCCCCCCAGCTTTAAGAAAGGTAAGGGTACAAAGAAGCCCTTCAAGAAAGGCGGCGGCAACGCATTGCCCCTGCTGAGAAGAAGCTCAAGTCTGGACCTAAGCCAGACACTGAGTGCTTCTATTGCAAGGACAAGGGTCACTGGAAGTGCAACTGTCCGAAGGACTTAGCGGACAAGAAGGCTGGCACCATCAAAGGTATATTTGATATACATGTTATTGATGTTTTCCTTACTAGCCCTCGTTGTAGTGCCTGGGTATTTGATACTGGTTCAGTTGCTAATATTTGTAACTTGAAACAGGAGCTACGGAATAGACAGCGGCTTGCGAGGGATGAGGTGACGATGCGCGTTGGCAACGGATCAAGAGTTGATGTGATGGTCGTCGGCACGCTCTCCTTAGTTTTACCTTCAGGATTAGTTTTAAACCTTAATAAATGTTATTATGTGTCTGCGTTAAGCATGGACATCATATCTGGACCGTGTTTATTGCAAGACGGTTATTCATTTAAATCTGAGAATAATGGTTGTTCTTTTTATATGAGTAACACCTTTTATGGTCATGCACCTATTGTGAATGGTTTATTTCTTCTGAATCTCGAAAGGGATGAAACACACATCCATAACATTGAGGCTAAGAGATGCAAAGTAGATAGTGAATAATACTACTTATTTGTGGCACTGTCGTCTAGGTCATATTGGTGTAAAACGCATGAAGAAACTCCATTCTGATGGACTTTTGGAGTCTCTTGATTTTGAATCATTTGACACATGCGAACCATGCCTCATGGGCAATATGATCAAAACCCCGTTCTCCGGTATGATGGAGCGAGCAACGGGCTTGTTGGAAATCATACATACCGATGTATGCGGACCGATGAGTGTTTCGACGCGCGGTGGATATCGCTATTTTCTCACTTTTACCGATGACTTAAGTAGATATGGGTATATATATTTAATGAAACATAAGTCTAAAACATTTGAAAAGTTCAAGGAATTTCAGAATGAAGTGGAGAACCATCGTAACAGAAAAATTAAGTTTCTACGATCCGATCGTGGAGATGAATATTTGAGTTATGATTTTCTCACGCATCTTAAAGCAAGCGGAATCGTTTCACAACTCACGCCACCCGGAACACCACAGCGCAATGGTGTGTCTGAACGCCGGAATCGAACTCTATTAGATATGGTCCGACCAATGATGTCTCTTACTGATTTGCCGTTATCATTTTGGGGTTATGCATTAGAAACCGCTGCATTCACTTTAAATAGGGCACCATCTAAATCCGTTGAGACGACACCGTATGAACTGTGGTTTGGTGCTAAACCTAAGTTGTCGTTTCTTAAAGTTTGGGGATGCGAAGCTTACGTCAAGAAGTTGATGCCAAACAAGCTCAAACCCAAAGCGGAGAAGTGCGTCTTCATAGGATACCCTAAGGAAACTATTGGGTATACCTTCTATCACAGAACCGAAGGAAAAGTGTTTGTCGCAAAGAACGGATCCTTTCTTGAGAATGAGTTTCTCTCGAAAGAAGTGAGTGGGAGGAAAGTAGAGCTAGACGAGGTTGTTGAACCTTCTCTTGAGTTGGAGAGTAGCGCAGCAGCTGAAATTGTTCCAGTGCTGCCTGCACCAACAATAGAGGAAGCTAATGACAAGGATCATGAAGCTTCAGACGATGCTACTACTGAACGTCGCAGGTCGACAAGGTCGCGTGCCCCTCCTGAGTGGTACGGCAACCCTGTCTTGACTTTCTTATTGGTAGAATACAGTGAACCTGCGAACTATGAGGAAGCGATGATGATCCCAGACTCTGAGAAATGGCTAGAGGCCATGAAATCCGAATTGGGACCCATGAGCGAAAACCAAATATGGACTTTGGTGGACCCTCCTAGCGACCGAAAGGCCGTTGAGTGCAAATGGATTTTCAAGAATAAAACGGACGCGGATGGTAATGTTACCGTCTATAAAGCACGACTTGTCGCGAAAGGTTTTCGACAAGTTCAAGGTGTTGACTACGATGCGACCTTCTCTCCCGTAGAGATGTTTAAGTCCATTCAGATTTTATTAGCAATTCCTGCGTTTCATGATTATGAAATATGGCAGATGGATGTCAAGACTGCGTTCCTCAATGACAACATTGATGAAGAGTTGTATCTGATGCAACCCGAATGTTTTGTCGATCCTAAGGATGCTGATAAAGTATGCAAACTTCAGCGTTCCATTTATGGACTGAAGCAAGCATCTCGGAGTTGGAACCTTCGTTTTGATCAAGTGATCAAGAGCTTTGGATTTGTTCCAAATTTCTACGAAGCTTGTATCTACAAGAAAGTGAGTGGGAGCTCAGTGACATTTCTGGTACTATATGTGGATGGCATATTGATTATTGGAAATGACATTGACATGCTTAACGATGTGAAGAGTTATTTGAACAAATGTTTTTCAATGAAAGACCTAGGAGAAGCTGCTTATATATTGGGCATCAAAATCCATAGAGATAGACAAAGACGCCTGATAGCTTTAAGCCAAAGTACATATCTAGACAAAGTTCTGAAAAGGTTTAGAATGGATAAGGCAAAGAAAGGTTCAGTGCCTATGTTATCAGGTAAGATATTGATCAAGGCTCAGTGTCCGGCTACGGTAAATGATAGAGAAGCTATGAGCAAAGTGCCTTATGCCTCAGCCATAGGTTCTATCATGTATGCCATGCTATGTACTAGACCGGATGTGTCCAATGCTCTTAGTTTGACGAGCAGATATCAAAGTGATCCAGGAGTGGAACACTGGACAGCCGTGAAGAACATCCTAAAGTACTTAAATAGGACCAAAGAAATGCTCTTAGTCTATGGAGGTGATGAACAGCTCGTCGTAAAGGGTTACGTCGACGCTAGTTTCGACACCGACAAGGATGATTCTAAATCTCAGAAAGGATACGTTTATATTTTGAATGGAGGAGCTGTGAGCTGGAGAAGCTACAAGCAAAGCGTGATCGCGGGATATACAGTAGAAGCGGAATACATAGCTGCTGCAGAAACGTCAAGTGAAGGAGTTTGGATCAGGAACTTCATCACTGAGCTTGGTGTGGTTCCAAGCGCCTTGGACCCACTGGAGATATTGTGTGACAACACTGGCGCCATAGCACTGGCTAAGGAACCAAGATATCATCCAAAGACCAAGAATATCAACCGCAAGTTTCATATAATCCGAGATTATATATTAGATGGAGATCTAAATATTAGCAAAGTAGATACAGATCTGAATATCGCAGATCCATTGACTAAACCTCTTCCACGTGCAAAACATGATCAGCACCTTAGTGCCATGGGTGTTAGATTGTTGCCAGATGTAAACTAGATTATTGACTCTAGTGCAAGTGGGAGACTGTTGGAATTATGCCCTAGAGGCAATAATAATGATGTTATTATTATAATTCTTGTTCATGATAAACTTTATATTCCATTCTAGAATTGTATTAAGCGGAAACTTTAATACTTGTGTGGTTTGTGAACAACACCGTGTCCCTAGTACGCCTCTATGGACTAGCTCATTGATTAATGATGGTTAATGTTTCCTCACCATAGACATGAGTTGTCGATTAATAATGAGATCATACCATTGGGAGAATGATATGATGGAGAGACCCAAACTAAGCGGAGCAACTAGATCGTGTCATTGTGTTCGTCTTTGCGAAGCTTTTCTTATGTCAAATATTGTATTCCTTAGACCATGAGATAATGCAACTCCCTGATATCGGATGAAAGCTTTGAGGTCATCAAACGTCATCCTATGAGAGGGTGATCATAAAGGTGTCTCTCAGGTGATCGGAAAGTATCTGTTGGGTTGTATGTATCGAGATGGGATTTGTACCTCCCAAGTCGGAGAGATATACTTCGGGCCCACTCGGTAATCGATATCAACACCGCTTGCAAGCACGTGGTTAAGGAGTTAATCACAAAGTTATATCGTATTACGGAACGAGTAAAGTACTTGCTGTGAACGAGATTGAACTAGGTATGACGGTACCGACGATCGAATCTCGGGCTAGTAAAATATCGCGCGACGAAGGGAATATATATATATATGGGATTGATTGAATCCTGGCATCGTGTTTCATCCGATATGATCATCGATGAATGTGTGGGAGTCAATATGGGTTTCTAGACCCCGCTATTGATTATTGATAGAAGATCATGTCTACATATTCTCGAACCCGAAGGGTCACACACTTAACGTGTCTCGACGCTAGGATAGATTGGATAATTGGTTTATGAGTTTTTGTTCGGAGTCTCGGATGAGATCCAAGACATCATGAGAGGTTCCGGAATGGTCCGGAGAATAAGATTCAAATAAGGCAAAGCAGATTTTGGAGTTCGGAATTGTTTCGGGTTATTCGGTATTGTACCGGAAGCTTCTAGAACCTTTTGGAGTGGGACCAACGTGGCCCCACTTGTCGGGAGGGGGCATGGGCCTATGAGGGAGTGCCCTGGCCGCATTGGGCCAGGGGCACAAGGCCCCATAGGGCCCAGCTGGACAAACTCTAGGGAAACCCTAGGGGAGCTTCTAGAAGGGAGGGGGGAAACTTGCCCCCCAATCCTCCCTCCTTGGCCGCCTGCCTAGGGCTTGGGGAAGGGGCTAGGTCTGGCCGCCCACCCCTCTATATAAAGAGGGCTGGGGGCGCACCCTCCCCCTACACCTCCTCCTCAACCCTAGCCACCCTGCTGCCCCACCTCTCTCTCTCCCTCCCGACTGCGCGTAGGCGAAGGCCTGCCGCAGAAACTGTCCACCGCTTGCACCGCGCCATCGCATTGAAGATCCAATCCATCTCTCCATCCCACTTGCTGGACTGAGGAAGGAGGAGACGTCGAGGTGCCGCACGTGTGCATCTCTCGGAGGCATCGCCACTTGCGGTGTTAGATCGGATCGGATCACGAGGAGGAGAAGCGAGTACGACTACATCACCCACGTTCCGTCGAACGTTCCGCTGTGCGAATATTCAAGGGTATGAAGATCTCATCTATTCCCCCTCGTTGTTTGCATCTCCTAGATTAGATCTTGTCTTTCCCCGTTCGCATCCGTAGAATTTTTTTGATTTACTATGCTGCGAAACCCTTCAGGTCTGGTCTGGAGAGGCGGGTTCCGGAAGGCTCCGCCGACGATCTCCCATGGACGTATCATGCCTGGAGATTGCTGGATCGGAAGGTATTCGGTCATGCACACCTTGTTTTTATGGCCATTTGGTTTCAGCGGGAGCGTTGCGAAGCTCTGTTGTTTGTTCCCACCAAGTGCTATTCTTAGAGCAATGGCGAAGTCAGATGCGGAGAATTCCAGGAAAGCGGAAATTGAAGGGAATATGCCCTTAGAGGCAATAATAAAGTGTTTATTATGTATATTCCAAGTATATGATAGATGTTTATTTTGAATGCTATAATTGTATTAATACAAAAACATTAATACATGTGTGTTTAATAAACAAATAGAAAGTTCCTAGTTATGTCTCTCCCATAAACTAGCTCGTTGATTAACAAGATGATCAAGGTTTCCTGATCATGGACATTGGATGTTGTTAATAAAGAGGTCACAACATTAGTGTAATGATGCGATGAACATTCGTCCTAAGTATAGCATTACGATCAAAGTCATTGAGTTTATATTACTATAACATCATACAAAGTGATCCTAATCCTTAGACCATGAGATCATGTCAATCACTAACACCGGAAGAGTATCTTGATAACATCAATCATCACACCGTAACAGGGTGATTATAAAGATGGATTTAGTACTACTAAAGTGTTATGTTGAGGCCCATGGATCGAGAGTGGAATTTATTCATCCCGATGACAGATAAAATATGCTCTGGGCCCTCTCGGTGATATCATATTGGTTAGCTTGCAAGCAAGTGATTTGATCACTAGAATGTTATATCACGGGAACGAGAAAATAGTGTATGTCAGTAACGAGATCAAACTAGGTATGGAGATACCGATGATCGAATCTCGGACATGTAATATATCACGAAACAAAGGGATTAAGATACTAGCGTAAAAGGTTCTCGCGATCACAAGAAAGTCATCGTTGAATGTGGGAGAGTCAGTATGGACCTCCAGGTCCCGCTTCTGATTATTGATATGAGAGGGGTCTCGATCATGTCCGCATTATTAGCGAACCATAGGGTGACACACTTAAGAGACACCGACATCCATTTGGAGCAAAAGTTTCATGCCGAAAAGAATAACAAGCGCAGGCATTTATTTCACTAGATACCGAAATGGGTTTTCGGGTGAAATTGCAGAAAGTGTTTCTGCATGTGAAATGAAATACTAGCAAGGGGTTATATGTGAATGTTTGTCATTAAAGTAATTTACAAAATTCTTAATACATAAAAGGAGTTTTATTTAATGAGAATTTACATTAAATTTGGTGGAAATTTAATGGGAATTTGAGTGGGTTTTGAGTGGAGAGAAATGAAAGACATTTGTGTGAGTGGAGTGTCCACCCACATGAATGAAGGAGGGGAGGGGCAGCCCCCATGGCCGGCGGCCACCCTCTTGGGTGCCCCCTCCTCCTATAAAAGGAGCCCCCTCTCCTCTCTCTCTCACTCACACTTCCTCTTGCAGGATCTCTCTCACCTCTAGTATTTATCCCCCATGGTCTCGGACTAGCGAGATACATGTTCCTGGTCATTATTCGGCAAGAAAGAGTTGTGCTTCCGCTGCACCGCTGGAGCAAGGAGGCGGAGGTTGCTGGGTGCCTCGGATGTGTGTGCGAGCACGGATGCGCCGCTGATTTTTGGTGCTAGAAATTCCTCTCGATCTTGAGATCGGAAAGATATCGTCTACATCAACCACGAGTTTAACTTGTTAAGCTTTGTCGGTCTTTAAGGGTATTTTCTCCATGGATGTATATCCGTCCGTTGATTGTATCTAGTAGATAGATCTTGGTACATAGTTGTTCTCATCGTAGGAAATTTTTTGTTTTCTATGATGTGAACCCTACAGAAATATGAGGGTAGCGATGGTGATTTTTGTTCTTGTGGCAACGAAGAACTGGCCGCGTGATCTGGGACTCGTTGCAGCGATTGTTGATGCGGGAAGACAACACATGGAGAGTTCTCAGTCTTATCTTGCAGGGTGAAAATCCAAGTTCTGGCCTTAACTGGTTGTGCCTGGCAATGACCTTGTTGAAGGCATTGATTTGTGAGTAAGGACTTTCTTCAGGGTGAAAACCTACGATCTTTGATCGGGCAACGACGGTGCTTGGGCACTGTTTTCTTCTTGAAGGCGTTGTTATTGGAGTGGAGGACTACCAGTGTTGTTCTGATGGTGTCAGTGTTGTTACTTTGAGGATTAGTTCTCTATAGCGGGACTGTTCTTTTTTATAATTCTTTTTTCCTGGACTGTGTGCATGCGTTGTTGTAGAGGCTGGGTGTAATTGGTATCCCTGTGATATTAATATATACTCTTTTTCAAAAAAAAAGATTGACTAATGTTGAACGTCAAGAGCAAGAAAACAAAGCCAGACAAAGTTTGCTTGACGAATATCATCAAGACGATGCGACACACGAGACCATAAAAATACGGAGTGTTGGAGAGTTATGCAAAGGAGGAGAAAAGCATCGTTCCAAGTGTGCAAACAGTGCATCTTCCCAACGTCTTCGAAAAGGTAGCTCTAGCAAATAGTTTACTTGTTTTTTGATTAAGTCAGAATTATATTGTTAATGCATCTATTAGTAATTTTTTTCTTCGAAATGGGCAAAGATCACCCTGGCCTCCGCGTCCAAAAGATACACAACCTGTTTTATTAGATTATTCTCAAAAAAATTACAGGAGGGATTACAATGATTAAACCGAAGCCACCAAAACAAGCAACAACTCAAAATATATTAGTAAAATATTCATAAACTTTGAGAGACCATCGAGATGAGTAACTTATTTGTTAGCAACAAAATTGTCACTAAGCAAGTCGGCCAAGATATCGTACCATTCAAAAAGGCCGACCGTGGCAAATATTCAACATCAAAGCTCTTCCCATTGTGCCGACTCGGTTTTCAATTCATATGGATAGCTTTGCTTGTTTCATACTTGGCTAACATTTGGTCTTAGTTGAGACGTATATTCTGTAATTATTTAGGTTGCAGAAACATAAAGCCATTTATGAAGTTCTCTTACATAGCCCATTCGAGAGCATCAAAGGAGAAAAAAAGATTATGCATAGCCGAGTTGTTAGATGATGTTAAGTCGCCTCCACTAGGTTGTTTAAATTGAAAGCCGGTATTACAATATAGGCTAATGGATATACAATGTACCTTCAGTCTGGGGATACGATGCATCTTCGGCTAATTCTATCGTCATAAATGATTACCATGTCGAGACGTCAGGATCGGAGCCAGTGCAGGACTCGCAAGATATTGGAAGCTATGGTGTGTTTCCGCAAGTAGCTCAATCAGTCGTCCAAGGACAATTGGAGTTAGTCAAGACAAGTGCAGATGATCAGCTGGCTCCAGTAAACCTTGATCGCAAAGTGGCGACTCTCGGCTGCAAGCCGGATCGTCCAAAGACGGACTGGTGCACATAGGGAATCGATTCGCCGGGAGAGGAAGATGTTCAAGTTGACAATCTTAAAGTCTGACATTCTATCAAATCTACGATAGGGACATCTAGCACCGGGGACAACATATGACTCCAAAGACCGATGCATGCAAAATCAAAGAAGACAAAGGTCATGATAAGCGCAAAGGGAAGAAGCTGAAAGTCATTTTCGTGCAGCTCTTGGAAAAATATCAGAAGATAAGTGATACGAAGAATGCTAATCGGCCAGCTAAAACAAAGGCATCGGACTCACCCCTAGTCAGGGTTTCGGCCTGAAATTTCAGGCGAAATTCGTCCATTTCGTTCAGGCCAGGTAGATTTGTTCTCCGGCCAAATAATTTCGTCCTTATTTGAATTTTTGGCCCGACCTAGACTCCGGTCCTTATTCTATGAGAAGTCACTAATTTGGATTTGTCCGCAGAGATGACATATAAGGCGCATAAATCATGCTAGGTGTGCATCTTCACAAAATAAAATGTTTATGCGTCAATTTTTATTTATATTTTTGTAATCCTCCGTAGCAACTGTTAGACTTAATCTTGTCATTAAGGAAATATTAGTATTGCATTACGTAATTAGTTTGCAATTGCATGTCAATGGTCTAGAAATTGACGTAGTCATTGTGTTAGGTGATACGTCAGAAACATATCTATAATTTTTGATGCTCCATGCTTGTTTAGTATCTACTTTGTTTTGTTTTGTCTATACTTTGAGGTGATTTTTACATGTTTTCTGGTATTAACCTATTAACAAGTTGTCACAGTGCCAGTTGCCAGTTTTCTGCTGTTTTTGGTTTCAGAAAAGTTAGTAAAGAAATATTCTCGGAATTGGACAGGACAAACGTCAAAGTCAATAACTTTTTGTGGGGAACAGGAAGTCCAGAGGGGAGACAGAGAGGCATGCCAGGGCGCCCAAACCCCCCTAGGCGCAGGTGGGCCCTGCCACGCGCCTAGGCAGGGTGTGGGGCCCCTGGCCATCGCCTCGGCCTCTCCCTTCGCCTATAAGAAGCCCCCGATGCAAAATCCTAAGTACCTGATAAAATCTCCACGAAACCTTCTGTAGCCTCCGTCACCATCGTCCCTAGATCGCGGGGGGATCTGAAGTTCTTCCCGGCACCCTGCCGAAGGGGAGATCATCCCGGAGGCCTTCTCTCCGGTATGATGCGTGAGTAGTTCCACCTTGGACTATGGGTCCATGTAGTAGCTAGACGGTTGTATCTCCTCCTTGTGCTTTCATGTATAGATCTTGTGAGCTCCGTTCATGATCAATATCCATTCTATTTGTAATCATGTATGTTGTGTTTGTGGGGATCCGATGGATATTGAGATTATTATGTTGGTTTGATTAATGGTTTTGTCTTTATGATTCTATCATGTCTGTATTGTTTGTGATCTTGCATGCTCTCCGTTGTTAGTAGCTATCTTGGCCAAGTAGTTGCTAGTGACTCCAAGAGGGGGTATTTATGCTCGATAGTGGGTTCATGCCTCTAGTTTCCAAGGGAAGTGACAATAATCTCTTTGGTTGTAGATGTGTTGTTGCTACTAGGGAGAAAACAACGGCCTCTTGTTCATGGAACATGTGGACTGTTTACTTTACACACTTTGCTTAAAGCAGTTGTCTGTTGCTTGCAATTTAATACTAGAGGGGTTTTGGATGATAACCTGATGGTGGACTTCTAGTCATAGATGAAGTTGGATGGCAGTCTATGTATCTTGTTGTATTGCCCAATTGAATCTCATAGGATATTTATGACTAGTAATAGCATTGTTATGCCTTGCTCAGTTCCTGTCAATTGCCCTGTTGTAATTTGTTTACCCTTCATGCCATGTTGTTTATCTAAGGAGAGCACCTCTAGTGAACTATGGACCCGGTCCAATCTTATCATTGATACATCTTCCACTGTTACTTGTTTACTTGCTGGAAACCACCATTACCTTCCACACCATACGTTTAATCCTTTGTTATAGCAAACCGGTGAGCTTGACAACTTCACTGATTCGTTGGGGCAAAGTCTTGAGTTTGTGTTGTGCAGGCTTCTGCGTTGGTTGCAACACCAGTGTGATGTTTCCTTCCTCCTACTGGTTCGATAACCTCGGTTTCTTACTGACGGAAAATTTTTTGTTGTGCTTCTTCACACCTTTCTCTTAGGGTTCCCAACGAAGTGCTCCTACATCAACTCAGCGCTGCATCAAGCTTTTCTGGCGCCGTTGCGGGGAGGCTAAGGACGTCTTCACTAGGGGAGTCCTCCACTTCCTTTCTCTTTACTTTGTTTTTAGTTTGCTTTGTTTCTTTTGCTTGGTTTTGTTTGCCTCTTTCCAAAAAAAACCCCAACATTAGTCTATCTTGGTTTGCTTGCTTTATTCAAAAACACAAAAAAATAGTTCCTGCTCTAGCTGCTGCTGCTGTTTTTGGCTTTCCCATCTTTGGCAAAATGAACTCTGCTGAGAACACCAAGTTGTGTGACTTCACTAGCACCAACAACAATGATTTCCTTAGCACCCCTATTGCTCCACCTGCTCCTGATGCTACCTTTTATGAAATTAAGCCTCCTTTGTTAAATCTTGTAATGAGAGAGCAATTTTCTGGTGCTGGTTCTGATGATCTTGCTGCCCATCTCAATAGCTTTGTTGAACTTTTTGAGATGCAAAAGTATAAGTATGTAGATGGATATATTGTTAAGCTCAAACTTTTTCCCTTCTCCTTGAGAGGAAAAGCTAAAGAATGGTTGCTATCTTTGCCTAAAAATAGTATTGATTCTTGGACTAAGTGCAAAGATGCTTTTATTGGAAAATAGTATCCTCCTGCTAAGATTATATCTATGAGAAGTGTCATTATGAAAATTAAACAAGTTGATAGTGAACATGTTGCTCCATCTTGGGAAAGAATGAAAGCTTTGGTTAAGAATTTCCCCACTCATGGACTCACTTCTTGGATGATTATCCAGACTTTTTATGCAGGTTTGAACTTCTCCTCAAGAAATCTGTTGGATTCCGCTGCTGGAGGTACCTTCATGGGCCTCACTTTGGGTGCTGCAACAAGTCTCCTTGATAATATGATGGTTAACTACTCTGAATGGCATGTTGAGAGAGCTCCACATGGTAAGAAGGTAAATTTTGTTGAGGAAACTTCCTCTTTGAGTGATAAGATTGATGTTATTATGGCTATGCTTATTAATGGGAAACCTCCTTTAGATCCTAATAGTCCCTTAGCCTCCTTGGTTGCTCAAGAAGATCAAGTTGATGTCAACTTCATTAGAAACAACAATTTCAACAACAATGCCTATTGAAATAATTTTGGTGGTAACAGCAATTATAGGCCTTATCCTCCTAATAATGGCAATTCCTATGGAAACTCCTACAACAATGCTAGAAGTGCCCCATCGAAACTTGAAGTCATGCTCAAAGACTTTATTAGTAAACAAACCACTTTCAATAAGGCTATAGCGGAAAAGCTTTTTAAATGTTGAGAAAAATATATCCTCTTGTCTCAAGCTCGCCTTCCTTCATTAATAAAATGGCTGCTAAACCTGAAACTATGGAAAATACCTTTGCTACTGCTCATGCCATACAAGTTACTATTGATGAAAATGTTAGGCTGTTAGCTCAACTTCATGCTAAGTGGGAAAGGGAAGCTGAAATTAATAGAAACAATAGTGTGTGCATTATCACCACTAAACCACAACTAGTCCCTGTTCCTCCTCCTACTATACCTAAGCCTATTGATCCTACTACTAGTGATGCTAAGTTTGATTTTGATATTGATGGTTGCAATATTTCTGAAGTGATTATGTTCCTACAAAAGCATGCTAGAAGTCCTGATGCTAGTGATATGCATGTTGCTTTCACCAAACACATTACAAATGCTCTTGTTAAGATTAAGGAAGAGAAGCTAAAACACAAAGCTTCTATTCCTAGGAAAGTAGAAGATAGTTGGGAACCCATTATTAATATACAAGTGAATGACTTTGATCTCAAAGCTTCATGTGATCTTGGGTCTAGTGTCTCTATTATGCCTAGGAAGATTTATGAAATGCTTGATTTGCCACCATTGGAAGATTGTTATTTGGATGTCCCACTCAATGATAATTCTAAGAAGAAACTCATGGGGAGTATTAATGGTGTTCTCATTATGGTTAACAATGTTTATGTCCCTGTGGATTTCTATGTTTTGGATGTTGAATACAATGCTTCTTGTCCTATTACTTTGGGAAGACCTTTTTTAGAACAGTTGGTGCCATCATTGATATGAAAGAAGGCACCATTAAATATCATTTTCCATTCAAGAAAGGTATTGAACACTTCCCTATGAGGATATAGAAGTTTCTTTTTGATCCTCCTTTGAAAGAAAGGTTTGATGTTAATGCTTCTTCATTTGAAAATACTTGATTCTTCTTGCTTCTTGTGCCTAACTTAAAGGCGTTAAAGAAAAGTACTTGTTGGGAGATAACCCAAGAGTTTACTTGAGTCTTGGAAGTTATTACTTCAGTAATGACCTCTCCTTATACTTTTTGTGCCAAGAATGACCTCTAATGACAGGGAAGTAAGATTTGGGGAGTTGTTGTCCCGAAACAGATTTATGTCCTCCACCAAAAATTTCGTGAGAAGTCTATGTAACTCGGATTGAGCTCAAAATTTACGATTAAATCCCCCAGTATGTTATCAAACTTTAGTTAGTTCAACACCTTTTGATTTGAGCAACAGGAGATGTTCTAAAAAATCGGTTTCTACCTGCTGGTCTGTTTTGACAGATTTCTGCCATTATTTGCATTTGCTTCTTATTGATTCCTTTTTGAGTTATCTTTTGGTTAATTGAGATTTTTTAAGGAGTTACTACAGTAGCTTGTGTTTTTAGTGAAAAGACTTTCTGTTCCAAAGCTTTTCTAGAGGTCTAATATCTTTTGAATACACTAATGTTGCTAATGAAGATTGTGTTAACTTTTGTATGAAGAAAAAATTTCAGGTGTAGAGAGAGAATGATGCAATGAGATGAAGAATGGAAAAAAGCTCAAGCTTGGGGATGCCACCCCGGTGTCACCCCAAGAAATATACAAGAGGTACAAGCGTCAAAGCTTGGGGATGCCCAAGGCATCCCCTTCTTCATCAATAAAAAGCTCAAGTCTGTCTAGACACTTTGTTTTTATTGTTTCATGCACAGTTGTGTTGTTCTTGGAGCGTCTTAGTTTTTGTTTGCTTTGCTTATGGTTGTTTAGTTTGCTTGAATAAAGTAGTTTAGACCCACGTTCTCACTGTGTTATTTTCCAAATAAGTTGCTTGGTGTTGGAAAGGAGTAGTAAGTCTTGCTTGGAAGTGCAAGAGGAGCTTGCATTGACTGTGACTTAGACTTTAGCATGACATGCTAGGTGTTGTTTTGACCTTATGCTTAGTGATTATTGCTGTAACATGTCTTGTTCCAAACAATTGGAATTGCTTAGTGTGCCTTGAAAAAAAAATTATGCGTTGTTTTAGCATGCAAAAGCATAGTATTATGGTACTCTCCTTTGATGCTTTGCTTGGGTTGACTTGGCACATGCTCACACCATGTTATGACTCTCACAAGTCACCATTAGCCTCTATGATCATTTAGTCCATGACTTATAGTACCACTCTTTGCTTTGATGAGTAATGTTTTGTTGCTTTGCATGATTATGGCCATTATTGCTCTCTTAGTTGGTTGCTCCCAGTCTTTTGCTAGCCTCCACTTGTGTGAGTAAGATCTACTCATGCTTCCAACTCCCAAGAAACCAAGTTATTCCAAAGTGTCCACTATAAACTCCTATGCATGGTGTGTTACACCATTCCAAGTTTATTCTTGTTTTCAGCTATCTTCCAATTAAAAACTATTTTGTTATGTGAAAACTAAGTGATTAAAGCCCTCACAAAATTGATGACACACTTTATATTCTATGCCCCTAATAAACTTGAACCATTGTGTCATCTATATTGTATATGCTTACACTTATACGTTGGAATTAGCAGAACCGTGCTGTCACGGGGAACATTTTCAACATTGCACTTGTACTTTGTACTCAGTTGAGATCATGCTCTTTTGTCTATGGATGTCACCGGTGTGAAATAAAGAGGGAACTTGTAAGTCCATGGAGTTTGTATCCTGTGTTAGAGAAACGCCTGTGCCGCTAGCCTAAGCCATGCCTAATCACGGTGGAAACTTGCAGCATCACCATAGTGACATCTATGAAGCATTCTTCTTATAAAAAAAGAGATACATTGAGAAAAGAGGAAAGAGAGAAGATTGCTGAGATGCTCATTGTCTGCTTGCCTTGTTATTTTGGTTATGGGATAGTTCTTGTACCATGTGCAAGGGGTAACCCGTTGGCTGTTCTCAATGATATGCAAATACTTAGAATGAGAAGAACTTACATGTGACTAAAGTTGAGTAGCATGAGGTGTGGCCCTCGTATTCGAGGGACTTGAGATTGCCAACTTATACTTTGTCAAGCATATACTCCATCTTTGTTCACTTTAACCTTAATCACTTCAAGATGCTTATGATAGGGGCAATGAGGGCTGAAAGCTAACAAGTACCATAATTTTTGGAATCTCTTTTTGAAACTTGAAATCCCTGCTTCCTTTATAAAAGGTCTTTCTTCCACCATTATTGAGTCTCCACCTTCTACCTTTAGGCACCATTAAGAGAGCATAGTTGTCATTCTTTGTGCAGTGTTCCAAAGCTTATTGATTGATGCATATTGTGATATTACTTGTTCTTGTGCTATTTGTTTCTAGTCACCCTTGTGAACTTTGAAGGTGTCCTATGCTTCTATTTGCTATTTTATGAGGGACAAGCTGATTGCCACTATGCTATGTTTTCTGTATGTGAAACAAACAAACGTTTTTCAATGCATGTTATTCATGATATTTGTTTGTAGCTTGTCATGTTGCATGCATAGTTACTATGTCCCATTGTCAAAACTCCATCTTTCATGCACATGTTTCGAGTTCTTTGATCCCAGCTTTCAATGCTTGCAAATGGTTGGATCTTTATTGTGAGGGTGCAAGTCGCCTCAAAAATTATTATTTTTATCACTTACCTACTCGAGGACGAGCAGGAGTTAAGCTTGGGGATGCTTGATACGTCGGTAACGTATCTATAATTTTTGATGCTCCATGCTTGTTTAGTATCTACTTTGCTTTGCTTTGTCTAAACTTTGAGGTGCTTTTTACATGTTTTCTGGTACTAACCTATTAACAAGTTGTCACAGTGCCAGTTGCCTGTTTTCTACTATTTTTGGTTCCAGAATAGTTAGTAAAGAAATATTCTCGGAATTGGACGGGACAAATGTCAAAGTCAATAATTTTCCATGAGGAACAAGAAGTCTAGAGGGGAGACGGAGAGGCGTGCCAGGGTGACCAGACCCCCCTAGGCGCGGGTGGGCTCTGCCCCGCGCCTAGGCAGGGTGTGGGGCCCCTGGCCACTGCCTCAGCCTCCCCCTTCGCCTATAAGAAGATCCTGATGTAGAAACCCTAAGTACCCGATTGAATATCCACGAAACCTTCTGTAGCCGCCGCCACAATCGTCCCTAGATCTGTGGGGATCTGAAGTTCTTCCCGGCACCCTGCTGAAGGGGAGATCATATCGGAGGCCTTCTCTCCGGTATGATGCGTGAGTAGTTCCACCTTGGACTATGGGTCCATGTAGTAGCTAGACGGTTGTATCTCCTCCTTGTGCTTTCATGTATAGATCTTGTGAGCTCTGTTCATGATCAAGATCTAATCTATTTGTAATCATGCATGTTGTGTTTGGGGGATCCGATGGATATTGAGATTATTATGTTGGTTTGATTAATGGTTTTGTCTTTATGATTCTATCATGTCTGTGTTGTTTGTGATCTTGCATGCTCTTCGTTTTTAGTAGCTATCTTGGCCAAGTAGTTGCTAGTGACTCCAAGAGGGGGTATTTATGCTCGATAGTGGGTTCATGCCTCTAGTTTCCATCGGAAGTGACAATAATCTCTTCGGTTGTAGATGTGCTGTTGCTACTAGGGAGAAAACAATGGTCTCTTGTTCATGGAAGATGTGGACTATTTACCTTACACACTTTGCTTAAAGCAGTTGTCTGTTGCTTGCAACTTAATAATGGAGGGGGTTCGGATGATAACCTGAAGGTGGACTTCTAGTCATAGATGCAGTTGGATGGCGGTCTATGTATCTTGTTGTATTGCCCAATCGAATCTCATAGGATATTTCTGACTAGTAATTGCATTGTTATGCCTTGCTCAGTTCCTATTAATTGCCCTGCTGTAATTTGTTTACCCTTCATGCCATGTTGTTTACCTAAGGAGAGCACCTCTAGTGAAATATGGACCCCGGTCCAATCTTTATCATTGATACATCTTCCACTGTTACTTGTTTAATTGATGCAAACCACCATTACCTTCCACACCATACGTTCAATCCTTTGTTACAGCAAACCGGTGAGCTTGACAACCTCACTCATTCGTTGGGGAAAAGTCTTGAGTTTGTGTTGTGTAGGTCTCCGCGTTGCTTGCAACACCTGTGTGACGTTTCCTTCCTCCTACTGGTTCGATAACCTCGGTTTCTTACTGAGTTAAAACTTGCTGTTGTGCTGCTTCACACCTTGCTCTTGGGGTTTCCAACGAAACGCTCCTACATCAACTCAGCCCTTGTGCATGTATTCTAGGGCCACACGCATGTTCCCATGGCATCCGGCCGGGCGCCTTTTCCGATTTAAACCCAACCGAGGGCCTCTGGTTCACCCGTAGCATTATTCGTACGAGGGTTGAACAATGCACTCTCTTGGTGGTTTAGGTTTGTTTAGGTCGTATCTACATGGAAAGCCAAGGATAGGCCCAAGGTTCCACCGGTTTACCCGCGTTTGACCCGCGGCGGGAGTCTCCTCCTACATGTCCAGCACACTTCTCTAAGTGTTATCGCATGCAACTTGGACGGTCACACCCGGGAGCTAGGTTTTCCATCTAGGGGCATTCCACCACCCTTGTGCATGTATTCTAGGGCCACACGCATGTTCTTGTGGCATCCCGGCCCTGGGAGGCTCCTTTTCTGACGAAACCCTAATCCGAGGGCCCCGCGGGTCTACCCCCGTAGCATTCTCCGTACGAGGGTTGAAAAAATGCACTCTCTTGGTGGTTAAGGTTTGTTTAGGTCATATCTACATGGAAAACCAAGGATAGGCCCAAGGTTCCACCGGTTTACCCGCGTTTGACCCGCGGCGGGAGTCTCCTCCTACATGTCTAGCACACTTCTCTAAGTGTTATTGCATGCAACATGGACGGTCACACCCAGGAGCTAGGTTTTCCATCTAGGGGCATTCCACCACCCTTGTGCATGTATTCTAGGGCCACACGCATGTTCCCGTGGCATCCCGGCCCTCGGGCACTCTTTTTCCGACGAAACCCTAATCCGAGGGCCCCGCGGGTCTACCACCAAAGCATTATCCATATGAGGGTTGACCAATGCACTCTCTTGGTGGTTTAGCTTTGTTTAATTCATATCTACATGGAAAACCAATGATAGGCCCAAGGTTCCACAGGTTTACCCGCGTTTGACCCGCGGCGGGAGTCTCCTCCTACATGTCCAGCACACTTCTCTAAGTGTTATTGCATGCAACGTGGACGGTCACACCCGGGAGCTAAGTTTTCCACCTAGGGGCATTCCACCACCCTTGTGCATGTATTATAGGGCCACACGCATGTTCCCATGGCATCCTGGCCCTCGGGCGCTCCTTTTCTGACAAAACCCTAATCCGAGGGCCCCACGAGTCTACCCCCGTAGCATTCTCCGTACGAGGGTTGAAAAATTCTCTCTCTTGGTGGTTTAGGTTTGTTTTGGTCATATCTACATGTAAAACCGAGGATAGGCCCAAGGTTCCACCGGTTTACCCGCGTTTGACCCGCGGCGGGAGTCTCCTCCTACATGTCCAGCACACTTCTCTAAGTGTTATCGCATGCAACATGGACGTAACACCCGGGAGCTAGGTTTTCCATCTAGGGGCATTACACCACCCTTGTGCATGTATTCTAGGGCCACACGCGTGTTCCCGTGGCATCCCGGCCCTCGGGCGCTCCTTTTCCGACGAAACCCTAATCTGAGGGCCCCGCGGGTCTACCCCCGTAGCATTCTCCATACGAGGGTTGAACAATGCACTCTCTTGGTGGTTTAGGTTTGTTTAGGTCATATCTACATGGAAAACCAAATATAGGCCCAAGGTTCCACCGGTTTACCCGCGTTTGACCCGCGGCAGGAGTCTCCTCCTACATGTCCAGCACACTTCTCTAAGTGCTATCGCATGCAACATGGACGGTCACACCCGGGATCTAGGTTTTCCATCTAGGGGCATTCCACCACCCTTGTGAATGTATTATAGGGGCACACGCATGTTCCTATGGCATCCTGGCCCTCGGGCGCTCCTTTTCCGACGAAACCCTAATCCGAGGGCCCCGCGGGTCTACCCCCATAGTATTCTCCGTACGAGGGTTGAACAATGCACTCTCTTGGTGGTTTAGGTTTGTTTAGGTCATATCTACATGGAAAACCAAGGATAGGCACAAGGTTCCACCAGTTTACCCGCGTTTGACCCGCGGCGGGAGTCTCCTCCTACATGTCTAGCACACTTCTCTAAGTGCTATCGCATGCAACATGGACGGTCACACACGGGAGGTAGGTTTTCCATCTAGGGGCATTCCACCACCCTTGTGCATGTATTATAGGGCCACACGCATGGTCCCGTGGCATCCCGGCCCTCGGGCAGTCCTTTTCCGACGAAACCCTAATCCGAGGCTCCCGCGGGTCTACCCCCATAGCATTCTCCGTACGAGGGTTGAACAATGCACTCTCTTGGTGGTTTAGGTTTGTTTACGTCATATCTACATGGAAAACCAAGGATAGGACCAAGGTTCCACCAGTTTACCCGCGTTTGACCCGCGGGAGGAGTCTCCTCCTACATGTCCAGCACACATGTCTAAGTGTTATCGCATGCAACGTGGACGGTCACACCCGGGAGCTAGGTTTTCCATCTAGGGGCATTCCACCACCCTTGTGCATGTATTCTAGGGCCACACACATGTTCCCGTGGCATCCCGGCCCTCGGGCGCTCCTTTTTCGATGAAACCCTAATCCGAGGGCCCCGCGGGTCTACCACCGTAGCATTCTCCATACGAGGGTTGAGCAATGCACTCTCTTGGTGGTTTAGGTTTATTTATGTTATATCTACATGGAAAACCTTCACATGATGTAGGGTTTCTCTAAAACAGTGGGTTCGATGCCCGATGGTCCCTAAAAGAGAGGGGTTTCTAGAGTTTCCCCAAGAGAGAGGTTTCGGTTCATCGGGGTCTGTAGAAAATGAGATATATCTTTAATATTTTTTTTGTGTTTGTGTATTATATGTGTATTTTATTGTTTCTAGTTTACATTACATTTATGTTTTCCCATCGGGTTTCAGAAGATTCGCGTCGTTATTCTATGTGGGTGGCGGATACGCGAAGATTCGTGTGGTTAACTTATAATCACCAATTTATTTATAAACTACATCTACATTAAAATTATAGTGGAAAATAAATAAATCAACTATAAGTATTTTATGCATTGGAAAAAATGAAAATAAACCAGCTACGCCGACGGCATTGCCGTCGTCGTACAGGTGGTGCCACTTCTAGGCCGACGGCCTAGCGGTCAGCGTAACTATGCGCGTAACGGGGAGTCGTGGACCCACAGGTGGGCCGTTAACCAGCGCATTACGCCGAGGGCAACTTGTAGGCCGACAGTGGCCATCAAAGATTTGCACGTTTACGCCGACGGGAATCGTCGCCGACGGCGGCCGTCGGTACCTACGCCGACGGCAACTGTACGCCGACGGCCGCCTGGCCCTGCTGACGATCTCGGGAAACGGCACTGACGGGCCCGACTATTTGCCGTCGGCGTATAGCTAGGCTATCGGAGTATCTGGCGTTTCCTGTAGTGAAAATATAGTCCGCATATTCACCGGGGAAGAATGTTTCTTAGCAAAGCCTTGTACTTCTTTCTTGGCTGTGTGTGCGTGTGTTGTTCTTGTGTTGGAGAAACAAGAGAGAGTTAAGAGGTAGAAGAAGAGGGGCTGCTAGATGCAGCCCAACAGCAACGCACGGGCATTCATCTAATTTCTCTAATCACAACTATTAGGTTGCTTTGAGTTTCGTGCAAGAGAACTTTGGAAAAGCATAGAAGCGCCTTCTTTGTTTTCTATATATGGCATTAGAGGAGAGTTACGCCGGTTTCATTTTTCAAACAGCCGGAAAATTGACCATTAGATCTTTATTCAATCATTCAAATCTCATGGGCTGTAAAAGCCTTACTACATAGTACAACCACCAGGTCCTCCGTAGTAAAACATTTCATCTACAGATAGCACGGCTCCGTAGCATTTCCTGTGGGATATAGAAGCAACAAGGCCCCTAGGCCATGGATTAATCTTGTAGCCTCTACCACTTTCATCGACGAATCTTACGTCTCGAACAGTTGCTGAATTTATTCCCGGCCAATGCCCAATGCCCACTGCCCATCGTTCAACTCAAAAGGATGGAAATGATGGATACAACGAAGCCAATACAAAGTATGCGAAAATGCTTCCCTCCTGTCATAACCAATCAGATCGATATATTTCTTACATCTATATGTGATGCACATAATCAGTCAACTAGATAGACAGACTTTAACTTACATGGTTAATTCCACTCTCCACGCCATCTTTTGTCAGTGGCCAGCTACTATTCGTGGACGATTGTTGCCTCATCCGATTCATATACGACCATGATATTGCACAAACTTGAGATGAGTAAACAATCAATAATACACTAGTGGAAACGAGGGCTTTTGTTGATCCCGAAAATGGGCTTTAACACCGGTTCTTCTACGAACCGGTGTTAAAGGGGGGGCCGTACCAGCGTGGCACGAACCGGTGTTAAAGGTCCCTGCACTAGATTCAAGATTCTTTAACACCGGTTCGTGGCACGAACCGGTGTTAAAGGGGGGCTATAAGACACCACCCCAGCCACACACACACTCTTCCATTCTTTGACATTTTGGAGCCTAGCAAGAGGGTGTGAAGAGTGCTAGTTTGTGTTTTTTTCATATGCACTAGAGGTGTTCGGTGAAATGCCCGAGAGCTCAAAATAAGCTTTCTTGTTGCTCTTTCCGTCTCGGTCGAGGTCGGCAACTATAGTTTCATGTGTCATTGATGTACTATATATATAAATGGTCATCTCCCTATTATTTTTTGATATATACTACATATTAATGCAGATGAATCGGCCATGGATGTACGGTGACCGCCGCACTTTCGAGTACATTACGGGCCTCCAAAATTTCATCGTTGTGGCTAATGCAAACCGTGGTCACAATGGTTTTATGTGCTGTCCGTGTGTTCACTGTCAGAACAAGAAAGACTACTCAAATACCAGAACCATTCACGCCCACCTGCTTCGATCTGGTCTCATGCCCAGCTATAATTGTTGGACCAAGCACGGAGAAAAAGGGGTTGTGATGGAAGACAACGAAGAAGAGGATGATGACAACTATCATAATATGTATCCTGAATATGATGATACTGCAACGGGGGTAGATAATGAAGATCAAGAGGCAGCAGATGGGCCCGCTGATGACGATCTTGGTCGGGCCATTACTGATGCAAAGGAAGAATGTGAAACTGAAAAGGAGAAGGAGAAGCTGGAGCAGATGTTAAAGGATCACAAAACATTGTTGTATCCAACTTGCGAAGATGGCCACAAAAAGCTAGGTGCCACACTGGATTTGCTGCAATGGAAGGCAGAGAATGGTGTGACTGACATCGCATTTTCAAAGTTGTTGGTAAAAATGAAGAATCTTCTTCCAAGAAATAATGAGTTGCCTGACAGTACATACCAAGCAAAGAAGGTTGTCTGCCCTCTAGGATTAGACGTGCAGAAGATACATGCCTGTATTAATGACTGCATCCTCTACCGCGGTGAGAAGTACGAGAATTTGGATGCATGCCCGGTATGCACTGCACTACGGTATAAGATCAGATGAGACGATCCTGGCGATGTTGAGGGAGAGGCCCCTAGGAAGAAGGTTCCCGCCAAGGTTATGTGGTATGCTCCTATAATACCACGGTTAAAACGTCTCTTCAGAAATAAAGAGCATGCCAAGTTGTTGCGATGGCACATGGAAGACCGTAAGAAAGACGCGATGTTGAGACACCCCGCTGATGGGTCACAGTGGAGAAAAGTCGAGCGAGAGTACCCGGACTTCGCACGTGACGCAAGGAACTTAAGGTTTGGTCTAAGTACAGATGGCATGAATCCTTTTGGTGAGCAGAGTCACAAAGACCTGGCCTGTGACCCTATGTATCTATAACCTTCCTCCTTGGTTGTGTATGAAGAGGAAGTTCATTATGATGCCAGTGCTCATCCAAGGCCCGAGGCAACCCGACAACGACATTGATGTGTACCTAAGGCCATTAGTTGAAGAACTTTTACAGCTGTGGGCCAAACCAGGTGTACGTATGTGGGATGAGCACAAAGGGAGCCATTTGACCTACGAGCATTGCTTTTCGTAACCATCAATGATTGGCTGCTCTTAGTAACATTTCAGTAAGACAAACAAGGTATACAATGCATGCACACTGTTTAGATGATACTGAAAGTGTATATTTGGATAAATGTAAGAAGGTTGTGTACCTAGGGTATCGCCGATTTCTTAGAACTCGCATCCAAGAAGAAAGAAAGGCAAGCATTTCAAACGTCGCGTAACCCGGAGGAAGCCTGTCCTCCGTCCGGTGAGGAGGTATTTGGTATGGTCAAGGACCTAGAAGTAATATTTGGAAAAGGTCTGGCAGTCTATCTGTTCGAATGACGATGCGGACGACACGCCCATGTGGAAGAAGCAATCTATATTTTGGGACCTACCCTATTGGAAAGTCTTAGAGGTCCGCTCTTCAATCGACGTGATGCACGTGACGAAGAATATTTGCGTGAACCTGCTAGGCTTTATAGGAGTGTATGGGAAGACAAAAGATACACCGGAAGCACGACAGGACCAGCAACGTCTGAAGGCCCCTGAAGAGCCTATGCATCCTGAGAACGAGAAGGGTAAACGATGCCACTTAACTCCTGCCAGCTACGCTCTTACCAAAGCAGAGAAGGAAATCTTTTTTGAATGTCTGAGCAGTATCAAGGTCCCGTCTGGCTTCTCGTCGAATATAAAGGGAATAATAAATATGGCGGAGAAAAAATTCCAAAACATGAAGTCTCATGACTTCCACGTGATTATGACACAATTGCTTCTGATTGCATTGAGGGGGATTCTACCTGAAAATGTTCGAGTACCCATTGTGAAGCTATGTGCATTCCTCAATGCAATATCTCAGAAGGTAATCGATCCAGAAAGCCTACCAGGGTTACAAACAGATGTGGCCCAATGTCTTGTCAGCTTTGAGTTGGTGTTCCCACCATCCTTCTTCAATATTATGACGCATCTCCTGGTTCACCTAGTAGAAGAGATTGCCATTCTCGGTCCTGTATTTCTACATAATATGTTCCCCTTTGAGAGGTACATGGGAGTCTTAAAGAAATATGTTCATAACCGTTAGGCCGAAGGAAGCATCTCCAAGGGCTATGTAAGAGGAGGTCATTGAGTTACGTGTTGATTTTATTCCTGACCTTAAGGCGATTGGTGTTCGAATCACGACATGAGGGGAGACTGCGTGGAAAAGGCACCCTAGGATGTAAAGCAATGATATGTAGGACGGGCATTCTCTCAATCAAGCACACTACACGGTTTTACAAAGAACTATCTTGGTTGCCCTGTGATATCAATGAACACAAGAATTTAATACGCCTCAAACACCGGGGATCGATGAATGGATTATAAGTGAACACATGGCGAGTTTTGGCGGCTGCAAAGACTTCTCACGAATAACACCACTGTTAGGGGATCAGCTGTACTTGTTGGCTGTGACACCGTCTTCGATCTGTATGTACTTTCCAAGGGTACGAGATAAATGGGAATACATTTGACACGATAGGCCAAGATAAAAAGAGCACCAACCAAAATAGTGGTGTCCGCTGCGCAGAAGACAATGGGCAAAAGACCACGTATTATGGGTTCATAGAGGAGATATGGGAACTTGACTATGGACCTAATTTTAAGGTCCCTTGTTTCGATGCAAATGGGTCAAGCTAACGGAGGAGGGGTTAAGGTAGACAAGAAGTACGGAATGACAACGGTGGATCTCAACAATCTTATAAAGAACTTAGACGAACCATTCGTCCTAGCCAATGATGTGGCTCAGTTTTCTATGTGAAGGACATGTCCTCCGGACAAAAAAAAGAAAAAATATGCAAACGAATACATCATATGATGAGCCAAAGCCACATAGTTCTTTTCAGGAAAAGAAACATCATGGGAATCGAGGACAAGATGACATGTCAAGATTATAATAAGTTTGATGAAATTTCGCCTTCACGGTGAAAACCCCAAGCATTCCGTTAAGTAAAGAAGATGCTCCACGGTTACGTCTGAAGCGATCATAAGGAAGGGCATATGCCAAGAAGTTCATGCTCATATTATGTAACTCTAGTTCATGTTTTTAATATTAATACATGTCTTGAGTGTTAGTCATGTTTTATGGATGGACCGGGACTATGAGAAGAAGTTGTCCCATTCGTATTACCATATTAGGGAGTGCCTCTATGACCAGTTTCTTGAGATGCCGGAGGACTAGGCCCGTCGGCATCTCCCCGAACTGGCCGAGTGGTGTCCCTGCCTCGAAAACCATCTTGCAGCTTTGTAACTTCTCTAACTAGATCAATACACCAGGAGCTAACTAATTTCACATATTAGGAGTGCCTCTATGACCAGTTTCTCGAGATGCCGGAGGAGGGCTCGTCGGCATCTCCTCAAATCGCCGTGGTGTCCCGCCTCAAAGGGCCGGAGGACTGGACTCACAAGGATGCCTATTTATAGTACAAGCAGCTCGACATAGTGTTGACACTTACAAAATAATGTCGACACTCACCCCTATTATTAGTCCCGGTTGGTGTCTCCAACCAGGACTAAAGGTTCATCTTTAGTCCCGGTTGGTGACACCATCCGGGACAAGGTACACGCCGCACGACATAATGTCGACATGCACTCACCCCTATTATTAGTGCTGACTCGTGTTTTGTCCCGGTTGGTGTCTCCAACCGGGACTAAAGGTTCATCTTTAGTCCCGGTTGGTGTCTCCAACCGGGACTAAAGGTTCATCGCGCCATTTTTTCCCGCCATTTTTCTTCTCGCCATCGGCTATGGTGGCGCGGTCGGACTCTCCAGAGCGTCATGGCCTATGACGCTGCCGCCGACTCTAACCCCCGTCTGCGCTACCCTCAAGTCCAGCCCACGCGTACTCTCCAGAGGTTCAATTACGGCGACCCCGACGATGACAGCGATGACGGCGGCGGCAAGTACGACGACTATAGTGGCGAGTATTACAGGTGTAGGCAGGAGCATGACTGAATCACTCCAACATTCCGAAACAAGTTTGGCCGATTGTTACTTAATCTGGCCATGTATCTTAATTTTCAGTTCTTTTATGTATCTTAATTTTCAGTTCCAGTTCGGCTGATTGTTACTTAATCTGGCCATGTATCTTAATTTTCAGTTCTTTTATGTATCTTAATTTTCAGCCCATGGCTTTATGTAACATCTCAAAATGACCTATCTCATTCGGGTCAAATGACCAATGTTATGGCTAGAATCAAGGCATAGTTTGCAAGAGGATTTTTTTTTATCGCACAAAAGGAATTTTCCATTTTCCGAGCATAAAAAACGGACGGTTTTGTGAAGCAACCACCAAATGGCTAATTCAAAAAACCACCAACACATTGATCAAAAAAACAATGCAAGTTGAGAGAGGCTTGGTGAGATTCAAGTGTATACAAAAGATGCGACATTTAAATATCCAATCAATTCAAAAATGTTAATACAAAAGATGCATTAAAATATGATTTGATCTAATAAAAATCATTTACATGAATGGATAGATATTATTTTTCTGAAAATTATGATATATTATTCATATTTTCTGAGTTGAAATGAAAAAGATATGAATTTTCTAAATTCATATCATATTTTTGAATTAAAAATCCCCTTTAATGCATGAAATAAGTGTTTTAATTATTTTAAAAATTTCATGTAAAGTAAATATAAAATGATTTACATGAATGGATAGATATTATTTTTCTGAAAATTATGATATATTATTCATATTTTTCTGAGTTGAATGAAAAAGATATGAATTTTCTAAATTCATATCATATTTTTGAACTAAAAAGCCCTTTAATGCATGAGTAAATGCCCCCATTTAACACCGGTTCCGCAGGAACCGTGTTAAAGAAACATTTATTTCGCTTCAAGACGCACCCTCTTTAACGCCGGTTCGTGGCAGGAACCGGTGGTAAAGGGGGGGTAATAAATAAGCGAACTCTCCTCTATAACACCGGTTCCCGCCAACCGTGTTAAAGGGGTATTAAATGCGCCACTTCCTTTCTTCCCCAGAGCGATCGCGCCACCGCCAGAGTTCGAACCCCTCGCCGTCGCCCCGCCACCACCGGCCGACGCCATCATTGCCGCTCACCGGCGATCACCACTGCTCGCGCCACCGAAGCCGACGACCGCCACCGCCTCTGTCCGGCCGCCGTTGCAGCTGCCCGACGCCGACGCCGTGGTGAGCATGCTCCCCCTTCGCTTGCCCGCGCTTCTTCTTCTTCGCCGCTTCCTGGGCGCATGGTGGGGTTCGCAAGGAGGTGGTGCGGCGTGGGCAGGATGCGGCAGGAGGCGCCTTGGCGAGGAGGAAGGCCGCCATCCTCCTCATGGCGCTCTCCCGGCGTCATCACGCCTCCTGAGCCCTCCCCATGCCTCCGAAACCAAGATCAAGGCGAAACGGAAGATGGGCCTTTTTTCCCCCTGGTCGATGCTTAGTTTTCCGGCTAATTAGTTGGTTCGGTGATGATAATCGGCGAGTTAATAATGGATGGCGGCGAGATGTTCTTGTTCAGCTTTGTTCTTGCCCAAGTAGTAGTAGTCGTAGTAGGACTAGTAGTATGTTAGTGTGAAGTAGTGACATTGCAATGTGTAAGAAGAGCTTTGTGATCAACAATCTCATCATCCCTCAGTTGCTCCAGATCTTGTGCAAGAAAAGAATCCAACTTTTCTCATCGTCCATGCTTTGTGATGATCTTGTCCATGCTTCTTTGCACTCGGGATCGTGGTGGTTGCCGCAGTGCAGTGTTTATCCTTGAGGGAGTCCATCCCGAGCAGCGGCATGGCAGCCTGGCCGTTCTGTCCCACAGGCGGCTGGTGTGGGGAGTGCTGGAAATACTAGTCATGTCACCGTCCAGTGTTAGTAGCATTTCTTGAAAGGGAAAAGTCAGCACACACACACACTCTTGGCGCCGACTCTCAGCTCTCGACTCCACTCCACTCCACAGGGGATCAGTAGCCACCACTCACACTCATGACTACCCTTGGAGTGATTCCAGGTGCCAAAGATGGGCGAGATGAACGAGTGACATCGAATTCGACGATCTAAACCTTGCACATGTGAATTAGAAGCATGTGGAGTAAAATAAAATAGCTTATAGCAAAGATATTATAATAGGCCACGCCTAAACCCTAATCGACCACCTCGCTCTTCCCCGTGCAGGAGCCGCTCGAGCTCATAGGCCACGCAACGCCGACGCCGCCGCCCGACAAGACCAACGTCACCCCACGGTGAGCGCCATGGTTCGCCACGTGTATGATTGCCGACTCATCCCGATTAAAACTTGTTTGCTTGATAAATTGTACTACATGCATAGATTAAAACTTGTATACAAATTGGACCTCGACTCATTTGTGTATTTATTTGTGTATTTTGGTATGAATAATATGTATATTTGTGTATGAATCCAAGTCCACTTGAATGTTTACACTCTTACTCTAGATAATATTATTGTTTTAGAAACTATGGATCCACTTAGTAGAAACCTTGAAGAAGAAGAAATAATGGAGAACATTATTGATGAGGACACCTCACAATATCTGAACTTGGAGGGACATGACGACGGCTCAAGTACTAGTCATGGAGAAGATGAAGACCCGTGAACGCAATTTAATGGTTACAAAGTCCGGCGAGGTATATGCATTGCTTAAGCCTCGGTGACTTCCACCAACAATCTTCTTCTACATGTATTAATTAACGCTTCTTTTCTTTTAGCCCTCCGGATCGACCAGCCAGCAACCATCTTCTTCTACGAAAAGAGCAAGCGAGGCGCGAGCTGGTTGAAAGATCGTGCAAAGTTCACGATCGGCGGTCCGTGTTGATGGCAGCCGATGGAGCCCAAGAAGGCCGCAGACAAATTTATACGTCAGGTTGGAGTTCTTGTTAGGGACCAAATCCCAATCATAATTGAATATTGGAATAAGCCAAAGAAGGGAGACGGTACCTTTGTCGATGATAGATCCAAAGAAACGCTTTGGAATTCGTTGTTGGTAAATTTCACCCTTCCGCCAGAGGAGGATGAAAACAACCGGTTATAAAGAAAAGGTCAAAGAGTGGACTCTAAAGAAGATGGCTGAGGCTTTCCAGAATCGGAAGACAAAATTGAACAAATTTGTCAAAGCTCATGAGACTCAGATTTCAAGACGATATTATGCGAAGATAAGACCTCAGCCCGAATTTGAGACATATAAAAAGTTCTATAGCTAAAAGAGGTCGAAACCAATACGCTTAATGCCTCAAGAAGGAATATCACCAGGACGGGGTCGGTGGCTACATATCTCGAGGCCTAAGTGGGAGGAAGCTGAGAGGGCCTGGCGAGAGAGGATCACACCCAGATGGGTGGGACCTACGTGCAAAGACTTGGTTCTACGGAATCGGGGCAAGGTTGGACCCGTAAACAGGATTGTGTATCTTCCCAACCATCCTTGCCAAACCCCACCGAACTCATCACGACATACGAGGAAACATCCGCCAGACCTTCCATCCCGACAGAGAATGACCAGCTCACACGCCATCGGTAAAAAGAACACCGGACATGCACGAGGCGGGGGTATGACATGGAAGGATGGGTTTGCCGATCGAGCGACTCTTACAGATGGCGCGGTAAAAGAAAAGAGCGTCTGAGCGGATGACACAGATAGAACATGCACTTGCACTGCAGATGATGCAAGTGAATGCACAACAGAGCCATCAAGCTACCGCCCATCTCAGCACGAAGAGCTGCATTGGAAGCTCGCTGCCCGGACTGCTGAAAAGCAGTGGCTTCCACGGAGAACGCAGCCCACGCTGAAATGACGGGTCCTCGATACCCGTTGATGAGATCACGGAGAGCGAACACGCTGAGCTGCATGTGAGATTAATGGGCTTATCCATTAAGGTGGCTGTCGGCTATTCCTTACCTCGTAGCTGGTGGAACTTACCACCGATTCCAGATGGCTATGCTATTGTCGGGTGGATGAGGTTGTGAAGGAATATGAGGAAGCAGCTTGACCATGCTACGGTGAAGGGAAACTCAACTCAAATTTGCAGTGAAAACAACCATTCTTTGGAAGAAGGAACACATTGTGCTTCCAAATTGAGGTCACTGGCACCCCTGCCTCCGCAGCTGCTAGCCGAGCCGGCTATCTCTGTGGCAGCCATCTCCGGCCCGTCAGCCATCTCCTGCGCGGCAGCCATCTCCGGCCCGTGAGCCATCTCCGGTGCTTCAGCCATCTCCTCAGCGTAAGCGGAAGAGCACTGCCACGAGGAGCATCAGTAGAACTGCCACAAAGAAATCCGCAGGAAACCGTACGCCAAAGAGTTCAAAAAACTACGTCCCGCAGCCTTCCGCCAAGCCATTGCCGGTTTTACCGTGGAATCGCAGCGACGTGGAGACCAATAGGATCTCGAGAGAACAGGTCAAGAAATTCTTTGCACCTAGACGGGCCGAGCCAAAGGAGAAAATAGATCCGGCGGTGGTGGAGAAGTTTTACAAAAATCTTTTGAAACCTGAAACCCCACTTGTGCCGGACTACGAGCGCCAGATTTTGAAGGCGGATGCAAGGCCGTAGGAGACTGAAAGTAGCGATCGTGAGGCACCCTAAAAACAGTTCCCATGCTCGGAGAGCAGGAAAACCAATCATGCGCCCCGCTCCAAATGTTTGACAAACGGGACGCTCCTCCCGTAGATGATTACGAGGCAGGGCTACAAAGAAAGGCCAATGAGATGGGGATGACTTACATTGCATACTTGAACGTCATGGGAGACAACTTGCCCAAATGCGATGCCAACCCCATACAGCCATGGAAGTATGGGAAGAATCTAGTCAAGAAAGAGGAGCTCAAGAATCTACCAACAAAGATGCGAAAATTGCACAAGTGGTACCTTCATTTCTGCAAGACGAGAAAAGAAGAATGGATCACCGTGCATATAAGAGATCAGATTTTCTTGTGCGGAGACGACGCGATCGACTTCAACATTCAAGACTTGCATTTTCTATTCAATCAGAAGGAACTCGACAAATCTGCCATCAGCCTTTATTGTGTGTAAGTACTATTTCTGTAATTTTTATCTCATCTCATTCACTTCATTAATTGCATGTATATATATATGCTCACCATATATGTATATACTATTATGCAGGAAAAAGGTTATGGAATGCATGAAAGGAGGACCTTTTGACATTGGGTTCGTTGACCCAAATAGAGTTCATGAAGAAGTGGTAAGAGACAAAACCGGGCAAACAGAAGATTACTTGCTAAAGTCTTTACTGAGACAACAAACCAAAAGGGAAATACTATTGCCTTACAACTTCTCGTGAGTCTCATTACCCTCTCACTTGTACACATTCTGCTTGCCTTACTCGATGTTAAGTGTAACCGATGATGAGTTATGCGTCGTAGGTTCCACTTTATTCGCTAGTCATTCAACCCGACTCAGAAAAGTCCTTGTCATGGACTCGTTTAAAAGAAAAAGAGCTATGGGCAGACTTTAGAGAGATGCTCCAGAGGTAATTTCAATCATATTATCGCACTAGATCGGCAACTTTCGTGACAATAAGTAATTAATTACTCCTTTATCCATTTTCTTTGTCGGACAGGGTTTGGAAAATGTTCACGGGCAGGGCCGTGGGTGAATGGTCAGAAGAACTAAAATTTGTAGACCAAAATGTAAGTAATACTAGCTAGCTTCCAATTCCATTATATCATGCTTTATTGATTATTATTTTGATTAAACTCTCTATTCTCGTAAAGTGCGCGCATCAGGGACACGGGAATAACTTATGTGGGTACTATGTTTGCGAATTCATTCGCAACACGATATGTGCGACAGGCAAAGCCGCACTAGAACAACTTAGAGTAAGTAAACAAAGTCCAAAACATTATTTTATTACCATCAATTGTGTTGAGTTTTATTCTTATATATATATTGACGGCCCATTCTTCATATATATTCAGATCGAACGGATGCGGGACCAACTCCTACCATTTGAACGCATACGAGCCATTCAAGAGGAATTAGCGGGGTTCATACTTGATGAGGTCGTCACGCCTGGCGGAGATCTCTTTAGATATCCACCAAAATGAACGATGACGATGTATGTGCCGATGACGATGTATGTGCCGATGACGATGTTTGTGTATAATAATAGTTGCTTAATTATTCATGTACTCGTATGTACCGATGAAGATTTATAAGTATACCGCTCCCGATCGATTCCCCCTCGCTCCCCCCCCTCCCGCAGAAATACGCCTAGAACGGGCAGAGAAATGCTGCGGTAGAGATTAGGCGTTTTCCGCTGCAGAGTTCTCGCGGCAGAAAACGGCTAAATCTCGCCATGACAGAACCTTTAACACCGGTGCCAGACGAACCGGTGTTAAAGGGCCTGAACATGGCAGCCCGTGCGCCACCCTTTAACACCGGTTCGTAAGAACCGTTAAAAAGGCCCTCTAACACCGAACCCTCAACAGCGGTTGGGGAACCGCTGTTAGAGGGCCCTCCCAACCGGAGTTAAAGGGGGGGCTCTGCACTAGTGATATGAGAAGTTGCGGAAGGCGCATAACCTTTTGCATTCTCTTGCAAATATTGCGTTTCTCTTCTTCAATGAAAATATTTTGAGGAAATAAGCTACAAAATAATTGTAAGAAGGTTTTGCATCTTTTGCTTTTCAGAAATAGTGACATGTATATATACCGATCAATATCACGCAACTCTAGGAATAATTTATTGTAGAATGGTAGGTGGTTGGTAATTATTTACGGTAGGCATATAACTTTATATTATTGCTTATCAAAGATATGCATATATGACGGCTTTAATTTACTGTGAAATTTTACAGCCTTGTGCAAGTGATAAGATATCATATCAAAATATTTTAGATACACTTCATTTTACAAATAATATGATGTATTCATTATATTGTGTCATAGAGAAGGTAGTGGTTCCTATCATTTATGGTAGATATGTATGTTTTTATTTTGCGTATCCAAAGATATTGTGTAATCAATTCGTCGATAAGAACATCTGGCATCATTAAACTTGACACCAGAGACCAAATGAGTCCATGATCTCCTAACAATAGTACAATACCATTCGCAAAAAAAAGAGTACAATTCAGGGAATCACACATTTAACTATTCACGTCGCACACAATACAAATGAATTGTCACCACGTGGGGTTTTATATGATAATGGTATAGGTAATCGTACACGGTTCTGAAATCGTGTGCGATATGAGAGGTATTTGAACACAGTTGTGCAACTTAACCATGTGCGGTACTTGAGGTCATTGCACAAGATTTTCTCAAAATGAATCGTGTGCCTCTTAGGATTATCGCATCCAATAAATTTTATTTTATCGTGTGTGTTGGTATAGTTGAACCCAATCGTCTATGTAAGGACAACCGTCACAAACGGTTAAACATAGTGCCGATCTAATTGATGGCAGTCGAATTCACTGGCGACTCCGCCTACTACATGGCACAATGTCAAGAATGGCTTGGCTGTTGGCGAGGAGCTGGAACATAGAAAAATCAAATTGGGTGTGGTCTGCTTGATATGTAACCGTGCAGAATCTCTTATGCACAGGTTTTGGCTTTGTCCACACTCGGTATGCATGTGGAAGCAACTGAGGGAACTCACTGGAGCTCCTCTCCTCGCTCCTGACGTGGATGGGATGTCCAGGACGACTCTACAAGACTGTGTTCTGGAATGGTTGAGTAAGATGGACGACTCGGAGTCAGCGCTAGCGATCATGGCGTTGTACCAGTTGTGGCTAGCTCGCAACGATGCTCGGGAGGAACCGCACTTAGCTGACCTGACAATATTGGCGCAGCGGGTGCTGTTTCTCGTGGAGGAGTGGGCGGGATTAAAGCCCCCAGCGGCTCTGAAACCTACTCCTCCTGTGGTGCCCTGGCTACCACCGGATGAGGGGTGGCTCAAGGCTAATGCTGTGGAGTGATTATCCGAAATCACCATGGCGGGTTTGTGGCAGCAGCCAGCCATTTTTTGTGCTCTGTTTCTGATCCTGAAGGTGCTGAGATTATTGCGTGTAAAAGGGCTTTGTAGCTAGCCAAAGAGAAGGGCACCGTCAAATCCGACTGCATAGAGGTTGTGATGAAGCTACAGCGAGCCGAGCTAGACAGGTCGATGCTTGGCCCAATTGTGGAGGACGTTAAAGCTCTACTCCGGGAATTCGGTGAATACTCGATTAGGCATGTGCGTCGTTCGGGCAATAAGGTGGCACATCACCTAGCGAAAGTAGGTTGCGAAAATATTGGTTTTAACACCTGGTTGGAGGATCCACCAGCGTCTATTGTACACTTGTTGGCGCATGAGTGCGCGATTTGAATGCAGCCAATTTCAATCTCAAAAAAATGTAAAGAGAAGGTGTCTCCTTGTCCACCTGAATCGTCTTCATGGCGATAAACATTTGGATGTTGCATCTACTAAGTAAGGATAAGACCTACATATCTAATATGATGTCTTGGCAATGCATCCATTGCGCTCTACTAGATAAATACTATGCCTACATGTGTGGTGACCCAACATACCACTGCATGATGTAGTATACGATAGTTGTGAACATAACACCAATAAAACACCTTTCACTAGTATTACATCTCTCAGAGTGGTACAACAGAAACATAGCGGGTCCAAAACATATCAGAATTCAATTTTTTACAAAAGATCCAGAGAACTCACTAGGTTATAAAGGAAAAAAATCTTATAATGAAGAGCCAGAATAAGCTAAATACTACACTAAGAATAATTTAAGTTCTAATACCATTTGGTTCGCAATTGCGATTATCGCAATGCTCTATAGAGGTAGATTCTATGGCCAGAGAATATACTTCTATCTAATTAGGAAATTCGACTTCACTTCAACTGATGGTATATTTACTCCATTGACTTCATTGAAGAACTTGAACTTTCGGTGACGATTTCCTCGAGCATAAGTTTGTGTTGACGTTGTCTTCATTGACTTATGAATCTAGCAAGGGTTAAAAAGATACAGTTGAGTACGAGAGTACTTAGCAAGTTCACTAAAAAAATTATTTGATGCACTATCTACAGCCACCGACCATAGGTCATAGGCTATGCATATTTTCGTAAACATTTCTTCAAAGGTTGTTTTTATTCTGAAAAGCTATATCCGTCAGCCTTCACAGTTTACCAGAACTTGATGGAGTTTCTTTCCTTTCGCGTTCGTAGCTCCTTCTCGGAATAAGGAGTAACCGGGACTAACCAAGCGGGACTAGAGGCCAGCATTAGTCCCAGCCCAGTCACTAGCCGGGAAAAATGGTTGTCCATGCGGCCGCCGCGGCGTTTTCGGGGTGCACCCCACTAGTCCCGGTTGGTGTTACGTACCGCGAGTAGTGGTTCTCTGCCGAGACAGCATTTTGTGCACTTTCTCTGCCGCGGCAGAGAATTCATTTTGTATTGTTTTATTTATTTCTTTTTTTCATTTCAAAATATTTTATGAATATTTCTATGCCACCACATATCATACACGTTCGTGCATATATAAGATAACTTGTATTACGATATCGAGCATACAAATATATACAATTTTGGTAGTTACATGGAGATCACAATTACCGGGACTAAAGCCCGTCTATTTAATTACATGGAGATCAGTAGCGTCTATTCACACTAAATTCTCCGGCATCGTCTACCATCTCTTTGAAAATAAATCCCGCCAGCTCCTCCGCAATTCCTTATACGCGTTGCTCTGTAGCCGCCGCCACCATCGTCCCTATATCGGGGGGATCTGAAGTTCTTCCCGGCACCCTGCCGAAGGGGAGATCATCCCGGAGGCCTTCTCTCCGATATGATGCATGAGTAGTTCCACCTTGGACTATGGGTCCATGTAGTAGCTAGACGGTTGTATCTCCTCCTTGTGCTTTCATGTATAGATCTTGTGAGCTCCGTTCATGATCAATATCTAATCTATTTGTAATCATGCATGTTGTGTTTGCGGGGATCCGATGGATATTGAGATTATTATGTTGGTTTGATTAATGGTTTTGTCTTTATGATTCTATCATGTCTATATTGTTTGTGATCTTGCATGCTCTCCGTTGTTAGTAGCTATCTTGGCCAAGTAGTTGCTAGTGACTCCAAGAGGGGGTATTTATGCTCGATAGTGGGTTCATGCCTCTAGTTTCCAAGGGAAGTGACAATAATCTCTTTGGTTGTAGATGTGCTGTTGCTACTAGGGAGAAAACAACGGTCTCTTGTTCATGGAACATGTGGACTTTTTACTTTACACACTTTTCTTAAAGCAGTTGTCTGTTGCTTGCAACTTAATACTAGAGGGGGTTCGGATGATAACCTGAAGGTGGACTTCTAGTCATAGATGCAGTTGGATGGCAGTCTATGTATCTTGTTGTATTGCCCAACTGAATCTCATAGGATATTTCTGACTAGTAATAGAATTGTTATGCCTTGCTCAGTTCCTGTCAATTGCCTTGTTGTAATTTGTTTACCCTTCATGCCATGTTGTTTATCTAAGGAGAGCACCTCTAGTGAACTATGGAGCCCGGTCCAATATTTATCATTGATACATCTTCCACTGTTACTTGCTTACTTGCTGCAAACCACCATTACCTTCCACACCATATGTTTAATCCTTTGTTACAGCAAACCGGTGAGCTTGACAACCTCACTGATTCATTGGGGCAAAGTCTTGAGTTTGTGTTGTTCAGGTTTCCGCGTTGCTTGCAACACCAGTGTGATGTTTCCTTCCTCCTACTGGTTCGATAACCTCGGTTTCTTACTGACGGAAAACTTTCTATTGTGCTTCTTCACACCTTGCTCTTAGGGTTCCCAACGAAGCGCTCCTACATCAACTCAACGTTGCATCAAGCTTTTCTGGCGCCATTGCCGGGGAGGCTAAGGACGTCTTCACTAGGGGAGTCCTCCACTTCCTTTCTCTTTACTTTGTTTTTAGTTTTCTTTGTTTCTTTTGCTTGGTTTTGTTTGCCTCTTTCCAAAAAAAACCCCAAAAAATTAGTCTAGCTTGGTTTGCTTGCTTTATTCAAAAACACAAAAAAAATAGTTCCTGCTCTAGCTGCTGCTGCTATTTTTGGCTTGCCCATCTTTGGCAAAATGAACTCTTCTAAGAACACCAAGTTGTGTGACTTCACTAGCACCAACAACAATGATTTCCTTAGCACCCCTATTGCTCCACCTGCTCCTGATGCTACCTTTTATGAAATTAAGCCTCCTTTGTTAAATCTTGTAATGAGAGAGCAATTTTCTGGTGCTGGTTCTGATGATCTTGCTGCCCATCTCAATAGCTTTGTTGAACTTTTTGAGATGCAAAAGTATAAGTATGTAGATGGATATATTGTTAAGCTCAAACTTTTTCCCTTCTCCTTGAGAGGAAAAGCTAAAGAATGGTTGCTATCTTTGCCTAAAAATAGTATTGATTCTTGGACTAAGTGCAAAGATGCTTTTATTGGAAAATAGTATCCTCCTGCTAAGATTATATCTATGAGAAGTGACATTATGAAAATTAAACAAGTTGATAGTGAACATGTTGCTCCAGCTTGGGAAAGAATGAAAGCTTTGGTTAAATAATTTCCCCACTCATGGACTCACTTCTTGGATGATTATCCAGACTTTTTATGCAGGTTTGAACTTCTCCTCAAGAAATCTGTTGGATTCCGCTGCTGGAGGTACCTTCATGGGCCTCACTTTGGGTGCTGCAACAAGTCTCCTTGATAATATGATGGTTAACTACTCTGAATGGCATGTTGAGAGAGCTCCACATGGTAAGAAGGTAAATTTTGTTGAGGAAACTTCCTCTTTGAGTGATAAGATTGATGTTATTATGGCTATGCTTATTAATGGGAAACCTCCTTTAGATCCTAATAGTCCCTTAACCTCCTTGGTTGCTCAAGAAGATCAAGTTGATGTCAACTTCATTAGAAACAACAATTTCAACAACAATGCCTATTGAAATAATTTTGGTGGTAACAGCAATTATAGGCCTTATCCTCCTAATAATGGCAATTCCTATGGAAACTCCTACAACAATGCTAGAAGTGCCCCATCGAAACTTGAAGTCATGCTCAAAGACTTTATTAGTAAACAAACCACTTTCAATAAGGCTATAGCGGAAAAGCTTTTTAAATGTTGAGAAAAATATATCCTCTTTGTCTGAAGCTCAGTCTTCCTTCATTAATAAAATGGCTGCTAAACCTGAAACTATGGAAAATACCTTTGCTACTGCTCATGCCATACAAGTTACTATTGATGAAAATGTTAGGCTGTTAGCTCAACTTCATGCTAAGTGGGAAAGGGAAGCTGAAATTAATAGAAACAATAGTGTGTGCATTATCACCACTAAACCACAACTAGTCCCTGTTCCTCCTCCTACTATACCTAAGCCTATTGATCCTACTACTAGTGATGCTAAGTTTGATTTTGATATTGATGGTTGCAATATTTCTGAAGTGATTATGTTCCTACAAAAGCATGCTAGAAGTCCTGATGCTAGTGATATGCATGTTGCTTTCACCAAACACATTACAAATGCTCTTGTTAAGATTAAGGAAGAGAAGCTAAAACACAAAGCTTCTATTCCTAGGAAAGTAGAAGATAGTTGGGAACCCATTATTAATATACAAGTGAATGACTTTGATCTCAAAGCTTCATGTGATCTTGGGTCTAGTGTCTCTATTATGCCTAGGAAAATTTATGAAATGCTTGATTTGCCACCATTGGAAGATTGTTATTTGGATGTCCCACTCAATGATAATTCTAAGAAGAAACTCATGGGGAGTATTAATGGTGTTCTCATTATGGTTAACAATGTTTATGTCCCTGTGGATTTCTATGTTTTGGATGTTGAATACAATGCTTCTTGTCCTATTACTTTGGGAAGACCTTTTTTAGAACAGTTGGTGCCATCATTGATATGAAAGAAGGCACCATTAAATATCATTTTCCATTCAAGAAAGGTATTGAACACTTCCCTATGAGGATATAGAAGTTTCTTTTTGATCCTCCTTTGAAAGAATGGTTTGATGTTAATGCTTCTTCATTTGAAAATACTTGATTCTTCTTGCTTCTTGTGCCTAACTTAAAGAAAAGTACTTGTTGAGAGATAACCCAAGAGTTTACTTGAGTCTTGGAAGTTATTACTTCAGTAATGACCTCTCCTTATACTTTTTGTGCCAAGAATAACCTCTAATGAGAGGGAAGTAAGATTTGGGGAGTTGTTGTCCCGAAAAAGATTTATGTCCTCCACCAAATAAGTTCGTGAGGAGTATATGTAACTCGGATTTAGCTCAAAATTTACGATTAAATCCCTCAGTATGTTAGCTAACTTTCGTTAGTTTAACACCTTTTGATTTGAGCAACAAGAGATATTCTAAAAAATCGGTTTCTACCTGCTGGTCTGTTTTGACAGATTTCTGCCATTATTTGTATTTGCTTCTTATTGATTCCTTTTTGAGTTATATTTAGGTTAATTGAGCTTTTTTAAGGAGTTACTCCCGTAGCTTGTGTTTTTAGTGAAAAGACTTGTTGTTCCAAAGCTTTTCCAGAGGTCTAATATCTTTTGAATACACTAATGTTGCTAATGAAGATTGTGTTAAGTTTTGTATGAAGAAAAAATTTCAGGTGTAGAGAGAGAATGATGCAATGAGATGAAGAATGGACAAAAGCTCAAGCTTGGGGATGCCACCCCGGTGTAACCCCAAGAAATATACAAGAGGTACAAGCGTCAAGTCTTGGGGATGCCCAAGGCATCCCCTTCTTCATCAATAAAAAGCTCAAGTCTGTCTAGACACTTCGTTTTTATTGTTTCATGCATAGTTGTGTTGTTCTTGGAGCATCTTAGTTTTTGTTTGCTTTTCTTAGGTTGTTTAGTTTGCTTGAATAAAGTAGTTTGGACCCACGTTCTCACTGTGTTATTTTCCAAATAAGTTGCTTGGTGTTGGAAAGGAGTAGTAAGTTTTTTGCTTGGAAGTGCAAGAGGAGCTTGCATTGACTGTGACTTAGACTTTAGCATGTCATGCTAGGTGTTGTTTTGACCTTATGTTTAGTGATTATTTCTGTAGCATGTCTTGTTCCAAACAATTGGGATGCTTAGTGTGCCTTGAAAAAAAATTATGCGTTGTTTTATCATGCAAATTAAAAGCATAGTATTATGGTACTCTCCTTTGATGCTTTGCTTGGGTTGACTTGGCACATGCTCACACCATGTTATGACTCTCACAAGTCACCATTAGCCTCTATGATCATTTAGTCCATGACTTATAGTACCACTCTTTGCTTTGATGAGTAATGTTTTGTTGCTTTGCATGATTATGGCCATTATTGCTCTCTTAGTTGGTTGCTCCCAGTCTTTTGCTAGCCTCCACTTGTGTGAGTAAGATCTACTCATGCTTCCAACTCCCAAGAAACCAAGTTATTCCAAAGTGTCCACTATAAACTCCTATGCATGGTGTGTTACACCATTCCAAGTATATTCTTGTTTTCAGCTATCTTCCAATTAAAAACTATTTTGTTATGTGAAAACTTAGTGATTAAAGCCCTCACAAAATTGATGGCACACTTTATATTGTATGCCCCTAATAAACTTGAACCATTGTGTCATCTATATTGTATATTCTTACACTTATACATTGGAATTAGCAGAACCGTGCTGTCACGGGGAACATTTTCAACATTGCACTTGTACTTTGTACTCAGTTGAGATCATGCTATTTTGTCTATGGATGTCACCGGTGTGAAATAAAGAGGGAACTTGTAAGTCCATGGAGTTTGTATCCTGTGTTAGAGAAACGCCTGTGCCGCTAGCCTAAGCCATGCCTAATCACGGTGGAAACTTGCAGCATCACCATAGTGACATCTATGAAGCATTCTTCTTATAAAAAAAGAGATACATTGAGAAAAGAGGAAAGAGAGAAGATTGCTGAGATGCTCATTGTCTGCTTTCCTTGTTATTTTGGTTATGGGATAGTTCCTGTACCATGTGCAAGGGGTAACCCGTTGGCTGTTCTCAATGATATGCAAATACTTACAATGAGAAGAATTTACATGTGACTAAAGTTGAGTAGCATGAGGTCTGGCCCTCGTATTCAAGGGACTTGAGATTGCCAACTTATACTTTGTCAAGCATATACTCCATCTTTGTTCACTTTAACCTTAATCACTTCAAGATGCTTATGATAGGGGAAATGAGGGCTGAAAGCTAACAAGTACCATAATTTTTGGAAGCTCTTTTTGAAACTTGAAATCCCTGCTTCCTTTATAAAAGGTCTTTCTTCCACCATTATTGAGTCTCCACCTTCTACCTTTAGGCACCATTAAGAGAGCATAGTTGTCATTCTCTGTGCAGTGTTCCAAAGCTTATTGATTGATGCATATTGTGATATTACTTGTTCTTGTGCTATTTGTTTCTAGTCACCCTTGTGAAATTTGAAGGTGTCCTATGCTTCTATTTGCTACTTTATGAGGGACAAGCTGATTGCCACTATGCTATCTTTTCTGTATGTGAAACAAATAAACGTTTTTCAATGCATGTTATTCATGATATTTGTTTGTAGCTTGCCATGCTGCATGCATAGTTACTATGTCCTATTGTCAGAACTCCAACTTTCATGCACATGTTTCGAGTTCTTTGATCCCAGCTTTCAATGCTTGCAAATGGATGGATCTTTATTGTGAGGGTGCACGTCGCCTCAAAAATTATTATTTTTATCACTTACCTACTCGAGGACGAGCAGGAGTTAAGCTTGGGGATGCTTGATACGTCGGAAACGTATCTATAATTTTTGATGCTCCATGCTTTTATAATATCTACTTTGCTTTGCTTTGTCTACACTTTGGGGTGCTTTTTACATGTTTTCTGGTACTAACGTATTAACAGGTTGCCATAGTGCCAGTTGCCTGTTTTCTGCTATTTTTGGTTCCAGAAAAGTTAGTAAAGAAATATTCTCGGAATTGGACGGGACAAATGTCAAAGTCAATAATTTTCCATGAGGAACAAGAAGTCCAGAGGGGAGACGGAGAGGCGTGCCAGGGCGACTAGAACCCCCTAGGCACGGGTGGGCCCTGCCCCGCGCCTAGGCAGGGTGTGGGGCCCCTGGCCCGATGCAAAAACCCTAAGTACCCGATCAAATATCCATGAAACCTTCTGTAGCCGCCGCCACAATCGTCCCTAGATCTGTGGGGATCTGAAATTCTTCCCGGCACCCTGCTGAAGGGGAGATCATATAGGAGGACTTCTCTCCGGTATGATGCGTGATTAGTTCCACCTTGGACTATGGGTCCATGTAGTAGCTAGACGGTTGTATCTCCTCCTTGTGCTTTCATGTATAGATCTTGTGAGCTCTGTTCATGATCAAGATCTAATCTATTTGTAATCATGCATGTTGTGTTTGCGGGGATCCGATGGATATTGAGATTATTATGTTGGTTCGATTAATGGTTTTGTCTTTATGATTCTTTCATGTCTGTGTTGTTTGTGATCTTGCATGCTCTCCGTTTTTAGTAGCTATCTTGGCCAAGTAGTTGCTAGTGACTCCAAGAGGGGGTATTTATGCTCGATAGTGGGTTCATGCCTCTAGTTTCCATGGTAAGTAGCAATAATCTCTTCGGTTGTAGATGTGCTGTTGCTACTAGGGAGAGAACAACGGTCTCTTGTTCATGGAACATGTGGACTATTTACCTTACACACTTTGCTTAAAGAAGTTGTCTGTTGCTTGCAACTTAATAATGGAGGGGGTTTGGATGATAACCTGAAGGTGGACGTCTAGTCATAGATGCAGTTGGATGGCGGTCTATGTATCTTGTTGTATTGCCCAATCGAATCTCATAGGATCTTTCTGACTAGTAATTGCATTGTTATGCCTTGCTCAGTTCCTGTTAATTTCCCTTCTGTAATTTGTTTACCCTTCATGCCATGTTGTTTATCTAAGGAGAGGACCTCTAGTGAACTATGGACCCCGGTCCAATCTTTATCATTGATACATCTTCCACTGTTACTTGTTTAATTGCTGCAAACCACCATTACCTTCCACACCATACGTTTAATCATTTGTTACAGCAAACCGGTGAGCTTGACAACCTCACTGATTCATTGGGGAAAGTCTTGAGTTTGTGTTGTGCAAGTCTCCGCGTTGCTTGCAACACCTATGTGATGTTTCCTTCCTCCTACTGGTTCGATAACATCAGTTTCTTACTGAGTTAAAACTTGTTGTTGTGCTGCTTCACACCTTGCTCTTGGGGTTCCCAACGAAGCGCTCCTACATCAACTCAGCCCTTGTGCATGTATTCTAGGGCCACACGCATGTTCCCGTGGCATCCCGGCCCTCGGGCGCTCCTTTTCCGACGAAACCCTAATCCGAGGGCCCCGCGGGTCTACCCCCGTAGCATTATTCGTACGAGGGTTGAACAATGCACTCTCTTGGTGGTTTAGGTTTGTTTAGGTCGTATCTACATAGAAAACCAAGGATACGCCCAAGGTTCCACCGGTTTACCCGCGTTTGACCCGCGGCGGGAGTCTCCTCCTACATGTTCAGCACACTTCTCTAAGTGTTATCGCATGCAACTTGGACGGTCACACCCGGGAGCTAGGTTTTCCATCTAGGTGAAGGGAATATGCCCGAGAGGCAATAATAAAGTGGTTATTCTCGTATTCCTTATTGATGATAAATGTTTATTTTACATGCTATAATTGTATTAATACGGAAACGTTAATACATGTGTGTTTAATAAACAAAAAGGAAGGTCCTAGTTATGCCTCTCTTATAAACTAGCTCGTTGATTAACAAGATGATCAAAGGTTTCCTGATCATGGACATTGGATGTTGTTAATAACGAGGTCACAATATTAGTGTAATGGTGTGATGAACATTCATCCGAAGTATAGCATTACGATCAAAGTCATTGAGTTTATATTGCTATCACAACTTTCTAAGTGATCCTAATCCTTAGACCAGGAGATCATGTCAATCACTAACACCGGAAGAGTTTCTTGATAGCATCAAACGTCACACCGTAACAGGGTGATTATAAAGATGGATTCAGAACTACTAAAGTGTTATGTTGAGGCGCGTGGATCGAGAGTGGAATTTGTTCATCCCGATGACGGATAGATATGCTCTGGGCCCTCTCGGTGATATCACATTGATTAGCTTGCAAGCAAGTGATTTGATCACTAGAATGTTATATCACGGGAATGAGAAAAGAGTGCATGTCAGTAACGAGATCAAACTAGTTATGGAGATACCGATGATCGAATCTCGGACATGTAATATATCGTGAAACAAAGGGATTAAGATACTAGCATAAAAGGTTCCGATGATCACAAGAAAGTCATCGTTGAATGTGTGGGAGTCATGGGTCTCGGATCCGCTTCTGATTATTGATCCGAGAGGGGTCTCGATCATGTCCGCATTATTAGCGAACCATAGGGTGACACACTTAAGAGACACCGACATCCATTTGGAGCAAAAGTTTCATGCCGAAAAGAATAACCAGCGCAGGAATTTATTTCACTAGATACCGAAACGGGTTTTCGGGTGAAATTGCAGAAAGTGTTTCTGCATGTGAAATGAAATACTAGCAAAGGGTTATTTGTGAATGTTTGTCATTAAAGTAATTGACAAAATTTTGAATAAATAATAGTAGTTTTATTTAATGAGAGTTTGCATTAAATTTGGTGGAAATTTAATGGGAATTTGAGTGGGTTTTTGAGTGGAGGGAATTGAAAGGCATTTGAGTGAGTGGAGTGTCCACCCACATGAATGTGGAAGAGGTGGGGGCAGCCCCATGGCTGGGCGCATGGCCCCTTGGGTTCCCCCCCTCTCCCTATAAAAGGAACGCCCTCCCTCTCTCTCACTCACACCTCCTCGTGAAGGATCTCTCTCCCCCTCTAGTATTTATCCCCCATGGTCTTGGACTAGCGAGATACATGTTCCCGGTGGCTATTCGGCAAGAAAGAGTTGTGCTTTCGCTGCATCGCTGGAGCGAGGAGGCAGAGGTTGCTCGGTTCCTCGAACGTGTGTGCGAGCACGGATGCGCTGCTGTTTTGCGGCGCTAGGACTTCCTCTCGATCTTGAGATCGGCAAGAGATCGTCTACATGAACCACGAGTTTGGACTTGTTAAGCTTTGTCGGTCTTCGAGGGTATGTTCTCTACGGATATACATCCGCCCGTTGTTTGTATCTAGTAGATAGATCTTGGTACATAGTTGTTCCCATCGTAGGAAAAAAATTGTTTTCTATGCTGTGAACCCTACAGTGGTATCAGAGCCGGATCTATGCGTAGATACTTTGCACGGGTAGTACACATATGAGTATGTGGGCGATGATGATCATTTTATTGCTTCTTAGTTGTACTTTGGATATTGGTGGCATATTGGGATGAAGCGGCCTGGACAAACTTTACATGTCCTCGCACATGAGACCTGTTCCACGCTTGACATGCAACTAGTTTTGCATAAGTGGCTAGCGGGTGTCTGTCTCTCCTACTATAGTCAATATCTAATTTGCAACGAGTTGTCAACAATTTGGTTATCCTCGTTGTGGTTCATGTTCTTAGGTAAGAACGGTTCTATCTTCGAAAGCCCTAAGCCACGTAAAACTTGCAATGGATAAATTAGAGGCGTCTAGTTTAGATTGTTGCTGGGCTAGTGTTATGATATGGTGATGTTGTAAGTAGAAGTATGAGATGATACTCTTACAACACACATAACGTGTAATCTCCATAGACCTTGGACTTACACATATAGGTATGATAGTGATCATACCACAGTGCACATGATGGAGATCATATGCGGGAACCATATCATTTCACTAATAAACATGTGATGTTTTGATTGCATCTTATATTGCTATTTTAGCGTTTTATTAGCATAATAAGATGATCCCTCATTTAAATATCAATATAAGAATGTGTTCTTCCTTAACTATGCACCGACAATGTATCGCCGCTTCAAGGCATCACGTGATGATCGGGTGTACTTGAATCCACGAGCATATCTCGGGTGTAAGACAGTTACACACGCGAATACTAAGGTTCTTACTTGGCGAGCCTAGCATGTACAGACATGGCCTCGGAACACGGACCGAAAGGTTAAGCATGAGTCATATGTTTTTGATATGATGACCATATGGATGCTCGCCTTTGAAGCTACACCGACTCACGTGATGATCGGACTTGGTGTAGTGGATTTGGTTCATGTAATCACCAAAAAGACACGAGGGATGTCGTTTTTGAGTGGGAGTTCATTTCTAATTTGGATTAGTAGAACTCAATTTATCATAAATTAAATCAAAGTGAATTTGCATAATTTGTTGTAGTCATTGGCATTCGTTCACCACCTTATGCATAGTTGTAATTGAGATAATAAAACTATAGAATTCTGGATATATACTTTACGAACTGGTATCGTATTGTGTTGAGTGTCAATCTAAAGTTTAAAGTCCTATTGCAAAATTTCAGCAAACCCTGTTTACTCCGTGAAATTTAATAATTGGTATCTTAAGTATCTTAAGTATCATGTTTTCCTCCATGATTCTTGATTGTTTTAATATCAAGTTTATCTAGGAGCTGAAAGAATTGTTTCAGAAACCATCATGTGTGGAAGATATAACGATATCTGAAACAATGTTTTGGTTGCAATATGATAGAGTATAATATATGTTCTCATATTGGATGAGAATTTACGAAGGTTGGAGATGCTAGACATCCTAATCATCCAAAAGGGTTTTGGAAAGTAATGTTATACTCACGATTCGCCTTTATAAGCTACAGTAGCTTGATCATGAAAGTCGTCATGATAAGGATGAATAGAAGGTGTATGTAAAGTGTTTACTATACTAAAAGATTACTAAAGAATGGATTTTGAAAGAACACCAATCATTTGATGATGGTGATCTACTTCAAAGTGCAAGTCCAAAGGTATTATTATTTGAATATACACGCTTTGGACTATGTGTCATGTATATGGCGCCACTTTTTGATGTTGATAGATTCTTTTTAAAAGGAAAAGGAAATGCTGAAAGAGAATCTATAAAATATATTTAGTAGAAAAGAAAAAATTGGAAATATCCAATTTAGGTATATGGATGATATACATGTTATGGTTGTATTCTTTGCTTGTTAAACAATGTGGTTCTTGGGTATTGGATACCGAATTGGTTGGTATGAAATTTCATACGGAACAACGCAATTCATGAACCACAATGGCCTAAGTAACTAGCAAGATAATATGTGATGATGTTCATCGAAAACAAACAAACCGTTGTTTGTATTTCTCGTTGACATCAAAGCTTGACTTCAAGATTTGTTTTAATAATTGTTATTTGAATCAGGTATCATGAGAACAAAGGTTGTTCAAATAATTACCGTATTACATATAAGATGGATGATTTACAAATCTAGTTGGAGAAATCACATCCACAAAACCTAATGCTAAAATGTCGCAAGACAAATGATTGAAAGATCACTTACGAAGTGACGTCGCTGTTTAAATTATATTGGAAAGAAAACATGAAGAAACTCCATTTTCATGGATTTTTGGAGTCTTTGATTTGATCAAGTGACGCTTGTGAGACTTTCCATGTGATAATTAAAACTTCGTTCAAGGGCCAAAGAAGAACGAACGACTAAATTATTGGAATTTATACATATCGATGTATGTAGTCCATTATGTATAGTCGTAAGCGATGGATTTCAACTTCATATGCTTTCTCCGGAATTTGAGTGAATGTTCACTTAATGAGAAAGAAGTATGAAATATTTGAAAACGTTTCAAAGACTTTCAAGATGAAGTGAAAATCATTGTGACAAGAAAATAAATGGTTTATGATTTTATCATAAGGGATTTATTTGAGTTACAAGTGTAACAAGAAAATAAATGAATTATGATTTCATCATAAAGGGATTTATTTGAGTTGCAAGTTTAGCAAAACACCTAGATTTACATCTCCCGAAACACCATAGGAGTATGGAGTGTTTGAGATTTGTAATGAAACCTTGTTTGACATGGTTGGATCAAAGGTGTTATTCATAAAACTGCCATTATGTTTTAAAAGATTAAAGCTTTAGAGACTTCCGCTTTTACACTGAAAAGAGCTCCATCTTGATTCGTTGAAATGACACATTGGAAGTTATGGTATGGGGTAAAACCCAAGTTGTCATTTCTTAAATTTTGGTATGCTAAACATAAGTAAGATGTTTACAACCAAAGTCGGATGAGCATGTCTTTGTACGTTATTTCGAATAACAATTGGTTATTCCTCCATAACACCGAGGACAAAAGGGTTTGTCGCTTGAAATGTGAAGTTTCTTGAAAAAGGAATTTTTCGCAAAAGTTAAGTGGGAGGACAATAGAACTTTGATAAGGTTAACGAACCTTAGCTAAATGTGCTGAGTTGCGCAGCGCCGGAAATCGTTCTGGAGGCTACCATAATGCTTGTAGCTTATCTGCCTCAAGGTTGTGGTCACGGAGATCTAAGTTCTTATTGAACCAAGTCGGTCGAATAAACAATCAAATACTAAGATTTGAGAGTAAATTATTATTGTTTAACAATGATGAACCGACTATATGCAAAGAAGCAATGATGGGCCCTGACTCCGTCAAATGGCTTGAAGCCATAAAATCCGTGATAGTTCCATACACGAGAAATCAAGTTTTGAACTTGGAAGACCCTCCAGAAAGGTGTAAAAACCTATCAGTCGTATTTGGATCTATAAAGAAACAGACATGGATGTTTCACATCTATGAAATAGTCGACATGTCGTAAAGTATTTTACGACAATGTTCAAGGAATTGACTATGACAAGATTTGATCTTTCATAGCGATATTTAGTCTGGACGGATTAAAGTAGCAACCACTACATATAATTTGTTATATGGTAGATGAATACACAAAACAAAGTTCTTCTAATAGAATGGTTACCTAGGACGTGTACATGACACGATCCAAAGGGTTTTGTTAATTCAAAGGATGCTAAAATGGGCATGCAAACTTCAATGGTTGAAGTAAGCATCGCGGAGTTGGAATCTTCACCGTGATGAAAAGAGTTTTCATCAGGAGACGATGAAGATGCTTGCATTTGCAAGAAATTAAGTGGGAGCGCTGAGACATATTTCTAATACATTATGTGGAGGACATCTTGTTGATTAGAAATGATGTAGTTTTTATTGACAAAGGTTAAGAATTTCATTTCGATAAAAAACTTAGGCAAAACCCGAATATTTAGCATGAATGTCTATAGTGGATAGACTATGACGCTAATATGGTTGTGCCAAACGTACATATATGAGATATTGAAGAAGTTCAATATAGAAACAACAAGAAATGGTTCTTATCGTATGGAAATGAATTGAATCAAGATTCAAGTGTATTGACACTTGATAAGTGAAACAAGATTCAAGTGCTTTGACACTTGATGAGTGAAATCACAAGGATGTTTTGATCAATAATACCATGATATGTACACATCCAGATATGTCCTATGCTCTAAGTGTTATGAGCATATACCAGAATGAATCATAAAATGATCATTGGACGATAGCGAGGATATTCTTATGATCTTTTGGAAGAACTAAGAATATATTTGTGTAGAGGTGACAAACAATTACAAATAGTTCATTGTAAAGCGTTACATTGATACTAGTTTTGTCACAAGATACAAATTAAGTTTATCTTAATTTAAACTATGGGTGGCACAATGTAATGGAAAGAAGATTCCATGATGGATTTGGATGAAATCCATAGTTAATACATTGTGACGAATACTACAACAAAAAGGCTAAGTATATGACTGCTATAGTAGCAGCAAAGGAGGGAATTTGTGTCAAGTATTTTGTTACCAAACTAAGGTGTGGTTCGCAATAGGCTAACACTAAAGATATATTGTGTGACAATAGTATCGACGTGTTTTAACCCCAAGGAACTAAATGTCTCACCAAAAGACCAAATTTATACAATGCCATCTCATTGGAGAATGAGTGATGCGTGAAGACGCAAAGACATGCAAATACACACGGACCTGAAAGCGTCAGATCCATAGATTATGTTAACCACATGCAATTGCGTATATGGAACACCAGAAAGCCATAGATGTTCAATACGCAAAGTTTTCAAACTAGATTATTGTCTCTAGTGCAAGTGGGAGACTGAAGGGAATATGCCCGAGAGGCAATAATAAAGTGGTTATTATCATATTCCTTATTTATGATAAATGTTTATTTTACATGCTATAATTGTATTAATACGGAAACGTTAATACATGTGTGTTTAATAAACAAAAAGGAAGTTCCTAGTTATGCCTCTCTTATAAACTAGCTCGTTGATTAACAAGATGATCAAATGTTTCCTGATCATGGACATTGGATGTTGTTAATAATGAGGTCACAACATTAGTGTAATGGTGTGATGAACATTCATCCGAAGTATAGCATTACGATCAAAGTCATTGAGTTTATATTGCTATAACAACTTTCGAAGTGATCCTAATCCTTAGACCATGAGATCATGTCAATCACTAACACCGGAAGAGTTTCTTGATAACATCAAACGTCACACCGTAATAGGGTGATTATAAAGATGGATTCAGAACTACTAAAGTGTTATGTTGAGGCCCATGGATCGAGAGTGGAATTTGTTCATCCCGATGACGGATAGATATGCTCTGGGCCCTCTCGGTGATATCACATTGATTAGCTTGCAAGCAAGTGATTTGATCACTAGAATGTTATATCACGGGAACGAGAAAAGAGTGCATGTCAAGAATTGAGATCAAACTAGGTATGGAGATACCGATGATCGAATCTCGGACATGTAATATATCGTGAAACAAAGGGATTAAGATACTAGCGTAAAAGGTTCCGATGATCACAAGAAAGTCATCGTTGAATGTGTGGGAGTCAGTATGGGTCTCCAGATCCCGCTTCTGATTATTGATCCGAGAGGGGTCTCGATCATGTCCGCATTATTCGCGAACCGTAGGGTGACAAACTTAAGAGACACCGACATCCATTTGGAGCAAAAGTTTCATGCCGAAAAGAATAACAAGCGCAGGAATTTATTTCACTAGATACCGAAACGGGTTTTTGGGTGAAATTGCAGAAAGTGTTTCTGCATGTGAAATGAAATACTAGCAAGGGGTTATTTGTGAATGTTTGTCATTAAAGTAATTGACAAAATTCTGAATAAATAAAAGGAGTTTTATTTAATGAGAGTTTGCATTAAATTTGGTGGAAATTTAATGGGAATTTGAGTGGGTTTTTTAGTGGAGGGAATTGAAAGGCATTTGAGTGAGTGGAGTGTCCACCCACATAAATGTGGAAGAGGTGGGGGCAGCCCCATGGCTAGGCGCATGGCCCCTTGGGTGCCCCCCTCTCCCTATAAAAGGAACCCCCCTCCCTCTCTCTCACTCACACCTCCTCGTGAAGAATCTCTCTCCCCCTCTAGTATTTATCCCCCATGGTCTCGGACTAGCAAGATATATGTTCCCGGTGGCTATTCGGCAAGAAAGATTTGTGCTTCCGCTGCATCGCTGGAGCGAGGAGGCGGAGGTTGCTCGGTGCCTCGAACGTGTGTGCGAGCACGGATGCGCTGCTGTTTTGTGGCGCTAGGACTTCCTCTCGATCTTGAGATCGGCAAGAGATCGTCTACATCAACCACGAGTTTGGACTGGTTAAGCTTTGTCGGTCTTCAAGGGTATGTTCTCTATGGATATACATCCGCCCGTTGTTTGTATCTAGTAGATAGATCTTAGTACATAGTTGTTCCCATCGTAGGAAATTTTTTGTTTTCTATGCTGCGAACCCTACACTAGGGGCATTCCACCACCCTTGTGCATCTATTCTAGGGCCACACGCATGTTCCTGTGTCATCCCGGCCCTCTCGGGTGCTCCTTTTCCGACGAAACCCTAATCCGAGGGTCCCGCAGGTCTACCCCCGTAGCATTCTCCGTACGAGGGTTGAATAATGCACTCTCTTGGTGGTTTAGGTTTTTTTATGTCGTATCCTCATGCAAAACCAAGGATAGGCCCAAGGTTCCACCGGTTTACCCGCGTTTGACCCGCGGCGGGAGTCTCCTCCTACATGTCCAGCACACTTCTCTAAGTGTTATCGCATGCAACTTGGACGGTCACACTCAGGAGCTAGGTTTTCCATCTGGGGGCATTCCACCACCCTTGTGCATGTATTCTAGGGCCACACGCATGTTCCCGTGGCATCCCGGCCCTCGGGCCCTCTTTTTCCGACGAAACCCCTAATCCGAGGGCCTCGCGGGTCTACCACCATAGCATTCTCCGTATGAGGGTTGAACAATACACTCTCTTGGTGGTTTAGCTTTGCTTAATTCATATCTACATGTAAAACCAAGGATAGCCCCAAGGTTCCACCGGTTTACCCGCGTTTGACCCGCGGTGGGAGTCTCCTCCTACATGTCCAGCACACTTCTCTAAGTGTTATCGCATGCAACGTGGACGGTCACACCCGGGAACTAGGTTTTCCACCTAGGGGCATTCCACCACCCTTGTGCATGTATTCTAGGGCCACACGCATGTTCCCATGGCATCCTGTCCCTCGGGCGCTCCTTTTTTGACGAAACCCTAATCCGAGGGCCCCACGGGTCTACCCCCGTCGCATTCTCCGTACGAGGGTTAAAAAATGCTCTCTCTTGGTGGTTTAGGTTTGTTTAGGTCATATCTACATGGAAAACCAAGGATAGGCCCAAGGTTCCACCGGTTTACTCGCGTTTGACCCGCCGCGAGAGTCTCCTCCTACATGTCCAACACACTTCTCTAAGTGTTATCGCATGCAACATGGACGGTCACACCCGGGAGCTAGGTTTTCCATCTAGGGGCATTCCACCACCCTTGTGCATGTATTCTAGGGCCACACGCGTGTTCCCGTGGCATCCTGGCCCTCGGGCGCTCCTTTTCCGGCGAAACCCTAATCTGAGGGCCCCGCGGGTCTACCCCCGTAGCATTCTCCATACGAGGGTTGAACAATGAACTCTCTTGGTGGTTTAGGTTTGTTTAGGTCATATCTACATGGAAAACCAAAGATAGGCCCAAGGTTCCAACGGTTTACCCGCGACAGGAGTCTCCTCCTACATGTCCAACACACTTCTCTAAGTGTTATCGCATGCAACATGGACGGTCACACCCGGGATCTAGGTTTTCCATCTAGGGGCATTCCACCACCCTTGTGCATGTATTTTAGGGCCACACGCATGTTCCCATGGCATCCCGGACCTCGGGCGCTCCTTTTCCGACGAAACCCTAACCCGAGGGCCCCGTGGGTCTACGCCCGTAGCATTCTTCGTAAGAGGGTTGAACAATGCACTCTCTTGGTGGTTTAGGTTTGTTTAGGTCATATCTACATGGAAAACCAAGGATAGGCCCAAGGTTCCACCAGTTTACCCGCGTTTGACCCGCGGTGGTAGTCTCCTCCTATATGTCCAGCACACTTTTGTAAGTGTTATCGCATGCAACATGGACGGTCACACCCGGGAGGTAGGTTTTCCATCTGGGGCATTCCACCACCCTTGTGTATGTATTCTAGGGCCACACGCATGTTCCCATGGCATCTCGGCCCTCGGGCGCTCCTTTTCCGATGAAACCCTAATCCGAGGGTCCCGCGGGTCTACCCCCATAGCATTCTCTGTACGAGGGTTGAACAATGCACTCTCTTGGTGGTTTAGGTTTGTTTAGGTCATATCTACATGGAAAACCAAAGATAGGCCCAAGGTTCCACCAGTTTACCCGCGTTTGACCCGCGGCAGGAGTCTCCTCCTACATGTCCAGCACACTTCTCTAAGTGTTATCGCATGCAACGTGGACGGTCACACCCGGGAGCTATGTTTTCCATCTAGGGGCATTTCACCACCCTTGTGCATGTATTCTAGGGCCACACGCATGTTCCCGTGGCATGCCGGCCCTTGGGCGCTCCTTTTTCGACGAAACCCTAATCCGAGGGCCCCGCGGGTCTACCCCCGTAGCATTCTCCATAAGATGGTTGAACAATGCACTCTCTTGGTGGTTTAGGTTATATCTACATGGAAAACCTTCACATGATGTACGGTTTCTCTAAAATAGTGGGTTCGATGCCCGAGGGTCCCTAAAAGAGAGGGGTTTCTAGGGTTTCCCCAATAGAGAGGTTTCGGTTCATCGGGGTCTGTAGAAAATGAGATATATCTTTAATATTTTTTGTTGTATTTGTGTATTATATGTGTATTTTATTGTTTCTATTTTACATTACATTTATGTTTTCCCATCGGGTTTGAGTCGTTATTCTATGTGGGTGGCGGGATACGCGAAGATTCGCGTGGTTAACTTATAATCACCAATTTATTTATAAACTACATCTACATTAAAATTATAGTGGAAAATAAGTAAATCAGCTATAAGTATTTTATGCATTGGAAAAAATGAAAATAAACCAGCTAGGCCGACGGCATTGCCGTCGTCGTACAGGTGGTGCCACTTCTAGGCTGACGGCCTAGCGGTCGGCGTACCTATGCGCGTAACTGGGAGTCGTGGACCATCAGGTGGGCCGTTAACCAGCGCATTACGCCTAGGGAAACTTGTAGGCCGAAGGTGGCCATCAAAGATTTGCACGTTTACGCCGACGGGAATCGTCGCCGATGGCGGCCGTCGGTACCTACGCCGACGGCAACTGTACGCCGACGGCCGCCTGGCCCAGCTCACGATCCCAGGCAACGGCACCGACGGGCCCGACTATTTGCCGTCGGCGTATAGCTAGGCTGTCGGCATATCTGGCGTTTCCTGTAGTGAAAATATAGTCCGCATATTCACTGGGAAAGAATGTTTTTTGGCAAAGCCTTGTCCTTCTTTCTTGGCTGTGTGTGCGTGTGTTGTTCTTGTGTTGGAGAAACTAGAGAGAGTTAAGAGGTAGAAGAAGAGGGGCTGCTAGATGCAGCCCAACAGCCACGCACGGGCATTCATCTAATTTCTCTAATCACAACTATTAGGTTGCTTTGAGTTTCGTGGAAGAGAACTTTGGAAAAGCATAGAAGCACCTTCTTTGTTTTCTATATATGGCATTAGAAGAGAGTTACGCCGGTTTCATTTTTCAAACAGCCGGAAAATTGACCATTAGATCTTTATTCAATCATTCAAATCTCATGGGCTGTAAAAGCCTTACTACATAGTACAACCACCAGGTCCTCCGTAGTAAAACATTTCATCTACAGATAGCACGGCTCCGTAGCATTTCCTGTGGGATATAGAAGCAACAAGGCCCCTAGGCCATGGATTAATCTTGTAGCCTCTACCACTTTCATCGACGAATCTTACGTCTCGAACAGTTGCTGAATTTATTCCCGGCCAATGCCCACTGCCCATTACGGGGCTAGCACTCCCAGGATCAGAAAAGGTGTAACCACCCCATTGAACAGAGTTTGCATGCTCTGCCATACTACTAAAAATACTCTTTGGCCAATATCCAACAGCGCTAAGGTTAATATTATCATAACCAAAGTATAGCCACCAGTCACCATCATCTTTATTCTGCAAAACGATTAAATGTGAATATCGTCACTTCATTCCAATACTAGCAATATATATGACTCAGTGCAAAACCAGGTGTCAATTACTGGTTATCATTTAGTCATAAAATGTAGACCATAAATAGCCCTCCATGGTGCATTTATCAGTGTTTTAGCTACTTACCTTGAATATCTTCATTGTGATATTTAGTTTTCCCTTAGAAGTATCTAGAGTGTCTCCTGGAGTGATGGGAGCATTTTGTACCGGTACAAAACCCTTGCATTCCAAGTCATCGCATCCAATTGACTTATACCCATCAGCCTGTTATGAAAAAAAGGATGACCACATATACATGATAAATATGGTATATGGCGAAGAAACTAAGAAACTGAATTTATCTCGGAATATTAAGTCCGGAAAATATTAAGGAATACAAAATATTGAGCCACATACCGTCCATCCGGTAAAGAAATGTGTTCTATTATCACCATAATCGGACGGGCTAACCTGCATCAAAGTAATACCAATTGATAATAAGTTAGCTATAAATTTATGGAGTGAATAGAATTCATGATTAAAATAAAAGGGTACAATCATCACTAAATGGAAACTATCATGATTTCCAGGTAGGTTGTGCATGAGCAAGCATCCAGAAACTAACTTACCACCCATCCGGCTACTGCAGCATTTACACTGCTATAGTCGTCCCCATGCTGATTTACCACACATATTTGTGCTGAGCTTGTTTGTCTATGGAGCATTTGCAAACCGTAGGCATCAAATGTTGCCATGCCACCGAAAAGGGCAGTCTGAGACTCTGGGATTGACCGAAAGAAAGCATACTGCAGAAAGATAAGACAACGATTAGTAAGACACTTTACACAACTTCAAAAGTACTTTCTATATTAACTGAGGAATATTAAATTGATCGAGTATAGTTTATCTTGTCATTTGTATGATCCAAAAACCTTGGTTGAAAGAAGGTAATTCCATATTATACCCTGTACATAAAAAGTTCCACTGTTTTCTAAAGAAGATCTATGGCTTTATGGGAAGCAAGAAGAGGCTCAGATGAAAGAGAATGCAGAAATAAATCTCAGTTATGGTGAAAATGCTTCTTTACAGAGAAGACGCCAACATCTGCTTTTCCCCCGTTACTTTAGAAAAAACGAGCCTCCCTAGTTGATCTCCATTAAAGAAACCACCAATGTTTTACAGAAACGAAAATCAGAAGCAAAATCAAGAGAGAATAGTTCAGAGCAGGTGCACCACGTCAGGTGAAACCAACAACTAATTAGAGACTATTTTCCAGACACACACCATCTCGAGAACCAGAGAACATTACAGCAAAATAAACACAATCCACCTTTCAACTCAAAAGGATGGAAATGATGGATACAACGAAGCCAATACAAAGTATGCGAAAATGCTTCCCTCCTGTCATAACCAATCAGATCGATCTATTTCTTACATCTATATGTGATGCACATAATCAGTCAACTAGATAGACAGACTTTAACTTACATGGTTAATTCCACTCTCCACGCCATCTTTTGTCAGTGGCCAGCTACTATTCGTGGACGATTGTTGCCTCATTCGATTCATATACGACCATGATATTGCACAAACTTGAGATGAGTAAACAATCAATAATATGAGCAGTTGCGGAAGGCGCATAACCTTTTGCATTCTCTTGCAAATATTGCGTTTCTCTTCTTCAATGAAAATATTGTGAGGAAATAAGCTACAAAATAATTGTAAGAAGTTTTTGCATCTTTTGCTTTTCAGAAATAGTGACATGTATATATACCGATCAATATCACACAACTCTAGGAATAATTTATTGCATTGTGTAGAATGGTAGGTGGTTGGTAATTATTTACGGTAGGCATATAACTTTATATTATTGCTTATCAAAGATATGCATATATGACGGCTTTAATTTACTGTGAAATTTTACAGCCTTGTGCAAGTGATAAGATATCATATCAAGATATTTTAGATACACTTCATTTGACAAATAATATGATGTATTCATTATATTGTGTCATACAGAAGGTAGTGGTTCCTATTATTTATGGTAGATATGTATGTTTTTATTTTGCGTATCCAAAGATATTGTGTAACCAATTCGTGGATAAGAACATCTGGCATCATTAAACTTGACACCAGAGACCAAATGAGTCCATGATCTCCTAACAATAGTACAATACCATTCGCAAAAAAAAAAGAGTACAATTCAGGGAATCACACGTTTAATTATTCACATCGCACACAATACAAATGAATTGTCACCACGTGGGGTTTTATATGGTAATGGTATAGGTAATCGTACACGGTTATGAAATCGTGTGCGATATGAGAGGTCTTTGGACACAGTTGTGCAACTTAACCATGTGCGGTACTTGAGGTCATCGCACAAGATTTTCTCAAAATGAATCGTGTGCCTCTTAGGATGATCGCATCCAATAAAGTTTACTTTATCGTGTGTGTTGGTATAGTTGAACCCAATCGTCTATGTAAGGACAACCGTCACAAACGGTTAAACATAGTGCCGATCTAATTGATGACAGTCGAATTCACTGGCGACTCCGCCTATACATGGCACAATGTCAAGAATGGCTTGGCTGTTGGCGAGGAGCTGGAATATAGAAAAATCAAATTGGGTGTGGTCTGCTTGATATGTAACCGTGCAGAATCTCTCATGCACAGGTTTTGGCTTTGTCCACACTCAGTATGCATGTGGAAGGAACTGAGGGAACTCACTGGAGCTCCCCTCCTCGCTCCTGCCGTGGATGGGATGTCCAGGACGACTCTACAAGACTGTGTTCTGGAATGGTTGAGTAAGATGGACGACTCGGAGTCAGCGCTAGCGATCATGGCATTGTACCAGTTGTGGCTAGCTCGCAACGATGCTCGGGAGGAACCGCACTTAGCTCACCCCACAAGATTGGCGCGGCGGGTGCTGTTTCTCGTGGAGGAGTGGGAGGGATTAAAGCCCCCAGCGGCTCTGAAACCTACTCCTCCTGTGGTGCCCTGTCTACCACCGGATGAGGGGTGGCTCAAGGCCAATGCTGATGGCGCGTACTTAGCAAGATCAGGACAGGGTGGGTGTGGAGTGATTATCCGAAATCACCATGGCGGGTTTGTGGCAGCAGCTAGCCATTTTTTATGCTCTGTTTCTGATCCTGAAGGTGCTGATATTATTGCGTGTAAAAGGGCTTTGGAGCTGGCCAAAGAGAAGGGCATTGTCAAGATTTGTCTCGAATCCGACTGCATGGAGGTTGTGATGAAGTTACAGCGAGCCGAGCTGGACAGGTCGATGCTTGGCCCAATTGTGGAGGACGTTAAAGCTCTACTCCGGGAATTCGGTGATTACTCGATTAGGCATGTGCGTCGTTCGGGCAATAAGGTGGCACATCACCTAGCGAAAGTAGGCTGCGAAAATATTGGTTGTAACACCTGGTTGGAGGATCCACCAGCGTCTATTATACACTTGTTGGCGCCTGAGTGCGCGATTTGAATGCAGCCAGTTTCAATCTCAAAAAAAGTAAAGAGACGGTGTCTCCTTGGCCACCTGAATCGTCTTCACGGCGATAAACATTTGAATGCTGCATCTACTAAGTAATGATAAGACCTACATATCTAATATGATGGCCTGGCAATGCATCCGTTGCGCTCTACTAGATAAATACTATGTCTACAGGTGTGGTGACCCAACATGCCACTGCATGATGTAGTATACGATAGTTGTGGACATAACACCAATAAAACACCCTTCACTAGTATTACATCTCTCAGAGTGGTACAACAGAAAAATAGCGGGTCCAAAACATATCACAATTCAATTCTTTACAAAATATCCAAAGAACTCACTAGGTTATAAAGGAAAAAAATCTTATAATGAAGAGCCAGAATAAGCTAAATACTACACTAAGAATAATTTAAGTTCTAATACCATTTGGTTCGCAATTGCGACTATCGCAATGCTCTATAGAGGTAGATTCTATGGCCAGATAATATACTTCTATCTAATTAGGAAATTCGTCTTCACTTCAACTGATGGTATATTTACTCCATTGACTTCATTGAAGAAATTTAAATTTCGGTGATGATTTTCTTGAGCATAAGTTTGTGTTGAAGTTGTCTTCATTGACTTATGAATCTAGCAAGGGTTAAAAAGATACGGTTGAGTACGGAAGTACTTAGCAAGTTCACTAAAAAGATTATTTGATGCACTATCTACAACCATCGACCATAGGTCATAGGCTATGCATATTTTCGTAAACAGTTCTTCAAAGGTTGCTTTTATTCTGAAAAGCTATATCCGTCAGCCTTCACAGGTTTACCAGAACTTCGTGGAGTTTCATTCCTTTCGCGTTCGCAGCTCCTTCCCGGAACAAGGAGTAACCGGGACTAACCAAGCGGGACTAGAGGCCAGCATTAGTACCGGCCCAGTCACCAGCCGGGAAAAATTGTTGTCCACGCGGCCGCCACGGCGTGTTCGGGGTGCACCCCACTAGTCCCGGTTGGTGTTACGGACCGCGACTAGTGGTTCTCTATCGCGACAGCATTTTGTGCACTTTCTCTGCCGCGGCAGAGAATTCATTTTGTATTGTTTTATTTATTTCTTTTTTTGTTTCAAAATATTTTTTGAATATTTATACGCCACCACATATCATACACGTTTGTGCATATATAAGATAACTTGTATTATGATATCGAGCATACAAATATATACAATTTTGGTAGTTACATGGAGATCACAATGACCGGGACTAAAGCCCGTCTATTTAATTACATGGAGATCAGTAGCGCCTATTCACACTAAATTCTCCGGCATCGTCTACCATCTCTTTGAAAATAAATCCCGCCAGCTCCTCCGCATTTCCTTGTACGCGTTGCTCTGGTAGGAGTTGACCCCGCATTCTCTCGAACTATATAAGAAAAGGAGATCAATATGAATATCAATCATGATAACAAAAAGTGACGGTAATAAAATGATGCTGTGAATGTATTTCTTACTTCGACTCTAATCTTTGTAATCTCACGCTTAAACCGCTTCCAAACCCTGTCCGGCGAAGAAAATGAATGAATGAGTTATTCATTACCTAATATCTCAGGAAATCAACAAAAGATACTGATATAGCGCAAAAATTACTTCTGGAACATGTCCTGGATGCTGCTGAACTCTTCTAGGTTTCTCTTTGATGGGTCTGACTTCAAGTATTCCCTTATAAACTTGAATATCTAGAAGAATCCAGTGAAAGCTTCAAACGTTTATATATACATCAGTTACACTTAACATCAAGTAATCAAAAGTGATGTGTACAACAAAGTAAGACCCTTACTTGAAATTGTAAGGATAAAATATGTGGTCACAGAAATTTTGCTCCATTCGAAACCTTAAAATGTTTTCCTCTCTGTCCTCGGGTTTTTTCGTTAGTGTATCTATATGTACTTTATCTGGGTCAATGAACCCAATACTATAGATTTTTTTATTTTACATTCCTGGATCTTCATTCTACATAATAATAGAGTATAAAAGAATATAACGAGGATAATTACATGCAATCAACTGAACTACTAAAAAACTAAACATGTAGACAATGAATTCAACAACTTACAGACAATAGCAACTAAGGATAGATTTTTCGAGGGAGCCGAGATTGTATAACTGGAAGAGTTCTAGAAACTCAACATGAACATCATCGGGTCTGAAGTAGTACTCACGTGGGACTTTCGCTGTGGTAAATATTCTCCCCTTCTTTACGGCTGTCAAGTACCAGTTATGGAGATTCTGCATTTGTGTTGGCAGTTCTTTTAACTTCTCTTTGCTGACCAAATCCTCACCTGCGATATATCTACGGACTACAATCACCGTGGGTAAATTGTCGTCTTGGGAGCCTAACAATGCAGTAACACTCACATTCATACTGGCCGCCAAGTCCGCAGCTGCTTCCATATCTATTGGCTGGGGAACGTTTTAGGATAAGACCTTGAGGGTTGGATCGATTGTTGGCCTGTTGTCCAAGAAGGGGAATGTCTGATCTTTTACTGCTTGTACTTTTACTTGCTGCTTTGCTCCCGCTTGCACTTTTACTTGCTGATTTTCTCCCGCTTGCACTTCTACTTAATTTTCTCTTTGTCACTTCTTTCTGAAGTGTGCGTAGATAGTCATCTAGCTTATGGTGCAACTCATATTACGATTTTGTGTTCAGAAAATCAAATGCATACAACTTTTTCTTCTTGGTGTATACCAGAGCGGGCTTGGGTGTCTTCTTTTCAAAATGCACAGCACATTCGGCCTTCGCGATCACTACGGTTTCCTCGTCAGTGCGATCGTAAGGTCTGATGGGAAGATTCTAATAAGTTACTGTTGGGAGGGGCGGCATTTTTCGTTTTGGGATGCTACGTCGGCTAGTACACTCTGACGGAGCATGCTTCCGCTTATTGTCCTTAGCGGGCGGCGAAGACTGCTGACCGTGCAGAAGAGATCGAGATGGACTCGTGCTGTGGTGGTCTTAGTCATCCTGGGATGGGCTTCTTGGAGGTGATGGAGGTGAAGGTGACCTACGACGACTCAGGGGAGGTGTTTTCCTTGGGGCCAAGCCTGTAAACTTGATGTTGTTCTTGTCCCATAGAATGATACCACCCAGTACTTCTTCAGGTGTCCTCTCACCTTCAGGTCCAGGGACGTCCAGGTCCATTGACTCCCACTCCGTTACGATTTGATCCACCCTGACTTTAGAATAGCTAGGTGGAATCTCACGGCCATGCCAACATGCGTCAGGTGGACAAGGTAAAGCACATCCGACCGCGACCTTCACAGATATGTTCTTCAACTTATGATGGAGCTCACAAGATATCTGCTCCTTGATTCCATCCACAGGGTAGCCAGGACCGGCATCTATCATCCATGCATTGTCAGACGCGACCTCCGATTCAGCAATGCTGCTTCTCCATGGAGATGGGTTGGCGGTAATATCTAGTGCAGGATCTTGTAGGCGTGCTACTCCTCTAAGTTTGTCAATCTGCTGATATTGCTTGTAAATTCTTCCTAGCAGCTGGTTGAACTTGTATCCCTCCTCCTCCTCCCGTCATCTCTTTACTCTCGCTCGGCTTCTATAAACCTTGGTTCTTAGGAAACCCAGTATCCCACGTATAACTAGGGACAAGGCCTCATACTCGTCCTCCCTTTTGGTCATTCCCGAGGACCTTTGTAAGGAAGTCTTTTTCTCTATCGGGATGGAACTTTGTTATCCCTTCTTTAATTTCTTTCACCAGTTTCAGCCATGTATCCCTAGGTACCCTAATCCCGTCACTGCAAAACAAGGTCCCCTGTAAGTTCTTCATACTCACTCCCATGCCCAAGGAACCAATTTCTTTCCCTTAAATCCTATTCTTCGTGAATTGGTTCTGGAATGATCCCTTTAGCACACATATGTTTCTCTTTTGCATCCCACTTTGGCATGGCAGTCGCGTAGCCCCTGGCCCCATGCGATGGTGATATTTCTTTTTCGCAGCATTTACCTTGTTTTTTCTGACTTTTCCTCTACAATTCCTGACTTCCTATACTCCACAAATGCATCCCATTAATGCTACTGCTTCGCTAGATAGCCTTCGAACTTCGGAGTTTTCTTGTCCTTCTGATACTTTAGCCATAATGATTTCTTCCAGTTCTGGAATAGTTCGGCCATCTTCTTAAGAGGAAATTGCTTGACTTTCTTCCTCAATGCAGCTGTCTCGGCATAACTCTCACATTCTAGCAGCGTGAAATGTGCCATGAGGTCATTCCAAAGACCCTCTTTGTACCTTTCGTCGACATATAGATCACTCTCTTCCGCCTCTTTGGGCTTATGCCACTCTCGAACGATGACCGGGATGCAATCCCTAACAATAACTCAGTCTTGTTGTTTAAATACAGTTGTAGCCTTTTGGGGTTTCAACGGTTCGCCCAGTGCTGAGACCGTCATAATTGTATAATTTGTACGGGCGTCCAACTTTTTGGCCGGACCTCTCTTGGAATTTTTGCTCGATGTGGAGGATTAAGAGAAGTGTCGGGGGGATACCCCCGGGTGGGGAGATCCAGGGCCAACTAGGCCGGCTCCAGAAGGCACAAGCCTCCTGGCCCTCAAGAAGGACAACTCTAGCTGGTTTGCTAATACCGCCCGGCTGGGCATAAAGCTTTCCCGGATGGCCCGTCTAGCCCGGTAGCGAGAAGAACCGGTCGGGTGGCCGCTTCCACCCGGCTCACCTCGGATTCGATGGAGATCATGGAGGGGGTGATGATCCTTGCGGGGTACGCATCTGGCCCCCTTCATCATCAGGCAGGCTGGCGTGCCGTCACGACCGGCGCTACCCGACGAGGATAAAGCAAAGTGGTCGGCTGACCGCACAAAGCAGTCCGGGTGACCGTTAAAGCAAGAGTGACGCCCCAAAGGAAGCCCGGGTGACCGCTAAAGAAGAAGGTGACGATAAAAGAAGGGTGGACTGGGTCCTGGCCCACCGGCTGGGCCCTGCAGCCGGTCCTGTCTTGTAAACCCATATCCAAACAGTAAACCCTAGAGCCCAAATTGTAACCTGCCCCCAAGATCAATATATAAGGAAGGGCAGGGCTGGGGTTCTAGGTAAGCAAAGATATAAGGATAGAAGTGCTAGCCTCTAGTTTTCATCTTCCTCTAGCTCTCGATAATAGCTAAGGAAACAGCTCCAGGAGCATCTGTATTGGACATTCGCCCCTTCATATAGTTCATCTTGCAGGGGTAGGGGTGTTACCTCGACGAGAGGGCCCCGAACCTGGCTGCGCCGTTGTGTTTGCAGTTTACCGTGCCCAACCCGTTGCGTGAGCCACCGATTGCATCCGAGTGTCCCTCTTTAGCCATCCCTGATGGCACTGCCATGTTCCACACCACGACAGTTGGCTCCCACAGTGGGGCACATCACTTCGGCTGGGATCATCTTCCACACGGGACTTCTGCTCGTTGCCGGTGAACACGTGGCCTCCGGCCTCGTCCTCACATTCGGCGCTTTTGACTGCGTCCTCAACAACTCTGCATGCTTCAACGGGAACGCCATCCCCGCCAATAGATCCATCATGAACTTCGGGGACATCCGCGTCTATGTCGACATCGTCACCGAGGCCTTCCCAGCGTGGTCACCTCCATCCTCGAAGTGCCTCTCAACCGCCTCGCCCACGGCCCGACCGCGGCAAATGGTTGCGTCGAAGACATTGTGGTGAACGCCCGCGAAAACCACCGCCCGCCTCAGGAGCGCCGAACGGTAGGAGAGAGCTCCGCGCCCGAACAAGAGCAAGATCCGCTCACTGCCTCCATTAAGCACCTGCGCGTGCCAGTCACTATCGAGGCGGACCCGGCAGCCGCCGCGACCACGCTCGAAGCCACGCGCCAGAAGCTCCTGGAGGAAGCTACCAAGGTTGCCGCTAACCAGCGCCGACTAAACGCCACCGTGCATGAGTACAACACTGCCCACGGCTTCATCAGGCAAGTACAGCACCAGGGGCGTGACCTCGCATCAGAACTGGACCTCGTCGCCGATTCACACGCAGGCGTTGTGCATCCCGTTTACAACACCACCGGCAGGAACATGAGAGCGGCCGAAGCGGCGGCCGCGGAGCTGAAGAACCTCGAGGGAGAAGAACTTCATCGCCAGTAGGACCATGTCCAGCTCCTCGTTGCCACTGCTAACAAGCAGCAGGCCGTGGGTACTCCCAGCCAGATGGGTAACACCCGAGAAATTGTCGTTCGTAAAGGCGTGGACCAGACGGCGCACGGAGGAAGCAAGCACCAGCAGGCGTCCTCCCTAGGAGGATTTGGGCAGAACAGCCGCCCGCGTGGCGAGTTTGGCAATCGTGGCCGCCACAACCGAGACGCCGCCGCTTCTAGCGTGAGTCGTGCCCCGACAGCAGGAGCTTCCCAAGGAAAGAAGACGCGCGCCCTAGATGAAGGAGCAGATGCAAACAAGGACCTTCCCGCGTCGCGTCTGAAGGGCCAACTCGGCCCCCGAGAACCGGCTGACATGCGCGAGAGCATCGACCTCTTGGTGTAGTCGTGCACGCTGGAGGAGGAAAGTCCGACTGGCCCTAGATGAAGGACCAGCATGCACAACTCGTGTGAAGGGGTGCGTGAGGACCAGGCAATCGACTTCTTCACCAACGGTTGCCGAGACGGCACCATGTTGAAGCATAAGCTTAGCCGGGCAGACCCGCAAACCATGGCCCAGGTCATGGCCATCGCGGACAAGTACACCACCGCTGACGCAGCTATGAAGAAGCCCATCGTGGCGGATGACCAAGGCCAAATCGTAACGGACGAGCAGGCGGAGCGCCGCCAGCCGGGCGACCATCACCCCAGGCGGCTAGGCCACGACAGTCACCATGGCAAGAGGAAAGACGACCAACCGGACAGCCGGTACGGCGCCAAGCAAGTAGCTGCGGCGCACGAGGACTCGGCTGCAGGCGGCAGCCGGAGGCAGAGGCCAGATGACAGGCCGCCACGGGCCAATTACACCTTGGAGTCCATGCTCGATGGGCCATGCAAGTTCCACAGCGGCGGCAGCAAACCTGCAAACCACACAACGTGCCAGTGCAGCTGGACGAAGAAAATGGCTGAAGCCCGCGGGCTCCCACCACCACCTCCACCGCCAGCCGGAGGCCCACCAGACAACAGGGAGCGGCGCAACCACCGCGATGATGACGAAGTCTCTCTCACTCTAATTAGCTTTTTTAAAGACTTGCCACTCCTCTAGTTTCTCTAGTCATGGCTAGGAGTGAGCCATGGGCCATGGCCTCGTGCTCCAGAAGTCCACCCTGTTGGAGATCCTGGCCGATGGCGGCCGGCTCGAGCATGCGGCAGACGAAGGAACTGCCGGCGCCAACGGGGAATAATACGGCATGGAGGCTGCGTGGCCGCGATGAGGGAGCTGGCTGAAGGAGATGTAATCCTATTTCTACAGGAGCCTAGACGGGAGGTGGGTACTGTCAAAGACGACGACCAAGTCGGGGTAGGTGGGGTTGGGAGTGAAGATGCTAACGGTCCATCTAACTTAGCGTCCATGATATCTCACTATTTTCGTTTTATGTAAATACAGTTTCAATACTATAGTGTACAAAATACAGTTTCCTTTTGCTAACACCAATGAGATTCGATTCTGTTTTGGTAATGACCAAACTAACCAAAGTTGATGCGAAATTTTGAATGACAATCAACTTTTGGCATGAATTTTTAGTGCATTCGATGAAGTGATTTTTTTTTGGCATGATCTTTTTGCTTCATGTAATAGCACATATAGAACAATTAACAAGAGAGAGACATAGTAATAATCTGTTGTCACAGGATAATATATCATGAACTAGTTTGGCAACCAAACATCATTAACTAGTTAACAAATTGCAAAGTTGAACATCCCACACATTAGGATTGGCTAAACATAAGGAAACAGCTCTCCAAATGGTAACATCCCAGATCCCACACACATGAAATGAAATTTTGGAACAAGAATTACAGTGGACAGAAACAACTAGAATTACATGGTTTCTCCAATCTCATGACATGAAACAACAAAATACAACGAGAACTTCAATTTCAGCCAATATTCAAAAGATGTGGCACACCATGCATGGAGATCAATCAATTGATATTAGCTCATCGTAAGCATCCACTTGGAGGCCTCCAAATTCTACATAATAACAAAACATTAAGACAATTAGTATGTAAAGTTTCATAATAACCCATAAACGATAGAAATGGACATTGTGTCTTTTCGTACTTTCCTCTTGTTTGGTCAACTCCGCAAGATAAACTTTACTATTGGTAAGATACACTTATGGTGCAACCAATCTTGTGCACATCAAGGATTGAAGTGTCATTGGTGTCAAAGTGCTTCCGAAGTTATCTAGAGTACGACCACTTGTACTAAAAGCGGATTCAAAAGCAAACATATGAGATGTGGATTGATGGTATGTCACGTGCCAGTTTTGAAAGGACATAAAAGACGGTGGATTTAGGACGAATTGATGGGAGGCGCCATGGAGTAGAGAATTTAGTTGAAGATCTGCCCTGCCCACTACGTGAGTTTACCAAGTGAAGTGGCTGACATTTTTTTCTCAGAAAGATCCGGTTTTCGTACATAGGAAATGGTATTTTTTCCTTCAGCAAAAGAATCACAAGAAAATATACATCTTTGAGTACTTGTGTCCTAAAGTTTGTATGGAAGATTTTAGATATTGATAGCAATTCCTAGAGTAAAGTATACCAATTTTACAAAAATCTTCCATCCAGATGCATAGGAAAAAATGGATGGCTTCAAGAAAAATGCTTGGTTGATTCGGAGATGGGCAACCAAGAAAAGTGAACCTTTCTCTAGGATGTGGAGTGGATGGATCAAAACAACGGTCTAGATTTTGAAAGGAGCATCTCTGGTGACAAGAAAATAAAATTTTAATAGCTCCATGAAGATAAGATCAGGCTCAATATTGGCATTACATGAAAACAGAGTAATCTAGGGTTGAAATGATAAGAAAAAGAATGAAGAATTCTTTGTGGTTGCAAGCCTTGTAAACCCCAAAGAGGGGGTAACTATGTCAAATTCTCGGAGAGGGAAGGGACGGGAGGAGGAGGGGCAGGGCGTGGAGGAGGAAGGTGCGGCCAGGGAGGCGGAGCGGCATCCCGCCGCTGCATGTGGGAGGAGAAAAGAGGAGACGGCTAGGGTTTCACCTCGTGCGGGCTGGACTGGGCCTTTTTATACCACCTCGGTAAGAAAAATTAACGCTGGAGATTACCTAGAGGCAAGATCGGATGGCTAATAAATTCGGATTTTTGCTAGACCTTGTACTAACTCCCCCCACCCCCCCTCCCCAATTATGTCTTTAAATAAGGGAGCGGTAACACGAGGACAGTTTGAATCTGTTCTCAAGGGTGCAATTGACCCAAAGTACAAACATATATTAATAGATGCAGATGTTCTCGATACAAATTTGTGTAAAAACAATAATCAACTCTGGAAAGGATACAGTGCACGTTCCTTTTTTAATTCATAAAACCAAGTAAATTATTAACCAAAAATAAGTAGGTGAACTACTCGGTAGATGAAAATCTCCTCGGTAAATATTTGAGGAAAAACAAAAGACGTGTACATGATACAATACATATGCCTATATATATCAACGTGGATTTGCTATCTATGATACTACCAATGTATGCAAGCGTTGACGTTGGATACAGGGAGTATGTGAACTAGCTGCCAAGATGAGAAAGAGTCAAGATCTTGCATGCAGTTAACGGTGTTATTGCCGTTTGTAGAATAGCATAACCAGCATATCAAACAATCCCTATTGTTGAAAAAATTTCTACAAACTCGGATGCATGCGTATGCTAGTTGTACTTGTTACACTAGGCCCTGACTAACTGTACTACTTGATGAGATGTGTGCATGCTAAGCATCAATCCGAGCATGGAAACATACACGAATTTCGACAATAAATCCAATGAGTTGCATGCATATAGAATATCTAGGTGCTACCTATGCATACTAATTCAACCATTGGATGGAAACATGCATGCAACTTACGGTGTCATCTCCGTTTATTTCCAAACCACAAGGCAAGCACTTACTTCAGCATACCGAGCAGCATTTTTCCGGCATAAATTTGTGCTTGCTATCTAGGCACATGCTTAGCCGTACTAGGTGTATGTTAGGTAGGTGTGTGCTAGGTAGGTAAGCATATGAAGCATCTAACCGAGCAAACATATTTGCATGTTTTCTTTCATCTAACAGTCCATTGGCGGGTGCACAAATTTTAGCTATAATTTTCGCGCGTGTCTCTAGTTAGCCGTGTGAAAAAATGGTTGGTTGAATTGCTAGAATTTTTGCAGATTTTATGGTCCATGTGATGTGCATATAAAACTTTTTTGTGTTTCTCAAGAGTAAGGTTGTATACTAATATGTTGCATGTGCCGGTAAAAATGGTTGGTTGGATAGCTAAATTTTTTGCAGCTTCTATGGTCCATGTGATGTGCATATGAGAATTGCTTTGTGCTTTGCTAAAACAACATATGCGCTTATAACTTGAGTAATTTGCATGCAGTGAGTAATATGGTTGGTTAGATTGCTAAATTTTTTGTAACTTTTATGGACGCATGCATGTGTTGATTGTATGGAAAGATGTGTGGTGTAGTACTACTATATGTGCTCTTGGTATGACGGTGTTAGAATATTCCGTTGCAAATATGTGTACTCCCACTACTAATTTTTTGGCTCCCTATAAGGGATCTAATGGTTGGATGAGTATGCATAGGTAGCATCTATGGTATCCCACTATTTTTCTTATTTGTAAAATGAAGTGTATCTAAAATATCTTGATATGATATCTTATCACTTGCACAACACTGTAAAATTTCATAGTAAATTAAAGCCGTCATATATGCATATCTTTGGATACGCAATAATATAAAGTTATCTGCCTACCATAACTAATTACCAACCACCTACCATTCTACGCAATACAATAAATTATTCCTAGAGTTGTGTGATATTGATCGGTATATATACATGTCACTATTTCTGAAAAGCAAAAGATGCAAAACCTTCTTACAATTATTTTGTAACTTATTTCCTCACAATATTTTCATTAAAGAAGAGAAACGAAATATTTGCAAGAAAATGCAAAAGGTTATGCGCCTTCCGCAACTGCTCATATTATTGATTGTTTATTCATCTCAAGTTTGTGCAATATCATGGTCATATATGAATCGAATGAGGCAACAATCACCGACGAATAGTAGCTGTCCACTGACAAAAGATGGCGTGGAGAGTGGAATTAACCATGTAAGTTAAAGTCTCACATATAGATGTAAGAAATAGATCGACCTGATTGGTTATGACAGGAGGAAAGCATTTTCGCATACTTTGTATTGGCTTCATTGTATCCATTCATTCCATCCTTTTGAGTTGAACGATGAAGGTGGATTGTGTTTATTTTGCTATAATGTTCTCTGGTTCTCGAGATGGTGTGCGTCTGGAAAATAGTCTCTAATTAGTTGTTGGTTTCACCTGACGTGGTGCACCTGCTCTGAACTATTCTCTCTTGATTTTGCTTTTGATTTTCGTTTCTGTAAAACATTGGTGGTTTCTTTAATGGAAATCAACTAGGGAGGCTCGTTGTTTCAAAAGTAACAGGGGAGAAGCTGATGTTGGCGTCTTCTCTGTAAACAAGCATTTTCACTATAACTGAGATTTATTTCTGCATTCTCTTTCATCCGAGCCTCTTGCTTCCCATAAAGCCAGAGATCTTCTTTACAAAACAGTGGAACTTTTTATGTACGGGGTATAATATGGAATTACCTTCTTTCAACCAAGGTTTTTGGATCATACAAATGACAAGATAAACTATACTCGAACAATTTAATGTTCCTCAGTTAATATAGAAAGTAATTTTGAAGTTGTGTAAAGTGTGTTACTAATCGTTGTCTTATCTTTCTGCAGTATGCTTTCTTTCAGTCAATCACAGATTCTCAGACTGCTCTTTCTGGTGGCATGGCAACATTTGATGTCTACGGTTTGCAAATGCTCCATAGACAAACAAGCTCAGCACAAATATGTGTGGTAAATCAGCATGGGGACGACTATAGCAGTGTAAATGCTGCAGTAGCCGGATGGGTGGTAAGTTAGTTTCTGGATGCTTGCTCATGCACAACCTACCTGGAAATCATGATAGTTTCCATTTAGTGATGATTGTACCCTTTTATTTTAATCATGAATTCTATTCACTCCATAAATTTATAGCTAACTTATTATCAATTGGTATTACTTTGATGCAGGTTAGCCCATCCGATTATTGTGATAATAGAACACATTTCTTTACCAGATGGACGGTATGTGGCTCAATATTTTGTATTCCTTAATATTTTACGGACTTAATATTCGGAGATAAATTCAGTTTCTTAGTTTCTTGGCCATATACAATATTTATCATGTATATGTGGTCATCCTTTTTTTGGTAACAGGTTGATGGGTATAAGTCAATTGGATGCGATGACTTGGAATGCAAGGGTTTTGTACCGGTACAAAATGCTCCCATCACTCCAGGAGACACTCTAGATACTTCTAAGGGAAAACTAAATATCACAATGAAGATATTCAAGGTAAGTAGCTAAAACACTGATAAATACACCATGGAGGGCTATTTATGGTCTACATTTTATGACTAAATGATGACCACTAATTGACACCTGGTTCTACACTGAGAGCATCTCCACTCGTTGGCTGAACCCAGGCCAAAATTCAGACCTTTTTCCGGCCGGACGATGCAAGTTTTGGCCTGGGTACGCCGAGTTTCCCACTCGGCTACCTAGGCTGTGTACCCAGGCGGACACAAAACGGCTATATATTTTGAATCTGTATAGTTTCCGCCGGCGAGTGCTCGGCCACAAGGTGTTCGACAGATACGCCTACATGTTCGGCGACATTTTTTTATTACATAACAGGAAAACAACGATCAGTCGTCGATGGGGATGGGCTCCTGCGGCGTGGCCGACGCGGCGTTGTCGTCCATCTCGCCGGTGAAGGCCCCCGGGTTGGAGGAAGTCGAAGCAGAGCTCGGCGTGGGAGCGTTCGGCGCTGGCACGTTCGGCGTGGGAGCGTTCGGCGCTGGCACGGTCGGCGTGGTAGCCGTGGTCATGCCCTCCAGGATGGCCTGACGTTGCGCCATGTACCAGGCCTTGACCGGCGAGCTCATCTTCGACGTGTCCTCGCCGCCCATGAGGAACTTGAGGTCCGTGTGGCGCTTCTTGGCGGAGTAGTTGGCTTTCTTCTCGGCGAGGCTGGCCTTGATGAGGGCCACCTTTTCCCCTTGTGTCTCCATCAGCTTCTTCCAGCGCTCCTCGCTCTTCTCAGCCCTCTTCTCGGCCTGCGCCCTCGTGTCGGCGAGGCATTTCTCGATCGAAGCCTGGAGACGCTCGGCGGGAGGTCCGGCGGCCTTGAGCATCTTCGCCTTCTTCTGGCCGAGCTCAGGTCTTCCTTCGCTGGCAGCAGCAGCCGGGGCCTCGGGGTTGTAGACGCCGTCCTTGCTCTTGGAGAGACTCAGGCGAGTGTCCCGCCACTTCTCGCAATGCTCGATTTTCTCGAAGACATGATGGAACTTGAACTCCATCTTCATGTCCTCTCGAAACAGAAGAAGTGCACGGCGCAGCTACAAAATGGAAGTGTGTCAAGTTGTCCATGTTCGCGAGTGTGTCAAGGGAGTGCACGACAAAGTTAATGTTCGCGAGTACCTTGGTGTCCATGTTCTCCCCACTGGCTTGTGTGCGGTCGACTTATTCCACGCAACTGTGCCACTTGCTGCACACAGTTTGGACGATAGCCCAGTGGTTCGTTATTGCCTTCTCCCCTCGCTCCATGTGGATCTTGCGATACTTTGGGTCGCACATGCTTCGCTCGTCGAATGCTGCCTTCATGTGCCGCCAATAATTATAGGAATTTTGGTTCGCACCCGTTATCGGATCCATGCTCACCGTCTTCCAAGCTTCGGCGAGGCAGGTGTCCTTGGCCACGGTCCATTTGAGGCGAGCGTCCTCCGTCTTCTTCCCCTTCTTGCATTTCGCCTTAGTCTCGGCGTCCTCCGGCGGCGTCTGCTCAGCCTGAGTCTCCTTGGCATCGATGTCGGCGAGGTCCTGGGACTCGATCCAGCGCTCGGCGTCGGCCCGGGTCTGCTCTTCCGTGAAGAAGGAGGGGTGGTTCGTCGCCGAGCCTGTTGCGATCAGGTCCTCCATGTAGGCCTCAGCTGTCATGCCGGCCGGAAGGGCGACCGGCATTCCGCCGAACAGGTTGCGCGCGTCGATCTCGCCGAAGGGCGCCGAGCTTCCGCCGAAGGGCAGCGGTCCACGGCGCAGAGCGGGGCTTGCGTACGCCGGAGAGGCGGAGTAGGGGAGGTTGATGTCGACGCCGAAGGCCGAAGGATGGCGCGGCGCCGGGCAGGGGAAGAGCACGTTCGGGTCGAATCCGCCGTCGAACTCCGGCGACGAGGAGTACCTCTACCGAGCAGCATCCTGGCTCTCCTGGAAGCTGGCCGGAGAGATCGGCGAGAAGTCGGCAGGCGAGCCGACGCTAGCCTGGCTCCCCCAGTGTGGTGGGTACGGCGCGGCCATCAATGCCGAACGCGTCGTCGCCGCCTGCTTCACCTTCACCATCGCCTGTTCTTCTGCCGCCGCCTTCACGATCGCCTTTTCCTCCTCCGCTTGCTGCTGCCGGAGCTTCGCCCTCTCCTTCCGGTCCTTCCGCTCGGCCGAAGAGATCTGCCTGGCGTGCTCCCTCTTCTCCCAGTCGGCCAAGGACATGCCCTCCGGCTTGGTCTGCGGCGCTCTCGGCTTCCTCACCTACTTCTCCGTCGGACCCTCGCTCAGGTTCGATCTGGGTTGGACGAAACTCTTGGACGGCATGTCGGGCACGGTGATCGGCGGAGCTTCGGGGGTGGGGGAATGGGGAAGAAAGGTGGGAGGGGGAAGAAAAGGGCGGGGAGCTCGGCGAATTGGCGGGAGTGGTGCTTTCTCTCGCCGACAGAGATGGCCCACGCCCGTTTTCGCTGAGTCCGGCGTTTCCAGGGCGTATCCGGGATCCTGGGTACGGCCTAGGTAGGCTGGACCAAAACATGCTTAAATCCGGACGAAAATAGGTCCTTGGGTACGCGACTGGGCTGATTTTCGGCGTTCAGACCAAAATTCGGCGTCCGGATCGGCCTCCTGGGTAGGCGAGTGGAGATGCTCTGAGTATATATGTTGCTAGTATTGGAATGAAGTGATATTCACATTTAATTGTTTTGCAGAATAAAGATGATGGTGACTGGTGGCTATACTTTGGTTATGATAATATTCATAAACTTTGAGAGACCAATCGAGATGAGTAACTTATTTGTTAGCAACAAAATTGTCACTAAGCAAGTCGGTCAAGATATCGTACCATTCAGAAAGGCCGACCGTGGCAAATATTCAACATCAAAGCTCTTCCCATTGTGCCGACTCGGTTTTATATTCATATGGATAGCTTTGCTTGTTTCATACTTAGCTAACATTTGGTCTCAGTTCAGACGTATATTCTGTAATTATTTAGGTTGCAGAAACATAAAGCCATTTATGAAGTTCTCTTACATAGCCGATTCGAGAGCATCAAAGGAGAAAAAAAGATTATGCATAGCCGAGTTGTTAGATGATGTTAAGTCGCCTCCACTAGGTTGTTTAAATCGAAAGCCGGTATTACAATATAGGCTAATGGATATACAATGTACCTTCAGTCTGGGGATACGATGCTTCTTCGGCTAATTCTATCGTCATAAATGATTACCATGTCGAGACGTCAGGATCGGAGCCAGTGCAGGACTCGCAAGATATTGGAAGCTATGGTGTGTTTCCGCAAGTAGCTCAATCAGTCGTCCAAGGACAATTGGAGTTAGTCAAGACAAGTGCAGATGATCAGCTGGCTCCAGTAAACCTTGATCGCAAAGTGGCGACTCTCGGCTGCAAGCCGGATCGTCCAAAGACGGACTGGTGCACATAGGGAATCGATTGGCCGGGAGAGGAAGATGTTCAAGTTGACAATCTTAAAGTCTGACATTCTATCAAAGCTACGATAGGGACATCTAGCACTGGGGACAACACATGACTCCAAAGACCGATGCATGCGAAATCAAAGAAGACAAAGGTCATGATAAGCGCAAAGGGAAGAAGCTGAAAGTCATTTTCGCGCAGCTCTTGGAAAAATATCAGAAGATAAAGTGATACGAAGAATGCTAATCGGCCAGCTAAAACAAAGGCATCGGACTCACCCCTAGTCAGGGTTTTGAATTTCGGCAAATTTCAGGCGAAATTCGTCCATTTCGTTCAGGCCAGGTAGATTTGTTCTCCTGCCAAATAATTTCGTCCTTATTTGAATTTTTGGCCCGACCCAGACTCCGGTCCTTATTATATGAGAAGTCACTAATTTGGATTTGTCCGCAGAGATGACATATAAGGCGCATAAATCATGCTAGGTGTGCATCTTCACAAAATAAAATGTTTATGCGTCAATTTTTATTTTTATTTTTGTAATCCTCCGTAGCAACTGTTAGACTTAATCTTGTCATTAAGGAAATATTAGTATTGCATTACGTAATTAGTTTGCAATTGCATGTCAACGGTCTAGAGATTGACCTAGTCGTTGTGTTAGGTGATACGTCAGAAACGTATCTATTATTTTTGATGCTCAATGCTTGTTTAGTATCTACTTTGCTTTGTTTTGTCTATACTTTGAGATGCTTTTTATATGTTTTCTGGTATTAACCTATTAACAAGTTGTCACAGTGCCAGTTGCCTGTTTTCAGCTGTTTTTGGTTTCAGAAAAGTTAGTAAAGAAATATTCTCGGAATTGGACAGGACAAACGTCAAAGTCAATAACTTTTTGTGGGGAACAGGAAGTCCAGAGGGGAGACGGAGAGGCATGCCAGGGCGCCCAGACCCTCCTAGGCGCGGGTGGGCCCTGCCCCGCTCATAGGCAGGGTGTGGGGCCCTTGGCCACCGCCTCAGCCTCTCCCTTCTCCTATAAGAAGCCCCCGATGCAAACCCTAAGTACCCGATAAAATCTCCACGAAACCTTCTGTAGCCGCCGCCACTATCGTCCATAGATCGGGGGATCTGAAGTTCTTCCCGGCACCCTGCCGAAGGGGAGATCATCCCGGAGGCCTTCTCTCCGGTATGATGCGTGAGTAGTTCCACCTTGGACTATGGGTCCATGTAGTATCTAGACGGTTGTATCTCCTCCTTGTGCTTTCATGTATAGATCTTGTGAGCTCCGTTCATGATCAATATCTAATCTATTTGTAATCATGCATGTTGTGTTTGCGGGGATCCGATGGATATTGAGATTATTATGTTGGTTTGATTAATGGTTTTGTTTTTATGATTCTATCATGTATGTATTGTTTGGGATCTTGCATGCTCTTCGTTGTTAGTAGCTATCTTGGCCAAGTAGTTGCTAGTGACTTTATGAGAGGGTATTTATGCTCGATAGTGGGTTCATGCCTCTAGTTTCCAAGATAAGTGACAATAATTTCTTTGGTTGTAGATGTGTTGTTGCTACTAGGGAGAAAACAACGGTCTCTTGTTCATGGAACATGTGGACTGTTTACTTTACACACTTTGCTTAAAGCAGTTGTCTGTTACTTGCAACTTAATACTAGAGGGGGTTCAGATGATAACCTGAAGGTGGACTTCTAGTCATAGATGCAGTTGGATGGCAGTCTATGTATCTTGTTGTATTGCCCAATTGAATCTCATAGGATATTTCTGACTAGTAATAGCATTGTTATGCCTTGCTCAGTTCCTGTCAATTGCCTTGTTGTAATTTGTTTACCCTTCATGCCATGTTGTTTATCTAAGGAGAGCACCTCTAGTGAACTATGGACCCCGGTCCAATCTTTATCATTGATACATCTTCCACTGTTACTTTTTTACTTGATGCAAACCACCATTACCTTCCACACCATACGTTTAATCCTTTGTTATAGCAAACCGGTGAGCTTGACATCCTCACTGATTCGTTGGGGCAAAGTCTTGAGTTTGTGTTGTGCAGGTTTCCGCGTTGCTTGCAACAACAGTGTGATGTTTCCTTCCTCCTACTGGTTCGATAACCTCGGTTTCTTACTGACGGAAAACTTTTTGTTGTGCTTCTTCACACCTTTCTCTTAGGGTTCCCAACGAAGCGCTCCTACATCAACTCAGCGCTGCATCAAGCTTTTCTGGCGCCGTTGCCAGGGAGGCTAAGGACGTCTTCACTAGGGGAGTCCTCCACTTCCTTTCTCTTTACTTTGTTTTTAGTTTGCTTTGTTTATTTTGCTTGGTTTTGTTTGCCTCTTTCCAAAAAAAACCCCAAAAATTAGTCTAGCTTGGTTTGCTTGCTTTATTCAAAAACACAAAAAAAAAACAGTTCCTTCTCTAGCTGCTGCTGCTGTTTTTGGCTTTCCCATCTTTGGCAAAATGAACTCTGCTGAGAACACCAAGTTGTGTGACTTCACTATCACCAACAACAATGATTTACTTAGCACCCCTATTGCTCCACCTGCTCCTGATGCTACCTTTTATGAAATTAAGCCTGCTTTGTTAAATCTTGTGATGAGAGAGCAATTTTCTGGTGCTGGTTCTGATGATCCTGCTGCCCATCTCAATAGCTTTGTTGAACTTTTTGAGATGCAAAAGTATAAGGATGTAGATGGATATATTATTAAGCTCAAACTTTTTCCCTTCTCCTTGAGAGGAAAAACTAAAGAATGGTTGCTATCTTTGCCTAAAAATAGTATTGATTCTTGGACTAAGTGGAAAGATGCTTTGATTGGAAAATACTATCCTCCTTCTAAGATTATATCTATGAGAAGTGACATTATGAAAATTAAACAAATTGATAGTGAACATGTTGCTCCAGCTTGGGAAATAATGAACTCTTTGGTTAAGAATTTCCCCACTCATGGACTCACTGCTTGGATGATTATCCAGACTTTTTATGCAGGTTTGAACTTCTCCTCAAGAAATCTGTTGGATTCCGCTGCTGGAGGTACCTTCATGGGCCTCACTTTGGGTGCTGCAACAAGGCTCCTTGATAATATGATGGTTAACTACTCTGAATGGCATGTTGAGAGAGCTCCACATGGTAAGAAGGTAAAGTTTGTTGAGGAAACTTCCTCTTTGAGTGATAAGATTGATGTTATTATGGCTATGCTTGTTAATGGGAAATCTCCTTTAGATCCTAATAGTCACTTAGCCTCCTTGGTTGCTCAAGAAGAGCAAGTTGATGTGAACTTCATTAGAAACAACAATTTCAACAACAATGCCTATTGAAATAATTTTGGTGGTAACAACAATTATAGGCCTTATCCTCCTAATAATGGCAATTCCTATGGAAACTCCTACAACAATGCTAGAAGTGCCCCCTCTAAACTTGAAGTCATGCTCAAATACTTTATTAGTAAACAAACCACTTTCAATAAGGCTATAGCGGAAAAGCTTTTAAATGTTGAGAAAAATATATCCTCTTTGTCTGAAGCTCAGTCTTCCTTGATTAATAAAATGGCTGCTAAACCTGAAACTATGGAAAATACCTTTGCTACTGCTCATGCCATACAAGTTACTATTGATGAAAATGTTAGGCTGCTAGCTTAACTTCATGCTAAGTGGGAAAGGGAAGCTGAAATTAATAGAAACAATAGTGTGTGCACTATCACCACTAAACCACAAGTAGTCCATGTTCCTCCTCCTACTGTACCTAAGCCTATTGATCCTACTACTAGTGATGCTAAGTTTGATTTTGATATTGATGGTTTCAATATTTCTGAAGTGATTATGTTCCTACAAAATCTTGCTAGAAGTCATGATGCTAGTGATATGCATGTTGCTTTCACCAAACACATTACAAATGCTCTTGTTAAGATTAAGGAAGAGAAGCTAAAACACAAAGCTTCTATTCCTAGGAAAGTAGAAGATAGTTGGGAACCCATTATTAATATACAAGTGAATGACTTTGATCTCAAAGCTTCATGTGATCTTGAGTGTCTCTATTATGCCTAGGAAGATTTATGAAATGCTTGATTTGCCACCATTGGAAGATTGTTATTTGGATGTCCCACTCAATGATAATGCTAAGAAGAAACTCATGGGGAGTATTAATGGTGTTCTCATTATGGTTAACAATGTTTATGTCCCTGTGGATTTCTATGTTTTGGATGTTGAATACAATGCTTCTTGTCCTATTACTTTGGGAAGACATTTTCTAGAACAGTTGGTGCCATCATTGATATGAAAGAAGGCACCATTAAATATCATTTTCCATTCAAGAAAGGTATTGAAAACTTCCCTATGAGGATATAGAAGTTTCTTTTTAATCCTCCTTTGAAAGAAAGGTTTGATGTTAATGCTTCTTCATTTGAAAATACTTGATTCTTCTTGCTTCTTGTGCCTAAAGAAAAGTACTTGTTGGGAGATAACCCAAGAGTTTACTTGAGTATTGGAAGTTATTACTTCAGTAATGACCTCTCCTTATACTTTTTGTGCCAAGAATGACCTCTAATGAGAGGGAAGTAAGATTTGGAGATTTGTTGTCCCGAAACAGATATATGTCCTCCACCAAAAATTTCGTGAGGAGTATATGTAACTCGGATTGAGCTCAAAATTTACGATTAAATCCCCCAGTATGTTAGCTAACTTTCGTTAGTTCAACACCTTTTGATTTGAGCAACAGGAGATATTTTAAAAAATTGGTTTCTACCTGCTGGTCTGTTTTGACAGATTTCTGCCATTATTTGCATTTGCTTCTTATTGATTCCTTTTTGAGTTATCTTTAGGTTAATTGAGATTTTTTAAGGAGTTAATACAGTAGCTTGTGTTTTTAGTGAAAAGACTTGCTGTTCCAAAGCTTTTCCAGAGGTCTAATATCTTTTGAATACACTAATGTTGCTAATGAAGATTGTGTTAAGTTTTGTATGAAGAAAAAATTTCAGGTGTAGAGAGAGAATGATGCAATGAGATGAATAATGGACAAAAGCTCAAGCTTGGGGATGCCACCCCGGTGTCACCCCAAGAAATATACAAGAGGTACAAGCGTCAAAGCTTGGGGATGCCCAAGGCATCCCCTTCTTCATCAATAAAAAGCTCAAGTCTGTCTAGACACTTCATTTTTATTGTTTCATGCACAGTTGTGTTGTTATTGGAACGTCTTAGTTTTTGTTTGATTTTCTTAGGTTGTTTAGTTTTCTTGAATAAAGTAGTTTGGACCCACGTTCTCACTGTGTTATTTTCCAAATAAGTTGCTTGGTGTTGGAAAGGAGTAGTAAGTTCTTGCTTGGAAGTGCAAGAGAAGCTTGCATTGAATGTGACTTAGACTTTAGCATGACATGCTAGGTGTTGTTTTGACCTTATGCTTAGTGATTATTGCTGTAGCATGTCTTGTTCCAAACAATTGGGATTGCTTAGTGTGCCTTGAAAAAAAAATTATGCGTTGTTTTAGCATGCAAAAGCATAGTATTATGGTACTCTCCTTTGATGCTTTGCTTGGGTTGACTTGGCACATGCTCACACCATGTTATGACTCTCACAAGTCACCATTAGCCTCTATGATCATTTAGTCCATGACTTATAGTACCACTCTTTGCTTTGATTAGTAATGTTTTGTTGCTTTGCATGATTATGGCCATTATTGCTCTCTTAGTTGGTTGCTCCCAGTCTTTTGCTAGCCTCCACTTGTGTGAGTAAGATCTACTCATGCTTCCAACTCCCAAGAAACCAAATTATTCCAATGTGTCCACTATAAACTCCTATGCATGGTGTGTTACACCATTCCAAGTATATTCTTGTTTTCAGCTATCTTCCAATTAAAAACTATTTTGTTATGTGAAAACTTAGTTATTAAAGCCCTCACAAAATTGATGGCACACTTTATATTCTTTGCCCCTAATAAACTTGAACCATTGTGTCATCTATATTATATATGCTTACACTTATACGTTGGAATTAGCAGAACCGTGCTGTCACGGGGAATGTTTTCAACATTGCACTTGTACTTTGTACTCAGTTGAGATCATTCTCTTTTGTCTATGGATGTCACCGGTGTGAAATAAAGAGGGAACTTGTAAGTCCATGGAGTTTGTATCATGTTTTAGAGAAACGCCTGTGCCGCTAGCCTAAGCCATGCCTAATCACGGTGGAAACTTGCAGCATCACCATAGTGACATCTATGAAGCATTCTTCTTATAAAAAAAGAGATACATTGAGAAAAGAGGAAAGAGAGAAGATTGCTAAGATGCTCATTGTCTGCTTGCCTTGTTATTTTGGTTATGGGATAGCTCCTGTACCATGTGCAAGGGGTAACCCGTTGGCGGTTCTAAATGATATGCAAATACTTACAATGAGAAGAACTTACATGTGACTAAAGTTGAGTAGCATGAGGTGTGGCCCTCGTATTCAAGGGACCTGAGATTGCCAACTTATACTTTGTCAAGCATATACTCCATCTTTGTTCACTTTAACCTTAATCGCTTCAAGATGCTTATGATAGGGGCAATGAGGGCTGAAAGCTAACAAGTACCATAATGTTTGGAAGCTCTTTTTGAAACTTGAAATCCCTGCTTCCTTTATAAAAGGTCTTTCTTACACCATTATTGAGTCTCCACCTTCTAGCTTTAGGAACCATTAAGAGAGCATAGTTGTCATTCTTTGTGCAGTGTTCCAAAACTTATTGATTGATGCATATTGTGATATTACTTGTTCTTGTGCTATTTGTTTCTAGTCACCCTTGTGAACTTTGAAGGTGTCCTATGCTTCTATTTGCTACTTTATGAGGGACAAGCTGATTGCCACTATGCTATGTTTTCTGTATGTGAAACAAATAAACGTTTTTCAATGCATGCTATTCATGATATTTGTTTGTAGCTTGTCATGTTGCATGCATAGTTACTATGTCCTATTGTCAGAACTCCATCTTTCATGCACATGTTTTGAATTCTTTGATCCCAGCTTTCAATGCTTGCAAATGGTTGGATCTTTATTGTGAGGGTGCATGTCGCCTCAAAAATTATTATTTTAATCACTTACCTACTCGAGGACGAGCAGGAGTTAAGCTAGGGGATGCTTGATACGTCGGAAACGTATCTATAATTTTTGATGCTCCATGCTTGTTTAATATCTACTTTGCTTTTCTTTGTCTACACTTTGAGGTGCTTTTTACATGTTTTCCGGTACTAACCTATTAACAAGTTGCCACAATGCCAGTTGCCTGTTTTCTGCTATTTTTGGTTCTAGAAAAGTTAGTAAATAAATATTCTCGGAATTGGACGGGACAAACGTCAAAGTCAATAATTTTCCATGAGGAACAAGAATTCTAGAGGGGAGACGGAGAGGCGTGCCAGGGCGACCAGACCCCCCTAGGCATGGGTGGGCCCTGCCCCACGCCTAGGCAAGGTGTGGGGCCCCTGGCCACCACCTCAGCCTTCCCCTTCGCCTATAAAAAGACCCCGATGCAGAAACCCTAAGTACCCGATCAAATATCCACGAAACCTTTTGTAGCCGTCGCCACAATCGTCCCTAGATCTGTGGGGATCTGAAGTTCTTCCTGGCACCCTGCTGAAGGGGAGATCATATCGGAGGCCTTCTCTCTGGTATGATGCGTGAGTAGTTCCACCTTGGACTATGGGTCCATGTAGTAGCTAGACGGTTGTATCTCCTCCTTGTGCTTTCATGTATAGATCTTGTGATCTCTGTTCATGATCAAGATCTAATCTATTTGTAATCATGCATGTTGTGTTTGCGGGGATCCGATGGATATTCAGATTATTATGTTGGTTTGATTAATGGTTTTGTCTTTATGATTCTATCATGTCTGTGTTGTTTGTGATCTTGCATGCTCTCCGTTTTTAGTAGCTATCTTGGCCAAGTAGTTGCTAGTGACTCGAAGAGGGGGTGTTTATGTTCGATAGTGGGTTCATGCCTCTAGTTTCCATGGGAAGTGACAATAATATCTTCGGTTGTAGATGTGTTGTTGCTACTAGGGAGAAAACAACGGTCTCTTGTTCATGGGACATGTGGACTATTTACCTTACACACTTTGCTTAAAGCAGTTGTCTGTTGCTTGCAACTTAATAATGGAGGGGGTTCGGATGATAAACTGAAGGTGGACTTCTAGTCATAGATGTAGTTGGATGGCGGTCTATTTATCTTGTTGTATTGCCCAATCGAATCTCATAGGATCTTTCTGACTAGTAATTGCATTGTTATGCCTTGCTTAGTTCCTGTTAATTGCCCTACTGTAATTTGTTTACCCTTCATGCCATGTTGTTTATCTAAGGAGAGCACCTCTAGTGAACTATGGACCCCGGTCCAATCTTTATCATTGATACATCTTCCACTTTTACTTGTTTAATTGCTGCAAACCACCATTACCTTCCACACCATATGTTTAATCCTTTGTTACAGCAAACCGGTGAGCTTGACAACCTCACTGATTCGTTGGGGAAAAGTCTTGAGTTTGTGTTGTGCAGGTCTCCGCGTTGCTTGCAACACCTGTGTGATGTTTCCTTCCTCCTACTGGTTCGATAACCTCAGTTTCTTACTGAGTTAAAACTTGATGTTATGCTGCTTCACAAATTGCTCTTGGCGTTCCCAACGAAGCGCTCCTACATCAACTCAGCCTTTGTGCATGTATTCTAGGGCCACACGCATGTTCCCGTGGCATCCCGGCCCTCGGGCGCTCCTTTTCCGACGAAACCCTAATCCGAGGGCCCCGCGGGTCTACCCCCGTAGCATTATTCGTACGAGGGTTGAACAATGCACTCTCTTGGTGGTTTAGGTTTGTTTAGGTCGTATCTACATGGAAAACCAAGGATAGGCCCAAGGTTCCACCGGTTTACCCGCGTTTGACCCGCGGCGGGAGTCTCCTCCTACATGTCCAGCACACTTCTCTAAGTGTTATCGCATGCAACTTGGACGGTCACACCCGGGAGCTAGGTTTTCCATCTAGGGGCATTCCACCACCCTTGTGCATGTATTCTAGGGCCACACTCATGTTCCTGTGGCATCCTGGCCCTCGGGCTCTCCTTTTCCGACAAAACGCTAATCCGAGGGCCCCGCGGGTCTACCCCCGTAGCATTCTCCGTACGAGGGTTGAACAAATGCACTCTCTTGGTGGTTTAGGTTTGTTTAGGTCATATCTACATGGGAAACCAAGGATAGGCCCAAGGTTCCACCGGTTTACCCGCGTTTGACCCGCAGCGGGAGTCTCCTCCTACATGTCCAGCACACTTCTCTAAGTGTTATCGCATGCAACATGGACTGTCACACCCAGGAGCTAGGTTTTCCATCTAGGGGCATTCCACCACCCTTGTGCATGTATTCTAGGGCCACATGCATGTTCCCGTGGCATCCCGGCCCTCGGGCACTCTTTTTCCGACGAAACCCTAATCCGAGGGCCCCGTGGGTCTACCACCGTAGCATTCCCCGTATGAGGGTTGCACAATGCACTCTCTTGGTGGTTTAGCTTTGTTTAATTCATATCTACATGGAAAACCAAGGATAGGCCCAAGGTTCCACCGGTTTACCCGCGTTTGACCCGCGGCGGGAGTCTCCTCCTACATGTCCAGCACAGTACTTCTCTAAGTGTTATCGCATGCAACATGGACGGTCACACCCGGGAGCTAGGTTTTCCACCTAGGGGCATTCCACCACCCTTGTGCATGTATTCTAGGGCCACACGCATGTTCCCATGGCATCCTGGCCCTCGGGCGCTCCTTTTCTGACGAAACCCTAATCCGAGGGCCCCACGGGTCTACCCCCGTAGCATTCTCCGTACGAGGGTTGAAAAATGCTCTATCTTGGTGGTTTAGGTTTGTTTAGGACATATCTACATGGAAAACCGAGGATAGGCCCAAGGTTCCACCGGTTTACCCGCGACAGGAGTCTCCTCCTACATGTCCAGCACACTTCTCCAAGTGTTATCGTATGCAACATGGACGGTCACACCCAGGAGCTAGGTTTTCCATCTAGGGGCATTCCACCACCCTTGTGCATGTATTCTAGGGCCACACGCGTGTTCCCGTGGCATCCCGGCCCTCAGGCGCTCCTTTTTCGACAAAACCCTAATCTGAGGGCCCCGCGGGTCTACCCCCTTAGCATTCTCCATACGAGGGTTGAACAATGCACTCTCTTGGTGGTTTAGGTTTGGTTAGGTCATATCTACATGGGAAACCAAAGATAGGCCCAAGGTTCCACCGGTTTACCCCCGTTTGACCCGCGGCAAGAGTCTCCTCCTACATGTCCAGCACACTTCTCTAAGTGTTATCGCATGCAACATGGACGGTCGCACCCGGGATCTAGGTTTTCCATCTAGGGGCATTACACCACCCTTGTGCATGTATTCTAGGGCCACACGCATGTTCCCATGGCATCCCGGCCCTCGGGTGCTCCTTTTCTGACGAAACCCTAATCCGAGGGTCCCGTGGGTCTACCCCCGTAGCATTCTCCGTACGAGGGTTGAAAAATGCTCTCTCTTGGTGGTTTAGGATTGTTTAGGACATATCTACATGGAAAACCGAGGATAGGCCCAAGGTTCCACCGGTTTACCCGCGGCGGGAGTCTCCTCCTATCCGCTTACCTAAACAGTACAGTGTGCTCCTCGCACAATCGTAAATAAAGCAGTAACATGGCATAAGTACAGGATAGTAAATAAAACCTCAAACTAGTTTGTGGCCCCAAGAAATAAGAATGAATCAAGCTCTGGCTCAGGGGGGTCCCATAATCCTCCCGGATGTGGATAGCGCGATAAATCAAGGAACATGTATCAAGTACTCGGGGTCCTACGGGACACAAGTGGACGGTTAACAACCAAATAACATCTATTGCCCACCTATGCCTCTGCTTACTTACTTCAATTTTAGTTGTTAAACAGTAATTAAAGTGAACGATAAGTAAAGCCATGATCATCTCCAACATCATACATGCGGCAATACTCCAACAACTGTGGCAATTAGCGACACGCACTTAGCGCGACTGAGCGACTACGGCGCAAGTCCAACTATCTACCAAACCACGGTAATAGGAGGTGTCCAAGGCAATATAAGGCTGCAAGGGATATCACGAATGCGATAACTAGACCATCGCAACACAGATAGCAATAGATCAACAGGAGGGAAATAAATACTATAAAGTAAGATAGGTAGAAAGGGGGAGATGCTCGCCTGAAAACATTGTCGAAGGTTCATCCGAAGATCGGGACGAAGCTCACATCAACTCAACGGCCTTATCCGCGAAGAAGCAAAACACTAGAAGAAACACCGGATGCACTATTTAATACTACGGCAAAAGATCGGGCATGATGCATGTATGATGTATGACATGGCAAGCATGCGATGCAATTAGGCAATATTAAGTGGAACCGGGGTCCCGACATTTAAATATATGGTTCAAGTTGTTTAGCTACCCCGCAATTTAAATGTTGTTTTAACAAGGCAAGATATGACAACGGTTCGATGCACAAATTTAAATGAGGCCAATATAAGACTAGATTTGCCCGCATATGGGCCCCATATTTAATTAAGAGGTGAATCGACATAAGGCCCCCAAACCACACAAATATGCATGCGACTATGACAATTTAATATGCATCAATTTATATTTAACATTTATAAAATAGGGGCTCGGGAAAAGGTTCACACATTAGGGCTCGACGGTCTTGGTGGTTCCGGGGTTCGGGGTTGGTCTCAGGGTTCAGGGTTCGACGGGATCGAGGTTCGGACTCCGGGATCGGTCTTCGGATCTCAACATGGCCGGTCTTGGTGACGATCTTGTCCGATGGGGATCTTGGTTCAACATCATCGCGGTCTTCGGGTCCGAGGGTTAGACCTTGGCGTCCGAGGGAAGTTCATGTCGTATCCATGCCGACGACCTTGGCATTCAGGGGAAGTTCCCGGTGTCCCGAGGAGAAGATCTTGGCGTCCGAGGGTTTCTCCGCGTCCGTGGTGCGTCCGTGATGCAGATCTTGTCGGAGGCCTTCGGGGACGGGGTCTCGGCGAACTTGGCGTGTCGAGGTTCGGTTTCCGGTTCCGGCGCCGTGAAGGAGGCCTCGGTTTCTTGGCGTGGTTCCTGGGGTTTGTTTTGGTGGATGTCGATCTTGTTGTCGAGATCTGGGCCTCGGAAGATCTTGGCGAGTCCCTCGCGGCAGCAGCGCAAACGCACGAACACCGCCACCGGATGAAGGCAAAACAGCCGAGACGAAAACTGGTGTTCCAGGCTTGCCAGCAAACTGGCCATGTGCAGGTCTTGTTTCCTCTGAACATAAGCCCGAACGCCTTGGGGCATGAACAGAAGCCGAAGATCTTGTTTGTGGGGCCTCCAACAACGGGGACGGGAGACGAGCTGGACGGCGACGAGGTCGGTGAGGCGGCCCGCTGGTGGGAGCCCGCAGCGGCGACGGGGAGGTGGCGACGGCGCCTGCGGGCCACGGCGGTCGCGGGAGGAGGGCACCGGGCGGCAACGGGAGGAGACAGAGCCGCGGAGGGGAACGGCGGCGCGGGCTCTGGCGCATGGAGGGAGGCCTGCTGGGAGGAAGGCGAGGTGGCGGGCGACGGGCCGGCAGCGGCGGCTCGAGGCCGAGAGAGGAGGTGGCGCCGACGGCTCGGCGGCTGAGGGCGAGTCGGGCCAGCGCGGCGGGCGCGGCGGCGAGGCGGAGAGAGAGGAGAGGTCGTCGAGGAGGCGGAGGACGGTCCGCGAGGGGACGGCGGTGGAGCAGACGGCACGAGGCGCGCGACAGGCTCGGAGGCGGGCGCGAGCGAGGCGGCTCGCCAAGGGCAACGACCGGCGAGCCTTCGCCATGGACTAGAGGAGGAGGCGGGGCAGGCGCGGGTCGAGGAGAGAGGGGAGGGGCTGGGTGCGCCGCGGAGGAGGGGTCGCCGGCGAGGAAGGAGAGACGGGGAGGTGGTGGCCGGAGGACGCGCTGGAGGGAGGAGGGGGGCGGTGGGGAGAGCCGGCAGAGGGGGGAGAGGAGGAAGGAGGCGGTGGGGAGGAGAGGAGAGGTCGGGTGGGGCGTCGCGTGGGGGACGGGTCGAGGATGGGGCAGTGGGGCCAAGGTGGGGGGCGCGTGGGGGCTGTGCACTGGCAGAGAGAGGTAGGGTGGGGCCAGGCTGGCAGTGTGTGCGGTGTGCTGGTTGAGTGGGGATTGGGGGGAGAGAGGGTGGCCAGGTGGCGGGCTAGGAATGGAGGGAGAGAAAGGAGAGGGTGAGGTGGCAGCCAGAGATTGGTGGGGGTGATGTGGAGGAGGGGTTGGTAGAATAGGTCTGGGTAGACTAGGGATTTTTGGGTGGACCGATTTTAATACTGGGGGTGGTCGACTGGGTCGAATCGGCTCGTTCGACTGCCCCACTAAAAATAATTAAATATTTTATTTATTTCAAATAGGCCTTTTGCAAACCGATAGCAGACAAAATAAAATAATCCGGAGTCCCGGGTTTTGCGTTTGAATAAAGACGGGGCGTTTAGAAAACAAATTAGGTTTTCCGAAAATAGTTTTATGCAAGCAAATGCAAGATGATGACGATGCTCAAATGCAATGTGGCATGATGACATGAGCATGCGGTCATGATGATGCAATGCACAAAATCAACGCGATTTTCTAGTAGTGGTTTTTGCGGGATGCCACAATTCGACACCACTAACAATGGATCTCGCCCTCGAGATCCGCCTCATGGTATCGGAAGGAAGGCCGACGGTCTGATCCTTCGCGCTTCGTGTAGATCCTCGCGACACCACTAACAAGAGGTCGTTGTCCGTGATCGTCGAGGGAACACTCCGGGAACAAAAGGTCGAAGGTAGAGGTGTCAACACATAAAGCCAACCCTAACTTCCGTGGACGTAGTGAAATCGCTGGATCCACTGATTCGATGTACAAGGGCGAATGATAAGAGTAGTCGGATGGTGATCAATCCACCGCGCACCCAAATTATTACTCTGCACACGAATAGGCGGATTATGCAACCAACTCTCGGAATCAGACTGAAGATCTCAACAAGCGAGGTTCGGAAACAAAGGGTGATGCAGACTCTGCATCGGATCTGGCGTAGAGGATGTCGTCACGTCGGAAAACACCGGAAGGCACAAACAAGGAACAAAGAATGGTACCACAGTAGACGGATTCCTCAGGCAGCTTGAACACCGGATGGTAGAACACCATTACCAAAGGAGGAAGCGAGACCCTGAAGGTACGACGGAACACAACCACGAGAAATCCTGGACTCGAAGAGCGAGAAGAGAGCGGATTCAAAACACGTCGAGATAAGAGGAGAATAGCAGAGGGACAAGGAGTAAAATCAGACCTAATCAGAACTATCCAACCGATTTTGCAAAAATATTTTTGACACTCTACTTCGGCCATTAGCTAGGGTATCCTACAGGCTGGACTTGTGGGGTATCGCAACTGCTGAGCTCTGATACCACTCTGTAACACCCTCAGAATCGGACCTATGCAAGTTTTAGCGAAACCCGCCAAACCCGCATAGAAACGATTCAAAGGTGCCCACCAGGCACTTTCGTGCGGGTGGAAAACAAAGTAATAACATTACACAACAGTCCTCGATGGGACCCACAGAACAGATATATATACAACAGCGACTCAATGAGTCAAGAATACAGATATAATATACAAAGATCCAAATCACCTTGAAAATGATAGGGCGTCCGACTACAGAAAAGATGCAAATGGGGCTAAGAGCCCTGAAGAATAACCAATGGCGTCCATAACCCTGCCCAGGCCAAGCCGGAAGGGTAACCCTGCTAACGACGTCGATCTCAAAACCTGCTTAAACAAAAGGGGTGCCGACAAAGGGCAAAGGAAAAAGAGAGCGATCAAGATCTTGAGGCCAGTACACGGCGAGGCTCGCGTTCGGCGTTCCACGCCTACGTAGGTAGGGTTTGCGGGGCTGCAGCGCGGCATGCACTAAACAACCTATAGAGACTCGATACAACTGGCGGCTATCAGAGAGGGGTAAGAAAGACCTATTCGGAACCAACCTGATACTGCCATCAGACAAACCCATCCTGGTGTTTCCCCCTCGAGACCAAACGAGGAAGTCAACCGAGGAACTCACACCGTTGGCAGTTTTATTTATTCAGTTATCGTTGCAGCAATTACTAGTCAGGTATAGATAATCGTCCTGATAAAATAAGCAGTTGGCCATTTTAGTTAACCATTCCGTTGTAGTTGCGAAACTTACTAGTCAAATACATTTAGCATGAGATAACCCAAAACCCAGCAGTTGTTGGTACTTTTATTTAGCCATTCCGCTGTAGTTGCAATACTTACTAGTCAGGTACAATGGTCGCAAACGACAACCCAAGCAAGCAATTGTTGGCAGTTTTATATAGCCATTCCATTATAGTGAAGCTGATTACTAGTCATTATAAAGTCAAATTTATAGCACTACTTTAGTTATAGTTGTCTATGATCGAGATACTGTGCTCCAAGTCGTCCATAACCGCGGACACGGCTTTCAGAAAGTTTTACCCGGCCGGGGTGCACAAATAGCAACACACACTCGATCAACCTCGGAAAAACCAAATCAAAACCCAACGAGGCCTTCACGACAAAGCAATCACGATTCAGAATATTTGGGGGCCACCCATTGAGTAGACCATAGCGAAGTTAGCTGACTCCGAGACGGACTCAAGGTTTGCGTCAATGGCTGTAAACGACTCGGAACCCAAAACTGGGCTTGTCGATACCGCGAAAACACTCCGCTTACCTAAACAGTACAGTGTGCTCCTCGCACAATCGTAAATAAAGCAGTAACATGGCATAAGTACAGGATAGTAAATAAAACCTCAAACTAGTTTGTGGCCCCAAGAAATAAGAATGAATCAAGCTCTGGCTCAGGGGGGTCCCATAATCCTCCCGGATGTGGATAGCGCGATAAAATAAAGGAACAGGTATCAAGTACTCGGGGTCCTACGGGACACAAGTGGACGGTTAACAACCAAATAACATCTATTGCCCACCTGTGCCTCTGCTTACTTACTTCAATTTTAGTTGTTAAACAGTAATTAAAGTGAACGATAAGTAAAGCCATGATCATCTCCAACATCATACATGCGGCAATACTCCAACAACTGTGGCAATTAGCGACACGCAACAGCACTTGAGCAAGCGACTACGGCGCGCAAGTCCAACTATCTACCAAACCACAGGTAATAGGAGGTGTCCAAGGCAATATAAGGCTGCAAGGGATATCACGGGTACGATAACTAGACCATCGCAACACAGATAGCAATAGATCAACAGGAGGGAAATAAATACTATAAAGTAAGATAGGTAGAAAGGGGGAGATGCTCGCCTGAAAACATTGTCGAAGGTTCATCCGAAGATCGGGACGAAGCTCACATCAACTCAACGGCCTTATCCGCGAAGAAGCAAAACACTAGAAGAAACACCGGATGCACTATTTAATACTACAGCAAAAGATCGGGCATGATGCATGTATGATGTATGACATGGCAAGCATGCGATGCAATTAGGCAATATTAAGTGGAACCGGGGTCCCGACATTTAAATATATGGTTCAATTTGTTTAGCTACCCCGCAATTTAAATGTTGTTTTAACAAGGCAAGATATGACAACGGTTCGATGCACAAATTTAAATGAGGCCAATATAAGACTAGATTTGCCCGCATATGGGCCCCATATTTAATTAAGAGGTGAATCGACATAAGGCCCCCAAACCACACAAATATGCATGCGAGTATGACAATTTAATATGCATCAATTTATATTTAACATTTATAAAATAGGGGCTCGGGAAAAGGTTCACACATTAGGGCTCGACGGTCTTGGTGGTTCCGGGGTTCGGGGTTGGTCTCAGGGTTCAAGGTTCGACGGGATCGAGGTTCGGACTCCGGGATCGGTCTTCAGATCTCAACATGGCCGGTCTTGGTGACGATCTTGTCCGATGGGGATCTTGGTTCAACATCATCGCGGTCTTCGGGTCCGAGGGTTAGACCTTGGCGTCCGAGGGAAGTTCATGTCGTATCCGTGCCGACGACCTTGGCGTTCAGGGGGAGTTTGTCCCGAGGAGAAGATCTTGGCGTCCGAGGGTTTCTCCGCGTCCGTGGTGCGTCCGTGTTGCAGATCTTGTCGGTTCCCTGTCGGAGGCCTTCAGGGACGGGGTCTCGGCGAACTTGGCGTGTCGAGGTTCGGTTTCCGGTTCCGGCGCCGTGAAGGAGGCCTCGGTTTCTTGGCGTGGTTCCTGGGGTTCGTTTTGGTGGATGTCGATCTTGTTGTCGAGATGTGGGCCTCGGAAGATCTTGGCGAGTCCCTCGCGGCAGCAGCGCAAACGCACGAACACCGCCACCTGATGGGGTAATACCAATCGGGGTATACCCACGAAGCGGATTCGCCAGCTGGATCGAGCCGACTAAAGCCAAGCCCAGAGCGGGTCGACTCGCCCAATACGGCGACTGGCGCACGCTGGACCCGGACAAGCGGCGCCGACTGGAGGCCCAAGACGGCGACTCCAATACAAAGCCCATTAGTGCACTTGTAAACCCTAGGTGACTGCATATATAAAGCCACCAGGGGCACCCCCAAGGGGTACGTCATATTAGATCTAGTCTCCCCCACCGCCTCCGGCGACTCCATTGTAAACCAATCTATGATCATATACTGGATTGATAGCAGGACGAGCGATCCTCCACCGAGGGACGTGAACTGGGTACATCGTGGTGCCAATCTCGCCCCGATTCTCCTACGCCGCTTGCTCCTCTACGTAAGCTACCCTCAGAGCATCTGCCGCAATACCACGACACCACCGGATGAAGGCAAAACAGCCGAGATTTAAAACTGGTGTTCTGTGCCACAAACCGCCATGTGCAGGTCTTGTTTCTCTGAACATAAGCCCGAACGCTTGGGGCATGAATGTCAAGATCTTGTTTGTGGGGCCTCCAACAACGGGACGGAGACGGCTGGACGGCGACGGTCGGTGAGGCGGCCGCTGGTGGGAGCCCAGCGCGACGGGAGGTGGCGACGGTCATGGGGCCACGGGCGTCGGGAGGAGGGCACCGGCAACGGGAGGAGACAGAGCTGGAGGGGAACGCGGCGAGGCGGCCGCGGCTCAAGCACGGAGGAGGCCTGCTGGGGAGGAAGGCGAGGTGGCGGGGCGAAGGACGCGGGCCGGTGGCGAGCTCGAGGCCAGAGAGAGGGGAGGGTGGCGCGCTCGACGGCTCGAGCGGCCTGAGGGCGGTCGGCCCGCTGTGGCGGCGGACGCCGACGCGGAGGGCGTCAAGAGAGGAGAGGTCGTCGGGGAGGGGCGGAGGACGGTCCGGCGAGGGGGACTGGCGGTGGAGCAGGGCGGCACGAGGCGCGACGACGGGCTCGGGGAGGCGGGGCGCGAGCGGAGGCGGGCTCGCCGGCGGGGCGACGACCGGCGAGGCGCGCTCGACCGCGGACTAGAGGAGGAGGCGGGGCAGGCGCGGGTCGAGGAGAGAGGGGAGGGGCTGGGTGCGCCGCGGAGGAGGGGTCGCCGGCGAGGAAGGAGAGACGGGGAGGTGGTGGCCGGAGGACGCGCTGGAGGGAGGAGGGGGCGGTAGGGAGAGCCGACAGAGGGGGGGAGAGGAGGAAGGAGACGCGGTGGGGGAGGAGAGAGGGAGAGGCAGGCGGGTCGGGGTGGGGCGTCGCGTGGGGGACGCGGGTCCAGGGATGGGGCCAGGTGGGGCCAAGGTGGGGCAGGGGCGCGTTAGTGGGGGGCTGTGTGCGTGTGGGTAGAGAGAGGTAGGGTGGGGCCAGGCTGGCAGTGTGTGGGGTGTGCTGGTTGAGTGGGGAGTGGGGGGAGAGAGGGTGGCCAGGTGGCGGGCTAGGAATGGAGGGAGAGAAAGGAGAGGGTGAGGTGGCAGCCAGAGATTGGTGGGGGTGATGTGGAGGAGGGGTGGGTAGAATAGGTCTGGGTAGACTAGGGATTTTTGGGTGGACCGATTTTAATACTGGGGGTGGTCGACTGGGTCGAATCGGCCCGTTCGACTGCCCCACTAAAGATAATTAAATATTTTATTTATTTCAAATAGGCCTTTTGCAAACCGATAGCAGACAAAATAAAATAATCCGGAGACCCGGATTTTGCGTTTGAATAAACACGGGGCGTTTAGAAAACAAATTAGGTTTTCCGAAAATAGTTTTATGCAAGCAAATGCAAGATGATGACGATGCTCAAATGCAATGTGGCATGATGACATGAGCATACGGTCATGATGATGCAATGCACAAAATCAACGCGATTTTCTAGTAGTGGTTTTTGCGGGATGCCACAATATTATACCCTGTACATAAAAAGCTCCACCATTTTGTAAAGAAGATCTATGGTTTTATGGGAAGCAAGAAGAGGCTCAGATGAAAGAGAATGCAGAAATAAATCTCAGTTATAGTGAAAATGCTTCTTTACAGAGAAGACGCCAACATCTGCTTTTCCCCCGTTACTTTAGAAAAAACGAGCCTCCCTAGTTGATCTCCATTAAAGAAACCACCAATGTTTTACAGAAACGAAAATCAGAAGCAAAATCAAGAGAGAATAGTTCAGAGCAGGTGCACCACGTCAGGTGAAACCAACAACTAATTAGAAACTATTTTCCAGACACACACCATCTCGAGAACCAGAGAACATTACAGCAAAATAAACACAATCCACCTTCATCATTCAACTCAAAAGGATGGAAAGGATGGATACAACGAAGCCAATACAAAGTATGCGAAAATGCTTCCCTCCTGTCATAACCAATCAGATCGATCTATTTCTTACATCTATATGTGATGCACATAATCAGTCAACTAGATAGACAGACTTTAACTTACATGGTTAATTCCACTCTCCACGCCATCTTTTGTCAGTGGCCAGCTAGTATTCATGGGCGATTGTTGCCTCATTCGATTCATATACGACCATGATATTGCACAAACTTGAGATGAGTAAACAATCAATAATATGAGCAGTTGCGGAAGGCGCATAACCTTTTGCATTCTCTTGCAAATATTGCGTTTCTCTTCTTCAATGAAAATATTGTGAGGAAATAAGCTACAAAATAATTGTAAGAAGGTTTTGCATCTTTTTCTTTTCAGAAATAGTGACATGTATATATACCGATCAATATCACACAACTCTAGGAATAATTTATTGCATTGTGTAGAATGGTAGGTGGTTGGTAATTATTTATGGTAGGCATATAACTTTATATTATTGCTTATCAAAGATATGCATATATGACGGCTTTAATTTACTGTGAAATTTTACAGCCTTGTGCAAGTGATAAGATATCATATCAAGATATTTTAGATACACTTCATTTTACAAATAATATGATGTATTCATTATATTGTGTCATACAGAAGGTAGTGGTTCCTATCATTTATGGTAGATATGTATGTTTTTATTTTGCGTATCCAAAGATATTGTGTAATCAATTTGTTGGGGGGGTGACCCCGGGTAGGTTAAATACGGGGAAAGACGAAGGTACGATCCCCGTCTGGTTTCCGAGTTACAGTCTAAGTCGGCCGAATCATGAAGAGGTCGGCCGACATATGGAGGCGAGAGGCCCGTATATGTGTATTAAGACATTACTCGGCCGAGATACTGCGTAAGTCGGTCGGGTTAGCCTGAGTGATCTTGATGCAGGTGAAGGACGATCCGAGCTATGCAGGGGAGGGCTGAATGATATAGGCTTGCAGGAGAAGGAGAAGCCTGAAGTCAAACCCTAGCTGCAAGCTAGGGAGAATCTAAGCAGAGCCAAGCGCTACGGACAAAGGCGCAGAGCGACAGAGAGGCAGGAGGAGGTCACGGAGGTGACAGTCCAGAAGACCGAGGCGCACAAGAGGGGCCCTCTGGAACCTTGCCGTCGTTAGAGGGGCGACAGGGAAAGGGGGGCGCCGAACTACTATATTGGGACAAGCATATTCCTCGAATATGCTTGCCACGTCAGCCCTAAAGGAACCCAGGGCTCTCCTTTATAAGGAGAGGCTTGGACTCAGAAGGAGGCATCGACTAGAGTTATAGCCGTTAGGCGGGTAAAGTTCTTTTCTTCTCCTTGTAAACAGCTCAAGGAGCACTTGTAGCCTAAGGAAGAAGAAATAAAGACCTTTGCCTTAATCTTCTGTGTGTAGAATCAACTACATCTTCCCTCCCCAGATCCCTCTAGCACCTATTGGCCCCATACTTTAGCCTACCCATGGCATCTGCCGTGATACCACCACGACAGTTGGCGCCCACCGTGGGGCCAGCATAGCTGGAGTTATGATCCGGACGGGAAACTTCATCAACACGGGCGAGCGCGTTGTTTCTGGCTTGGTCCAGAGATTTGGTCTCTGTGACTATGTCAGCGACAATGCAGGGAGCTTCAGGGGGAAAATTCCCCCGCGTAACAGTGTCTTCATCACCCTGGGCGGGCGCAAGGTTTACGTCGGCGTCGACGTCACCGGCGTTTATCCTCACCAAGTTGTTGTTGCAGGAGAGCCACCTCTTAACGCAGCAAGCCGTCCGTCCAGAGCGTGTCCTGCAGGCAGCGTCGAGGTGATGGTCGCTGCAGGAGTGCAAGCTGGAGCAGCAGCCGCCGGGTCAAGCAGGGAACCGACCACATAAGGCGCACCTGCACCGCACTACGCCCACCGAGGTAATCCCAAGCTGATCGACCCGACCGAGGTGCAGGACACCACCCCAAAGGCACCAAGAGTAAGAGGGCCACCTCTGGAAAGGCCAGAGAACATTCTTCAGGCGACCATAGAAAACTTGACTACTCCTGTAGCGCCGATACTTGATCCGGCAAATGCTCAGGCTGAGTTAGAAGAAACCAGGCAAAAGGTGCTGGTAGAGGCCAAAAAGGTATCGGCCTTGAGGGAGTCCCTGAACAGGACCCTGAGAGAATATGACAAAGCTAATAAGCTTGATGTCGCACCCGAGCGGGTGGACGAATTAAGATTAAGGGGGAAGAACCTCATGGATGATATCAACAAAGAGCACGATGCTCATAGGGCGGAATCAGGTGACTTGGGTTTGCCGAGGTATAGTACCCCGGCAAAGAACCTGAGAGCGGCAAATGCCGCAGCATTGGAATTAGAGGGGTTGACCGGGGAGGCCCGGCAGAAACAACAGGAAAGAGTGAATGAGCTGGTGCGCATTGCAAACCAGCAAAACGAAGAAATACTCAGAACAAACCCGGCGAGGCCAGGGGCCTCGCGGATGGTTCACTCGGCAGGGGCAACACCTGCCTTATCGGTGTCAGCAGCATCTTCACCCGGAAATAATGCACGAAGGGACAAGGCAGTAACCTCAGGAAAGAGGAACAAGCAAATTGTTCCATATTATCCGGCAATGGATGGAAAGGCAAATGAGAACAGAGGCAATGGAAGCCGAGGTAACAGTGGGGAAAGGAACCACGACTGGGTGGAAAAAGACGGTGGAAGCCGAGGCAATGGAGATCTCGGCAGAAGAGAACCCGCAAGAGGCAATCATGAGAACGAAACCCCGGTCGAAGTAAGGAGAGAGCTGCCACTCAACCCGCAACCAAGGCATGAACCCCGGCAAGAAAGAGAAGCGAGGCCAGCTCGCCACAATCAAGTGAATGAGAGGTACAATGATGGTTATTCCGAGATGGAATATGCGATCCATGGTGGAAATAACCACTATGGAATGCAAGACAGAATTCTATATAGAGATTTGCCATCAAATGATGCAAGAGTGAAGCTGGACCGGCTATACCGGTCCGAGTTGTTGGAAGAACAAGGTCAACCAGGTCCGACATGCTTTGGACCACGGATCATGGGCGAACCGCCTGTGCCGAACTTTCAGCTAGCAAGGGGCACGAAAACATATAATGGGAGTACCAAGCCACAAGACTGGTTGATTGATTATGCCACAGCTGTGAAAATAGCGGGTGGGAACTTACGATGGGCAGTACGCTATGTCCCACAAATGTTGGAAGGGCCCGCTAGTGTATGGCTGAATAATCTACCAGCGTGCAGTATCAACTGCTGGTTAGATTTTGAAGAAATGTTCGTCAGCAATTTTACCAGCACATACAAGAGGCCAAACATGCCGCAACAGTTAGCCATGTGCAAGCAGAGGCCGAATGAAACAGACAGAGAGTTTTTAACTCGATGGTGTAACCTGAGAAACTCATGTGAAGGAGTTATAGAGTCGCAGGAAATAGCTTGGTTCGCTCAAGGATGCCGGTATGCCAGTGTGTTGTGGCAACGTTTGCAGAGAGATATGCCAACCACATTGGCAGAAACTATCAGAATAGCGGACTCCTACGCATTAGGAGATCCGACGCAACCAGAATTAATGTCGACAGATCATCGGGAGCAACAAGATCAATATACAAGAGATTTGGCCGGGTCATCCAGGCGCAGTGACTTCAGAGGAAGAAGAAGAGAAGAAAGGCCGGATTATAGGTATAATTCGGCCCAATTGGCAACAGTAGCGCAGGATCCGCCGAATCACGGAGCGACTCAACGACAGAAGAATGGTCCTCAGCAGTGGACACCAAGGAATGAGGGAAAAAGACAGTGGACCCCAGAACAAAAGAAGCAGTGGCAGGAGAGGCCGAAGTACACGTTCGAATCTATGTTAGATCAGCCGTGTAAATTTCACACGTCAAACCCATCCAGGCCAGCCAACCATACGACCCGTCAATGTGCATGGATGAAAAATGCAATAGGAAATCCCGTAGGCATTCAGGCAGCGCCCCATCAAGTACATCAACAGCATCAACCACAATTGACTGGAGCAAATGCACAGCAACTGATGTTACCGCCTCCTCCCCCGAGGTACGATAACTCGGATCGGAGGGATGCGGTACATCAAGTGATGAACCAAGTCCAGGATGGAAGGACAAATCCAGCGAATACTGGACGCAATGATTATAGGGAACATCATCAGTCTTATTGCATGTTCACAACAAAACAGCAAGACAAGCAGAGTGTGCAGCGCCGGCATATGGAAGTAAATGCATTTATGCCGGCAGTACCAAGATATGTGCCTTGGTCAGATCAGGAGGTAACTTGGAGCATAAAGGATCACCCAAAGATAATGCCGAATCCAGGGTCGTATGCACTCGTGTTGGATCCGACATTCGTTGGACCGAGCATCAATGTGAAATTTTCAAAAGTACTCATTGACAATGGAAGCAGTATCAACGTCATGTACAAAGATACCATGCATAAACTCGGAATATCGCAGAACATGCTGCAGTCCACGAGGACCACTTTCCATGGGATAGTGCCAGGACTTTCATGTGAACCCATTGGTAAAGTCCGAGTGGATGTGTTATTCGGCACAAGAGATAACTGCAGAGCAGAAAACTTGGAATTTGAAGTGGTGGATCTAGAAAGTTGTTATCATGCTCTACTCGGACGGCCTGCGCTGGCCAAATTCATGGGTAGCTGTCATGTAAGTTATCTGAAGATGAAGCTACCCGGACCACAAGGAGTAATAACAGTTGCAGGGGATTACAACAAGTCAATGGAGTGTGCTTCAGCCAGGTCAAATTTGGCCTAATCATTGGTTATAGCAAGAGAAAAGAGAAGAATTCAAGAGGTAGCAGCCCTCGCTCAGTCGGCGCAGCTGAACATGCCGGCGCTAGCCAACCCGCATGGAAGTGTCTCTTTTCAGCCGACTAAAGAAACGAAGAAATTTTAGATCGATGAGCAATTCCCGGAGCGTACTGTTACTATTGGTGCAGGCCTGGACGCTAAATAGGAAAGCGAGCTCACCAACTTCCTTCGTGAGAATCGGGACATATTTGCATGGTCAACTCAGGATCTGCAAGGTGTTCCGAGGGAGTTGGCTGAGCACTCTTTGAACGTGAGGCCAGGAGCAAGGCCGGTGAAGCAACCTCTCCGCCGCTTCGCCGAAGACAGGAGAAAAATAATAGGAGATGAAATAGCTCGGCTCCTCGCAGACGAGTTCATCATGGAAGTGTTGTACCCGGATTGGTTGTCGAATCCGGTGCTAGTAGAAAAGAAGAAAGATGATCCCAATGTAGCCATTGTATGGTGAATGTGTATCGATTACACCAACCTGAACAAGGTGTGTCCAAAAGATCCTTTTCCATTGCCTAGAATAGACCAGGTCATTGATTCGACCGCTGGTTGTGAGTTATTGTCATTTGTAGACACATATTCTGGTTTCCACCAGATACCGTTAAATCCGGCCGATCAAATAAAGACTATGTTTATTACCCCGTACGGGGCTTATTGTTATCGCACAATGCCATTCGGCCTGCGAAATGCAGGAGCAACATACTAGAGATGCATGCAAAAATGTCTACACGATCAAATAGGAAAAAATGTACAAGTATATGTAGATGATGTGGTCATCAAAACCAAGGAAAGCAAAACATTACTGGAAGATATACGACAAATTTTTGCGAACCTGAGAAGGTTCTGAATGAAGCTTAATCCAGAAAAATGCACGTTTGGCGTGCCGGCAGGAAAATTACTCGGTTTTCTTGTTTCTAGCCGAGGTATAGAGGCCAACCCAACAAAGATAAAGGCAGTAGAAAGAATGGAATTGCCAAAATGTTTAAACGATGTACAGAAATTCACGGGGTGTCTGGCCTCGCTTAGTCGGTTTGTATGTCGGCTAGGAGAGAAGGCGCTACCACTCTATCAGCTGATGAAGAAATCAGACAAATTCATTTGGACTCCACAAGCGGACATCGCATTTCACGAATTGAAAAAGATGTTGGTCACAGCACCCATTTTGGCTTCTCCATTATCAAAAGAGCCTATGTTACTCTATGTAGCGGCTACCAACAGAGTAGTGAGTACTGTAGTCGTAGTGGAACTACTTGAAGATGGTAAGTCGGTTCAGAGGCCAGTGTATTATTTAAGTGAGGTGTTATCCACTTCAAAGCAGAATTACCCACATTATCAGAAGATGGCTTATGGGGTATATATGTCGGCGAAAAAGCTTAAACATTACTTCGAAGAGCATCCCATCAAAGTAATCTGCGAGGCACCCATAGCCGACATATTGAGCAACAAAGACGCAAGTGGCCGAATAGCAAAATGGGCAATCGAATTATCACCATACGCTCCACAATTTGATAGGAGAGATGCAATCAAATCTCAGGCGGTCGCCGACTTTTTCGTAGACTGGGCCGAGGTGCAATATGAACCACCATTGTCGGACCCAAATTATTGGACTATGCATTTTGATGGTTCCAAACTAAGGAATGGTTTGGGGGCAGGAATAGTGTTAACTTCGCCTAAAAGAGATCAACTGAAGTATGTGCTACAAATACATTTTGCTGCGTCCAACAACGTAGCCGAATATGAAGCACTGGTCCATGGATTGAAAGTAGCAAAAGAAATTGGCATACGCCGAATCTTGTGCTATGGCGACTCGGATCTGGTGGTACAACAAGTCTCAGGCAATTGGGACGCATTAGATGCTAATATGGCGTTATACAGATTTCACGTGCAAAAGATCAGTGGATACTTTGAAGGATGTGAATTTCACCACATACCTAGGGCAGAAAATGATGCCGCAGATACGTTGTCAAAACTAGGATCAACCTGGCAATCAATTCCTCCGGGCATTGCCCTGGAACATCTCAGGAAACCATCAATAAGCCCATCACCAGAATCCGAATCTATCTTTATCCCGGAAAATTCAGCAGAAGATAACGCGCCGATGGAAGTAGATCAGCAATACAACTCGGAACCCCCCAAGAGGAGGACAGCCGAAGTAAGCACAATCATGGGAAGAGCCGAGATAAGTATGTCGGCAGAAAACATGGAGATAGACAGTGAGATCACACTAGAAAAAGTCACACCGTTATGGGCGCAACCCATATTCTCTTACTTAAAAGATTCAATGTTGCCGAGTAATGAGGTATTAGCTAGACAAACTGCAAGAAGAGCAAAAGCTTACACAATCATAAACAATGAGCTATATAAAAGGAGCGTCACAAGCGTGTTGCAGAAGTGTGTGAGTTCGGCAGAAGGTCAGGAGATCCTCCTTGATATACACCAAGGAGAATGTGGGCACCATGCCTCATCTCGTGCCTTGGTAGCCAAAGCATTCAGGCATGGATTTTATTGGCCGACGACATTGAAAGAAGCAAAAGAATTAGTTAAAAAATGCAATGGGTGTCAGAGATACGCAACCAAAATACACATGCCATCGGCCGAGTTAAAAACAATACCCATCACTTGGCCATTTTCTGTATGGGGTTTAGATATGGTGGGACCATTTAAGCCGGCACGAGGAGGAATTACCCACATATTGGTTATGGTGGACAAGTTCACAAAATGGATTGAAGTGAAACCAATAAAAAAATGCGATGGGTCCACAGCAGTGAAATTTCTCAAAGATATTATCTTAAGATATGGGTATCCGCACAATATTATTATAGATAATGGCACAAACTTTGCAGAAGGAGCCTTCGCCAGATTTTGCAGAGAGAAACACATAAGACTAGATATTGCCTCTGTGGCTCACCCAGCATCCAATGGGCAGGTGGAAAGGTCTAATGGACTGGTGCTATCAGGAATAAAACCACGACTTGTCGAACCATTGCAAAGGTCGGCAGGATGTTGGATTGAGGAACTCCCAGCCGTACTATGGAGCCTCAGGACTACTCCGAATAGATCGACAGGTTATACACCATTCTTTCTGGTATACGGGGCTGAGGCCGTACTTCCAGCCGACATAATATATGACTCGCCAAGAGTTACTCAGTATACAACCTCGGAGATAAACGAGATAGCTCGGCAAGATGCTGTAGACCTGCTCGAAGAAGCCAGAGAACTGACACTACCATGATCAGCTATTTATCAGCAGAACCTGCGACGATATCACAGCAAAAAGGTGAATCCAAGAGTATTCAAAGAAGGAGATTTAGTCCTCCGACTGGTGCAACGTACGGCCGGCATGCACAAGTTGTTACCTCCGTGGGAGGGACCATTCATTGTGAGCAAAGCATTGCATAACGATGCCTATTATCTAATCGACGCTCAGCCCTCTGGAGAGAACAAGGCAGACAAAGCCGGCGAAGAAACGAAGCGTCCATGGAATGTAGCTTTGCTTCGACCGTTCTACTCGTAGCATTGTATCTCAAGGTCAAGAACTAATGATGTATTGAATCTCGGCACCCAGAGCAGTGACTCGGGGACTGCCATATGTTATTTCAATTTCATGTTATGTATTTGAACCTCGGCACCCAGAGCCGTGACTCGGGGACTGCCAAATGTTATCTCAATTTCATGTCATGTATTTGAACCTCGGCGCCCAGAGCAGTGACTCGGGGACTGCCAAATGTTATCTCAATTTCATGTCATGTATTTGAACCTCGGCGCCCAGAGCAGTGACTCGGGGACTGCCAAATGTTATCTCAATTTCATGTCATGTATTTGAACCTCGGCGCCCAGAGCAGTGACTCGGGGACTGCCAAATGTTATCTCAATTTCATGTCATGTATTTGAACCTCGGCGCCCAAAGCAGTGACTCGGGGACTGCCTGTGTTACTTCAATATCATGTTATATATTTGAACCTCGGCACCCAGAGCAGCGACTCGGGGACTACCGTCCATTATTTCAATGTCATCTTACGTACTAAACCTCGGCACCCAGAGCAGTGACTCGGGGACTGCCATATATTATTTCCATTTCATACTAAATATTTCAACCTCGGCATCCAAAGCAGCGACTCGGGGATTGCCACATGCTGCCCCAGTTTTATGTTAAGCACTACCTTGAGCAACACCTCGGTATTTGTCTTATATTATTTCTGAAATTTGGTTTACATATTGAAATTCGGCGCGATAAACAGTGATTCAGAGATTGCCATATATTGTTCCAAGATAGTAGTCAACCTTTGTTCAGAACAGATCAATATTATACGATATTTAGAGCTCATGCCTAGACTACTCGGATAAACCATGAAAAAACGAAGGCAAGGATAAATCCTAAAATCAGGAAATTGCTGGCCACCAAAGCAAGAATTCGGACGAACATCCACTTAACAAAATGATAACAGCTACAAGCGTATATGTCACAGCAGCACACGTCAAAAGAAATTCAGATCATACAGAGAGCGGACAAATGTTTTGCCTACATCATACGCCCGGCATGCCAGGGATAAGAAACAACTTAAGCATTGTTCGCTGGAGAGGCAGCAACTTGGTCAGGCGCTGGGCACTCCGACGTAGGAGGAACTTCGACTGAGGTTGCCTCGCCCTCCATAGACCCAGGTGCAACTTCAGCGAAAGCACGAGGCTGATCAGGAGCATCAGTCTGTGCACTTGAATGCCCAGTACCTTTGGAGGAGGACCGCGCATCGTCATCGTTGTCTGAGCTTGAACTGGAGCTGCCAGATGTGGCCTAGTCATCCTCACCCTCCCCTTGCTCAGCCGAATTGTTATCCGAGGCATCCTCAACTACAACTTCCTCATCCGGGTTTGGAAGAAAACTCGCCCCTTCATTCCAAGTATGCACGTCGGCATACTCGACGAGTTGGAAGGCGCGAGCTTGCCGAAGAGCGACGAAAGTGGGGTCTTCAACCCAACGAGAACCAGTGCGCAGATTTCTCAAGATATCAAGAGAAATGTCTTCATACCATGACATGATAACAATAAGGGCCATATCAGCACCAGCGCGCCCGGCTAATTCCCTCCAGAGACTTAGTTGCCTCTCAGATGCCATCAGTCTTTTTACCAGTAATTCAACTTCGTCGATATCAGGAGTCCCAGAGGTGTTCGGCCAAAGAACGTGGTAAGCTCGAATAGCTGCTTGCACCAAATCCCGGCCCATAATTTTCATTGGACCAACTGCAGCACCAACAGCAACCAGGAAATCCTCCATTGAATACTCCGAATCAGCGGCAACAGGAACACCTCGGCGCGCACGAGTTGCAAGAACTGCTTTAGAACTAACGGGCTTAGCTTCGGGAAAATGATCTGCGCAAAACACGAACGTGTCAGGTAGCAGAAGAGACAGACAAAAATGTAATTCGGCTGTGCTAAGAAGCTTACGATGAATGAAACTCATCATTAGCTAAAGGTCTTTGGCCCAATCGACCTTGCTCTTCTCAAAACGAGTAATTTTCTCGCTCAATCCCTGAGTTTTCAGTTCGGCAGCCTCGAGGGTTTCTTTATTCTTCTGTAGCTCTAAAACTAGCTGATTCTTCTCCTCGGAAAATTCCTGGTCGATCTTTTCTAGTTCGGATTTCCGAGAGAGCTTAAGGGTATCCACCTCGGCTCGAAGGCGGGCTATTTCATCATCCTTTTCTTGTAACTGTGCCGAGTGAGCAGCGCTTTGTTCTAACAAATGCAGCATCATGTCACGGATGGGCGTGCAATCCTGGTGAGATGCTGCAAAGGTTTGCAACTCGGCTTCACCAGAGCCAAACGAAATAAACAAGCTCAGCATACATGTTAAAGGGGAAAAGGTCTAAGATAAAAGGGGAACTAACCTTCCAAGCTCTTCACTTTCTTCTCAAGACGAATGTTGAGGTTATTAATATTACCTGTTCACCAAAAGAGTGAGCCGGCATCTAGCGGACAAATCAATAAGACTGCCGAGAATAACAAAAAGGAACTATCGAATTACCAGCCTTTTTTTACCACAAGAAGGATTTTCTCATACTTTTCTTCCAGCTTGCGGTGCGAAAAAAGCAACCTCTGAAATTCGGCAGCCGCCGGTCATGTGCAACCTGAGTAATGGGGAAAAACGATAAATGGATATTCAAAGCTAAAACAGAAACGAGTCAAGCAAAACTTAACTCGGATCTAGGTGGCTGGATATTCGAAGCTAAATCAGATCCGAGTCAAGCAAAACTTAACTCGGATCTAGGTGGCTGGATATTCAAAGCTAAATCAGATCCGAATCAAGCAAAACTTAACTCGGATCTAGGTGGGTGGATATTCAAAGCTAAATCAGATCCGAGTCAAGCAAAACTTAACTCGGATCTAGATGGCCGGATATTCGAACCCTAGAAATAAACTTAAATTAAGTCAAAGATCAGTAAACTTCCAAGCATATAACAAGTTATTTCCTTGCAAGTTTCGGGGACTAGAGCATATAGTAGCATCTGGGGAACTAATCTAAACTCAGAGAAACAACAATTACCTCATTCATCTTGTTAGTGTCGAGGATGAACTTGGCAGCTTGGTCGAAACGTCCGCTGATGTCGGAAAGCTGAAAGGGCTGGTTGATGGGATTACCCTCAAACTGATCAGAAGCATTCCAATTATTGGCGTACTCCACCAGCGAGCCAAGGCTGTTCCCACTAGCAGTCCGAGTTAAGACCTTACCCCGGACATGTTGGGTAATCACTGCAGCCGCAGGGCTCTTATGAAGAGCAAGCTGGGTGTTGGCAGCCGAGGCAACGGAGACCTTGGTAGGCGCAGTTCCCTTGCGCAGCATGTCGGCAATACTCGGCTGAGAAGAGCCGGCAAGACCTTTCTGGGAAGAGGAAGCCTTGGCGGCAACAGCTTTACTCGCCTTAGACGAGGCATCAGCAGGAAGCGATACCTCGGTAATTGGGGCTGTGTTTTCAGGAGCAGCAGGAGTCACGGTCGCAGAAGGCGCCGGGATAACGATCTCTTCGGCCGGGGCTGGAGTGGTCAGAAACTGAGGCGATAAAGGCTCAAGAGCGCTACTGGGACCCACAGAAGGGGCAACAGGTTCGATGGAGATCTCGGAGGGCCGATTGGAATCACTATCGACAAAAGGAGTTTCAGGTACGTCGCGACGAGGAGGCGATGGATTCGGAGCTGGAGGAGAGGCAGCACGAGCAGGACTGGGGATCCTAGTATCATCGACGGGCGGAGGAGACGGCTGCCGAGTCGGGCGGCTAGTCATGCTAGGACCGCCGGGCTTAACAGAAAGCGGAGCACTGCAAAAATAAGAAGGAAGAAAGAATGTCAGTATGAAAAACAGAAAGAGAGAAACAAGAAATACGAGCAAAAGGAACTTACCCGGCGACCCCAGGCATAATCTTGCGCCTGGGAGGATTCGGAGCAGATCTCTTCACTCGTTTCTTGGGGACCGCCTCCGAGGCACTAGCAGGAGCCCCGCGTTTCCCCGAGGTAACAGGGGGTCGAGAAGCGATGGGCTCAAGTCGTGACTCGACCGGCCGGATTAGCTGGGAAAGTAGAAGCCGGAAATGCATAAGAAATAGGCATTGCGGCAACTACCTCAAGAACTTGGACCTCGTCCGAATCACCTTCCTCCTCGTGCGCCGAGGTCTTGCCACGAGCTCGAGCCGGGGCAGGATCCGATTTAGGGACGAACTCCGAGTCCGCTCACCAAGATCCGGATGCTCCGTCATGCCACGGAAGCAACAAAACTTCGGCGTCCTCATTTTTCTGCTCTGCGAACGTCTGCAAGACGAGGAAAAAGAAAGTTAGCGGAATCCGTTACGAAAACAATGGAATAGCAGAACATTATTGATCAAGCTTACTTCGGGAGGCGGATGATCGCGGGTGAATGGTCTCAATCCCGAAGCCCAATCCTCGGGCATCTCCGTCAAGCCGAATCTCAAAAGCCTCGGCCAAGGCATGACTCTTCCTCGGATTGTAAGTCCAATTCACCTTAGAAGGCGGACCAATTGAGAAGGCAGGAAGCCGAATCTTGTCCTCCGTCCCTCTGTTCTTAACATAAAAGAAGGGTTTGTGCCACTTCTTGCATGACTCTAACCCGGTGACGCGAGGAAATACGGATTTCCTCCGAGGTGTAATGGACGCTGCCCCACATTGAGTAAGCAATTTCTTGGAAGGTGCAGAGACTTGTCTGGGACTACGTTGGAACGAATCTGGAAGAACTTCGACCAGACGTGCACTGACGGCCACAGGCCGAAGTATCCCTCCGAAGCGGAGATAAAAGCAGAAAGAGAAGCGATGGCATTCGCAGGAAGATGATGCGGCTGAAGGCCGAAGTAGTCGAGAAACTCTCTAGCAAAATCTCTAAGAGGGAGACCGAAGCCACGCGTGAAGTGCGACATAAAAACTACATACTCGCCCTCCCTAATATCCGGAGAGGACTCGCTGCCGGGTAAGAGACAGGAGACCTCGGCGGGAATCCTCCGAGTTCGGATAAGCCACTCAATCTCATGGCGTGTAACAGAAGAGCCCTGCCACGAGCCTCGCTCGGGCCTAGAGTCAGCGTCATCATCCTCTACCAGAGCGCCACTAAAAGAACTAGACATGGGTTCGCCGGAAAGATCGCCGGAAGAAGAGCTAGAGGCGGAGGAAAGTTTAGAGCTGCAAGGCCCCGTCGTGATTTTGCACGGGAACGGTGGCAAATGAGCAGAGGAACCGCCGCACGAACACAAGATCGAATCGGAGAAATCTAGGGTGAATGCTAGGCAATGCGGCCGGAAAGAACTCACCGGCGACGGTGCCGGAGCTGGTGAGCGCAGGCGAGGCAGGCAGAACGGCGCGGCGGAGTCCTCGCCATCGGAAGCTCTGATGAGCGCGCGGCGGCGGAGCTGCGGGAGGGCGCGCAAGCGAGAGGAAGAAGGAGGGCAGATACGAACGAGAAGGGGAAAAGTAAATTCCCAGACGCCGTGCCCCTCTTTATAGTCGAGCCACAAACAAGGTATTGGGATCGTGGGTGCAGCAGTTGACCGTGCAGATCGTGGGTGCGGCATGAACGCATGACGATAAGTGGAGCCGCACCAACGGCCACACAGGAACGAAGAAGGTTGCGACCCCCCAGGGAAACGGCACACGAGGCGTCGTAGCGGCGGCACAGCAGGTACAATGTTAATTGTAGCCTGTCAGTAAATACTGTAGAGGAACCAAAAAACTAGAAGAACAATGATGGGAGTAACACGTAGGACAAGGCGTACGAGAGAAGGAACAAGGGTACCTCGGACGAGAAAAAGATAATTCGGAAACAATACAGAAAAATGTGATGAAGCTGATACGACCCGGCCGAAGTTATCGACAGGGCGACACCAGCTTCGGGGACTAATGTTGGGGGGGGTGACCCCGGGTAGGTTAAAGATGGGGAAAGACGAAGGTACGATCCCCATTTGGTTTCCGAGTTACAGTCTAAGTCGGCCGAATCATGAAGAGGTCGGCCGACATATGGAGGCGAGAGGCCCGTATATGTGTATTAAGACATTACCCGGCCGAGATACTGCGTAAGTCGGCCGGGTTAGCCTGAGTGATCTTGATGCAGGTGAAGGACAATCCGAGCTATGCAGGGGAGGGCCGAATGATATGAGGCTTGCAGGAGAAGGAGAAGCCTGAAGTCAAACCCTAGCTGCAAGCTAGGGAGAATCTAAGCAGAGCCAAGCGCTACGGACAAAGGCGCAGAGCGACAGAGAGGCAGGAGGAGGTCACGGAGGTGACAGTCCAGAAGACCGAGGTGCACAGGAGGGGCCCTCTGGAACCTTGCCGTCGTTAGAGGGGCGACAGGGAAAGGGGGGCGCCGAACTACTATATTGGGACAAGCAAATTCCTCGAATATGCTTGCCACGTCAGCCCTAAAGGAACCCAGGGCTCTCCTTTATAAGGAGAGGCTTGGACTCAGAAGGAGGCATCGACTAGAGTTAGAGCCGTTAGGATGGTAAAGTTCTTTTCTTCTCCTTGTAAACAGCTCAAGGAGCACTTGTAGCCTAAGGAAGAAGAAATAAAGACCTTTGCCTTAATCTTCTGTGTGTAGAATCAACTACATCTTCCCTCCCCAGATCCCTCTAGCACCTATTGGCCCCATACTTTAGCCTACCCATGGCATCTGCCGTGATACCACCACGACACAATTCGTGGATAAGAACATCTGGCATCATTAAACTACACACCAGAGACCAAATGAGTCCATGATCTCCTAACAATAGTACAATACCATTCGCAAAAAAAGAGAGTACAATTCAGGGAATCACACATTTAACTATTCACATCGCACACAATAGAAATGAATTTTCACCACGTGGGGTTTTATATGGTAATGGTATAGGTAATCGTACACGGTTCTGAAATCGTGTGCGATATGAGAGGTCTTTGGACACAGTTGTGCAACTTAACCATGTGCGTTACTTGAGGGTCATCGCACAAGATTTTCTCAAAATGAATCGTGTGCCTCTTAGGATGATCGCATCCAATAAAGTTTATTTTATCGTGTGTGTTGGTATAGTTGAACCCAATCGTCTATATAAGGACAACCGTCACAAACGGTTAAACATAGTGCCGATCTAATTGATGACAGTCGAATTCACTAGCGACTCCGCCTACTACATGGCACAATGTCAAGAATGGCTTGGCTGTTGGCGAGGAGCTGGAATATAGAAAAATCAAATTGGGTGTGGTCTGCTTGATATGTAACCGTGCAGAATCTCTTATGCACAGGTTTTGGCTTTGTCCACACTCAGAATCTTTAATTTCTTTCACCAGTTTCAGCCATGTATCCCTAGGTACTCTAATCCCGTCACTGCAAAAACAAGGTCCCCTGTAAGTTCTTCATACTCACTCCCATGCCCAAGGAACCAATTTCTTTCCCTCAAATCCTATTCTTCGTGAATTGGTTCTGGAATGATCCCTTTATCACACATATGTTTCTCTTTTGCATCCCACTTTGGCATGGCAGTCGCGTAGCCCCTGGCCCCATGCGATGGTGATATTTCTTTTTCGTAGCATTTACCTTGTTTTTTTCTGACTTTTTATCTACAATTCCTGACTTCCTATACTCCACAAATGCATCCCATTAATGCTACTGCTTCGCTAGATAGCCTTCGAACTTCGGAGTTTTCTTGTCCTTCTGATACTTTAGCCATAATGATTTCTTCCAGTTCCGGAATAGTTCGGCCATCTTCCTCAATGCTTGACTTTCTTCCTCAATGCAGCTATCTCGGCATCACACTCACATTCTGGCAGCGTGAAATGTGCCATGAGGTCATTCCAAAGACCCTCTTTGTACCTTTCGTCAAAATATAGATCACTCTCTTCTGCATCTTTGGGCTTATGCCACTCTCGAACGATGACCGTGATGCAATCCCTAACAATAAATCAGCCTTGTTGTTTAAATACAGTTTTAGCCTTTTGGGGTTTCAACGGTTCGCCCAGTGCTGAGACCGTCATAATTGTATAATTCATACGGGCATCCAAATTTTTGGCCGGACCTCGCTTGGAAATTTTGCTCGATGTGGAGGATTAAGAGAAGTGTCGGGGGGATAACCCCTGGGTGGGGAGAGCCAGGGCCAAGTAGGCCGACTCCAGAAGGCACATGCCTCCTGGCCCTCAAGAAGGACAACTCTAGCTGGTTTGCTAATACCGCCCGGCTGGGCATAAAGCTTTCCTGGATGGCCCGTCTAGCCCGGTAGCCAGAAGAACCGACCGGGTGGCCGCTTCAACCCGACTCACCTCAGATTTGATGGAGAGCATGGAGGGGGTGATGATCCTTGCGGGGTACGCATCTGTCCCCCTTCGTCATCAGGCAGGCTGGCGTGCCGTCACGACCGGCGCTACCCGACGAGGATAAAGCAAAGTGGTCGGCTGACCGCACAAAGCAGTCCGGGTGACCGTTAAAGCAAGAGTGACGCCCCAAAGGAAGCCCGGGTGACCGCTAAAGAAGAAGGTGACGATAAAAGAAGGGTGGACTGGGTCCTGGCCCACCGGCTGGGCTGGCCCTGTCCTGTAAACCCATATCCAAATAGTAAACCCGAGAGCCCAAATTGTAACCTGCCCCCGAGATCAGTATATAAGGGAGGGCAGGGCTGGGGTTCTAGGTAAGCAAAGATAGAAGGATAGAAGTGCTAGCCTCTAGTTTTCATCTTCCTCTAGCTCTCGATAATAGCTAAGGAAACAGCTCCAGGAGCATCTGTATTGGACATTCGCCCCTTCATATAGTTCATCTTGCAGGAGTAGGGGTGTTACCTCGCCGAGAGGGCCCCGAACCTGGTTACGTCGCTGTGTTTGCAGTTTACCGTGCCCAATCCGTTGCGTGAGCCACCGATTGCATCCGAGTGTCCCTCTTTAGCCATCCCTGATGGCACTTCCATGTTCCACACCACGACAGTTGGCTCCCACCGTGGGGCACATCACTTCGGCTGGGATCATCTTCCGCACGGGACTTCTGCTCGTTGCGGGTGAACACGTGGCCTCCGGCCTCGTCCTCACATTCGGCGCTTTTGACTGCGTCGTCGACAACGCCGCATGCTTCACCGGGAACGCCTTCCCCGCCAACAGCTCCATCATGCACTTCGGGGACATCCGCGTCTATGTCGACATCGTCACCGAGGCCTTCCCAGCGTGGTCACCTCCATCCTCGAAGTGCCTCTCAGCCGCCTCGCCCACGGCCCGACCGTGGCAAATGGTTGCGTCAAAGACATTGTGGTGAACGCCCGCGAAAACCACCGCCCGCCTCAGGAGCACCGAACGGTAGGAGAGAGCTCCGTGCCCGAACAAGAGCAAGATCCGCTCACTGCCTCCATTCAGCACCTGCGCGTGCCAGTCACTATCGAGGCGGACCCGGCAGCCGCCGCGGCCACGCTCGAAGGCACGCGCCAGAAGATCCTGGAGGAAGCTACCAAGGTTGCCGCTAACCAGCGCCGACTAAATGCCACCATGCATCAGTACAACACTGCCCACGGATTCGTCAGGCAAGTCCAGCTCCGGGGGCGTGACCTCGCATCAGAACTGGACCGCGCCGCCGATTCACACGCAGGCGTTGTGCAGCCCGTTTACAGCACCACCGCCAGGAACATGAGAGCGGCCGAAGCGGCAGCCGCGGAGCTGAAGAACCTCGAGGGAGAAGAACTTCATCGCCAGTAGGAGCATGTCCAGCTCCTCGTTGCCACTGCTAACAAGAAGCAGGCCGTGGGTAATCCCAGCCAGATGGGTAACACCCGAGACATTGTCGTTCGCAAAGGCATGGACCAGACGGCGCACGGAGGAAGCAAGCACCAGCAGGCGTCCTCCCCAGGAGGAGTTGGGCAGAACAGCCGCCCGCGTGGAGAGTTTGGCAATCGTGGCCACCACAACCGAGACGCCACCGCTTCTAGCATGAGTCGTGCCCCGGCAGCAGGAGATTCCCAAGGAAAGAAGACGCGCGCCCTAGATGAAGGAGCAAATGCAAACAAGGACCTTCCCGCGTCGCGTCTGAAGGGCGAACTCGGCCCCCGAGAACCGGCTGACGTGCGCGAGAGCATCGACCTCTTGGTGTAGTCGCGCACGCTGGAGGAGGAAAGTCCGACTGGCCCTAGATGAAGGACCAACTTGCACAACTCGTGTGAAGGGGTGCGTGAGGACCAGGCAATCGACTTCTTCACCAACGGTTTCCGAGACGGCACCATGTTGAAGCATAAGCTTAGCCGGGCAGACCCGCAAACCATGGCCCAGGTCATGGCCATCGCGGACAAGTACGCCATCGCCGACGCGGCTATGAAGAAGCCTATCGTGGTGGACGACCACGTCCAAATCGTAATAGACAAGCAGGAGGAGCGCCGCCAGCCGGGCGACCATCACCCAGGCGGCATGGCGACGACAACCTCCATGGCAAGAGGAAAGATGACCAACCGGACAACCGGTATGGTGCAAAGCAAGTAGCTGCGGTGCACGAGGACCCGGCTGCAGGCGACAGCCGGAGGCAGAGACCAGATGACAGGCCTCCATGACCCAAGTACACCATGGAGTCCATGATCGATGGGCCGTGCAAGTTCCACAGCGGCGGTAGCAAGCCTGCGAACCACACAACGCGCCAGTGCAGCTGGACGAAGAATATGGCTGAAGCCGGCGGGATCCCACCACCACCTCCACCGCCAGCCGGAGGCCCACCAGACAAAAGGGAGCGGCGCAACCACAACGATGATGACGATGATGGTTACCCACGATAAGTGGGCAACTACCACATCTTCCTTGCGAAGCCGGAGACAAAGCACGCCAAGAGGAGGCGCATGGCGGAGGTGAACGCAATTGTTCCCCCCGTTCCCCAATACCTACATTGGTCGGACCAGGCAATCACGTGGATCAAGGAAGACCAGCCGACTGTGCTACCAAGCCCTGGCAGCTACGCAATGGTCCTCAACCCCATCATCGTCTCCAAGAAACACTCGTGCCGTTTCTCCCGTGTACTCATCAACGGAGGCAGCAGCATCAACCTCCTATACCGCAGCAGCCTCGAACGGCTCGGCATCAGCGAGTCCCAGTTGCAGCCCTCAAGCACTTCATTCCATGGGGAAGTTCCAGGCCCGTCGCACTCGCCAATCGGCAAGATCCAGTCGGACGTCATCTTCGGCAACGAGAACAACTTTCATCGCGGGCCGATTTGGTTTGAGGTGGTGAACCTCTCCAGTGCCTACCACACCATACTAGGACGCCCGGCCCTCACCAAGTTTATGGGAGTGCCGCACTACCCGTACCTCAAAATGAAGCTGCCAGGCCCAAAGGGAGTGATCACTGTTGACATCTGCTACAAGCGTTTGATCGAGTGCACCACAGACGGCTCCAAGCTAGCCGAGGCAATGATTATCGCCGAGGATAAGCGCGTCATAATGCAGAACATGGCGGCTCTATAGAAGGATATGCCGGTTGGAGAACCTAATCCAGCTGGAGAATCACAGTTCAAGCCTTCGCATGGCACAAGGAAGATCCTGCTAAATGAGGAGGACCCGAGCAAGTTCGTCCTGGTCGGAGATGGCCTAGACAGCAAATAGTAAAGTGCGCTCGTCGACTTCCTCCATGATAATCGGGAAATTTTCGCATGGTGCCCCAAAGACATGCCAGGTGTCCCGAGGGAACTCGCCAAGCACTCTCTTCATGTTCGACCGGATGCAAAGCCGGTCAAACAATCTTTACGCCGCTTCGCAGAAGAAAAAAGAAGAACCATTGGTGCGGAGATCACACGGCTGCTCGCAGCCGGCTTCATCATGGAGGTTTTCCACCCGGAATGGCTGGCCAACCCGGTGCTGGTGCTGAAGAAAAACAAGACGTGGCGCATGTGTGTCGATTACACCAACCTCAACAAGGCATGACCCAAGGATCCCTTCGCTCTGCCGCGGATAGATCAAGTCATTGACTCCACCGCTGGATGTGATTTGTTGTCTTTTCTAGATGCTTACTCGGGTTATCACCAGATTAAGCTCACTGTAACCGATCAAATAAAGACATCATTCATAACCCCGTATGGGGCTTACTTCTACACCACCATGCCCTTCGGTCTGAAGAACGCAGGAGCAACTTACGAGTGCTGCATGCAGAAATGACTGCAGACGCAGATTGGTAAAAACATGCACACCTACGTCGACGACGTCGTCATCAAGACCAAGGACGGCACACACTACTCGAGGACCTGAAGGAAACGTTCGACAATCTCCGCCGCTTCCAGATCAAACTAAACCCGGAGAAGTGCATCTTCGGCGTCCCAGCCGGTAAGCTCCTCGGATTTCTCGTCTCCGAGCGAGGGATCGAGGCAAACCCGGAGAAGATTGGAGCCATCCAGCGCATGGAGCTGCCACAAAGCCTACGCGACGTACACAAGTTCACTGGGTGCCTGGCTTCCCTCAGCCGGTTCGTCAGTCGGTTGGGTGAGAAGGCCCTCCCCCTGTACCAACTCATGAAAAAGACGGACAAGTTCATCTGGACAGCTCAAGCGGACGAAGCCTTCCGGGACCTCAAGCGCATGCTCACCTCACCGCCTATTTTGGCATCACCAGCCGTAAAGGAGCCAATGATAATGTACATCGCCGCCACAAACAGAGTTGTCAGCGTGGTATTGGTAGTGGAGAGGCCAGAAGAGGGGAAATCCTAGCCGGTCCAGCGCCCCGTGTACTACCTAAGAGAAGTACTGTCACTCTCCAAACAGAACTACCCCCACTACCAGAAGCTGGTGTATGGCGTGTACATGGCCGCCAAGAAGCTCAAGCACTACTTCCAAGAACACTCCATCTGGGTTGTGGCGTTGGCCCCACACGCGGAGATTATCGATAACATGGACGGCACTGGGCGCGTGGAGAAATGGGACATAGAGCTCGCTGCACACAACATTCAGTATGAGCCAAGGACGACAATCAAATCCCAAGCACTGGCCGACTTCATTGTCGATTGGGAAGAGATGCAGTACATGCCACTGGTCCCTGATTCAACATACTGGAAGCTACACTTCGACGGATCCAAGATGCGAGGAGGACTCGCAGCCGGAATCATGATAACCTCCCCTAAAGGCGATCGGCTGGAGTACGTCCTCCAGATCCACTTAGAGGCATCCAACAACGTCGCCAAATATGAAGCACTCATCCACGGGCTCAAGATGGCCAAGCAGATAGGCATTCAGAGGATACTATGCTTCGGCAATTCAGACTTAGTGGTGCAGCAGATCTCTGGCGAGTGGGACGCAAGAGACGCGAACAGGGCCCTCTACCATTTCTTCGTTCAGCAGCTGTGCGCTTGCTTCGAAGGGTGCGATTTCCATCACGTAACCAGGGCCAACAACGAAGCCGCTGACGCCTTGGCCAGGGACGGCTCAACAAGATAGGCCATACCGCATGGAGTCTCCCTCGAGCACCTGCACAAGCCCTCCATCACCTCGTTGCTAGAATTCGACTACATAGTACTCAACGCAGACCGAGGAACAGCCGGTGCCGTTCCGCACCCGGGGACTGCCTCGCCGCACCCGGGGACTACCTCGCCGCACCCGGGGACTGCCGCGTCGCACCCGGGGACTTCTGTGTCGCACCCGGGGATTGATCCACGGCAGCCTGCGGTCGACGCCAGCAAACTCCCGCCCGACAAACCTCCCGACATTCTAGAGGCAGCCATCCGCGAGGAGATCAGGCTCATCATGCAGACGGTGTACGCCATTCGGGAAATACCCGACTGGGCGAAGCCATTCATGAACTTCTTGGCCAAAGACGAGATCCCAACGGAGGAATTAGCAGCACGACAAGTGCGACGAAGAGCAAGCGCATACACCATCATCAACAACGAGCTATACAAGCGCAGTGTCGGGGGCATCTATCAGCGATGCGTAAGCCAAGTGGAAGGAACCAAGCTCCTAACGGACATACACCAGGGCGAATGTAGCCACCACGCTTCATCAAGGGAAATAGCAGCCAAGGCACTTCGCCATGGTTTCCATTGGCCAACAGCGCTGAAGGATGCTCAGGAGTTGGTCAAAGCATCCAACGGTTGTCAGCGATTCAGCTAGCTAATACACACGCCTTTTGCGACACTCAAGACGATACCAATCACCTGGCCATTTGCAGTGTGGGGGCTAGACATGGTCGGGCCATTCAAAACAACCCGATCCGGTACGACACACCTGCTCGTGGCCGTAGACAAGTTCAGAGCCAGGAAAAAGGACATTAGCCAGTTGCAATGCTATAATTGTAAGGAACTTGGACACTATGCATCATACTGTCCAGAGAAGAAAAAGAAAAAGGATGCCAGGAGAGCCAATGGAAATGACTCCAATGTGACCCAGAAAGGACATGTGAACCACATTGACCTGAATGGAAACTTTGAAGAGATAGAAGAAGTGGATGTCAGGATTTAGAAAACTCAGAAGAGTCAAATAAGGATTCCTTGTCTGATTATCGAGTTGAACTTTTAGCCAAAGGAGCCATCAATGTAACCCTAAGAGACTTTATTTTAAGGGTGGTAGTACCCTAGTTATTTTAAGCCTACTTGTAACCCCAGCCTTCCCAAATCTCGGGACGAGATTTATTTTAAGGGTAACTGTCACATCCCAAGATTTTCCAAATCTTGTAATGTGAAAAATAAATGAATAAAATAAAACTTGTTTGATTTTCAGGGCCAGAAGAAACTTTTTGAATTCAATTGGAACTTCAAACCCATTTGAATTAAATAAAATCCTAAAGGGATTTAAAAAGATAAACATTTTAAATAAAGGAAATTAAAATATTTTGGAATTACTATTTTGGATCTTTTAATAAAAGATTTGGTTTTCAAAAGAAAAGGTGGATTCATAAATAAAGATTATTTTAGAAAGCCAAATTAAACCTTGGCCAAGCTTTGGAATTAAAACATTTTGTTTTGAATAAAAATAGCAAAGGTTTATTTAAATAAATTAATAAGGATTTAATATCCAATATTGTATAAATAAAAGGTTTTACCATTTTAAATGAAACATCAAAACTTATTAAAATATTTTAAATAAGTTTTCCAAATATTTATATTCTCAAATAAAACCCATCAAGTGTTTTAGCTTTATTTTTTTCAAAATAAATATTTTAATAAAACAAATCCTAGTTGATTTAATAATGAAGGTCTATTGTATTTAATTATTAATGGACCCTAAAATAAAAGTTATTTTGTTTTAAACAAGTTTTCCAAGTATTCATTGTTTTCAAATAAAACCTACCGATTTGGTTTTGAAGATATTTAGATTTCAAATGGAGATTTTAATTAAATTAAAACCCATTTTATTTAATAACTAATGTCCATTTTATTTAATTATAAATGGACTCTAAAATAAAAATATTATGTTACTTTGGGATTTGAATTATGTTGTTAATCGTAACCAAATTCAATTGCAAAGTGTGGTGAATGTTTGAATTAATTTGGATGCTTGATTGTTTGTTTGAAATTTAAAACAGAAATTTGAAATGGAAAAATACAAAACATTCAGAAGGAAAAAATGAAAGTATACACACAAAGCAACCAGGCCCAGAGCCCAACTCGCAGCCCAACTTTTTCCTCTCGGTGAACCGTTTTCACTCGTAAAAGACCCACAGAGACGCCGACGAGTGGCCCTTCCTTCTCTCTCTTTCTCGCTGGCAAGCAGGCCCACATCCCCACCATCGCCTTCAACGAGACCTCGCCGCTGCAGGCAGAGATTACTCCGTCTTGATTACACATGAAGGAGGCTTTGATTTCTCGTAATGACCACGCCTTTAAACGCCAGTGACTCTCCGCTTCCCTCCGCCGCCTCCTCGACACGCCCCCAGGCCGCCACAATTTATCCCCGAGCGGCTCTGTTCCGACGACTCTCCTCGCCAATTCCGGCATCACCGCAACGCCCCGTGCCTCCTCGACCTAGCTCACACCTTCCCCACCTCCTGACGCACTCGCAGGTTTTCATTCGATCCGGCGCCCGTAACGCCGCCTTAAGCTTCGAGCGCCGCCGCCGGTTCTTCTCCGACGAGCCTCATGTAGTTTCACCGCCCGCGCCTTCTCGCTCACGCTCCCTCACTTGTCTCGACCATGCGTCTAACCACGCTTCGTCTTGTCTTGGGGTGAACCACGACCGCCCCCGAGCACAACCAGAGCTCGACGCCAGAACAACTCCGCGAGGAATTACGACCTTGAGCGCCTTTGTAAAGCCAGCAGTACCTTGAGCACCACCTCGCCCTCGCGAACCCGGTGAGCACCCTCTCCGCCTTCCTCACTTCCTAGAACCACCGAGCATCATCGCTCGTGGCGCCGCCGCAAGCCACCGCCAGCGCCCCCGATCCTTGGCAAGCATGCTAGCAGCAGTAGGATTCAGATCCGACGCTCACGATTAGTTCACTTAGTCGCGAAGAGGTACGCTCTCTGGACCACTCGATCTGATTAGATCCAACGCACCTCGTTGCTGATCCGCGCGAACCGTTTTCGGCCAATTAAAACATGACGCGGGGCCAGCTAGTGTCTAAAACAGAAATTGAAAACAGATTTGTTTGTAATTTTCAAACCCTTGTAACTTTCAAACCACACGTCCAAATTTTGCAAACTTTATATCGTTGAAATCAGGAGAACAAGCCCTAGCCAACCATGCCCTTGGTTTAGCAAATAGTATCTGTTTGTTTGCTTGTTTTTGCAGATTCTTTTGTGTGCTTGTTTAGATTAGAAAATTGTTTAAAAATGATTTTTGGATTAAAACTTTTGCAAAATGGTTTGCTGTGACCATACTGACCCTAGGAACCAACCCTTGGTGTTGAAAATGATTTTGGTAAAGTTAAGTTGGATTAATTGACTTAGCCATTTTCTAGCCAAATAAAATTATTGATTTTTATTATGAAAATGTTTTTGTAAAGAAAACTTTTGGAAAATGTTTTGGACCAAACCTACTGACCCAAAACACCAAGTTTTGCAATAGCAACTCATTTGGTGAAAAACATAAAGTTTTGATTTGATAAAACCATTTTCCACCACATAAAATGTTGAATGGATTTTAAGATAGTTTTTGGGCAAAACCCTTTAACTAATGACTCTGCCATTTTGGTAAATGACTAATTTGGACCTTACAAAGTTTATAAACCTAGTGGAGACCATCCTTGCAATAGAACCATCCTTTGCATACTTATGCATGACTTAGATTCCATTGCTTTGTGTGTGTGAAATTGTTTGTTTGACTTTGATTTGGAATGTTAGTTGATTTTGTGTTTGCTTGATTGACTTGTAGTGAAATTAGCAAAGTGTGAGACTAGCAAGATCAAGGAGTGAACCACCATTCCCTTCCAAAAAGGCAAGTTACACTATCATATAAAAGTCCTACTATTTTCATTACATTTAGTGGATTTTGAAAACATGCATGAAAATAATTTTATACTTATGCTATGCTAAATCCTAATAGGCTACCTATACATTCCTTAGTGACAACAATGTAGTTGATACAAGCTTAGCCATGCTATATTTTGAAAAGAGATACATGTTGAGATTTTATGAAGTTGAGAAAAGGACTTGTATTTTTATATAATAAAACAAGGACTCAATGAACCACCTGGGTGGCCAAGGATACTTTGAGTATTGGAGAAGGTGGCAACAAAAGGAACCATGACTATGGCAATCTCTTTGTGTTGTGCTCCAAAAGAAACCACCCAGGAAACTTAGAGATTGAACATGTTTCTCGTACAGTGGCTTCCGTGTACAGCCACATGCTAAATGGGCTCTGGCTTAGTCAACTACATAGTGGAAGTCCCATGCAGTGGCATCTTCAGGTTAACTAGATTTGTGTAAGGGAGTAACCCTACATTTGTGCCTGGTAGACAAGCTAGAATTTTGTATTGGGAGGACTCCTATGGAAAGACTTTGTCACATTCTCGATCTGCCGGTACTCCATTTTGGTGAGTACTTATCCAGCGGCCACTAGTGGCGTCAAGACGAGATTGTGTCATGTGGGTAAAGTGTACAACTTCTGCAGAAGATAATAAAATCTAAGTACTTAGCCGTGTCCCCGGTTATGGACAATACTGAGCAACTAAGGCCTGAAGCTATGGAAGATCTCGACACTCTAATTTCTAAAAGAAAACTTTTAAAAACTTGATGCACTTGGAGTTACCAAGGTGCTCAAGAGATTTTGACAAGGATTTGAACACTTGAGTTTTTATCAAGGAATTCAAGAGATTTTTGAAAGGAGATTTGACAAAGGACCAAAACCATTTTGAAAAGATAGGATAAAATGTTGCTTTATGAAAATGAGCCTTAAACTCTACTTAGCCAAATATGCATGTATTGATAGAACCCACTTATAATCCACATAGTAGTGAAACTTGCCAATACAATTCAAATGTATTGACCCTTGTGGCTGTAACTTGTAATGTTGCAGGTTTGATTGTTTTTAGTGAAGATTGATTGATTAGGATTACAAAGTCTACAACCAACATCTGCCTGTGGCACTGTGAAGATGAAGGACCCATGACTATAGTTATTCCGCTGCAATGTAATGTAATAGCCAAATGAGCTATGTATGATGTAATAAAATTATGTTTTTCCTGGTTATAAAGTTATATTATTACCTTTGTTTCTTGATATTACATCTAAACTATGGACGCTAGATATTGATCCAGGGACTACCATTATAAACACAGGGGGCTCTATCTTATTAAAGATTGTGACCCTTACAGATGGTATCAGAGCATTGTGTTGCCTGTAGGATATGTAAACCCTAGGATTGGACAAAAACCCTTAGAAAATAGGAGTTGTATTTTGTTCCAAAAACTTATTTACAAAATCTTGTAAACTCTTTCGTCAACCATTTTGGTTTCAACTCTACTTCTCATCTATTTCAACTTGATGGAAAAACCTACCCCATGGCCAAAGACTACACCATGTGCAAAGGACTTCTTCAACATCTTCAACTCTAATGACTTCAACATCTTCAGCATGTTCACCAAGGACTTCCAACTTGGATATCACTAAGGACTACTAGTGAAAACCAAGAAGACATTAGATTGCCTACCAAAGATATTAATATCAAGTTAGTGTATGGATCATATTGTCCGATGAGGTATGATCATACTAAATTGTTATTTCAAGAAAACTTGTTGTTCCCTTCAACTCATGAGTTAAGCTCATAAGTTGTTAAGTGATTGGTTGCTTGTTGAATGTTTGACGGTATGATTGTTTGATTGAACTTGATTGATTTGAGTTGTGTGTTAGGACTTCTTAAAAACCTATCCACCAATACTTATCCCTATCAAACCAACAGATGCCTCCCCGTCGTGCCAACCCCAACCAAAAAAACAACATCACCCCTGAGATGCAACAGATGATGGCAGCTCAGACACAGTTGATGCAGCAGATGACCACATTCATACAGAATTTGAACAACAACAACAACAACAATCAGAATAATCCTCCAGCACTTGACATGCTCACCAAGTTTCTGAAACTTAGGCCCGCAAGGTTCTCTTGAACAACTGATCCAATGGAAGCTGATGACTGGTTACGCTCAGTAAACAAAGACTTAGTGACTGTTGGTTGCACTTATGAAGAAAAAGTAAGGTTTGCAGCATTTCTGCTTGAAGGACCAGCAACAACATGGTGGGACAACTTTCAAATCACCACTCCCCTTGAAGGTGTGACTTGGGCTATTTTTGAAGAAGGATTCAGAACCACTCACATCTCACCTAGAGTAATGTACTTGAAGAAAAAGGAGTTTCACAATCTGAAACAACGACACCTCAGTGTGGCTGAGTATATTGAAGAATTCAACAATCTGTCACGTTATGCACCGGATGAAGTTGATACAGATGCTAAGAGAAAGGATAAATTTCTTGAAGGACTTAATGATGAGTTGAATCTGCAGCTAGCTGTTGCCTATGTCCCAACTTATCAATCACTCTGTGACAAAGCCACAATATTGGAAAACAAGATGAATCAAGTTGAGAACAGAAAGAGGAAACATAAACTCAAGAACTATTCAGGATCATCAAAGAAGAAGCATTCATACAGAAAGAGCAATGAAGATTCTGAACCACATCAGTATCACCACAACAACAATGAAAGTGAGAATAATGGAAATAATACTGACAATGGAGATGACCTTGGTCAGAACCAATATGACACATACAGGAAAAAGGACATTAGCCAGTTGCAATGCTATAATTGTAAGGAACTTGGACACTATGCATCAGACTGTCCAGAGAAGAAAAAGAAAAAGGATGTCAGGAGAGCCAATGGAAATGACTCCAATGTGACCCAGAAAGGACATGTGAACCACATTGACCTGAATGGAAACTTTGAAGAGATAGAAGAAGTGGATGTCAGGATTTAGAAAACTCAGAAGAGTCAAATAAGGATTCCTTGTCTGATTATCGAGTTGAACTTTTAGCCAAAGGAGCCATCAATGTAACCCTAAGAGACTTTATTTTAAGGGTGGTATTACCCTAGTTATTTTAAGCCTACTTGTAACCCCAGCCTTCCCAAATCTCGGGACGAGATTTATTTTAAGGGTGGTAGCCTGTCACATCCCAAGATTTTCCAAATCTTGTAATGTGAAAAATAAATGAATAAAATAAAACTTGTTTGATTTTCAGGGCCAGAAGAAACTTTTTGAATTCAATTGGAACTTCAAACCCATTTGAATTAAATAAAATCCTAAAGGGATTTAAAAAGATAAACATTTTAAATAAAAGAAATTATAATATTTTGGAATTACTATTTTGGATCTTTTAATAAAAGATTTGGTTTTCAAAAGAAAAGGTGGATTCATAAATAAAGATTATTTTAGAAAGCCAAATTAAACCTTCGCCAAGCTTTGGAATTAAAACATTTTGTTTTGAATAAAAATAGCAAAGGTTTATTTAAATAAATTAATAAGGATTTAATATCCAATATTGTATAAATAAAAGGTTTTACCATTTTAAATGAAACATCAAAACTTATTAAAATATTTTAAATAAGTTTTCCAAATATTTATATTCTCAAATAAAACCTACTGAAGTGTTTTAGCTTTATTTTTTTTTCAAAATAAATATTTTAATAAAACAAATCCTAGTTGATTTAATAATGAAGGTCTATTGTATTTAATTATTAATGGACCCTAAAATAAAAAGTTATTTTGTTTTAAACAAGTTTTCCAAGTATTCATTGTTTTCAAATAAAACCTACTGATTTGGTTTTGAAGATATTTAGATTTCAAATGGAGATTTTAATTAAATTAAAACCCATTTTATTTAATAACTAATGTCCATTTTATTTAATTATAAATGGACTCTAAAATAAAAATATTATGTTACTTTGGGATTTGAATTATGTTGTTAATCAGAACCAAATTCAATTGCAAAGTGTGGTGAATGTTTGAATTAATTTGGATGCTTGATTGTTTGTTTGAAATTTAAAACAGAAATTTGAAATGGAAAAATACAAAACATTCAGAAAGGAAAAAAATGAAACAGACACACAGCCCAGCAACCAGGCCCAGTAGCCCAACTCGCAGCCCAACTTTTTCCCTCTCAGTGAACCGTTTTTCACTCAGAAAAAGACCCACAGAGACGCTGACGAGTGGCCCCTTCCTTCTCTCTCTCTTTCTCGCTGGCAAGCAGGCCCCACATCCCCAGCCATCGTCTTCAACGAGACCCCGTCGCCTGCCGTTGCAGAGAGATTACTCCGTCTTGATTACACATGAAGGAGGCTTTGATTTCTCGTAATGACCACGCCCCTTTAAACGCCAGTGACTCCTCTCCGTTTCCCCTCTGTCGCCCCTCCTCGACACGCCCCCAGGCCGCCACAATTTATCCCCGAGCGGCTCTGTTCCGACGACTCTCCTCGCCAATTCCGGCATCACCGCAACGCCCCGTGCCTCCTCGACCTAGCTCACACCTTCCCCACCTCCTGACGCACCTGCCTGTGCCTTTCATTCGACTGCGGGCGTCGCCGCCTTTCAAAGCTTCGAGCGCCGCCGTGTCTGGTTCTTCTCCGACGAGCCTCACAGGTAGTTTCCGACCGCCCCGCGCCTTCTCGTTCACGCTCCCTCACTTGTCTCGACCATGCGCGTCTAACCACGTCTTCGTCTTGTCTTGGGGTGAACCACAGCACCGTCCCCGAGCACAACCAGAGCCGCCTGACGCCAGGAACAACTCCGGCGAGGAATTACGACTGCCCTTGAGCGCCCCTTGTAAAGCCAGCAGTACCTTGAGCACCACCTCGTCCTCGCGAACCCGGTGAGCACCCTCTCCGTCTTCCTCACTTCCTAGAACCACCGGAGCATCACTGCCTGGTCGTGCGCCGCCGCAAGCCACCGCCAGCGCCGCCGATCCTTGGCAAGCATGCTAGCAGCCGTAGGATTCAGATCCGACGCTCACGATTAGTTCACTTAGTCGCGAAGAGGTACGCTCTCTGGACCACTCGATCTGATTAGATCCAACGCACCTCGTTGCTGATCCACGCGAACCGTTTTCGGCCAAGTAAAACATGACGCGTGGCCAGCTAGTGTTTAAAACAGAAATTGAAAACAGATTTGTTTGTAATTTTCAAACCCTTGTAACTTTCAAACCACACGTCCAAATTTTGCAAACTTTATATCGTTGAAATCAGGAGAACAAGCCCTAGCCAACCATGCCCTTGGTTTAGCAAATAGTATCTGTTTGTTTGCTTGTTTTTGCAGATTCTTTTGTGTGCTTGTTTAGATTAGAAAAATTGTTTAAAAATGATTTTTGGATTAAAACTTTTGCAAAATGGTTTGCTGTGACCATACTGACCCTAGGAACCAACCCTTGGTGTTGAAAATGATTTTGGTAAAGTTAAGTTGGATTAATTGACTTAGCCATTTTCTAGCCAAATAAAATTATTGATTTTTATTATGAAAATGTTTTTGTAAAGAAAACTTTGGGAAAATGTTTTGGACCAAACCTACTGACCCAAAACACCAAGTTTTGCAATAGCAACTCATTTGGTGAAAAACATAAAGTTTTGATTTGATAAAACCATTTTCCACCACATAAAATGTTGAATGGATTTTAAGATAGTTTTTGGGCAAAACCCTTTAACTAATGACTCTGCCATTTTGGTAAATGACTAATTTGGACCTTACAAAGTTTATAAACCTAGTGGAGACCATCCTTGCAATAGAACCATCCTTTGCATACTTATGCATGACTTAGATTCCATTGCTTTGTGTGTGTGAAATTGTTTGTTTGACTTTGATTTGGAATGTTAGTTGATTTTGTGTTTGCTTGATTGACTTGTAGTGAAATTATCAAAGTGTGAGACTAGCAAGATCAAGGAGTGAACCACCATTCCCTTCCAAAAAGGCAAGTTACACTATCATATAAAAGTCCTACTATTTTCATTACATTTAGTGGATTTTGAAAACATGCATGAAAATAATTTTATACTTATGCTATGCTAAATCCTAATAGGCTACCTATACATTCCTTAGTGACAACAATGTAGTTGATACAAGCTTAGCCATGCTATATTTTGAAAAGAGATACATGTTGAGATTTTATGAAGTTGAGAAAAGGACTTGTGTTTTTATATAATAAAACAAGGACTCAATGAACCACCTGGGTGGCCAAGGATACTTTGATTATTGGAGAAGGTGGCAACAAAAGGAACCATGACTATGGCAATCTCTTTGTGTTGTGCTCCAAAAGAAACCACCCAGGAAACTTAGAGATTGAACATGTTTCTCGTACAGTGGCTTCCGTGTACAGCCACATGCTAAATGGGCTCTGGCTTAGTCAACTACATAATGGAAGTCCCATGCAGTGGCATCTTCAGGTTAACTAGATTTGTGTAAGGGAGTAACCCTACATTTGTGCCTGGTAGACAAGCTAGAATTTTGTATTAGGAGGAGTCCTATGGAAAGACTTTGTCACATTCTCGATCTGCCGGTACTCCATTTTGGTGAGTACTTATCGAGCGGCCACTGGTGGCGTCAAGACGAGATTGTGTCATGTGGGTAAAGTGTACAACTTCTTCAAAAGATAATAAAATCTAAGTACTTAGCCGTGTCCCCGGTTATGGACAATACTGAGCAACTAAGGCCTGAAGCTATGGAAGATCTCGACACTCTAATTTCTAAAAGAAAACTTTTAAAAACTTGATGCACTTGGAGTTACCAAGGAGCTCAAGAGTTTTTAATAAAACTTGATGCAATTGGAGTTACCAAGGTGCTCAAGAGATTTTGACAAGGATTTGAACACTTGAGTTTTTATCAAGGAATTCAAGAGATTTTTGAAAGGAGATTTGACAAAGGACCAAAACCATTTTGAAAAGATAGGATAAAATGTTGCTTTATGCAAATGAGCCTTAAACTCTACTTAGCCAAATATGCATGTATTGATAGAACCCACTTATAATCCACATAGTAGTGAAACTTGCCAATACAATTCAAATGTATTGACCCTTGTGGATGTAACTTGTAATGTTGCAGGTTTGATTGTTTTTAGTGAAGATTGATTGATTAGGAGATTTGAAAAAGGACCAAAACCATTTTGAAAAGATAGGATAAAATGTTGCTTTATGCAAATGAGCCTTAAACTCTACTTAGCCAAATATGCATGTATTGATAGAACCCACTTATAATCCACATAGTAGTGAAACTTGCCAATACAATTCAAATGTATTGACCCTTGTGGCTGTAACTTGTAATGTTGCAGGTTTGATTGTTTTTAGTGAAGATTGATTGATTAGGATTACAAAGTCTACAACCAACATCTGCATGTGGCACTTTGAAGATGAAGGACCCATGACTATAGTTATTCCGCTGCAATGTAATGTAATAGCCAAATGAGCTATGTATGATGTAATAAAATTATGTTTTTCCTGGTTATAAAGTTATATTATGACCTTTGTTTCTTGATATTACATCTAAACTGTGGACGCTAGCTATTGATCCAGGGACTAGCATTGTAAACACATGGGGCTCTATCTTATTAAAGATTGGGACCCTTACACAAAGCCCATCAAGAAAATGGATGGAGGAACGGTGATCAAGTTCTTCACGGACATCATAATCCGATTTGTCTACCTGCACAACATCATCACGGAAAACGACACCAATTTCGCCAAGGGGGCTTTCGCCCGCTTCTGAGGAGACAGAGGCATCCGCCTGGACCTGGCATCGGTCGTGCACCCACAGTCAAACGGGCAGTGCGAGCATGCTAACTACCTAGTTCTCACCAGAATCAAGCCAAGGCTGATTGAACCACTCATCAGGTCACCCGGATGCTGGATCGAGGAGTTGCGAGCTGTGCTATGGAGCATGCGCACCACCCCGAACCGTTCAACCAACTTTACACCATTCTTCCTTGTCTATGGGGCAGAGGAAGTTCTCCCAACGGACATCCAGTTTGACGCACCCCGCAAATAGCTCTACATAGAGCAGGAAGCCAAGGAAGCATGGGAGGACAGGGTGGACCTGCTTGAAGAAGCGCGAGAGCTAGCTCTGTCCAGGTCAGCAATCTATCAGCAGGACCTGCGCCGCTACCACGCCAGCCGGATCCGGCCTACTTATTTTCGCGAAGGAGATCCGGTGATGCGCCTGGTCTAGAGCACAAAAGGAATGCACAAGTTGTCCCCGCCATGGGAAGGCGCATTCATCGTCAGTCGGGCGCTACACAACAACTCATACTATTTGATCGACGCCTAGAAGCCGGCCAAGAACAAGGCAGATCGCTCGGACGAGGAGACGGAACACCCATGGAACGCGAGCCTATTCCGACCATTTTACACTTGAACTAGAAGTGTATGTATCTTCCCTTTCATGTAATAAATGAACAAGCTCAGAAGCCTCGGCACAGTCCCGAGAACTTTGTCCCAATTCGCGCACCACATTCATCTCCGTACCGGCTAGCCCGGACACCCCTAATTTCTACAGGCGGCATAGTATTCTACAGGGTGCCTAGAGCAAACTCTTCGATTCTGGCTTCAGACCGCCAGCCGGCTGTCGACCCGCCAAGAGCGAAAGCTCGAATTACCTACTGCAAGAAAATGCCAAAGAATAAAACAAGGGCGCCTGGTCGAACCGGTCGCGCCCGCACGAGCTAAGCCGACAACAACGAACCGAAGTATCGCGAGGCACGCCAGCTCAGCCGTTCCTTCGGTTCCGGCTGCAGACCGCAACCCGGCTGGCAGCCGGCAAGGACGACGCTTGAAAGGCCAATGCTCACTGAGAAAAGGGGAGATACTAACAGCCTATCTTGAAAGGGCATCTTCCTGTTTTCGCGTTTAATCATAACTATAAACGGGCGTGCGTATAATGAAATTAACCCAAAGAAATGTTGTGTCTCGCATGACAAGAGTGACAACTTGACAGGAAATAGGGTGGCAAAGAGCTTTGACCTGGCTGGCTATCCTAGCTGGCTCGAACCTCGGGGACTACACCTAGTGGGCACGCTCCCGCACACCCATCAACTTAAGTCAAGACGGCAAAGAGCTTCGACCCGGCTGGCTACCCCAGCCGGCCCAAACCTCGGGGACTACACCTAGTGGGCGCGCTCCCGCGCACCCATCATCTTAAGTCAAGACGGCAAAGAGCTTCGACCCGGCTGGCTACCCCAGGTGGCCCGAACCTTGGGGACTACACCCAGTGGGCGCGCTCCCACGCACCCATCAACTTAAGTCAAGAAGGCAAAGAGCTTCGACCTGGCTGGCTACCCCATCGGCCTGGAACTCAGAGAATACACCTAGTGGGCGCGCTCCTGCGAACCCATTAACTTAAGTCAAGAGTCCCGACCCGGATGGCAAGACCAGACGGCTCGAATTTCAAAGGACTACAACTGACGAAGGCATAAATACAACAACGCCAATGACAAACAAAAAGACAGAATGATCTCAAGACAAAAGGGGGCGCCAACCCAATAAGCGGAACACGAATGTTCTGCACAAAATTCAAAGTTTAACGTCAAAGATTCACCCACAGGAAGCACCAAAAAAGGGAAAGTTTGACAAATACTCCTGGCATACCAGGGATCAAGGCTCAGGAGCCGGAGCGGTAGAAGGAGCATCAACAACAGGAGCAGGAGGCGGACCGGCAGGAGGAGGACCAGCGTTGGCTACAGGAACTTGGCTGGTGGAGGAAACATCGGCGGAGTTCCAGGGAGCCGGGACCCAGTGAAACGACAACGGCTCGGAGGGGTCGCGGAAGTCACGCTCCAGATCCACATAGGTGCCGATCTTCACCCCGCAGGAACGGATCGCCGGTATGCTGTCGCGGAGGCCCTCATAGCTGGTCCCAAGACAGAAACCATGATTAAGCACACCTAGATCAGGCCCCGAATACCAGGACTTCACCAGGGCCAGAGCCATCTCCATGCCACTGCGAGCCGCCTATTCCTTGTGGATCTCCAACACATCGATGCCACGAGACAAGGCAACAGCTAAGCTGGCGATGTCATGAAGATCACCCGCCTCCAGCTATATGTAATGGAAGAGGTCGTTAGCAACAGCACGAAGACCATTACTCTCCTCCTCCAGCACCTTAGCCAGATCCAGGGCGATCAGGTCGCAGCCAGCCTACTCCACCGGTAGCTTCTCAAGAGCCATCTCGGTCGACTCAAGGTAATGAGGTGCAACCGAAGACAGGAGTGAGTGGCAAGATTAGATTCAGCTAGCCATGGTACAAAGGAGGCAAGGAGTAGAAAACTTACTAACAACCATCTCCGAGATGCTCTGGAGGTGCTTGGTCATCTCCTCCTCCCGGGAGCGGAGAGTCTTGATCATCTCCTCCCTTTGGGCGAAGATCGTTTCAAAATTCATCAGCGCCTCCGCCTGGATGTCAGCTGCCTTCTTTCCCCTCTCCACGCTAACCTCAAGATGATGCTTGGCCTCGGCCAGTTGGTCGAACTGCGTTGGCCGCTCCTGTTCGACTCCTCCAGCCGGGCAACCTCAGCTTTGAGGCGCTCCACCTCCTTCTCCTTCTCCAGGATCATGGTTGTAGGAGGATACCCGATGGTCAACAAAAAACGGGAAAAGGGATCCAACCACGAAGACGACCTAGATCCCGGGTGTTCTTCACCGACTCCGAAATGCTCTCTGTAAAGAGAAACGAGTAAGAGATGGAACAGCAAACCGGCTGAACAAAGTACGAAAAAAGATAATGGGGAGAGACACCTACCTCCATCAAAGTAGACAAATTTTTGGCCTCGCCAAGGCCCTTCTCCATTCCCTCAACCAGGTGGAGAACCCGGCTGAGTGCGACAGGTGCCGCGCCCGAGAGCTGGGTGAGGATCGCACATGGCGTCAGCATAGCCGGAGCTGGTCTCGAGCCGGTCACGACGACCTCATCATCATCAGCCACCACACCTGAAGGCGCGGCCACCACCAACTCCCTCCCCGCCGGGTCAGAAGCGCCCGACTGGCCCCCGCCCGCTGCAGCCGTCTGCACAGCTGTAGCCTCCTTCGTTACCTCCGTGATGACGAGCCTGGCAGAACTGGCTGGAGCATCGCTCTAGGCCAGGTTCACGCCAGCCCCAGGACGGAGGAGGGGAGTCTTGGGGGTCCTGCGCGGCCGCGAATAGCTGCCCCGACCGCGAAGATGCAGGCGCTTGGTGTAGCAGCCCCGTGGTCAGGGAACCCTGAGGAGCCCTAGGCGGAGACGGCGTGGCAGGCGCAGCCAGCGCAGGTGCAGCCGGCGACCTCGCCACCTCCTCAACCACCGAAGGCGGGGGAGGAGCAATAGCGGCGGCACCAGCGTCACCAAGCGACGTCGCCTTGATGCATGGGACGAAAGTGAGGAAAAACCACGGTAGAATGACAATACAAGCGAGGAAGATAGGACAAGGGAAGATGCTAACCCAACGACGGATGGCGCGACGACGACTTGGCACGCCCGACGCGTCCTTTTTTGCTCAACAGGAGCCGGCGTCTGTAACATCCCAGCATTTAGGACTAAATGAAGGGCAGATTTAGGATCTTGTGCATCTGCATGCATGCATCTGAGAATCCAGGTAAATTTTTCGCCAAATAAAAAGACTAGAGTGATCAGAATTCTCACTCCGATGAATTAGGTTTAGTCTTATCAGAAGGGGGGTGAGATTAATTTTGATATGACCTCTATTGTTTTCCCGAGTTATGAGGGGAGAAATTTGACTTATAACAAATTATTCACAATAATACAAATGCAAGTATTATAAATAAAAGTATAAAGATCCTTAAAATCCAACATTACAATGTTCCTTCAAAATAAAAGAATAAAGAAAATATTATAATAAAATAATTAAATGAATAAAGAAAATGGAAAATGAATTACAATAATGAAACAAATAGAAAAGTTCTTTATTAAAAGAATATATGTATACCACATTATCCTTTTATAACAAAGGAATAAAAAGAAAAGATTACAACCAGGATATAACAGTATTATTTATAAATATTATACATGAAGTATTATATTATTCTTTTACAATAAAAGAATAAGAATAAAGTAAAATACAGACAACAAATAAGAAGAAATCTTTATTTAATCATACAAAGATTTAATCAATACAAGTAATTAGAAGTCATTACTTAGATGAATAGTTACAAATAAAGAAAAAGAAAAGCTTCACTAAAATATAAAAGAATTACATTGTTAATACCATTAAATAAAAGAATTACATAAGTTATAATTCTAAGCTAAAATCTCTATCTATTTTGATATTCCTGGATATTCTTTTAATTCCTGCAAAACAAACAAATAAAAGATAAAAACAAAAAGGGGTTAGTGTTAGAAATTAAGCTCTCAGTCTAACAGTGAGGTGCACTGTTCATTACATCACTGAGCCAATCATAAAAGGGGCAAGTTTTACCAAATAAGGATATCTGTTCTTATCAAAAGCTGTCTCAGTCCAACATCATTGACAGAAATATTGGGGCAAGTTTCACCATTGAGTAAATCTGTTCTTATTAGTGCATTATTTGCCTCAACATTGCTTCACTGGCATTTAGGGAAAATTTCACTTGGTAGCGAAAGGAAGTATCAACACAAGGATAATGCTGCCATCTCAGCTGAAGCACATCCACAACACCAAGTCTCCACTTGTGGAAACTTGCACCTAGTGGGGCCTAGCTGAAAGCAGCACTGTCATGTATGCAAATGATGTGTTGTCCACACCAGAGAGAAAGGACCAAGCATATAACAGAGCCAGCACAGCCGTAGCACATCACCTGCTTGCTTCTTTCTTTCTCTATTCCAGAAACCCATCAGAGTATATTCACAATACACAGAACAAGCATCAGTTTTCTCTCAAGAACACATAAGAAGACCCCCATATTATCCATTTCCCACACATATACCAGAGCACTGCTTGATATCCTAGCCACTATGGTTATCTAATCAAGAATGAGGCCAGTAGGAGATCAGGAAGGAGAAGACCAACTAGATCAAAACCAAAGCACCAGTAGAAAAGATAGATTAAGGATAGAGGAAGGAAGATTAACAAGGAGGAGAAGGATAAAAGGAGAAGATGGATCAGTAAAAGCTCATCAAGGCCACATAAGATCTAGGAGGAACTGGTCATTAAAAGGAGAGTGACCAGGAGCCATAGTAGCAGAATCAAATGTTTCATAAGCTCTCAGTACACATCATCTGTTCACACTACAAACAACAAGGTAGATGGAAGTATATCTAGATCTTGTAGCATCAGTTCTTATTTCATTTTTGAAATGACATCTTGGAGTAAGGGAAATAATAACACATAGCAAGCATATCCACCTTCCCTTCAACTAGAATATATCCAGGAGGATTATGTTGAGTGGTTCTCTCAGAATTGCAAAGTGTTTCTTTACAAAATCATCATAGAGACATACAAAGCTTTCTCAATCTTAGTATTTGTTCTTAAATAAATCTTGCCTTAGTCTCTTGCCTCATTGGCCAGGAATTTCCATGTTATTAGTTTGCATCCAAAATCATCTCAAATAAATGGTTCCATTTCCATTTATACAAGTAACCATGCTAGCTAGATAACCACTGTGCACACTCCAGAAAGACACCACAGTAGCCAAATCTAATGTGGTAAAATACCACCCAGTCAACTAGGTAGTGGCAACCAAACCATATGCCAAATCATTTTCCTAGTTCATAAACTAGGAATCATTTATTATGCTGTAGCAAAGCTACAATAATCATTCTATAATCATATACCATATGAATCTGATGTGGGGAGCATATTAAGCTATTGTATCATCTGACCACCAGGTCAAGAGCACATATACAAGCCAAAGAAAACCGCCATCCTTTTTTATAATCCATCTGCTAGCAAGCAAGGCATATTTTTCAAATCATTTCCGAATCAACATCACCATGATTCAGCTAAGTCATTAGCTGAATATATTCTCTACCAAGAACAGGCATCAGTTGGGAATTTATAAAAAAAACATAGCTTCAGACCAACATCATTAGCTTATGATCTAGTTTTTACTAGACAAACATATACCACAGCTGCTTGGTACAGTGTACATTCCCATAGGGTAGCACCTCTGTACCAACAAGCTCATCTATGTCTATTTAAATCAGATAATCATCTTCCTAAATGAATTTAGGAATCATATTAGATAATTGATTCAGAGAAGACAGTGAATATAATACTGCCTATTACTAAACCACACATTTCTGGATGAGAAATTCATCCAAACAGAGACATCCCTTCCTAGTGAAGTAGCATATCTTATATATATATCTACTATCAAGGGACATAGCAATAGTCCCAATAGTTTCTCTACTGATAGGTAGCAATTTAACTTAGAAGCACTAGCTCCACTTGTGATTTTAGCTACATAATTAGCTAGTGTCATCATCATAAGGTAATCACATCCCTAAGCCATCCACTAGCTCAATTCAGATAAATAGAATTTTAGGATCAAACCTGCTAGTCGGATTCAGTAGCAAAGCTACTATAATGTGCTTAGGAACTAGAGGGAGGAACCCGAGCTAGGGTTGGACACAGATTAAGTGGCAGGAGTAAAATAGAGAGGGATGGGTGAGTAAAGGATCACCTACCTTTGACAAGCTACTGCTCGTCGAAGAGGAGGTAGAAATAAACCCAAATCAAGCAGCGGCACAACGGCACAGGGAGCACCATGTGCTAGCCCCGCGCCGAGCTGCAACCTGCAGCAAGCAACACCACCAGATCCTCTCCGCATCACCTGGACACCACCACAAACCAACGGGGTCACCATTAATCTCTAGAGCCATGGGCAGCAAGAACCCTAGAACCAGACAATTGAAGGGGGCGAGATCAATAGGGCATCATTCACAAATCGAGTTGGAGTCGTAAGTAGGTCTGAGGTAGGCGAAGCGAGGGTGGCTCTCGGTGGTGGCTGCAGTGACCGGTGTTCGCTGGAATTCGGCGAGCGGCGGAGTGGACGTCACAGAGGAGAGGAGCGGGTTCGTCCTAGGAAGGGGAAGTGAGCGAGAAGGGTGAAGGGGGCGGGGGTCGTGTTGACCCCAAGCCAGACCTAGGCCAGGCTGGGCCGTTCTTGTTACCAACCAAACAGACAAAAATAAAAAAAAGGGCATAAGAAAAAACTTGAATAAAGTAATGACCAATACACTCCTGAACACTATTTTATATTTAGAAAAATGTAGAAAAATTCCTAAAAATATATTTAATACATCTAAATGCTTATAAAAATATTCTCCACCTAAGAAAAATATAATCATATTTATTTAAATCTAATAAAATGCAGATAAACATTAACACCCTTAAATAACTAAATGAAATTTAATAAATGCAGAATAATTCCTAAAAATAAATAAAAATCACTTTCATGCATAAAATTAAATCACTTATCTAATAAATATACTAACATAAAATTTTACAAATAAAACTTAAAACAAATATTTAAAGACATTCAATAATTGAAAAATTTTATAAAAAAATCTAGATAATACCTAAAATAAAATAAAATTCAATTTCAAGATTTTAAGTAAGAATACTTACTAAGATAATACTAAATATATTGTTCCTAAAACATTTTAAAATTCTTAGATCATATATCTTCTATTATTAAAATGGGATAGTTGTTTTATTAATTATTTAACTCTAAAATAATCATGTCCAAAACACAATCTTTTAACTCTAAAATAGTCTAACATATAATTATAATTAGGATACTATCTTTAAGTCTTCAAGACTAAGTTTCATCATGCTTAAGTAAAACCCTAATTATTGTTAATGCCATAAATATTATATCCCAAGTCCAATTATATCTTTATAGTTAACTTTGGTCTGACATATCATAAGCTAGATATATAATGACTCAAAATCATTCAAACATTATCCTAAACCATAACTTTAATCTTATTAATCTTCAGAGTTGATTAACTTAACATAAATAATATTTTCTTCAAATGTTATTCTTTTTGCCACTTTCAAAAGAAACACTATACCATTTCTTTTAAACCATAACAAAATTAAAACAAAAACCTTGTAATGATTACATGCTATCACCCAATCTTAGAATTGTATTACAATTGTACCTTAATTTCATATCTTATATGTTATCCAAAAACCCTTACAACTACACTCCTTTATGAAATAAACTTACACTACTAGGAAAACGGCTATAGGTAATCAGCACATCCGTGGCTCACATGGTTGAAGTGCCCCACGGCTAAAACAGGTGTGGCCCACCAGTGGGCAGTGCCCTAGTAGTAACTATAACAACCGTGGCGCACATGACTATAGTGCGCCACCGATGTGTGTGGGGCCCTGGCAAGACGCCAAACATCTCAGAAGATTACGGTCATGTGCGCCACGTGTTAGTGTCAACCGTGGCGCACATGGGGTGCGCTACGCCAAGCGCATGCCCCTCTGCTGTGAACGGCCACAAACATCTCAGGCAAGATTGTGGCGCCATGTGAGTAGGAACATCTGTGGCGCACATGGCATAGTAAGCCACGGTTGTTTCTACTCCCTGTGGCGCACTAGGGCCGTGTGCGCCACGGATGTGTCGATTTTTTTAGGACAGCACTTTATGTGCACATGTGTGACCACATCCACCACCCCACACTTCACTTTCCCCTTCTTCTTCCTCCTTAGATCTAGTCGGGATCTTCTCCTTCCCACCTCAATTTCTCCACCCATTCACCATTTTTAGCATGTAAAACTTTCTTTGGATGTTACATAAGTAATAGAGGAGGTCTCCGGTCTCTCATCTCGGTAAGTTGTCCATGTAAGGATGTGTTCATGTGTATATGGATGATGTGCTCATATGTATGTAGATGATCGGTGCTCATGATGTGTGTATGTGGAGATGATGATCATATGTGTGTGTATATGGAGAGTATCGATGATGCTCATGCATGTGTCACTACTAGAGAAAAGGCTATAGGAGACATGCTTATGCGAGGCACATTTAGACATATGCGCCTCCTATAAAAATAGGCGAGGCGCACTTTGCGATATGCGCCTCTAGTATAAAAATAGGCGAGGCGCATATGATAAGAATGCGCCTCCTATAATCCCTGTACGGACAGAATCTAGCAGCCCCATATTATGCGAGGCGCATTCTAGTCATATGCGCCTCCTATATATCAGATAGGCGAGGCGCATATGGACAGAATGCGCCTCGCATAATCTGTGTGGGCCCGCGTGTTGGTAGGTGCACGAATATGCGAGGCGCATATGGCTATATGCGCCTCCTATATTTGATAATATGCGAGGCGCATATGGCCATATGCGCCTCAAGTAACTCCTGCGGGCCCGGGCGGTGGTAGGTGGCCGCATATGCGAGGCGCATATTGCTATATGCGCCTCTTATAGTTTGAATTATAGGAGGGGCATATTGTGCAATATGCGCCTCGCATAACCTGGCACCACTTTTTTCAAGCTTTTTGCACATTGATCCAACTACCACCCCACTCACTTGTAATCCTTTGAAAATCCTATTAATCATCGAGCCCTCAACTTTACACAATTCATATGTTTTAAAATTCCCTGTATTACACATTGAGATCTTTTGAACCACAAACATATCCTCATTGTTTTGCGCCCAAAGCGTACAAGGATCAATCAATATCAATTTTTGTATTCAGCATCCAAGTTGTGTCTAATAGGAATATAGGATAGCACTAGCAGCCAGTATCATCGGGGGTTGTTTAGGCGAGAGGGACGGAGGGCGTGCTTCCAATCAACTCTTTTCTCCTTCTCTCGTGTGCCCAACCCAACAACACGCGCAAGGAACGCTGCAATGGCGATGGGTGCGGCTGTGCGGGCGGCGGCGACGGACGGCGTGGTGACTTTCCTGTGGGTGCTCTGCGTCTCCACGCTCGGCGCCTCCACGGCCGCCGTCACCACCTACCTCAGCCTGCACGAGGGGATCCACTACGCCCTCCTCGTCACCGTCTCCATCCTCACCCTCCTCCTCTTCGCCTTCAACCTCCTCTGCGACGCCCTCGGCGGCGCCATCTTCAACCCCACCGGCGTCGCGGCCTTCTACGCCGCTGGACTCACCAACCCCTCGCTCTTCTCCATCGCGCTCCGCCTACCAGCACAGGTCCGTCTGTATATGATTTCGCCTTCTTTAACTGTCAAATCAGATCAATCAGTAAGAGGAGCAGCAACCAATAACCAATATGTGCTGGTTGGTAGGCCGTCGGCGCCTCCTCGCCCCTGCTCGACCTCGTCTGGGCGCCGCGGGTGGCTGCAGCTTCGGCCGGCCCTTCTCCTCCTTGTTCCCCATCTCGGATAGCCTCCACCGACGCCCTTGCCTCCGATGGTAGCAACTGCATGGGCGGTGGTTTGTGCTACGGAACAGTGGTTGAGCGGGAGGAGATGCGCATCCTCGCAGAAGGGGAAGAGGCGGATGACCTGCATCCAGCCCCAGCTCCAGGGATACGTCCTCAAGCCCGACCATGACGGCGCTCTGCAAAAGGTTGCATTTCCCCTGTTTTGCCTTTGTGCGCTAAGCTTGCTCATCTTGTCCTGCTCCATTGGATATCTTGGTGATTGCTCTCAATACTTGCTAGCCCTCCTTTTACTGTTTACAATTGAAGATACTAGTAAAAAAATCATGACAATCACTATGCTCTTTTCTTAGAGGTGATCCTGTCCTATATTAGTTTCCGAACTAGTAAACAATTTGTCATGATTTGTATAGGATTTTTTTGTTCATCCAGTATGATGACTAGCTGTGCATAGTGACTTCAAAATTGAGTGAAAAAATATGTGCAATGTATCATTGGAAGATTAATTTGCTCTAGCCTAGTTGCAAATAGGAAGATTGAGTGGAGAACTAAATATTGATTAATTTTGAAGATCATTGGTAGATCCATGCAATTCCTCTGGTCATGATGTGATGCTTTTTTGGCTATTGAGAACTAAATATTGATTAATTATGATGCTTTTTTGGTTTTTCGCAAAAGTAGAAGACTTACTGCTGCTCATGATAATTATCGGTGTCTTTTGACTTACAATTGCTCTGTTGTTTCTGCAGAAGCAGAAGACGGTTTGGTACGATCAAGTTGCTGCTCGAGAATTTTTTTTTGTATACATGCTATCTGATATATTAGATTCATGAAAAAAAACTTGCCCTGATGATGACCTAGCATACAGATTCATGCAAATTGTATTCAAGTTGAGTGCCAACCATGATAAGATATAATCGCTTCACATATTTATGGTTTATGTTTTCCATAGTGCCACCATTCTCTTTTTGGTTCAACACATATTGTTGTGCGTGTTTGGTTGAAGTATGTTGCTGGGTTCATTAATCTCCAAACTGAATGTCTAATTTATGTGTTAATATGTATGCTAGATTCTACTAGATCTTACTTGTACATTATAATTATATCATTGTTTTCCTTTTTCTTTTCCTTCTCAGATTATTTGGTTGTGTTTTGCAGGTCGATGATGCGCCCTCGATAGGCCTCTATGTGCAAGCTGGAGCTGCCGTCGTCGAAGTTGTAATGTGATTGTAAACTTGTACTCGGAGGTGTGAACTTGTGGCACAAACACTTGGTGTTGTGTGAAAACTTGGCACTTGTTGATTCTACTTGATGTATGAACTCGTATGTCGTGATTGATGTGTAATGTATTGTATTCATGATGGTTCTATTAGGCTTTGGTCAATTGCAAGTTTCTGGAAAATTATGTGTTGTTTATATTGTATTCTGGACTGTATTGTATATATGAATATCTGTATACTGTTATTTATAGTGATCTGTAAAACTTGAATTTCGAAAATATTATAGGAGGCGCATATAGGACACTATTGGAGGCGCATATACTATAAATATACGAGGCGCATTATAAAACTTATGCGAGGCGCATATCGATATGCGCCTCCTATACTTCACATATGCGAGGCGCATATCGATATGTGCCTCGCATATGTGAAGTATAGGATATGCGCCTCGCATAAAAAATACCCGAGGCTTGAAGCTAGAGGCGCATATGATATGCGCCTCGCATAAGCTTTTAGGTGCGCCTCACATAGGCTTTTCTCTAGTAGTGTGTGTATGGAGAGGATAATGATATGTTCATGTGTGTATGGATCGGTCTCTCTCTCTCTTGTGTTTGTATGTGAACAAGTTGCCATTTGTTTTGCCAAAATGTTTATTCATTTCCATTTTCGCAAGACTTTGGCATTTCGCAAAGGTCCTAATTTTAGGATAGGTCATGCCGAAATTTTCTATCGACCATTGCATGCATGCATTCATTATGTGGTTCTAATAGACTTCAAAATTGTACCATGTACACCGTGCAGGCACAAATGGTCCGCATAATGAGTGAAGTCATTGTGGCTAGATTTTTGAAATGTGCGACGGTCTACATGATACGAAATAACAAGACAGATATAAGATGTCCGTGTAGAAGATGCAAACTCAACTGGGTGATCGACCCAGATTCCGGGAATCTGCAGGCGCACCTGCTCCGCCATGGTTTCATGGATGGATACACTCGTTGGATACGCGATGACGTAGATGATGGAGACGGTGAAGGTGGACAACATGACGATGATCATCATCACGGCGAGAACGGGCGAGATGATGAAGAGTCTCCTGGAGATGGTGAAGGTGCGGAAGCAGACCGGGATGATGATGATCTAGATGCCGGAGGAGCAGACGACGATGGAACAACGTCAGGCTGGGTGCGGGACCCTTATGTGCAAGAGCTGCTTCTCAAGCAGACGAGTAACGCCAGGGCTGCCGCTAGAGAGAAAGCCAAGATTGCGCAACTTGAGAAAGACGCGGTTACTCCATTGTATGAAGGATGCAGGCCCGATGATACCTGATTGAATGTAATGCTCAAGGCTATGGAGATGAAGGCAAAACACAAATTGAGCGACGCAAGCTTCGACGATATGATGACATTCTGGCACGATCGTCTCCCAGAGGGGAACACATGTCCAACTAGTATCGAGGATGCCAAGAAAATCGTTTGTCCTCTCGATCTACCGCACATTAGATATCACGTATGCATCAACGATTGCATCATTTATCGGGGCGAGGACGCGGAGAAAACCACATGTCCGGTGTGCGGCGTGAGTCGATACAAGAAAGGGAAGAAAGCACCTCGAAAAGTGGTATGGTACTTTCCTATCACTCATCGTCTGCAGCGCTATTTCGCGGACCCTAAGGAAGCGAAGCTCATGCGATGGCATGCGGAAAGGAAGAAGCCAGGAGATGATGATGATGACCCCGAAAAGGATGAGTTGCTGACGTATCTTCCGATGCTAGCAGCTGGAAAGCATTGGACCTCGAATTCTGAATTCGGTGGAGATTCGAGGAACATCAGGGCTTTGCTGCGAGCACCGATGGACTCAATCCGCTCGGTAGCGAGCAGCACGCACAAAGACTTGGCCCGTGTTTGTATGGATGTACAACCTCCCTCCATGGTTGTGCATGAAGAAGAAGTACATACAAATGAGTATGCTAATTCAAGGGCCGAAACAACCTGGTACCGACATCAATTTGTATCTCGGGCTGTTGAAAGAGGAGTCGTCTGTCCTCAGAACTTGCTTCGGCTTATTCTTGCTATGGCCAAAGAGCATGATCCATTTGGGGACGGCGGGGGCCATCACGCCACAGACAACAGCACCGCCTGTCGTGCCAGCGAGAAGCGGTGGCAAGGCTCACCGCCTCGCCGTCACCTCCACGCGTGGGTCGGATGATCATGTTGATGATATGCACATGGCGCAGATCCGCCGAGGACGAAAGACTGGAATGATCACTTCTTCAAGACTCGGTTGCAACGAAGAAGACCTAGCTGGTGGCCCCATAGAGAAAGCCACTATCACCAAGCGCCTGCATTTGGTTCTCGGAGACGCCTCACTTGCGCTTTACTGAACCAGTTGATACAACCAACCGCCCTTTATTCTAAGCCCGACACTACATAGGGCGGCCGGTGCTCGATTATGTGCCCGCTCTCCAAAAGGAAAAAAGGGCAGGAAAAGAAAATCTAGCAACTCGAGCCAGCCGGTGGCGTCAACAACGGCGAATCCGATCAGGTTTCGGGACGGGCCACCAAGACCCGAGGGTATTATGTGGAGGATTCATGTGGCGGGTGAGCCCATGCTACCTAAGAATTTGCGGAATCTCGCCAGTTCGGAACTACAGAGTGTGCATGACGGCGTGCTGACGATAGAGAGACGCCTTCTATCGGAGAAAGATCCCTCGCACCCGGTATTCGTGGTTAAGGTGCCACCAGGCTTGGGCTTCATCGACAATGCCCCTGCAGATTTGTTCTTCCTGCGGTTCGACGAAATCTTCAATATGTTCCACCTATACCCGCTGCATTATACCATGGTCCATCTGTTTTCTCTCAGCCTGGCCATGCAGATCATTAGAGAGAACACACCGGGCAGCTATAGTGGACCCCTACTACATGCGTGACGGCTGCTTGGGTTCCCCCGCCGAACGACGTATCATGGCCTCGTACCTAAAAAGAATCCTCGTGGCGAACAAGACAAAGGAATACATTCTCATGCCTTACTTTCCCGAGTAAGTCGTTATTCACTCGCCACCGTCGATTGGCTTTATTAGATCATCATCATTCTTTTTCCAACACATTGCATTTGAATTTTTTGCGCAGAGATGAACACTGCACGCTCATCTCCTTATCGCCGAAGCATTCCCACGCCACGCATTTCGACTCGGGGAGTCTAGAAAAGAAGAAAAACTACGACAAGATCAAGGAAGTTCTGGATGATGCTCTCACTGGCTTTGCCTCGACGGAAGGCACCACCTTCGTGCGTATGAAGGTCAAGTTCGGTGCACGCCTCTTCAACCACGAACGGAGTTCCCTCGTGAAGCAGCCGGAAAATAGTAAGAAGGAAGCCTACTACGCACTCCATCACATGAGGCGTTCCTACTTGACCAGCGAATTCTACGCCGGATCATCTCAAGCAGTGGGCAAGCAAAGGCCAAGATCAATGATTCGGATATTAGACAAGAGATGTATCTCATCCAAAGCATTTGGGGCAATCATCTTCGTGATGTCATGACTGGGGGATCTTCTACGAGGAAATATCCCGAATAACCGTGACATAGAAGATCGCCTAGAGATGCAGGGGTGACTATAGGAAGTTCATGACGAGACAAGGCGTCCTCCGTTCCTAAAGCCGAGCGGAAGGCTTGATGTTGGCCTAGTTGTAGTTACAAACTATAGATGACCTTTGTGTGTGTGTGGACAAGTGTACTTATCTTATTAGCTTTATGAATCATCGCTTACTTATTTTGCTTATTATTATATATCAATCAATGCTTGGTTTTTTTGCTTACTCTTTGGTCCTTTGCTCAATTTGGTCCTTCTTTTTTTCCTTACTCTTTTTTCGAGAATAATGTCGATGATTGAAATGTCGTGGCACACTATATATGTGAATGTGCTACGATGGGATTGTGAGCCTTGTGATATGCACAAGTCCAGGTCTTGTGCATCCTACTTGGCTCACCGATCCATCGTAGCATATTCCTGTGTCCAACAACCTATGTATATATATGAGGCATTCTTTTCGAGTTATTTTTGTCTTTTTCGAGAATATGCCGATGATTGAAATGTCGTGGAACAATATATATGTGAATGTGCTATGACGGGATAGTTAGCCTTGTGATATGCAGAAGTCTAGGAATTGTGCATCCTACTTGGCTAACTGTTCCGTCATAGCATATTCCTATGTCCAACGACCTAGCTAGTTATATATGAGGCATTCATTTCGAGCTACTTTGGTCTTTTTCGAGAATAATGCCGATGATTGAAATGTCGTGGTACACTATATATGTGAATGTGCTATGACGGGATAGTTAGCCTTGTGATATGCACAAGTCCAGGAATTGTGCATCCTACTTGGCTAACCGTTCCGTCATAGCATATTCCTGTGTCCAACGACCTAGCTAGTTATATATGAGGCATTCTTTTCGAGCTACTTTGGTCTTTTTCGAGAATAATGCCGATGATTGAAATGTCGTGGCACACTATATATGTGAATGTGCTACGATGGGATTGTACGCCTTGTGCTATGCACAAGTCCAGGTGTTGTGCATCCTACTTGGCGTACGGTTCCATCGTAGCATATTCCTGTGTCCAACGACCTATGTATATATATGAGGCATGCTTTTTGAGTTACTTTGGTCTTTTTCGAGAATAATGCCGATGATTGAAATGTCGTGGCACACTATATATGTGAATGTGCTACGATGGGATTGTGAGCCTTGTGATATGCACAAGTCTAGGTCTTATGCATCCTACTTGGCTCACCGTTCCGTCGTAGCATATTCCTGTGTCCAACGACCTATGTATATATATGAGGCATGTTTTTTGAGTTTGGTATTTTTGATTTAGGAGTACTTTCTATAAGTGTATCTTCATATGCGACTTTAATTATATATGTTTTTTTTCTTAATCACCGGTTAATTATTATTGTCAACTTAAAGATGACATGGTACGTCGTGTACAAGGGACGGGTTCCCGGAGTCTACGATGATTGGGAAGACTGCCGGAGACAGGTGCACCGTTTCAGCGGCAATAGCTACAAAGGGTACAACACTATGGCGAAGGCGGAAGCTAGATACACGCGCTATCTAGCGGGAGTTAGGACAAGGAACCGGATGAAGACCTACACCTTCGTCGCGGCGGTGATCATGCTTATCTTCTTTGGTTATTTATCCCGCGTTTGTGTCTAGCTAGTTTAGGTGTCTAGGCGAGCTTCCGAGCTCTAACTTGTTTGATCGACACATGTATTCGCATGTCACCAACTACTACTTTGTAACATGATCGGAACAATGTAACTTAGACTATGTATTCATGTATGAGACTTATCTATATGTATTTGTTTCAATCTTGTTTTTCATATTGAGTATTTATATATATAATTGTATATCTTGTATCTGTGTGTGTATATCTGCTGTAATATTGTATATAATATGTATTGTATATAATCTGGCTCGGAAACTAAAAAAACAAAAAATACATCTGCGGCGCACATGGTCTACCTTCTGTGGCGCACTACACCTAAAGCGCACTATGAAAACTTAGTGGCGCACTAGGTAGTGCGCCATAGAAGATCCCAGGGGTAGCGCACCTGCCCAAACATCTGTGGCGCACTAGCAGGTGCGCTACGCCTACACACAACCGTGGCGAGATAAAGGCGCCACGGCTAAGATATAGCGCAGAAGCGTCTGCTATGCAAGTGCGCCACGGATGATGTTTCCAGGTGCGCCACTAAAGGCCATTTTCCTAGTAGTGTTAAAGATAACTCACATCATAAACAAATCATCTAAATCCAACTCACATGTAATGTTGGGGAATGACTTAAGGTTTTACAAAATGCATAGCATTACTTATGCATAAAAACATATTGCTTTTTTAAACATTGTCCTTACCGGGCAATGATGGTACTTTTGTAGAACCCGAGGTCTAGGGTCAAGTCGAGACATTCGACTACAGTACTTCGCTATATCAAGGCAAGTTCACACTTGCTCATGTCCTTTGATTATTTTCTGTAAAGTATTTTACAAATCCAGTGTTGTCAACACCTGCATTTGAAAAAGTCAGAAAACACTATTTTCATAATAATATGATTGTAGGTTATTTACCATGAGGTAATAATCTACTATGAAAGTTCCGGTGGTAAAGGAACATATTACCTAGGACTTAACAACCAATGTCGCGAGTCATTCTTGCGCCGTATATTACGCGTTAACCATGAGATTTGGAATGGGACGGAGAAGTCAGCTGGATCGGCTCCCTTTCGCATGCATTGGACACTATTCTGGGCATTTGTAAGTTGCAGATCGTGGGTATAGCCGTTTTAAACGGGGAAAAGTCTACCGTGGATCTGGACTTACAAAAGACAGATTTCTAGTGTTAATGGTTGTTGTGTGTATCCAACTAAGGTATAGCCATTTTATATGGGGAAAAGACTACCTTGAGTTTGGGCATACAACAATTGTGGTGTATGTGGGGTCGCGGAGAAGGACAGTGATTGGCTTAGATCTTAGTCTGGGCCTCATACCAAGGAAGTCTGAACAGGAATGCGCGCCCGGATGTGCAACAAAGCTAAGATCTCTCATGGGTAATGTAACGCACCTCTATAGAGTGAAAGAACTGTAACTTGTTACTCCCTGTTCCGGGAAGGAGCTGTGAACGTAGCGGGAAAGGAACTCCATGAAAGTTCTGGTAAACCCATGAAGGCTAACGGACATAGCTTTTTAGAATAAAAGCAACCTTTGAAGAAATGTTTACAAAAACTTGCATTGCCTACGACCTATGTCCTGTGGCTATAGATATAGTGCATTAAACACTCCTTTTTAGTGAACTTACTGAGTACGCTTGTACTCAACGTATCTTCTTAACCCTTGCTAGATTCTGAAGACATTAACAGAAAGTAAGAGGAAATATTATATCTAATTGAAGACCAAGAAGAATTCCGCTACGAAGAACCAGAATTATTCGGAAGTGTCGAAGGGAACAATTACGAAAACATCTATGGAATGGAGACGGACGTATCTGAAGTGTAGATGTAGCATATATAGTGATCTAGTCCAGTAGCATAAATGTCTATCCTCTATCTATATTAAATCTTGTATAAACCTTAGTTGCTTCTTAATTCTGTTCTCTAAGTTATTATAGTTTAGCCCTAAGTCATCGGGATACCTCTATGGACCTAGGAGGATCTCAAAGTCGTCATGTAAATTCTGATTATAATAATAATAATGTATGTTGTGGACCCGCTTTGTTTCTATTGTACCACTCCGAGGATGTAATATTTGCGGAATGGTACTCCGTGAGTGTTATGTCCACGACTATAGTATACTACAACATGTAGTGGTATGCTGGGTCATCACAGCTGGTATCAGAGCAAAAGCTTTGACCTTAGGTTGGAAACCTATTGAATGGGTAGAACTTGTAGGAAGTATGCTAGCAACGGTAAAGATTTCTCTAAAAATATGATGAGAATTCACTTGAGAATTACATTGTCATGTTTCTAGTGCGATAATTCTTTATTATGATGCAATTTGGGTAATAATACTAAGTTATAAACTAGTAGGACTAATTATAACCTCTTACCTACAGTAGGGAATGGCATCTCGGTACTCAAACCGGAATGTTCAAGTGATGTATAGGACTTTAGATTACCATGTTAGTGATTGGACAAAACTTTTGAGATAACTTTATGGAATATGGAATTGTAAATCTCGACTTTCTGTCAAGGTTTATAGTATCCATTTCAGGAAAGTGTTAGTCAAGTATCGTGTAGTGCTTATATTACCAAAAAGTTGGGGATAAGAGAAGTAATGCCACCTGGGAAGATGAGATGTATGGAGGCGGAGAATCCAATTGCAATTTGAGAAGCAATAACCAGGCATCAAAAACAGGAATCCAAGGAAATTGGTAGGTAGTATTTATGCTACTATACCTCAAGATTCCATAAATTTGGAACTTAAGTTGGATCATGCTGTATTTGTGCAGACTAAATCTACCTTATCTTCCGAGTATAGATCATAATAGGACATTATTAAGTACCTATCATAGCACACATTAAGGTTCTAGTCCAGGAGTTGGATACAACCTTGAGGATTATGTTGATCCTACTAAAGCACTAGAATGCAAAAATGGAGTCAGATAGAGAAGCTAGGAATCTTAGAATAATCTTTTCAAAAGTGGTGTATGAAGACAATGAATTTGAGGTACCATAGTCCAAAACTATGCCTAATTATCATAATGGGTTGTATAAACACGTAGAACATGGACGAGTATAAAACAAAATAGGAAACTCAGGAAACAACCAATCCAAGTATTCTAGTTTGGAATTATGGTGAATGGGGAGTATAATCTTAGACTGGAACCAGGGGAAATCCTATACTCTTTGATCCTAAGAAAGGAGTAGAAACTAGAAAGATTAGCGTGGAACCTATGATCCATATGGGGGTAGTACCAATCCTGTTGAAATGGAAGAAGGCATTGACAATTAGTATATCTATATGTATGACTAAATCAAGGAAAAGCAGAAAATACGTCTTGCTTCGAAAGTGCGTTTGAAGGTGGACCTGAGAATTCCATGGGAGATCACGCATTTTATAGTCATTTCTCAACGGCTAATCTCAATCTTAGTACTTATAATCAAAAGTGAACACCCTCTGGATGTTTATATACTCCAGAAGGTTGTTATCGGACTTCATGTCATCATGGACGGAATTCCAGGAAGTACTAAGAAGTGGGAGAATAGTGAGGAGAGACAATCCACAGAAGTAGAGGGCTTAAATAAGGTACTATCTAGTAATGTGTATTGTAGTGTATGTGAGGCAGGACATAATAAGTGACAGTATGCTTATGTGAGTAAGCGAGGTTTGGAAAATACGAGTAATGTATTAGTTAAGTGTTAAGCCATAATGTTGAGGATTGTTTGTAATAGTTTATAAAAACCATCTATAATACATGGTATAGGTTTGGTTGTTATTTGGATTTGGTTTTTGATTTCCTTGTGTGACTAGCAGTGTGCATAGAGTTGAGCTCAGAAAACATATGCATGACGTAAGTATGAGTATTCGCTTTATGTAACAGGACTAGAGAGGGTATGGATACGGGAGTAGAGGCTGGGTCTGAAGGACAGCGTATAGAGCAAGAATCTAAGCAGAGGGAAAGTAATGAGGATGTACCCTCAACTGGACGATCAACTCGTCCGTTGACAGAGGAGAATTTCATGCAATACATGCAAATGATGCAAGAGTACCAGAATAAGTTCATGCAAGAGATACTAAAATGAATTGGACTCGGAGAGGGGAATAAAGATATCAGAGTAATTCTTTTTTATTTCCAAAATGCCAAACCAGTTCCTTTTATATCTGCACCAGAACCTATGGATGCGGAGGATTGGCTGATGGATACAGAAAGGAAGCTTAAAATAGTTGGATGCAATGATGAGGAGAAGTCAAGGACCTGCCGCAAATTGGTGGGAAAATCAATTAGCCCTGAACACACCAGAAGAGATATTCACTTGGGAAGAATTCAAGCAGAAGTTTTGTGACTATCATGTTCCAGAGAGCATTATGGAATTTAAGAGGAGAGAATTCAAGGATTTACGACAAAACAATGAAAATGTAGCAAGTTTAGTCAATTATCTCGTTATGCAGTTGGTGAGGTAAATACGGAGGAGAAGCGCAAGAGAAGGTTCTTGGAAGGACTAAACCCTTATATGAATATGAAAATACGAGAGGCTTCAACACGACGTTTCCAAGAGCTGGTTGACGTAGCAATTACTTTCGAGGATGATTCCAAGATGCTAGTGGAAGAGAGGAAGAAATTAGCCAAGAAACGAGCTATAAGAGAACCAAAGAAGATTCAATCTCCAGAATCAAAATCAAACTTAAGTTTTATGCCCAGATTCATATCCGCAAATGGTATATTAAAACATGAAGCATTAAAACGAAAGAAACAAATCATATGCAATAAGTGTGGAACTTCAGGTCACCTAAGCATGAATTGTTGGAAGACCGATAAGGTGTGTTATAGGTGTGGTCTGGACGGACATAAGAGATCTGAATGTCCCAACATGATGGTTACTCGAGGAGAAGGATTACCATCAAGAGGTGGAGACTTCGGATGGAATAACACCGACAAGGCTATAATAGGTATGCTTAGCATCAGTAGTCCTTTGTTAATAAAATTGTTCAGGGTTAAAAGTAATCTTATGAAGCTTCAGGAGGAAGTATAAATTAGCATTAGGAATTAACAATCACCGAATCAAGGTTGAGAGTGAAAATCAAGGAGTGTTGAGTTTATTTAAACATTACTTTGGAAGGACAAGAAACTGGGAGAAAAGAAGAAAATTCAGGACAAGACTATCGAAAATCTTTTTGAACAAGAAACCACAAACTTAAGGATGAAGTTTAATTTAATGGGGTAAGTCTGTAACATCCCAACATTTAGGACTAAACGAAGGGTAGATTTAGGATCTTGTGCATCTGCATGCATGCATCTGAAAATCCAGGTAAATTTTTCGCCAAGTAAAAATACTAGAGTGATCAGAATTCTCACTCCGATGAATTATGTTTAGTGTTATCAGAAGGGGGTGAGATGAATTTTGACATGACCTCTATTGTTTTCTGGAGTTATGAGGGGAGAAATTTGACTTATAACAAATTATTCACAATAATACAAATGCAAGTATTATAAATAAAAGTATAAAGATCCTTAAAATCCAACATTACAATGTTCCTTCAAAATAAAAGAATAAAGAAAATATTATAATAAAATAATTAAATGAATAAAGAAAATGGAAAATGAATTACAATAATGAAACAAATAGAAAAGTTCTTTATCAAAAGAATATATGTATATCACATTATCCTTTTATAACAAAGGAATAAAAAGAAAAGATTACAACCAGGATATAACAGAATTATTTATAAAATTGAATACATGAAGTATTATATTATTCTTTTACAATAAAATAATAAGAATAAAGTAAAATACAGAAAACAAATAAGAAGAAATATTTATTTAATCATACAAAGATTTAATCAATACAAGTAATTAGAAGTCATTACATAGATGAATAGTTACAAATAAAGAAAAAGAAAAGCTTCAGTAAAATATAAAAGAATTACATTGTTAATACAATTAAATAAAAGAATTACAGAAGTGATAATTCTAAGCTAAAATCTCTATCTATTTTGATATTCCTGGATTCTTTTAACTCCTGCAAAACAAACAAATAAAAGATAAAAACAAAAAGGGGTTAGTGTTAGAAATTAAGCTCTCAGTCTAACAGTGAGGTGCACTGTTCATTACATCACTGAGCCAATCATAAAAGGGGCAAGTTTCACCAAATAAGGATATTTGTTCTTATCAAAAGTTGTCTTAGTCCAACATCATTGACAGAAATATTGGGGCAAGTTTCACCATTGAGTAAATATGTTCTTATTAGTGCATCATTTGCCTCAGCATTGCTTCACTAGCATTTGGCAAAAGGAAGTATCAACACAAGGATAATGCTGCCATCTCAGCTGAAGCACATCCACAGCACCAAGTCTCCACTTGTGGAAACTTGCACCTGGTGGGGCCTAGCTGCAAGCAGCACTGTCATGCATGCAAATGATGTGTTGTCCACACCACAGAGAAAGAACCAAGCATATAACAGAGCCAGCACAGCCATAGCAAAGCACCTGCTTTCTTCTTTGTTTCTCTATTCCAAAAACCAATCAGAGTATATTCACAATACACAGAACAAGCATCAGTTTTCTCTCAAGAACACATAAGAAAACCCCCATCTTATCCATTTCCCACACATATACCAGAGCACATCTTGATATTGCAGTGACCAGCAAACCACCATAAATCACAACCACTATGGTTATCTAATCAAGAAGGATGCCAATAGCAGATCAGGAAGGAGAAGGCCAAATAGATCAAAACCAAAGCACCAGTAGAAAAGATAGATTAAGGATAGAGGAAGGAAGATTAACAAGGAGGAGAAGCATAAAAGGAGAAGATGGATCAGTAATAAAATCTCATCAAGGCCACAGCAGATCCAGGAGGAACTGGATATTAAAAGGAGAGGGACCAGGAGCCATAGTAGCAGAATCAAATGTTTCACAAGCTCTCAGTACACATCATCTGTTTACACTACAAACAACAAGGTAGATGGAAGTATATCTAGATCTTGTAGGATCAGTTCTTATTTCATTTTTGCAATGACATCTTGGAGTAAGGTAAATAATAACACATAGCAACCATATCCACCTACCCTTCAACTAGAATATATCCAGGAAGATTAGGTTGAGTGGTACTCTCAGAATTGCAGAGTGTTGCTTTGCAAAATCATCATAGAGACATACAAATCTTTCTCAATCTTAGTATATCTGTTCTTAAATAAATCTTGCCTCAGTCTCTTGCCTCATTGGCTAGGAATTTCCAAGTTATTAGTTTGCAACCAAAATCATCTCAAATAAATGGTTCCATTTCCATTTATACAAGTAACCATGCTAGCTAGATAACCACTGTGCACACTCCAGAAAGGCACCATAGTAGCCAAATCTAATGTGGTAAAAGACCAGCCAGTCAAGTAGCTAGAGGCAACCAAACCATATCTCAAATCATTTTCCTAGTTCATAAACTAGGAATCATTTATTATGCTGTAGCAAAGCTACAATAATCATTCTATAATCATAAACCATATGAATCTGATGTGGGGATCATATTATGCTGTAGCAAAGCTATTGTATCATCTGACACCAGGTCAAGAACACATATAGAAGCCAAAGAAAACCACCATCCTTTTTTATAATCCATCTGCTAGCAAGCAAGGCATATTTTTCCAATCATTTCCCAATCAACATCACCATGATTCAGCTAAGTCATTAGCTGAATACATTCTCTACCAAGCACAGACATTAGTTGGGAATTTATAAAAAAACATAGCTTCAGACCAACATCATTAGCTTATGATATAGTTTTTACTAGATACACTTATACCACAGCTGCTTGGCTATAGGGTACATTCCGATAGGGTAGCACCTCTGTACCAACAAGCTCATCTATGTCTATTAAAATCAGATAATCATCTTCCTAAATGAATTGAGGAATCATATTAGATAATTGATTCAGAGAAGACATTGAATATAATACTGCATATTACTAAACCACACATTTCTGGATGATAAATTCATCCAAACAGAGATATACCTTCATAGTGAAGTAGCATATCTTATATATATCTACTATCAAGGGACATAGCAATAGTCCCAATATTTTCTCTACTGATAGGTAGAAATTTAACTTAGAAGCACTAGCTCCACTTGTGCTTTTAGCTACATAATTAGCTAGTGTCATCAACATAAGGTAATCACATCCCTAAGCCATCCACTAGATCAATTCAGATAAATTGAATTTTAGGATCAAACCTGCTAGTCAGATTCAGTAGCAAAGCTACTGTAATGTGCTTAGGAACTAGTGGGAGGAACCCGAGCTAGGGTTGGACACAGATTAATTGGCAGGAGTAAAATAGAGAGGGATGGGTGAGTAAAGGATCACCTACCTTTGAAAAGCTACTTCTTGTCGAAGAGGAGGCAGAAATAAACCCAAATTGAGCAGCAGCACAGGGAGCACCATGTGCTATCCCTGCGCCGAGCTGCAACCTACAGCAAGCAACACCACCAGATCCTCTCCGCATCACCTGGACACCACCACAAACCAACGGGGTCACCATCAATCTCTAGAGCCATGGGCAGTAAGAACCCTAGAACCAGACAATTGAAGGGGGCGAGATCAATAGGGCATCATTCAAAAATCGAGTTGGAGGGGTAAGTAGGTCTGAGGTAGGAGAAGCTAGGGTGCCTGTCGGCAGTGGCCGCAGCGACCGGTGTTCGCCGGAATTCGGCGAGCGGTGGAGTGGACGTCACAGAGGGGAGGAGTGGGTTTGTCCCAGGAAGGGGAAGTGAGCGAGAAGGGTGAAGGGGGCCGGTGTCGTGTTGACCCCGAGCCAGGCCTGGGCCGGGCCGAGCCGTTCTTGTTACCAACCAAATAGACAAAATGAAAAAAGGGCATAAGAAAAAGCTAGAATAAAGTAATGACCAAAACACCCATGAACACTATTTATATCTAGAAAAATGTAGAAAAATTCCTAAAAATATTTTTAATACATCTAAATGCTTATAAAAATAATCTCCACCTAAGAAAAATATAATCATATTTATTTAAATTTAATAAAATGCAGATAAACATTAACACCCTTAAATAACTAAATGAAATTTAATAAATGCAGAATAATTCCTAAAAATAAATAAAAATCACTTTCATCCATAAAATTAAATCTCTTATCTAATAAATATACTAACTTAAAATTTTACAAATAAAACTTAAAACAAATATTTAAAGACATTCAATAATTGAGAAATTTTATAAAAAAATCAAGATAATACCTAAAATAAAATAAAATTCAATTTTAAGATTTTAAGTAAGAATAATTACTAAGATAATACTAAATATATTATTCCTAAAACATTTTAAAATTCTTAGATCATATATCTTCAATTATTAAAATGGGATAGTTGTTTTATTAATTATTTAACATTATTTCCTAAGTAAGAAATAATCATGTTCAAAACATAATCTTTTAACTCTAAAATAGTCTACATAATTATAATTTAGGATACTATCTTTAAGTCTTTAAGACTAAGTTTCATCATGCTTAAGTAAAACCCTAATTATTGTTAATGCCATAAATATTATATCCCAAGTCCAATTATATCTTTATAGTTAGCTTTGGTCTGACATATCATAAGCTAGATATATAATGACTCAAAATCATGCAAACCTTATCCTAAACCATAACTTTAATCTTATTAATCTTCAGAGTTGATTAACTTAACATAAATAATATTTTCTTCAAATGTTATTCTTTTTGCCACTTTCAAAAGAAACACTATACCATTTCTTTTAAACCATAACAAAATTAAAACATAAACCTTGTAATGATTACATGGTATCACTCAATCATAGAATTGTATTACAATTGTACCTTACTTTCATATCTTATATGTTATCCAAAAACCCTTACAACTACACTCCTTTATGAAATAAACTTAAAGATAACTCACATCATAAACAAATCATCTAAATCCAACTCACATGTAATGTTGGGGAATGACTTAAGGTTTTACAAAATGCATAGCATTACTTATGCATAAAAACGTATTGCTTCTTTAAACATTGTCCGTACAGGGCAATGATGGTACTTTTGTAGAACCCGAGGTCCAGGGTCAAGTCGAGACATTCGACTACAATACTTTGCTATATCAAGGCAAGTTCACACTTGCTCATGTCCTTTGATAATTTTTCTGTAAATTATTTTACCAATCCAGTGTTGTCAACACTTGCATTTGAAAAAAGTCAGAAAACACTATTTTCATAATAATATAATTATAGGTTATTTACCATGAGGTAATAATCCCCTATGAAAGTTCTGGTGGTAAAGGAACATATTATCTAGGACTTAACAACCAATGTCGCTAGTGATTCTTGCGCCGTATATTACGCGTTAACCATGAGATTTGGAATGGGATGGAGAAGTCATCAGCTGGATCGGCTCCCTTTCGCATGCATTGGATACTGATCTAGGAATTTGTAAGTTGCAGATCGTGGGTATAGCCGTTTTATACGGGAAAACATCTACCGTGGATATGGGCTTACAAAAGACAGAGTTCTAGTTTTAATGGTTGTTGTGTGTATCCAACTAAGGTATAGCCGTTTTATACGGGGAAAAGTCTACCTTGAGTTTGGGCATAAAACAATTGTGGTGTATGCGGGGTCGCAGAGAAGGACAGTGATTGGCTTGGATCTTAGTCTAGGCCTCATACCAAGGAAGTGTGAACGGGAATGCGCGCCCGGATGTGCAACAAAGCTAAGATCTCTCATGGGAAAAGTAACGCACCTCTGCAGAGTGAAAGAACTGTAACTTGTTACTCCCTGTTTCGGGAAGGAGCTGCGAACGCAGCGGGAAAGGAACTCCATGAAAGTTCTGGTAAACCCGTGATGGCTGACGGACATAGCTTTTCAGAATAAAAGCAACCTTTGAAGAAATGTTTACAAAACTTGCATTGCCTACGACCTATGTCCTATGGCTGTAGATATAGTGCATCAAACACGCCTTTTTAGTGAACTTGCTGAGTACGCTTGTACTCAACGTATCTTCTTAACCCTTGCTAGATTCTGAAGACATTAACAGACACGAAGAGGAAATACTATATCCAATTGAAGACCAAGAAGAATTCCGCTATGAAGAACCAGAATTATCCGGAAGCATCGAAGGGAACAATTACGAAAACATCTATGGAATGGAGACCGACGTATCTGAAGTGTAGATGTAGCATATATAGTGATCTAGTCCAGTAGCATAGATATCTATCCTCTATCTATATTAAATCTCGTATAAACCTTAGTTGCTTCTTAATTCTATTCTCTGAGTTATTATAGTTTAGCCCTAAGTCATCGGGATACCTCTATGGACCTAGGAGGATCTCAAAGTCGTCATGTAAATTCTGATTGTAATAATAACAATGTATGTTGTGGACCCGCTTTGTTTCTGTTGTACCACTCTGAGGATGTAATATTTGCAGAATGGTACTCCGTGAGTGTTATGTCCACGACTATAGTATACTACAACATGCAGTGGTATGCTGGGTCATCACAGCGTGGCAACGGGCGCCGCCCTCTTCCCCCGGGCTTTCGCCGCGGCCTTCTCTCGGCCAGCCTCATCATCGGCGGCATCGACTGCAACAAATCAAAATCTTACCACAGCTCCACGGACCAGGACGAAGGAAGGAGTAGCTACCGACATCTTATCATGAGGATCCGAGGGGCCGTCGTCCCACCGGACGGGAAACCCTTCGGCTCCATCTGGGGGTACTTCTTCGTCTTCCTGTCCGCCAAGAAGGAGGGAGCGAGAAGTCACCCATACCATCTTCGGCTAGCTACGCTGTGAACAACTACTCAAAAAGGGGAGCATAAGGTGTAGGGTTCGCAGCATAGAAAACAAAAAATTTCCTACGATGTGAACTATATACCAAGATCTAGCTACTAGATACAAACAACGGGCGGATGTATATCCGTAGAGAACATACCCTTGAAGACCGACAAAGCTTAACGAGTTCAACTCGTGGTTGATGTAGGCGAACTCTTGCCGATCTCAAGATCGAGAGGAAGTCCTAGCGCCGCAAATCAGCAGCGCATCCGTGCTCGCACACACGTTCGAGGCACCGAGCAACCTCCGCCTCCTCGCTCCAGCGATGCAGCGGAAGCACAACTCTTTCTTGCCTAATAGCCACCGGGAACATGTATCTCGCTAGTCCGAGACCATGGGGGATAAATTCTAGAGGGGGAGAGAGATCCTTCACGAGGAGGTGTGAGAGACAAGTGAGGAGGGGGGCTCCTTTTATAGGAGGAGGGGCACCCAAGGGGGTGGCCGCCGGCCATGGGGGTTGCCCCCTCCCCTCCTTCATTCATGTGGGTGGACACTCCACTCACAAAATGCCCTTTAAATTCCCTCCACTCAAAAGTCCACTCAAATTCCCATTAAATTTCCACCAAATTTAATGCAAACTCTCATTAAATGAAACTCTTTTATTTTATTCAGAATTTTGTCAATTACTTTAATGACAAACATTCACAAATAACCCATTGCTAGAATTCTATTTCACATGCATAACCACTTTATGCAATTTCACCCGAAAACCTGTTTCGGTATCTAGTGAAATAAATTCCTGCGCTTGTTCATTCTTTCGGCATGAAACATTTGCTCCAATTGGATGTCGGTGTCTCTTAAGTGTGTCACCCTACGGTTCGTGAATAATGCGGACATGATCGAGACCCCTCTCGGATCAATAATCAGAAGCGGGATCTGGAGACCCATACTGACTCCCACACATTCAACGATCACTTTCTTGTGATCGTCGGAACCTTTTACGCTAGTATCTTAATCCCTTTGTTTCACGATATATTACATGTCCGGTATTCGATCATCGGTATCTCCTTACCTAGTTTGATCTCGTTACCGACATGCACTCTTTTCTCGTTCCTGTGATATAACATTCTAGTGATCAAATCACTTGCTTGCAAGCTAATCAATGTGATATCACCGAGAGGGCCCAGAGTATATCTATCCGTCATCGAGATGAACAAATTCCACTCTCGATCCATGAGCCTCAACATAACACTTTATTAGTTCTGAATCCATCTTTATAATCACCCTGTTACGGTGTGACGTTTGATGTTATCAAGAAACTCTTCCGGTGTTAGTTATTGACATGATCTCATGGTCTAAGGATTAGGATCACTTCGTAAGTTGTTATAGCAATATAAACTCAATGACTTTGATCATAATGCTATACTTCGGATGAATGTTCATCACACCATTACACTAATGTTGTGATCCCGTTATTAACAACATCCAATGTCCATGATCAGGAAACCTTGATCATCTTGTTAATCAACGAGCTAGTTTATGAGAGAGGCATAACTAGGAACTTTCTGTTAGTTTATTAAACACACATGTATTAACGTTTCCGTATTAATACAATTATAGCATGCAAAATAAACATCTATCATATACTTGGAATACACATAATAAACACTTTATTATTGCCTCTCAGGGCATATTCCTTTCATAAGGCACCCAAGGAAAGCTCCCAACAACAAAGATAAAGGCAAGAGAACTGGAGAACAAATCACCCAGGGCGACAGGCGGCCGCGATGGTACGGCGGGCTGGAGTACGTCCAGGTCACCTCCATGCGGAACATGGAGATCATGGAGATCCAGTTCCGCAGGTCCTGGTAGGGCACATCCTTCCGCGACGTCCGCGTCGGATCATCGACGGTCGATAGATGGCTCATCTTGTGCGACCTCTTCTACAGCGGAAGCACGCGACGTGCCATCCATGATAGTGCGATGTCTTGGGAGGTGAGCCGCTCCGTCTCCACCATCGCCTCCACCCAGGCGGCCATCCGATCGAGGTCCGCCGCAGTGCCATACCCTTCTTCTCCCAGCCCTTCTGCGTCGAGGGAACATTGACGAAGGACGGCAGGCAGATCCAATCCACCTTCGTGGCGTTCCTCACATAAAAATATGAGCGCTGCCACAGCTTGACGGTGTCGAGAAGCTAGAACCGTGGCATCTATGAAGAGGGCCGCGGGTAGATGGCGCAGTAGCCCGTCTGCGTTAGCAGACCGTCCTTGGCTGTGTTCTGGGCTTTGAAGTGGAAGAATTTGAGGAAGTTCGCCACCTCGGGCCACACCCCAAGGTATGATTCGCATCAGGCCGCGTGATGCGGTAGCTGCGCGATGGCGTTCACGCCAAGGTGGTGGAGTTGGAGGTCAAAGAAGACGAAGAGTTGGAGGAGAAAGGTCGACCCCCGGCCGAGGGTCCAGAACCCGCTCCCCCTCCGGCGCAAGCCGATGCTTTACCATCATCAACGAGGGAAGAAATCTACCCCGCCTGATACTTGTAAACGAGGTCATCGGTCCCGAATGACCCACACCAACCCCCACGCTGCTCCGGCAGCATATCGGTAGAAGAAGCGGCCATGATGGACGGTGTGTGGCCGCTCCGGCGGCAACAAAGAGGAGGCGCAAGGAGCGAGATGCTCTAGGAGGTAGGGGAAGGAGAGTCGGAGAAGAGGAAGTGTAAACCTCGCTCCCCTCTAGAGCCCTATTTATCCCTGCGGGGGGTACCATCGCCCCCTCAGCTTCCGCGCGACGCGTGGCCAGGAAACACCCCGGCCACACGACGCTACGGCTCCGGATCCTCTGCGACGTCACAACCAACCACAGAAGATCCACATGCGTTACCAGGAGACGAGGCGTGCGCGCTCGCCACGAGAAACCGCTGCGGCAAGTGGCGTGCGCAGTTGTCAAAAATTGACGCAGCGACGCGGAAGTCCAACTGATGCGACGTGCGCCAGAGCAACAGTCGTGGATGACGACATCACGAACCTCATCAAACTGAAGCTTCATCTCCATCTTTGCCAGTCGGTCCCTGCCTTCGCTGTCTACACCCAGTGGGCGGCCATCGATTCTGCAGCCGGTTAAATCCAGCCGGAAAGTGAAAGCAAAAGCTGCAGCCGGACACGGAAAAGCAACTACATCAAGACGCAAAAGAGCACACAAGACCTTACCCACCGGCCAAGTTCATACACGCTTGGGGACCAGTGTCGGGGGGATAACCCCCGGGTGGGGAGAGCCAGGCCCAAGTAGGCCGGCTCCAGAAGGCACAGGCCGCCTGGCCCTCAAGAAGGACAACTCTAGCTGGTTTGCTAATACCGACTGGCCGGTCATAAAGCTTTCCCGGCTGGTCCGTCTAGCCCGGTACCCAGAAGAACCGGCCGAGTGGCCGCTTCCACCCGTCTCACCTCAGATTCGATGGAGAGCACGGAGGGGGTGATGCTCCTTACGGGGTACGCCTCTGGCCCCCTTCATCATCACGCAGGCTGGCGTGCCGTCACGACCGGCGCTACCCGACGAGGATAAAGCAAAGTGGTCGGCTGACTGCCAAAGCAGTCCGGGTGACCGTTAAAGCAAGAATGACGCCCAAAGGAAGCCCGAGTGACCGCTAAAGAAGAAGGTGACGATAAAAGAAGGGTTGACTCGGTCTTGGCCCACCGGATGGGCCCTGCAGCCGGCCCTGTCTTGTAAACCCATATCCAACAGTAAACCGTAGAGCCCAAATTGTAACCTGCCCCTCGAGATCAGTATATAAGGGAGGGCAGGGATGGGGTTCTAGGTAAGCAAAGATAGAAGGATAGAAGTGCTAGCCTCTAGTTTTCATGTTCCTCTAGATCTCGATAGTAGCTAAGGAAACAGCTCCAGGAGCATCTGTATTGGGCATTCGCCCCTTCATATAGTTCATCTTGCAGGAGTAGGGGTGTTACCTCGCCGAGAGGGCCCCGAACCTGGGTAGGTCGCTGTGTTTGCAGTTTACTGTGCTCAACCCGTTGCGTGAGCCACCGATTCCATCTTAGTGTCCCTCTTTAGCCATCCGCGATGGCACTACCGTGTTCCACACCACGACAAGAAGAAATATTCATCAATATAATATATATACAAATCGGTAGATACCAATACTCCCGGACATCTAGTGATCACCGGACATCATATATATACCTCGCTGGTCTTTGTTAAGCATCCATGGGATTCTCCATCATCAGAGTTGTCGACTTCTCCATCATCGGAGCCGGTGGCTTCTTCCTCTCCTTGGTTGATCACCTCTCCCTCACCAGATGGGTTCAGATACCTCAAGGAAGATTCGGATGGATCAACTTCGTGGATTATATCCTCGAAAATTTGTTATTGTGATTGGTCTCTGTGGATTGGACTAGGTGGATCCATAGTTCCTGCAAAATCCAAGATGCACACAATATTTTTGCAAAATGCACACATTATTTGAACATAGAAAAAATATTGCCATACAAAATATTTCTATACACAAATATTAATAGAAATATTCCTATATACCTATATTCCTATATTCATATATAAAATATTCCTATACTAATATTATTATAAAACTAATACAATTATATACTATCTAATCCAAATACTAACTAATCCAAATACTAACTAATCCAAATTATATAAAAATACTAATCCAAATACTAACTAATCCAAATTATATAGAAATACTAATCCAAATACTAACTAAAACAAATTATATAGAAATACTAATCGAAATACTAACTAATACAAATTATATAAAAATACTAATTAACTAATAATCCAAATTATTTTCTATATACCTAGAGGATGGGCCGGCGGCAGGCGGTGGCGGTGGCCGGTGGTGGGGTGATGTGCGGTGGCCGGTGACGCTGGCGGTGATGGAGCTATGGGCGTGTTATCGCCATATTTTGGCCAAAGAAGGAGATGAGCCGTGATCAAGATGGGCTTGGAAGATACGTATATTCAACGTGTTGTTGAATCGGCCTTGTGCGTGGATTTGGGCTAAATTGCCCGTGTATCTTGTATCGTAGTAGGTTCCGTTTCAGTTTAGGTAAAGATAGAGTTGTAGAGTTATTCCAAAGATAGAAATTCTCCGGACTATAAATATGTACCTAAGGTTATCAAGAAAAAGAGGACAATCACGTTCACAACAAACACAATCTCGGCGCATCTCCACCCCTTGTTTCTAGGATTTCTTTCGGGTAAGTGTCATGCTGCCTAGATCGCATCTTGCGATCTAGGCGATACTACTATCGTTATTTGGTGTTACTCGTACTGAAGCCTTGTTGATGGCGAGTAACACTACTATCATAGATTTGTTGAGGCTAGCATCAGTGCTCTTCGCTATAATTGTTTAAGTTATGCTGCCTCTAGTTACCTCGCTACCTTTGCACCTTTTCCCAAGTGCAAGGGTAGCATCTTATGATCTTTATTTAGCTGATTCGATCTGTTATGGTTGTGCCTTGTTCTCCAAGGTTTAGTTTGATATCTGCGTAGTCGGGGCCTTGCAAACGGGTTGAACGATCCGATGGTACGTGGGGCGTGGTTTACTAGTTCTAGAGAAGTTGTTCGGTAATTGACTTTACGTCGGTTGTTAGGCCTCCTCTAGGGTTAGTTTTCTATCATCTTTTGTATCTATCGGGCTCAATTACGTGTAGGACGTTCCGATTCGTGGTGAAAGCGTTAAACCGTAGATCGATTTAACTTGTAATGATAAAGCAAAACCCCATGTTGTCGTAAATCTAATGCAAAACCATGGGATAATCGGCTCTAGGAGCCGATTCACGAGAAACACAGGGCAGTCACGGCTCGAATTTTACGTATACTTGTTTACCATGCAGAAATCAATCGAAGCAATCCTTCACCTTCCGACCAGGTATAGGTCAGGTGGCATCTCGAACCAAGCCGGGGCGTGTCGAGTTTTGCGGGCCGTTGCGAGGACCAGGCCCACCAGCGTTACAGGAGCCTCCCGGCTCTTCGTGTTGCTTGTCGCTTCTCGCCGGTGAGTTTTGGCAGGCAACACATTCTGGCACGCCCGGTGGGACATTCAACAACATCTGCATCAACATCCGACGCTGAGATGGGGGACAGACCAGTCACGTACGACGAGCTACCTGAAGAGCACAAGGCAAAGTATGATGACATCAAAGATCTCTTCGAAGCCGATCTCATCGGCTCTTTTGAGAGGACCCGTAAGCATGGCATCAAGTGGAGGGGGTTCTCACCCGAGGGTGCTCTCGATGAGGTGGATCTTTCTGTTCCTTCAGAGGAGCGCACCAGAGCTCTGCGACAGGAAGTCAACTACATGGTGGCTCATTCTCTTCACCGCCATTCTGAGAGCCTGGTGAACGCTTTCGAGCGGATCGCAGTTCGTGTAGTTCAGGAGATCATGAAACATCAGTACTCTCCGTCAGGGCCTACTCTGGGGACTCACCAGGGAGAAAGACCGCTCCAGACCAGGCCGCCGCTGCCATTCACACTTGCAGCTCCGGAGCCACCAGGGGAAGCAGCGTACGTCGTCTACAAGGTCGGAGGCGACCCAGGCGATTGCTAGTTCCTGTTTGAACCACCTAAAGAAATCCCACATGGATATGTGTGCACTTACGTGCCGGACTGCAACAACCTGACACGCACCAACCAGGTTGCAACCGCAGGGATTTCTGCGGCAGGAGTCCCCGGAACAGGGGTTTCAGCAGGCGTTTCTGGAGCAGCGATGTCTGGGATGGACGCCGACAAACAGGCGTGGCTAGCCAAGTATGCCACTGGAACGAGTCATGAGAATCTAGCCCCTGCAGCTCAAACAGTGGAGCAAATCCGTACCATCTTGAGAGACCAGTTCGGCTTCGTGCCGAAGAGAAGAACAATCGGCTATTCAAAGCCGTATCCCAACGAGTTTGATCTGATTCCGCTGCCACCCAAGTATCGGCTCCCTGAGTTCTCAAGGTTTAGCGGATCAGAAGGGTCGAGCTCGATCGAGCACGTGAGCCGATACTTGGCACAGTTAGGCATGATTTCAGCATCGGATCAGTTGCGCGTAAGGTTCTTTGCGCAATCGCTGACAGGACCAGCTTTTGGGTGGTACACCTCGCTGCCACCTGATTCGATTCAGACCTGGAAGCAACTGGAAGAGCAGTTCCACATCCAGTATCATTCAGAGGCTACCGAGGCTGGCATTGCAGACTGCACAACGCGAGTCACGGAGAAATCAGCTGAGTACATCCAGCGCTTCAGACCGCTAAGAACCGATGTTACTCGGCTCGTTTAAGCGAGAAAGAAGCGAGCTAGCAGTGTTGGGTCTCTCAAGACCCATCAAGGATCCGCTTTCCAAGTAGAGTACAACTCATTGGCGACATGGCCCGTGCGACAATGTATGAACAGCCACCGAGTTGTACCAAGACAAGTTCAAACGTCCGATAGTCCCGGTCGTCTGTAAGAAGAAGATCCTACACAAGACGGAGGTGGCCAGAATGAATGGGCTCGGGGGGCAGATCCTGTATCCTGCAAATGGGTGTAACAGCAAGGGCCTGCAAAAGGGTTCGACTTTGATGTGAGAAAAGCCGAGCAGATATTCGATTTACTGCTAAAGGAGAAGCAGCTGAGGTTACCCGAAGGCCACAAAATCCCTACGGCTCAGGAAATGAATGGGAGACCATACTGCAAGTGGCATCACTCGTTCACCCACACCACCAATGATTGCAAAGAGCTACGTCGCCAGATCCAAACGGCGATAGAACAAGGCCGTCTGATCCTTGGGCAGTTCTCCATGAAAGTGGACACAAACCCATTCCCCGGCGTCAACATGGTAGAACTCAGCCACTCCGCGAGGCGTCAGCTGGATTTCTCGTTCGATGTTAATATGGCAGGATCTGGGTACCACCATGACACGTACAAGGAGGAAGGTGATCGCTCTCGGGGCAAAGAAAGAGAGGGGGCTGGTCCACGCGACCGGCCCAGCCACAATGACAGGCGGTATTTAACAGAGGAACAGGTGAGGAGAGTGCGATATCAGAAGCCACATTCCACGCATCTCCTTAACAAGTATGAGCGTCAGTATGACCAACGTCGCCGGCGCGATGGAGGCGATGAAGGATATGAGCACCTCGCTAGGGGACCGTCAAAAGAAAAGGAAGGCGCAGACAAACATTGGGATTGTCCTTTCTTCAAGTATTGCTGGGATGCGGGAATGAGCCGATTGCCTACAGTCGACAACTGCCGGAATGTGGACAGCGAAGGAGGACACGGGCCGCCGGTGTTCAAACGTCTAGGGCCTCTCCCACCTCGAGCCGCATAGGAGTCCGCTCGAGCAAAAGACCTCGAGAAGCCAAGGGATGACAAAGAAGAAGACAGATATCACCGTCCAAGGTGGTGTCCCAACGGACTCAGACACACCCAAAAACGTAGAGTGCAGCGGCTGCGTAACTTGGAGGAAGCCGAAGCGCAGTATCTCCACGCTTTAAAGAAAGCACAGCCCGATCTGGCCGTTAAAATTAGGCAGACCTTGGAAACGGAAGACCGCCCGAAAAGGAAAGAGTGGCGCCCCAAACCGGTAAAAGCCGATGCAAAGACATCGGCTGGCACAAACATGGTGTTCATACTTCCGCCGTAATTTTGCGCCCAAGAACCAATGAGCTACCGGCACGCCGATTGCGCCCACCGCCGCGATTATCTTTGAGAAGCCACGTGAGAAGGGTTACAAACATCTGAAAGCCCGTACCACGAGGTTACATCAATGGGCAACCTGTCAGCAAGATGTTGGTGGACACCGGAGCGGCAGTCAATATAATGCCATACTCCATGCTACGGCGTTTGGGACGCTCCACTGCAGATCTGATCAAAACCAACGTCACGTTAAGCGACTTCAACGGCCAGACTTCGGAAACGCAAGGCGTACTGAACGTGGATCTGACCGTGGGCAGAAAAACCATCCCCACGTCATTCTTCGTTGTAGACAGCAAAAGCACCTACGCTGTCTTGCTAGGAAGAGATTGGATTCACGCTAATTGCTGCATTCCGTCCACGATGCACCAGTGCCTAATACAGTGGGATGGAGATGAAGTGGAGGTCATCCATGCAGATGATTCTATCGAGATCTCCATAGCTGGCATGAACGTCTGGGAAGGTAAGACCAAGAGCCGATCTCCGAATCAGTCTAGACGGCTGTGAGCGCATTGAAGCTACAAAAACGGGGTGAGGCTGGTCTTATCCACTCGGCCGACAGAGTAGAAAAGTCCACGATCATAAGGTACGGCCGATCCTCGCGATCGCCACAAAAATAAAAAGCAGCAATCATACGACAAGCAGATCATGTAGTCGTAGCAGGGAGATGCCCTGCCATTGTAAAACAATAAGGTGTAAACCGTCCTCGACTAATGCAATAAAAAAGGGGGCCGATTCAGGCAATCGGCCCAAATTATTTTTGTTATCCTCACCTATTGTTTGCCCTGTGCTTAGCATCGATTTGACAGGTGACGGAAAGCTAGGGTATGGGTTTACATCCGCTGATGAACTAGAAGAAATCGACATTGGTCCTGGGGATAAGCCACGACCAACATTTATCAGCAAAAAGTTAGATCCGAGTCTACGGGGTCCGATGATAGCCCTGTTGAAAAAATATCCAGACTGCTTCGCCTCGGACTATACAGAGACGCCTGGGTTAGACAGGAGCATCATTGAGCATCGACTCCCGCTTAAAAAAGGATTTTGGCCATTCCAGCAGCGAGCACGACAGATGAAGGCCAAAATTCTGGAAGAAGTTAAGAAGGAGGTCGAGAAAATGTTGACAGCCAAGTTAATCAGGCCATGCAGGTATGCTGAGTGGATTTCTAGTATCGTACCTGTAGAGAAAAAGGATGACCGTTGGCGTGTTGCCATAGATTTTCGGGATCTCAACAGAGCTACCCCAAAGGATGAGTATCCGATGCCGGTGGCAGAGACGTTAATCAAGATCTTGAGCTTCATGGACGTCAATTCCGGTTACAACCAAATTTTTATGGCTCCAGAAGACATACACAAGACTGCATTCAGAGTCCCAGGGTCGGTGGGGTTGTTTGAGTATGTAGTCATGACGTTTGGACTGAAGAATGCCGGCGCCACGTACCAAAGAGCCATGAATTACATTTTCCATGATCTGATCGGCAAGCTGGTGGAAATTTACATCGATGACGTGGTGGTCAAGTCTGCTTCAGTGCAAGGACACTTGGACGATCTGCAACGCGTCCTGGACCGAACAAGAAAATTCAGGCTACGGATGAATCCAAAGAAGTGTGCCTTCGGGGTGATGGCCGGTCAGTTCTTGGGTTTTTTGGTCCATGAACGCGGAATTGAGATCGGCCTGAAAAGTCAGGAGGCAGTGCGAACAATGAAGCCACCCACCACAAAGAAAGAACTGCAGTCTCTCATCGGCAAGATCAACTTCGTCAGAAGATTCATCTCCAATCTGTCAGGAAGAATAGAGCCGTTCATGGGACTAGTGAAAATTAAATCTGACGAGGAATTCCGCTGGGGGGCAGAACAACAACGAGCCTTCGACGAGATCAAAGAATATCTGACGAAGCCGCCAGTGTTGGTTCCGCCCCAGCCGGACAGACCGTTCTACATCTACTTGTCAGTAGCTGACACGTCCATCGCCTCGGTGGTGGTGCAAGTTTATGATGGGCTGGAGCGAGTCGTATTTTACATAAGCAGAAGGATGCTGGACGCAGAGACAAGGTATCCTGATATCGATAAGTTGTGCCTCGCCTGTTTTCACCGCACCAAGCTGCGCCACATTTTGCTATCGGAGATTGTCATCATATACCGTCGGGCGTCATAAAGCATCTTGTCGGCTCCTATGTTGAAAGGCCGATCGGGGAAATGGATGTTTGCATTATCGAGTTTGACATCCGGTATCAACCCGCGAGCAGTTAAGGGACGGCGTTGGCCGACCTTATCTGAAAGGATCAACACTAATATAGCAAAGACCTGTCTATACGTGGGCTATGTTTTTCGACGGATCGGTTTGTGACGATGGGTGCGGCATCGGCATGCTACTCAGACGCCGGGGCAACATTTTCCTTCTCCATCAGTTATCTACCCTCGCACCAACAACACCGCTGAGTACGAGGCGATACAGGGAATGGAGTTGCTCATCAAGCGAGCGTATGTGGAAATTTTGGAGACTCCAAGTTGGTGATTTCCCAACTCACGGAGGAATACAAGTGTGAGAGCGAGTCCCTCTTCCCATTATGGCTGACTGCCGTGGTGATGGCGCAGTTCCGGTACATAAACTTCACCTGGATCCCGCGGTCGCAGAATACCGAGGCGAATGATCTTGCACAAATGGCTTCAGGCTACAAGGATGCAGCAGAGGGAGCCGATGTTCAGGTACAGTTCCTGGAAGCTGACGACTGGAGAGCCGATATCTTCAATTACTTGAAGGATTCGGCTCGGGGGGCTCCTAAACGGATAAGGTACAAGGCCATGAAGTATGTGCTTATTGGGGATGACATGTTTTACAGGACTCTGGAAGGGTTACTGCTCAAATGCCTGGGGACAGCCGAGGCCAATCGGCTCCTACACGAGGTACACGAAGGCGCCTGTGGAACTCACCAATCAGCTCACAAAATGAAATGGTTGATCAGGCGATCAGGGTTTTATTGGCCCACCATGCTTGAGGACCGTTTCAAGTACTACAAAGGGTGTCAAGCATGTCAGAAATTTGGGAAAATTCAGATGGTACCCGCGTCAGCAATGAACCCCATCATCAAGCCTTGGCCATTCCGAGGTTGGGGCATGGATATGATCGGCAAAATCAATCCTCCATCAAGCAAAGGCCACATGTGGATTTTGGCCATCACTGATTATTTCACTAAATGGGTGGAGGCTGTCCCGATGAAATCAGTAAACTCAAAGGATGTTATCAACTTTGTGAAAGAACATGTCATCCATAGATTCGGGATTCCCCAAAATATCACGACCGATGGAGGTTCGGTCTTCATTTCTCACGAGTTTAGAAAGTTTTGTGAGGACACGGGGATTAAGCTGATCAGATCATCTCCATACTATGCTCAGGCAAATGGGCAAGCGGAAGCATCCAACCAGAGCCTCATCAAGCTGATCAAGAGAAAAGTCGATGAGCACCCTAGGCATTGGCACGAGGTTTTGTCAGAGGAGTTATGTGCTTATCGCATGTCATGCCATGGAGCGATAAAAACCTCGCCATACCATCTAGTATATGGACAAGAAGCCGTATTGCCACAGGAAATTACTTTGGATCGAGACGTGTCACTTTTCGGACAATCTAACAATGAAGAATATGCAACCACGATGAGTGAGTGTTGAAGATTTAATCGAGCTCAGTGGTCGCTTGAGAAAATCAAAGAGAACAAGGCCAAGGTAGCTCGTGCATATAACAAGAAAGTGAGGCCAAAAGAGTTCCACGTTGGTGATCTGGTATGGGAAGCTGTGTTGCCATTAGGGACTAAGGATGCAACATATGGTAAATGGTCTCCAAATTGGCACGGCCGCAGGTCGATCAAGTTTTAAGAGGAAACGCATACATGCTTGAGGAGATGGACGGCGAAAATTCCGAAGGTCAACGGTCAACATCTCAAGAAATATTTCCCAAGCATGTGGGATGATGGACAGTAAAATATGGGGGCCGATACATGAAATCGGCCAAGTAAAAAGCACGTGGGATGATGGACAGTAAAGGTGGGGGCCGATACATGAAATCTGCCAAATAAAAACAAAAACATATAGCCGATGCACGATCATCGACTCTAGAGGTTCACACATATTACAAACAGGTGCCAGTTTACACATACGAACTACTGAAGAAATGCTTCGAAGGCGTGGAGGGCGTCAGCACGGACACGATCCACCTCGGCGATCTCGGCTTCGTCATCTTCATCCTTGCCCGTCACTAGCTGCTTGTTCAAGGCAATTTACGCCAGATCGGTCTTCGATTCGCTTTGAGGCTTTCCGCCTCGCCTTGGGAACGGATGGATTCTTACTTGTTGCGAATGAGCTGTTTAGTCGCCGGACTTTCTCTTCAAGATCTTCCAGCTCCTTTTCAAGGATGCGAGCTCGTGCTTCGACAGAGGTGTCGGTTTGGCATCCAGACGCCTTTTTCTCATTGAGCCGTTGGCATCTGTCTGCGATATTGGCCTTCAGTGGAAGTTGGGCGTGGCGCAGACTGATCCTCTCACGAGCTAACTTCACCCTTGACCCGTAGAAAGACAGGGTTACAACTGGCCAAAGCTTCACCTGCAATGCTACTGGGAGCTGGTCTTTTATTTCAGCCAGAACGCTCTTCACCTCCTCAGAACCCTCGATCAACTCTTCGATTGGGGAGGACAACAGGGCTTTAAGACGATGGAATTGAGGTGGAACAGCCCTGGCTCGTGGTTCATCATCAGCAACAGAGGGAGTTGGTTCGATGGATTCAGGGTCGAACGTCAGCAAACCTAAAATATCACAACCCTGGCAGCCCGAAAAGGCGTCAGTATGCATCCAAACATGTAAGGACGAGCCGAAAAAAGCTAACGTATGTCTCCTAAGGTCGGGGGGACAGCAGATGAGGAGACGATCGTCTTGTGTGTGGTTGCTGGGGGATTGGCCGGAGTGGTAGCCATTTCATCTGCACCTTCGGGGATTGCTAGGTCCGGTTTGGCTAAAGGCATCGGCACTGCCCCAGCTTTCCCACTAGAAACATCAGTCGTCTGCATGGAAGGTGTTTAGCCGATATAAATAATGATTAATCGGCAGATCAAAAGAAGTAAGTGGTAAGAGCGTAAAGGGTGATGATTTTCGAAACCTCCTGGCTCGACGAAGAAGCTTGCAGTCCTTTGCGAGCTCTCTTGGGACCCACAGCTGGCCCCGCCTCGACTGGTGCTCGGGGGGCAGTAGGTTCAGGAAAAGACCTTTTCCTGGAAGCCGATGGTGATGAATCTGGCTCGGTGATGGTCCTCTCGAATCTTGGGTCCGGGTTCTCCTCGATTGGTCCGAGTGTTCTCGCTGGAGGTGTCTTCGACGAAGCCTGTAAAAGGAGAACCGGGAGCACAAGCATGTCCGCAAGGATGGAAGAATTAGAAGGATCGACCAAGGCATAGATCGCCTACATGCGAAGCTTTACGGAGAAGGGCTCCGCGCCTCAAGGTCTTCTGGCAGCTACCTTCCTCGTCGTTCTTGTTTTAGTTGGAACTCGAGGGCACTGGCTTAGAGGTTCTTGGTTCTTGGAAGCCGATTATGGTGATATCGGCGCTTTACGCATTATGACCTTTTTAGAGGTGGCGAGTTTTTGCGAAAAAAGAACCACAGGAGCTGGAAATAACTCAAGGGGAGCCATCACTGCGTATGAGGTTCAGGCCATCTTGTTGCCGCAAAGAGAAAGAATGGATTAATAGAAGAATCATTTGTAAGATGCATCAAGAAAATTTGCAAGTGGTGGTACTGCTCCACGGGATGTCATAGTCAAGATCGAAATGTTTCAAAGAAGTCCCGAGCTCTCTGAAGGCGTGATTCTTCCACATTGACCACCGTCTTCAAAGCCATCGGTTGATGAGACAAGGGTGAGGTCGTTGGGAATTGGGATGGTCGAGCATCAAAGAAGGAATAACACCTTTGGTGGTGAGAGGATCAGGCGGTCGGCTCTACTCTCCGTAAGGTGGTGAAGAAAGAAATGGGAGGTACTTGTCCAAGGCCAAATTGGCGAGCTACTACGACCGGTAGAATTCATACCTGGTTTGATTATTCTGTTGATACTCATGCCAACCGGAAGGAAACAGGACGAATCACGGTGGAATAGAGCCGAAAGTGCTAATGTCATCGGCAAAATTGTCCCTCAAGGAGAGCGGATTTTCAAAGTGTTCGATTCCTCCATGTAAGGGAAGAAGGTAGGGTTGTCCAGGCCTTGGAAGAAAGTCTGAACCACTTGGATGCCTCTGAGGGGTCACCATCTGCTGGCAGTCTACAAAGCTTGGCCATAGGGTGCATCGGATCTGCTTCCCTTGTACATCTGGAAAGGTGCAGCTCGCCAAAAGGGGAAGTTTGGGATGTGATTTTGAAAATACAGCTGAGCCCATAGCTGAATAAACCACCAAGGACCACCTGTTTTGACTGCTATGCCAGAGAACAGCTTGACAGACATCAACTGGAGATATCGATAGACTTCTCCAAGGAACAGTTTGCCAAGGCCAAGTTGAGTACCTTTGGCCAGTTCGTGGGCTAAGGAGAGATAGTTTTTGGTTGGAGCAAGGGAAGGGCCACAGAATATGAAATGCTCCAGCCAGAAGTTGAGAAAGGCTGTATGTTCTTTCTCTGAGACAGGGCCCTTTGTTTTCATATGGCGTTGGAGGTAGGCACCCCAGTTCGTGCAGTCTGTTTTAGAAGACAGTTTGTAGGGGACTTTGGTCAGTTTAAAAGCAGAGGGGCTGGGTGATGTAACATCCAGACCAGTGATCATCACCACATCTAACAAGGTTGGTGACATAGGGCCATGACCGAACATAAAACAGTTCAGAGCATCAGACCAGAAGTAGCCGATGGTTTTCAGAAGGTTCTCATGTTTCTCAAGAGGAGACAATTATAAATGCAAGGCATCGGCTATTCCTATGGTTACCCATTGGGATTGGTAAGCTCTAGCTACTCTGCTGAACCAAGAGACCCAATGTTCAGGGGGATTAGGCCAGGCTCGCAGGCAGTCGGCCCAAGAGTTCAGATCTAGGTCTTGGCTTACGAAGGGGATTCTGTTTGCTTCGCAAGAAATCAGATGGGCAGGACTAGAATCTGTACGAGGGCCAAGACAGAGGGAATTTGGGAGATAAGGATGCGGCAGCAGAATGTCTGAAACCTAGAAAGTTTAATGGTGGAATAAAAGGCATTAATTCAGGTGTTCGCCATTAAATTCTAGCATCGCGTTCAGACTACGAGGAGTAGGCGTACCTTCAGACCGGAGACCTCTGGATTGGTGTTGGACGATTCCACCTTCTAGTTTGCCGGCGGAGATGGATCTATGCAGTTGAGGATTGAGGGTTCTTGTCGCTGTGAGCTCAATCTGGTAGGTGGGTAATTGGAGATCTAGGTCGCCCTTTTTGAAGAGAGTCGCAGGTTACCGTTTGAACCGAAAGGCCGCTTAGATTTGCCTAAATATGCGACCAAGTTTTGACCTTGTCAACGTTTTTGGGAAAGCCGATGTGCATCGGCTCTTTTGAGCTTTGATTTGGTTGACGGAATGAGTGCAGTGTGGTGAAAGCCGATACAGCGTTATCGGCTTCTGGAGCATCGACCTATTTTGGCTATCGGCAAAATTGGGGCGAAAAGGGCAATCTTCGAGAAACAGATTTTCATTCATTCATTCAAAAGCTGATTGCTTACAAAAGGCTGATTGATTACAAAAGGGAGCTTAGCTTACTACTACTACTACTGCTACTGGTTCCTAATCTAGAGGCCGAGGTCGTCGCCGCTGTCGTCGCCGCCGTCTTGTTCGCTGTCCTCAGCGCTTGCAGCGTCGTCTCGCCTTCTTTGAAGAAGCTGGGGGCCTCCTCGTCCTCGTCGTCGTCTTCGGTGTCCTCGCTGGACCCGGCGCGGAAGCGCTTCATCGGCCGGTACTCGTCGGAGGAGGTGTCCTCCTCCGATTCCTCCTCCTCGTCGGAGGACTCGACGCCGCCCTGTGACCAAAGGCGTCGTCTGCTCTCCGCCTCTGTTCCGACGAGGAACTGCAGGCCCTCCTCGCCATCGGTCAGGGACGCGTCGTCCTCCGACCAAACAGCGAAATCCCAATCCCTCTCGTCCCACCATTGTGGGGCGAGAGTATTGTACGCCGCCGTGGGCGGGTGCTCTGGCGTCGGCTCCCGGTCGCTAATGCTGTTGGAAGACTGGGAGGAACGGGCGGAAGAGGAAGAGGCCATGGCGGAGGAAGAGGGTTTTTCGCGGAGGAAGGGGTTTTGGCTCTTGGAGGAAGATGGGGACTGCGAACTGCTCAGATGAATTTAAATAAGGGGAATAGTGGGAGGCGGTTCAATGCCATAGCGGTTTCCCAGAATGTGCTGCCAAAATCGTCAAATCATGCACTGCGAAGGAGTTGAGAAGACAGGGCATCATGATGAGGAGGTGGCGTGACGATTCTACTCTGAAACGCGTAACCCGATGTAAAAAAAAGAGAGGGGAAAGAAAAACATCAGCAGAGTGGTTTCGGAATTATTATTGCCAAAACCAGGGGGCATGTGTTATCGCCATATTTTGGCCAAAGAAGGAGATGGACCGTGATCAAGATGGGCTTGGAAGATACGTATATTCAACGTGTTGTTGAATCGGCCTTGTGCGTGGATTTGGGCTAAATTGCCCGTGTATCTTGTATCGTAGTAGGTTCCGTTTCAGTTTAGGTAAAGATAGAGTTGTAGAGTTATTCCAAAGATAGAAAGTCTCCGGACTATAAATATGTACCTAAGGTTATCAAGAAAAAGAGGACAATCACGTTCACAGCAAACACAATCTCACAAGATCGCCACCCCTTGTTTCTAGGGTTTCTTCGGGTAGTAATGTCATGCCTAGATCGCATCTTGCGATCTAGGCGATTTTTACTTATATCGTTATTTGGTGTTACTCGTACTGAAGCCTTGTTGATGGCGAGTAACACTACTATCATAGATTTGTTGAGGCTAGCATCAGTGCTCTTCGCTATAATTGTTTAAGTTATGCTGCCTCTAGTTACCTCGCTACCTTTGCACCTTTTCCCAAGTGCAAGGGTAGCATCTTGCTTGATCTTTATTTAGCTGATTCGACCGTTATGGTTGTGCCTTGTTCTCCAAGGTTTAGTTTGATATCTGCGTAGTCGGCCTTGCAAACGGGTTGAACGATCCAAGAGTAATGTAAGGACGTGGTTTACTAGTTCTAGAGAAGTTGTTCGGTAATTGACTTTACGTCGGTTGTTAGGCCTCCTATAGGGTTAGTTTTCTATCATCTTTTGTATCTATCGGCTCAATTACGTAGGACGCCCGATTACGCGTGGTGAAAACGTTAAACTGTCGTAGATCGATTTAACTTGTAATGATAAAGCAAAACCCCATGTTGTCGTAAATCTAATGCAAAACCATGGGATAATCGGCTCTAGGAGCCGATTCACAGGGAAACCTGGGAGCCGGTCACGGCTCGAATTTTACGTATACTTGTTTACCATGCAGGAAATCAATCGAAGCAATCCTTCACCTTCCTGACCAGGTATAGGTCAGGTGGTACGCCCTCGAACCAAGCCAGGACGTGTGCCGGAGTTTTGCGGGCCGTTGCCCGAGGGACCAGGGCCCACCAGCAGTTCTGGGAGCCTCCCGGCTCTTCGTGTTGCTCGTCGCTGCTCGCCGGTGAGTTTTGGCAGGCAACAGGGCGGTGGCGGGGCGTCGCGCGTGGGCAGAGGCGCGGGAAGGTGGGCTCTACGGGGGCGGCAGGCGCGGCGGTGACGTCCGACGCGGTGGCATTCGCCGATGAAATTTGGCATCCTGACGGCGTACTCTTCGCGATTTGGACTCCAAGTCCTGGTGCGTGGAATGCACAGGGGAAGGGGGACTCGTTTATATACCCTCCCTCTAGTCACGGTGCGTGGCACCAGCCGGGACTAGGCTTTAGTCCCGGCTGGTGCCACGCACCGGGACTAGAGTGGGGGCGGCTTTTCGGCACCAGCGCATGCTGGGAATCCCTTTAATCCCGGCTGGGCCAAGACTAAAGGCCCAAATTTGTGCGTGCTGGGACAAAACCAGCGCACGCTGTGCTTTTTTCAATATTTTGAATATATTGTTTAAACATTTGAATTCTACATGTTTTTGCATACTTACGAATTTGATAGAACTTTCAACATGAAAAGTGCTTGAATTTGAGTAAGTAATCCAAATCCATTTTCTATTTTATAAACTAATTATTTTAATTTGTCAAACTATTAACCATTTTGCCATCATCAATTTAAAAATGCATTAAATATTATATTTTGCCTATTTTTGAATCTTATTAAACTTTCAAAATGAAAAGTTCTTGAATTTGAATAAGTAATCCAAATCCATTTTCTATTTTATAAAATAATTATTTTAACTTGTAAAACTATTAACCAATTGTCATTATCAATTTAAAATGGGATTTCTATTTCCGTGCCCTTGGTTCGTTAGTTGTACTCAGTTTTCCCCAGCCGCTTAACTTTTCCTCACTTTCCCCATCGCTATGTTATGAAACCCTCGCAGGAGATCAGAGGAGCTCGGACGGAGGGATGTCGTCAAGTCAAAGTCTTGACCGTTACATGCTAACTAGTGGGACCATATTGGGCCGGGTCATGCGTTGAGCATTACGTTACGTGGCCTCGACCGTTACATGTTGACGGGTGGGGCCCTGTTGGAGCGGGTCTTACAGACGTGGTTAAGGGTTGGGCCGTGTTGGATGGGTCTTGCATACGTGGTGAAGGGTGGGTCTGCATGGAGACACTTTAGACTAGCCATTCTCGCTCATCCAAAGCATTCGCTTCCCCCGAGCCTGGAATAGCTCCCACACCGCCCCTTCACTGCTCCGCCGTTGTTCTCTCCTACCTTATGTCGTCCCCGGCCCCAGAGCCGCCCCCTCCCCTAGCCACGGAGCCTACTCCTTCTCTAGCTCTGCTCCTGCCCCCGCTAGATCTACCCCATTCGCGGAATAGTATGCAACGCCGACTGGTGTACCAACCATCTGTGTCGAGCAGGGAGAAGATTGGGTGGAATCGCAGGGATCTAACGCATGGATTCCATCTGGGTAAGCATTATTTCCCTTTGTGGGTTGATTATTGGCAGTATTTGATCACGAATCTCTAGTATTCAACTAACTGCCTTTCTCTTCGAATAGGATTGATCCAGTGCTAGCATTTTGGTTGGCGGTTAGACTAGATACTAGCGTAATTCGTGGTTGTGAATAATATCTCTCTGGATTTTACTTCCTAGCGGTGGTTGCAACCTCCATAACTCTTAGAGAATTAATAGATAAAATCTATTGTAAATTCTCCTGGAGCAATGGTGATTCAGTTGATTTGCAATATTTCAACATTAGCAAGAAAAGATTGCTCCCACTAACTAGTGAAGATGATCTGGTAGTGGTTTTCTCTTTGAATGCTACAGAACGTTTTGGTCGAATTAGTCTCCATGTGCAACCTAAAGTTGAGCACATGGGAAAGAGTGTTAAATTATCATCTAGTGGTCACGCATCATCAGGTGGTCGGACATCGTGTGTGATGCGGCTCAGATCACTGTAGAGATTCGTTGATAAACCCCAATAGGAAGGTATGATGAGCATAGTAGTAAGTCTTCCGTCAGTTATGAAACCAAGGTTATCGAACCAGTAGGAGGAAGGAAACGACTCCAAGGTGTTTCTAACAACTTGGAACCTGCACAACACGAACTCAAGACTTTGCCCCAACGTACAGTGAGGTTGTCAATCTCACCGGTTTGCTGAAAACAAAGGATTAAATGTATGGTGTGGAAGGTAATGATTTCTTGTAGAAAGTAAACAGTAACAGTGGATGATGTATCAATGGTAAATATTGTACCGGGATCCATAGTTCACTAGAGGTGTTCTCCTTAAGATAGATAACATAACATGCTGGATAAACAAATTACAGCGGACAATTGACAGGAATGAGCAAGGCATAACAATGCAATACTAGACATTCATGATCCTATGAGATTTGATTGGGCATTACAAAAATATACATAGACCGCCATCCAACTGCATCTATGACTAGTAATCCACCTTCAGGTTATCATCTGAACACCCTCCAGTATTAAGTTACAAGCAACGGATAACTTCTTTAAGCAATATGTGTAAAGTAAACAATACAATTGTTCCATGAACAAAATATTGTTGTTTTCTCCCTAGTAGCAACAACACATCTACAACCTTAGATATTTCTGTCACTTCCCTAGATTCAATAGAGGCATGAACCCACTATCGAGCATAAATACTCCCTCTTGGAGTTACTAGCATCTACTTGGCCAAGATAGCTACTATAAACAAAGAGCATGCAAGATCTCAAACAACACATACATGATAGAATTAATAATCATAAGACATGATAGAATCAATAATCAATCTGACATAGTAATCTCAATATCCATCGGATCCTCGCAAACACAACATGCATGATTACAATAGATGATCTTGATCATGAACGAAGCTCACAAGATCTAAACATGATAGCACAAAGGAGGAGAAACAACCATCTAGCTACTGTATGGACCCCTAGTTCAAGGTGGAACTACTCACGCATCATACCGAATGTTGGCATGGTGACGAATAAGGCCTCCGGGACGATCTCTCCCCTTCGGCAGGGTGCCGGGAAGAGCTTCAAATCCCCCCGATCTAGGGACGATGGTGGCGGCAGCTACGAACTGTTTCATGGATATCTGATCGGGTACTTAGGGTTTTGGCATCAGGGGCTTTATATACGCAAAGAGGCGAGGCAGGAGGGCGTCCAGGGTGCCCACACCCTACCCAGGCGCGACCCAGGGTGGGCCCACACGTGGGGGTGTGTGGCCACGTGTGGCGCCCCTCCGGTCGCCCTTCTGTCTCTGTGTTCTCCTCGATGAAATATTGACTTTGGCTTTTGTCCCGTCCAATTCCGAGAATATTTCCTTACTAGCTTTCTGAAACCAAAAATAACAGAAAATAGGCAACTGGCACTACGGCATCTTGTTAATAGGTTAGTCCCAGAAAATGTATAAAAATACCTCAAAGTGTAAAAAAATCATAGCAAAGTGGATACTAAACAAGCATGGAACATAAAAATTTATAGATATGTTTACGACGTATCTGTGTGTCTCTGTTGTCTCTTCTAATAATGTACGTCCCGGTGATCCTTAAGGTCCACATCAGTACCATATGTTTGCACTACGAGTGTAAGCCAAACTGCTCATGTGGACGATGTGGAGGACGAGGCAGAGCCTGGCAAGGGAGCACCTCCACTAGATGATGAGGATGAGTTGATGTTTCCTGAATTTGTAGATATATTCAGTAAAGAGGCACTAGAGGATCAATACACGGATGAAATTGCCCAGGTTGCCATATTTGATGACACTGATGATGAAGAGAACGAGGAGAACAATGATAGCCTCATTTTAGCCGAGTACGATGGTGAGGACTTGCCAGTAATTGAGTGGGACAGGGACGATCCTAAGATTTCAGAAGGCACCGTATTTGAAATGATGCGGGACTGTCATAATGCTCTTACTACATATTTCATTCACACCAATAATGATTATGATGTTATTAAGAGTGAGCCACCAAGGTTCACAGTGAAGTGCCCATACAAGAGGTGTAGGTGGAGGATGCATGCATCCACTATGCTCAGGAGTAGTTTGGTTCAGGTATTACAACCAGTTGTGTATTTTAGATCATTGTGTAGATTTTGTTAGTTGTGCCTAACATTTTCATTATGTTTCAGATAAAAGTTAACCGGTTCGAACATTCTTGTCCACCTCAAGGGGGGCAGCCAAAGGAGAAAACAAAACTAGCAAAGACTAGGTGGTTGGCAGATGCAATCATGGATTGGATGAGAGCGAACCCATTACTTGGTGCAACAAATCTCATAAAATAAGTTTCTAAAACATTTACTATTATAGTACCCTACATGAGGATGTTCTATGCAAAGGAAACGGCTCTTGAGAGGATCAATGGTCCATGGAATGAAAGTTTTCAATTGCTTTACAACTTCAAAGTTGAAGTGGAGATGGCTAGTCCAGGTAGTGTTATATAGATAGACAAGCATAAAGTTCAGTACAAAATAAGAGGGAAGACAATCAAGAAGGACTGCTTTAGAAGGATTTTTTTGTTTCAAAGCTTGCTGTCAAGGGTTTCTAGATGGTTGTAGGCCTTATTTGGCCATGGATGCAACAACTCTTCATGGCAGATTTTAAGGACACCTAGTAGCTGCTACTGTAGTTGATGGCCACAATTGGATGTTCCCAGTTGCTTATGGAGTTTTGGAGATTGAGTCAGAGGAAAGTTGGGCTTGGTTTCTAGAGAATTTGCGCGACCTTATAGGTCATCCACCAAGACTTACTATCCATACGGACGCTTGCAAAGGTTTGGAGAAAGGTATAGAAGCAGTATTCCCCGGAGTGGAGCATAGGGAATGTATGCAACACTTATTGCAGAATTTTACAAAGAAAATCAAGGGTAAAGTTTATACTGACAACCTATGGCCAGCTTCATACACATACAGTTTGAGGAAGCATCTGTATCATTTGAAAGTGTCGTATAAACAAAAACCTGCAGTGAAGGAGTACTTGGATGCACATCATGGAATGCTGTGGTCAAGAAGTCGATTCAATGAAAATTTCAGGGTAGACTATGTAACAAGTAACCTTGTAGAGAGTTTCAATGCAAAGGTAAAGTCATTGAAAGGGCTTATACTGTGTCAAATATTTGATAAAATTAGGCAGTTGATCATGATAAAGATTGATCTGCGTCAAAGAATTGCATCAACAGTATATGTTGGCCATCTCATCCTCCCATCTTTGATTAAGGATTTGCATGCTAGGGTAAAACAATTGAAGTTGAAATGCATTAGAAGAGGAATGGAGGCTGAGGTAACGTACACTAATAGTAAAGATAGGCAATGGAGGTATCCAGTGAGTTTGGTTGATAGGACATGCCATTGCAGACACTGGCAGCTCCGTGGGAAACCCTGCATACATGCATTGTTTTTCATGGGTGTTTGATGTCTACGCACGCTTATATTCTTGTAGACAGTGTTAGGCCTTCAAGTGCAGAGGTTTGTAGAACAACAACAAGTTTCCCTTAAGTGGATCACCCAAGGTTTATCAAACCCAGGGAGGAAGTGGTCAAAGGTATCCCTCTCAAACAACCCTGCAATCAAGATACAAGAAGTCTCTTGTGTCCCCAACACCCCCAATACACTTGTTAGGTGTATAGGTGCACTAGTTTGGCGAAGAGATAGTGACATACAAGTAATATGGATGATTATAAGTGGTAATTGCAATCTGAAATAAAGATGGAAGCAAGCAAACATGTAATAGGTCTAGTTGTAAATGGTGTTTCAATGCTTAGAAACAAGGCCTAGAGATCATACTTTCACTAGTGGACACTCTCATATAAGTATCTTCTCTTCATGATGCTACCCTGAACTACTCCCCGGTTGGACAACTCTAATCCATGGTAGGGCTACAAAAGCTCTCCTTAAAGTTCGCATTCCCCATCTAGGTAACCCCACACTGTCACCTTGAGCGCTAGATGGTTCCAACAAACATCACAATTTCATAGAGACATCCAACTCAAAATATAACTCATGATAAGTATTTCTGTAATATTTAGCCTAAGTGCCACACGGTGTGCACACTGTCAACTTCACACATGTGGGGATAACCGGAGATTACAATTAAAGAAATTGAGTAGCAGAGTAGATCTACTTGATTACAAAGCTCATGACCACAATAAGATCACGCATAGAGAGAGAGAGAGATGAACACATAGCTACTGGTAAGCCCTTAGCCTCGAGGGAGAACTACTCCCTCCTCATCATAGGAGGTAGCAACGTCGATGGAGATGGTGATGGAGATCGATGGAGATGGCCTCGTGGGCAATTCCCTGTCCTGGCAGGGTGTCGGAACAGAGACTTCTGCCCCCCGAATCTCCTCTTTGGTGGTGGCAGAGCTGCGAAACTTTTCGTGGATGGAGGCCGATTGTTTTAGGCTTTTCGCATCAGAGGCTTCTTATTGGCGAAAGGGCGATGTCAGTAGGTGGACCAGGGGCCCACACCACACCCCTAAGTGGCCAGGGGGGACATGCCATCAGGGGGTTTGGCTGCCTCCTGGCCCTCCTCCGTCCCTTCTTTGGACTCCTTCTCGTATCTGGAAAATAGGAACATCGGTCTTCGTTTTGTCCAATTCCGAGAATATTTCTTTACTAACTTTTCTGAAACCAAAAACAACAGAAAACAGGAACTGGCATTATGGCATCTTGTTAATAGGTTAGTTCCAGAAAATGTATCAAAATGCCTCAAAGTGTAGAAAAATCACAAGACAAATGATGTAAAACAAGGATGGAGCATCAAAAATTATAGATACGTTTACAACGTAACAAGCATCCCCAAGCTTAACTCCTGCTTGTCCTCGAGTAGGTAAGTGATAAAAAGAATAATTTTTGAGGTGACATGCACCATCACAATTTTGATAAAAATATTGTAAAGCATTGATAGATGGGATCAAAGTACTCTAAACATGAGCATGAAAGATGTAGTTCTAACAATAAGACATAGTAACTATGTTGTAACATGAAAAGGTACAAACAAAGATCATGAACAACAACGTACTGAAAGACGTTTGTTTGTTTCAAATATAGAAAACATAGCATGTGTGGTATTTAGCTTGTCCCTCATGGAGTAGCAAAACATAAATGCATAGGACACCTTCAAAGTTCGTAAGGGTGACTAGATACAAATAGTTCAAGAACAAGCAATATCAAAATTATGAATCAATCAATAAGTTTTGTGACAATGCACATAGAACTAAGAATGACAACTATTCTATCTTAATTGGTGCATAAAGATAGAAGGTGGAGACTCGATATAAAAGTAAAAAAGAAAGACCCTTCATAGAGGGAAGCAGGGATTTCAACTTTCATAAAGAGCTTCCAAAAATAATAGTACTTATTAGCTTTCAGCTCTCATTGCCCCTATCATTGGCATCTTGAAGTGATTAAGGTTAAGGTGACAATAAATATGAGTATATGCTTGAAAAGTTATAAGTTGAAAATCTCATTCCCCTTGCTTACGAGTACCGAACCTCATGCTACTCAACTTTGGTCACAAATAAGTTCTTGTCATTGTAAGTATATGTGTATCATAGAGAACCGCTAATGGGGTACCCCTTGCCCCATGACACATGAGCTATCCCATATAAAAATGACAATGTAACAGACAATGAGCATCTCGGCGATCTTTTTATTTGCTATTTGCATAGGCACATTAAGCAATCTCAATTGTTTGAAACAAGTCATGCTACATCAATAATTACTAAGAATATGGTCAAAGCAACATCTAACCTGACATGATAAATTCTAGGCCATAGTCAAAACAAGCTTCCTTTTGTACCACTATAAGCATGAAACTTTCTACTCTTTTCCAACACCAATCGACTTATTTGAAACAAATCACAAAGATAATAATCAATAAAGACCAGTGAGCTTGTCTCACCTAACTTCAAATAGGAACTTAAAAAGTTCTAAGCAAAAAGCATAAGAAAACTAAAGCTAAATGTAGTGCTAGTAAAAGAGAACACTCGCAGAACAATAAGAGTGAAAATTGAAGTGTTCTAAGCAATGAAAACAGAGCGTGTCTCTCTCCCAAAATAAGTGTGATGGGATCCAACCAACTTATTGCAGCAAACCAAACAAAATAAAACTAAAACCAAAAACAAATACGCTCCAAGAACAACACAATAGTGCATGAAGCAAAAAATAAAGTATCTTGAAAGAAGACCTAAGATTTTTGTTGATTAAGAAGAGGATGCCTTGGGCATCCCCAAGCTTTGACGCTTGTACCTCTTGAATATTTCTTAGGGTGACACGGGTGGCATCCCCAAGCTTGAGATTTTGTCCATTCTTCATCTCATCACATCATTCCCTACACTTGAAAATTTCCTTCATACAAAACTTCACATAATTATTCATTAGCAACATTAGTGTATTCAAGATAATAAGCCCTTGGGTTTAGTTTCAACACAAATAAAACATTCATTAAAACACAAGCTACTGTAGAAATTATTTTTAAAAGCTCAAGTGATCAAAGAGAACCTAAAAGAAACCCATAAGAGGCAAATGCAAATAATGGCAGAAATCTGTCAAAATAGACTAGCAGGTAAAAACCTATTTTTTCGAAGACCTTCTGTTGCTCAAATAGAAAAGTGATAAACTAACGAAAGTTATAAAATAACCTGGGTCATTTGCACAGAAAATTACAGCTCAAACAGATGTATTGGGATTTTTCACGATGTTTTACAATGAAGCACATAAATCTGTTTCGGGACAACAAATTCCCCAAATCTTACTTCTCTCTCATTAGAGGTTATTCTTGGAACAAAAACCATACAAAAAGGATAAGGAGAGGTCATTACAGAAGTAATAACTTCCAAGACTCAACAAAAGAAAAACCTACTGAAATTTGGGTTATCTCCCAATTAGTACTTTTCTTTAACGCCTTTAAGTTAGGCATAATAATTTCGATGATGCTCACATAAGAAATATGAATTTGAAGTAAAAGAGAGCATCAAGAAGCAAATATAAAACAAATTTAAGGCTAATCCACTTCCTATGAAAAATAATCTTGTAAAGAAACATATCATGAAAGCACAAAGCAACAAGCATAGGAAAGCAAAACAAGTGCAACTTCAAAATTTTCAACATGAAGAGGGAAAACTTAATATTGTTGAGATACATAAAACCATGTTTCCCTCTCTCATAATATATTTCAGTAGCATAATGTAACACCCTAGTTTTAGCTGATCCTTAATTAGGGTTTGTTTGGGCATAACATGAGCATCATCTCTTAAAAATGCATTGAATAAAATAGAAATACAAACCCTAAACCCTAGCTTTTCCCTCTCTCTTTGAAAGCAATTCAAAATAGTTTTGAATTTTGAAATGACAAAATGTTTGGAGCCCAAAAGGACTAATAGGGCCCCTAAAATATTTCAATACTTTTACAAAGTCTTGTATTTTTGAAATTATACAAAACAGAAAAGAAATTGAAATACAATTGGAAAAGAGAAAACAAATTTCAGAAAAAGAAAAGGTTTCTATAAAAAAATAGAGTCAGAGAGCAAAGCAGGCCGCAACCCACTCTCTCCCGAGCCTATATGCCTACCAGTGCAGCCGCACCAGCCCCTTTCCCTTGCTTTGCTGCAGCCCAACGATGGCCCAAACTCGCCCAAGCATGACCCATACCCCTTCGGTCATCTCCCCTGTCGTCTTCCTCCTCTGGCCAAGCTGCTCGGTGGCGACGCCTGCGCCATCCGTCGCCGATGCGCCATGATCCGTACTTCTGCCACCCCCTGGAGAGGATAAGGAGCATCCGAGCACGCCTCTTCCGTTCCCCCTCTGGTCTTATCCCTCTCCCTGGCTCTCTCTTGCTCACACCTGCACGCGGACCCGAACCCTAGCCACCCAGGTCTCGCCGGTCGCCGTCGTACCACGCCTCCCTGTGCTCGTCCGAGCATGCCACCGGAACCATTGTGCTCCCCTGCCTCTTCTCGGCAAAGGAATCAAGCTAGGAAGGTCTCAGTCGCCAGCAATCGAAGACGTCTCCATGGCCTCCGTCGAGCTCCCTATCGTCCTAGCCATCGATTCTGAGCTCCTCCGGCCGATTCGACCCCTCCATCGTCTTCACGGTGAGCCACTGATGCTCAGGAGCCAACCCAATCCCTCCCTTCCTCTATGTATCCCTGCCGCGCCATGCACCTGGAAGATCCACCATCGCCGACGCTTGTCGTCGCGTCTCCGGTGACCAAACCCGAGCGGCGCCGCCACCAATAGGAATCCTGCGTCGTGCTGCACCTAACACCAGCACCCTCGCTCGCCCGTGCGTGCCCAAACACCGTCCCTATCACCGATCTGAGAGCAACCACGGTGATGATGTAACGCCTCCGTCACCGAGACGTCAGCGCGCGGGGGTCAAAGCAGTCAAACCTCGGGTGGGTCCCCCTTTGCCGCGTGGCTGCCGATGTGGCACCAGGGCCCTCTATCAGTCTCACTGGCTAGGGGTGCCTTCGGTACAAAAAGTATTTTCTTATTTTCTTGAAATCTAGAAATAGTTTAATAATTGCAGAAAATATTATAAACTTCTAAATTCAATATCTAATTCATTTTAACTTAGAAAAATATGTATAATATATCAAAATGTTCAGAAAAATGAGGGATGTCTATCTAAGCTATAACCATGCATTGATAATAAACTTACATGACAAGTTTAATTAGAAGAACAAACCAACCCCTCTCATATACATCTAGAATTTCCCCGAGTTAGGGTTTGCACCCCTCGGAACCCTGATTAATTGGTCGAGCATGCCTTAGGGTTACTTTTCGATACAATTTAACTTGTCATATCATCATCCTTGCTTGAGCATTGCATCGATGCCATGTTTTGATTGCGTTCCCTTTATTTCCGGTATTTGGTTCTTCTTCGGTAGAATACAATATCGAGATCGAAGACCAAGATCAAGACCATCGAAAATCGACGAACAATACTTGATCACCTGTAACCAAGTCAAGTACAAGGATTCCGAAGATCTTCTTATTGGTTATCAACAGGCAAAGCTAAGCATAGCCCCGCCATGATATAATTCTATGATTTTGAAAGCATTTCAATTCTTGCAATGATGCATATGATTCTACTGTGGTCTTTTATCGATAGATAGAGTATCCTATTTGTTGCATTACTCCCTTTGAGCTTATATTACCTGATCCACTGCTCCTAGCATAACTAGGTTTGGCTTGTGTGCACTGCTAGAGCTTATATCTGTGTCCTGCTTAGCCATGCATAGCTGTTGATCCTGGTCCATCCAGATGATGTATCAGATGCAGATAATCTAGTATGACAGGAGAATGTGATGAAATGATATCAAAGGTGATAAGATTAAACATGCTAAGGCTTGTATGGGAGGCCACGGTGGGATGTGGTTTTTCTAGTCCCATGCTCTCCACCCTTAGGACCCGAGTTCTTTCCTTTGGAACCGAGACGAGCATATAGCCACACGGGGCTTGGGAACCTCTCGCCTGATTAACTTGCCTAGCCTGATCCATGAGTCCGTAGTTAGCTATTTGGCATCTGCATATTTGGATGGATTGAAGGTGGTGCATCATATAGGGTGTGGCCAAGGAGGAAGGAGGCTCCGGGAGTACTCTCGATCCTTGGACATAGAGATATGGGCTGATGGAACCCTTTCTTCGAGACTCATGGATTTAGTAGAAAGCAAGGTAAAGGTCGTGGCCAACCAACCTCTGCCGGCCTTCCAAGGAAGAGGGCTAATAGCTTGGCATTAAGAGTCGGTTGGTACATGTGGGTAAAGTCGTACACCCCTGCAGGGTTAAATATTTTCGAAAATCCGTGTTCATGGTTATGAACGCTTGGTAACTAGATTCTAAGATCATATAGAACTGTAACCTAATCGTAAAACCTGGCAGTTCAACGTGTGCTTAAGGATGCTTCCTCACGGGTACGAGGGGGTGATCCTAGTTGGTAGATGATGATGACTTGGTGGATATCAAAAGATGATGATCAATATTTTAGACATGTCGCTCTCTTATCCCCTTTTAAAATATTTTGATTAGACGAGCTTCTTATCCCTCGTCTTACAAAATAAAGATGGTTTTATGCAAAACAACTCCACCATCCATAAGTCTTGCAGAGTACATCCTGTAATCACTGTAGAGTTCCCAACCTTTAATAAGGTAGAGATCCATGTGTTTACAATGCTAGTCCCTGGATATAGCTAGCATCCACAGTTAAGATGTAATATCAAGAAACAAAGGTCATAATACAACTTTATAACCAGGAATAAAATAAATTATTACATCTTACATAGCTCATTTGGCTATTACATTACATTGCAGCAGAATATCTATAAGCATGGGGTCCTTCATCTTCAAAGTGCCACAGGTAGACATGTTGGTTGTAGACTTGTAATACTAATCATTTAAACTTCACTAATATCAAACAAACCTGCAACATAACAAGTTATAGCCACAAGGGTCAATACATTTGAATTGTATTGGCAAGTGATACTATGGTAGTATAGTAGAGTCTATCATCTATATGCATTTGGCTAAGTGGACTTGAGGCTTGCATTGCTCAAATATATTTTTCCTTATCATTTGAAAACACTAAGTTTTTGCTTTGACAAAAATCACCCAAGGCATCTACCAATCAAGGATTGAAGATCCCTTAACCCTTGTTTAACCACAAGTTTTTAACTTAGAAATTTGGATGATGAGATTCTTGATAGCTTCCATGTCTTGATGCTCAAATTGTCCTTTACCAGGGACATGGCTAAGTACTTAGATTTTACACTCTGCAGAGGTGGTGCACTTTCCCCACAAGACTTGGTTTCCCACAAGACTTAGATTTTACACTCTGCAGAAGCCTTCCCTTAGACCAGAATGGACGCGTTCCAACCTATCATTCCCCTACCACCAGCTGTCCATTTGGCTAAGTTATTGTAACCTATATGATCCAGGTAGAGCCCATATTGCCAAGTGGCTGCACTTGAAGCTTCTCAACATTTGACATCTCAAATATCTTTGTTCCTGGGTGGCCATCCACAAGTAAGATACAAAAGGTTCACCAGTCCCCTGGCCTTGTGTAACCACTCAAGACAAAATATTCCTTCCATTCCACCCAGGTGATTCATTCACTTAGTTGTTTTATTAAACAAAAACACAAGTCCTCAGACTTAGAAATTTTTCCATAGCATGAATATATATATTCCACCCTTGTTTTCTATTAGCTAAGCTAAGCATGATAGTAATAGGAATATTAACTTAGGAAATTCTACTAAGGTTTCATCTACTAGGATTTCCCATAGCATGGTTTATACTTAGCAAAATTCCATGCAAGTCTTACTTAGAAATATCACTAATGCATAGTGAAAATAATGGGACAAAAGTATGAAGCATCACTTTCCTTTTTGGTAGAGAATATAAGTTCACTTCTTGTCCTTGCAACAATCACACTCTTCAAGTCACTACAATTCAATCAATGCACAATTTCAATCTACCAATCAAGCAAAACATCACATAAAATAATAAAATAAAACAATGCATGCAAGCATGCAAGAGATTGTTTTATTTGTAAAAGTGGGTTCTAATAGGTTATCAACATTTGGAAACACCTATTGGCCATTTTATAAAGTGGCAAAGTCATTTGCAAAAGGCTTCACTTTATAAACCATTTTTAAAACAAAGTATCATTTTATGTGGTGTAGAAATGTTTTTTTAATAAGGCATTAATCCATAGGGTTCACAAAATATGTTTTCAAACCATAAAACCTTGTGTTTAGGGTTAGAGAGTTTATTTCCAAAACATTTCTCAAAGGTTTTCTTCCAAAACCATTTTTAATAATTAACCCATATCTTTATCTGACTAGAAATGGTTTAAATCAAAGATTCATTCTTTTGTTTCTCCAAATACATTTTTGAAACCACCAAGTGATTCTTATGGTCAGTAGGTTCAAAACACACCATTTGCCAAAGATTTTATCCCCAAAATAATTTTAGAATAATTTTTATATCCTAAACAAGCATACATAAGTTTCTGCAAAAACAAACATTTTACCAGAAGCTTTTTACTAAACAAAGTGCATGGTTGGCTAGGGCTTGTCTTTCTGATTCCATTGATATAAAATTTGCAAAATTTAGACGTGTGGTTTGAAAGTTATGGATTTTACAAAATTGAACATCTAATAGAAAAGTTTCTGTTTTTAAAACGAAGCCTAAGCCACGTGGCGTGATTCTATTGGGCAAAAACGGTTCGCGTGGATCAACAGATACATGCCGTTGGATTAAAAGAGATATGTGTGGCTCTGATCATCGCATACCCCTTCGTTAAGTGAAACTATCCTATCGCTCCGATCTGGATCTGACGGCTCCCAGTGCCTCGACCAGAAACTGGCGGCGCTCAATGGTGGCATGCGGCGGCTCGCAGTGATGGACGCCGCGAACTAGGACGCTCGGGGAAGAGTGAGGATGCTTACCAGAATCGCCGTGAAGCACTGATTCTCGTTGATGCTTTGGTTGGCCAAGGGGAGCACAGAGGCGTTGACGATTGCTCGCCGAAGACGGTGTCGGCGTCGGGTACGCTCAGATGTCGTCGAAGGTGAAGATAGAGGACGCGCTAAGACAAGTAGATTGCACCGTTAGGTTCGCAAGAGGGAGGCGAGTATGTGTGCATCACAGAGAGGTGAAAAGGAAGTCTGGTCTCACCAGTAGATGTCGCCGGAGTTGGAGAAGGAGGTGGTGGCGTGCTGGTGTCGTCGGGGGCGACGTCCTGGGGCGTGCGCGAGCGAGCTACCGCCACTGGGAGGTATGCCTGGTGCTGGCGAGCACGCTCGTGTGCTCCAGGGGCGGTGGGGTTGTCTGGCTTCGTCGGAATTCGAGCAGAACCTCGTCGGAGTTGGTGAGGTTGCAGCGACCAATTAGAGTAGCCCTGGGGCGGAGAGGAGCTGGAAACAAAAGGGAAATGGAGAGGAGGGAGAGGTGAGTTAACGAGAGTAACCGCGGGTGTAATTGCTGCAGCGTTTATGACAAATTTACTCGGCGAAATTTCGGGCAGAAACAGCGAGGGGAGGAACTGGTCTGCCGGGGGGGGTGAAGGAGACGATGATGTGGCGTGGGGTCGGAACGTCAGCGAGAGAGGGAGAGGGAGAGTGGGGCCTGCTCGTCAGTGGGTTTGCGGGTTCGTCTGTGAGTGACAGAAAACGCTTCGGGGAGAGATGAGAGGTGGGCTAACTGGGCCAGGTGGGCTTAGCTGCGCTGGGTCGAGTTTGTTTTCATTTTTTCTGTTCTGTTTGTTTTTCTATTTCTCTTTCTTTTATTCTGTTTTGATTTTGTTTAATTAATTCAAACCTCAGTTTGATTTCAAATCTCAACCAAAGTTTGGGTAGTTTCCAAATGTTGATTAGTAGCACATTCTGAAATCATTTTTTTGAATAAAACCTTATTCTTTTTGGGTCTTTTATTTATTCAAAATAGGCTTAGTTTTAAATCATATAAGATTTATTAATATTTCTAAACACCATTTGATTTTTCTAAAACCATCCAAATCTTTTCAGTAGGTTTTTATTTGATTAGTTGGTTCAAATAATTCATCTTGAATTATTTGGAAAGGTTTTTTAATATGATTCATTAATCATTTAAGATTGGGTATTTATTTTAATTCCAATAGGATTTGGTTTATGTCATTTATTTTATTTTGGAAATTTCTTTATCCAATATTTTATTTGGATTTGGGTTATAATCAATCCATTTGCTTAATAGATTTGGCCAAGATTTTATTTGGTCTTTAAATATTCTTTATTTAATATTTTTATCTTTGTCTTATAAAATCCATATCTTTTTGTTTAGAGATCCAAACTTGGTGATTCCAATTTGTGAAATCTTATTTTATATTTGTTTATCCTTTTAAAACTCTTTAGGATTAATCGCTCACCATTGGGTATGGATTTATATAAGGGCTTTAATAGCTTTGGGAATTCAATTTCTTATCTTATTAAATCCATAAGATTTTATCTATGGTTCCAAATTAAGTGAAACCAATTTCTATGACTTATTATTTCTATTTGTCTTTATTGACCATTTGTGAATGTTTGTTGATCAATTTTCATATGGATCAAATCCATAGGCTTGGGGATATCTTGGAAATGGTTTTTATTCCATTAGGGTTTAGGGTTTGGATTTAGTTTCCATGTGTTTAAATTTCCAGATACATTCATTGAGGAATGCATTTATTTTGATTTGGATTTTGTTTGATTCAAACTTTTACCAAAGTTTGTTCAAGATGGGATTTTAAGTTTCCTTTTAGAAACAAAAGTTTCTTTTCACCCTGATTTTCAACAAAAATTTATTTTGTTTATTTTATTTTTCACATTACAAGATTTGGAAAATCTTGGGATGTGACACTCACCCTTGCTTTGTTGATACTTTTGTAGCAGATTAAGTTCTCCCTTGAAGATGAGTTTGGTACTACATCGACACCAACGAGTAGCTTGGGGTTCCCGGCCGGCAGCTTGGAATCTATGGGCTAGGACGTCATCGTTATGCTTCAGGCCTCTTAGACCATTTATTAAGTTTGCTATACTTAATAGCATAATTTGCCTTCCGTTGTTTGATGTTGTGGTCAGTGACCTCTGCTTGTAATAATTTGGTTCTCTGCTTAGTTATGAGCTTGCTGTAATAAATTTTGTGTCATAGGGTCACTGTTGTGTTACCGATTCTTCACTGGATATTCTCGAGCTCAAGGTTAAGCTTATGTAAGACGGCGGTCTGGGATTTGTTTAGCGCTGATCCTCGGGGTGTCACAGATTTTGGTATCAGAGCAGTACCGACCATAGGAAAACCTTGCTATTGGTCGATGTTGAGTCTAGTACTTGTGAAAACTATTTTAAAAGCTGAAAATTATTTGCGAAAACTTTAGTATGTTTCTTTTACTCCTTGTCCACTTCCACTCTAACTCTGGGTTATCTTATGTGGTGTTGACTTTGAAAAAGTTTGATATCTCTTCTAGAATTTCAAAGCTTAGGTGCCTTCTGGGCATGTCGTTTATAAGCCATTTGACCTAGTGTTGAATTCTCTAGAGTTGTGTGTGTTGTGAATTCCTTGTTCCCCTTTGCTCTTGTTCATCTGAGATATTCCTTTCTATCTTGATCTCTCTATCTTTTGGACCCACAATATTATATTGTTGGATCTTCACTGTTCTGTTCTAGGCTTCGAGGTTTCCTTTCGCCTCGTGTACCTCCTTTTCTTTTGTTGGGACTTTAGTAGTCGTTTCTTCACTTGCAAGCTACCTCATGATTACTACCTTGTAGTGTACTCTATGTCACTCAAGTAGTATTTACTTCCTTTCTTTGGGTTTTAACCCTTGGACTTGAACCGAAGATCCCCGATTGTGCTGGATTCTGGTGTTGTGAATCTTGTACATGACGTTGACCTTTAACCCAAGATCCTTCCTTTGACCCCTATTGTTAATGTTCACATATTACCTCAGGATGGCTAGAACTACAATTCTGGCCTTCAAGCTTGTGGTTTTTGTCGCGGTTGAATCTCGACAACCAAGGACTTACCCTACCACTAGATATGGCAGATGTTCTTTAATGGAACCAAATAGATCACGACAAGAGTACTCCTCGTGAGTCTCGCACCTATACCTGTGACTCTGCCACACCTTTCCCCTTCTTGCATTGGTTTTCGAAAGATTGATAATCTATGCATCCACATCTTGGGATTCCATCCTGAGCATGTTCCATTTTCCCTTTGTTGTTTTCCGAGCTTTGTCTACCAATTGGTAACCAAGTAGTAAATGCGCATCTATGATTTTCGATGTAAGATACTCTTGTGGTCCATCATGATAAACCATTTCGGGATATCTAGGAGAAACAAACTGCAGTACCTCGTCATATCCAGGACCAGGTCAAAGTGTTGTAATCCACAGATTAAGAGGCAATGGTTAGCTTATACATGTTCTGCCTTAAAGTGTCACACTCTTTTATACTAAGAGGTTGTGTTGAGTTTCCTCACCCCTTAATGAAGTGATGCCTGTACACATCGTTACCACCCTTCCACGAGCTTTCACGCACGTGAGTGATGTGTGTGCGTAATAATGTGGTTATCTGAGATTATTAGTAATTATTATTGTTTTGATCTCTAAGGATATTTGAGTTATTATTAGCGTGATTGGTTAACCCCATCACTAACAAAAGGATGATTGTGCTACCAAGTCCGCTATTCTTGTACACTCTCTTCGGCCAAAGTGTTAGGCTTGTGCCGAAGCTCTAAGACTATGTCCTCTTGCCTTATCAAGCAAGTTCCCTCTCGAACTAGGTGACATATCGGTGGTCTGTGATATTCTAGATGTCTACTAGAAGTATCGCCATGTTGCCACATGACCGTGATGTCAAGTTCTTGAGCAAGCAAGTTATCTGAACTGCTCTTTTCTCCAAGGATCCGTACTGGATACCCCTGAACTAGTTGGTCGAGCTTAAACAACAACTTGGAGAGTTGTAAGAAGAAAGTTCTACCCAACCCAGTTCCTCTAGATAAGGGATGTTTAGTTTTGTTCGAGCTGAAGAAAGATAGTATTTCCTTTGTGGATATATTATTTTCCCCACTGATACGTCCAAAACGTATCTACTTTCCCGAACACTTTTGCTATCGTTTCTCCTCTAAACTTGTGTGATTGGGATACAACTAACACAGACTGACGGTGTTTTCAGCAAAATTACCTTGGTGTCTAGTTTTTGTGCAGAAAACGAACTATCAGGAAAAATCCCAGAAAATATGCCAAAAAATATATTTCACCAGAAAACCCACGGAGCCAGAAGACGATACGGAGAAGGGGCCTGGGGGACCCACACCCCTGGCAGGCGCGGGTGGGCCCTGCCCGCGCCTAGGGGGGTACAACCACCCTAGGCACACCCTCGGCCTCCCTCTGCGCCTATAAGTTGCCTTTCGACCTAAAAACCGAGGGGGGTTCGATAGTTTTCTAGAAAGAGTTCCGCTCCGCCATCGCCACCAGAACCCAAGATTCAGATCCAGAAACTCCGTTCAGGCACCCTGCCGGGACGGGGAATTTGGAGAGGATCATCGCCATCGTCATCACCAACGCATCTCCATCAACCACCGATGTTTCCCACATCCATGAGTGAGTAATGTAACACCCAGTTTTTAGTAAATAGTAATTAGGATTGATTGTGCATTGCATGAGCATCATCCTTTAAGTTGTGCATTGAAGAAAATAAATTAAACCCTAAACCCTAGTTCTACCCTCTCTTTGAAATGCATTCAAAAGGTTTTGTAATTTGAAAAGTGCCAAAATATTGGAGCCCAAATGGACTAAAAGGGCCCCACACTATTTCATATGTTTTATAAAAACCTCTGGTATTTTTGAATGATTCAAAAACAGTTGGAAATTCAAATACAAAATAGAAAATAGATAAACAGAAAAGAAAAAGATTCTACAAAATAAAAAAAACAAGTCAGACTAGCTAGAAAGGCCGCAGCCCAGGACGACATGGCGTCTTTCCTCTCTCTGCCGCCCACCCGCGCAGCAGCCATCCCAACACAGCCCACTCCGGCCCATAGCCCTTCACTCCCTCTCCTCGTCGTCTTCCTCCTCCCAGGCGCATAGCTCTGTGTCGCCGGCGCCACCGTTTATCACCACCGCCTCCTTCTAGCCGTCCGACGAGCTCCCTAACGAGGATAAGACCGCGCCGACGCCTCTCCTTCGTCCTTATCCCCTCAGTCTCTCCCGGACGACCTCCCTCTCTACCAGGTTACCCCAACCCGTAACCCTAGCCTCGCAGCTCGCCGGCGCCTCGCCGTTCCCGGCTACCCCAACCCCCGCCGTGAAGCTTGGGAGCTCCACGTTGCTTGACTCATTCGATTGCCCTCAACCGCGTGAGTCGGCGTGCTCCCAAGCATCCAAATCGAGCTCGTCTCTCCGAGGTCCCGCCGCCACCATCGTCTTCAATAGCCGTCGTTCAGGAGCTCCTCCGGCCTCGACACCGCCACCAACGCGTTCAGGGTGAGCATGCGGTGCTCCAGCACCACCTCGCGTTCTCCCTATCCCTCTAGATCGCTCTGCCGCCGAGCACCTGCAAGCTCCGTCGTCGCTGCCGCTCGCTGCTGCGTCTCCAGCGACCTCCCGCTAGCGGCGCCACCATCTTATTGCTCCCCGTGTCGCTCCGCTTCGAGCCGTAGCAACCGCGCATCCCCAATCTCCCTCAAACACCATTCCCCGCTGCCGTCTGCGGTGCTCGCCGGCGAGCCCGCTTGGCGCCTGCGTGGCTTGCCAATGTGTACCAGGTCCCACCCGTCAGCCTCTCTGGCTAGCTACTGCCTCGGTAAGAAATAACAAACTGGCCCCCTGCCCCACTTTGCCTGCGTGGAGGCTGAGGTGGCTAGTGCCCCACCTGTCTGTCTCTAGGGCTAGCCTAGCCCTCGGTGTAAAAAGGTTTCTAGTTTTATTTAAATTAAGAAAAGGTTAAATAATTTCAGAAATTCTTTTGAATATTGTAAATTCAATAACTAATTCATATTGATTCAGAAAAATACAAATAATATAACAAAATGTCCAGAAAAATGAGAGCTATCTCTTTAAGCTATAATCATGCATTGTTCAACAACTTAAATGACAAGTTTAATTAGAGAACAAAATCAGCCCCTCTCATGGGTTTCCGGAGTTTCCCCGAGTTAGGGTTTGCGCCCCTTGGAACCTCGATTAAGTTGTCGAGCATTCCTTAGGGTTACATTTCAAAGAAAATTAACTTTTCATATCATCATACTTGCTTGAGCATTGCATCGAACCCATGTGTTGATTGTTTCCCTCTCTTTCCGGTGTTTCGTTCTTCCCGTTAGAATACAAGATCGAGATCGAGCTTGCAGCCACAGATCAACACCGTCGAAGTTCGAAGATCGACGCACAATAATTGACCAACTGTAACCAAGTCAAGTACAAGGTTCCCGAAGATCTGCTTATCGGTTATCAACGGCCAAAGGCAAGCATAGCCCCACCATGATATAATCCTATGTTTTAGAAAGCATTTCAATTCCTGCCATGATGCATACGATTCTACTGTGGTCTTTTATCGACAGATAGAGTATCCTATCTATTGCATTACTTCCTTTGAGATTATATTACCTGATCCACTTCTCCTAGCATAACTAGGTTTGGCTTGTGTGCTTTGCTAGAGCTCATATATGTGTCCTGCTTAGCCATGCATAGCTGTTGAGTCTGGTCCATCCAGATGATGTATCAGATGCAGAGAATCTAGTATGACAGGAGAACGTGATGAGATAATATATGAGGTGATATGAGATTAAACATGCTAAGGCTTGTATGGGATGCCACGGTGGGATGTGGATTTTGTAGTCCCATGCTCGCCACCACTAGGACCTGAGTTCTTGGCTTTGGAACCAAGACGAGCATACAACTACACGGGGCCTGGCCAACCTCATGACTAACTAACTTGCCTAGTAGATTCCATGAGTCACGTAGTTTGGGCGTTCCATTCGACATATGCATAGAAAATCTTTTGAAAGATTTGCCGGGTGAAGTTGGTGCATTCATAATAGGTAGGGAAGCGTGGACCGGGTTGCTTTGGGTAGATAGCGCCCCTGGTAAACCAACCTCTCCTCACATCTTTAAGTACCGGCTTCGGGATTTGACCCGTTACGTCGGAACCATACTTATTGTGTGACTCATGGTCTCGGCGAAAGCAAGGTAAAGGTTGTGGTCAACCACTCTCTGCCGGCCTTCCAAGGAAGAGGGCTAATCTATAGTGGCATTAAGAATCGGTTCGCGCGTGTGGGTAAAGTTGTACACCCCTGCAGGGTAATAATTTTTTCGAAAAGCCGTGTTCACGGTTATGAACGACTTGGCGACCGGACTCAAGATCATAGAGAAATATAACCTAATCTTAAAACTTGGTATATCAACATGTGCTTAAGGATGCTTCCTCATGGGTATGACGGGGTGATCCAAGTTCAGATGATGATGATTTGGTGGATATCAAAAGATGATGATAAATACTATGGAGATATCGCTCTCTTATCCCCTTTTAAAATATTCTGATTAGACGAGCTTCTTCTCTCTCTTGTTTATAAACAAAGATGGCTTTATGCAAAACAACTTCACCAGCCATAAGTCTTGAGGAGTACACCCTGTACTCACCTTTGCTTTGTTGATACTTTTGGCAGAGTAAGTGTTCCCTGAAGATCAGTTTGGTACTACATCGACATTGACGAGTAGCTTGGGGTTCCCGGCCGGCAGCCTGGAATCTATGGGCTGGGACGTCATCGTTATGCTTCAGGCCTCTTAGGCCATTTGTTAAGTTTGTTATACTTAATAGCATAATTTGCCTTCCGTTGTTTGATGTTTGTGGTCAGTGACCTCTGCTTGTAATAATTTGGTTCTCTGCTCAGTTATGAGCTTGCCGTAATAAAATTTTGTGTCGTAGGGTCACTGGCGTGTTACCGACTCTTCACTAGATATTCTCGAGCTCTAGGTTAAGCTTATTTCAGACGGAGATCTGGGATTTGTTTAGCCCTGATCTCGGGGGTGTCACAGTTTTTGGTATCAGAGCAGTACCTACCGTAGGAAAACCTTGCTATTGGTCGATGTTGAGTCTAGTGTTTGTGAAAATTGTTTTAAAGCTGAAAAATATTCGTGAAAACTCTAGTATGCTTATTTTACTCCTTATCCAGTTTCGCTCTAACTCTGGGTTATCTTATCTGGTGTTGATTTTGGAAAAGTTTTGATATCTCTTCTAGTCTTTCAAAGTCTAGGTGCCTTATGGGCATGTCGTTTCTAATCCAGTTGACCTAGTGTTGAGTTCCCTAGAGTTGTGTGTGTTGTGAATTCCTTGTCCCCTTTGCTCTTGTTCATCTAAGAGATTCCTTTCTATCATGATCTCTCTATCTTATGGCCGACAATATTATATTATTGGATCTTCAGTTCTCTGTTCTAGGCTTCGAGGTTTACTTTCGCCTCGTGTGCCTCCTTTTCGTTTGTTGGGTACTTCAGAAGTCGTTTCTTCTCTTGGAAGCTACCTCGTGAATACTATCTTGCAGTGTACACTATGTCACTCAAGTAGTAGTTACCCCTTTCTTTGGGTTTTAACCCTTGGACTTGAACCTAAGATCCCTGATTTTGCTGGATTCTGGTGTTGAGAATCTTGTACCTGAAGCTGACCTTTAACCCAAGATCCATTGTTGACCCCTGTGGTTAATGTTCATACATTACCTCAGGATGGCTAGTACCATAATTCTAGTCTTCAAGTCTGTGGTCTTTGTCGCGATTGAATTGTGACAATGAAGGACTTCCCCTACCACATGCTATTGCAGATGTTCTTTAATGGAACCAAACAGATCACGATAATAGTACTCCTCGTGAGTCTCGCATCTATACTCGTGATTCTGCCACCCCTTACCCCTTCTCTGCATTGGTTTTCGGGAGATTGTTGACTTATGCATCCACATCTCGGGATTCTATCCTGAGCATGTTCCTTTTTTCCCTTGTTGTTTTCTGACCTTTGTCTACCATTTGGTAGCCAAGTAGTAATGTGCATCGGTGTCTTCCAATGTAAGATACTCTTGTGGTCCGTCAAGACAACCCATTTCGGGATGTCAGGAGAAACAAACTCCAGTACCTCGTAATATCTAGGACCAGGTCAAAGTGTTGTAATATGAAGATTAAGAATCATTGATTAGCTTCTATCTGTTCTACCTTAAAGTGTCACACTCTTTTATACTAAGAGGTTGTGCTGAGTTTCATGACCCCTTAATGCAGTGATGCTCTTACACATATTTACCCACCCTTCCTCAATCTTTCGCGCTCGTGAGTGATGCGTGTGCGTAATGATGTGGTTATTCGAGATTCTTAGCGATTGTTATTGTTTGACCTCCAAGGACATTGAGTCATTCTTAGCGTGATTTGTTAATCCTATCACTAAGCGAAGTTTGATTGTGCTACCAAGTCCGTTATGCTGGTACACTCTCTTCGGTCAAAGAGTTATGCTTGTGCTAAAACTCTAAGACTACATTCTCTTGCCTTGTAAAGCAAGTTTCCTCTCGAACTAAGTGACATATCGGTGGTTCGTGATATTCTAGATGTCTACTAGAAGTATCGCCATGTTGCCACATGACCGAGTTATCAAGTTCTTGACCAAGCAAGTTCTCCGAACTGCTCTTTTCTTCAAGGATCCATACTGGATACCCCTGAACTAGTTGGTTGAGCTTAAACAACAACTTGGAGAGTTGTAAGACAAAAGTTCTATCCGACTTTGTTCCTCATTACAGGGATGTCTAGTTTTATTCGCACTGAAGAAAGATAGTATTTCCTTTGTGGATATGTTATCTTCCCCATCTTTGATTTGATTTGGGTTATTGTCAAATCAAACTTAGTTCCAAGGACTATCTTGATGATGTTGCTACTCGTGATGTTCCACCTGAGTACATCTTCATGTCTTTGGTCTAACCAGTATTTTTGTCTTGTTCATACAACATATGAGTCTATCTTCTTGGAGTGTTTCGATAAGTTTGTTGTTGAGCCCATCAACAATAATCTTATCTTCTCCATGTTAGATTGGATTCATCCTGATCAATTGGTATTAATGTTGGAAATCTTTTGAGAACCGTCTTTGAGTCATCTCGAAGTATGTGTTCTGGATGTTTGAAGTAACCTTCTCTGATTCACATGCAAATGTTGAAAGATGTCGCAGTGGATTTGGAAAGAGTTATCTTCCTTTCCTTAAGGATACATGTGTCATTTACTATTAGTACTTTATGTGCGCAGTTGTCTTTTGACAAGTTGCTAAATGCATGGGTCTAGCAATCTAGCTCATCTTTTGGATCTTGACACTATAGTCCGTGTCTTGAGAATCTAGTGACTTTATCTTTGTGGTAAATGTTGCAAACTTTCTATTCGGACACACTGAGTCTGAAATATCATTGTCTTTCGACAAGTTGCTAAATGCATGGGTCTAGCAATCTAGGTCATCTTTTGGAGCTTGACACTATAGTCCGTGTATTGAGAATCTAGTGACTTTACCTTTGTGGTAAATGTTGCAAACTTTCTATTCGGACACGCTGAGTTTGAAATATCATTCCACCTAACCAAAGCTGAATCTCAAGTAGCAACGATGGTTTGTGTTCCCCAAGGTTTTGACATAGTTCTCTTCGTAAATCTGGCAAGATTGATGTAATGGTTTTGACATAGTTCTCTTCGTAAATCTACCAGGTGGCGGCGCCTGGGAGGGTCTGGCCCACCTGGGCCCCTCCAAACTACCTCCTCAAAGCCATCTTATTTCTCTCTCTCCCAAAAAACACCGGAAAACTTGCTCAAGCTCGAGTTCTTGCTGTTCATGCTCGCGATTTTCGACCTCGTTGCTCAGCCCATCTTTGCTGCTGATTTTTTTGGAGAGATTGTTCCTTGGTATGTGCCTCCTCAACTTGTCCAATTAGATTTGTGATTGGTAGATTGTATCTTGAGTATTTTGGTGCTATAGGTGACAGGTTGTTTGAGCTTGCATGCTTTTTCTATGATTAGAAAGTTCATTTTGATGCATGTGTAGTCCTCTAGCAAGTTCCTATAGTAGTTACTCATCATTTATCAACTTAGAAATCACTTGGTTTGATGTTTGTCTAAAAATTTTAGCAAGGAAGATGAGTACCTATCCACTTAATCAATATGACTTGATGGTGTCTGAGCCAATGAGGGTTCATCGTGAGGATGCAGTTTTTCCTTCTGAATACCCATGCCATGAATTTATGAGAACCGCAGGAATCTCCCAGGATTTCCAAACCTTGATTACCAATGCAGGATTGGAACACTTTGTTGAAGGTGAACCATTTAAATTTGTTAAGCTAACCATGGCTTTTGTGTAGGACTTATGGTTCACCTGGTCTACATATAATCCCATGTTCCATTACAAAATATATAATATACCTGTCGACCTGCCTTTTGCTGATTTTTGTGCAGCAATTAGAGTACCTCAGTGGGGATCTTGTGAGAAGATCAAGGAAAGGACCAAGTCACTTATGGATTTATATGCTGAGATTTGCCAAGGTTTCGACTTCTCAAAGGAAAGTGGTAAAATTCAGAACATTCAGTTCCCAGCTATTAGATACTTTGCCTATTTCATTACCAAGTGTGTTCTTGCTAGAAAGATTGCTAGAAAGTTGTCTTCTTTTGATCTAGCTTTTATCACAACTGCTCTGAATAGGAATAGATCTTATAGCCTGGGTGCTTCGATAGCTCACCGTCTCACCACCAACCGCGAGAAGGCTGGAATTTGTGGAGGTCTCATTGCTTCTAGGTTGCTACCTTTCCATGGTTTAGAGCCTCACTATTCAGATTATCAGTTCCCCATAGAGAGGCTCGATCTTGAATCCATGATTCAGCATGGTTTTGTTTCCTTGGGGGCTAATGTGAGAAGTTTACCATATGAATTATATTTTTCCCAGCAAGGTCGGAGAAAGGGTAGGATTGAGAAAATAGTTTATTTGCCTGCACCTGCTTTGTTTAACTTTGATAACAGGAAAGGATGGTCGCTTACGAAGGAGGAGGTTGACACATATGTGGTGGAACTCTCCTAGCAAGAGGAGAATGTTGAAGAGGATGCCGGATACAATTCGGTTTAGCCCTCCAACTTGGGAGAGTCTTCATACCAGCAGCCCTCATTTGATTGGGGCGCGTCTTCTTCTTCATCACAAGCGCCTGACTATGATCATTTCTATGATGACCCACCAACATGGGGTTACTACCCGCGCTATTGAGCCCCACTTAGGACAAAAGCCTAATCTTGGGGGAGGTATACCGACATCACACTCATATATATATCATGTTAGGTCGGTTCATTGTATATCCATTGTTTCGCTTTCTTTTTGGTTCTTGTTGCTTCTTTCTCAAAAACAAAAAAATACCAAAAACATTTTCGTTGTTTCTCTTGGTTTGTTTCTTTGTTTATTTGCTTCGGTTTGCCTTAAAAGAAAAATCCAAAAAGATTTTCCTTTGTTTGGTTTGCTTTTTCTTTGTTTGTTTTTGCTTTATTTTCTTTCTTTAAAAAAATTGAAAACACCAAAAATATTTGTTCTTCTTCTTTGGTTTTGTGAGTTCTTTGCAGGGTTCAGCCGTCCTCAGTGGATTTTGGTTTCATGTTAGTATTCAAGTCACACAAGTGAAGGGCAATAATGAAGATTAAGACAACTCGATTTGTGGTAAGAGGCTGGTAACAAACTCTATTTGTTTCATTTTTGTACATATACTCATCATTGTGAGCATGCTTAGTTGTTTGTGTAAGGTGTATGTCATTATGGATGCTTAGTAGTTCCTGCTTGTCTATGATTAGCTCCAGCTTGCTAATAGTTTGTAGCATGTCATATGAATGTTTGCTTACATTGTTTTATTCATATTTTGGTATGATATTGTGGTATACTCCTCTGACTGTTCATGTGAATCGACTTGGCACATGCTCACACATGCATATGACTAATCAATAGTCAGTAAGCCTTGATGATTTATTCTGCCTCAGAGTTCTTGTATCACTTTCATGCCATAATTAGTCATGTTTTGTTGCAAGAATGGTTATGACAGTTATTTCTCTCTCGTTTGTCGCTCCCTCTATTTTGCTAGCCTTCACTTGCACTGAGTATGATCTCTTCCAGCTCCCCAAAACCAATATTGCCAGCTGTGTCCACCATACCTACCTATTAGCATCATTTGCTATTTCAGTGCATATTCAATATGCCTTGTTTTCTTCCAAAGTAAATTGTTTGTCTGTTTTGAGAAAGTTAGTTAGTAAAGCTCTCACGAACTTGATGGCACACTTTATTCCTTGCACTTAATAATCCTTAACCATTGTGACTAGTCCATCAAAGTTATATGCTTGCAAATTATATGCTGGGAGTCAGCAGAACCGTGCTGTCACGGGGAACGCTTTCAACACCTTTTGGATATCCTATCCAGTTGATACTTTGCTATTTTGTTTACGGATGTCGATGATGTGAAATAAAAGGGGAGCTTTTGAGTTCATGGAGTTTATACATTGTGGTAGAGAAACGCTTGGGCCGCTAGCCTAAGCCATGCCTAATCATGGTGGAAACTTGCAGCATCACCATAATGAGAATCTATGAAGCATCCTAAATAAAAAGCTATGCATATGGTAAATAAAAAGATTGCTTAAGTGCTCATTGTCTGCTTGCCTTGTCATTTTGGTTATGGGAAAGCTCCTGTACCATGTGCAAGGGGTACCCTATTGGCGGTTCTCTATGATATGCATGTATTTACAATGACAAGAACTTACAGGTAACCAAAGTTGAGTAGCATGCGGAGCGGCCCTCGTACTCAAGGGACTTGGGATTTCCAGTTTATGGTCTGTCAAGCATATAATTTAGAGTGGACCTCACTTTCACCTTAACCACATGAAGATGCCTATGATAGGGGCAATGAGAGCTCAAAGCTAATGAGTACCTTCCTTTCAGCATTGGGGCAATGAGTGCCTTGGCATTTATATTGTGCTCTTCAAACAAAGGCAAGCGAGATACCACTCTATCATACCTTACTATGAGCATTGCAATGTTGCTTATGTTTATGTTTCATGCTACTTACTACTATTGAGTTGGTTTCTCTTCATAGCTTGCAATGACTATTGAGTAGACTTAGTTGCATACTTCTTATTATGAATGGTTTAAGCATCTACTCCTGTGCTGAGAATATATACATCATATGAAGCAAATGTGTTCGTGAAATTTCTTTTATCGCACTCAGTTTTCAACTGAATTTCTTAAGGACAAGCAATAATCTAAGCTTGGGGGGAGTTGATACATCCAAAACGTATCTACTTTCCCGAACACTTTTGCTATCGTTTCTCCTCTAAACTAGTGCGATTTGGATTCAACTAACACATACTGACGCTATTTTCAGCAGAATTACCTTGGTGTCTAGTTTTTGTGCAGCAAATGAACTATCAGGAAAAATCCCGGAAAATATGCCAAAAATTATATTTCACCAGAAGACCCACGGAGCCAGAATACGAGACGGATAAGGGGCCTGGGGGGCTCACACCCCTGCCAGGCGTGGGTGGGCCCTACCCAACCCTAGGGGGTGCAGCCACCGCAGGCACCCCCTCGGCCTCCCTCTGCGCCTATAAGTTGCCTTTCGACCGAAAAACTGAGGGGGGTTCGATAGTTTTCCAGAAAGAGTTCCGCTCCGCCGCCGCCACCAAAAACCAAGATTCAGATCTAGAAACTCCGTTCTGGCACCCTGCCGGGACGAGGAATTTGGAGAGGATCATCGCCATCATCATCACCAACGCATCTCCATCAACCACCGATGTTTCCCTCATCCATGAGTGAGTAATCCCCCGCTGTAGGCTTGGGGATGATAGGGATTGGAGAGTTCTATCATGTAATCGAATAAGATCTATTAGGGCATATTGCCTAGTATCTCTCTTAGTGCTATTTGACTTTTTTGCAACCTTTTGTCCTTAATGCTTGTCACTAGGGCCCGAGTGCCATGATCTCAGATCTGAACTTATTATTGAATCATTATGATAGTATGGTTTGTGATCTTATTTGCAAGTTGTGTACACATATCATTGTCCGGATCCAAAGGTCCCAAAGTGAAAATAATTGGGACAACCGGAGGGGATGGATGTGGTGTGAGGATCACATGTGTTCATGGAGTGCTAATGCTTTGCTCCGGTGCTCTATTAAAAGGATCACCTTAATTTCTAGTAGTTCCCTAGAGGCCCCGCTGCCACGGGCTGGCTAGACAGAAGATGTTGTGCAAGTTCTCATTGCGAGCACGTATGACTATATTTGGAGCACATTCCTAGGATTGTTTAGTACTTGGATGCTTGTTATTTATTTATTTATTTATTTATTTATTTTCAATGCCCTAGATCTTGAAGTTACATGTTTAGACTTGTCCATGCAACGCCCGTCCATCCATCCCTATGCCTACCGCACTCGAATCCTACTATTACCATTATTGTTACTATTGCTCCTATTTCACTATTGATGTCGCTGTTGCTACTATCAAACTGTTGCTACTGATAAACTTCTGTTAGCAAGAACTATTTCCAGATGTAGCTGAACTGAAAACTCAGTTGTTAAGGCTTGCAAGTATTCTTTGGCTCCCCTTGTGTCGAATCAATAAATTGAGTAATACTACCCGCGAAGACTGTTGCAATTCCCTACACTTGTGGGTCATCACCCACCTTTGATTTGATTTGGGTTATCGTCAAATCAAACTCACTTCCAAGGATTATCTTGATGATGCGTATTCTTGTGATGTTTCACTTGAGTACATCTTCATGTCCTTTGGTCTGACCAATATTGTTGCCTCGTTCAAGCAACATATGAGTCCATCTTCTTGGAGTGTCCTGATAAGCTTGTTGTTGAGCCCATCGACAATATCCTTACCTTCTCCATGTTATATTGGATTTATACGGAACATTTGGCACTAATGTTGGAAACCTTCGAGAACCATCTTTGGGTAATTTCGAAGTACATGTTCTGGATGTTAGAAGTAACCTTCTCTAGTTCACGTGCAACTGTTGAAATATGTCGCCGTGGATTCAAGAAGAGTTATCTTTCTTTCCTTAAGGACACATGTGTGTTTTATTGTTAGTACTTTATGTATGTGCAATTGTCTCTCGACAAGTTGTTAAATACATGGGTCTAGCAATCCAGCTCAATCTTTTGGAGCTTTACACTGTAGTCCATATCTTGAGAATCTAGTAACTTTACCTCTGTGTAAATGTTTCAAACTTTCTATTCGGACATGCTGAGTCTGAAGTATCATTCCACCTAACCAAAGTTAGTGTTCTTCAAGGTTTAGACATAGGTCTCTTTATAAGTCTGGCAAGAATAATGTAATTGTTGACACACTTAGCCGAAAAGACCTTTTGTTATATTCTCTTGATTCAGCAATAACAACCACTCTTCATGAGGCATCTTCTATGATTTATCATATGAGTTGTTGTTATGGTTTCCTTTGTATCCGAAGTCCGACCTTTTACTTGGTGTCTTGTGTTCCGATCATCAAGGAGAACATTTAAAGTAGTGTTGCTAAGTGTCTCTCGGTCGATCCTCCAGACCCTTTTATGTTGGCAATCATTTTTTTGTGCCAAGTAATTGAAGTCTGAGAATGAAGTTTCTTTCTTCTCGTTTCATTAGGAATATTCTTAACTATTCATCTTAGTGGTGCAAATTGATATCATGATCTTTGGCCAAGATTTTGATAAATCTAGCTGAATAAAGAGTTTCCTCCGTTTTCTTTACCATGTTTTAAGAGTGACCATGATGGTGGTAATCAGAAGTTCCTCTTGCTAAATGTCCCCTGTGACTCTTATAAGTCATCGTCACTGTCACATCCCAAGATTTTCCAAATCTTGTAATGTGAAAATAATTGAGTGAAATAAAACTTTGTTTGATTTTCAGGGCCAGAAGAAACTTTTTGAATTTAATTGGAAACTTCAAACCAGTTTGAATCAAATAAATCCTAAAGGGATTTATAAGGATAAACATTTTTTTAAAAGGAAATTAAAATGTTTTGGAATTACTATTTTGGATCTTTTAAATAAAAGATTTGGTTTTCAAAAGAAAAGGTGGATTCATAAATAAAGATTATTTTATAAAGCCAAATTAAACCTTGGCCAAGCTTTGGAATTAAAACATTTTGTTTTGAATAAAAATAGCAAAGGTTTATTTAAATAAATTAATAAGGATTTAATATCCAATTTTATCTAAATAAAAGGTTTTACCATTTTAATTAAAACATCAAAAACTTATTAAATTATTTTAAATAAGTTTTCCAAATATTTTATATTCTCAAATAAAACCTACTAATTGGGTTTTGAAAATATTTGGATTTCAAATGGAGATTTTGTTAATTAAATCAAACCCTATTTTATAACTAAAGGTCCATTTTATTTAATTAATGAATGGATCCTAAAAAGATTTAAATATTATTTTATTTTGGAATTTTGGTTTATGTTACTGAACTGAACCAATTTCAAAGTTTCAAAGTGTGGTGTTAGTTTGAATTGTTTGAAAGTTGTTTGATAGATTGAATTTCAAAAACAGAAATTAGATTTAGAAAAAGAAAAGGTTCAGGAAAGGAAGAAAATAGGTTGTGGACACAACCCAACCAGCAGCCCAGCAAGGCCCAATACCAGCCCACTTTAATCCTCCCTCGGCGAATCGTTTTTGCACCTGATAACTGACCCGCAGAACCAATGACTGGTGGACCTCCCTCTCACTTATTTTCCCACTGACGACTGGACCCCACTCTCCTGTTCATCCTCCTCACCCGCGCGACCTCCTTCCCCCAAACCTCGCTACCGTTGCTGCCATTCAATCCACGCGTTCAATTCGCCATAATACCAAGCTTTAATCTCGACGCGACCACGCACGTTAAAACGCAAGCGTCTTCTCCTCCTTTCCCCTCTGTCACCCCATCTCGACACGCCCCCAGGCCGCCCCAATTTCTCCCCGAGCAGCTCTGTCTCTGACGAGCTTCCACCTTCAATTCCGGCCAGTACTTTCCACCTCCATCCTCACCGGCCATGCACACACACTCAGCACAACCAGGCGCACCTTCCTGTGCCATCAGTTCGCCCGCGCGCGTCCCCTAAACGTCGACAAGCACGACGCAGAGCGTCGCCGCCGTCTATCTCGCCTCCGTCAAGCTCCCCGGTAAGCCTCGACCACCCCTAGCTTTTCCATGGATGCTCACATCATCTCCAGCTCAGTCCGCGTCTAACCGTACCAGCCATCTGCCCTGGGGTGAACTGCAGCATCTCCCCGTCATCAACCAGAGCCGTCAGACGACCGTGCAAACTCCGGCGAGCAATTGCTGCAGTACCCGAGCGCCCCTTGTCAAGCCAACAGCACGTCGAGCATCACCACAACCCTGCGATTCTGGTGAGCACTTTCCCTCCCCTCTTTGCTTCCTGTAGCCGCTGTAACGCCACCGCCTGGCCGTGCGCCGCCGCTAGCCACTGACGGCGCCGCTCACTTTTGGTCAAGCGAATCAGTACCGTAGGATCTAGACTGAGCGAGCAGGATTAGATCATTTAACCGCGAAGGGGTACGATTCCTGTGCCGCACGATCTATTAGATCCAACGCACCGCAACACCGATCTGGCCGAACCGGTACCGTCCAACCAGAACACGACGCGTGGCCAGGTCTGTTTAAAACAGATTTGGAAATCAGATTTAAGTTGCAATTTGAAAACCCTATAACTTTCGATCCACACGTCCAAAAATTGCAAACTTTATACCATTGGAATCAGTGGAACAAACCCTAGCCAACCATGGAATTTGTTTAGCAAATAGTATCTGTTAGTTTGCTTGTTTTTGCAGATACTTTTGTGTGCTTGTTTAGATTAGAATAATTGTTTAAAAATGTTTTTAGGGTTAAAACCTTTGAAAAATGGTTTGTTGTAAACTCACTGACCCTAGGAACCAAACCATGGAGTTAAAAATGAATTTGGTGAAATTTAGGATAGATTAATTGATTTGGTCCATTTCTAGCCAAATAAAAATAATAAATTTTGTTATGAAAATGTTTTTGGAGTAAAAACTTTGGGAACATATTTTGGATCAAACCTACTGGCCATAAACACCAAGTTTTGAGAAACCTCAACTTATTTGGTGAACCACTTAAAGTTGTTGCTTGATAAAAATGTTTTTCCACCACATAAAATGTTGAATGGATTTAAAAATGGTTTATGGACAAAACCCTTTTTGCAAATGACTTTACCATTTTGGTAAATGACCACTTTGGACTTTACAAAGTTTAGAAGCCTAGTGGAGACCACCTTTGCAATTAGAACCATCTTTTACATGCTTACATGCATGACTTAGATCTTAGATCCCATAGTTTTATGTGTGTGATTTGTGGTTTGATTGATTATTGGAATGCTAGTTGATATAGAGTTTGCTTGATTGATTGTAGTGAAATTAGCATAGTGTGAGACTAGCAAGATCCAGGAGTGAACCACCATTCCCTTCCAAAAAGGCAAGTGACACTATCATCAAAAGTCCTACTATTTTCTATACTTAGTGGATTTTGAAACATGCATGAAAAATACTTTTTGTACTTATGCTATGCTAAAATCCTAATAGGATTCCTATCCATTCCTTAGAGAAAACAATGTAGTTGTTACATGCTTATCCATGCTATATTTTGAAAAGGGATACATGTTGAGATTTTACAAAGGTTGAGAAAAGGACTTGTGTTTTACATAATAAAACAAGGACTCAATGAACTACCTAGGTGGAGGGTACTTTAAGTTTTGGAGAGGGTGGCAACAAAAGGAACCATGTCTATGGGAATCACTTTGGGTTGTGCTCCAAAAGAAAACCACCTAGGAAACTTAGAGATTGAACATGTTTCTCCAATTGTGGCTTTCGTGTGCAACGACATGCTATTATGGCTCTGGCTTAGTCAACTACATTGGGAAGACTCATGCACTGTCCTCGTTAACTGGACATGGGGACCTGAATCCTACATGGGTGTGAAGGCAAGCTAGCAATGGTGTATGGGAGGACCCTTTGGAAAGACTTCACACATTCTCAATCACAAGATACTCCATCTTGGTGAGCACTAATCCAAGAGGGCCACTGGTGGCAAAAGGATGGGATTGTGACATGTGGGTAAAGTGTACTCCTTCTGCAGAAGATAATAAAATCTAAGTACTTAGCCGTGTCCCCGGTTATGGACAATACTGAGCAACTAAAGTTTGAACTATGGGAGATCTTGACATTCTAATTTCTAAAATAAAAACTTTTAAGGACTTGATGCACTTGGGGTTACCAAGGAGCTCAAGAGACTTTGACAAAATTTGATGTACTTGGGGTTACCAAGGAACTCATGAGATTTTGTTGAAAACATGAACACTTGGGGTTACCAAGGAACTCATGAGGTTTTGATAAAACTTGTTGCACTTGGGGTTACCAAGTAGCTCAAGGGAATTTTGACAAGGACTTGAACACTTGAGTTTCTACCAAGGAGTTCAAGGAACTTGGAAAAGGAGATTTGACAAAGGACCAAAACCATTTTGAAAAGGTAGGATAAAGTATTGCTTTATGCAAATGAGCCTAAACTCTACATAGCCAAATATGCATGTAATGATAGGATCCACTTATATTCCACATAGTAGTGAAACTTGCCAATACAATTCAAATGTATTGACCCTTGTGGCTGTAACTTGTAATGTTGCAGGTTTGATTGATTTTAGTGAAGATTGTTTTATTAGGATTACAAAGTCTACAACCAACATCTGCCTGTGGTAGTTTGAAGATGAAGGACCCCATGACTATAGTTATTCCGCTGCAATGTAATGTAATAGCCAAATGAGCTATGTATGATGTAATAAAATTATGTTATTCCTTGTTATAAAGTTATGTTATGACCTTTGTATCTTGATATTACATCTTAACTGTGGATGCTAGCTATTGATCCAGGGACTAGCATTGTAAATACAGGGGATACCACCTTATATTGTGTAAAGGTCGGGACACTCCCTCTACAGATGGTATCAGAGCATTGTGTTTCCTGTAGGATTTGTAAACCTAGGATTGGACAAAAAACCCTTAGAAAAATAGGAGTTGTACTTGTTCCAAAACTTATTTACAAAAACACTTGTAAACTCTTTCCTCAACGATTTTGGTTTCAACTCTACATCTCTTCTATTTCAAACTTGATGGAAAAACCTACCCCATGGCCAAAGACTACACCAGGTGCAAAGGACTTCATCAACTCTAATGACTTCAACTTCTTCAACTCTAATGACTTCAACTTCTTCAACTCTAATGACTTCAGCATCTTCAACTCTAATGACTTCAACATCTTCAACATATTCACCAAGGACCTCCAACTTGGATATCACTAAGGATTACAAGTGAAACAAGGAAATCTTGCTCAAGATTTAGAGACTGAGGGAATGCAAAAGTTAGAAGGACCCTACATCATTTGAGGTATTGTAACCAAGAGTTTTTCTCAAGGAAACCATGATTTCAAGTAATAAGAAGCAACCAAGAATGATGAAGAGATCACAAGTGAACCCTATAGATGGACCACCATATGTTAGTTAAGACAAACACACCAACTTATGTGGTGTAACAAAAATATTTTGTTGCCTAAGTATATGCTTGAACTTTGTTGTTTGAGTGAAAAGTTGTGATTGCATGCACATTGTTTGTATGAATTGTGATGTGTGTGATTAGAAATATTTCCTTAGAAATATCTTGCCTATTCTAATCCTCATTCAACCCAAACAGATGACTACTCCAAAATACTCCAAGGTTGATGACATCAGCACCGACCAAGAGGACAGCATGAAAGAGCTCATAGCAACTCAACACCAGTTAAACCAACTGACAGCTCAGTTCATAGCCAACACTAGTGATAAAGATCCAGCACTGCAAAAGTTTTTGGAGGAACAAACCCAACTGATGCTTAAGGTGACTAATCAAATGATCAACATGGAAGAAAGCTATCCCAAAAGAGTCTTTGACAACAAGGATGACAGAAATATTATTCTAGATGGAGCCCTAGCTTGCATTATTTGTGGAGACAAGGATCATACTTACAAGGAGCATGAAGATCAATGCCCCAACTGTGAAGAGAAACATCCTGTTGGACAATGCCCCACGTCTCAAGCCACTTGTTATTTGTGTGAAGGAAACAATCATGTTCCTATCCAATGCCCCATCAATGCCATTGTTGAACAAAGGAAACAAGAAGGATCCATGTATGCCAAGAATGTTGATGGCAAAGGAAAAGGACCACTTATACCTCCAAACCAGACAACCCAATTCAAAGGATCAAAGAAACCCAAGAAGCAAAAGATAGACAAAAGCCATGTGCAATGTTATAAGTGTAAGGAAATGGGACACTATTCTGGTGAATGCCCAGAGATCCCGAAGAATAAAGAGATTGGCCAAGTAGTATGCAACAACTGCAAAGAACTAGGCCATTATGTAGCAACTTGTCCACAAGAGCCACGTAAAGAACTCAAGGACATCCACTGTTTCAATTGTAAGAACCCAGGACATTATGCAAGCAACTGTCCAGAAAAGATGAAGAACAAGTTGAACAAGCCTATGGAGAAACTCAACCTTGGCCCATGAGTCAAGTGTGGAAACAAAGGACGCAATGCAAAAGTTTACTTAGAGAAGTTTCCCCAGGATCCCAAGAAGGCCAATATGTAATTTTTGTTTGAGAATTTTAAGGGTGGTAGTACCCTAGTTGTTTTGAACCTACTTGTAACCCTAGCCTCCCCAAATCTCGGGACGAGATTTATTTTAAGGGTGGTAGCCTGTCACATCCCAAGATTTTCCAAATCTTGTAATGTGAAAATAATTGAATGAAATAAAACTTTGTTTGATTTTCAGGGCCAGAAGAAACTTTTTGAATTTAATTGCAAACTTCAAACCAATTTGAATCAAATAAATCCTAAAGGGATTTATAAGGATAAACATTTTTTTTAAAGGAAATTAAATTTTTTTGGAATTACTATTTTGGATCTTTTAAATAAAAGATTTGGTTTTCAAAAGAAAAGGTGGATTCATAAATAAAGATTATTTTATAAAGCCAAATTAAACCTTGGCCAAGCTTTGGAATTAAAACATTTTGTTTTGAATAAAAATAGCAAAGGTTTATTTAAATAAATTAATAAGGATTTAATATCCAATTTTATCTAAATAAAAGGTTTTACCATTTTAATTAAAACATCAAAAACTTATTAAATTATTTTAAATAAGTTTTCCAAATATTTTATATTCTCAAATAAAACCTACTGATTGGGTTTTGAAAATATTTGGATTTCAAATGGAGATTTTGTTAATTAAATCAAACCCTATTTTATAACTAAAGGTCCATTTTATTTAATTAATGAATGGATCCTAAAAACATTTAAATATTATTTTATTTTGGAATTTTGGTTTATGTTACTCAACTGAACCAATTTCAAAGTTTCAAAGTGTGGTGTTAGTTTGAATTGTTTGAATGTTGTTTGATAGATTGAATTTCAAAAACAGAAATTACATTTAGAAAAACAAAAGGTTCAGGAAAGGAAAAACATAGGTTGTGGACACAACCCAACCAGCTGCCCAGCAAGGCCCAATACCAGCCCACTTTCATCCTCCCTCGGCGAATCGTTTCTGCACCTGATAACTGACCCGCAGAACCAATGACTGGTGGACCTCCCTCTCACTTCTTTTCCCACTAACGACTGGACCCCACTCTCCTGTTCATCCTCCTCACCCGCGCGACCTCCTTCCCCCAAACCTCGCTGCCGTTGCTGCCATTCAATCCGCGTGTTCAATTCGCCATAATACCAAGCTTTAATCTCGCCGCGACCACGCACGTTAAAATACGAGCGTCTTCTCCTCCTTTCCCCTCTGTCACCCCATCTCGACACGCCCCCAGGCCGCCCCAATTTCTCCCCGAGCAGCTCTGTCTCTGACGAGCTTCCACATTCAATTCCGGCCAGTACTTTCCACCTCCATCCTCACCGGCCACGCACACACACTCAGCACAACCAGGCGCACCTTCCTGTGCCATCAGTTCGCCCGCGCGCGTCCCCTAAACGTCGACAAGCACGACGCAGAGCGTCGCCGCCGTCTATCTCGCCTCCGTCAAGCTCCCCGGTAAGCCTCGACCACCCCTAGCTTTTCCATGGATGCTCACATCATCTCCAGCTCAGTCCGCGTCTAACCGTACCAGCCATCTGCCCTGGGGTGAACTGTAGCATCTCCCCGTCATCAACTAGAGCCGTCAGACGACCGTGCAAACTCCGGCAAGCAATTGTTGTAGTACCCTTGTCAAGCCAACAACACGTCGAGCATCACCAAATCCCTGCGATTCTGGTGAGAACTTTCCCTCCCCTCTTTGCTTCCTGTAGCCGCTGTAACGCCACCGCCTGGCCGTGCGCCGCCGCTAGCCACTGACGGCGCCGCTCACTTTTGGTCAAGCGAATCAGTACCGTAGGATCTAGATTGAGCGAGCAGGATTAGATCATTTAACCGCTAAGGGGTACAAGTCCTGTGCCGCACGATCTATTAGATCCAACGCACCGCAACACCGATCCGGCCGAACCGGTACCGTCCAACCAGAACACGACGCGTGGCCAGGTCTGTTTAAAACAGATTTGGAAATCAGATTTAAGTTGCAATTTGAAAACCCTGTAACTTTCGATCCACACGTCCAAAAATTGCAAACTTTATACCATTGGAATCAGGGGAACAAACCCTAGCCAACCATGGAATTTGTTTAGCAAATAGTATCTGTTAGTTTGCTTGTTTTTGCAGATACTTTTGTGTGCTTATTTAGATTAGAATAATTGTTTAAAAATGTTTTTAGGGTTAAAACCTTTGCAAAATGGTTTGTTGTAAACTCACTGACCCTAGGAACCAACCCATGGAGTTAAAAATGAACTTGGTAAAATTTAGGATAGATTAATTGATTTGGTCCATTTCTAGCCAAATAAAAATAATAAATTTTGTTATGAAAATGTTTTTGGAGTAAAAACTTTGGGAAAATATTTTGGATCAAACCTACTGTCCATAAACACCAAGTTTTGAGAAACCTCAACTTATTTGGTGAACCACTTAAAGTTGTTGCTTGATAAAAATGTTTTTCCACCACATAAAATGTTGAATGGATTTAAAAATGGTTTATGGACAAAACCCTTTTTGAAAATGACTTTGCCATTTTGGTAAATGACCACTTTGGACTTTACAAAGTTTAGAAGCCTAGTGGATACCACCTTTGCAATTAGAACCATCTTTTACATGCTTACATGCATGACTTAGATCTTAGATCCCATAGTTTTATGTGTGTGATTTGTGGTTTGATTGATTATTGGAATGCTAGTTGATATAGAGTTTGCTTGATTGATTGTAGTGAAATTAGCAAAGTGTGAGACTAGCAAGATCCAGGAGTGAACCACCATTCCCTTCCAAAAAGGCAAGTGACACTATCATCAAAAGTCCTACTATTTTCTATACTTAGTGGATTTTGAAACATGCATGAAAAATACTTTTTGTACTTATGCTATGCTAAAATCCTAATAGGATTCCTATCCATTCCTTAGAGAAAACAATGTAGTTGTTACATGCTTAGCCATGCTATATTTTGAAAAGGGATACATGTTGAGATTTTACAAAGGTTGAGAAAAGGACTTGTGTTTTACATAATAAAACAAGGACTCAATGAACTACCTAGGTGGAGGGTACTTTAAGTTTTGGAGAGGGTGGCAACAAAAGGAACCATGTCTATGGGAATCACTTTGTGTTGTGCTCCAAAAGAAAACCACCTAGGAAACTTAGAGATTGAACATGTTTCTCCAATTGTGGCTTTCGTGTGCAACCACATGCTATTATGGCTCTGGCTTAGTCAACTACATTGGGAAGACTCATGCACTGTCCTCAGTTAACTGGACATGGGGACCTGGAATCCTACATGGGTGATGAAGGCAAGCTAGCAATGGTGTATGGGAGGACCGTTTGGAATGACTTCGTCACATTCTCAATCTGCCAATACTCCATCTTGGTGAGCACTAATCCAGTAGGCCACTGGTGGCAAAAGGATGGGATTGTGACATGTGGGTAAAGTGTACTCCTTCTGCAGAAGATAATAAAATCTAAGTACTTAGCCGTGTCCCCGGTTATGGACAATACTGAGCAACTAAAGTTTGAACTATGGGAGATCTCGACATTCTAATTTCTAAAAGAAAAACTTTTAAGGACTTGATGCACTTGGGGTTACCAAGGAGCTCAAGAGACTTTGACAAAACTTGATGTACTTGGGGTTACCAAGGAACTCATGAGATTTTGTTGAAAACATGAACACTTGGGGTTACCAAGGAACTCATGAGGTTTTGATAAAACTTGTTGCACTTGGGGTTACCAAGTAGCTCAAGGGAATTTTGACAAGGACTTGAACACTTGAGTTTCTACCAAGGAGTTCAAGGAACTTGGAAAAGGAGATTTGACAAAGGACCAAAACCATTTTGAAAAGGTAGGATAAAGTATTGCTTTATCCAAATGAGCCTAAACTCTACTTAGCCAAATATGCATGTAATGATAGGATCCACTTATATTCCACATAGTAGTGAAACTTGCCAATACAATTCAAATGTATTGACCCTTGTGGCTGTAACTTGTAATGTTGAAGGTTTGATTGATTTTAGTGAAGATTGTTTGATTAGGATTACAAAGTCTACAACCAACATCTGCCTGTGGTAGTTTGAAGATGAAGGACCCCATGACTATAGTTATTCCGCTGCAATGTAATGTAATAGCCAAATGAGCTATGTATGATGTAATAAAATTATGTTATTCCTGGTTATAAAGTTATGTTATGACCTTTGTATCTTGATATTACATCTTAACTGTGGATGCTAGCTATTGATCCAGGGACTAGCATTGTAAACACAGGGGATACCACCTTATATTGTGTAAAGGTCGGGACACTCCCTCTACAGAAGCTTCAAAATCTCCTGTAAGATCCATGGTCTCAATCCTTATGAAGACCATCTATCTAACAACTTGAAACCTTCTCCTCTTGTTTCCTCCGTTACCTTGACGTGTCTCATGTTCGTCATCTTAGAGTTATTCCTGAACACTCTATCCATGAGTTGACCTTGAGTGTAAGGTTCCCAACCTTTAATAAGGTAGAGATCCCTGTGTTTACAATGCTAGTCCCTGGATCAATAGCTAGCATCCACATTTAAGATGTAATATCAAGAAACAAAGGTCATAATACAACTTTATAACCAGGAATAACATAATTTATTACATCTTACATAGCTCATTTGGCTATTACATTACATTGCAGCAGAATATCTATAAGCATGGGGTCCTTCATCTTCAAAGTGCCATAGGCAGACATGTTGGTTGTAGACTTGTAATCCTAATCAATAACTTCACTAATATCAAACAAACCTGCAACATAACAAGTTACAACCACAAGGGTCAATACATTTGAATTGTATTGGCAAGTGATACTATGGTAGTATAGTGGAGTCTATCATCTATATGCATTTGGCTAAGTGGAGCTTAGGCTTGCTTTGCTCAAAAATAGATTTTCCTTATCATTTGAAAACACTAAATTTTTGTTTGACAGAAATATCCCCCTAGGAACCACCAATAGAAATTGGTGAACCTTAAACCCTTGTTCACCCACAAGTTTTTAACTTAGAAATTGGGATGATGAGATTCTTGATTGCTTCCATGTCTTGATGCTCAAATTGTACTTTGCCAGGGACATGGCTAAGTACTTAGATTTTTCACTCTGCAGAGGTGGTGCACTTTCCCCACAAGACTTGGTTTCACCAAGACAAGATCTTTCAGAAGCCTTCCCTTAGACCAAAATGGACGCGCTCCAACCTATCAATCCCCAACCACCAACTGTCCATTTGGCTAAGTTATTGCAACTTATATGATCCAGGCAGAGCCCATAATGCCAAGTGGCTGCACTTGAAGCTTCTCAACATTTGACATCTCAAATCTCTTTGTTCCTGGGTGGCCATCCACAAGTGAGATACACAAGGTAAACCATAGAAATGTGCCTTATGAACCACTCAACACAAACCATTCCTTCCATTCCACCCAGGTGATTTATTCTCTTAGTTGTTTTATTAAGCAAAACACAAGTCCTCGGACTTAGAAATTTTTCCATAGCATGAATATATATTCCACCCTTGTTTTCTACTAGCTAAGCTAAGCATGATAGCAGTAGGAATCTTAACTTAGGAAAATTCTACTAAGGTTTCATCTACTAGGATTTCCCATAGCATAGTTTATACTTAGCAAAAATTCCATGCAAGTCCTACTTAGAAATATCATTAATGCATAGTGAAAATAATGGGACAAAGTATGAAGAAGCACTTGCCTTTTTGGTAGAGGGTATAAGTTCACTCCTTGATCTTTGCAATATTCACACACTTCAAGTCACTACAATTCAATCAAGCAAACAACATTTCAATCTACCATTCAAGCAATTCATCACATAAAAATAGAAATAACAAAACAATGCATGCAAGTATGCTAAAGATTGTTTTATTTGTAAAAGTGGTTTCTAATGGGTCATAATCATTTGAAAACACCTAATGGTCATTTTCCAAAGTGGCAAAACCATTTTCTAGAGGTTTTACTTCATAAACCATTTTTAGAACAAGGTATCATTTTATGTGGTGTAGAAATGTTTTAATAAGGCATTATTCTATAGGTTTCACAAAATATGTTTTCAAACCAAAAAACCTTGTGTTTAGGGTCAGAGAGTTTATTTCAAAACATTTCTCAAAGGTTTTCTTCCAAAACCATTTTTAATAATCAAACCATATTTTTATTTGACTAGAAATGGTTTAAATCAAAGATTCGTTCTTTTGTTTCACCAAATACATTTTTGAAACCACAATTTGTTTCCTATGGTCAGTAGGTTCAAAACACACCATTTGCCAAGGATTTTATCTTAAAAAAACATTTTGGAATAAATATTATAACCTAAACAAGCATACATAAGTTTCTGCAAAAACAAACATTTTACCAGAAGCTTTTTACTAAACAAAGTGCATGGTTGGCTAGGGCTTGTTTTTCTGAATCCATTGATATAAAGTTTACAAAATTTGGACGTGTAGATTAAAAGTTATGGATTTTACAAAATCTTGTATCTAATAGATCAAATCTGTTTAAAAACAAAACAACAGAGACACGTGTCCTATTCCTATTCGCTCATACCGCTTCGGTTGGATCAAGCACTGAGAGGCATTGGATATTAGTTAGATCGTGCGGCACAGATTGATTAAAAACGGTTCATTAAGTTATCTATCGTATCCCTACGATCTGCATCCAACGGCTGGCGATGATCTAACCAGACTCTGGCGGCGCTCAGCGGCAGCACGCGGCGGCGACGCTCTGCTAGCTGCGGAGCTGGCGATAGAGGAAGCAAGGAAGAAGAAGAGATGGCTCACCCTGATCGCCGTGGCGTGGGGAAGCTCAAGGTACTTGCGGTTGGTCAAGGGGAGCATTGGGGTTGCAGGAATTCCTCGTCGGAGTTGCGTCTGACGACGGCCACGCTCTGTCGTCGTCGAGGGCGGCGCTATGGGTCTCGAGGGAGCAAATAGAAAGCACGGTCAGATGCACAAGGTTATGGCGATGATGCGTGCGTGAAGGAGAAGGAGAGGGGCGGTCAGGTTCTTACCAGAGGAGTCGCCGGATTAGCAAACAGACGGTGGCGCTTCTGTTCGTCATTGTTGTCGATGCTGCAGAGCACGCGCGGGCGAGCTAACGTTACGGGAAGTTTCTCCAGGGTGTGGGGATCAGGTGAGGGTGGTCGAGGGGGCAAGGGGCGGTGTCTACTGGCCGTAATCATCGTCGGAGCGTCATCGGACAGAGGATGGTGCAGAGAAGAATTGGGCGGCCTGGGGGCACGTTTGGGTGAGGCGACAGAGGGGAAATGGAGAGGAGACATGGGCGGTTAAGAGGGCGTCGTCAGGGGGAGGTTTAACTGTGCCATTAACGCAAATTAAGCCGAGCGTTATTTGCCTGCAACGGCTGGCGAGGTGAGGGGCGTGGTCAGCGGCGGGTGGGTAAGAAGGAGCTGGCGATGGGGTCCGCTTGGCAGCGTGAGAGAGGAGTGGGGAGATGGGGTCCACGCGTCAGTGAGGGTGCGGGTGAGTTCACTGGTGCAAAGCGTTTCTCGCGGGGAGAGAGGGAGTGGGCTGGACTGGGCCAGGTGGGCTCGCTGGCTGGGTCGAGTCTGTTTATTTTTTTTCTTCTGTTTGTTTTTCTTTTTCAATTTCCTTTAATCTGTTTGGATTTTGAACAACTAATTCAAACACCTATTTGAATTCAAACCTTTGCCAAAATTTGGGTAGGTTTAAATACTGATTGATAGCACATTCTGATGTTAATTTTGGAAATTTATTTTATTCCTTTATGGGGTCTTTTTAATTAATAAAAAATGCCCTTGTTTTAAATCAAAATAGGATTTAATAATGTTTTTAATTTCCATTTGACTTCTAAATTCTTCCAAAACCTTTTAGTAAGTTTTGTTTACTTAAAAGGGTGTCAAATAATTCATCTTGAACTATTTGGAAAAGTTTTTAATAAGATTTATTAATCATTTAAAACTTGGGTTTGTCTTATTCCAATAGGATGTGGTCTAAGCCATTTCATTTTATTTTGGAAATTCTTTGTCATTTTATTTTATTTGGATTGGGATTACAATTCACTCCTATTTTCTTATGGATTTGGCCAAGATTTGATTTGGTCTTCAGATATTCTTTAATTAATATCTCTTCCTTCCTCTTATAAAATAAAAATCTTTTTATTTAGAGATCCAAACTTGGTGATTCCAATTTATAAAACCTTGTTTAATATTTGTTTATCCTTTTAAATACCTTTAGGATTATTTGCTCACCATTTGGTATGGATTTGCAGATAGGTTCTTTATTAGCTTTGGAAATTACTTTTCCTTATCTTCATAAGATTTTATCTATGGTTCCAATTTAAGTGAAACCAATTTATATGGCTTTATAATATTTCTATTTGTCTTTCTTGATCATTTAAAAATGTTTGTTGACAAGTTTTTCTATGGATCAAATCCATAGTCTTGGAGATAACTTGGAAATGATTTTATTCCATTAGGGTTTAGGGTTTGGTTTTATTTTCCAAGTGTTTAAATTTCCAGATACATTCATTGAGGAATGCATTTCTCTAGATTTGAATTTTGTTGAATTCAAACTTTATTTAAAGTGTTTACAAGATGGGATTTTAAGCTTCCTTTTAGAAACAAAGTTTCTTTTCTCCCTAAAATTCAACAATAATTTATTTTGTTTATTTATTTTTCACATTACAAGATTTGGAAAATTGTCACATCCCAAGATTTTCCAAATCTTGTAATGTGAAAAATAAATGAATAAAATAAAACTTTGTTTGATTTTCAGAGTGAGAAGAAACTTTTTGAATCCAATTGGAAACCTTCAAATCAATTTGGATTAAATAAATCTCAAAGGGATTTAAAAAAGATAAACATTTAATAAAGGAAAATAAAATATTTTGGAATTACTATTTTGGATTTTTTTTTAAATAAAAGGATTTGGTTTTCAAAAGAAATAGAAGTTTTCTAAATAAAGATAATTTTATAAATCCAAATTAAACCTTGGTCAAGCTTTTGAAACAAAATATTTCTATTCGATAAAATAGTAAAGGTTTATTCAAAATAAATTAATAAGGATTTAATATCCATGTTTTATTAATAAAGGTTTTACTATTTCCAAAACATCAAAACTTATTTATTTATCTTAAATAAGTTTTTCAAATATTTTATATTCCCAAATAAAACCTACTGATTTGATTTTGAAAATAAATAGATTTCAAAAGGAATTTTAAATAAAACAAAATCTATTTGATTTAATAACAATGGTCTATTATTTAATTAATAATGGACCTTAAAATAAAATTATTATTTTGGTTTTGAAATTTGGTTTATGTTACTGAACATAACCAATCTCAAAGTTTCAAAGTGTGGTGTTTGTTTTAATTGATTTGAGTATTGTTTGTTTGTTTGAATTTTCAAAACAGGAAATAGTTAGAGAAAAAGAAAAAGCCAGCAGACAGAAAAAAATAGGATCTGGACCAGCCCAGTCGACAGAGCCCACAAGGCCCAGAACCAGCCCAGCTTTTCCTCCCCGAAGAAAAACGTTTCATACTCATTTTCGAAGTCGTGCAGAGACTGACCGGTGGACCTCCTTTCCTTCTCACATCCTCGCTGACGACTGGACCCCACCTCCCTGTTCATCCTCCTCATCCGTGCGACTTCTTCTTCCCCTAAACCTCGTCGCCGTTTCTGTCAGATAACTGCGCGCTTAATTCCTCTTAATGGCTGCGTTAATCTCGCCCCTAACCATGCGTACATAAGCACCCCTCCTCCCTCTGTCATTCCCCGCAACCGCCAACTCCACATCGCCACCAGGCTGCTCGGAATCATCTCCAAACCGCCGCTGCTCCGACGAGCTTCCACCTCCACCCGCCAAGATGCCACCTCCGCCTCCACAAGCACACGAGCACACTCACCATTCCTGGCGCATATTCCTGTGCCCCTAACGCCGACAAGCACGACACAGCGGCGCCGCTGGCGTCGCCTCTGCCTCCGCCGAGCTCCTCCGAAGTCCGCCCCAAGCTTCCTCCTTCACGCTCGCGTCATCTCCGTGATCTCCTGCGTCTAACCATGCTTCTGGTTTGTCTTCTTGTGACCCGTAGCATCGTCTTCGACCTCGACCAGAGCCAACCGTCGCTGATCAACTCCGCGAGGAATTCCTCGCCCTCGCCTTGCTGCCAACCGTACGTTGAGCACCACCTCGACCTCATGAACACGGTGAGCTTACTCCCTCCCTCTCTCGCTTCCTGTTTCGCCAGCGCCGCCACTGTCTGACCGTCGCCGCCGCTAGCCGCCGTCGGCGCCGCTCGCATATGGTCAAGTAGACCAGCACCGTAGGATCGAGATCTGACGCTCACGATTAGATCACTTAACAGCGAATGGGTACGCTTTCCGAACCGCATGATATGTTCAGATCCAACGCACCGCAGAGCCGAGCCGTCCGAACCGGTACCGTCCAATGAGATAGTGACGCGTGGCCAGTTTTGTTTAAAACAGAAATTTGAAAACAGAATTATTTGTGATTTTCAAACCTTTGTAACTTTTGATACTCACGTACAAAAATTACAAACTTTATATCGTTGGAATCAGTGGAACAAACCCTAGCCAACCATGCCATTAGTTTATTAAATAGTAACTGTTAGATTGTTTGTTTTTGCAAAAACATTTGATTGCTTGTTTAGATTAGAAAAATGTTTCAAAAATGTTTTTGAGTTTGAAACCTTGGAAAATTGGTTTGTTGTGAACCTACTGACCCTAGGAACCAAACCATGGTTTTGAAAATGAATTTGGTGAAGTTTGGCATGGATTAATTGATTTAGCCCATTTCTAGCCAATTAAAAATATTGACTTTGCTATCAAAATGTTTTGGTGTAAAAACTTTGGGAAAATGTTTTGGATTAAACCTACTGACCCTAAACACCAAGTTTTGAGAAACAATAACTTATTTGGTGAACAACCTAGAGTTGTTGCTTTGATAAAAATGTTTTCCACCACATAAAATAATGAAAGGATTTAAAAATGGTTTTTGGACCAAACCTTTTTGCAAATGACTTTGCCACTTTGGAAAATGACCAACTTGAACCTTACAAAGTTTAGAAGCCTAGTGGAGACCATCTTTGCGAACAGAACCACCTCTTACATGCATGACTTAGATCACATTGTTTTATGTGAGTGAATTGTTTGAGTGATTATTGGTTTGGAATGCTAGTTGATATGGTGTTTGCTTGATTGATTGTAGTGAAGTTAGCAAAGTGTGAGACTAGCAAGATCAAGGAGTGAACCATCATTCCCTACAAAAAAGGCAAGTGACACTATCATCTAAAGTCCTACTATTTTCATTATACTTAGTGGATTTTGAAACATGCATGAAAAGAATTTCTATACTTATGCTATGGTAAATCCTAATAGGATTCCCTATACATTCCTTAGTGAAAACAATGTAGTGGTTACATGCTTAGCCATGCTATATTTTGAAAAGAGTTACATGTTGAGATTTTTGTGAAGTTAAGAAAAGGACTTGTGATTTTATATAATAAAACAAGGACTCAATGAACCACCTGGGTGGCCAAGGATACTTTGAGTATTGGAGAAGGTGGCAACAAAAGGGAACCATGTCTATGGCAATCTCTTTGTGTTGTGCTCCAAAGGAAACCACCCAGGAAACTTAGAGATTGAACATGTTTCTCCAATTGTGGCTTCCGTGTGCAACCACATGCTATTATGGCTCTGGATTAGTCAAATACATTGGGAAGACCCATGCATTGTCTTCAGGCTACTGGACATGAGGACCTGGAATCCTACATGGGTACTTGTAGACAATCTAGCAATGGTGCATGGGAGGACTCTTTGGAAAGACTTCGTCACATTCTCAATCTGCCAGTACTCCATCTTGGTGAGCACTAATCCAGTGGCCACTGGTGGAAAAAGGATGGGAGTGTGACATGTGGGTAAAGTGTACTCCTTCTGCAGAAGATAATAAAATCTAAGTACTTAGCCGTGTCCCCGGTTATGGACAATACTGAGCAACTAAAGTTTGAAGCTATGGGAGATCTCGACATTCTAATTTCTATAAGAAAACTTTTAAAGGCTTGATGCACGGGGGGTTACCAAGGATCTCAAGAGACTTTGACAAAACTTTATGTACTTGGGGTTACCAAGGAACTCAAGAGATTTTGTTTAAAACATGAGCACTTTGGGTTACCAAGGAACTCATGAGATTTTTATAAGACTTGATGCACTTGGGGTTTCCAAGTAGCTCAAGGGATTTTTGACAAAGACTTGAACACTTGGGGTTACCAAGGAGTTCAAGGGATTTTGAAAAGGAGATTTGATAAAGGACCAAAACCATTTTGAAAAGATAGGATAAATTATTGCTTTATGCAAAAGAGCCTAAAACTCTACTTAGCCAAATATGCATGTATTGATAGGATCCACTTATATTCCACATAGTAGTGAAACTTGCCAATACAATTCAAATGTATTGACCCTTGTGGCTATAACTTGTAATGTTGCAGGTTTGATTGATTTTAGTGAAGATTGATTGATTAGGATTACAAAGTCTACAACCAACATCTGCCTGTGGCACTTTGAAGATGAAGGACCCCATGACTATAGTTATTCCGTTGCAATGTAATGTAATAGCCAAAAGAGCTATGTATGATGTAATAAAACTATGTTATTCCTGGTTATAAAGTTATATTATGACCATTGTTTCTTGATATTACATCTTAACTATGGATGCTAGCTATTGATCTAGGGACTAGCATTGTAAACACAGGGGACTCCACCTTATATTGTGTAAAGGTTGGGGCACTCCCTCTACAGATGGTATCAGAGCATTTTGTTGCCTGTAGGATTTGTAACCCTAGGATTGGACAAACCCCTTAGAAAAATAGGAGTTGTATTTGTTCCAACACTTATATATATAAAAAATCTTGTAAACTCTTTCCTCAACTATTTTGGTTTCAACTCTACATCTCTTCTACTTCAACTTGATGGAAAACCTACCCCATGGCCAAGGACTACACCATGTGCAAAGGACTTCTTCAACACTTTTTCAACTCTAATGACTTCAACTTCTTCAACTCTAATGACTTCAACATCTTCAGCATATTCACCAAGGACTTCCAACTTGGATACCACTAAGGACTACAAGTGAAACAAGGAAACCTTGCTCAAGATTTAGAGACTGAGGGAATGCAAAAGTTAGAAGGAACCCACATCATTTGAAGTCTTGTGACCAAGAGATTTTCTCAAGGAAACCATGATCTCATGTAAGAAGAAGCAACCAAGAAGGAAGGAAAGATCACAAGTAAACCATATAGATGGACCACCATATTTTAGTTAAGTCAAAACACACCAACTTATGTGGTGTAACAAAAATATTTTTATTGCCTAAGTATGTGCTTGAACCTTGTTGTTTCACTACTAGGAAAATGGTCGTCTGTGGCGCACCTGAAAGGCCCATCCGTGGCGCACCTGTAGTGCGCCACGGGCCTTGCGCTACGGCTATCTCTCAGCCGTGGCGCACTGCCTAGTGCGCCACGGTTGTGTAGAGATAGGCGTAGCGCACCACCTAGTGCGCCACAGAAGTTCGGCATGGTGCGCTACCCCTTGGATCTTCTGTGGCGCACTACCCAGTGCGCCACTAAACATCCATGGTGCGCTTTAGGTGTAGTGCACCACAGAAGGTAGAACATGTGTGCCACAGATGTATTTTTTGTTTTTTTTTAATTTCCAAGCCAGATTATATGCAATACAGATTATATACAATATTACATCAGATATACACACACAGATACAAGATATACAATTATATATATAAATACTCGATATGAAAAACAAGATTGAAACAAATACATATAGATAAGTCTCATACATGAATACATAGTCCAAGTTACATTGTTTTGATCATGTTACAAAGTAGTAGTTGGTGACATGCGAATACATGTGTCGATCGAACAAGTTAGAGCTCTAAGCTCGCTTAGACATCTAAACTAGCTAGCTAGACACAAACGCGGATAAATAACCAAAGAAGATAAGCATGATCACCGCCATGATGAAGGTGTAGGTCTTCATCCGGTTCCTTGTCCTAACTCCCGCTAGATAGCGTGTATCTATCTTCCTCCGCCATAGTGTTGTACCCTTTGTAGCTATTGTCCTGAAACGGTGCACTGTCTCCAGATCTTCCCAATCATCAGACTCAGGAACCGTCCCTTGTACACGACGTCACGTCATCTACAAGTTGACAATAATAACTAACCGGTGATTGAAAAAACATGTATAATTAAAGTCGCATGAAGATACACTTATAGAAAGTACTCTTAAATCAAAAGAGCAAACTCAAAAGCATGCCTCATATATAACTAGCTAGGTCGTTGGACACAGAATTGCTTATGACGGGACTGTTAGCCAAGTAGGATGCACAATTCTGGACTTGTGCATATCACAAGGCTAACAATCCCGTCATAGCACATTCACATATATATTGTGCCACGACATTTCAATCATTGGCATATTCTCGAGAAAGACAAAAATAACTCGAAAAGCATGCCTCATATATAACTAGCTAGGTCGTTGGACACAGGAATTGCTTATGACATGTGTTAGCCAAGTAGGATGCACAATTCCGGACTTGTGCATATCACAAGGCTAACAATCCCGTCATAGCACATTCACATATATATTGTGCCACGACATTTCAATCATCGGCATATTCTCAAAAAGACAAAAATAACTCGAAAAGCATGCCTCATATATAACTAGCTAGGTCGTTGGACACAGAATTGCTTATGACGGGATGCTAGCCAAGTATGATGCACAATTCGGACTTGTGCATATCACAAGGCTAACAATCCCGTCATAGCACATTCACATATATATATTGTGCCACGACATTTCAATCATCGGCATATTCTCGAAAAGACAAAAATACCTCGAAAAGCATGCCTCATATATAACTAGCTAGGTCGTTGGACACGGGAATTGCTTATGACGGACTTGTGAGCCAAGTAGGATGCACAATTCCGGACTTGTGCATATCACAAGGCTCACAATCCCGTCATAGCACATTCATATATATTGTGCCACGACATTTCAATCATCGGCATGTTCTCGAAAAAGACAAAAATAACTCGAAAAGCATGCCTCATATATAACTAGCTAGATCGTTGGACAGGGAATTGCTTATGACGGGACTGAGCCAAGTAGGATGCACAATTCGGACTTGTGCATATCACAAGGCTCACAATCCCGCCATAGCACATTCACATATATATTGTGCCACGACATTTCAATCATCGGCATATTCTCGAAAAGACAAAAATAACTCGAAAAGCATGCCTCATATATAACTAGCTAGGTCGTTGGACACAGGAATTGCTTATGACGGACCGTGCCAAGTAGGATGCACAATTCCTGGACTTGTGCATATCACAAGGCTGACAATCCCGTCATAGCACATTCACATATATATTGTGCCACGACATTTCAATCATCGGAATATTCTCAAAAAAGACAAAAATAACTCGAAAAGCATGCCTCATATACAACTAACTAGGTCGTTGGACACAGAATTGCTTATGACGGACTGTCGGCCAAGTAGGATGCACAATTCACGGACTTGTGCATATCACAAGGTCGACAATCCCGTCATAGCACATTCACATATATATTGTGCCACGACATTTCAATCATCGGCATATTCTCGAAAAGACAAAATAACTCACACTTGTCGTCCGAGAACCAAAGAGTAAGCAAAAACCAATGAGTAAGCAAAAACCAAGCATTGATTGATATATAATAATAATAAGCAAAATAAGTAAGCGGTGATTCATAAACCTAATAAGATAAGTACACTTGTCGTCCACACACACACAAAGGTCATCTATAGTTTGCAACTACAACTAGGCCAACATCAAGCCTTCCGCTCGGCTTAGGAACGGAGGACGCCTCGTCATGAACTTCCTATAGTCACCCTGCATCTCTAGGCGATCTTCTATGTCACGGTTATTCGGGATATTTCCTCCGAGAAGATCCCCAAGTCATGACATCACGAAGATGATTGCCCCAAAGCTGCTGTGGATGCGATACATCTCTTGTCTAATATCCGAATCATTGATCTTGGCCTTTGCTTCGCCCACTTTGAGATGATCCGCACAGAGAATTCTGCTGGTCAAGTAGGAACGCCTCATGTGATGGAGTGCGTAGGCTTCCTTCTTCTTGTTCCTACCGCTTCGCAGGGGAACTCATTACGTGGTTGAAGACGTGTCCGCCGAACTTGACCTTCTTACGCACGAAGCTGGTGCCTTCCGTCGAGGCAAAGCCGTGAGAGCATCATCGAACTTCCTTGATCTTGTCGTAGTTTTTCTTCTTTTCTAGACTCCCGAGTCGAAATACGTGGCGTGGGAATGCTTGGCGATAAGGAGATGAGCGCGGTGTTCATCTCGCAAAAAATTCAAATGGAATGTGTTGAAAAATAATGATGATGATCTAATAAAGCCAATCGACGGTGGCGATGAATAACGACTTACTCGGGAAAGTAAGGCACGAGAATGTATTCCTTTGTCTTGTTCGCCACGAGGATTCTTTTTAGGCACGAGGCCACGATCGTCGTTCATGGGGAACCCAAGCAGCCACGCATGTAGTAGGGTCCACTATAGCGATGCCCGGTGTGTTCTCTCTAATGATCTGCGTGGCGGTGAGAGAAAAGAGCGGACCATGGTATAGTGCAGCGGGTATAGGTGGAACATATTGAAGATGTCCTCGAACCGCAGGAAGAACAGATCCATGGGCAAGTGTCGACGAAGCCCAAGCTGGTGGCACCTTAACCACGAATACCGGTGCGAGGATCTTTCTCCGATAGAAGGCGTCTCTCTATCGTCAAGACGCCATGCACACTCTGCAGTTCAATCGGCAAGCTCGCAAATTCTTAGGTAGCATGGGCTCACCCGCCACATGAATCCTCCACATAATACCCTTGGGTCTTGGTGGCCCGTCCCGAAACCTGATCGGATTCGCAGTTGTTGACGCCACCAGCTGGCTCGAGCTGCTAGATTTTCTTTTCCTGCCCTTTTTTCCTTTTGGAGAGAGGGAAGGCACCGCAATCTGAGCACCGACCGCCCTATGTAATGTGTCAGGGCTTAAAATAAAGGGCCGGTTGATTGTATCACCGGCTCAGAAGGCGCAAGCGGAGGCGTCTCGAGAACCAAGCAGACGCTTGGTGATAGTGGCTTTCTGTGGGGCCACCAGCTAGGTCTTCTTCCAAACCGAGTCTTGAAGAAGTGATCATTCCGTCTTGAAGTCCTCGGCCGGATCTGCGCCATGTGCATATCATCAACATGATCATCCGACCCACCGTGGAGGTGACGGCGAGGGCGGTAGGTTTTGCCACCGCTTGTCGCTGCACGACAGTGGTCGGTTGTCTCGTGGCGTGATGGCCCCGTCCCCAAACGGATCATGCTCTTTGGCCATAGCATGAACAAGCCGAAGCAACTTCGAGGATGACGACTCTTCTTCATCCGCTCACAGGGGTTGAATGGGAGGTTCCAGTCGTCGCAGCCCCTTAGCACCGACTAATTTTAACCTGTGCACGCTATCCGCATCGGCTTTGAGTGGAACGTCGCTGCAAGGGTTGAACGATGGTACCCTTGGCAACATCCTCACTCGTTGTTCACGTAGCATAAGAGAGTGCAAGGAACATCCGTCTGCGGAAAACATGTACGGAGTCGTCGAGCGAGATGCCACAGGAGTAATATATAGATGGCATGAAAGGGTAATTAAAGCAATTTGTTTACCGTGATGGCGTCGAGATCGGCTAATGTCGACGCACCTCATACGGGCGACGGGCGTGCAAGACGGAAGGGCTGCTTGATGGCGCGGTTGGCCGCCGTGTATTATCCCTACCGACGGGTGCTTGAGCTCCGGTGCCGACGATGGCGGGGGCACCAACATGTACTCCGCGCCGGTGATGGCGGTGGGAGTCACCAACACTTGCGGCGCCAAAAGAAGGGCGGAGTCACGAACACGTAGTTCGCTGATTCGTCGGCGCCGCGTTGTTCGAGTGGTCACGACCATGCTTGGAATCGGGCACGGCCCTACTCGACCACCCGCACTCCAGTTCGCTATTGACTCCACCAAGGTAGGCAGGAAGGACGTAAGGGTGATTGCCAGGTTGTCTTGGACGATCTGCAGTACTACTAGGAAAACGGCTATAGGTAATCAGCACATCCGTGGCTCACATGGTTGAAGTGCCCCACGGCTAAAACAGGCGTGGCTCACCTGTGGGCAGTGCCCTACTAATAACTAGAACATCCGTGGCGCACATGACCCTAGTGCGCCACGATATGTGTGGCCAGGCCTGCTGGCCTACGCCAACCATCAGAAGCGCACCATGCACACGTGCGCCACGGTTGTTAGGGTCATTTGTGGCGCGTGTGCATGGTGCGCCACGACGAGCGCATGCCCACCTCTGCTCGAGACGGCCACTAACCTGTGGCGCACTCCGCCTAGTGCGCCACAGGACTAGACATCGTGGCGCACTCTGCCTAGTGCGCCACAGAAGTTTGTACTCCCTGTGGCGCACTGTTGCCGTGTGCGCCACGGATGTGTCGATTTTTTTAAGACAGCACTTTATGTGCACATGTGTGACCACATCCACCACCCCACACTTCACTTTGCCCTTCTTCTTCCTCCTTAGATCTAGTCGGGATCTTCTCCTTCCCACCTCAATTTCTCCACACATTCACCATTTTTAGCATGTAAAACTTGCTTTGGATGTTACATAAGTAATAGAGGAGGTCTCCGGTCTCTCATCTATCCGTCTCCGGTCGACGCGCGCACCTCTCCTTTCCATCTTTCTCGCGATCGGTCTCTCATCTCGGTAAGTTGTCCATGTAAGGATGTGTTCATGTGTATATGGATGATGCATGTGCTCATATGTATGTAGATGATCGATGCTCATGTCATGATGTGTGTATGTGTGGAGAGCTAGGATCGATGGTCATATGTGTGTGTATATGGAGAGTATCGATGATGCTCATGCATGTGTGTATGGAGAGGATAATGATATGTTCATGTGTGTATGGATCGGTCTCTCTCTCTTGTGTTTGTATGTGAACAAGTTGCCATTGTTTTGCCAAAATGTTGATTCATTTCCATTTTGGCAAGACTTTGGCATTTCTAAAGGTCCTAATTTTAGGATAGGTCATGCGAAATTTTCTATCGACCATTGCATGCATGCATTCATTATGTGGTTCTAATAGACTTCAAAATTGTACCGTGTACATCGTGCGAGCAAAATGGTCCGCATAATGAGCGAAGGCATTGTGGCTAGATTTTTGAAATGTGCGACGGCCGACATGATACGAAATAACAAGAGATATAAGATGTCCGCAGAAGATGCAAACTCAACTGGGTGATCGACCCAGATTCCGAATCTGCAGCGCACTGCCCGCCATGGTTTCATGGATGGATACACTCGTTGGATAAGCGATGGCGTAGATGATGGAGACGGTGATCATCATCACGGCGAGAACGGCGAGATGATGAAGAGGCTCGGAGATGGTGAAGGTACAGGCGGACGGGATGATGATGATCTAGATGGCGGAGGAGCGACGACGATGGAACAACGTCGGTGGGTGCGGGACCCTTATGTGCAAGAGCTGCTTCTCAAGGCATTTAGTAACGCCAGGCTGCCGCTAGAGAGAAAGCCAAGCTTGCAACTTGAGAAAGACGGTTACTCCATTGTATGAAGGATGCAGCCCGATGATACCCGGTTGAATGTAACGCTGAAGGCTATGGAGATGAAGGCAAAGCACAAATTGAGCGACGCAAGCTCGACGATATGATGGCATTCGCACGATCCTCCCGGAGGGAACACATGTCCAACTAGTATCGAGGATGCCAAGAAAATCGTCATCCTCGATCTACCGCACGTTAGATATCACGTATGCATCAACGATTGCATCATTTATCGGGCGAGGACGGAGAAAACCACATGTCCGTGTGCGGCGTGAGTCGATACAAGAAAGGGAAGAAAGCACCTCGAAAAGTGGTATGGTACTTTCCTATCACCCTCGTCTGCAGCGCTATTTCGCGGACCCTAAGGAAGCGAAGCTCATGCGATGGCATGCGGAAAGGAAGAAGCCAGAGATGATGATGACCCGAAAAGGATGAGCTGCCGACGCACCTTCGGATGCTAGCGGTGGAAAGCATTGGACCTCGAATTCCCATCGGTGGAGATTCGAGGAACATCAGGCTTGGTGCGAGCACCGATGGACTCAATCCGTTCGGTAGCTGAGCAGCACGCACAAAGACTTGGCCTGTGTTTGTATGGATGTACAACCTCCTCCAAGGTTGTGCATGAAGAAGAAGTACATACAAATGAGTATGCTAATTCAAGGGCCGAAACAACCTGGTACCGACATCAATCGTATCTCGGGCTGTTGAAAGAGGAGCTAGCCACGTTATGAGAATCTGGAGCCAATACTTACGACACCGCCGCACAAGATTATTTCACTATGAGAGCCGCGTTGGTCACTATGGTGCAAGACTATCCAGGTTGCGGATATATCTCAGGGCAGGTTATCCAAGGATTCCACGATGCGTTAGGTGCATGGATAACACAAGCTATCTCCAACTAGAGAAAGATCCAGGGTCATCGAAAACCGTGTTCATGGCGCACCGGAGGTGGCTCGCCAAGAATGATCCATGGAGAAAACGTGGAGACCTGTTCGATGGCAAATCAGAGACCCGAGGAATACCAGAGCGTAGGAGCGAAGAAGTGGAAGAGTTCTGAAAAACTGGAAAGATTGTCCTAAGCACGGAAAGAAGCGAAAGAGGCAGAACAAGACAAGCCGCCGATGAAGGTATGGAAAACAAGGTCTGCTTTACGGGAGTTGCCATCTTGGAAGTTTCTCAAGACGCCTCATAGCCTCGACATCATGCATATCACGAAAAACGTGTGCGAGAGTCCGTCGCCACCATAATCAACATGCCGATAGGACGAAAGATGGTCAAAGCAAGGCACGACTGATATGCTTGGGTATCCGGAAGGAGCTTCACGGAGGACGACTACTCGATGATCGGAAGATGACGATGATCATGAGTCGGAGACGACACAAGGTCGTCGGAAGGGTAAAAAGTTCAAGAAGAACGAATATTACTGTCCTCCTTCTTGCTTCACTCTAAGCCAGGATGAGATCAAACAGTTTTTCAAGTGCCTTCTAGGAGTCAAATTTCCTTACGGCTACGCGGGCAAGATAAGCGATACCTAGACGAGGCGAGAGGTTCATGGCATGAAGTCTCACGATGCCGTGCTAATGACGCAGGTACTTCCGGTCGCACTAAGAGGGATAATGGACGAGCACGTCCGTGAAACGTTATTTGGCCTATGCAAGTTTTTCGACGTCATCTCTAGGAAGTCGATTGGCTTGAATCAGCTCGGAAGGCTACAGGAGGAGATCGTGGTGATACTATGTGAGCTTGAGGTCTACTTCCCACCCGCATTCTTCGACATTATGGTGCATCCGCTGGTCCATGTCGTGGAGGACATCGCATAACTCGGGCCGATGTTTCTCCGCAAAGATGATGGCGTTCGAAAGGATGAACGGACACATCAAAGGATACGTCGCAACAGGTCCCGCCCAGATGGAAGCATAGCCAAGGGCTTTCGGCGAAGAGTGCATCTCTTCGCACGAATTATCTAGACATCGAGAACCCCGCCGGTCTTCCCATCACCGACACCTTGGCAAGCTCGACGGATCTGGTCACCGAGAGGGTCGCCGCATCGCATGCGCAACCGATTTTCGACGCCAGACTTTGATCGAGCAAACCTCGTCGCTACAGCATTTAGAACTGGTCGATCCTTGGGCAAGCACAAAAGGTTAATCGAGAAGAAGTACGGACCGGGGCATACAGAGGACGCAGGAGAAATAATCAAAGAGCACAACTCAGATTTCACGTTGGTTTAGGCAGACGCCTTGATAATCCCCCGCTCGCATTCTTCCGACACGGAAAAGATCATATTCACCTTGTCGCAGGACCGATGCAAAACCTGGTGACCTATCAGCGTATGATATCAACGGCTACACATTCTACACGGAGGAAAAGGACAACAAGTGTGATTATCGAACTCAGCGTAACGTCGGAATTCTACACCGATGACAACGTGAAGGAAAGATTCTCTGTAAGAATCGAGGAGATCCGGGAGCTCGACTACTGTGGAGAAAAGGTTCCATGTTCCGTGTCGATGGGCAAAGAACGTCGAAAGAGAAGACCGGTATTTCACAACCATGGTTATACCCAAGCAGCCAAATCCAAGGTCACGGCAAACGTGGCCGCGAAAAATGAACCGTGGGTACTGGCTACCAAAGTGGACCAATGTTTTTTCATTACCGACCCGACAAAGCCTAGCCGTGTTGTCGTGAGGAGAGGAAAAAGGAACATCCTACCCAAAAAAGGACAACCCTACCCAAAAAAGGTAGCCCGTTCGAAAGAAGAAACATTAAAGTGCCGGGGCTAAATTATTCAACCGCGACAAAGAAGGGAAAAAAGATTGTAAAACGCTAGCTCAAAAAATATTGTAAAACGCTAGCTCAAAAAATATTGTAAAACGTGTGGTCAAAAAAGATTGTAATATTTATGGACAAATTATTATGACATATTTGAAGCATATTTAATTTGTACCACTTTTATGACATATATTATCACTTTTGGGCATTTTTGGAATATATAAAAGTATTTTAAAAACAAAACAAAACTTTTGTAGCATATATCACCACTTTTGGGCATTTTTTGGAATATTTAAAAGTATTTTTAAAATAAAAATAAAAAATGTGGGCACCAGGATTCGAACCTGGGTGCTAACAAGTTTAGAATAGACCAGTGGGCGGAACCAGTGGGGTAAGGCAGTGCTAGTGTTAGCAAAGGGGGTGGCAGCCCTCTTATCTAAGTAGTCGTACCCACTTAGGCCCAAGTGAGTATGACTAGCTAGTCAACAACTCCATCGTCCTTAGCCGCATATCCCATCCCCATCGTCCTCCGACACCGCGCATCGACGCCACCGCCGCATCTCTGACGACGCCACCGCCGCCGCATCCCAGCCACGCCAGGAGGAGGAGGAGGCCACCTGCCTGCAAGGCCGAGGAGGAGGCCGTGGCGCGAGGAGGAGGATCCCGCGCGCCCGTCGCTCGAGGAGGAGGAGGCCGCTGCTCGAGGAGGAGGCCGTGGAGGAGCCCGCCATCGTCCTCATCTTAGAGGTGAGCCTCGCCCCTCCCCTCTCTCCCTCTCTCGCCTCTCTCTGCATCCATTCCATCTTAGAGCCTCGCCGCTGCTGCTCGAGGTTAGGGTTCAGAGGATTAGGTTAGGGTTCAGAGGATTAGAGGTTAGGGTTTAGAGGAGTTCTTGTTCAGATGGTGCAGCAAGCGGTGCGATGGGTTTTGCTTAGTTGTTTCGCCTATTTTTGGATGGCGAATGTGAATGAGCAGAATTTGATATTCGTGGTTGTTTTCCTTTGTCGGTGACAAAATTCAGGTGACTTTTAGTGCATTCTCCGAGTCATGTTCGTTAAATTACCAAGAGCACATCATCGGCCTTCAAAGTCTATGCAAGCTAGGTGTGCAAATATTCACTCGACCCTCTTACGCCATTTATCTACTTGGTGGTGTTTCTACAAGTGTTTTGAAACTGTGGCATATTCCTTGGTTCGATTTCCTCTTACTTGGTCCGACTAGTGAAGATCCATATGGCTTGGCATTATTATGCAGGTTATTGTGCATAACCTTAGTATATACAACTAGCCAAAGACCAAGCAGCTAGCTAGTTCATTTGTGTAGAGCAAAATAAAATGGAGACCAAATGCTCTGGATATTCTTTAGAGCCAAGTACATAGCATAGATTATACAACAGCAATATTGTACCAGTGTCAAGCATAACTGTTGGCTCGTTAGGCCAAGAAACATTAGATTCATATACTTCTAATGAGATGGAAAACTCGATGTGCGATAATAAATAAAATCCTAGGCTGTACAATTGTTTTTCAAGAGACTATTTGTTTGAGATGTAAAGTCTGAAATCTGATCGACACTGTAGCATTTCTATTGGTGACCATTTTTGTAATGGCTGGTATCTAGTTTAAAACTATAAAGTATCAACTTGGGTCGATGATGCACACCGAGACCTAGGTGAAGTTTGAACAAGTGCTATTTCTTGCCCTTTTCTTAAAGATCCTATGATGTGTAGACCATGTCTCTTGCATGATTATCGAGGATATTTCCCAACAACTATTGTATATACATGTATGTGATCAAGTGTTGGATCAAAAGATTGGAGGTTTACCTTGTGTTCTTTGTTGCCTTGTGTTGTTGTTGCTCGCTACCCTAGTGTCTGCGATTCTTGGTTATTCCTCCTTGACCTTGCCTTGGAACTCCTGGAACTATAGCTAGTACCAGTACCAGTGCTAGTGCTAGTGCTAGTGCTAGTGCTGACTAGTGCTAGTGCTAGTACCAGTACCTAGTGCTAGTGCTAGTACCAGTACCAGTACCAGTACCAGTACCTACAGAAGTTAAATTCAGACACAAACTTTGCTAGTGCTAGTGCTAGTACCAGTACCTACAAAAGTTAAATTCAGACACAAGAATGTGCTAGTGCTGACACAAGAATGTCCAGCATTTGCAGAAGTATTTCTTGATTGATGTGATATACAGGAGCTACTTTATTATGTCGTGTATGCAGGTTCTTGTATGAAACGAGTCACGATTTTTGCCGGAATGTTGATTAACTTCCGTTTTGGCAGAAATCGGGCACTCCTAGTTTAAGAAAATTAGCAAAGGTCATGCCGGATTTTTCCGTGCATTTAACCAATTATTTGTTTTTTATTAGTGCAAAGATGTGTGATAACGACGAGGCTGGATGTTCTAAGCGCATCAGCGCTGAAGGAGAACTCAGCGCTGAAGGAAGTTCATGACGAGGCAGGGCGTCCTCCCGTTCCCTAAGCCGAGCCAGAAGGCTTGATGTTGTTGGCCTAGTTGTAGTTGCAAACTATAGATGACCTTTGTGTGTGTGTGGACGACAAGTGTACTTATCTTATTAGGTTTATGAATCACCGCTTACTTATTTTGCTTATTATTATTATATATCAATCAATGCTTGGTTTTTTTGCTTACTCTTTGGTTTTTTTGCTTACTCTTTGGTTCTCGGACGACAAGTGTGAGTTATTTTTGTCTTTTTCGAGAATATGCCGATGATTGAAATGTCGTGGCACAATATATATGTGAATGTGCTATGACGGGATTAGCCTTGTGATATGCACAAGTCCAGAATTGTGCATCCTACTTGGTGACAGTCCGTCATAAGCAATTCGTGTCCAACGACCTAGCTAGTTATATATGAGGCATGCTTTTCGAGTTATTTTTGTCTTTTCGAGAATATGCCGATGATTGAAATGTCGTGGCACAATATATATGTGAATGTGCTATGACGGATTGTTAGCCTTGTGATATGCACAAGTCAAGGAATTGTGCATCCTACTTGGCTAGAGTCCGTCATAAGCAATTCCTGTGTCCAACGACCTAGCTAGTTATATATGAGGCATGCTTTTGAGTTATTTTTGTCTTTTTCGAGAATATGCCGATGATTGAAATGTCGTGGCACAATATATATGTGAATGTGCTATGACGGGATTGTTAGCCTTGTGATATGCACAAGTCAAGGAATTGTGCATCCTACTTGGCTAGCAGTCCCGTCATAAGCAATTCATGTGTCCAACGACCTAGCTAGTTATATATGAGGCATGCTTTTCGAGTTATTTTTGTCTTTTTCGAGAATATGCCGATGATTGAAATGTCGTGGCACAATATATATGTGAATGTGCTATGACGGGATTGTTAGCCTTGTGATATGCACAAGTCAAGGAATTGTGCATCCTACTTGGCTAGCATCCCGTCATAAGCAATCTGTGTCCAAAGACCTAGCTAGTTATATATGAGGCATGCTTTTCGAGTTATTTTGTCTTTTTCGAGAATATGCCGATGATTGAAATGTCGTGGCACAATATATATGTGAATGTGCTATGACGGGATTGTGAGCCTTGTGATATGCACAAGTCCGTGAATTGTGCATCCTACTTGGCTCACGGTCCGTCATAAGCAATTCCTGTGTCCAACGACCTAGCTAGTTATATATGAGGCATGCTTTTGAGTTATTTTTGTCTTTTCGAGAATATGCCGATGATTGAAATGTCGTGGCACAATATATATGTGAATGTGCTATGACGGGATTATCAGCCTTGTGATATGCACAAGTCCGTGAATTGTGCATCCTACTTGGTGACAGTCCGTCATAAGCAATTCGTGTCCAACGACCTAGCTAGTTATATATGAGGCATGCTTTTCGAGTTATTTTTGTCTTTTCGAGAATATGCCGATGATTGAAATGTCGTGGCACAATATATATGTGAATGTGCTATGGGGATTGTTAGCCTTGTGATATGCACAAGTCCGTGAATTGTGCATCCTACTTGGCTAACGGTCCCGTCATAAGCAATTCCCGTGTCCAACGACCTAGCTAGTTATATATGAGGCATGCTTTTGAGTTTGCTCTTTTTGATTTAAGAGTACTTTCTATAAGTGTATCTTCATATGCGACTTTAATTATACATGTTTTTCAATCACCGTTAGTTATTATTGTCAACTTGTAGATGGCGTGTACGTCGGTACAAGGGACGGTTCCTGAGTCTACGATGATTGGGAAGACTGCCGGAGACAGTGCACCGTTTCGGCAATAGCTACAAAGGGTACAACACTATGGCGGAGGCGGAAGATAGATACACGCTATCTAGCGGAGTTAGGACAAGGAACCGGATGAAGACCTACACCTTCGTCATGGCGGTGATCATGCTTATCTTCTTTGGTTATTTATCCGCGTTTGTGTCTAGCTAGCTAGTTTAGATGTCTAGCTTCGAGCTCTAACTTGTTCGATCGACACATGTATTCGCATGTCACCAACTACTACTTTGTAATATGATCAAAACAATGTAACTTGGACTATGTATTCATGTATGAGACTTATCTATATGTATTTGTTTCAATCTTGTTTTTCATATCAGTATTTATATATATAATTGTATATCTTGTATCTGTGTGTATATCTCTGTAATATTGTATATAATCTGTATTGCATATAATGGCATGGAAATTAAAAAAAACAAAAACATCTGTTGCGCACATGTTTTACCTTCTGTGGCGCACTACCCCTAAAGCGCACCATGGATGTTTAGTGGCGCACTGGGTAGTGCGCCACAGAAGATACAAGGGGTAGCGCACCATGCCAAACTTCTGTGGCGCACTAGCTGGTGCGCTACGCCTATCTCTACACAACCGTGGCGCACTAGGCAGTGCGCCACGGCTGAGAGATAGCCGTAGCGCAAGGCCCGTGGCGCACTACTGGTGCGCCACGGATGGGACTTTCAGGTGCGCCACAAACGACCATTTTCCTAGTAGTGCGGGATCCGCGCCACTTGTGCCTTAAGTTCTTGAACCTCTCTGTTTTCCTCCTCGCTCCTTCCCGACGGCGCCACATGCGTCCTCGGCGGTGGACCAAAATGATCCACCCAATTCTTACCGAGGTCGGCCAGACGGCCCGACAACGGCTTCTTCAGAATCGGCTCTATTTTCTTGGCCCGGTTCGCCATGTTAAAGGGTTATCCCACCGGGTGGCCGTCGACCCACAGGATGAGGAACCACAGGATCCATGACTAGCAACAATTTCCTCCTCCTGCGGAAGAAGTAATGGTGAATCATTTAGATCATCGATTAGATTGCAATCGTGTTGATCACCGGTAATTAGATTATACTTACCACAATTTCTCGAATTCCTTCACCGCAGGATCCGGTGAGTTGTTTTTTTGGGTCCACATGGTAGCGGGCCTCGATGAAGTTTCGAACCCGGGTTGAATTTAGCAAAGGGTTTTCTATCCCTTGGATCTATACTCTTTCCTCCTTATTCCATTTGGCCTCCGGTTCTGTATCCACCAGATCCGAGATGGTGATGACCTATATTCATCGCTGCGGCGCCTTTCCCCGATTACTATTGGCCAGGCTCTTTCGATTCACACCTCTCCTTGAACTCCGGAACGATCTTGTGATCTGCGGGTCAATCTTCTGGATCTCCTCGAGACTTTTGCCTTCTTTATAGATCTTCTTCTTTATCCGGGTTCTCCGGTGGCGGGCGGTGCTCATCTTTGTGAGGGGATTTGTTTGCCGTTCCCATGATAATTTGTGTTACGATACTTAGCGGGAACTTGTATACGTGCAGCTTCTCGAAGAGGAGTGTGCGCAAGTGGCCATTATCTTTATGCCGGAGATTCTCGGTGTTGATCGAGATGGTTGTCCGGGTGATCGCCGCCACTTGCCCACCGTACCCTTTGACGACAAGGGCGGGCTCCAAAGGAACCCCTGTTGGGCTCACTTCGGTAATTTCCTCCCTGGCCGTGCCGACCGTGTTCGGGCGCCGGTCCTTCGGCTTCTTCTTCTTAGGAGGGTTGCTACCACTCCCTGTGCCCTCGCCGCCATCAGTGGTTTCATCGTCCGCCGTTCCTTCGGCTTCTTCCTCCGCGTCTTCCATCTCATCATCCTCGCTCTCCGAAGGATGGTATTCTTCATCGTTTTCTAGCCGCTGGGCCGCCTCCCAGAATGTCAATTGTTTATTCGGAGGTCTGAGTTCTCCTTCAGCGCTGATGCGCTTAGAACATCCAGCCTCATCGTTGTCACACATCTTTGCACTAATAAAAAACAAATAATTGGTTAAATGCACGGAAAAATCCGGCATGACCTTTGCTAATTTTCTTAAACTAGGAGTGCCCGATTTCTGCCAAAACGGAAGTTAATCAACATTCCGGCAAAAATTGGGACTCATTTCATACAAGAACCTGCATACACACATAATAAAGTGCTTCATATACAAGCACAAGCACAATTTCAAGGTGATGTTGTCCTAGCACAGATAGTAGTAGAAGCACATGAGTAGCACCACAGATAGTAGTAGCCAGAGCAACACTAGGATGGATATAAGGAACAGATAGTAGTAGCAGCACAGATAATAGAAGTAGTAGCAGCTCAAGTAGCATAGAACAGCAAGCACAACACAGCAAGCACAACAATGACAACAGCAAGCAGAGCAAGCACAACACAGCAAGCATATTGCTGTCATTTGTACTATTTCAGTTGGAGAAAGCTTGGATTCACCAGGCTATTATTTGGATGAAATATGCAAAGATCATATTTCTATCAGTATTAGCTCAGTAATCTCAAAACATTATATACCAAACTTATGTTTTCTGAAAGAAAGAAATTGTAGAGCAACTGAATGTGTACATCAATCATATCTTAAGTACTGACTGCCCAATATGCTTTTTTTCTGGAAGCTGGTTTAGAAGTACTAACTTCCCAATATGCATTTTTTTTATAAAACACCCAGCACAAACTCTTTCTTGAATTTTTGCTATGAATACATACAGAAACCAGCTAAGCTAGTAATTAAGGCAAGATTTTCACAAGAGTTTAGTACTCAGATTTTTTACAACTTGAATCTTGCTAACTGAATTTCCTAACTGAATTTCCTAATCTAAACATTTCCTAACTGAATTTCCTAAGAACATTTCCTACTCTGAGCATTTCCTAACTGAACCCTATTCTGAATCCTAAGAAAATCTGAACATTTCCTACTCTGAATCCTAAGAACCCTAACTTTGAACCCTTACTCTGAATCCTACTCTGAAAATACATTCCACACCACACTCTAGTATACATTGGCAGTGCAGCATAGCAGATCAGATGTACATCAGCAGTTCAGCATATACAGATTACACAGGTCTACCCTGCGTCTCAATACAGACAAATAGATACAGTGGTACGGCCAGTTTGTCTTAGGGAAAAAAAAAGAGGTCAGCCTTTTCCTGAAATGAATGAATTTGAACACAAGAGGTTTTTCCCCTTGAAAATGACAGAGAACTGGTCAAAGGCAGCAACTAGACAGAACACATCATTCTCACAATCTCTCCTGCATATAAAACCCTCCTCTCAGCAAGTGTGATTTTACCTATCCTCTCCTGCATATAAAACAGGTACCAAGTTGTATTCATAACTCGATTTCCACCTACACTGTATTCAGATATGCTCATAACCAAGGTTTGTTTAGAAGAGTAGACTCCATCGACACGTCTACTACAATAGCCACATCGACACTACAAAAGACAACATACCAGTGGCAGCAGTGCAGAAAAATGCTAATAACCATCATCATCTAGCTCACAATACCAAGAAGGTAGTATTATTGCCATCCATCCAAGCTAGGGGTGAATTAATTAATTAACAAAGAGTGAAAAAGGCAGGCAGGGGATTTAGAAGAGCTAGTCAATCAGTAGACTTAAATTTTTTGGTTCTGCCTAATCATGGATTATTGCATATACACCAAAACACATCTATGATCTTGCCCACACAACAATGCTCGGATAAAACAACATGCAAGTCAATTGCTCGTGGTTGCCTTGCATGAGCGATAGAACTCCTCATGACGCATGGTACCCAATCAAGGCTACAAAGGTATAAGAAACAATGGATTGCATAGTTTGTTTTCATTTCATTTCATTTGATCATCAAGTGCTCCAACGTACATAGAAATGAAGATTCGCAGCTCAACTCAATTACTACTGCTACTGCAACACCAGAGAGCCATCGCAGGTACAAATGTGATACGGATTACTAGTACTACGTTTCCTTGTAAAAAATTTTCAGAAAATCTGAACATTTCCTACTCTGAATCCTAAGAACCCTAACTTTGAACCCTTACTCTGAATCCTACTCTGAATCCCCTAAGTGAATGGATGCAACGAGAGGGGAGAGATGGGGAGAGGGAGAGGTGATTCTCACCTCGAGACAAGGACGACGGCGAGCACGCGGACGATGAGGGCCTTCTCCTTCACGGACTGCGCGGCGACTGCGACCTCCTCCTCCACGAAACGAGCGCGACCCCCTTCTCTTGGCGTGGCGACTGCGACCTCCTCCTCCTGGACTGCGACCTCCTCCTGGGCACGGGCCTGCTCCTCCTGGCGGCATCGCTGCGACCTCCTCCTCCACGAAAGCAGCGCGACCCCTCCTCTTGGCGTGGCGATGCGACCTCCTCCTCCTGACTGCGACCTCCTCCACAGGCACGGGCCTGCTCCTCCTGGCCAGCCAGCGGTGGCGGCGATGGCGGTGGTGGCAGATTGATGCGTGTGGTGTACGTGAGATGCGCCGTGCGTGTGGTGTCTGTGAGATGCGGTCGGCGGCGCGATTGACTAGTCAACCCACACACGCGTAGCGCACTGGCCAAGTGCGCTACGGATAACCGTAGCGCACTTGGCGAGTGCGCTGCGTGTGTGGGTTGGACTACTGAATAAGAGGCGACCATCCCTTAGCACTAGTACTTGTCATAGCCCACGGGTTACGCCCTTATTAGCTCTATTCTAAACTGAGCACCCAGGTTCGAATCCTGGTGCTCCACTTTTTTATTTTTATTTTAAAAATACTTTTAAATGTTCCAAAAAATGTCCAAAAGTGGTGATTTATGCCATACAAGTTTTGTTTTGTTTTTAAAATACTTTTAAATATTCCAAAAATGCCAAAAAGTAGTGATATATGTCATAAAAGTGTTACAAATATGATTCAAAGTATAACTAAATTTCATAATAATTTGTGAATGAATATTACAATCTTTTTCGACCACGCGTTTACAATATTTTTTGAGCTAGCGTTTTACAATCTTTTTTCCCTTCTTTGTCGCGGTTGAATAATTTAGCCCCGGCACTTTAATGTTTCTTCTTTCGAACGGGCTACCTTTTTTGGGTAGGGTTGTCCTTTTTCTTCTTGTGATGTATGTTGCTGCATCGTAGTCGTCGTCATCTTCAATCTTTGGATAGCCGTACTGGTCGAAGTCTTGCTCATTGGCGACTCCATCCATTCCGATGATGTTCCTTTTTCCTCTCCTCACGACAACACGGCTAGGCTTTGTCGGGTCGGTAATGAAAAAACATTGGTCCACTTTGGTAGACAGTACCCACGGTTCATTTTTCGCGGCCACGTTTGCACCGGCGGCCTTGGATTTGGCTGCTTCGGGTATAACCATGGTTGTGAAATATCGGTCTTCTCTTTCGACGTTCTTTGCCCATCTGACACGGAACATCGGCACCTTTTCTCCACAGTAGTCGAGCTCCCAGATCTCCTCGATTCTTCCGTAGAATCATTCCTTCACGTTGTCATCGGTGTAGAATTCCGACGTTACGCCTGAGTTCTGATAATCACACTTGTTGTCCTTTTCCTCCGTGTAGAATGTGTAGTCGTTGATATCAAACGCCTGATAGGTCACCAGGTTTTGCATCGGTCCCTGCGACAAGGTGAATATGATCTTTTCCGTGTCAGAAGAATGCGAGCGCGGGGGATTATCAAGGAGCGTCTGCCTAAACCAACGCGTGAAATCTGAGTTGTGCTCTTTGATTATTTCTCCCTGCGTCCTCTGTATGCCCCGGTCACGGATTATCAAGGATTTGGTTTTCAAAAGAAATAGAAGTTTTCTAAATAAAGATAATTTTATAAAGCCAAATTAAACCTTGGCCAAGCTTTTGAAATAAAATATTTCTATTTGATAAAATAGTAAAGGTTTATTCAAAATAAATTAATAAGGATTTAATATCCAAGTTTTATTAATAAAGGTTTTACTATTTCCAAACATCAAAACTTATTTATTTATTTTAAATAAGTTTTTCAAATATTTTATATTCCCAAATAAAACCTACTGATTTGATTTTGAAAATAAATAGATTTCAAAAGGAATTTTAAATAAAACAAAATCTATTTGATTTAATATCAATGGTCTATTTATTTAATTAATAATGGACCTTAAAATAAAATTATTATTTTGGTTTTGGAATTTGGTTTATGTTACTGAACATAACCAATCTCAAAGTTCCAAAGTGTGGTGTTTGTTTGAATTGATTTGATTATTGTTTGTTTGTTTGAATTTTCAAAACAGGAAATAGTTATAGAAATAGAAAAAGCCAGCAGTCAGAAAAAAATAGGATCTGGACCAGCCAAGTCGACAGAGCCCACAAGGCCTAGAACCAGCCCAGCACACTCACCATTCCCTGGCGCATCTTCCTGTACTTGCCACCTCCTACCTCCAATTTTGGCCAGTACTTGCCACCTCCTACCTCCACAAGCACACGAGCACACTCACCATTCCCTGGCGCATCTTCCTGTGCCCTCAGTTCGCCCGCGCGCGTCCCCTAACGTCGACAAGCACGACACAGAGCGTCGCCGCCGTCTGTCTCGTCTCCGTCGAGCTCCTCCGGTAAGTCCAGACCGCCCCAAGCTTCCTCCTTCACGCTCGCGTCATCTCCGTGATCTCCTGCGTCTAACCATGCTTCTGGTTTGTCTTCTTCTGACCCGTAGCATCGTCTTCGACCTCGACCAGAGCCAACCGTCGCCAGACCGAACTCCGGCGAGGAATTCCTCCTGCCCTCGTGCGCCCCTTGCCAAGCCAACCGTACGTTGAGCACCACCTCGACCTCACCAACACGGTGAGCTTACTCCTCCCTCTCTCGCTTCCTGTTTCACTAGCGCCGCCACTGTCTGACCGTCGTCGCCGCTAGCCGCCGTCGGCGCCGCTCGCATATGGTCAAGTAGACCAGCACCGTAGGATCAAGATCTGACGCTCACGATTAGATCACTTAACAGTGAATGGGTACGCTTTCTGAACCGCACGATCTCTTCAGATCCAACGCACCGCAGAGCCGATCCGGCCGAACCGGTACCGTCCAATGAGATAGTGACGCGTGGCCAGTTTTGTTTAAAACAGAAATTTGAAAACAGAATTGTTTGTGATTTTCAAACCTTTGTAACTTTTGATCCTCACGTCCAAAAATTACAAACTTTATATCGTTGGAATTAGTGGAACAAACCCTAGCCAACCATGCCATTATTTTAGTAAATAGTAACTGTTAGATTGTTTGTTTTTGCAGAAACATTTGATTGCTTGTTTAGATTAGAAAAATGTTTCAAAAATGTTTTTAAGTTTGAAACCTTGGCAAATTGGTTTGTTGTGAACCTACTGACCATAGGAACCAAACCATGGTTTTTAAAATGAATTTGGTGAAGTTTGGGATGGATTAATTGATTTAGCCCATTTCTAGCCAATTAAAAATATTGACTTTGCTATCAAAATGTTTTGGAGTAAAAAATTTGGGAAAATGTTTTGGATTAAACCTACTGACCCTAAACACCAAGTTTTGAGAAACAATAACTTATTTGGTGAACAACCTAGAGTTGTTGCTTTGATAAAAATGTTTTCCACCACATAAAATAATGAAAGGATTTAAAAATGGTTTTTGGACCAAACCTTTTTGGAAATGACTTTGCCACTTTGGAAAATGACCAACTTGAACCTTACAAAGTTTAGAAGCCTAGTGGAAACCATCTTTGCAAACAGAACCACCTCTTACATGCATGACTTAGATCCCATTGTTTTATGTGAGTGAATTGTTTGAGTGATTATTGGTTTGGAATGCTAGTTGATATGGTGTTTGATTGATTGATTGTAGTGAAGTTAGCAAAGTGTGAGACTAGCAACATCAAGGAGTGAACCATCATTCCCTACCAAAAATTCAAGTGACACTATCATCTAAAGTCCTACTATTTTCATTATACTTAGTGGATTTTGAAACATGCATGAAAAGAATTTCTATACTTATGCTATGCTAAATCCTAATAGGATTCCCTATACATTCCTTAGTGAAAACAATGTAGTGGTTACATGCTTAGCCATGATATATTTTGAAAAGAGTTACATGTTGAGATTTTTGTGAAGTTAAGAAAAGGACTTGTGATTTTATATAATAAAACAAGGACTCAATGAACCACCTGGGTGCCCAAGGATACTTTGAGTATTGGAGAAGGTGGCAACAAAAGGGAACCATGTCTATGGCAATCTGTTTGTGTTGTGCTCCAAAGGAAACCACCCAGGAAACTTAGAGATTGAACATGTTTCTCCAATTGTGGCTTTCGTGTGCAACCACATGCTATTATGGCTCTGGCTTAGTCAACTACATTGGGAAGACCCATGCATTGTCTTCAGGATACTGGACATGAGGACCTGGAATCCTACATGGGTACTTGTAGACAAGCTAGCAATGGTGCATGGGAGGACTCTTTGGAAAGACTTCATCACATTCTCAATCTGCCAGTACTCCATCTTGGTGAGCACTAATCCAGTGGCCACTGGTGGCAAAAGGATGGGAGCGTGACATGTGGGTAAAGTGTACGCATATACAGAAGATAATAAAATCTAAGTACTTAGCCATGTCCCCGGTTATGGACAATACTGAGCAACTAAAGTTTGAAGCTATGGGAGATCTCGACATTCTAATTTCTATAAGAAAACTTTTAAAGGCTTGATGCACTTGGGGTTACCAAGGAGCTCAAGAGACTTTGACAAAACTTGATGTACTTGGGGTTACCAAGGAACTCAAGAGATTTTGTTGAAAACATGAACACTTGGGGTTACCAAGGAACTCATGAGATTTTAATAAGACTTGATGCACTTGGGGTTACCAAGTAGCTCAAGGGATTTTTGACAAAGACTTGAACACTTGGGGTTACCAAGGAGTTCAAGGGATTTTGAAAAGGGGATTTGATAAAGGACCAAAACCATTTTGAAAAGATAGGATAAATTATTGCTTTATGCAAAAGAGCCTAAAACTCTACTTAACCAAATATGCATGTATTGATAGGATCCACTTATATTCCACATAGTAGTGAAACTTGCCAATACAATTCAAATGTATTGACCCTTGTGGCTCTAACTTCTAATGTTGCAGGTTTGATTGATTTTAGTGAAGATTAATTGATTAGGATTACAAAGTCTACAACCAACATCTGCCTGTGGCACTTTGAAGATGAAGGACCCCATGACTATAGTTATTCGGCTGCAATGTAATGTAATAGCCAAAAGAGCTATGTATGATGTAATAAAACTATGTTATTCCTGGTTATAAAGTTATATTATGACCCTTGTTTCTTGATATTACATCTTAACTGTGGATGCTAGCTATTGATCCAGGGACTAGCATTGTAAACACAGGGGACTCCACCTTATATTGTGTAAAGGTTGGGGCACTCCCTCTACAGATGGTATCAGAGCATTGTGTTGCCTGTAGGATTTGTAACCCTAGGATTGGACAAACCCCTTAGAAAAATAGGAGTTGTATTTGTTCCAACACTTATTTATAAAAAATCTTGTAAACTCTTTCCTCAACTATTTTGGTTTCAACTCTACATCTCTTCTACTTCAACTTGATGGAAAACCTACCCCATGGCCAAGGACTACACCATGTGCAAAGGACTTCTTCAACACTTTTTCAACTCTAATGACTTCAACTTCTTCAACTCTAATGACTTCAACATCTTCAGCATATTCACCAAGGACTTCCAACTTGGATACCACTAAGGACTACAAGTGAAACAAGGAAACCTTGCTCAAGATTTAGAGACTGAGGGAATGCAAAAGTTAGAAGGAACCCACATCATTTGAAGTCTTGTGACCAAGAGATTTTCTCAAGGAAACCATGATCTCATGTAAGAAGAAGCAACCAAGAAGGAAGGAAAGATCACAAGTAAACCATATAGATGGACCACCATATTTTAGTTAAGTCAAAACACACCAACTTATGTGGTGTAACAAAAAAAATTTTATTGCCTAAGTATGTGCTTGAACCTTGTTGTTTGAGTGAAATGTTTGACTTGTAATTGCATGTGCATTGTTTGTGTGATTTGAGATGTGTGTGATTAGAAATATTTCCTTAGAAATATCTTGCCTATTCTAATCTCCCTTCAACCCAAACAGATGACTACTCCAAAAGACTCCAACATCAAGGTTGATGACACTAACACCAACCAAGAGGACAGCATGAAAGAGCTCATAGCAACCCAGAACCAGTTGAACCAAGTGACAGCTCAATTCATAGCCAACTCTAGTAGGGAAGATCCAACCCTGCAAGGATTTTTGGAAACTCAAGGCCAACTAATGCTCAAAGCGACTGATCAGATGATCAAAATGGAAGAAAGCTATCCCAAAAGAGTCTTTGACAACAAGGATGACAGAAACATTATTCTAGATGGAGCCCCAGCTTGCATTATTTGTGGAGACAAAGATCATACTTCCAGGGAGCATGGAGATCAATGCCCCAACTGTGAATAGAAACATCCTGTTGGACAATGTCCCACTTCTCAAGCTACTTGCTACCTATGTGAAGGAAACAACCATGTTCCTATCCAATGCCCCATCTATTCCATGGTGGAACAAAGGAAACAAGAAGGATCCAAGTCTACCAAGAAGGTTGATGGCAAAGGAAAAGGACCACTTATACCTCCAAACAAAACAACCCAATTCAAAGGATCAAAGAAACCCAAGAAGCAAAAGATAGACAAAAGCCATGTGCAATGTTATAAATGTAAGGAAATGGGACACTATTCTGGTGAATGCCCAGAGAACCTGCAAAGAGCTAGGCCAATATGTAGCAACTTGTCCACAAGAGCCACGTAAAGAACTCAAGGACATCCACTGTTTCAATTGCAAGAACCCAGGACATTATGCAAGCAACTGTCCAGAGAAGATGAAGAACAAATTGAACAAGCCTATGGAGAAACTCAACCTTGGCCCATGAGTCAAGTATGGAAACTAAGGACACAAATGCAACTGTTTGCTTAGAGAAGTTTCCCCAGGATCCCAAGAAGGCCAATATGTAATTTTTGTTTGAAATTTTTTAAAGGGTGGTAGTACCCTAGTTGTTTTGAGCCTACTTGTAACCCTAACCTTCCCAAATCTCGGGACAAGATTTATTTTAAGGGTGGTAGCCTGTCACATCCCAAGATTTTCCAAATCTTGTAATGTGAAAAATAAATGAATAAAATAAAACTTTTTTGATTTTCAGAGTGAGAAGAAACTTTTTGAATCCAATTGGAAACCTTCAAACCAATTTGGATTAAATAAATCTCAAAGGGATTTAAAAAAGATAAACATTTAATAAAGGTAAATAAAATATTTTGGAATTACTATTTTGGATCTTTTTAAATAAAAGGATTTGGTTTTCAAAAGAAATAGAAGTTTTCTAAATAAAGATAATTTTATAAAGCCAAATTAAACCTTGGCCAAGCTTTTGAAATAAAATATTTCTATTTGATAAAATAGTAAAGGTTTATTCAAAATAAATTAATAAGGATTTAATATCCAAGTTTTATTAATAAAGGTTTTACTATTTCCAAACATCAAAACTTATTTATTTATTTTAAATAAGTTTTTCAAATATTTTATATTCCCAAATAAAACCTACTGATTTGATTTTGAAAATAAATAGATTTCAAAAGGAATTTTAAATAAAACAAAATCTATTTGATTTAATATCAATGGTCTATTTATTTAATTAATAATGGACCTTAAAATAAAATTATTATTTTGGTTTTGGAATTTGGTTTATGTTACTGAACAGAACCAATCTCAAAGTTCCAAAGTGTGGTGTTTGTTTGAATTGATTTGAGTATTGTTTGTTTGTTTGAATTTTCAAAACAGGAAATAGTTATAGAAAAAGAAAAAGCCAGCAGTCAGAAAAAAATAGGATCTGGACCAGCCAAGTCGACAGAGCCCACAAGGCCTAGAACCATCCCAGCTTTTCCTCCCCGAAGAAAAATGTTTCATACTCATTTTCGAACCCGTGCAGAGACTGACCGGTGGACCTTCTTTCCTTCTCACATCCTCGCTGACGACTGGACCCCACCTCCCTGTTCATCCTCCTCACCCGCGCGACTTCTTCTTCCCCCAAACCTCGTCGCCGTTTCTGTCAGATAACTGCGCGCTTAATTCCTCTTAATGGCTGCGTTAATCTCGCCCCTGACCATGCGTACATAAGCACCCCTCCTCCCTCTGTCATTCCCCGCAACCGCCAACTCCACATCGCCACCAGGCTGCTCGGAATCATCTCCAAACCGCCGCTGCTCCGACGAGCTTCCACCTCCAATTCCGGCCAGTATTTGCCACCTCCTACCTCCACAAGCACACGAGCACACTCACCATTCCCTGGCGCATCTTCATGTGCCCTCAGTTCGCCCGCGCGCGTCCCCTCACGTCGACAAGCACGACACAGAGCGTCGCCGCCGTCTGTCTCGTCTCCGTCGAGCTCCTCCGGTAAGTCCAGACCGCCCCAAGCTTCCTCCTTCACGCTCGCGTCATCCCCGTGATCTCCTGCGTCTAACCATGCTTCTGGTTTGTCTTCTCGTGACCCGTAGCATCGTCTTCGACCTCGACCAGAGCCAATCGTCGCCAAACCGAACTCCGGCGAGGAATTCCTCCTGCCCTCGTGCGCCCCTTGCCAAGCCAACCGTACATTGAGCACCACCTCGACCTCACCAACACGGTGAGCTTACTCCCTCCCTCTCTCGCTTCCTATTTCACTAGCGCCGCCACTGTCTGACCGTCGTCGCCGCTAGCCGCCGTCGGCGCCGCTCGCATATGGTCAAGTAGACCAGCACCGTAGGATCAAGATCTGACGCTCACAATTAGATCACTTAACAGTGAATGGGTACGCTTTCTGAACCGCACGATCTGTTCAGATCCAACACACCGCAGAGCCGATCCGGCCGAACCGGTACCGTCCAATGAGATAGTGACGCGTGGCCAGTTTTGTTTAAAACAGAAATTTGAAAACAGAATTATTTGTGATTTTCAAACCTTTGTAAATTTTGATCCTCACGTCCAAAAATTACAAACTTTATATCGTTGGAATTAGTGGAACAAACCCTAGCCAACCATGCCATTATTTTAGTAAATAGTAACTGTTAGATTGTTTGTTTTTGCAGAAACATTTGATTGCTTGTTTAGATTAGAAAAATGTTTCAAAAATGTTTTTAAGTTTGAAACCTTGGCAAATTGGTTTGTTGTGAACCTACTGACACTAGGAACCAAACCATGGTTTTTAAAATGAATTTGGTGAAGTTTGGGATGGATTAATTGATTTAGCCCATTTCTAGCCAATTAAAAATATTGACTTTGCTATGAAAATGTTTTGGAGTAAAAAATTTGGGAAAATGTTTTGGATTAAACCTACTGACTCTAAACACCAAGTTTTGAGAAACAATAACTTATTTGGTGAACAACCTAGAGTTGTTTCTTTGATAAAAATGTTTTCCACCACATAAAATAATGAAAGGATTTAAAAATGGTTTTTGGACCAAACCTTTTTGCAAATGACTTTGCCACTTTGGAAAATGACCAACTTGAACCTTACAAAGTTTAGAAGCCTAGTGGAAACCATCTTTGCAAACAGAACCACCTCTTACATGCATGACTTAGATCCCATTGTTTTATGTGAGTGAATTGTTTGAGTGATTATTGGTTTGGAATGCTAGTTGATATGGTGTTTGATTGATTGATTGTAGTGAAGTTAGCAAAGTGTGAGACTAGCAAGATCAAGGAGTGAACCATCATTCCCTACCAAAAAGTCAAGTGACACTATCATCTAAAGTCCTACTATTTTCATTATACTTAGTGGATTTTGAAACATGCATGAAAAGAATTTCTATACTTATGCTATGCTAAATCCTAATAGGATTCCCTATACATTCCTTAGTGAAAACAATGTAGTGGTTACATGCTTAGCCATGCTATATTTTGAAAAGAGTTACATGTTGAGATTTTTGTGAAGTTAAGAAAAGGACTTGTGATTTTATATAATAAAACAAGGACTCAATGAACCACCTGGGTGGCCAAGGATACTTTGAGTATTGGAGAAGGTGGCAACAAAAGGGAACCATGTCTATGGCAATCTGTTTGTGTTGTGCTCCAAAGGAAACCACCCAGGAAACTTAGAGATTGAACATGTTTCTCCAATTGTGGCTTTCGTGTGCAACCACATGCTATTATGGCTCTGGCTTAGTCAACTACATTGGGAAGACCCATGCATTGTCTTCAGGATACTGGACATGAGGACCTGGAATCCTACATGGGTACTTGTAGACAAGCTAGCAATGGTGCATGGGAGGACTCTTTGGAAAGACTTCATCACATTCTCAATCTGCCAGTACTCCATCTTGGTGAGCACTAATCCAGTGGCCACTGGTGGCAAAAGGATGGGAGCGTGACATGTGGGTAAAGTGTACGCCTTCTGCAGAAGATAATAAAATCTAAGTACTTAGCCGTGTCCCCGGTTATGGACAATACTGAGCAACTAAAGTTTGAAGCTATGGGAGATCTCGACATTCTAATTTCTATAAGAAAACTTTTAAAGGCTTGATGCACTTGGGGTTACCAAGGAGCTCAAGAGACTTTGACAAAACTTGATGTACTTGGGGTTACCAAGGAACTCAAGAGATTTTGTTGAAAACATGAACACTTGGGGTTACCAAGGAACTCATGAGATTTTTATAAGACTTGATGCACTTGGGGTTACCAAGTAGCTCAAGGGATTTTTGATAAAGACTTGAACACTTGGGGTTACCAAGGAGTTCAAGGGATTTTGAAAATTAGATTTGATAAAGGACCAAAACCATTTTGAAAAGATAGGATAAATTATTGCTTTATGCAAAAGAGCCTAAAACTCTACTTAGCCAAATATGCATGTATTGATAGGATCCACTTATATTCCACATAGTAGTGAAACTTGCCAATACAATTCAAATGTATTGACCCTTGTGGCTGTAACTTCTAATGTTGCAGGTTTGATTGATTTTAGTGAAGATTGATTGATTAGGATTACAAAGTCTACAACCAACATCTGCCTGTGGCACTTTGAAGATGAAGGACCCCATGACTATAGTTATTCCGCTGCAATGTAATGTAATAGCCAAAAGAGCTATGTATGATGTAATAAAACTATGTTATTCCTGGTTATAAAGTTATATTATGACCCTTGTTTCTTGATATTACATCTTAACTGTGGATGCTAGCTATTGATCTAGGGACTAGCATTGTAAACACAGGGGACTCCATAGTTAAGATGTAATATCAAGAAACAAAGGTCATAATACAACTTTATAACCAGGAATAACATAGTTTATTACATCTTACATAGCTCATTTGGCTATTACATTACATTGCAGCAGAATATCTATAAGCATGGGGTCCTTCATCTTCAAAGTGCCAGAGGTAGACATGTTGGTTGTAGACTTGTAATCCTAATCCATAACTTCACTAATATCAAACAAACCTGCAACATAACAACTTAAAGCCACAAGGGTCAATACATTTGAATTGTATTGGCAAGTGATACTATGGTAGTATAGTGGAGTCTATCATCTATATGCATTTGTCTAAGTGGAGCTTAGGCTTGCTTTGCTCAAAAATAGATTTTACTTATCATTTGAAAACACTAAATTTTTGTTTGACAGAAATATCCCCCAAGGAACCACCAATAGAAATTGGTGAACCTTAAACCCTTATTCACCCACAAGTTTTTAACTTAGAAATTGGGATGATGATATTCTTGATTGCTTCCATGTCTTGATGCTCAAATTGTCCTTTGCCAGGGACATGGCTAAGTACTTAGATTTTTCACTCTGTAGAGGTGGTGCATTTTCCCCACAAGACTTGGTTTCACCAAGACAAGATCTTTCAGAAGCCTTCCCTTAGACCAAAATGGACGCGCTCCAACCTATCAATCCCCAACCACCAACTGTCCATTTGGCTAAGTTATTGCAACTTATATGATCCAGGCAGAGCCCATAATGCCAAGTGGCTGCACTTGAAGCTTCTCAACATTTGACATCTCAAATCTCTTTGTTCCTGGGTGGCCATCCACAAGTGAGATACACAAGGTAAACCATAGAAATGGGCCTTGTGAACCACTCAACACAAACCATTCCTTCCATTCCACCCAGGTGATTTATTCTCTTAGTTGTTTTATTAAGCAAAACACAAGTCCTCACACTTAGAAATTTTTCCATAGCATGAATATATATTCCACCCTTGTTTTCTACTAGCTAAGCTAAGCATGATAGTAGTAGGAATCTTAACTTAGGAAAATTCTACTAAGGTTTCATCTACTAGGATTTCCCATAGCATAGTTTATACTTAGCAAAAATTCCATGCAAGTCCTACTTAGAAATATCATTAATGCATAGTGAAAATAATGGGACAAAGTATGAACCATCACTTGCCTTTTTGGTAGAGGGTATAAGTTCACTCCTTGATCTTTGCAATGTTCACACACTTCAAGTCACTACAATTCAATCAAGCAAACAACATTTCAATCTACCATTCAAGCAATTCATCACATAAAAATAGAAATAACAAAACAATGCATGCAAGTATGCTAAAGATTGTTTTATTTGTAAAAGTGGTTTATAATGGGTCATAAACATTTGAAAACACCTAATGGTCATATTACAAAGTAGCAAAACCATTTGCTAGAGGTTTTACTTCATAAACCAGTTTTAGAACAAGGTATCATTTTATCTGGTGTAGAAATGTTTTAATAAGGCATTATTCTATAGGTTTCACAAAATATGTTTTCAAAACACAAAACCTCGTGTTTAGGGTCAGAGAGTTTATTTCAAAACATTTCTCAAAGGTTTTCTTCCAAAACCATTTTTAATAATCAAATCATATTTTTATTTGACTAGAAATGGTTTAAATCAAAGATTCATTCTTTTGTTTCACCAAATACATTTTTGAAACCACAATTTGTTTCCTATGGTCAGTAGGTTCAAAACACACCATTTGCCAAGGATTTTATCTTAAAAAACATTTTGGAATAAATTTTATAACCTAAACAAGCATACATAAGTTTCTGCAAAAACAAACATTTTACCAGAAGCTTTTTACTAAAAAAAGTGCATGGTTGGCTAGGGCTTGTTTTTCTGAATCCATTGATATAAAGTTTACAAAATTTGGACGTGTAGATTAAAAGTTATGGATTTTACAAAATCTTGTATCTAATAGATCAAATCTGTTTAAAAACAAAACAACAGAGACACGTGTCCTATTCCTATTCGCTCATACCGCTTCGGTTGGATCAAGCACTGATAGGCATTGGATCTTAGTTAGATCGTGCGGCACAGATTGATTAAAAACGGTTCGTTAAGTTATCTATCGTATCCCAACGATCTTCATCCAACGGCTGGCGATGATCTGACCAGACTCTGGCGGCGCTCAGCGGCAGCGCGCGGCGCCGACGCTCTGCTAGCGGTGGAGCTGGCGATAGAGGAAGCAAGGAAGAAGAAGAGATGGCTCACCGTGATCGCCGTGGCGTGGGGAAGCTCAAGGTACTCGCGGTTGGTCAAGGGGCACACTGGGGTTGCAGGAATTCCTCGTCGGAGTTGCCTCTGACGACGGCCACGCTCTACCGTCGTCGAGGGTGGCACTATGGGTCTCGAGGGAGCAAACAGAAAGCACGGTCAGATGCGCAAGGTTATGGCGATGATGCGTGTGTGAAGGAGAAGGAGAGGGGCGGTCAGGTTCTTACTAGAGGAGTCGCCGGAGTAGCAAACAGACGGTGGCGCTTCTGTTCGTCGTTGTTGTCGACGCTGCAGAGAACGCGCGGGCAATCTAACATTACAGGAAGTTTCGCCAAGGTGTGGGGATCAGGTGAGGGTGGTCGAGGGGGCAAGGGACGGTGTCTACTGGCCGGAATCATCGTCGGAGCGTCATCAGACAGAGGATGTTGTAGAGAAGAATTGGGCGGCCTGGGAGCACGTTTGGGTGAGGCGACAGAGGGGAAATGGAGAGGAGACGTGGGCGGTTAAGAGGGCGTTGTCAGGGGGAGGTTTAACTGTGCCATTAATGCGAATTAAGCCGAGCGTTATTTGCCTGCAACGGCCGGCGAGGTGAGGGGCGTGGTCAGCGGCGGGTGGGGAAGAAGGAGCTAGCGATGGGGTCCGCTTGACAGCGTGAGAGAGGAGTGGGGAGATGGGGTCCACGCGTCGGTGAGGGTGCGGGTGAGTTGACTGGTGCAAAGCGTTTTCATGGGGAGAGGAGTGGGCTGGGCAGGTGGGCTCATTGCTGGGTCGAGTCTGTTTATTTTTTTTTGTTCTGTTTGTTTTTCTTTTTCCATTTCCTTTAATCTGTTTGGATTTTGAACAACTAATTCAAACACCTATTTGAATTCAAACCTTTTCCAAAATTTGGGTAGGTTTAAATACTGATTGATAACACATTCTGATGTTAATTTTGAAAATTTATTTTATTCCTTTATGGGGTCTTTTTAATTAATAAAAAGGCCCTTGTTTTAAATCAAAATAGGATTTAATAATGTTTTTAATTTCCATTTGACTTATAAATTCTTCCAAAACCTTTTAGTAAGTTCATCTTGAACTATTTGGAAAAGTTTTTAATAAGATTTATTAATCATTTAAAACTTGGGTTTGTCTTATTCCAATAGGATGTGGTCTAAGCCATTTCATTTTATTTTGGAAATTCTTTGTCATTTTATTTTATTTGGATTGGGATTACAATTCACTCCTATTTGCTTATGGATTTGGCCAAGATTTGATTTGGTCTTCAGATATTCTTTAATTAATATCTCTTCCTTCCTCTTATAAAATAAAAATCCTTTTATTTAGAGATCCAAACTTGGTGATTCCAATTTATAAAACCTTGTTTAATATTTGTTTATCCTTTTAAATACCTTTAGGATTATTTGCTCACCATTTGGTATGGATTTGCAGATAGGTGCTTTATTATCTTTGGAAATTACTTTTCCTTATCTTCATAAGATTTTATCTATGGTTCCAATTTAAGTGAAACCAATTTATATGGCTTTATAATATTTCTATTTGTCTTTCTTTATCATTTAAAAATGTTTGTTGACAAGTTTTACTATGGATCAAATCCATAGTCTTGGAGATAACTTGGAAATGATTTTATTCCATTAGGGTTTAGGGTTTGGTTTTATTTTCCAAGTGTTTAAATTTCCAGATACATTCATTGAGGAATGCATTTCTCTAGATTTGAATTTTGTTGAATTCAAACTTTATTTAAAGTTTGTACAAGATGGGATTTTAAGTTTCCTTTAGAAACAAAGTTTCTTTTCTCCCTAAAATTAAACAATAATTTATTTTGTTTATTTATTTTTCACATTACAAGATTTGGAAAATCTTGGGATGTGACATTGAGATACTCGGTGTGTTGTTTAGTGTGTTCCCCTCTTATCTTTAGTGAAACCCTATTTCTATCTCTCTGTCTCTTCCTACCTTTGGAATCTTGGGTCGAGATTCTCGTAAGGGGGATAGAGCTGTAACACCCCAGTTTTAGATGATCCTTAATTAGGGTTTGTTTGTGCATAACATGAGCATCATCTCTTAAAAATGCATTGAATAAAATAGAAATACAAACCCTAAACCCTAGATTTTCCCTCTCTCTTTGAAAGCAATTCAAAATAGTTTTGATTTTTGAAATGACAAAATGTTTGGAGCCCAAAAGGACTAATAGGGCCCCTACAATATTTCAATACTTTTACAAAGTCTTGTATTTTTGAAATTACACAAAACGGAAATGAAATTGAAATACAATTGGAAAATATAAAAAAAAATCAGAAAAAGAAAAGGTTTCTATAAAAAAACAGAGTCAGAGAGCAAAGCAGGCCGTTGCCCACTCTCTCCTGAGCCTATCTGCCTACACGTGCAGCCGCAGCAGCCCCTTTCCCTTGCTTTGCTGCAGCCCAAGGACAGCCCAAACTCGGCCCAAGAATGGCCCGTACCCCTTCGGTCATCTCCCCTGTCGTCTTCTTCCTCTGACCAAGCTGCTCGGTGGCGAAGCCCATGCCGTCCGTCGCTGATGCGCCACGATCCGCGCTTCCGCCGCCCCTAGAGATGATAAGGTGCATCCGAGAAGGCCTCTTCCATTCCCCCTCTGGTCTTATCCCTCTCCCTGGATCTCTCTCTCACACCTGCACGTGGACCCGAACCCTAGCCACCTAGGTCTCGCCGGTCGCCGTCGTACCATGCCTCCCCGTGCTCGTCCGAGCATGCCACCGGAACCACCATGCTCCCTGCCTCTTCTCGCCAAAGGAATCGAGCTGGGAAGGTCTCAGTTGCCCGCAATTGAAGACGTCTCCATGGCCTCCGTCAAGCTCCCTGTCGTCCTAGCCATCGATTTAGAGCTCCTCCGGGTGATTTGACCCCTCCATCGTCTTCACGGTGAGCCACTAATGCTCAGGAGCCACCCCAATCCCTCCCTTCCTCTCTGTATCGCTGCCGCTCCATGCACCCGCAAGCTCCACCGTCGCCGCCACTCACCGTCGCGTCTCCGGTGACCAAACCCCAGCGGCGCCGCCACCAATAGGAAGCCCACATCGCGCTGCACCTAACACCAGCACCCTTGCTCGCCCGTGCGTGCCCAAACATCGTCCCTATCGCCGATCCGAGAGCAACCACGGTGATGACGTCACGCCTGCGTCTCCGGGACGTCAGCGCGCGGGTGTCAAAGCAGTCAAACATCGGGTGGGTCCCCCTTTGCCGCGTGGCTGCCGATGTGGCACCAGGGCCCTCTGTCAGTCTCACTGGCTAGGGGTGCCTCCGGTACAAAAAGTATTTTCTTATTTTCTTGAAATCTAGAAATGGTTTAATAATTGCAGAAAATATTATAAAACTTGTAAATTCAATATCTAATTCATTTTAACATAGAAAAATATGTATAATATATCAAAATGTTCGGAAAAATGAGAGCTATCTATCTAAGCTATAACCATGCATTGATAATAAAATTACATGACAAGTTTAATTAGAAGAACAAACCAACCCCTCTCATATACATCTAGAGTTTCCTCAAGTTAGGGTTTGCACCCCACGGAACCCCGATTAATTGGTCAAGCATTCCTTAGGGTTAATTTTTGATACAATTTAACTTGTTATATCATCATCCTTGCTTGAGCATTGCATCGATGCCATGTTTTGATTGCTTTCCCTTTATTTTTTGGTATTTGGTTCTTCTTCGGTAGAATACAACATCGAGATCGAAGACCAAGATCAAGACCTTCGAAGATCGACGAACAATACTTGATCAACTGTAAACAAGTCAATTAAAAGGATTCCGAACATCTTCTTATTGGTTATCAACATGCAAAGGCAAGCATAGCCCCACCATGATATAATCCTATAATTTCGAAAGCATTTCAATTCTTGCCATGATGCATACAATTCTAATGTGGTCTTTTATCGATAGATAGAGTATCCTATCAGTTGCATTACTCCCTTTGAGCTTATATTACCTGATCCACTGCTCCTAGCATAACTAGGTTTGGCTTGTGTGCACTGCTAGAGCTTATATCTATGTCCTGCTTAGCCATGCATAGCTGTTGAGTCTGGTCCATCCAGATGATGTATCAGTTGCAGATAATATAGTATGACAGGAGAATGTGATGAAATGATATCAGAGGTGATATGAGATTAAACATGCTAAGGCTTGTATGGGAGGCCACAGTGGGATGTGGTTTTTCTAGTCCCATGCTCGCCACCCTTAGGACCTGAGTTCTTGCCTTTGGAACCGAGACGAGCATACAGCCACATGGGGCTTGGGAACCTCTCGCCTGATTAACTTGCCTAGTCTGATCCATGAGTCCGTAGTTAGCTATTTGGCATCTGCATAATTGGATGGTTTGAAGGTGGTGCATAATATAGGGCGTGACCAAGGAGGAAGGAGGCTCCGGGAGTACTCCCGATCCTTGGACATAGAGATATGGGCTGATGGAACCCTTTCTTGGAGACTCATGGATTTAGACAAAAGCAATGTAAAGGTCGTGGCCAACCACCCTCTGCCGGCCTTCCAAGGAAGAGGGCTAATAGCTTGACATTAAGAGTCGGTTGGTACGTGTGGGTAAAGTTGTACACCCATTCATGGTTAAATATTTTCTAAAAGCCGTGTTCACAATTATGAACGCTTGGTGACCAGATTCTAAGATCATAGAGAACTATAACCTAATTGTAAAACTTGGTAGTTCAACGTGTGGTTAAGGATGCTTCCTCATGGGTACGAGGGGTGATCCAAGTTCAGATGATGATGATTTGGTGGATATCAAAAGATGATGATCAATACTTTGGAGATGTCGCTCTCTTATCCCCTTTAAAAATATTCTGATTAGACGAGCTTCTTCTCCCGCTTGTTTTACAAAACAAAGATGGCTTTATGCAAAACAACTCCACCGGCCATAAGTCTTGCGAAGTACACCCTGTACTCACCCTTACTTTGTTGATACTTTTGTAGTAGATTAAGTGTTCCCTTGAAGATGAGTTTGGTACTATATCGACACCAACGAGTAGCTTGGGGTTCCCGGCCGGCATCCTGGAATCTATGGGCTGGGACGTCATCGTTATGCTTTAGGCCTCTTAGGCCATTTGTTAAGTTTGCTATACTTAATAGCATAATTTTCCTTCCGTTGTTTGATGTTTGTGGTCAGTGACCTCTTCTTGTAATAATTTGGTTCTCTGCCCAGTTATGAGCTTGCTGTAATAAATTTTGTGTCGTAGGGTCACTGTTGTGTTACCAATTCTTCACTGGATATTCTCGAGCTCAAGGTTAAGCTTATGTCAGACGGAGGTCTAGGATTTTTTTAGCCCTGATCCCGGGGGTGTCACACATAATGAAAAAAATTAACAATATAACTATCACATAAAACATTCTTATCATGAGCCACATGCATAAAATGATTATTACTCTCCACATAAGCATAGTCATTCTTATTAATTGTAGTAGGAGAAAATTCAATAAAATATTTATCATTATCATTCTCATCACCATAGGTATCAAATATAGGAGGCATATTGTAATCATAATTAATTTTCTCCTCAATAGTAGGTGGACTAAAAATATCATATTCATCATGGTAATCATCATATATTGGAGGTATAGTATCATCATAGCAATTTTTCTCCTCTAAAGCAGGTGGACTGAAAATATCATATTCATCATTGTAATCATCATATATTGGAGGTATAGTATCATCATAACAAATTTTCTCCTCTAAAGATGGGGAACTAAAATGATCATTAGCAATAATGGTGTTCAAAGAATTCATACTAATAATGGTGTTCAAAGAATTCTCCTCTAAAAACTAGCTTCCCCAATCTTATAGTTTTCCATAGCATTAGCAATAATGGTGTTCAAAGAATTCATACTAATAACATTGCTATTAGCATGCAAATAAAGTTCCATAGGTTTTTTTAAGTTTCTATTCAAACACTTCATGTCCTAACTCAAGATAAATACTATAAAGCTCTCTAATTTTGTTTTTGTTTTCCATTAAGCCTAACTAGTGAAAATAAAAACAAGAAACAAAAAGATATAATTGTAGAATCTAAAGGAAATAACTTCAAGCACTCATACACCAGCAATAGTACTAGAAGATATCTTACTAGCCATAGGATGTGAGTACCTTTTACCTTACCTTCCCGGCAATGGCGCCAAAAAAGAGCTTGATGTCTACGCAAGCTTCTATTCTTGTAGACAATGTTGGGCCTCCAAGTGCAGAGGTTTGTAGAACAACATCAAGTTTCCCTTAAGTGGATGATGAGTGCGTGAACACTTCGTTGGGGGACCCCAAGCGGAAGGTATGATGAACACAGCAACAAGTTTTCCCTCAGTAAGAAACCGAGGTTATCGAACCAGTAGGAGAAAGGAAACTACTCAAAGGTGTTGCTAGGAACTTGGAAACCTACACAACACAAACTCAAGACTTTACCCCAACGAACAGTGAGGTTGTCAATCTCACCGGTTTGCTGAAAACAGAGGATTAACTGTATGGTGTGGAAGGTAATAGTGGTTTGCAGAAAGTAAACAGTAAAAGTGGAAGATGTATCAAAGGTAATGATTGGACCGGAGTCCATACTTCACTAGAGGTGTTCTACTTAAGATAAACAAACATGACATGCTGGGTAAACAAATTACAGCAGGGCAAATTGACAGGACTGAGCAAGGCGTAACAATGCAATACAAGACATTCATGATCCTATGAGATTCGATTGGGCAATACAACAAGATACATAGACCGCCATCCAACTGCATCTATGACTAGTAATCCACCTTCAGGTTATCATCCGAACCCTCTCCAGTATTAAGTTGCAAGAAATGGATAACTTCTTTAAGTAAAGTGTGTAAGGTAAACAATCCACTTGTTCTATGAACAAGAGACCTTTGCTTTCTCCCTAGTGGCAACAACACATCTACAACCTTAGAGATTTCTGGCACTTACCTTAGATTAAATAGAGGCATGAACCCACTATCGAGCATAAATACCGCCTCTTAGAGTCACTAGCATCTACTTGGCCAATATATTTACTAGAAATGGAGAGCATGCAATATCACAAACAACACAGACCTGATATAATCAATAAGATAAAACCATTAATCAATCTGACATATAGTAATCTCAATATCCATCAGATCCCCCCAAACAGAACATGCATGATTACAAATAGATGATCTTGATCATGAACGGAGCTCACAAGATCTAAACATGGTAGCACAAAGGAGGAGATACAACCATCTAGCTACTACATGGACCCGTAGTCCAAGGTGGAACTACTCATACTTCATACAGGAGGCTGACATGATGAAGAAGAGGGCCTTCGGGATGAGCTCCCCTATGGCAGGGTGCCGGGAAGAGCTTCAGATACCCCTATCTAGAGATGATGGTGGCGGTGGTACATACGGTTTCGTGGAATATTTATCAGGTACTTAGGGTTTTGGCATCGGGGGGTCTTTATAGGCAAAGAGGCGGAGAGGGCGGTGGCGCCAGTACACCCAGCCTTGGTGGGGCCCAGCCTGTGGGTGTGGCCCCCTGGTGGCTCCCCTCCGTCTCGTATTCTGGCTCTGTGTTCCCCACGGTAAAATATTGACTTTGGATTTTGTCCCGTCCAATTCCGAGAATATTGATTTTCTGCCTTTCTGGAACCAAAAACAGAAGAAAACAGGCAACTGGCACTGTGGCATCTTGTTAATAGGTTAGTACCAGAAAACATATAAAAACACCTCAAAGTGTAGACAAAGCAAAGCAAAGTAGATACTAAACAAGCATGGAACATCAAAAATTATAGATACGTTTCCGACGTATCAGTGGATCACCCAAGGTTTATCGAACTCAAGGAGGAAGTGGTCAAAGGTATCCCTCTCAAACAACCCAGCAATCAAGATACAAGAAGTCTCTTGTGTCCCCAACACACCCAATACACTTGTCAGGTGTATAGGTGCACTAGTTCGGTAGATAGTGAAATACAAGTAATATGGATGATTATAACTGGTAATTGCAATCTGGAATAAAGATGGCAGCAAGCAAACATGTAACAGGTCTAGTTGTAAACGGTGTTTCAATGCTTAGAAACAAGGCCTAGGGATCATACTTTCACTAGTGGACACTCTCATATAAATATCTTCTCTTCATGATGCTACCCTGAACTACTCTCCAGTTGGACAACTCTAATCCACAGTAGGGCTACAAAAGCTCTCAAAGTTCGCATTCCACATCTAGGTAACCCCATACTGTCACCTTGAGAGCTAGATGGTTCCAACAAATAGCACAATTTCATAGAGACATCCAACTCAAAATATAACTCATGATAAGTATTTCTGAAATCTTTAGCCTAAGTGCCACACGGTGTGCACACTGTCTTCACACACTTGGGGATAACCGGAGATTACAATTAAAGCACTTGAGTAGAATAGTAGATCTAGTTGATTACAAAGCTCATGACCACAATAAGATCACACATAGAGAGAGAGAGAGACAGAGATGAACACATAGCTACTGGTAGAGCCCTTAGCCTCAAGGGAGAACTACTCCCTCCTCATCATAGGAGTCAGCAACGGCGATGGAGATCGATGGAGATGGCTTAGGGGGCAATTTACCATCCCGACAGGGAGCCGGAATAGAGACTTATGTCCCCCGAATCTCCTCTTCGGTGGCGGTGGTGCTACAGAACTTTTCGTGGATGGAGGCTGATTGTTTTAGGGTTTTCTCATCGGAGGCTTTTAATAGGCGAAAGGGCGATGTCAGGAGGTGGACCAGGTGCCCACACCACACCCCTGTGAGGCCAGGGTCGTGCCACCAGGGGGTGTGGCTGCCTCCTGGCCCTCTTGCGTCCCTTCTTTGGACTCCTTCTCGTGTCTGAAAAAATTGGAACATCGGTCTTCGTTTCGTCCAATTCCAAGAATATTTCTTTACTAACTTTTCTGAAACCCAAAATAGCAGAAAATAGGAACTGGCACTGTGGCATCTTGTTAATAGGTTAGTTCTAGAAAAAGTATAAAAATGCCTCAAAGTGTAGACAAATCATAAGACAAATGATATAAAACAAGCATGGAGCATCAAAATTATAGATACGTTTACGACGTATGAGTGTTCTAGGAGGTGAAGAGGGTGAAGTTGATCAGTATGTGTCGGAGTATTTCTTCGTTGCCAAATTTAGGGCAGCATATGCTTAGAATGTTCCAGCCTTGTTTGGAAAAGACCAGTGGATGGAAGTGGATCTAGGCTTCAAGATATACCCTCCAGTTTTTACTAGACTAGTAGGTAGGCCAAGGAAGAGTAGGATAACAGCTAATGCAGAGGGTGGTGCACCACCTCGACGATGTAAGTGCAAATGTTGTGGGATCCTAGGGCACATTGCTAGGTTTGTAAAAATGCAGTGGACCCAGCTTATGGAATGGATGATTAGGCAAGAGCATCAAATGCATATGAGAATGAGGTGTTTGAACGAGAGGTGAATGAAGAAATGGATACATTGCAGATTGAACCAACGGATCGAGATAAGATTGAACCAAATGCAGAAAAGATTGAACCAAATGCAAGGGAGATTGAACCAAATGCAGAGGAGATTGAACCAAATGTAGGGGAGATTGAACCAGTCGATCAAGAGGAGATTCGACCAATGGATCTAGAGGAGATTGAACCAAATGCAGAGGAGATTGAACCAAATGCATGGGAGATTGAACCAGTCAATTGAGAGGAGATTATATCAACTGTGTTAGAGATTGAATCAGAGTTCAAGCATAAAGGAATTACCCGAGCGGATATTGAAGAAATGGAGGCAAAGCTTTTTGAACCATATGAACTAGATGATCAAAACATGATTGGACCAATTGTACGACAGACTGAAGCACTTGATTCATTGGATTCAGAGAAAAAGAACAAAGGGAAGAAACGAAAGAAGCTGATGGTGGACTCCGAGAATATTCTAGCTAGGATCACCAGGAGCAAGGTGGTGAACCCAATGAAAAGCACTAGGAGCAAGAAAAACTGGATTTGAATTATTAATTTGAATTTTTATGATAAATTTGAACTACGGTCAATGTTTGTATTGAATTTGACCTAGTGTAATGCTCCCAAGTTTGTATGTTGGATAATCCCATAATGTATGTGTTATTGCAAGTTTCTACAGTCATGCACCTGGTTTCTTAGCACTGCTCAGTTTTTCCCTCGACATGTGGTCAACACATGGGGTTTAACTAGTTCATGGCTTAAACGTTGTCCGATTGATCCAAAATTTGGCACACTTGCGTATCTTGGATTGATTTACCATTTGAAATTGGAAATTTTGGATTAACATGTAATCAGCCACATTTTTCTTTTTCTAAGTGATTAAATTCAAAAAATGGTTTCAGGGTTAGTTTAATTAAAAAAAAGTCAAAACATAGTGCAACCTTCAAATGGAGTCTTGTTATATTGCCTACAACCTAGCATGAGTAAAAAAGGAAAAGGAAATAAAGAGAAATGGACTTATCCCCCAAACCACTTCTTAAACCCTTCTTGGAATGAGCTACTAGTTATGAATATGCATAGCTTTCTACCCCATCGACCTCCAAAATAACCCATCCCAAAACATACTTTGTCTAAATGAGGCCAAATTTGGAACACTTGTGGATCTTTGAGTTGCGAACAATATAATGTCGGCCAAGATGAATTATTTTGTTCAAGTAAAACATTTTCCATTTTTATGCCAAAAGCTTGAATTTCCCTTACTCATTTTTTATCTGAGTGCCCGTGTTTTCCTTAGCTCTACTCAGTTTTCCCCTCCCTCTAAAGTTTTCCTCACTTTTCCCCTCCCACTAAAGTTTTCCTCACTTTCCCCTCTATCTTGACTCAAACCCTCACAATAGCTCAACTTGCGCTCAGTTTGGCTGCTGCGCTCTGATTGGTCCAGATGTATGCCACACGGATCTTGGCCAACCACCGTTGGATACATCATGATCTGACGGGCTGGAGGTCTCTCTCTCTCCCAATGGGAGCACCTACCTTGTACGGAGAGGAGAGCCCGACAGGCTTGATGTCTCTCCCTTCCTTTCCCTACTTCATGTATACTAGTCGCATCAATTTGGCTGCGCTCTGATTGATCGAGATGTATGTCACACGGATCTTGGCCAACCACCGTTGGATACATCATGATACAATGAGCTAGAGGTCTCTCTCTCTCTTGATGGGCGCACCGACCCTATACACAGAGGAGAGCCCGACAGGCTGGATGTCTCTCCCTCCCTTTCCACGTCATGACGATACCACCTCCCTCTTCTTCCCCTCTTACGGACAACTGGCACAACAAATGACAGAATAGTATGGATGTGCGGTGGTAGAGTACGAAATGCATGTGGCGTGGCGGACTTAAGCGCGCGAGCGGCGCGGCCGACCCGACGACGACCCAAGACCTAGACGGGGTCGAGACGCCGGCAAAAGCGGATCAACAGAGCGCGGTCCGAGCGTGCGTTGGCGCGAAGCGTGCCGGGGGGGAGAATGCTACGGCGCGGTGGATCCAAGCATGACCGGACGAGACGTGCGGCGGTGAGGATCTAAGCATCTGAAATTTCTGTCTCTGTATGTCTCATTCCTGTTCACCTCCTCAGATCCGTTGCTGGTGAAATACACCGAGGCCGCGGCGGTGCCGACAGTGGTCATCGATGCGAAGATGATTGAATCCTTCATATGCAACATCACTACAATGGCCCAGATCAAGCCCTCGTGAACCAATGCCATGGGAGGCAGGCCACAGCTGGCACGTCGAGGTGCAGTTCGATGGTGAAGGCCGGATGTACCTCGTGGCCGGATGGATGCGGCAGGGAGGGCGGTTCACCGTTCACTTAGTATTGGGACAAATTTGAGCCCATATTAGTTGACTTAGATTCATCTAGATATGAACGTATCTAGTCAAGTTTTAGTGCTAATATGGGTCGGAGGGAGTATGCTTTTACAATCTGTGGTGGGCTTGTATAAATTTGATCGAAATATTTATCATTTGAATCAAAATTGATACTCCCTTCGATTCATACTACTTGTCATTGAAATGGATGTATCTATCACTAAAACATGTCTAGATACATCCATTTCAGTGACAAGTAGTAATATGGATTAGAGGGATATGCTCTAAAACGGATTCATAAGTAGTATGCCCTTTGACCCAAATTAGTTGATTTAGATTGTATAAATTTGATTGTATCTAAACATGAATTAGTATTAGATTCATTTGTATCTTGATGAATTTGAGTCAACTAATTTGGATCGGAGGGAGTAGCACTTTCTTTGACAGATCGCCTCTTTGGAGAAGAATGTGCAACTGATAGGGCCCCAAACTTGACCCTCTAGGCATTTGGCACGCCAATTATGGGAAGCTAGATCCAATGGCAAGCCACTCGTCCCCTACAATGCATTCTCTTGACAACTTTAGGACCGCAAAGTGACTAAATCAGCAGGAACTCACAACCATCCATTGAATAATAATTATACGCTCTAAATTAGCTATCAATTCAACTAATCAGTACACGTGCCACCTTCACCACAACACCATAGTGTAACTGTTAGGACGGGGATGACAACTACTAAAACCGCCCACATGAATCTACTATTCTCCTCCCCCTTCACTTGAAGTTCATGTTTTAGATTTTTTACCAATCGATCAGATACGGCAAGATCAACCTCAAGTGTCAACTTCTCTTTGCGAATAAGCTCTGAGTTCTTCTTTTCTTCCTCACCAGTACGCTTCAGCTCTAATATCAACAGGTTTTTATGGGCCAATTCATCACCTAAATTGGCAACCAACTCCTCCAAATCCATCCTCTGGATATACCACTGGGTTGATTCATCTTGGTATGCAATGTACCATGGATCATCGGCCTCCATAGCACACAGTAACAATCGCAAAAAAACCCAATTAAAATTAGTCCGACAGGCCATGGAGGCACTTCAAATTCAACGGTAGTACAAAGAGAAGGAGCTACCTACTATCAACACCCGGATTTTTAATCCCAGATGCCTGTTATGCCATACGTCGCAATCCCAGGATTACAATTTTTGCGAGACATAACAGAATTGGATACCACAGTACATCATCCATTACAAACCATACATAAGGTCTTACACAAATAAGGATCTCATGATTCAGTTCTTAATACAACTCAAGTAGTAGAATACGTAATAATAACGATAGCGTAGGCGAAGCTCCATCTTCGGGGTCACAGGTAATGCTGACGATGGGAGATGATCCTAGTTGTCGTAACCTTCCTGGGGTCCATCATCCTGGTACTCCTCTTCATAGTCTAGCCACGGGAATATCCAGGGACAAAGCCATGAGTACTCTTTAAGTACTCGCAAACTAATACTAACAAGTGAGGGGGGTTTTGTGTTAGGACACTAAGCTCTAGGGTTGCTTTGCAAAAAGCCAGATTTACCTCTACTGAGTTCAGAAGCAAATAAAGCTAGTTGAAGTTTTGTAACACCTAAGTGGGAACTTGTATTTCATATCACAACTATGTTGTGGTCAAGTCAAAGTCTCAATTCATTTCACCAGTCATTTTGAAAACATCTGACGGGGGAACAGTATGGCCACTCCAACTATCCATAACCGCGGACGCGGCTATTCGAATAGTTTGACACTCTGCAGAGATTTGTACACTTTCACCACAACATTCGATACATCCGTCAAGAACAAATCCTGAATTCACCATACTCAGTATGCGGATAATCAATCCTAACCTTTCAATTACACGCCCTAGTATAGGAACCTCTCCTGTGAGTTTGGCCTCCCAAACATGACCAACTGTCATCTTGGGTACTGCACAGGTGGACAATCTTCACAAGGTAGCCTCAGCTCAGACCTTGGCCATGAGGGAACCAATACTAAGGTATATAAGTTTCCAGTCAAGCCCTACCCAATTCTCGGGTATTGTGGTTGTATGGTAAAATTGGAATGGCATCGCATCCAGACAACCATCAGTTTTATAAAAGGGCTAAGGATCATGCCTCAACATTTTCATCACCAAAATCATCTAGTGTTTGGAAAAACATGTCAAAACATCTCAATAGAATGATCCGTCATTCCAAGGTTTTCATAACCATTTTCACCAAGTATTCCCATCTAAAGTTGATCAATTTTTATGCTTAGCACTAGCATCTACAAATGGGAGTGAATACTAATGAGGGGTGGTAAACAAGTGGAGTTTCAACTAAGTACACTCCCATGCCTTAGGATGACATCAAGATTATCTAGCTTAGGCCAAGTTTTATGCTCTTTATGCAACCTTTAATTATCTTTCTAATATCTACAAGTTACTTAAGTAATCTCTAAGTAATAGCGTTGATAAAGAAATAAAGTATAAAGCTTGTAAGTAAAACTAGGAATGGGGTTATCAAGTGGGTATGATCACATATGCTTAAGGCATATAGTGGGCATGGTAACAAGCAAGTATTTGCTTGCATAGGTCAACTTGACTAGTAAGGCTTGCAAGTATTGGCTTGCATAAGTATCAGTATAAGCTTGCTAAATTGCAAGTGTTAGCTTGCCTTGTGCAGAGCAGTCACTACAAGGAATCTGGGCTTCTATGACCCTTCATTTTTGTCACAGAATTGTCATAGTAGTCTATCTATGACGATTCTATGACGAAAATAAAATCGTCGAAAGCTGAGCATCGCAAATGAACTATAACGACGATTTTGGTAAAATCGTCATAACCGCCTTTGACGATATTAGATCGTCATAATCGTTATGATGATCTGATATCGTCATGGGCCATCTAGTCAGCCAGGTCAGATCCTATGTGGTCGATCCGACGTGGCGAGAAATCAGCCCAGTCCACTTTGATTATTAGTATGGGCCAAACCCAACAATACGGTCCCGTTTATTTTTTTTCCTTGTTAATTCTGGTCAATTACATGGGCCAAGCCCAACATGAAGGCCTTCTTATTTTCTAGTCTTGGCCTTTTTAAAGGCTATTTATTTTTCAATTTCAACATTTTAAGCCTTTTTATTTCAACCTTTAATATCAGCTGTTCCCATTAGTTAGACGGGTCCCAATTGTCATTTAATTTAAAATTCCGTCCACTTGTCAGTACCATTTTTCACAAGTCCCGTTTGTCAGGGTTGATTTTCCCATAATTTGACAGTAATTAATCAACTAGTAATTTAATCAAGAACACAAGAATTCACGAAATACTTTTGACAATAGACATAACTGAGCCGATTACAATTTTCCATGTTTTAGATCACACACTATACAATAATATATCCCAGCACTCAACACTATCCATCTACTAGAGTTTTCTTCCAAAGTACGGCTTCACACTGTCAATGAAGGCAATATCAGCTGGCCCAGAAATTCCCCTCGTGTACCTGCATGTCAGCTCAAAGTGTAAAACACATCATATAGCAAATTAAGACAGTAGTAGGTACTCTCAGAAAATTTCAAAAAGGCAGAGCATATTCCAACAGACATGAAGTCTTTAAATTAGATCCAGACTGGGAAATTTATTCACAAAAGATCTATAGAACCACTTGTACAGAAACAAAGATATATTCAGCAAAGGCGCATAGCAGTTTCATGTCTGATAATGTTTTAGGACCACTAGCTTTTCAATGCTTCATTAGTATAGCACAAACAAGTATAGAATTACATTCTTTTACAGTGCTTTGCATCAGATACATGAGATTTTGATATCGATAACAGTACTACTAATGCACAACCAACCTTTGCGCTTGATCTTCTCTAGGTTCTCGTTGATCTTGTCCTTAAAGTTTTATAGGTCAAGGATGTTCCGTTGTAGCTCATCCTACACCAACCACAAAAAATAACCCAGAACATTCGACCAACAATAAGCATAGATCATCCAATAACGTATTAGCTACAAACGAAGAGCAGCATGATCAAACTGTCAAAAAAAAACTACTTTGCATATACCTCTAGTTGATCAGGCGAGCAGAGTGAGAGACCAAATCTCATCCTTCGTGTCACAACGTTAAGCATGTAAACTTTCTTTACCTATTCAAGGAAAAGGAGGGATCTCAATGCAGTTCATATATGACTTCAATAAAAAATAATAGGAGTGTCCTAACAGATAAAAAGAACAAGAGGACATGACTCAATATCAGTACATCTCAACTACACTGAAACAACCACTAAATCACTATATCCTGTAGTGCATGTTTGATAACAATCTGAGACTGCCAATCCATCTCCCTATGCAAGTATTGGTGTATATACTTAATAAAGGGAGATCAAGTCCCGGAACAAGCAACAGCTCATAGCTAGCATAGCAGCAGTTCAACTACATTGAAACCACCTCAAGTATCCTAAGCATAGCAGCATCAAGGCAATGTAATCAGAATGTAAGATATAACACTTTGGAACATCAAGTCAGACACCAGCATAATTCCACATCAAGAACAGTTGGTATCAACATGTTAGCAGGTAGCTTCAATAAGAATGATACTCCATATGACCAACAAGGAAGAAGATTACATTGCGTAGAAGCATGCAGAACAAAAATTGCAAGGAATGTACCCCTGCCAACTAGTGCCTCTAATGTAATGGGGCCAGAACTCTGGATGAAGCGACAACAGTAATGATTTTCAAGCAATGTCAGTGCAAATCACTGGTTCCGAAAATACATGTTACAAAATGCAGCTTATTACGGGTGTCATATTTGAAACAAGGAAAAATCATTAACAGTAAGCAATCTTAAGATGGTGCAGTCATTAAGTTATGCGATGGTCTGCATAGACAATTAAATCAAACGGATTTCTAAGAATAAAATAATAACGCAGCATATGTTTCCCTTTAGTATATCGTGTTGCTCAGATGAAGGGGATGAATCAGGACACAGGGCAGTGCCATAGGCCATGTCACTGGCAAGGAGCGGAACTCACATAGGTTGGTGATGCCACCAGACACCGTCGCGACGGAGAAGCACGAGCTATCCAAAGAAGACCACCCTTTCACCAGCTTCTTGCAAAGACATCTACAGAAAGCATCCACGGTATTAGAAACAAAATGGGAAACGTGGAATTAATCAGGTCGGCCACGCCTGTCCCTCCTAGTGAGTCATTTCCCCAAACACCGTTAGTTCATAGGGGCGAGTAGTCGCGTAGGAGGCCGACTCGATCACTCATACACAGACTGCCTGCCGTTGGTCGAAAACCATAAGGTTCACCAACGCATTTGACCAACACACACCCGCCCGCGTGAAGAAGCAAAATAGGGAGAAAAGCGGTAAGGAGACTTGCATGATGCGGGAAGTCATCTCCGGGAGCGAAAGCGAGATGTCAACCGTCGCGGAAGAGGTAGGCACCTCCGCCGGTGCCGTCGCAGCCACATCGCTCATCTTGTCCTCACTAACACCGCCGGCGACCCCGTTCAAGCTCCGGCCTTCCGATCCCATACGACCTCGCGGAGGCGCCTCCCTTCGCTTCCGCCCCGATCTCCCCGCCCGCCGGCGTGCGTTTGCGCGACAAAGGAGGGTCGCTATCTCGTCGATGTATCTGGTGGGATCCTGAAGGCGATTCGATTCGAGGGGAGAATCGGCTGAGGGGAGAGGGTGGATCGGCTGGAAGGGAGAGGGTGGTGGCCAGGAGACAGGAGTGCTGTGAATCGGGGAGAATCGGCGGTGCACAGAAGGGGCGGCGCGAGGGGAGGCGATCTAGGTTAGGGTTTTTTCTTTGACAGATGGTGAACTTTAGGGCTTGGTGAGGCCGTGGGCGCGGCGGGGTGGTGTGCTTCTTCGGGTGAGCGACCAGCCATTCGATCGGCACTGAGCAGTTCAGATCAGGCAGATAAGGTTGATTCGTGTGAGGCGTTTTCCTGTGTTTGGATTGGTTGGTTCGCAAAATACCTTTTTTGTACTTCAAAAATAGTAAATGACTTTTCTGTCTGACGAAAATGAAAATCTTTTTCGATAACATTGTTCTTCATTCCAACATGCATATTTGTGCATCATTTTCATCTAATCATAGAAAGTTATTCTCAAATGAGCAACTTTTTCAATTTTTTAAATGGCCGATGTTATGTCTAGAATCGTGGTATAGTTTATGATAATTTGTCCATATTGTACACACATGTGCATTTTGGGATAATGAACAATGTTTCAAAATATATAATTCAAAAGGATACCACCCCATTTTTCAAAAATACTAGACCACCTTACATGGACAATGTTCTAACCGAAAGATCTTAACATTTCTATACACCCTCGGTGAAAAACACAAATCCCTATCGAATCGGTAAGAAGTGGGTCCGGTTTGAACTACTTGTACATGATCTCGTGCTCATGATTTTTTGCAAGAATCATTTTTAGACTCACAATATGATGTTTCTTCATAGATCCGATGCAATTTTAGCGAGGCTTAGCCCCTAGCTAAGAACCTTCATGCCCGCCGTTTTGACCATGGTTTGAAACGAGCATAAAAAAATAAAAACGGTCTGATCAATGCAAATCCTTTGCGTGGTGTCTTATTATGTGACATAGTTGCAAGGAAAAATACCAACCTTGGTATATTGCAAGTGTCTCAAAAAAACCTTCTCATAAATGACCTATCATGTCCAAGGTTTCATGGCTTTCGGGCCAAACGACCAATGTTATGGCTAGAATCACGGCATAGTTTTTGATAATGTGCATGTATTGTGCATACATATGTATCATGGGACGGCGAACAATGTTGCAGGAGGAAGTTTTCCTTTTTGACACACGGAAATCCCATTTTCCATTTTCCGAGCGTAAAAAACGGGGCATTTTGTGAAGCAACCACCAGATGATAGTTTTAGAATGGTACCACCGCATTTTGTAAACCGGGGTATCTCAAACCTTTACATCCACCCCTGGCGAAAAAGACAAATTCCTGCCGAATCGGTAGGAGGTGGGTCAGATTTGAACTATAGGTACATGATATGATGCTCACGACTTTTGGAAAAAAACATTTTTAGACTCACAATATGATGTTTCATCAGAGATACAATTCTCAAGTTTAGCGAGGATCATCCCCTAGATAAGAACTTCACGCCCGCTGTTTTGACTATTGTTTGAAATGGGCATTAAAATTTCAAAAACGGTCCGAACTATGTGAAACCTTCGCGTGACGTCATGTTCTGTGAAATAGTTCCAAGGAAAAATATCAAACTTGGTAAATTGATTGCGTCTCGAAAAAACCTTCTCGTAAACGACCTATCATGTCTGAGGTTTCATGGCTTTCGGGTCAAATGGCCAATGTTATGGCTAGAATCAGGGCATAGTTTGTGATACTTTGCCCGTATTATGCACACATGTGCATCTTGGGATGGCGTATAATGTTGCAGGAGGAAGTTTTCCTTTTCGACGCACGGAAAACCCATTTTCCATTTTCTGAGCGTAAAAAACGGGGCATTTTATGAAGCAACCACCAAACGACAGTTTTAGAATGGTACACAACATTTTTTAAAAATAGTATACAACCTTACATGAACAATGTACCAATCGGGATATCTCAAACCTTTCCATCCATCCCTGGAGAAAAAGAAAAATTCCTGCCGAATCGGTAGGAAGTGGGCCCGATTTGAACTACAGGTACATGATCCGATGCCCATGATTTTTTGTAAAAATGATTTTTATAGTCACAATATACTATTTATTCAGAGATCCAATGCAAATTTAGCGAGTCTTAGACCCTAGCTAAGAACCTTCGTTCCCGCCATTTTGACCATAGTTTATAGCGGGCATAAAAAATTTAAAAATGGTCCGATCAATATGCTATCTCAACATTCCACCACTAGTTAAGAGTCACTAGTGCAGAGCCCCCCCTTTAACTCCGGTTGGGAGGGCCCTCTAACAGCGGTTCCCCAACCGCTGTTGAGGGTTCGGTGTTAGAGGGGGGCCCTTTAACACCGGTTCTTATACGAACCGGTGTTAAAATGGCGACGCGTCATTGCCCTCAGCCCCTTTAACACCGATTCGTATCTGCAACCGGTGTTGAAGGTTCTTCTGTCGCGGCAGAGATTTAGGCCATTTTCCTGCCGCGGCAGAGTTCTGCACGTCTAATCCTAGAGGGTAGACAACCTTGTTTGCTTGGTATGTACTGTCAGGCAACTCATTATTTCTTGGAAGAAGATTCTTCATTTTTACCAACAACTTTGAAAATGCGCTTTCAGTCACACCATTCTCTGCCTTCCATTGCAGCAAATCCAGTGTGGCACCTAGCTTTTTGTGGCCATCTTCGCAAGTTGGATACAACAATGTTTTGTGATCCTTTAACATCTGCTCCAGCTTCTCCTTCTCCTTTTCAGTTTCACATTCTTCCTTTGTATCAGTAATGGCCCGACCAAGATCGTCATCAGCGGGCCCATCTGCTCCCTCTTGATCTTCATTATCTACCTCCGTTGCATTATCATCATATTCAGGATACATATTATGATAGTTTTCATCATCCTCTTCTTCTTCATTGTCTTCCATCACAACCCCTTTTTCTCCGTGCTTGGTCCAACAATTATAGCTGGGCATGAAACCGGATCGAAGCAGGTGGGCGTGAATGGTTCTGGTATTTGAGTAGTCTTTCTTGTTCGACGGTGAACACACGGACAGACATAAAACCATTATGACCACGGTTTGCATTAGCCACAACGATGAAATTTTGGAGGCCGTAATGTACTCGAAGTACGGCGGTCACCGTACATCCATTGCCGATTCATCTGCATTAATATGTAGTATATATCAAAAATAATAGGAAGATGACCATTTATATATATAGTACATCAATGACACATGAAACTATAGTTGCCGACCTCGAGACGGAAGAGCAACAAGAAAGCTTATTTTGAGCTCTCGGGCATGTCACCGAACACCTCTAGTGCATATGAAAAAAACAAAAACTAGCACTCTTCACACCCTCTTGCTAGGCTCCAAAATGTAAAAGAATGGAAGAGTGGGGGGTGTGTGGGCTGGGGTGGTGTCTTATAAGCCCCTTTAACACGGTTCATGCCACGAACCGGTGTTAAAGGGAATGCTGGCCAGTGCGAGGACCTTTAACACGGTTCGTGGCACGAACCGGTGTTAAAGGGGGCTCCTTTAATGCCTGAGGGCCACGCTACTGTCGTGGGAATGACCACGGCAGATCTGCAATCGGCAGTAGTAGAAACGAAGGGCAAGGCGGCCATCTGCGGTGCGAGATGAGGCGGAGACTCGTGGTTTTACCCAGGTTCCTGAGGGAGGGTAAAGACCTACTCTGCTAGATTGTATTATGGAGGTGTTTACAATGGGCGAACTCGGCTAGGCGGCGAGTTGCTTGGGTGTATGAGGGAACATCGTCTACTCATCCCTTAGGGAGGTTTATATAGGCTTACCTCCCTAGGGTTTACATATCTCAACCGATTGATTTACAACTTTGTCAATCGTTTAACTTTCGACTGGGCCTATCTACTACTTTGGGCCTTGACCTCCGATCGCTGGTACCTGATGGGCCTTGATCCACTCGATTCTGCGGGCCCACTCGCCAGCCTTTGGGCGGTCGGAACGTCCCACGAGGATACCCGGTAGGCATATCCCCATCAGTAGTCCCCGAGGCCGTCGTTGATTAGGCGCGGGTGGCTGCTGGCAGTCGGAGTATACGGCTTCAAGTTGGCATCCAGTCGAATCGTCGGCGGGCTCCTGTACAAAGGAAAAAATCCGGCGAACCGAGTCGCGTCTCGGGCGACTCGAACCAACGGGTCGCAACCTCGGCGAGTAACTTAGCGAGCCGAGTGCCAGGAGGCGGACCGTCGGGTGTGGTCAAACTAGCCGTTAAGGTAACTTAACGGTAACTTTCGGCGTAATCATCGCGCGGTAACGGTCCCCTAATTTGGCGGGCAGCTCCCGCTATATAAGAGGGATGGTAGGCTATCGGAAATCCAACCGCCCACCATTTCTTCCGAGTACGCACATCCTTCGTCCGCTGATCCCGCGATCTGATCGACCCGCAAGCCTCCGACCTCCAAGCAAATCCTCAGCCATGGCCCTCTCCACCGAACCTTGGGGCAGATCCAAATGCACCAGGGCGCAACTGGCCTCCTTCGAAGAGGCCGGAATCCTGGGCGGCTTTGGCGAATCCCCGCAGCCGGAGAAACGACCCCGAACCCGCGTGCGAGAGAGTTCATCTGCTTCATTAGCCACCTCGAGCGGGGCTTAGGGTTTCCCACTTCTCTATTCTTCCGGCGCTTACTACGAGATCCAGCCTCGGATCTGGGTCCCCATAGCATCGAGCAGCTCGCCATCTTTGTGGCTCATGAGTGTTATTTGGGCTGCCGGCCCTACTTTCCCTTGTGGCAAGATCTGTTCCATGGACGGATCAGCCGCGAGGCGGGCGACCCAATGCTAGCGGGCGGCTTAACCTTCCGCCTGAAATCCAAAGCCTCCTTCTTGACCTTATGCTGCCGGCCAAAGCAGGCGATCGGAGAAAAAGTCTTGGTTTTACGTGACCGAGGCGACCCGGAAGACGAGGCGGCGATCCCACGATACCGGCCGACCGCTCCGAGCCGCAATCTCCGGTCGCCAGCTACCCGACGACCAGCGGATGGTCGTTGACGAGATGCTCCAGGTGCCATTCGCGGTCGAAGAAGAAGGGCTCAGACGGTGAACTGTACAACCGCTGGCTTGGCGGCGTCTTGTTCCACTCGCCTAACGCGAGCATTATATGTACCAAGACACGGGCGAAGACTCGAAGGCTGCCTCGCCGAGTGGAAGCTGGAGGACTACCTCTGGCGTCAAGAGGATCACCAGGCGGCATACATGGATGCGCAGCGGGCTCCCTCCATACACCACTTAAGCGTCCGGCTCCAACGGTAATAATCTGATCCCATTCGCGATGCAGCATATGCGATCGGTAATTCTAACTTTCTTCCATGTTTAACGCATTATTTCAAGTGGTGGAAGGGTGGCTCCCACCCGCCGATGACGAGTTCTGGGCCATCCGCCCAGACATAAGCGAGTCGCCTCCGCCCGAAGGCAATGAGGACGACGAGGACGAATCCGAAGAAGATCGCCCCGATCCGAAGACCCGTGGGCAACGTTAACGCGAGCTCGGCGCAAGAGCCTCGGCGTCATGATGATGACGAAGAACTCCCGGAGACCACCTCGCTCCGCCAAGCCACTCCGCAAAGAAGAAGAAGGAGAAAGGCGAGGCCCCACGAGGAGGAGGACGAAGCCGAGGATGGTCTCACCGCCGCTCGGCAGCGGCTCCGATGCCCATAGCTCGGCCGACGACGGGTGGCTCGGCAACAGCGCTTGCTGGATGCGCCATCCATGGAGGCGCCCGGGCTTCACTACCTCGCCCCTTGGCCGGTCTCCGGGCTAGGGCTCTCCGAGGCGGCTTCGCCTCGCAAGGAGGTCCCGAGCGTGGCGGTTTCGCCTCGCAATGAGGCTCCTAGCGTGGCGGTCTCGCCTCGCAAGGAGGCTCCGGCCGCGGCAGCTCCACTTCACGAGGGGGCCTCCGTCGAAGGTGTTCCGGAGGCACCAACCGCTACCTCAACGTCAAAGAAGCCCTCCGTATCTTGGGCCCCTGGCGCCTGGGCTGGGGCTTAGTCGGCCCTGAGCTGGAGAAACCGGCCGGCCTCCGTACTGGGCTGCGCTACATTCCAGTCGCCAAGTAAGTGCACTCGGCCTTCATCTTCCTCTCTTAGTATTTAAATTGTTTTGACTGAGTTGTCTCGATACATAGGACCGGAGTGAAGAAGATGGGCCACCCGACGGTGGCCAAGGTGCCCTCCGCCGCTAGCGAGGAGGACCCTTCTCGTAAGAGGAAGGCGGACGAAGTCGCCGCCGCCACGGAGGGCAGCAAGAAGGCCAAGGGCGACGACATTGTCGCCGTATCTGATGACAGCCGACCGCTGCGGTGGGCCCGCTGTGGAAGCAACCGCATCCACGGAAGGGGCATTTCGTTGCCGAGGCCGAGGAGGCGAGCTCCTGAGCGGCGCGTCAATCGCTACCTTCCCGCTTCATGACCAAAGCGGCCACGGCGGTCGGCACTGCGAGCCCCACTCCGTAGATCGCCGGCGCCGAGATTGACCAACGTCGCGGACACACCGCGCTGCTTGCGTCAGGACGCGCGCAATCCTGCAACATGCTTGGCGCGGCCATCCAGGTACCTCCAGTCCCCGAGGATCAGGTCGGTGTTTTGCAACGGCCTGATTCTTTTTAGTTTCTTGTTTTGCGCGTTCGAGTCCAGTCCCCGAGTGCGCACACGCTAAATTTTAGCGGGTGGGCACTTAGGTATTTTCAACCGCCCGGTCCCGAGTGCGCTTTTCGCTAAATTTTAGCGGGTGGGCGCTTAGGAATTTTTCAACCGCCAGTCCCCGAGTGCGCACTCGCTAAATTATAGCGGGTGGGCACTGAGTATTTTTTCAACCGCCAATCCCCGAGTGCGCACTCGCTAAATTTTAGCGGGTGGGCACTTAAGAATTTTCATGTGTGCTGACTTTGAAGATGTACAGGGTCTGCAGCTGGAGTCGGCAGAGCGATTGGGCTATGACGGCGTCTTGAAAGGAACTGCTCTCCAGAAGCGAACAAGGAACTTCAGGTTGTGGCTGCGCAGGCGGAGGTGGCTCGCCAAGGGCTTGTCCCTCTTTGGAGAGCTGAAGCGGTGCGTCCGCATTGGGCACCGCCGAACAAAAGATCGCCGACCTCGGCGAGCTTAAGGCGAAAGAAGCGAAGTTCGCGAACAGGCGAGCGGCTGTGGCTGCGGAGGATCGAAAGGCGTGAAGCCATCATTGTTGGGCTTGAGCGACCATACATCGCTTCAAGTTTCATCACGGGCTCGCCCGCCCTTTGCTTGGTGAGTGCGTCTTCCTTGCCTTTACGATTGTACTGTTTGTGGTTTCTATTGTACTCACAGCTGTCTCCTTCTCGCAGGCCGTATGATTGGTAGCCATGAAGAAGCGAGTTCTCTTGATGCGAGGGAGTGCGTGAGCATGCTCGTCGACTCGGCGACGCTGTCGGCGACTTGCATCCGCGCCTACCTTCAAGAGATGTCGCCCACGGAGGTTATTCCCAATGACCTCATTGAGGTGTGGGAGTACTTGGAGAAGGCGCCCGCTGTCGTGGAGTTCATGACGCGGTCGGCTTTTCGACGTGGGGCGTCGACGGCTCTGAGTCTGGGACTCGCCCACTTCCCCGAAGATTTCGACCTCGACGACGTGACGAGTGGTTATCCTTCATCGTCTGGCGCTGTGGATCTGTCTGAAGTTCTTAAGCTGCAGGAGCGTGCTGCCGCGTACTCGGAGCGTGTTTGGGCGATGGGCGACCTTCTTCCGTACCAGGAAACGGTCGTCGCGCCGAACGACGCCGAGCCGCCGCATCGCGACTTCAAGGTCGAGCAGCCCTTCCGCGCGGCGATGGCGGGCCAGCTGACGACTTATCCATCGAACCCGTATACTGTATTCATCCGGAAGCGCCGGGACGCTGGTGCATCATCGTCGAAGCTGCGAGTAGTGTTAATAATTCTGCCGAGTAGGCATATTTTGTAATGTAAGACAATGCGATATGCGATTGAATGGAACGTTGTGTTCATTTTGCTATTTATTTGCGTGTTTTGGATTGATTTTGGGGGAGTCCCGGCGCGTCGCCCTTTGCGGGTTTCACCTTAAATATGATGTTTTGTTGTTTATCATGTGTGTTGTTGGTTGAGTCGACCGCCCGAGCTCGGAGAGCTAGTCAAGGCGACTCCCTCGAGTGCTCTATACTTTACCGTTTTCCGTCTGTGACGCGGTGCGGGTGGCCGAGTCCCCGGCGTGGTACTTGGTAGTTCAAGGCGACTCGAGGGTGGTTGAGGGAGCGCGTTTGTGTTAGCGTCGCTCCAGCCTGGCCCGGTGGGTCGATCGCGTGGCGAGTCTGGGCACGCTCTCTTATGGCGTTTTCCTGTCCGATCGAGACGAATGGTATCCAGTCCCCGGCGTGGTACTTAGCCGTTCGAGTCGCTTCCGCCAAGGATGCGGAGGACCGGTCGGCGTGGGAAGCGAGGATGGATGTCTTGGTTCGTAAAACCAGTCGAGCTAGGCGACTCGATGGGGCTCCGGTTGGCGTTTTCGTGGGCGATGCAAGACCTGAAATGACTCAGTGCTCTTGCATCGCACTACTTAGCCGCCGGTCATTGTACCAAGGGTTGACTTCTATTTTAGCATAACGCTGTTAATTACGAAAAGTCAGTGGCACACGGAAATGGAGAGTAGACGAATTTTTGCGGTAACCGTTTCTTTTATTCATAGCGACTGGAGAGTACACATGTGGGGTTCTAGGTATAGAACTTCCGGAGGAGATTTACATTCCACGGCCGCTTGACGTCGAGTTCACCGTCCCCGCGGACGTCGACGAGGTAGTAGGCGTAATTGCCGTCTGGCGAGAGCGACTGGGCCTTCCCATGGAGGGGAGAGCTTGTGCATGCCCTTCTTGTCCTGGATGAGGCGTAGCACCAAGTCGCCTTCCTGGAAGGTGCGGGTTTTCACCCGTCGGCTGTGGTAGCGACGGAGCCCTTGCTGATAGATAGCGGTGCGCGATCGGGCGAGGTCGCGCGCTTCGTCGAGTTGGTCGAGCCCATCTTGGCGGGCTAGTTCGTTTGCGGCCTCCGTATAGTGGACGATCCGCGGAGAGTCGTGTTCGAGGTCGGTTGGCATGACGGCTTCCGCGTCGTAGACCATGAAGAAGGGGGTGAATCCCGTCGACCATTGACCGAGGTGCGAATTCCCAGACGACGGAGGAAGCTCTTGACCCGGCACCGGTGCGCTCGAGTGGTACTTGAGTCGCGGCTTGGGCCGTGGAGGATGCTTTGGTTGGCTCGTTCCGCTGGCCGTTGGATTCGGGTGTGCGACGATGCGAGGTCGAGCGGATGTGGTGCTCGCAGAACTCGGCCATTGCTCCCTTGGCGAAGTTTGTGCCGTTGTCCGTGATGATGCTGTTGGGGAAACCGTGGCGGTATATGAGCTCGCGAGGAACTTAGTGGCGATCTTCCGTCGCATTTCGGACTGGCTTGGCCTCTATCCACTTTGTGAATTTGTCGACGGCGACCAGCGGTGGGTGTAGCCAGAGGGGCCTTCTTGAAGGACCGACCATGTCCATGCCCCACACGGCTAATGGCGGTGATGGGTATTGTTTTGGCGCCGAACTTGAACGTGCGTCGGTTGGCGTGCCGGCACCGGCGCATCGCTGGACGATATCGGCAGCGTCGTGTGCGGTGGGCGAGAAGCCGTGTCGCATGGCTTTGGCGACCAGAGGCGGGCGGCGTGGTGGCCGCAATCGCTGAGTGGATGTCGTGTAGGATTTTGCGTCCTTCACTGGTTGGACGCAGCGTTGGAACACGCCGGTGACGCTGCGCTTGTGCTTCGCCGTCGGCGATGGTGTAGGACTTGCATCGGCGAACAATCATTCGGCGCTTGTCTCATCTGCGGGCAGGTTGCCCGTCTCGGTAGGCGATGTAGGGCTTGGTCCGATCGTTCGTTGACGTGATGCGACCAAGGTTGCCTCTGGTTGGGCGGGACTCAATGTCGATCTCCTTCGGAGGAGAGACGGCGGCGTGAAGATGGTGTCGAGGAACACGCGGCGGGTGGTGCGGATCGTGCCGACCCGATGCGAGAGAGGCGTCGGCCTCCTCGTTTTCCTCCTGTCGATCCACTCGACCGAGTAGCCGGTGAAGTGGCCGCCCACCTTGTCCACCTCTTGGCGGTATGCCGCCATGGTAGGGGAGACGGCGTCGCAGGTGCCGGCGACTTGACCCGCAACGAGGTCGGAGTCTCCGTAGCATCGAAGGCGATTGACGCTCATCTCCTTTGCGGCTCGCATGCCGTGGAGTAGGGCCTCGTATTCAGCCATGTTGTTGGTGCAGGGCGTGAATTCGAGGCGGAGTATGTAGCGGAGCTTGTCACCTTTTGGTGAGGTCAGCACTATCCCCGCTCCTGCGCCGTCCGCGTTCTTGGACCCGTCGAAGTACAGGCTCCAGTAATGGAGGTACGGCGGCTTCTCTGGCTGCTGGGCCTCCTCCCAGTCGGCGAGGAAATCGGCCAGTGCCTGCGACTTGATCGCCCTCCGTGGCTCGTACTTAATGTTGTGGACGCCGATCTCGACGGCCCACTTGGCAACCCGCCCGGTCGCCTCGCGATTGCGGATAATGTCTTGTAGTGGAGCGGAGGAGACGACCGTGATGGGGTGCTCCTGGAAGTAGTGCGGCGCCCTGAGCTCAAGACCGCGTATACCAGCTTTTTGCTGTGGGTATCGGCGCGACTCGGTTAGGACCTCGATGTAGTATACCGCCGACTGGGCGCTCTTTTCCTTCCTCCGTCGTTCGACGACCATTACAAATGACGGCGACGGACGCGACGTAAACCAGCATGGGCTCCTTGTCGACGGGTGCGGCGGTAGTGGTGCGGCGTAGCACCTTTTTGAGGTCGCGAGCGCGTCGTCCGCCTCCTTGTCCCATCGGAAGGTGGGATTCTTGCGCATCGGTATAGGGCATCGCCTTTTCGCCCACGGGGATGAAGCGGCCGAGAGCCGCTACCCGCCGCCAGCTTCGGGCGTCGCGCAGCACTCGGGTTTGCCGAGGGCGATCGTGTCGATCTTCGTTGGGTTTGCCTCGATCCCACGTTTGGAGACGTACCCTAGTAATTGCTGGCGGGTACACAAGGTGCACTTGCTGGGTTGAGCTTTATCTTGTACCTCGCGGGTTGGCGAAGGTCTCTGCGAGGTCGGCGAGTAGGTCGCCTTGGCGGCGGATTTACGACCACGCCGTCGATGTAGACGTCGATGTTGCGCCAATTTGGCTCGCGAGGCATTCTTGCATGCACCGTTGGTACGTTGCTCCGGCGTTCTTGAGGCGAAGGTCATGGCGGTGTAGCGAAGGCTCGAATGGCGTGATGAACGCCGTCTTCTCCTCGTCCTCGACAGCCATTTTGATCTGGTTATACCCAGAGTAGGCGTCGAGGAAACACAGCGACTCCGAGCCCGCGGTGGAGTCGATGATCTGATCGATCCGCGGGAGGACGAATCTCCTTTGGGCGGCTGTTCAGTTTGTGTAGTCGATACACATTCTCCAGGTCCCGTTTTTCTTTTCGACCAGGACTGGGTTTGCCACTTGGAGTATTTGATTGGCCGAATGAAGCCGGCAACGAGTAGACGCTGCACTTCCTCGGCGATTGCCCGACGGCGTTCTTCGTTGAATGGCCGTAGCGATCGCTTTGACGTCGCACTTTGGGGTCGGCGTTTAATTTGTGCTCGGCGAGCTCCCTAGGGACACCAGGCATGTCGGAGGGTTTCCATGCGAAGATGTCCCTTCTCACGGAGGAACTTCGATGGCGCGCCTTCCTATCTGGGCTCATGCCTGTCCCGATCGTCACCGTCTGGCCGGGTCGCTGGGACCAGCTCGGCAGTGGTGTGCGTCGTGGCCTCAAAGGTTGAGGTGTTTGTGCCCTCGAGTTGGGCTTCTTGAGTATTGTGGGGTCGTCGTTGTTGACCCGCTCGCGATTTGGCGAGCTCATCGGCGTGACTAGCTTCCGCGCGATCACGGCGTCGGCGAGTTCGGCTCCTTTGGCCTCGCATTGGCGGCCATGTCGAGTCGCCGTTGATGGTGATGACGCCGCGGCCGGGAGCTTCATCGCGTTATGCAGCGTAGTGGTGCCGCCATGAATTTGGCGAACGCTGGCGCCCAGACGCAATGGTAAGGGCTGTCGAAGGGCACCAGCTCGAAGACGATCCGCTCGATGCGGAAGTTCGCCGGAGTGCGAAGGTGACGGGTAGCGTGACCTTGCCGATCGGGTACGCCTTCCGACCGGGGCGATGCGTGGAACGTGGTGTGGGTTGTTCGATCATCATTGCGGGAGCCGATCGCTGAAGGTGTCGAGGTAGAGGATGTTGATGGAGCTGCCGCCGTCCATCGAGTCTTGGGGAGCCGTAGTCGCCGACCTTGACCACCGGGCGACTCGTCCCGGGTACTCGATGCGTGGCGAGTGGTCTTGCGGCTCCGGTGATAGGCTGCTCCGACCAGTTCAGGCGGGGACGTCTGTCTGGCCACCGCGTTGGCGGCGGCGCTGGCGATGACCTTCTTCTCGCTTCGTGTTGAAGCGGTGAAGGTGTGGGCGAGCCGCCACTTTGCCGAATTTTCCGCCATTTTGCGGGTCGTTGTCGGTGTCCTCCAGCGTCGCGTGCCTTCTCGATCTCCCCGAGGTGTGGCAATCGGCGGTGGTGTGCATGGCGGGCTTTCCTTCCCCTGTGAAACGCACATGGTTGGTTAAGGAGGGCGGGATCGAACCTTGGCTTGTTCTTGTAGTTCCCGCCGTCGGCGTCGTTGCCCTCCGTCGCGGCGGTAGCTCTTGGGGTCGCGTTATGCGTGCCCAGCATTGGCGGCAATCGACTTCGCCCATCGTTGCGGCGCTTGCTCGTGAGGCGAGTGCCAGAGCTGTAGGTCTGCTCGGCGGCCCGCGTCGTTCGCCGTCGTCGTTGTCCGCCGGACTCGTCGTCGACGTCTTGATTGGGATCTTCCTCGGCGTATCGTTTGGCGATCTCGAGGAGGTCGGGGATGTTGTCGAGTGTGCGGGCGTGTCGCTTGAGCTTGGCGACTAGGGGCTCGTAGCGGCACGAGGTCTTGAAGCAATGGATGGCGGTGTCCGGGTGGATGCCGACCGCGCTGTACCAGAGCTCTTGCCACCGTTGGACCCAGCTGCGTGTAGACTCGCGGGGTCCCTGGACGCATCGTTCCAGGTCCTCGATGGTGGTGGCGCGGGTGTAGGAGCACTCGAAGTGCCTGACGAAGGCATCTCGCATTTCCTCCCAGGAGTCGACATGCCCCGGGGCGTGTTGATCCATTGCCCGCACGTCCCTCCATCATCGATGGGAGGTAACGGGCGGCGGTAGGTCGGTGTGACCCGCGATCCCCATTGCCATGAGGTATGTGTCAAGCCGCATCGCGGGTCGTGCGAGTCGTATTTTTCGATCTCCTTGGCGCCTTGAAGTTGGGTGGGTACTTTTCGCCTCGGATCATTGGTCGAAGCACTTGGGCCCTAGTCGTGGCGACCCCATAGGCTCGCCATCGCGGCGGTAGTTAGGTGTGCCGCAAGTCGTCGGGCTGGCGTCGCGCGCCGATTCTGGTTGGCGATGATATGACGGCGTCGATTGGCTCTCCATTGGCGGCGACGAGGTTGGTCGCCGCCGGGATCGTTTAGGAGAGTGCCGCATTCGCGGTCGTCGTTGGAGCTGCGGTGGCTCTGGCGGGCAATTGAGGGTGTTTGCCACCGCTGGACGGCGCTTGAGGCCGCCACTTCGAGGAGCGCGAGTACACTCGCTGCGGTCGGCGCGCTTCGCTGTTCCACGGCCTTCGCGAGTAGGGCCTGACGTCTTTGGATCGTAAGGCGCCGTCGCCGTCGCCGTGATGTCGCGGCTCGGCCTGCCACGAGGTTGTCCATCGGGGTGGAGAACAGTGGAAGGCCGTTCGCGTCGCGCTCCCGTGAGGAGACGACTATCCGCGGCTGGTCCCTGGGAGGGGTGCGGTTGGGTGGTGGTGGGGCACCCATCGCCGTTGATCCTGGCGGAGGGCGGTTGCTTCCTCCTGGTGGCGCGTTTTCGCAGATCGCGCGCTCGGCTATGCGAGCCGGGTCGTTCTCGTCGTCGAAGTTCAGGGCGCGCCCCTGAACGGTGGGGTTCAGGCGTGACCTGATCCGCTGCTGGTGGTAGCGACGGTTCTGCATCACCTGCTACCGCCGAGGCGAAATTTTTCGGCCGCTCTTTGCCTCCGCCAGTTCGTGAGTTCCTCGACCTCCGTCGCCGTGGCGTTAGGAGGGATCGGGGTGGAGAAAGGGTCCTCCGGCGGATCGGTGCCGGTAGCCATGTAGGCCGCGGCGTGGCGACTGGCACCGTCGTGGAGGTCGGCGGAGTTCTCCGACCCGGAGTCGGAGTCGAAGATCCCGAGGATGGAGGGGTCCTCGAAATCTCCCGCGTTGGAGACCTGAGCGATGGAGCCCGCGGACGAGGCCGCGGTGATGGATCCGGCGAGTGACGCCGGGGTCGCCGAGTCGGCGTCGTCGGTGAGGGTCGCGTCTTCCGCGGCCGCTGAATTCTCGGCCACGTTGCTGTGGGCCGAGTCGTACTCGGAGGCGAGGCGGTGGATCGTGCGGATCTGGCTCTCGGAGAGCCGATCGCGTGGTGGCGACTCGCGGATGCGAGCGAGTCCTCCGAGGTGATGATGTCGGTGAGGCCGACGAAGAGGCTGATCGTGCCGACTGGCAGGATCACGCTGTGCGTGACGGGTCGCGCCGCCGGGACGTAGCTGCTTGGCAAGATCTGGAGCATCTCGCCAATCGCTATCATGCGGCCGGTGGCGACCGTCTCGTTGATGGGCAGATTGGATCTCGCCGCAGAACACCGGCCAGACCGGCCAGGCCCCACGGTGGGCGCCACTGTCGTGGGAATGACCACGGCGAATGCTGCAATCGGCGCAGTAGTAGAAACGAAGGGCAAGGCCAGCCATCTGCGGTGCAAGATGAGGCGGAGACTCGTGGTTTTACCAGGTTCGCCCCGGAGGTAAAGACCTACTGCTAGATTGTATTATGGAGGTGTTTACAATGGGCGAACTTCGGCTAGGCGGCGAGTTGCTTGGGTGTATGAGGGAACGTATCTCTACTCATCCCTTAGGGAGGTTTATATAGGCTTACCTCCCCTAGGGTTTACATATCTCAACCGATTCGGTTACAACTTTGTCAATCGTTTAACTCAGACCGACTGGGCCTATCTACTCGCCTGGGCCTTCGACCTCCAGTCGCCTGGTACCCTGATGGGCCTTGATCCACTCGCCGTTCTGCAGGCCCACTCGCCAGCCTTTGGGCCAGTCGGAAACGTCCCGCTGAGGATACCCCAGTAGGCATATCCCCATCAGGTACGGCCCCCCCTTTAACACCGGTTCGTAGAAGAACCGGTGTTAAAGCCCCTTTTCGGGATCAACAAAAGACCTCGTTTCCACTAGTGAGTATAGACGCCGGCGATTTATACCACATATTAAAAGTAAATAAGAAAATAAAATTATGAAAAAAAATTTCACCTATATGAATAATTCAACGAGGCAAAAGGTGTGTGTTGCATCGATACATACAAATTATATTCTTGTATAATCTCAATTCGAGGTCGTATACAAAATTGATGAGTATAATATACTCAAATAAATATATTTTTTGAGGAAAAAATAAATATCATTTGCTTTATAAAAGCATATTATGGAAGGGTTAGAGATATTCGGCAGACCATATAAGCTCCTCCTTACCGCTCACATCATGTGTGGGCCAATAGGCGCCCATTCGGTGGAGCCACACCAGTCAAATGGTAATGCCCAGCATGAAAATTCCCTAAAATAAGTGCGGTCTAGTAGATTAAAAAGGTGTAGTACATTAATTAGACACAAACACACAGATGGCCCGATGGTTAGGTTGTCCGGATACTCTGCGGGAATTTGTTTTGTGCATATTAATCTGCGTCTGTGTGTGAGTCAATTCGGTGGGGCGACCTTGTCACGTCGCATGTCTGTCTTCCAGTTTGGGAGCCTGCTTGTGTCTGTCTTCCAGTTTGGGAGCCTGCTTGTCAGGTAATTTCTATGTCCTACACACTATGTCCTACACATGGTTCCACCTGTAAGTGGTATGTCCTAATGTAGTGTTATCCGACACCTAAGCAACACATGGACACCACACGTATGCAAAATTGGTGGCATGGCGGACTTATCATTTCAATATATTATAATTGAGATGGTTCAACTTTCTAAATTAATCATAATCGACTCAAAATAAGTTTGTAGGCTCTATCAATTAGATTATGACGATTTTATCATATGCAATTACGACGTTTCTTAGCAAAATCGTCACAAGTTTTCTACGTTTCGATCCTCGCGAACAGCCCATGACCATCTGGTTCGAAATCGTCATAAATTTATGACGATTTCATCAACGGTCACTACTAGAAGGTCATAGATTAACACATTTCTTGTAGTGAGTGGTTGAAGTTCTTCTCGGCTTCTTCGTAGTATCCTCCTTCCTCCTCGTATCCTTGGTCGGTACTAGCATCTATGAATAAATACGAGGTAGACAATCACCAAACAATACTTAACTACTTTCAATCATCACACACAAGGGTTCTATAGATGACCTAGCATCATCACTAATATCATAAGAATAAAGCATTTGTCTTATTTATTTTATTTTTAGAAAATTAATTTCTACTCATTGAAAAACTACTTAAGATTTAATATTCTCCAACTCAAACATGGGATCATGTTGACACATCTCATCACCACATATTTCAGTACATGGGAATGTGATTAAAGTGGTGTCACAATTTAATAAGATTTAACCTTTTATTTTAAATACAAATAAGTGACTAGAAATGCCTATGTGGCATTCTTTTATTACTTGGACATTATTTTTGTAAGTAAACCTATATATTTTTATATATTCTGAAAGGTATGATCAAATGTGATTTTTGAGAGTTGCAATCAACTCAAAAGCTATTATGGTTTAAATTTGAAAAACGTTTGAATGCAAAAAATGTTCTGCCTTGTAAATTTTACCAAGGTTGATCTACAGATCCAAAGGATTTGAATCCAACGGGCTTGGATTAAACATTTCAATATCTTTCTAACAAAGTTGGTTTCATTCCATTTGGTTCACTGAATCGAGATGGGTTGATTTTTGGAACTAGGTACAGAACTGAGTTTGAATCTAAATAGAAAAATCTAAATTCAAATTACTGGCCTGCGTGGGAACTGTTAACGGGCCGGCCCAGTGTCACTCCATGGCTTGGCGACTGTGGGGTCTCTGGTCGATGACTCTTAACACGCCAGCGATGCGGGCGCGTGGTGCGTTGGATTAGAAGTAAGATCAACGGCTGAGGGTCGTCGTCGACGATGAACTAGTCACCGGCGAGTTCGAACCCTAGCGGCTCAGTGGGGGTCGTCGGGGGATCACCGGCCGCTCAGGCGAAGGTCGATGAGGCCGGGCGAACGACGAAGTCGACGATGGCGAACTCAGGGGTGGTCGCGGCAGCTCCTGGGGTGGACGAAATCGACGGCTCCTCTTCTCCTCTGCAGCGGCGAGCTCCGACACAATTCCGGCGATGCTTTGCTCGCCTTCCTCCGGCTAAGGGGTGGAACGATCAGTGAGGTGAGGGGAGTGAGATGGTGTGAAGAATTCGAGCGGGGGAGGCCTCTATTTATAGTGGCGAGAGGGGACCGACGGGCGCGGGCTGAGCTCGTCGTGGTCGACGGCACAGAGGGCTATCGGCGTGGGCGATGGTAGGGGGCGGTGCTATGCTCCCTGGCGAAGCTCAACGACATGGTGGCGAGGTGTGGGGCGGTGGTGATCGGTCGGAACGTTGCGGTGCTCTGAGCGTGCCCGACAGAAGTTTTAATGGCGCACAGCGCGCGTGGTCCGCGCGGCGGCGAATGGGCGTGTCTGCGGGGTTGCTGGGACGGTGGTGATCATGCGTGCCGGGCGGCGCGATGCGTGGTCGTCTGTCGAGCGTGGCGCACGGGGCGCTCTCTCGGCATGGTTGCAGAGAAGGTTGGCATGGTCTATGCGTGTGGTCCAGGGGCTGGCATCGCTCGCGGCTGGGACAAGGAGTGGCGGTGGGGTGCTAGCTTGCTCCCAGACAAGGTTGGCGAGGCTAGTGCTGCGTGTAGCTTGCTGTCCACACTGGGGTGGCAAGGGTGCACTCGGCATGCTCACCATTGATGACAATGGCTAGCTTACTGTGGTGCTAGAGATTAGTTAAGGTTGTTAGATGATCTACTAAGGCTAGTGGTGTCCAGAGAGGGAACAAGTTAGGCCAGAATCACTGCACACTATAGTGTTTTGATTTGGTTTGATTTGTATCTACAACCTGTTTGATGAAATGGCCGCATGAACTCAAGTTTTGAATTTTGAAAAGATTTTTGGTGGGTGTGCTAGGCATGTCCTGGTGAGTCTGTGGATGCTTGGGTTTTAAAAACTGAGTTGGTTTGAGTGGTTTTTGAAAAAGTGGGATCTTCCCATATGAACTAGATTCAATTTTAAACTGTCATTTAAACTTAGCATTTAAATGTCTCTGGATGATCACAAAGTGGGCTTTGATACTATGTTATGAGTACTATCAAGGGGTGCAAAGATCCATACATGTTTCTGTTAAGTTCTGAAAGTTAGGGATAGCCAAAGTAGGCATGGGAGTTAAATTGGCCAAAGTGACCATTCACTTATTTTGTTTGTTTTTGATTTGTTTATCTTTGGGAAAAGTTTGGGGATTGTTTAGATGATGTTTATTTCACCTAAGAATCATTTTACAAGAAAGGAAACACATAATCATGGCAATTCAAAAGAATCCAAATTTTAATACACACACATATGAATGCTTTCATATTTTTATTTGGAAAAGTTTTTGTTAACCCTAATTTTGGTGATTAGAGTTTGATGATTCTAGTTTAATATTTTTGGGATGTTACACCTGCACTTCCGACCTGGTAGGAGAAGGAGAATGTGGCCACGACATGATCGAATCCCCACCCTCGCTAGTGTACCCTCTACGACCAAACATTGAAGACTAATTTACCCCTGCAATATCGAGGAAATTACGGGAACCAAATTGATTAGGGTGGGCGGAGCAGGAGCGAAGGTCTTACCAAGAAGTACTAGCAATTGCTCCGACCGTGCGTCGAGCTATGGCGGCGGAACAAAGTCCCAATCGTTGTGGGCGGCGGACCTTCCTGCGGTCGGTACTGCCTCAATGTACAAAGCGATGAAACAGGTGCTGGAGCCGTGGTTGAGGTGCAGCGCGGCATTCCGTCCGACACCACCGTAGGACGGAGCCGCCGACCCGCCGACGATGGATGCTCTGTCCGCCGGTGGGGTAGGAGCTGCTCGGGGCTGGGGGATGGGAGCGGATGAGAGAGAGAGTCGACCTCACATGTGTCATACACGACCCCACCGATCAATGTTTGGGGGAGTAGCTGCTCCGGGATTTTTGCGTATTTGCCAATTTTGCATATCTGCCAAACTTTTTCTTTGAAATTTCTATATTTCCCACATGGCCACCACATGTCAGTGACACACAAAATGGCAAATATGCAAGTTGCAATCTAAAACGTGGAAAATATGCAAATCCCCCTCCAGCCCCACATTACTGCCCCATCGGTCATTGACTTTGACAGCCCCCCATGACGGCCCCATTGTTCATTGGCTTCGATGGCCCCATAGAATGAACTTTTTCTTTGAAATTTTCCACATGACCACCAAATGTCAATGAAACACAAAATGGCAAATATGCAAGTTGCAACGTAAAATGTGGCAAATATGCAAATCCCCCCTCTAGCTCCACATCATGGCCCCATCGGTCATTGGCTTCGACGGCTCCACATGATAGCCCCATCGTTCATTGGCTTCGATGGCCCCACAAAACGAACCTTTTCTTTAAAATTTGCATATTTGCCTCATGACCACCACATGTCAGTGACACACAAAATGGCAAATATGCAAGTTGCAACGTAAAACGTGGAAAATATGCAAATCCCCCTCCAGCCCCACATCACGGCCCCATCGGTCATTAGCTTCGACGGCCCCACATGATAGCCCCATCGTTCATTGGCTTTGATGCCCCCACAGAACAGTCCCATTTGTAATTGCCTGCATCGGCCACCCAATCAGGAAAAAACGGCCCACAAGTCAGCGAGAGATTGATGGCGGGTCCGGCGTGTATCCTAGCCCCCACCCATCAACATGTATCGGTCATGGCAGGACCCGCCCCAACGCGGTCCCACCGGTCGGCATGTAACAGTCGAGGCAACGTAACATAACGCTCAACGCACGACCTGACCCAACGCGGTCCCACCAGTCAGCATGTAACAGTCAAGCCTTTAACCTGACGCCATCCCTCCGTCCGAGCGCCTACGAGCGTATGTGAGGGTTTTGTAACATAGCGAGGGGAAAAGTGAGGAAAAGTTAAGCGGCTAGGGAATACTGAGTACAACTAACAAACCAGGGGCACGAAAATAGAAATCCCATTTCAAAATTCATTAACTATTATTTTTTGCATATTTTTGAATCTCATTAAACTTTCAAAATAAAAATGCATGAATTTGAATAAGTAATCCAAATCCATTTTATGTTTTATAAAATAATTATTTTAACTGGTCAAACTATTAACCATTTTGCCATTATAAATTTAAAAATGCATTAACTATTATATTTTGCATATTTTTGACTCTCACTAAACTTTCAAAATGAAAAGTGCTTGAATTTGAATAAGTAATCCAAATCCATTTTTTGTTTTATAAAATAATTATTCTAACTTCTCAAACTATTAAAGGTTTTCCCATTCTAATATGTCCTCCAGACCGAAAAAAGGAAAAATAATACAATTCTAGCTTTTAGTCCCGGTTCTAGCCACTATTAACCGTTTTGCATATAAATGTCTTGAGTGTTAGTCCCGTTTTGTGGCTGGATCGGTACTAAAGGGGGGCCTTTAGTACGTATTCGTACTACGACTTTCCCGAACTATGAATATGTTGTCCCTATTCGTACTGACCATGAAGATCTGGTTTCCAAGCGACTAGAAGAATCCACCGACACTTACACCTTTAAGGCGGACAACATACGACGTGACATCTGCTTCTAGCCGTTTGGAGTTCAGATCTTCATGGTTAGGCATCCTAAAGTAGGTAGAGGACGCGCGTGGTCACATATTAGGGAGTGCCTCTATGACCAACTTAAGGGAGATTCCGTAGGACTGGGATCCTCCAGCATCTCCCTCAAGTTGGCCATAGTGGTGTGCCTGCTCTCGCACACCATCTTGCAGCTTATAACTTATCTAACTAGGCCAATACTCCTATGATCTAACTAATTTCACATATTAGGGAATGCATCTATGGCCAGCTTAAGGGAGTTGCCGGAGGTATAGGCTCCTCCGGCATCTCACTCAAGGTGGTTGTAGTGGTGTCCCTGCTCTCGCACACCATCTAGGAGATTCCTAAGGACTCACAAGTATGCCTATTTATAGTACAAGCAGGACGACATAGTCTCGACACTAAAGACATAATGTCGACACTCACCCCTATCATTAGTGCTGCCACCTGGGACTCATATTTTGTCCCGGTTGGTGACACCATCCGTGACAAGGTACAAGCAGCACGACATAGTGTCGACACTCACCCCTATCGTTAGTGATGCCTGCCCTAGCCTGCCGCAACCCCTTCAGTCCCGGTTGGTTTATCCAACCAGGACTAAAGATGAAACTTTCCCTCCATTTCCCGCCATGTTTTCCCTTAAGTCCAGGACTAAATATATTTCCCACCCTTTCCCTCTGCTTCCCGCCATGTTTTCCCGCCCTTTCCCTCTATTTATAGGCCGACCGTCATGGCCACCCACGCATACACACATCCATCGCTGCCTACTTTAGGATGCCCATCCCGCATCCTCGTAGTCGACTCGGTGGCAATGATGGAGAACTAGGCTTCGCCAGGCATGTCTGAGACTGGGCTCCACCAGGCTGGCACTGGATGGTGCTACCTTCTGGGACGCGTAGCTTGTTGAGGAATCCGGGTGTCATCATCTACCCGGAGCTTCTTTGGTTGAGGTCACCTGTTCCAGGCATGGTGCGGAGGGAGCCAGCCACCGAGGAGGTGGTACGACGTTGTGTCAGGGAGGAGGACGAGCACGTCCATCGCTATATGGTTGTGTTGGACACTAGGGTCGACGAAACCTGGCAGTTTATTTAGGGATCTCCCCCAAGATATGCTCATGTGATGGTTCTGTATCTTTGGGTGTTCACCTCCGCGGCTCGGGCACCGGGAGTCGTCATCTAGTTTGATTGAGCAAGATGTATTAGTTTTCATGGACGGGCATAGTTTGTGATACTGTGCCCATATTTTTCTGCATGTGGATCTTGGGATGGCGAAAAATGTTGTAGGAGGAAGTTTTCCATCTTACATAAAATGTTTGACTCACAATATGATATTACATAAAAGGTTTAATACATTACATAGATCACCAACATCCCTATCTAGTGTTGTGGTTTTCTTCTACACCGTAGCCATGGAGAATCTTCATCATTTAACAAGAGGCTTGGGTCATTTTTCACTTTGAAGGGCGGGATTTCATGAAACTTATTATAATCTTGTGACATGTCTGTCTTGTCACCCACTCCCACAATGTTTCTTTTCCCTGAAAGAACTATGTGGTGCTTTGGCTCATCGGACGATGTATTCTTTTGCTGATTTTTTTCTCGGTTTGGTAGACATGTTGTTCACATAGAAAACCTGAACCACATCGTTGGGTAGGACAAATGGTTCATCCATGTACGCAAGATTGTTGAGATCCACCGTTGTCATGCCATACTTTTCATCTTCATGTACCCCGCCTCCTGTCATATTGACCCATTTGTACCAAAACAAAGGGACCTTAAAAGTAGGTCCATACTCAAGTTCCCATATCTCCTCTATGTACCCATAATATGTGTCCTTCTGCCAATTTTTATCTGTTGCATCAAAGCGGACACCACTGTTTTGGTTGGTGCTCTTTTTATCTTAGACGATCGGGTAAAATGTATTACCATTTATCTTGTACCATTCTAAAGTACATATAGCCAAATATGGTAACCTGGCCAACAAGTACAGCTGATCTCCAATAGTGGTGTTATTCATGAGATGTGTCTGCAACCATGCAACCAACTTCCGAAAGTAACCCTGTCTTCTACTTTAATCCAAGAGTCAGGCTTCCCGGGTTTTCGGAGCGTAGAATATTCTTGTGTTTCTCGATATACGGATCCACCAAGGTGGAATTGTGTAGAACTATGTAGTGTGATTTACTGAAAGAATCCCCGTCCCTATATACGGATGCTTTCCTTCCTAGTGTTCCTTTTCCAGCCAGCCTCCCCTCATACCGATATTCAGGAACACCAATCGGCTTAAGGTTAGGAAGAAAGTCAACACAAAACTCAATGACCTCCTCTGTTCCATAGCCCTTGGACATGCTTCCTTCTGGACTAGCACGGTTATGAACATATTTATTTAATACTCCCATGAACCTCTCAAGGGGAACATATTAGAAACACAGAACCGAGAATTCTAATCTCTTCGACTAGGTGAACTAGGAGGTGCGTTATAATATTGAAGAAGGATGAAGGGAACAACAACTCGAAGCTGACCAGACATTGGATAACATAAGTCTATAACCCTAATAGACTTTATGGATCGATTACCTTCTAAGAAATTTCATTGAGGAATGCACATACCTTCACAATGGCCAGTCGAGAATTTTCCAGTAGAATTCCCCTCAATGCAACTGGAAGAAATTGCGTCATAAGCACGTGGTAGTCATGAGACTTTAGGTTTTGGAATTTTTCTCTGTCAAATTTACTATTCCCTTTTAATATTAGACGAGAAGCCAGATTGGACCTTGATACTAAAAAGTAATTCAAAAAAGATTTCATTCTCTTCCTTGGTAAGAGCATAGCAGGCAGGCCCTTGAAACTGCCATGGATGCTTGTCGTCTCGTCCTTTATGACGTTGTTGGTCCTCCCATGCTTCCGGGTATCTTTTGACTTCCCATACACGCCTAGGAAGCATAGAATATTCACGCAAAGATTCTTCGTCAGGTGCATCACGTCGATTGCAGAGTGGACCTCATGGACTTCCCAATAGGGTAGCTCCCAAAATATAGATTTCTTCTTCCACATGGGTGTGTATCCGTCGGCGTCTTTCGGAATAGGTTGTACTCTAGGACCCTTTCCAAATATTACATTTAAATTCTTGACCATACCAAATACATTAGAACTAGTACGAGGGACAGGTTTCATCCGGGTGTCTGCATTGCCATCTAAATGCTTGCCTTTTTTCCTTAAGGGATGTCTGGGCGGAAGAAAACGACGATTGTACGGGTACACATTCTACCTACATTTTTCCAGATATATACTTTCAGTCTTATCTAAATAGTGTGTGCATGCATTGTATCCCTTGTTCGTCTGTCCTGAGATGTTACTAAGAGTAAGCCAATCATTGATGGTTACGAACAACAACGCTCGTAGGTCGAATGGATCCTGTTTGTGCTCATCCCACACACGTTAACCTGGTTTGGCCCACAACTATAAAAGTTCATCAACTAATGGCCTTAGGTACACATCAATGTAGTTGCCGGGTTGCTTCAGGCCTTGGATGAGCATTGGCATCATAATGAACTTACGCTTCATGCACAACCAAGGAGGAAGGTTGTAGATACATAGTCACGGGCCAGGTGTTGTGACTGCAGCTCTACTCCCCAAACGGATTCATATTCCATATGTACTTAGACTAAACCATAAGTTCCTTGCGTCACCAGCAAAGTCCGGGAAGTCTCTCTCGATTTTTGTTCATTGCCGACCATCAGCGGGGTGCCTCAAGATCCCGTCTTTGTTACGATCTTCAATGTGCCATCACAACAAATTGGCATGCTCTTTGTTTCTGAACAAACGTTTCAACCGTGGTATTATAGGAGCATACCACATCACCTTGGCAGGAACCCTCTTCCTGGGTGGCTCACCATACATCACCAGGATCATCTTTTCTGATCTTATACCGCAATGCTATGCATACCGGTCATTTATCCATATTCTCATACTTCTCACCATGGTAGAGGATGCAGTCATTAGGGAACGCATTTATCTTTTGTACATCTAATCCTAGAGGGCAGACGAGCTTCTTTTCTTCGTACGTACTGGCGGGCAATTCGTTATTTCTTGGAAGCAACTTCTTCATTAGTACCAGCAACTTTTCGAACCCCGAGTCATCAGTCACACCGATCTCGGCCTTCCACTTCAGCAATTCCAGTGTGCTACCCATCTTCTTCTGGCCATCATCATAAGTTGGGTACAACAATTTGTTGTGGTCATGTAACATCTGCTCGATTGCAACCTCTCCTTTTCAATGTTGCAGTCTCACTTTGCATCAGAAATGACCTGACCAAGATCATAAGAAGGCTCATCTGGTTCCCGTTCTTCACCTCCTTCTTATTCATTATCTTCCTTTGTGGTATCATCATATTCAGGGAACATAGATTAGTAGTTATCATCATCGTTCTCTTCTTCATCGCCATCTTCCATCATAATCCCTCTTTATCCATGCTTGGTCCAAACATTATAGCCGAACATGAAACCAGACTGAAGCAGGTGGCTCTGAATACTCCTGCGGAAGTGTGAGCCTTCTCATTCCTACATTAACCACACATGGACAACAAATAAAACCATCCCGCCGCTTGTTCGCCGGCCACAAGACAAAAAGAACACATGCCTTCTCTAAAAGCGGCAGAGTGCCGGTCACCTACATCCATTGATGGCTCATTTGCATTATACAACTGTATATAAAATGCAATCACGATGCTAAAATTAGTGCCAGGCGGTCTAAACGAGAAAATAGTTGCTAACCTTTTAGGACACTTAGAAACAAAGATGATAAAACTTAAGTGTGGCTTGGGCACCTCATATCATGTTTGCATTGTGTGACCTAAAGTCGCATTGCTCTAACCGACATTTCACCAAACAACTCTACTGCATATGAATAAATAAAAACTAGCACAAAACTATGCCATCTCCCACCAGGAAAGAAACAGTTGTGAGGGGAGGGGCTGTGCCATATATAGGGTCATCCCATTAGTCCCAGTTTTAGGAACAAACCGGGACTAATGGGGGTGCCCGCAGTGCCGGGACTAATGGGGGTGCCCGCAGCGTGCAGCAGTCCCCAGACCCATTAGTGCCGGTTTGTATATAAAACCGGGACTAATGGCCACAACCGGCCCGGGACTAGTGATGTGCGCCGCTTCTGGACGTTGGGTCCGGAACATTAGTCCCGGATCCAGCCACAGCCGGGACTAATGGCCCGGACTAAAGGACCATTTTCTACTATTGCTAGGTCACGCAATTGTTTGATCTCGTTGCCCAGGGAGGAGCTAAAGATTGATTCCAAATTCTTGAGGTCCTCCATGGACACCGTGTTACTTGCCTCATCCCCTACCTCTCCCTCTTTGCTACCCATATTATCTTAGGCGTTAAAGCCCGAATAAAAATCTGAGGCTCTGATACCAATTGAAAGGATCGTATGGGCACCTAGAGGGGGGTTGAATATGTGCTACTTCAAATTTTTGTCTTTTTCAAGTTAGGATTTGACACAAAGGTAAATTCTCTAGATTATGCAACTATGGTTAATTTACCTATATGTTAATCTAGCACAAACACTAAGCAAGAATAAGATAAGTAAAGTGCGGTAAAGGATAGAAGTAACCGAAGTGGATCACGTGGAGACACAAGGATATATTTCCCGTAGTTCCTTCCTTTTGAGGGGAAGTACATCTGCATTTGGAGAGGGGGTGGTTTCAAACCACCAACACCATGAGAGTCCTCCCTTGTTCTCCGGTGAACCTCACCCCAAGGGGTTCAATTCACTTCTTCCACTATAACGACAACCGTTGAGGTGGAAGCCAACACCTTTACAACAAGTTCGAGGTACACATCCACAACTGAATTGGAGGCTTCGGAATGCAAGCAAGTTATCACAACAATAAAAGACAAGCTTGTAAGAACCAAATCAAGATCTAGGGTTTGTAGGGTTCGCAGCATAGAAAACAAAAATTTTCCTACGATGTGAACTATATACCAAGATCTATCTACTAGATACAAACAACGGGCGGATGTATATCCGTAGAGAACATACCCTTGAAGACTGACAAAGCTTAACGAGTTCAACTCGTGGTTGATGTAGACGATCTCTTGACGATCTCAAGATCGAGAGGAAGTCCCAGCGCCGCAAATCAGCAGCGCATCCGTGCTCGCACACATGTTCGAGGCACCGAGCAACCTCCGCCTGCTCGCTCCAGCGATGCAGCGGAAGCACAACTCTTTCTTGCCGAATAGCCACCGGGAACATGTATCTCGCTAGTCCGAGACCATGGGGGATAAATTCTAGAGGGGGAGAGAGATCCTTCACGAGGAGGTGTGTGAGACAAGTGAGGAGGGCTCCTTTTATAGGAGGAGGGGCACCCAAGGGGTGGCCGCTGCCATGGGGCTGCCCCCCTCCTTCATTCATGTGGGTGGACACTCCACTCACAAAATGCCCTTTAAAATCCCTCCACTCAAAAGTCCACTCAAATTCCCATTAAATTTCCACCAAATTTAATGCAAACTCTCATTAAATAAAACTCTTTTATTTTATTCAGAATTTTGTCAATTACTTTAATGACAAACATTCACAAATAACCCCTTGCTAGAATTCTATTTCACATGCATAACCACTTTATGCAATTTCACCCAAAACCTGTTTTGATTCAGTGAAATAAATTCCTGCGCTTGTTCATTCTTTCGCATGAAACATTTGCTCCAATTGGATGTCGGTGTCTCTTAAGTGTGTCACCCTACGGTTCGTGAATAATGCGGACATGATCGAGACCCTCTCGGATCAATAATCGAAGCGGATCCGGAGACCCATACCGACTCCCACATATTCAACGATGACTTTCTTGTGATCGCGAACCTTTACGCTAGTATATTAATCCCTTTGTTTCACGATATATTACATGTCCTAGATTCGATCATCGGTATCTCCATACCTAGTTTGATCTCGTTATCGACATGCACTCTTTTATCGTTCTGTGATATAACATTCTAGTGATCAAATCACTTGCTTGCAAGCTAATCAATGTGATATCACCGAGAGGGCCCAGAGTATATCTATCCGTCATCGGATGAACAAATTCCACTCGATCCATGAGCCTCAACATAACACTTTATTAGTTACGAATCCATCTTTATAATCACCTGTTACGGTGTGACGTTTGATGTTATCAAGAAACTCACGGTGTTAGTGATTGACATGATCTCATGGTCTAAGGATTAGGATCACGTAAGTTGTTATAGCAATATAAACTCAATGACTTTGATCGTAATGCTATACTTGGATGAATGTTCATCACACCATTACACTAATGTTGTGATCCCGTTATTAACAACATCCAATGTCCATGATCGTGAAACCTTGACCATCTTGTTAATCAACGAGCTAGTTTATGAGAGAGGCATAACTAGGAACTTTCATTTGTTTATTAAACACACATGTATTAACGCTTCCGTATTAATACAATTATAGCATGCAAAATAAACATCTATCATATACTTGGAATACACATAATAAACACTTTATTATTGCCTCTCGGGCATATTCCTTCAGTCTCCCACTTGCACTAGAGACAATAATCTAGTTACATAGTGATAAATCTAACACCCATTGAGTTCGGTGTTGATCATGTTTTGCTCTAGGAGAGTTTTAGTCAACGGATCTACATTGAGATCTGTATGTACTTTACAAATCTTTATATCTCCATCCTTGACATGCTCATGGATGGAGTGAAACCGCTAATATGCTTGGAATGCTTGTGAGACCTTGGCTCTTTGGCATTGGCAATGGCACCATTGTTGTCACAATAGATCACCATTGGGTCCAACACGTTTGCCACCACTCCTAGTTCGGATATGAACTCCTTCATCCAAGCGCTTCTGAGCCGCTCAAGCAAAGAACATATTCGCCTCCGTTGTTGATCCCGCTACCACAGTTGTTTGGAGCTCCTCCAACTAACGCCCGCCATTCATGAGAAATACGTATCCGGATTGAGACTTAGAGTCATCCGGATCGGTGTCAAAGCTAGCATCGACATAACACTTAGCGACGAGCTCTTCTTCACCTCCTTATACAAGAAACATATCCTTAGTTCTTCGTAAGTACTTAAGGATATTCTTGACCGCTATCCAGTGTTCCGAACCTGGATCCGATTGGTACCTACTAGTCAAACTAATAGCATGTGCCACATCCTTGTACATAGCATGGCGTACATTATAGAGCCTATGGCTGAAGCATAGGGACTTTGTCCATTATCTCTCTTTCTTCCGCCAAGCCGGACTTTGAGTCTTACTCAATGTCTTGCCTTGCAACATAGGTAATAACCCTTCTTACTTCCGGTCCATTTTAGACTTCTTTAAAATCTTATCAAGGTATGTACTTTGTGATAGCCCTATTAGGCGCCTAGATCTATCTCTATAGATCTTTATGCCTAATATGTATGACGCTCACCTAGGTCCTTCATTGAAAATTTTTGTTTAGATAACTTTTCACTGCTTAAAAAGATCTATATCATTTCCTATCAGTAATATGTCATCCACATATAATATCAGAAATGCCACATTGCTCCCACTCACTTTCTTGTAAATACAAGCTTCTCCATAAGTTTGGACAAATCCAAACTCTTTGATCACCTCATCAAAGCGGAGATTCCAACTTCGTGATGCTTGCTTCAATCCATACATGGATCGCTGAAGCTTGCACACCTTGTTAGCATCCTTAGGATCGAAAACCCTTTGGTTGTATCATATACAACTCTTCTTCAATATTACCAGTGAGAAACGCGTTTTGACATCCATCCGCCATATCTCATAATCGAAATATGCAGCAATTGCTAACATAATCCTAATCGACTTTAGCATCGCTACGGAGAGAAAGTCTCATCGTAGTCAACTCCTTGAATTTGTCGAAACCCTTTGCGACAAGTCGAGCTTTATAGACGGTCACATTACCATCAACATCAGTTTTCCTTTTGAAAATACATTTGTTCTCCACGGCCTTCGGCCGTGAGGTAATCCCACCAAGTTCCAAACTTGATTTTCATACATGGATTTCATCTCGATTTCATGGCTTCTAACCATTTGTTGGAATCCGGGCTCATCATCGCTTCTTCATACGTCGCAGGTCATCATTTTCATCAACCATGAAATTCATGACAGATTTCCGTATAGCTCGGGAGCCAGACGTCTGTTTGACCCACGAGGTTCGGTAGTACTCTCTTCGGAGTTTCATGATCATTATCATTAGTTCCCTCTTCAACAGTGGAGCCAACTCCGAACAACTTCCGCTACCGCTACTCGCCATACTTTGAAGAGAAGGTTCCACAACCTCTTCGAGAGTTCTACCTTCCGACTACTCACACCTTTCGCGAAACTCTTTCTCTAGAAAGGATCCATTCTTGGCAACAAAAACCTTGCCCTCGGATCTGTGATAGAAGGAATACCTAATAGTTTCTTTAGGGTATCCTATGAAGACGCATTTTTCCGCTTTGGGTTCGAGTTTATCCGGTTTAAGTTTCTTCACATAAACATCACATCCCCAAACTTTAAGAAATGACAGCTTAGGTTTGTTTCCAAACCACAATTCATACGGTGTCTTTTCAACGGATTTAGATGGTGCCCGATTTAAAGTGAATGCAGCAGTTTCTAGTGCATAACCCCAAAATGACAACGGCAAGTCCGTCAGAGACATCATAGATCGAACCATATCTAATAAAGTACGATTACGACGTTGACACACCATTTCATTTGTGGTGTTCGGCAGTGTGAGTTGTGAAACAATTCCACACTCTTTCATGTGAGTGCTAAACTCGTAACTTAGATACTCACCTCCACGGTCGGACCGTAGAAATTTGATCTTTCTATTACGATGATTTTCCACTTCATTCTGAAATTCCTTGAACTTTTCAAAGGTTTCAGACTTGTGTTTCATCAAGTAGATTGTAGAGGTCTCAACCTAATAAGGCAGATCCCTCCTGTGTTTTACAATGCTAGTCCCTGGATCAATAGCTAGCATCCATAGTTTAAGATGTAATATCAAGAAACAAAGGTCATATTACAACTATAACCAAGAATAAAATAATTCATTACATCTTACATAGCTCATTTGGCTATTACATTACATTGCAGCGGAATAACTATAGTCATGGGGTCCTTCATCTTCAAAGTGCCACAGGCAGATGTTGGTTGTAGACTTTGTAATCCTAATCAAACAATCTTCACTAAATCAATCAAACCTGCCACATTACAAGTTACAGCCACAAGGGTCAATACATTTGAATCGTATTGGCAAGTTTCACTACTATGTATAATATGAGTGGATCCTATCAATACATGCATATTTGGCTAAGTAGAGTTTAAGGCTCTTTTGCATAAAGCAGAATTTATCCTATCTTTTTCAAATGGATTTGGTCCTTTGTCAAATCTCTTTTTCCAAGTTCCTTGAACTCCTTGGTACACTACTAGGAAAATGGTCGTTTGTGGCGCACCTGAAAGTCCCATCCGTGGCGCACCAGTAGTGCGCCACGGGCCTTCTTCTGACTATCTCTCGTGGCGCCTGCGCCTGCCACGGTTGTGTAGAGATAGGCGTGGCGCACCAGCCAGTGCGCCCAAGTTTGGCATGGTGCGCTACCCTTGTATCTTACGTGGCGCACTACCGGCGCCACTAAACATCCATGGTGCGCTTTAGGGTAGTGCCACGGAAGGTAAAACATGTGCGCCCACAGATGTTTTTTGTTTTTTTAATTTCCATGCCAGATTATATGCAATACAGATTATATACAATATTACAGCAGATATACACACACAGATACAAGATATACAATTATATATATAAATACTCGATATGAAAAACAAGATTGAAACAAATACATATAGATAAGTCTCATACATGAATACATAGTCCAAGTTACATTGTTTTGATCATGTTAGAAAGTAGTAGTTGGTGACATGCGAATACATGTGTCGGTCGAACAAGTTAGAGCTCGGAAGCTCGCCTAGACATCTAAACTAGCTAGCTAGACACAAACGCGGGATAAATAACCAAAGAAGATAAGCATGATCACCGCCGCGACGAAGGTGTAGGTCTTCATCCGGTTCCTTGTCCTAACTCCCGCTAGATAGCGCGTGTATCTATCTTCCGCCTCCGCCATAGTGTTGTAACCTTTGTAGCTATTGCCGCTGAAACAGTGCACCTGTCTCCGGCAGTCTTCCCAATCATCGTAGACTCCGGGAACCCGTCCCTTGTACACGACGTACCACGTCATCTACAAGTTGACAATAATAACTAACCGGTGATTGAAAAAACATGTATAATTAAAGTCGCATATGAAGATACACTTATAGAAAGTACTCTTAAATCAAAAAGAGCAAACTCAAAAAGCATGCCTCATATATAACTAGCTAGGTCGTTGGACACGAATTGCTTATGACGGAATTTAGCCAAGTAGGATGCACAATTCCTGGACTTGTGCATATCACAAGGCTAACAATCCCGTCATAGCACATTCACATATATATTGTGCCACGACATTTCAATCATCGGCATATTCTCGAAAAAGACAAAAATAACTCGAAAAGCATGCCTCATATATAACTAGCTAGGTCGTTGGACACGAAATTGCTTATGACGGAATTGTCGCCAAGTAGGATGCACAATTCTGGACTTGTGCATATCACAAGGCTGACAATCCCGTCATAGCACATTCACATATATATTGTGCCACGACATTTCAATCATCGGCATATTCTCGAAAAAGACAAAAATAACTCGAAAAGCATGCCTCATATATAACTAGCTAGGTCGTTGGACACAGGAATTGCTTATGACGGGACTATGAGCCAAGTAGGATGCACAATTCCTTGACTTGTGCATATCACAAGGCTAACAATCCCGTCATAGCACATTCACATATATATTGTGCCACGACATTTCAATCATCGGCATATTCTCGAAAAAGACAAAAATAACTCGAAAAGCATGCCTCATATATAACTAGCTAGGTCGTTGGACACAGGAATTGCTTATGACGGGACTGCTAGCCAAGTAGGATGCACAATTCCTTGACTTGTGCATATCAAGGCTAACAATCCCGTCATAGCACATTCACATATATATTGTGCCACGACATTTCAATCATCGGCATATTCTCGAAAAAGACAAAATAACTCGAAAAGCATGCCTCATATATAACTAGCTAGGTTGGACACGAATTGCTTATGACGGAATGTCACCAAGTAGGATGCACAATTCACGGACTTGTGCATATCACAAGGTCGACAATCCCGTCATCGCACATTCACATATATATTGTGCCACGACATTTCAATCATCGGCATATTCTCGAAAAAGACAAAAATAACTCACACTTGTCGTCCGAGAACCAAAGAGTAAGCAAAAAACCAAAGAGTAAGCAAAAAACCAAGCATTGATTGATATATAATAATAATAAGCAAAATAAGTAAGCGGTGATTCATAAACCTAATAAGATAAGTACACTTGTCGTCCACACACACAAAGGTCATCTATAGTTTGCAACTACAACTAGGCCAACAACATCAAGCCTTACGGCTCGGCTTAGGAGCAGGAGGGCCTGCCTCGTCATGAACTTCCTATAGTCACCTGCATCTCTAGGCGATCTTCTATGTCACGGTTATTCGGGATATTTCCTCCGTAGAAGATCCCCGAAGTCATGACATCACGAAGATGATTGCCCCAACTGCTGCAGGATGCGATACATCTCTTGTCTAATATCGAATCATTGATCTTGGCCTTTGCTTGACCTTTGTTTGAGATGATCTGGCAGCGTAGAATTCTGCTGGTCAAGTAGGAACGCCCTCATGTGATGGAGTGCGTAGTAGGCTTCCTTCTTACTGTTTTCCGGCTGCTTCACGCAGGGGAACTCTGTTACGTGGTTGAAGACGTGCCTGCCGAACTTGACCTTCTTACGCACGAAGCTGGTGCCTTCCGTCGAGGCAAAGCCAGTGAGAGCATCATCCAGAACTTCCTTGATCTTGTCGTAGTTTTTCTTCTTTTCTAGACTCCCCGAGTCGAAATACGTGGCGTGGGAATGCTTCGGCGATAAGGAGATGAGCGTGCAGTGTTCATCTCTGCACAAATTCAAATGGAATGTGTTGAAAAAGAATGATGATGATCTAATAAAGCCAATCGACGGTGGCGAATAACGACTTACTCGGGAAAGTAAGGCACGAGAATGTATTCCTTTGTCTTGTTCGCGAGGATTCTTTTTTAGGTACGAGGCCACGATACGTCGTTCGTGGGGAACCCAAGCAGCCGTCACGCATGTAGTAGGGGTCCACTATAGCGATGCCGGTGTGTTCTCTAATGATCTGCGTGGCCAGGCTGAGAGAAAAGAGACGGACCATGGTATAGTGCAGCGGGTATAGGTGGAACATATTGAAGATGTCCTCGAACCGCAGGAAGAACAGATCCGCGGGGGCAGTGTCGACGAAGCCCAAGCCTGGTGGCACCTTAACCACGAATACCGGTGCGAGGATCTTTCTCCGATAGAAGGCGTCTCTCTATCGTCAAGCCGTCATGCACACTGCGATTCGAACTGGCGAGCTTCCGCAAATTCTTAGGTAGCATGGGCTCACCCGCCACATGAATCCTCCACATAATACCCTCGGGTCTTGGTGGCCCGTCCCGAAACCTGATCGGATTCGCAGTTGTTGACGCCACCGGCTGGCTCGAGCTGCTAGATTTTCTTTTCCGCCCTTTTTCCTTTTGGAGAGCGGGCAGGCATAATCGAGCACCGCCGCCCTATGTAGTGTGTCGGGGCTTAGAATAAAGGGCGGTTGGTTGTATCGGCTCTGTAAAAGGCGCAAGCGAGGCGTCTCACGAGAACCAAGCACGCTTGGTGATAGTGGCTTTCTCTGGGGCCACCAGCTAGGTCTTCTTCGTTGCAACCGAGTCTTGAAGAAGTGATCATTCCGGTCTTGAAGTCCTCGGCCGTCGGATCTGCGCCATGTGCATATCATCAACATGATCATCCGACCCACCGCGTGGAGGTGACGGCGGTAAGGCCTTGCCACCGCTTGTCGGCCACACGAAGCGGTGATTGTCTGTGGCGTGATGGCCCCGTCCCCAAACGGATCATGCTCTTTGGCCATAGCATGAACAAGCGAAGCAACTTCGAGGATAGACGACTCTTCTTCATCCGCTCACGGGGTTGAATGGGAGGTTCAGTCGTCGCAGCCCCTTAGCACCCGACTAATTTTAACCCATGCACGCTTCGGCATCGGCCTTGAGTGGAACGTGCGCTGCAAGGTTGAACGATGGTACCCTTGGCAACATCCTCATCGTTGTTCACGTGGCGTAAGAGAGTGCAAGGAACATCCGTCTGCGGAAAACATGTACGGCGTCGTCGAGCGAGATGCCACAAGAGTAATATATAGATGGCTTGAAAGGCGGTAAAGCAAGCAATTTGTTTACTGTGATGGCGTCGAGATCGGCTAATGTTGACGCACCGCATACGGCGACGGGCGTGCAAGAGATGGAAGGGCTGCTTGATGGCGCGGTGCTGGCTGCCGGTGTATTCTCCCTACCGATGGGTGCTTGGAGCTCCGGTGCCGCCGCGACGATGGCAGGGGGGAACCAACATGTACTCCGGCGCCGAGGTGATGGCGGGGGAGTCACCAACAGTTGCGGCGCTGCGGTGCTAGCGGGCGGAGTCACGAACACGTAGTTCGCCGATTAAATCGGCGCGCGTTGTTCGAGTGGCTGACCATGCTTGGAATCGGGCACGGCCCTACTCGACCACCCGCACTCGATTCGCTATTGACTCCACCAAGGTAGGCGGGAAGGACGTGAGGGTGATTGCCAGTTGTCTTGGACGATCTGCGGGATCCGCGCCACTTGTGCCTTAAGTTCTTGAACCTCTCTGTTTCCCTCCTCGCTCCTTCCCGACGGCGCCACATGCGTCCTCGGCGGTGGACCAAAATGATCCACCCAATTCTTACCCCCGAGGCCGGCAGACGGCCCGACGGCAACTTCTTCAGAACCGGCTCTATTTTCTTGGCCCGTTCATCGCCTGTTAAAGGGTTATCCCACCGGGTGGCCGTCGACCACAGGATGAGGAACCACAGGATCCATGACTAGCAACAATTTCCTCCTCCTGCGGAAGAAGTAATGAATCATTTAGATCATCGATTAGATTGCAATCGTGTTGATCCACGGTAATTAGATTATACTTACCACAATTTCCTCGAATTCCTTCACCGCAGGATCCGCGGTGAGTTGTTTGGTTTTTGGGTCCACATGGTAACGGGCCCTGATGAAGTTTCGAACCTGCCCGGGTTCGAATTTAGCAAAGGGGTTTTCTATCCCCTTGGATCTATACTCTTCGTCCTCCTTATTCCATTTGGCCTCCGTGGTTCTGTATCCACCAGATCCGAGATGGTGATGACCTATATTCATCGCCTGCAGCACCTTTCCCCGATTACTATTGGCCAGGGCTCTTTCGGATTCACACCTCTCCTTGAACTCCCGGAACTGATCTTCGGTGATCTGCGGGTCAATCTTCTGGATCTCCTCGAGACTTTTGCCTTCTTTATAGATCTTCTTCTTTATCCGGGTTCTCCGGCTGGCAGCGGTGCTCATCTTTGTGAGGGCTGATTTGTTTACTTCGTTCCCATGATAATTTGTGTTCGATACTTAGCGGGAACTTGTATCGCGTGACTTCTCAAAGAGTGTGCGCAAGTGGCCATTATCTTTATGCCGGAGATTCTCGGTGTTGATCGAGATGGTTGTCCGGGTGATCGCCGCCACTTGCCCACCATACCCTTTGACGACAAGGGCGGGCTCCAAAGGAACCCCTGATGGGCTCACTTCGGTAATTTCCTCCCTGACTGTGCCGACCGTGTTCGGGCGCCGGTCCTTCGGCTTCTTCTTAGGAGGGTTGCTACCACTCCCTGTGCCCTCGCCGCCATCAGTGGTTTCATCGTCCGCCGTTCCTTCGGCTTCTTCCTCCGCGTCTTCCATCTCATCATCCTCGCTCTCCGAAGGATGGTATTCTTCATCGTCTTCTAGACGCTGGGCCGCCTCCCAGAATGTCAATTGTTTATTCGAAGGTCTGAGTTCTCCTTCAGCACTGATGCGCTTAGAACATCCAGCCTCGTCGTTATCACACATCTTTGCACTAATAAAAAAAAATTGGTTAAATGCACGGAAAAATCCGGCATGACCTTTGCTAATTTTCTTAAACTAGGAGTGCCCGATTTCTGCCAAAACGGAAGTTAATCAACATTCCGGCAAAAATCGTGACTCGTTTCATACAAGAACCTGCATACACGACATAATAAAGTAGCTCCTGTATATCACATCAATCAAGAAATACTTCTGCAAATGCTGGACATTCTTGTGTCAGCACTAGCACATTCTTGTGTCTGAATTTAACTTTTGTAGGTACTGGTACTAGCACTAGCACTAGCAAAGTTTGTGTCTGAATTTAACTTCTGTAGGTACTGGTACTGGTACTGGTACTGGTACTAGCACTAGCACTAGGTACTGGTACTAGCACTAGCACTAGTCAGCACTAGCACTAGCACTAGCACTAGCACTAGCACTGGTACTGGTACTAGCTATAGTTCCAGGAGTTCCAAGGCAAGGTCAAGGAGGAATAACCAGCAACTGCAGACACTAGGGTAGCAGGCAACAACAACACAAGGCAACAGCAACACAAGGTAAACCTCCAATCTTTTGATCCAACACTTGATCACATACATGTATATACAATAGTTGTTGGGAAATATCCTCAGTAATCATGCAAGAGACATGGTCTACACATCATAGGATCTTTAAGAAAAGGCGGTAAATAGCACTTGTTCAAACTTCACCTAGGTCTCGGTGTGCATCAGACCCAAGTTGATACTTTATAGTTTTAAACTAGATACCAGCCATTACAAAAATGGTCACCAATAGAAATGCTACGGTGTCGATCAGATTTCGGACTTTACATCTCAAACAAATAGTCTCTTGAAAAACAATTGTACACAGCCTAGGATTTTATTTATTATCGCACATCGAGTTTTCCATCTCATTAGAAGTATATGAATCTAATGTTTCTTGGCCTAACGAGCCACAGTTATGCTTGACATCGGTACAATATTGCTGTTGTATAATCTATGCTATGTACTTGGCTCTAAAGAATATCCAGAGCATTTGGTCTCCATTTTATTTTGCTCTACACAAAATGAACTAGCTAGCTGCTTGGTGTTGGCTAGTTGTATATACTAAGGTTGTACAGACAATAACCCAGACAATAATGCCAAGCCATATGGATCTTCACTAGTCAGACCAAGTAAGAGGAAATCGAACCAAGGAATATGCCACAGTTTCAAAACACTTGTAGAAACACCACCAAGTAGATAAATGGCAGAAGAGGGTCGAGTGAATATTTGCACACCTAGCTTGCATAGACTTTGAAGGCCAGTGATGTGCTCTTGGTAATTTAACTGAACATGACTCAGAGAATGCACTAAAAGTCACCTGAATTTTGTCACTGACAAAGGAAAACAACCACTGAATATCAAATTCCCTGCTCATTCACATTCTGCCATCCAAAAATAGGGCGAAACAACTAAGCAAAACCCACTGCACTGCTTGCCACAGACCATCTGAACAAGAACTCCTCTAAACCCTAACCTCTAATCGTCTGAACCCTAACCTAATCCTCTGAACCCTAACCTCGAGCAGTAGCGGCGGTTACCTCTAAGATGGAATGGATGCGAGAGAGGCGAGAGGGAGAGGGGAGGGCGAGGCTCACCTCTAAGATGAGGACGGCGGTCTCCACGGCCTCCTCCTCCTCGAGCCGCAGCGTCCTCCTCCTCCTCGGCGGGCGCGGGATCCTCCTCCTCGGCGCACGGCCTCCTCCTCGGCTTGCACGGGCAGGTGGCCTCCTCCTCCTCCTGGCGTGCTGGGATCGGCGGCGGTGGCGTCGTCGAGATGCGGCGGTGGCGTCGTCTGTGTCGGGAGACGATGGGGATGGGATATGCGGCTGGGGCGATGGAGTTGTTGACTAGCTAGTCATACTCACTTGGGCGTGGCGCACCACAGGCAAGTGCGCTACGGATAACCGTAGCGCACTTGCCTGAGTGCGCCACGCCTAAGTGGCACGACTACTTAGATAAGAGGGCTGCCACCCCTTTGCTAACACTAGCACCGCCTTACCCCTTTGGTTCGCTAATTGGTCTATTCTAAACCTGTTAGCACCAGGTTCGAATCCTGGTGCCCACATTTTATTTTTATTTTAAAAATACTTTTAAATATTCCAAAAATGCCCAAAAGTGGTGATATATGCTACAAAAGTTTTGTTTTGTTTTAAAATACTTTTATATATTCCAAAATGCCCAAAAGTGATAATATATGTCATAAAAGTGGTACAAATTAAATATGCTTCAAATATGTCATAATAATTTGTCCATAAATATTACAATCTTTTTTTGACCACGCGTTTTACAATATTTTTGAGCTAGCGTTTTACAATATTTTTGAGCTAGCGTTTTACAATCTTTTTTCCTTCTTTGTCGCGGTTGAATAATTTAGCCCGGCACTTTAATGTTTCTTCTTTCGAGCGGGCTACCTTTTTGGGTAGGGTTGTCCTTTTCTTCTTGTGATGTATGTTGCTGCATCGTAGTCGTCGTCATCTTCAATCTTTGGATCGCCGTACTGGTCGAAGTCTTGCTCATTGGCGACTCCATCCATTCCGATGATGTTCCTTTTCCTCTCCTCACGACAACACGGCTAGGCTTTGTCGGGTCGGTAATGAAAAACATTGGTCCACTTTGGTAGCCAGTACCCGGTTCATTTTTCGCCACGTTTGCACCGGCCTTGGATTTGGCTGCCGGGTATAACCATGGTTGTGAAATACCGGTCTTCTCTTTCGACGTTCTTTGCCCATCGACACGGAACATCGGCACCTTTTCTCCACAAGAGTCGAGCTCCCAGATCTCCTCGATTCTTTCGTAGAATCTTTCCTTCACGTTGTCATCGGTGTAGAATTCCGACGTTACGCCTGAGTTCTGATAATCACACTTGTTGTCCTTTTCCTCCGTGTAGAATGTGTAGCCGTTGATATCATACGCCTGATAGGTCACCAGGTTTTGCATCGGTCCCTGCGACAAGGTGAATATGATCTTTTCCGTGTCAGAAGAATGCGAGCGCGGGGGATTATCAAGGAGCGTCTGCCTAAACCAACGCGTGAAATCTGAGTTGTGCTCTTTGATTATTTCTCCCTGCGTCCTCTGTATGCCCGGTCATTGTACTTCTTCTCGATTAACCTTTTGTGCTTATGTATCCAAGGATCGACCAGTTCTAAATGCTGTAGCGCGACGAGGTTTGCTCGATCAAAGTCTGCGCGTCGAAAATCGAAGTCTGCATGCAGTATGCGACGACCCTCTCGGTGACCAGATCCGTCGAGCTTGCCAAGGTGTCTGTTGACGGGAAGACCGACAGGGTTCTCGATGTCTAGATAATTCGTGCGAAGAGATGCACTCTTCGCCGAAAAGCCCTTGGCTATGCTTCCATCTGGGCGGGACCTGTTGCGACGTATCCTTTGATGTGTCCGTTCATCCTTTCGACGCCATCATGCTGCGGAGAAACATCGGCCCGAGTTATGCGATGTCCTCCACGACATGGACCAGCAGATGCACCATAATATCGAAGAATGCGGGTGGGAAGTAGACCTCAAGCTCACATAGTATCACCACGATCTCCTCCTGTAGCCTTCCGAGCTGATTCAAGCCAATCGACTTCCTAGAGATGACGTCGAAAAACTTGCATAGGCCAAATAACGTTTCACGGACGTGCTCGTCCATTATCCCTCTTAGTGCGACCGGAAGTACCTGCGTCATTAGCACGGCACAGTCGTGAGACTTCATGCCACTGAACCTCTGCTTCTCCTCGTCTAGGTATCTGCTTATCTTGCCCGCGTAGCCGTAAGGAAATTTGACTCCTAGAAGGCACTTGAAAAACTGTTTGATCTCATCCTGGCTTAGAGTGAAGCAAGAAGGAGGGCAGTAATATTCGTTCTTCTTGAACTTTTTACCCTTCCGACGACCTTGTGTCGTCTCCGACTCATGATCATCGTCATCTTCCTGATCATCAGGAGTAGTGCGTCCTCCGTGAAGCTCCTTCCGGATACCCAAGCATATCAGGTCGTGCCTTGCTTTCGGACCATCTTTCGTCCTATCTGGCATGTTGATTATGGTGGCGACCAGACTCTCGCACAAGTTTTTCGTGATATGCATGATGTCGAGGCTATGAGGCGTGCGGAGAAACTTCCAGTATGGCAACTCCCAGAAAACAGACCTTTTTTTCCATACCTTCATCGTGGCTTGTCTTGTTGCTGCCTCTTTCGCTTCTTTCCGTGCTTAGGACAATCTTTCCGGTTTTCAGCAACTCTTCCACTTCTTCGCTGCTCCTACGCTGGGATTCCTCGGGTCTCGATTTGCCATCGAACAGGTCTCCACGTTTTCTCCATGGATCATTCTTGCCGAGCCACCTCCGGTGCGCCATGAACACGGTTTTCGATGACCCCGATCTTTCTCTAGTTGGAGATAGCTTGTGTTATCCATGCACCTAACGCATGCGTGGAATCCTTGGATAACCTGCCCGAGATATACCCGCAACTGGATAGTCTTGCACCGTAGTGACCAACGCGGCTCTCATAGTGAAATAATCTTGTGCGACGGCGTAAGTATTGGCTCGATTCCCATAACGTGGCTAGCTCCTCTTTCAACAGCCCGAGATACAGATTGATGTCGGTACCAGGTTGTTTGCCCTTGAATTAGCATACTCATTTGTATGTACTTCTTCTTCATGCACAACCATGGAGGAGGTTGTACATCCATACAAACACAGGCCAAGTTTGTGCGTGCTGCTCTGGCTACCGAACGGATTGAGTCCATCGGTGCTCGCACCAAGCCCGATGTTCCTCGAATCTCCACCGACTGGGAATTCGAGGTCCAATGCTTTCAGCGGCTAGCATCGAAGGGTGCGTCGCCAGCTCATCCTTTTCGGGTCATCATCATCTCCGGCTTCTTCCTTTCCGCATGCCATCGCATGAGCTTCGCTTAGGGTCCGCGAAATAGCGCTGCGAGCGAGGTGATAGGAAAGTACCATACCACTTTTCGAGGTGCTTTCTTCCCTTTCTTGTATCGACTCACGCCGACACCGGACATGTGGTTTTCTCCGCGTCCTCGCCCGATAAATGATGCAATCGTTGATGCATACGTGATATCTAACGTGGCGGTAGATCGAGAGGACGGGCGATTTTCTTGGCATCCTCGATACTAGTTGGACATGTGTTCCCCTCCGGAGACGATCGTGCGAGAATGCCATCATATCGTCGAAGCTTGTCGCTCAATTTGTGCTTTGCCTTCATCTCCATAGCCTTGAGCGTTACATTCAACCGGTATCATCGGCCTGCATCCTTCATACAATGGAGTAACCGCGTCTTTCTCAAGTTGCGCAAGCTTGGCTTTCTCTCTAGCGGCAGCCCTGGCGTTACTAAATGCGCTTGAGAAGCAGCTCTTGCACATAAGGGTCCCGCACCCAGCTGACGTTGTTCCATCGCCGTCGCTTCTCCGCCATCTAGATCATCATCATCCCGATGCCGCTGCCTTCACCATCTCCGAGCCTCTTCATCATCTCGCCGTTCTCGCCGTGATGATGATCACCGTCTCCATCATCTACGCCATCACTTATCCAACGAGTGTATCCATCCATGAAACCATGGCGGAGCAGTGCGCTGCAGATTCCCGGAATCTGGGTCGATCACCCAGTTGAGTTTGCATCTTCTGGACGGACATCTTATATCCATCTTGTTATTTCGTATCATGTCGGCCGTCGCACATTTCAAAAATCTAGCCACAATGCCTTCGCTCATTATGCGGACCATTTTTGCCTGCACGATGTACACGGTACAATTTTGAAGTCTATTAGAACCACATAATGAATGCATGCATGCAATGGTCGATAGAAAATTTCGGCATGACCTATCCTAAAATTAGGACCTTTGCGAAATGCCAAAGTCTTGCCAAAATGGAAATGAATCAACATTTTGGCAAAACAATGGCAACTTGTTCACATACAAACACAAGAGAGAGAGAGACCGATCCATACACACATGAACATATCATTATCCTCTCCATACACACATGCATGAGCATCATCGATACTCTCCATATACACACACATATGACCATCGATCCTAGCTCTCAACACATACACACATCATGACATGAGCATCGATCATCTACATACATATGAGCACATGCATCATCCATATACACATGAACACATCCTTACATGGACAACTTCGAGATGAGAGACCGATCGCGAGAAAGATGGAAAGGAGAGGTGCTTGGCGTAGACCGGAGACGGATAGATGAGAGACCGGAGACCTCCTCTATTACTTATGTAACATCCAAAGCAAGTTTTACATGCTAAAAATGGTGAATGTGTGGAGAAATTGAGGTGGGAAGGAGAAGATCCCGACTAGATCTAAGGAGGAAGAAGAAGGGCAAAGTGAAGTGTGGGGTGGTGGATGTGGTCACACATGTGCACATAAAGTCTTGTCTTAAAAAATCGACACATCCGTGGCGCTGCGGCAACATGCGCCCGGGAGTACAAACTTCGTGGCGCACTAGGCGAGAGTGCGCCATGATCTAGTCCCTGTGGCGCACTAGGCGGAGTGCGCCACAGAAGTTAGTGGCCGTCTCAGAGCAGAGGTGGGCATGCGCTCAGTCGTAGCGCACCATGCACACGTGCGCCACAGATGACCCTAACAACCGTGGCGCACGTGTGCATGGTGCGCTACAGAAGTTTGGCGTGTGGCCAACAGGGCCCTGGCCCACACATATCTGTGGCGCACTAGGGTCATGTGCGCCACGGATGTTCTAGTTATTAGTAGGGCACTGCCCACAGGTGAGCCACGCCTGTTTTAGTCGTGGGGCACTTCAACCATGTGAGCCACGGATGTGCTGATTACCTATAGCCGTTTTCCTAGTAGTGGTAGAAACTCAAGTGTTCAAGTCCTTGTCAAAAATCCCTTGAGCTACTTGGTAACCCCAAGTGCAACAAGTTTTATGAAATCTCATGAGTTCCTTGGTAACCCCAAGTACATCATGCTCTTGAGCACCTTGGTAACCCCAAGTGCAACAAGCTTAACAAAATCTCTTTGAATTCCTTGGTACCCCCAAGTGCATCAAGTTTTTATATTAGAAGTTGGAATGTTGAGATCTCCCATGGTTCAAACTTTAGTTGCTCAGTATTGTCCATAACCGGGGACACGGCTAAGTACTTAGATTTTATTAACTTCTGCAGAAGGAGTACACTTTACCCACATGTCACAATCCCATCCTTTTGCCACCAGTGGCCTACTGGATTAGTGCTCACCAAGATGGAGTACTGGCAGATTAAGAATGTGACGAAGTCTTTCCAAAGGGTCCTTCCATACACCATTGCTAGCTTGCCTTCAGCACCCATGAAGCATTCCAGATCCCCATGTCCGGTTAACTGAAGACAGTGCATGGGTCTTCCCAATGTAGTCCACTAAGCCAGAGCCATAATAGCATGTGGTTGCACACGAAAGCCACAATTGGAGAAACATGTTCAATCTCTAAGTTTCCTAGGTGGTTTTCTTTTGGAGCACAACACAAAGTGATTCCCATAGACATGGTCCCCTTTTGTTGCCACCTTCTCCAAAACTTAAAGTGTCCACCACCTAGGTGGTTCATTGAGTCCTTGTTTTATTATGTAAAACACAAGTCCTTTTCTCAACCTTTGTAAAATCTCAACATGTATCTCTTTTCAAAATAAAGCATGGCTAAGCATGTACAACTACATTATTTTCACTAAGGAGTGTATAGGCAATCCTATTAGGATTAACATAGCTTAAGTATAAAAAATATTTTCATGCATGTTTCAAAATCCACTAAGTATAATGAAAATAGTAGGAATTTTGATGATAGTGTCACTTGCCTTTTTGGAAGAGAATGGTGGTTCACTCCTTGATCTTGCTAGTCTCAAACTTTGCTAAATTCACTACAAGTCAATCAAGCAAAACACAAAATCAACTAACATTCCAAACCAAGTTTAAACAAACAATTTCTCACTCACAAAGCAATGGAACCTAAGTCATGCAAAGGAGGGTTCTATTGCAAGGTTGGTCTATACTAGGTTTATAAACTTTGTAAGGTCCAAATTGGTCATTTACCAAAATGGCAAAGTCATTAGTTAAAGGGTTTTGCCCAAAAACTATCTTAAAATCCATTCAATATTTTATGTGGTGGAAAATGGTTTTATCAAATCAAAATCTTTAAGTTTCTCACCAAAAGTTTCTAACTCTCAAGTCTTGGTGTCTTGGTTCAGTAGCTTTGAATCAAAATATTTTCCCAAGGTTTTTATTCCAAAATCTTTTTCATAATAAAACCATTTTCTTTATTTAGCTAGAAATAGACTAATTCAATTAATCCATTCTAAAATTTTCCAATTTCATTTTCAAAACCATGGGTTGGTTCCTAGGGTCAGTAAGTTCAAATCAATTCAATTGCCAAAGATTTTAACCCTAAACTCAATTTTAAACAATTTTTACATCCTTAACAAGCATACAAATGTCTCTGCAAATTCTAACAAGCTAACAGATACTATTTGCTAAACTAAGGGCATGGTTGGTTAGGGCTTTCTCTCCTGAATCCAACGACATAAAATTTGTAATTTTTGGACGTGTGGATCCAAAGTTATAAGGGTTTGAAATTCACAAAATATTCTGTTTTCCAATCAGTTTTTAAACAGATCAGTGACACGCGGTGTTTTCTAACTGGGCGATACCGGTTCGGTTGGATCACGCGCGGTAGCCCTTGGATCTAGTTAGATCGTGCGGTACTGAGTGCATACCTCTTCGCGACTAAATGATCTAATCCTGCCCGTTCAAACTAAATCCTACGGTACTAGTTCTCTAGACCAAAAGTGAGCGCCGACGCGCTAGCGGCGCTGACGGCACCGATGACGGTGCCGTGTACAGAAGCGAGGAGGAGGGGGAGGATGCTCACCAGGTTCGCAATGCAGCGCTGATACTCAACGTGCTCTTGGTTGGTGGAGGGGCGCATGGGGACGGGCAGAATTCCTCGCCGGAGTTGGTTCTGACGACGGGCGGCTCTGGTCGAGGTCGAAGATGTCACTGGAGATCGCCCTAAGGCAAAACGAAGGCGCGGTCAGATGCGCAGGATCAAGACAATGCTATGTGCGTGATCGAGAAGTGAAGGGGCGGTCTGGTTCACCTGGTAATCGTCGTCGGAGGAGGAACAGTCGGCGGCGCTGTCGGAGCTTGTCAAAGCCGACGCTCCGGGGTGCCCGCGGTCGAATGGTTGGTACGGGGAGGAGCATCTGGGAGTGGGGAAGTTGCCAGCGTGCTCAGGGAGGCTCGGGGTGATGTGGTTTGACCAGAATCGGTCGGAGACGGTGGTTGGAGCTGGGAGTGTGTCGAGTCAAATTGGGGCAGCCTCGGGGTAGAGAGGGAATGGCGACAGAGGGAAAGGGAGGGGAAGATGCAGGCGTTTAATATCGTGTAGTCACGGCGAGATTAACACACGGCTTTACTGTGAATTGAACGTGGCATTCAAAGGCAGCAACGGCAGCGAGGTTTGGGGGTGACAGGGTCGCGCGGGTGTGGACGATGAGCAGTAGAGGTGGGGTCCACCGGTCAGTGGGAAAAGAAACGAGGAGGTCCACCGTCACCGCTTAGCAAAAGTGCGAGACTGAGTGAGAAAACAGTTCGGAAATAAGAGGAGGTGGGTCATGAGGGCTGTTAAAGGTGGGCAGATTCATTTCATATTTTTTTTCTGTTTCTGAATCTTTTTCCTTTTTCTAATTTATTTCCTGTTTTGAATTTCAAAACAATCAAACAAGGTTCAAATCAATTCAAACAACACTCAAACTTTGTAATATTGAAATTAGTTCTGTTTAGTAACATGAACCAAATCCAAATTCAAATTAATAATTTTATTAATAGGGTCCATTAATAATTAAATATAATTGGACCTTGGTTATTTAAATCAAAATAGAGTTTGATTTTATTAATAAAATCTTTATTTGAAACCTAAATATTTTCAAAACCAAATCAATAGGTTTTATTTGGGAAATAAAAGATATTTTGGAAATCTTGTTTAAAACAAATATCATTTTTATTTTTGGGTCCATTAATAATTAAATACAATAGACCTTTATAAAATCAATTAGGATTTGTTTTATTAGAATATTTATTTTTAAATCTAAAATATAACCAAAACACTTCAGTAGGTTTTTAATTAAGAAAATAAAATACTTAGAAAACTTATTTAAAATAATTTAATAAGTTTTGATATTTTAATTAAAATGGTAAAACCTTTTATTTAGATAAAGTTGGATATTAAATCCTTATTATTTTATTTAAATAAACCTTTGCTAATTTTATTTAAAATAAAATGTTTTAATTCCAAAGCTTGGCCAAGGTTTAATTTGGCTTTATATAGTATTCTTTATTTATAAACTTCTATTTCATTTGAAAACAAATCTTTTCATTTAAGAGATTCAAAATAGTATTTCCAAATGTTTTTATTTTTCCTTTTATTAAATGTTTATCTTTTTAATTCCCTTTAGGTTTTATTTAATTCAAATGGGTTTGAAGTTCCAATTGAATTCAAAAGTTTCTTCTGGCTCTGAAAATCAAACAAAGTTTTATTTTTATTCATTTATTTTCACATTACAAGATTTGGAAAATCTTGGGATGTGACATAGATATAACCGTATCTACTCAAATCATCCGTGAAAGTAAAAAAATAACGATATCCACCTTGCGCCGACACACTCATTGGACCACATACATCAGAATGTATGATTTCCAATAAATCTGTCGCCCGTTCCATTGAACCGGAAAACGGCGTTCTAGTCATCTTGCCCATAAGGCATGGCTCACATGTATCAAATGATTCATAATCAAGTGATTCCAAAAGTCCAACGGAATGGAGCTTCTTCATGCGTTTAACGCCAATATGACCTAGACGGCAGTGCCACATATATTCGGATATATCATCATTAAGTTTAATCCTTTTAGCATCAACATTATGAATATGTGTAACATTATCATCGAGATCTAATAGAAATAAAACATTCATCATCGGTGCATGACCATAAAAGATTTCATTCATATAAATGGAACAACGATTGTTCTCGAATTTAAATGAATAACCACTTCGCATCAAAAACGATCCAGATACAATGTTCATGCTCAGTGCAGGCACCAGATAACATTTATTCAAGTTTATAACTAATCCCGACGGTAAGTGGAGAGGCAGCGTTCCGACGGCGATCACATCAACGCTTGATCCATTGCCGAGACGCATCTTGACCTCACCCCTTGCTAGCGGTCGCTTGTTCATGACCCACGATTCGAGTTACAAATATTAGCAACTCAACCGGTATCAAATACCCGGTGCTACGCGAGCACTAGTCAAGTACACATCAATAACATGTATATCATATATACCTTTGTTTGCCTTGCCGGCCTTCTTGTCCGCCAGGATACTTGGGGCTTGCGCTTCTAGTGGCTCCCCCTTACAATAGTAGCACTTTCGAATCGACTTAGGTCCAACTCGGGTTTTCAGCGCGGCAACAGGCTTGCCGCCTTACTTCCTTCCGTTTTCCTTCTTGTCTTTCTTGAAACCAGTGTTCCTATTGATCATCAACACTTGATGTTCCTTTTGATCTCCACTTCAGTTTTAAGCATTGTGTAAGCTCGGGAGAGACTTCTTCATGCCTTGCATATTATAGTTCATCACGAAGCTCTTATAGCTAGGTGGCGTAGACCCAGAAACGATGGATGCCTAAGTCAATGGGAATCGATATTCCCAAGGACACAAGCTTATCGGCGTAACCCGACATATTGAGTACATGCTCACTAACGGAGCTGTGCTCTTCCATCATGCAGGTAAAGAACTTTTCTGAAGCGTTGTATCTCTCTACAGCAGCATGTGTGTCAAAAATCATTTTCAACTCACCCATTGTATCAAATGCATTGCCGTTTTCGAAACGCTTTCGAAGTTCCGGCTCTAGCCCATACAATATGCCGCAATGAACTAAGTTGTGGTCCTCCTAACGAGTCTGATAGACATTCTTCTCCTCGTCAGGGGCATCATCAAAAGGTGGGGGGCCTAACGGCGCTTCTAGCACATATTTCTTTTGTGCGGCAGAGAGGAGAATCCTCAAATTCATGGCCCATTCGGTAAAGTTGCTACCGTTCGTTGCTAGTTTCTCTTTCTCCATGAACACATTGAAATTAAAAGCAGGTGGTGCCATCTACAATAGAATTTGTAAAGTTTAGACTAAGTGTATGATAGATTGAGTTCAACTAATCGAATGAACTCCCACTCAAAAACGACATCCCTCGTGCCTTTTTGGTGATTACATGAACCAAATCCACTACACCAAGTCCGATCATCACGTGAGTCGGTATAGCTTCAAAGGCGAGCATCAAATGGGCATCATATCAACTATATGACTCATGCTTAACCTTTCGGTCCATGTTCCGAGGCCATGTCTGTACATGCTAGGCTCTCCAAGTTAGAACCTTAGTATTCGCGTGTGTAACTGTTTTACACCCGAAATATGGTCGTGGATCCAAGAACACCCGATCATCACGTGATGTCTTGGAGCGACGAAAACATAATCGGTGCATACTAAAGGAAGAACACATTCTTATCTTGATATTTAAATGAGGGATCATCTTATTATGCTAACAAAGCGCTAAACAAGCAATATAAGATGCTATCAAACATCATATGTTTATTAGTGAAATTATATGGTTCCTGCAGATGATCTCTATCATGTGCATCGTGGTATGATCACTATCATACCTATATGTGTAAATCCAAGGTCTATGGATTTTACACGCTATGTGTGTTGTAACAGTATCATCTCATACTTCTACTTACAACACTACCATATCATAACACTAGCCCAGCAACAATCTAAACTAGACACCTCTAATTTATCCATTGCAAGTTTTACGTGGCTTAGGGCTTTCGAGATAGAACCATTCTTACCTACGAACATGAACCACAACGAGGATAATCAAATTGTTGACAACTCGCTTGCAAAATAGATATTGACTATAGTAGGAGAGACAGACATCCGCTATCCACTTATGCAAACTAGTTGCATGTCAAGCGTGGAACAGGTCTCATGTGCGAGGACATGTAAAGTTTGTCCGGGCCGCTTCATCCCACTATGCCACCAATATCCAAAATTACAACAAAGGAGCAACAACATGATCATCATCGCCCACATACTCATATGTGTACTACCCGTGTAAAGTATCTACGCATAGATCCGGCTCGATACCCTTTGTAGGGTTCGCACATAGAAAACAAAATTTTCCTACGATGTGAACTATATACCAAGATCTATCTACTAGATACAAACAATGGGCGGATGTATATCCGTAGAGAACATACCCTTGAAGACCGACAAAGCTTAACGAGTTCAACTCGTGGTTGATGAGACGATCTCTTGCCGATCTCAAGATCGAGAGGAAGTCCTAGCGCCGCAAATCAGCCGCATACGGTCTGCACACACGCTCGAGGCACCGAGCAACCTCCACCTCCTCGCCCAGCGATGCAGCGGAAGCACAACTCTTTCTTGCCGAATAGCCACTGGGAACATGTATCTCGCTAGTCCGAGACCATGGGGGGTAAATTCTAGAGGGGGAGAGAGATCCTTCATGAGGAGGTGTGAGAGACAAGTGAGGAGGGGCTCTTTTATAGGAGGAGGGCACCCAAGGGGTGGCAGCTGGCCATGCGGGCTGCCCTCCCTCCTTCATTCATGGGTGGACACTCCACTCACAAAATGCCCTTTAAAATCTCTCCACTCAAAAGTCCACTCAAATTCCCATTAAATTTCCACCAAATTTAATGCAAACTCTCATTAAATAAAACTATTTTATTTTATTCAGAATTTTGTCAATTACTTTAATGACAAACATTCACAATAACCCCTTGCTAGAATTCTATTTCACATGCATAACCACTTTATGCAATTTCACCAAAACCTGTTTGGTATCTAGTGAAATAAATTCCTGCGCTTGTTCATTCTTTTCGGCATGAAACATTTGCTCCAATTGGATGTCGGTGTCTCTTAAGTGTGTCACCCTACGGTTCGTGAATAATGCGGACATGATCGAGACCCTCTCGATCAATAATCGAGCGGATCCGAGACCCATCTTGACTCCCACACATTCAACGATGACTTTCTTGTGATCGTGAACCTTTTACGCTAGTATCTTAATCCCTTTGTTTCACGATATATTACATGTCCGAGATTCGATCATAGGTATCTCCATACCTAGTTTGATCTAATCGACATGCACTCTTTTCTCGTTCCTGTGATATAACATTCTAGTGATCAAATCACTTGCTTGCAAGCTAATCAATGTGATATCACCGAGAGGGCCCAGAGTATATCTATCCGTCATCGGGATGAACAAATTCCACTCTCGATCCATGAGCCTCAACATAACACTTTATTAGTTCTGAATCCATCTTTATAATCACCCTGTTATGGTGTGACGTTTGATGTTATCAAGAAACTCTTCCGGTGTTAGTGATTGACATGATCTCATGGTCTAAGGATTAGGATCACTTCGTAAGTTGTTATAGCAATATAAACTCAATGACTTTGATTGTAATGCTATACTTTGGATGAATGTTCATCACACCATTACACTAATGTTGTGATCCCGTTATTAACAACATCCAATGTCCATGATCAGCAAACCTTGATCATCTTGTTAATCAACGAGCTAGTTTATGAGAGAGGCATAACTAGGAACTTTCTGTTTGTTTATTAAACACACATGTATTAACGTTTCTGTATTAATACAATTATAGCATGCAAAATAAACATCTATCATATACTTGGAATACACATAATAAACACTTTATTATTGCCTCTCAGGGCATATTCCCTTCAGGGTTTCCAAAGAAACATAGAGCAAGGGGCCCTCAAGTGAATGAGGGGGAAATGAGATATCTCTTGGTGAAGCTATAGATCAAGGCCTCCTCCTTCGATTATCCAAAGATAAATGACTTTGGATGGTTGGATGAAGAGATCTTGGTGATTTGGTGGTTGATACGTCGTAAACGTATCTATAATTTTTTATGCTCCATTCTTGTTTTGTACCAACTATCTTATGTTTTGTCTACACCTTGAGGCATTTTTATTCATTTTATAGAACTAACCTATTAACAAGATGCCATAGTGCCAGTTCCTGTTTTCTGCTATTTTTGGTTTCAGAAAATCTAGTAAAGAAATATTCTCAGAATTGGACGAAACAAAAGCCGAACTTTTTATTTTTCAGAGGCGGAGACGGAGTCCAGAGGCCAGAGGGAGGCGCACGCTAGGGCGGCCACACCTAGCCCAGGCGCGGCCAGAGGGCACGCCTCCCTATGGTGTGGCCCTTGGACCTCTACCGACCTTGCCCCTTCGCCTATATAAACCCCCGAGGAGAAAACCCTAAGTACCTGATCATAATTCCATGAAAAATTCCATAGTCGCCGCCACCATCGTCCCTAGATCTGGAGGGATCCGAAGCTCTTCTCGACACCCTGCTGAAGAGGGGAGATCATCCCGGAGGCCTTCTTCATCACCATGCCAACCTCTGGAGTGATGCGTGAGTAGTTCATCCTTGGACTATGGATCCATAACAGTAGCTAGATGGTTGTTTCTCCTTTTTGTGCTATCATGTTTAGATCTTGTGAGCTACCTATCATGATCAAGATCATATATTTGTAACCATACATGTTGTTTTGTTGGGATCTGATGGATACTGAGTACTATGTCAAGATTTTTTATTGATTCTATCATGTCTATGTTATTTATGATCTTGCATGCTCTCCGTTGCTAGTAGTTATTTTGGCCAAGTATTTGCTTGTGACTCCAAGAGGGAGTATTTATGCTAGATAGTAGGTTCATGGCTCTAGTAATCTGGGGGAGTGACAAAAACCTCTAAGTTTGTAGATGTGTTGTTGCTACTAGGGAGAAAACAACAATCCTTTGTCCAAGGGCAATTGTATTGTTTACTTTACACACCTTGATGAATGCAATTATCTGTTTCTTGCAACTTAATACCCGAGGGTTATTCGGATGATATCCTGGAGGTGGATTATTAGTCATAGATGCAGTTGGATGATATCCCGAATGATATACGGTCTATGTATTATGTTGTAATTCCCAGTAAATCTCATAGTGATCATCATGTCATGTACATGCATTGTTATGCATTATCCATCTGCCAATTTTCCAACTGTAATTTGTTCACCCAACATGTTATTTATCTTATAGAGAACACCTCTAGTGAACTATGGACCCTGGTCCATTCCTTCCCATTGATATACCATCTATTGTTTACTATATACTTTCAAGCAATTACTATCTTCCGCACTATACGTTTAATCCTTTGTTTTCAGCAAAACCTGTGAGCTTTACAACCTTGCTGTAAGTTGGGGCAAAGCATTTTGGTTGTGTTGTGTAGGTTCCATGTTGCTAGCAACACCTTCGGAAGTTGTTTCTTTCTCGTACTTGTTCGATAACCTTGGTTTCACAACTGAGGGAAAACTTGTTGTTGTGCTCATCATACCTTTCTCTTGGGTTTCCCAACAGGTTCTACATCAATAGATCCGTCATCAAGATTTTCTGGCACCGTTTCCTGGTAGATAAAGGACAACTTCAATCTCTTCCTCTCCGTCAAAAAGCTTTTCTGGAGGAAGAAGATTTCTGCAAGGGGAGTCTGTCACCACCAACCTCTTTACTTTGATTTTTTTCTTAGTTTCTTTAGCTTTGTTTGGTTTGCTTCTTTTTATCAAAAAACAAAAAAAATTAGTTCCTACTTCATTTTGCTATTATGTCTAGTGTTGCTCCAATCACTATGTTACCTGAGGAAATGATCTTCACTTTCAAACTAGGAAGTGAAGAGAGTTTCAAAGAAGCTTGGTCTAGAATTTCTGATTCTTATGAAAAAACTAAACCTAAAATGACTCTAGGATTGCTTCTTAGAAGTTTCTACTTTGGTCTTGCTCTTTGTTATAGATATTATTTGGATGCTGTAGTAGGAGGAGATTTTCTTCATTGTGATGGGGATGAAGCTTTAATTGCTATAAAAAATGATTGCAACATATAACTTTCCTAGTAAACTTGATTCATCCTTTATAAGCATTTATGCTAGATTAAACACTCTTAAGACAAATACAGCTAGTTTAAAAGGATGTTATAATATGCTTCGAGAGCATCATGATTATGTTCCAATAAATTCTACAGTAAAAGTTGCTATAAATGATGAAACTTTTCATGCTCGTTGTGATATTATGTCTGAATTCTGTCTTATTCCTAAAGATATTTATGAATCTTGGAATCTTTGTGGACTTTTTGAGGGTGAAGAAGAAATATCTCTTACCAATAATGCCAGTATATTACCCATTGGAATAGCTGAAGGAGTGTTTACAAAAATCTTAGGGAAAATGGTATCTACTAATTATGTTGTTATTGAATGTGTACAAAAAGGAAAAATTACACTTGGAAGATCCCTTCTAAAACTCCTTGGAGCAACAATAGATGTGGGAAAAGGCACCATGAATTTCACTTCTCCACCAAGCAATCATGTATTCCCTAAAGGTAAGAATAAAGGTCAGAGAGGTAGATGTAAGAAATTTTATGAGATGCATCTTCATTTGAAAATACTTGATTCTTGCTTCCTATTCCTAGCTGAAAGGCGTTAAATAAAATCACTCTTGGTAGATAACCCAATTTTTATTTCAGTGATTTTTTATTTTGTTGAGTCTAGGAAGTTATTGCCTCTGTAATTACCTCTGATTTTGTGAAAAGAATAGCCTCTAATGAGAGGGAAGTAAGATTTGGGGAAGTTGTTGTCCCGAAATAGATTTCTGTGCTTTGCTGTAAAAAATCTTGAAAAATCCCAGAACATCGTACTGATCTGTAATATTTTGTGTGCATGCCCCTGGTATTCACCCAACTTTTGTTAGTTTTGCACTTTTCGATTTGAGCAACAGAATATTTTTGCAAAAATTGGTCTTCACCTGCTGGTCTGTTTTGACAGATTTCTGCCATTATTTGCATTTGCCCTCTTTATCGGTTTCTTTTTTAGTTCTCTTTGATCACTTGATCTTTTAAAAGGAGTTGCTACAATAGCTTATATTTAATGGATGATTTACTTGAGTTGAAACTGAATCCCAAAGGCTTATTATTATCTTGAATACACTAATGTTGCTAATGAAGATTGTGTGAAGTTTTGTATGAAGGAAGTTTTCAACTGTAGGGAGAGAACATGTGATGAGATGAAGTATGAACAAAATCTCAAGCTTGTGGATGCCACCCGTGTCACCCCAAGAAATATTCAAGAAGTATAAGCGTCAAAGCTTGGGGATACCCAAGGCATTCCCCTCTTCATCAACAAAGAATCTCAGGGCTTCTATCAAGACACTATATTTTTATTGCTTCATGCTGTCACATCCCAAAAATTTCCAAATTTTGAAATGTGAAAAATAAATAAACAAAATAATCAAGTTTTGAAATTTAGGGTGAAAAGAAACTTTTTGCTTCTAAATGGAAACATCAAAACCCTACTTGAACAAAATTTCAATAAGAAAACAACAAACAAATATTCAAAAGATCAAATGCATTCATGCATGGAAAGAATCTTGAATTAAAAAAACACTTGGGAAAAGATTAAACCCAAACCCTAAAACCCTAATGAGAGAAATCATTTTCAAATCACCCAAAGACTATGGCTTTGATCCATATAAAAATTTAGCAACAAACATTTTTAAATGATCAAAAAATGGTAAACAAAAATATTATAAAACCAAAGAAAATGGTTTCATTCAATTTGGAGCCATGGATAAAAACTTATGAATTTAATAAGATAAAAGGAAATAATTTCCAAAGCTAATGAAGCTCCTAGCTAAAATCCATGCCAAATTGTGAGCAAAGTAATCCTAAATGGATTTAAAAGGATAAATAAATATGAAATAAAATTATACAAATTGGAATCACCAATTTTGGAACTATAAATAAAAAGATATGGATTTTATAAGACAAAGAAAGAAATGAATAAATAAATAAAGAATATTTAAAAGACAATTTAAATCTTGGCCAAATCCATAAGAAAATGGAATAAAGATAATCCAACTAAAAATAAAGGAATAAATATTATTTAAATAAAATTATATGGGCTTTTAACCATATTCAATTATTTGAATGAAGATAAAAATCCCAAATAAATATTAAAGCATGAGAGAATATTTGAAATAGTTCAAAGTGGACTATTTAAAACACATTATTAAACAGTATAAAATTATACTGAAAGTTTGGAGAAGGTTTGAAATCAAATGGAAGTTCAAAACATTTGATTCAAATGAAAACAGAAAATTGGAATTGGAAAAAGAAAAATAATTCAAAAGGAAAAAATATAAACAGAACCAACCCACTAACCCTACCCAGCTAGCAGCCCAACTAGGCCCAGCACAGCCCACCCGGACCACTCTCTCCCTGCCCGTTCTTTTCTCACCGCGGCCCATACCCCTCACCCCGCTGACACCCAGGCCCCACCTTGCCAACTAGCACCGTCTTCAACCCGCGAAACCCGCCCCCCTCATTCCTCCTCGCAGTTTTCTGCCGTTGATGCCTCGCATAAATTCGCGTTAACGCCGCAGTTACTCTCCCTGCGACCATGCTTGTCAACACCCGGATTTTTCAATCCTAGATGCCTGTTATGCCATACATCGTAATCCCAGGATTACCATTTTTGCGAGACATAACAGAATTGGATACCATAGTACTTCATCCATTACAAACGATACATAAGTTCTTACACAAATGGGGATCTCATGATCCAGTTCTTAATACAACAAGCAGCGGAATACGTAATAATAACGGTAGCGTAGGCGAAGCTCCATCTTCGGGGTCACAGGCAATGCTGACGATGGGAGATGGTCCTAGTTGTCATAACCTTCCTGGGGTCCATCTTCCAGGTACTCCGCTTCATAGTCTGGCCATGGGAATAGCCAGGGACAAAGCCATGAGTACTCTTTAAGTACTCTCAAACTAATATTAACAGGTAAGGTTTTTTTTGGATAATAGGACACTAGGCTCTAGGGTTGTTTTGCAAAAAGCCAGGTTTATCTCTACTAAGTTCCAAAGCTAGTCACAATTTTATAACTCCTAAGTGGGATCTTGTAATTCAGGTCACAACTCTGTTGTGGTCAAGTCAAAGTCTCAATTCATTTCACAAGTCATTTTGAAAAGTCTGACGGGGGAACAGTATGGCCACTCCAACTGTCCATAATCATGACGCCTATTCGAATAGTTTGACACTCTGCAGAGATTGTACACTTTCAGCACAACATTCGATACATCCGTTAGGAACAAATCCTGAATTCACCATACTCAGTATGCGGATAATCAATCCTAACCTTTCAATTACACGCCATAGTATAAGCATCTCTCCTGTGAGTTTGGACTCCCAACCATGACCAACTGTCATCTTGGGTACTGCACAGGTGGACAATCTTCACAAGGTAGCCTCAGCTCAGACCTTGGCCGTGAGGGAACTAATACTAAGGAATATAAGTTTCCAGTCAAGCCCTACCCAATCTTCGGGTATTGTGGTTGTACGATAAAATTGGAACGGTATCGCATCTAGACAACCATAAGTTTTATAAAGGTCTAAGGCTCATGCCTCAACATTTTTATCACTAGAATCATCAAGTGTTTGGAAACACATGTCCAAAACATTTCAATAGAATGATCCATCATTCCAAGGTTTTCATAACCATTTTTCCACCAAGTATTCCCATCTAAAAGTTGATCAAGTTTTATGCTTAGCACTAGCATCTACAGGTGGGGGTAGTACTAATGAGGGGTGGTAACTACTGGAGTTTCACTAAGTCCAACCTTATATCTTAGGCTGATATCAAGGTTTCTAGCTTAGGCCAAATTTTATGCTCTTTATGCAACCTTCAGCACAACTGTCTAGTATCTACCAAACTCTTAGGTAGGCTCTAAGTAAGCTTTGATAAAGAAATGAAGTAAGAAGCTTGCACATAAAACTAGGATTTAGTTTATCAAGTGGGTATGATCACATATGCTTAAGGAATATAGTAGTCATATCACAAGTATGGGTTTGTGGCATCAGTAGGGTATCTGGCAAGGGTTAGCTTGCATCAATATCAGTATAAGATTGCATAGGTATAGTATCTTGCAAGTGTTAGCTTGCCTTGTGCAGAGCAGTGTATGAAGTTCTCCACGGGTTCCTCTTCGTAGTATCCTCCTTCCTCCTCGTATCCTTGGTCGGTACTAGCGTCTATGAATAAGTACGAGGTACACAATCACCAAACAATACTTAACTACTTGCAATCATCACACACAAGGGTCCTATAGATGATTTAGCATCATCTCTAACATTACAAGGTTAACGTTTGGTTTAAATCTTTTTATTTTTAGAAAAGTAATTTCTACTCATTGAAAAATTACTTAAGATTTAATATTCTCCAAACTAAACATAGGATCATGTTGACACATGTCATCACCACATATTGTAGTCCATGGGAATGTGATTTAAAGTGGTGTCACAATTTAATAAGGTTTTACCCTTTTATTTTAATTAATTAAAGTGGCTAGAAATGCTTATGAAGCATTCTTTTATTACTTGAATAGTATTTCTGCAAGTAAACCTATATATTTTTTTAGATATTATGAAAGGTATGGTTAAATGTGATTTTTTAGAGTTGGAATCAACTCAAAAGCTTTTATAGTTTAAATTTGAAAAATGTTTGAATGCAGAAAAGCTTCTGCCTTGTTATTTTTACTAGGGGTGATCTAGAGATCCAAATGACTTGAATCCAACGGTCTTGGATTAAGCATTCACAGACCTTTCTAACAAAATTGGTTTCATTCAAATTGGTGCACTGAATTGATATAGGTTGATTTTTGAAGTTGACTGCTGAAGTGTGTTTGAATTGAAATAGAAAAAGATTTAATTTGAATCGCTGGGCTGTGCGGGAAATTCTAACGGGCCGGCCTGCTAAGCGCAGTGCTCCCACGGGCTGCTTAAGTGGGTGTCCCCACTCGTTAGTGACACGGGGCTGGGCGAAGCGATTAGGGGCAACGTGGATCGTTTGATCTAGTTCTAATCCAACGGCTGGGAGTCATCGTCGACGCGAGACAACTCCGGTGAGAACGAAACCTAGCGCGGCCAGTGAGGGGTGCTGGGGGCTCACCGGGGTACGGGCGAGGGTCGGCGAGGCGGACGAACGACGAAGTCGATGACGGCGAACCTCCTGGTACCGGTGGCTTCTCCTGGGGCGGCTCCAATCGCTGGCTCCCTTCTTATCTAGAGGCGGCGGGCTCCGGTGAAATTCCGGCGAGGTGGTGCTCGCCTTGCTCTGAGGACGGTGTGGCACGGTCAGTGAGGAGAGGGGAGTGAGATGGTGTGAAGAAATCGTTCGGGGGTGGCCTCTATTTATATTCGAGTGAGGGGACCGTCGGGCACACGGTGAGCTCGTCGGGGGCGACGTTACAGGCGGCTAATGGCATGGGCACGGGTAGGGGACGGTGCTGTGTCTCCTGGCGATGCTCAACGACATGGTCGCGAGGCATGGGGCGGTGTGGTTTGGTCTGGAACGGCCGGTGCTTTGCGCGGCAGAGGCGGCGTTTTCGACGGCGGGCGGTGGCTGTATGGCACGGGGCGGAAAACGGGGATGTCTGGCGGTCTCCTGGGTCGGTGGTGATCGTGTGTGCACGCTGTGAGGGCGGCGCGCGGTCTATGGACGCTGGTCGAGGGTGGCGCTCTGGCGCACACTCGGCATGGTCTGGGCGCGGCTTGTGCGTGTGGTCCAGCGCTTGGCAACGCTCACGGCTGGGACAGGGAGTGGAGATGGACGGTGGGCTGCCTCCCAGACAAGGTTGGCACGACTAGTTCTTCCTCTAGCCTGCTGTCCACAATTGGGTGACATTGGGGTGCTCGGCTGTTCACCATTGATGACAATGGAAAGCTCACCGTGGTGCTAGTGCCTAGCTAATCTTCCTAGATGATCTACTGAGTTGTGTTTGATCTAACTAGGGAACAAGTTAGGCAAGAATCACTGCACACTATAGTGTTTGATGTTTTGTTTGATTTGTGTCTGCAACCTGTTTGATGAAATGGCTACATGAAATCAAGTTTTGAATTTTGAAATGAATTTGGGTGGGTTTTCTAGATTGGTGCTGGTGAGTCTGCAGATGATTGGGTTTTGAAAGTTGAGCTTGTTTGAGTGGGTTTTGGAAAAGTGGGATCTTCCCATATGATAAAGATTCAATTTTGAATTGTCATTTAAACTATGCATTTGAAAGTTTCTGGATGATCACAAAGTGGGCCTTCATACCTTGTTATGAGTACATTCAAGGGGTGCAAAGATCCAGAAAAGTTTCTGTTAGGTTTTGAAAGTTTGAGACAACCAAAGTAGGCATGGGAGTTAAATTGGTCAAAATGACCATTCACTTAATATTTTTTTTTTGATTTACTTGTCTTTAGGAAAAGTGTGGGAAATGTTTTAGATGATGTTCATTTCACCTAAGAAACATTTTACAAGCAATGGATCAAACAAACAAGGTGGTTTTTAAAGAAATTCAAAATCCATGCATACACATATACATGCATTCATGAGTTTATTTAGAAAAGTTTTTGTTAACCCTAATCTTGATGATTAGTGTTTGATGATCTAAGTTTGGTATTTTTGGGATGTTACAATCCTTCCCCCTTAAACAAAATCTCGTCCCGAGATTTGAAAAAGGACGAAAAGATTACCTAGGATTTGAAGAGATCGGGAAACTCCGTCCTGATGTGATCTTCGCGTTCCCAGGTTGTCGTGGGAATGGTCACGGCAGATGCTGCAATCGGCAGCGAGTAGTAGAACGAGGGGCAAGGGCGGCCAGCCATCTGCGGTGCGAGATGAGGGCAAAGACATAGGGTTTTACCCAGGTTCGGCCCCCCGGAGGGTAAAGACCTGCTCCTGCTAGATTGTACTATGGAGGTGTTACAATGGGCGAGCTCGGCGGCTAGGCAACGAGTCGCTTGGGTGTATGAGGGAACGTATCTCTACTCGCCCTGTAGGGAGGTTTATATAGGCTCACCTCCCTAGGGTTTACATATCTCAACCGATTCAGTTAAAGCTTCGGTAGCCGCTTAACCTAATCCGACTGGGCCTATCTACTTTGGGCCTTGACTTCCGCTCGGTACCTTGCTGGGCTTCAATCCACTCGCCCGTCAGGCCCACTCGCGGGCGGGCCGGAACGCCCCGCTGGGTATACCCCAGTAGGCATATCCCCATCAGTAGTCCCCGAGGCCGTCGTCGATTAGGCGTAAGTGGCTGTTGGCAGTCGGAGTATACGGCTTCAGAGTAGGCATCCAGTCGAATCGTCGGCGGGCTCCTGTATAAAGGAAGAAATCCAGTGATCCATGTCGCGGCTTTGGCGAGTCGAGTCGGCGAAACGCGGTCATAGTGATTGACTTGGCGAGCCGAGTGGCTGGAGTTGGACCGTCAGGCGCGGTCAAACTAGCCGTTGGGGTAATCCAACGGTAACTTTCAGCGTAATCATCGCGCGGTAACGGCTTCCAGATTTGGCGGGTAACACCCATTATATAAGGGGAATGGCAGGCGATCAGAGAGCCAACTTCTCATCACTTCTTCCGACCGCGCGCATTTTCCTTCCCTCGCATCGTGATCCAGCCGACCCAAAATCCTCCGACCCCAATCGACCCTTCGGCCATGGCCCTTTCCACCGAACCGTGGGGTAGATCCAAATGTACGAGGGCGCAGCTGGCCTCCTTCGAGGAGGCCGGGATCCTGCGAGCCGGCTGTTGGCGTATCCCCGCGGCCGGAGAAACGACCCCAAACCCGCGAGAGAGGGAATTCATCTGTTTCACCAGTCATCTCGAGCGGGGGCTAGGGTTCCCTACGTCCCTGTTCTTCCGGCACTTCTGCGCCTACTACGGGATCCAGCCTTTAGATCTGGGTCCCCACAGCATCGAGCAGCTCGCCATCTTCGTGGCGTTCGGCGAATGCTACTTGGGCTGCCGGCTCTACTTCCCCTTGTGGCAAGATCTGTTCCACGGACGGATCAGCCGCGAGGAAGCAGGCGGCCCAATGCTAGCCGCGGGCGGCCTGACATTCCAACTCAAGTCCAAAGCGTCATTCTTTGATCTGATGCTGCCCGCCAAGGCGGCGAGCGACTGGAAGAAGTCGTGGTTCTACGTGGCCGAGGCGACCCCAGAGGACGAGGCGGCGATCCCGCGGTATTCCGCCAATCGGTCCGAGCCGCGCCATCTCCAAATCGGCAAGCTCCCCAACGACCAGCGGATGGTCGTCGACGAGATGCTCCAGACCATCCGCGGCCTGAAGAAGAAGGGCCTCCAGACAATAAATCAACCGCTGCTCGGCTCGGCGGGTTCCGCTTCAACGCGACCACTACATGTACCAGTACACGGGCCGGGGTGACTCAACGAAGGCCTGCCTCGACGATTGGAAACTGGAGGATTACCTCCCAGCGCTGAAGAAGATTACCCAGGCGGTGTACATGGATGCGCAGGCTGGGGTCGCCCCCTATACCGCAAAGCGTCCAGCTCCGACGGTAATCACCTTACTTTGCTTGCAGTCGCAGTCTATGCAGTCGCGGTAATTCTGATTCCACTCTGTATTTGTTGCAGCTATTCCAAGTGGTGGAAGGGTGGCTCCCTCCTTCGGATGACGAGAGCTCGGGCTCATCCGCCCAGGACGTGGGAGAGTCGCCGCCCGCGAAGGGCGACGAGGACGACGATGACGAGTCCGAGGAGCAGGTCGCCCCACTGGTCCGAAAGACCCGCGGACAACGACAACGCGAGATCGAGGCCAGTAGAAGCCTCGAGCGCCATGATGACGACGACAAGATTCCAGAGACCACCTCGCGCCGTCAAGCCACTCCGTCGAAGAAGAAGAAGGAAAGGGAGGCAAGGGCCCCCCCGAAGAAGAAGACGAAGCCATCAAATCCGGCCTCGCCGCCGCACTCGGCGAGCAGCTCTGATGCTCCCAGCCCTGCCGATGATGACGCGCCACCAGTGACAGCCGCGCTGGACGCGGTGACCATGGAAGTGCCGCTGGCTTCAATGCCTCCGCCATTCGCCCCAGTCTCTGGGCTGGGGGAGGCTCCAGATGCAGCGGCTTCGCCTCGCAAGGAGGCTCCGGCTACGGCGACTTCGCCTCACAAGGAGGCTTTTGCCGAGGATGTCCCAGAGGCTCCAGCTGCGGCCTCAACGACGAAGAAGCCGTCCGTGTCTTGGGCACGCGACGTCTTGGAGATGGGTCTCAGTCGCCGACTGGGTCCTGAACTGGAAAAACCGGCCGGCCTTCGTACAGGGCTACGTTTCATCCCGGTCGCCAAGTGAGTGCACTTACCCTTCCTTGCTTTTCATACCCATTTCAATTGTTTTTGCTTATTCGATTGATACACAGGACCAGAGTGAAGAGGATGGGCCACCCGACCGTGGCTAAGGTGCCACCCGTCGTTAGCGAGGAGGACCCTTCCCGCAAGAGGAAGGCGGACGAGGTCGTCGCCTCGGCGGATGGCAGCAAGAAGGCCAAGGGTGATGACATCGTCACGATTTCTGACGACACGGCGGTCGCACCGGCCGGGCCCGCAGTGGAGGCAGCCGCGTCTACGAAGGAGGGCGCCTCCTTGCCTGGAACGGCGGAGGCAACCTCCCTTGGAGCGGGTGACTCTATCGCTACCTTCCCACTCTTCGTGACCAAGGCGGCCACGGCGAGTGGAGCTGCGCCCTCGAGCCACGCTCCTGGGACCATCGATGCTGAAGTCGACCAACGTCGTGGGCACACGCCGGCGTTACTCGCGTCCGTGGACGCGATACAACTCCATGGAATTCTTGGCGTAGCCATCCAGGTACATCCAGTCCCCGAGGATCAGGTCGGTGCTTTGCAGCGGCTTGATTCTTATAATTTCTCGTTTTTTTTACTTTCGCATCCAGTCCCCGAGTGCACCCGCGCTAAATTTTAGCGGGTGGGCACTTAGGATTTTCTTGGTCGCCAGTCCCCGAGTGCGCACTCGCTGAATTTCAGCGGGTGGGCACTTAGGAATTTCTTGATCAACAGTCCCCGAGTGCGCACTCGCTGAATTTCAGCGGGTGGGCACTTAGGAATTTCGTTTTGACTAACTTTTTCGGTGATGTGCAGGGTCTGCAGCTTGAGTCGGCGGACCGGTTAGCCGCGAAGCAGCGCGCGGAGAAGGAGCTGGCAATCGTCCAGGAAGCGAACAAAGGGCTTCAGGCTTTTGCTGCGAAGGCAAAGGAAGCTCGCCAGGGGCTTGTCCCTGCTGGTGAATTGACGGCGGCGCAATTGGCCTTGAATGCCGCTGAACAGCGGATCGCCAACCTCGAGCGCGAGCTGCGGGAGGCGAAGGAATAAGCGAGCTCGGCTGACGAGCGATCTAAGGCCGCTGTTGCAGCCGCTGAGGAGGATCGCAAGGTGTCGGAAGTCCTTATTGCTGGTCTTCAGGACGACCATACATCGCTTCAATGCTTCATCACGGAACTCGCCCGTCCGCTGCTTGGTGAGTACGCCTTCCCTTTCCGGTGATTGTGTCTTTTGTGGTGTACGTCGTGCTCATTATTGTCTTCTACTCGCAGGTCGCATCATCGATAGCGAAGGAGAGGCGAGTTCGCTCGACGCGAGGCAGTGCGTAAGTATGCTCGTCGACTCGGCGACATTGTCGGCGACGTGCATCCGTGCCTATCTTCAAGAGATATCGCCCACGGAGGTGATTCCCAGCGACCTCGTTGAGGTGTGGAAATATCTGGAGAAGGCGCCCGCGGTTGTTGAGTACATGACGCGGTCGGCGTTTCGGCGCGGAGCGTCGACGGCCCTGAGCCTTGGACTCGCCCACTTCCCCGAAGATTTCGACATCGATGATGTGACGAGTGGATATCCATCGTCGACTGGCGCGGTGGAGCTGTCCGAGGTCCTCAAGTTGCAGGAGCATGCCGCCACGTACTCAGAACATGTCTGGGCAATGGGCGACCTCCTTCCGTACCAGGAGACGGTCGTCGCGCCCTACGACCCCAAGCCACCGCATCGTGACTTCAAAGTCGAGCAACCTTTTCGCGCGGCGATAGCGGGTGAGCTGACGACGTATCCGTCAAACCCGTACACGGCGTTCATCCGCAATCGCCGGGATGTTGGCGAGTCATCATCGAAGCCTGCAGAGTAGGATGGTTTGCCTTGTGGCGTTAGCAGCAGGTCTGCCACGCGGGCATATTTTGTTAGCATGAAACAATGCAATGCCCAATTGAATGAGACGTTGTGTCTATTTTGGTATTTGTTGTGTGTTTGTGATTGATTTGTGAACGAGTCCCCGAGCGCGTCCGCCCTTTTTGTGGGGTTCACCTCGTATATGATGTATGTGTTGTTATCATGTGTTTTGATGTTTTGGTCGACTCGCCCGAACTCGAAGAGCCATTCGCTAGGCGACTCCCTTGAGTGCTCTGTACTTTACCGTTTTCCCGTGCGCGAACGAGGTCGGGTGGCCGATTCCCCGAGCGTGGTACTTGGTAGTTCTAGGCGCGACTCGAGGGTGGTTGAGGACTTAGCGCGTTGGTGTGAGCGCGTCACTCCTGCCTGGCCCGTGGGGCCAGTCGCGTGGCGAGTCTGGGCATCCTCTCTTACTTGGCGTTTTCCCTGTCCGCTCGCGACGAACTGGTCTCCAGTCCCCGAACGTGGTATTTAGCCGTTCGAGTCGCTATGCCGAGGATGCGGAGGACCAAGGTCGCTCTGAGAAGCGAGGGCAGTTGTCTTGGCTCGTAGAACCAGTCGAGCTAGGCGACTCCAATGGGGCTCCGGGTTGGCGTTTTTCGTGGACGATGCAAGACCTGAAGTGATTCAGTGCTCTTACACCGCACTACTTAGCCGTGTCGATCGCTGTACCAAAGGTTGACTTCTGCATTTAGCATAACGTTGTTATTACGAGTGCGAGTGGCACAAGTCATGGAGAGTAGGCGCAATTTGCGGTAACCGTTTCTTTTTATTTCATAGCGACTGGAGAGTACATGTGTGGGGTTCTAGAAGTAGAACTTCCGGAGGAGGTTTACATTCCATGGTCGCTTGACGTCGAGTTCGCCGTCCCCGCGGACGTCGATGAGGTAGTAGGCATCGTTGCTGAGTACGCGCCCGATAGCGAATGGGCCTTCCCACGGAGGGGAGAGCTTGTGCATGCCCTTCTTGTCCTGGATGAGGCGTAACACCAGGTCGCCTTCCTGGAAAGTGCGAGCTTTCACCCGCCGGCTGTGGTAGCGGCGGAGTCCTTGCTGGTAGATGGCGGTGCGTGACCGAGCGAGGTCGCGTGCTTCGTCGAGTTGGTTGACCCCGTCTTGGCGGGCCAGCTCGTTTGCGGCCTCCATAAAGTGGACGACTCGCGGCGAGTCGTGTTCGAGGTAGGTGGGCATGACTGCTTCGGCACCGTAGACCATGAAGAAGGGAGTGAATCCCGTCGATCTGTTGACTGAGGTGCGGATTCCCCAGATGACATAGGGCAACTCCTCGACCCAGCACCCGGCAGTGCGCTCGAGTGGTACTTGGAGTCGCGGCTTCAGGCCGTGGAGGATTCTTTGGTTGGCCCGTTCCGCCTGGCCGTTGGATTCCGGGTGGGCGACTGACGCGAGGTCGAGCCGGATGTGGTGCTCTTCGCAGAATTCGGCCATGGCTCCCTTGGCGAAGTTGGTGCCGTTGTCCGTGATGATGTTGTTTGGGAACCCGTAGCGGTATATTAGCTCGCGTAGGAATTTAGTGGCGGTCTTCCCGTCGCATTTCCGGACTGGCTTGGCCTCCACCCACTTAGTGAATTTGTCGACGGCGACTAGCAGGTGGGTGTAGCCGGAGGGGGCTTTCTTGAAGGGGCCTACCATGTCCATGCCCCATACGGCGAATGGCCAGGTAATGGGGATTGTTTTGAGCGCCGAGCTCAGTACGTGCGTCTGACTGGCGTACTTCTGGCACCCGGCGCACCGCTGGACGATATTGATAGCATCGGCGTGTGCGGTGGGCCAGTAGAAGCCGTGTCGCATAGCCTTGGCGACCAGGGAGCGAGCAGCGGCGTGGTGGCCGCAGTCCCCGGAGTGGATGTCGTGGAGGATCTTTGCGTCCTTTAGCTGGTTGGACGCAGCGTTGGAATACGCCAGTAACGCTGCGCTTATGGAGCTCGCCGTCAATGATGGTGTAGGACTTGCATCGGCGAGCGATCATCCGAGCGTCCGTCTCGTCTGTCGGTAGGGTGCCGGCTTCCAGGTAGGCGATGTAGGGCTTGGTCCAGTCGTCTGGCTCGGTGACGAGTCCGACCAAGGCTGCCTCTGGTTGGAGTGGGACTCCGATGTCGATCTCCCTCGGGGGAGAGACTGATGGCTTGGAGATCGTGTCGAGGAAAACACCGGCGGGTGGTGCGAGTCGAGCCGACCCGATGCGAGAGAGGGCGTCGGCCTCCCGTGAGGAGACTACTATCCGCGGCTGGTCCCTGGGAGGGGTGCAGTTGGGTGGAGGTGGGGCTCCCCTCGCCGTTGATCCTGGCGGGGGCCTGGCGCTTCCTCCTGGTGGCGCGTTCTCGCAGATCGCGCGTTCGGCCACGCGAGCCGGGTCGTTTTCGTCGTCGAAGTTCAGGGCACGCCCTTGAACGGTGGGGTTCAGGCGTGACCTGATCCGCTAATGGTGGTAGCGTGATAGCTCCTGCGCCGTCACCTGCTCGAGGCGAAATTTTTCGCGCTCGGCTTGCTCAGTGCACCGCCCGCCAGCCAGTGAGTTCCTCGACCTCCGTTGCCATGGCGTTAGGAGGGATTGGGGTGGAGAATGGATCCTCCGGCGGATCGGCGCCGGTGGCCATGTAGGTCGCGGCGTGGCGACCGGTTCCGTCGCGGAGGTCGGCGGAGTTCTCCGTCCCGGAGTCGAATTCGAAGATCCCGAGGATGGAGGGGTCCTCGAAGTCCCCCACGTTGGAGACTTGGGCGATGGACCCCGCGGATGAAGCCGCGATGATGGACCCGGCGAGTGATGCCGGGGTCGCCGAGTCGGAGTCGTCATTGAGGGCCGCGTCTTCTGCGGCCGCTGAGTTCTCGGCCACGTTGCTGTGGGCCGAATTGTACTCGGAAGCGAGGCGGTGGATCGTGCGGATATGGCTCTCGGAGAGCCGATCGCGTGGCGGCGACTCGCGGATGCGAGCCGAGTCCTCCGAGACGATGACGTCGGTGAGACCGACGAAGAGGCTGATCGTGCCAATAGGCAGGATCACGCTCTGCGTGACGGGTCGCGCCGCCGGGACGTAGCTGCTCGGCAAGATTTGGAGCATCTCGCTGATCGCTATCATGCGGCTGGTGGCGACCGTCTCGTTGATGGGCAGATTGGATCTCGCCGCAGAACACCGGCCGGACCGGCCAGGCCCCACGGTGGGCGCCACTGTCGTGGGAATGGTCAAGGAAGATGCTGCAATCGGCAGCGAGTAGTAGAACAAGGGGCAAGGGCGGCCAGCCATCTGCGGTGCGAGATGAGGGCAAAGACACAGGGTTTTACCCAGGTTCGTCCCCCCGGAGGGTAAAGACCTACTCCTGCTAGATTGTATTATGGAGGTGTTACAATGGGCGAGCTCGGTGGCTAGGCAGCGAGTCGCTTGGGTGTACGTGGGAACGTATCTCTACTCGCCCTGTAGGGAGGTTTATATAGGCTCACCTCCCTAGGGTTTACATATCTCAACCGATTCAGTTAAAGCTTCGGTAGTCGCTTAACCTAATCCGACTGGGCCTATCTACTCGCCTGGGCCTTCAGCTTCCAGTCGCTCGGTACCTTGCTGGGCTTCAATCCACTCGCCGTCCGGCAGGCCCACTCGCCAGTACACAGGCCAGTCGGAAACGTCCTGCTGGGTATACCCCAGTAGGCATATACCCATCACAGGTAGCTTCCTCTTCTGTGTGGTTGCTCCACTGAATCTTGAGAAACTTGATGCTCCGGGTTCTGGTAGTTTGAAAGGCTTCTTCCAATATACGGATGGGTACTTCGGGATAGGTTAGGTCATCGTTGATCTCTATGGTCCGATGATCGATATTCTTGAACACTTCGGTCTTCTCGGGGACTTCGAGACACTTGCGAAGTAACGAGATATGGAACACATTGTGCACAGCTGACATCTCTTCTGGTAGTTCTAGTTGATACGATACTTCTCCTCGACGGTTCAGAATTTTGAAAGGTCCGATATATCTGGGGGCTAAGTTTACCTTGAGTTGGAAACACTTCATTCCCTTCAATGGCGACACTTTCAGATAAACAAAATCTCCTATGTTGAAGGCGAGGTCTCGACGTCTCTTGTCGGCGTAACTCTTCTGTCGGGATTGGGCTATCTTGAGGTGCTCACGAATCTTGTGAACCTTCTCTTCTTCTTCTCGTAGGATGTCGGGTCCGAAAATTTGACTCTCTCCTACTTCCGACCAGTTCAAAGGGGTGCGGCACTTTCTTCCGTACATAAATTCAAATGGGGCCATTTGCAAACTGGCTTGGTAACTGTTGTTGTATGAAAATTCTGCAAACGGCAGACAGTCTTCCCACTTGGATCCATATTCTAGCACACATGCTCTAAGCATATCTTCGAGTATTTGATTTACTCACTCCGTTTGTCCATCGGTCTGAGGGTGATACGCGGTACTGAAATCTAGGCGGGTTCCTAAACCTTCTCGGACTTTCTTCCAGAATCTCGAGGTAAACTGAGTTCCTCGATCCGATAATATGTTCTTGGGGACTCCATGCAAACTAACGATTCTAGCGATGTACAACTCTGCTAGCTTCGAACTCTGATAGGTGGTTTTGACGGGCAAGAAATGGGCGACTTTGGACAATCTGTCCACTATGACCCAAATAGAGTCATTTCCCCTACTAGAAGTAGGTAGTCCAGTGATAAAGTCCATTCCTACAGAATCCCATTTCCATTCCGAAATTTGCAAAGTTTGCAACAATCCAGCGGGTCTTTGATGTCTGGCGTTGACTCGCTGACATATATCACACTTGGCGATATAGCTTCCGATTTCTCTCTTCATCTTATGCCACCAAAATTGCTCTTTCAAATCTTGATACATCTTAGTTCCTCCGGGATGGATAGAATAAAGAGTATCATGAGCCTCCTTCAAGATAACTTCTTTTAACTCAGAATCTGATGGTACACAAAGGCGTCCTTTGTACCACAAAACTCCTTCTTCGTCCTCGGTGAATCCGCGTACTTTGTCTGTACCGATACGACGCTTGATTCCGTCGATACTGGCATTTCCTTTCTGCGCCTCTTTAATCTGACTGATCAAAGTGGGCTGAAGTTCGATGCTAGACAAAAATCCTTCACTTACTAATTCCATTTGAAAATCTTCCATCTCTTTGTGCAGACTTGGTTGCTCCTCTAAAATCATGGAGTTCAAGCGGCACGGCAATCTGCTAAGGGCATCGGCTACCACATTGGCTTTACCAGGGTGATAGTGAATGTCCAGGTCATAATCCTTGATTAGCTCAGTCCATCTTCTCTGCCTCATATTCAGCTCCTTCTGAGTGAATATATACTTTAGGCTCTTGTGGTCCGAATAAATCTCACAACGGTTTCCCATCAGGTAATGTCTCCATGTCTTCAGGGCTAGAACTACGGCTGCGAGTTCGAGGTCATGGGTTGGGTAATTTTGTTCATGTTGCTTCAATTGTCGCGATAGATAAGATATAACTTTGCCTTCTTACATTAGCACACATCCGAGACCAATCTTGGATGCGTCACAATACACATCGAAGGGCTCCGTGATATCCGGCATGATCAAGATTGGGGCTGAAATCAATCTCCTTTTGAGTTCTTGAAAACTCGCTTCACATTTTTCGGTCCATTCAAACTTCTTGTCCTTCTTCAGCAATTGGGTCATGGGTCTGGCGATACTAGAGAATCCTTCTACAAATTTGCGGTAATATCCCGCCAATCCGAGAAAAGCACGAACTTGGGTTTGAGTGGTTGGGGCTTGCCAATCTTCTACATCTTTCACTTTGGCAGGGTCAACGGCAATTCCTCCGGCTGATACAATGTGACTGAGGAATCCTACTTCCTGTAACCAGAATTCACATTTGCTAAATTTTGCATACGGTGATGCTCTCTAAGGGTTCCAAGAATGGTCCTTAGGTGTAGCTCATGTTCTTCTTCCGATTTGGAATAAATCGAATGTCATCGATGAAAACAATGACAAACTTATCCAGAAGTCCATAAAATCTTATTCATGAGGTTCATGAAATAAGCGGGGGCATTGGTTAATCCAAAAGACATGACTGTATACTCATACAATCCATATCTGGTGGTAAAGGCAGTCTTTGGGATATCCTCTGCACGAATTTTGAGTTGATGATAGCCAGTCCTAAGATCAATCTTAGAAAACACTTTGGCACCGGTCAACTGATCAAACAAATCTTCTATCTTAGGCAAGGGGTACTTGTTCTTGATGGTGACATCATTCAACTTCCGATAATCCGTACACAAACGGTTACCTCCATCCTTCTTGTCCACAAACAAGACAGGTGATCTCCATGGGGACGCACTTGGTTGAATCAATCGGATTTCCAACATGGAATCCAGGTGCTTCTTCAGTTCTTCTAGTTCTGACGGGTTCATACTATAGGGTCTCTGGGCTATGGGTCCTGTTCCGGGGATTAGTTCAATGACAAACTCGATATCCCGATCTGGGGGCATACCGGGCAAAACATCTGGAAATACATCGGGGTATTCACAGACTATCCGGACATGGTCAATGGTAGGTTGGGCTATACTCTTGTTACACTTGAATTGGCGAGGTAAGGTTTTAGATATATGCTCGACTGATATTCCGGCGGTACTGGTCATGGTGATGGCTTTCTTGGCATAGTCAATCAATCCTTTATGTTTGGACATCCAATCCATTCCTAGTACTACTTCCAAACCTTTAGTTCCGAGTACTATTAGGTTAGCATAAAAATCTATGCCATGGATTCGGATAGGGACGGCCTTGCAAATTTTCCTAGCCTTGGTGGTTGATCCGGGAATTTGTACAATCATCACATGCTTCAGTTTGGTTGGTTGAATTTTACTAGTGCAGGCAAATTCTTCTGTGACAAATGAATGCGATGCACCAGAATCAAACAACACTCTTGGAAGTACTGAATTAACAGAAAACATACCCAGCACGACGTTTGGCACTTCCTGAGCTTCTTCAGCATGCATGAGAAAAAGACGGCCATTGCGGTTGAGTGAATTCCCTGGGGAAAATCTTCTCCCTGGCTGGACACGGCTTTCTTGAGCTGGGACATTGGCGTTGGGGGCTGTAGCATTCTTCTTGTTGGGGCACTCGTTGGAATAGTGGCCTTTATTTCCACAGTCATAACAGGTCACTTGTGACTTGTCCTTGGCTGCGACAGGCACAACATTGCTTCCAGTCCTCGGGGCAGTGTTGGGGTTGGCGGTAGCATTGTTGGTGTTGAACTTGGGTGGGGCATGGGTGAAATTGCTAGAGTTGCTGGGGTTGTTGTGATTTCCTCCGGGTCTAGGGTTTCCATGGTTGGGATAGGTTGGACGGGCCATAGGGGGTCTGTTGGTTCTTGGGGCAAATCCTGTAGATGGGTTGGGGCGATACTTTGGGGTCTGATGGGTTCCTGGTTGATGCATCATGCGACGCTTGCGGTTCTCATTGGCCTGGTTGATCTTTCCTTCCATCTGGATGGCTGAATCGACAAGGGCTTCCATATCAGCAAAGGGGATATTGACTAACACCGTCTGCATCTCATCATGCAGACCATTCAGGAATCTTTCTTTCTTCTTGGCTTCGGTGTCTATCTCGTCTGGGGCATACCTAGCTAATGACAAAAAAAATTCACGGTATTCCACTACAGTCATCCTCCCTTGGTTCAGCTCTCTGAACTCGTCTCTCATTCTCTTGATCAAACCTGGTGGCACATGGGTTCTGCTAAACTTGACCTTGAATTCCTCCCAAGTCATCATCTGGCCTCTGGTCATTGCACGAACACTGTTCCACCATGCCCTGGCATCTCCGGCTAGATAATGGGTGGCGAACAAGACTTTCTCGTTGGCTTCCACTCCGGCGACTTCTAGGTTGTTTTCCATGGTTTTGCAGCCAATCATCAACATCTAGGGGTTCTTCTGACTTGGTGAAAACGGGTGGGTTGGTATTCTGGAAATTCTTGAGCTTAGATCCGTGGTTGTCCTGATTTCCGTGGCCTTGGTTGTTGTGGGCTAGCTGGGCTATCTGTTGCAGAGTGGCTAGGTTGGCTTGATGTTCCGCTCTTTCGACAGCGGTCGAAGTCAACATTTGCGGGATCTGCAACATCGGGTCGGGCTGAACCACTTCCTCCACGTGGCATCGAAGATTGATATAGATCATGAGAAAAGAGGAAATTTCTAAGGTTTTGGGTTTTGAAAAGTTTTAGATTTTGACTCGGTTTTTAGCAACTTGCTTTTCATTCATTCAATCACTCGATACAGCACACCACAACAAGGAAAAGCAGATGGTTTTAAGAACCATTCGGAAACTACGATCTGATGGGGCGACTACTACTCACTACGCTAGTGCTCAGTTCTACTACTCCTCGGAGTCTGTGGCTTCATCATCTTCAGCATCATCGATGAAGGCGAAATCATCCTCATCGGTGAAGAAGTCCATGGCCTGATCCTCCAGAAAATCATCGTCATCGCTGAGGTAGGAGTAAGGGTCTCCACGAAGATCCTCTCCGGCATTCTCCCTTTCCTCTAACTGCATGTCTCTCTCGTGGATGGTCTCTTCCAGAGATGAGATGCGATGGCGAAGACGGGCAATAATGCGCTCCTTCTTGTCGAGCTGACGGCGGCGAGACTTGCAATCCTTTGCTAGCATGGTGATGGTTTGGTCCTTCGTCTTGATGATGGCAGACTTGTGGTTGCAATAGTCACGACAGTTGTCCAATTTTTGCTGACGATCATACATCATGAAGCTAAGGTGGTCCAATTGAGTCTTTAGCTCGGGGTGGTATGGGGCTTCCAATGGTTGGCCATTTGCATCACGCCTTGGGCAAAACTCAAAGCGAGTACCCTTGATCTGATTGATGCTCTGCCCACATAGACGGGAAAGAGCTTCCTGCATTGCTCTGGCAAGTCCATCGAGCCAGTTGTTTTCCCTCAAGGTAAACTGAATTCTCTCCGCAGTGGGAGGTTTAATCTTTCCTCGGAGACTTTCAACAATTAGCCACTGCAGATCTTCTCCTCCTTGAACATTGAGCTGAGCTCCGAAGAACTTGGGATGCGGACGCTCCAGAAGTTCCGAAAGCTGATCCAGATCCCACTCAAAGATAAGGTCTCCTCCGTTCCCAAGTTGGTAAAACTTGTTATACTTCACGTCCATCTATAAAAATAGAGGATGAGTAGATTAGCAGAGTGATCAAGTATGTCAAAATTTTATCTATTTTGCAAGATTTTTTGAGGAACATGAAGTTTTATTAAAGAATTAAAGAGGTAAGAATGAGAATAAGTTTTCGTAAATATTTTTGTTCTTTGGTTTTGAAACTAAGTTTTTGGTTCAACGTCCAATCTAACTAGGGTCTCCTATGGTCAGGATGGCTCTGATACCAACTTGTCAACACCCGGATTTTTCAATCCTAGATGCCTGTTATGCCATACATCGCAATCCTAGGATTACCATTTTTGCGAGACATAACAGAATTGGATACCATAGTACTTCATCCATTACAAACGATACATAAGTTCTTACACAAATGGGGATCTCATGATCCAGTTCTTAATACAACATCAAGCAGCGGAATACGTAATAATAATTGTAGCGTAGGCGAAGCTCCATCTTCGGGGTCACAGGCAATGCTGACGACGGGAGATGATCCTAGTTGTCGTAACCTTCCTGGGGTCCATCTTCCAGGTACTCCTCCTCATAGTCTGGCCATGGGAATATCCAGGGACAAAGCCATGAGTACTCTTTAAGTACTCGCAAACTAATACTAACAGGTAAGGTTTTTTTTGGATAATAGGACACTAGGCTCTAGCATTGTTTTGCAAAAAGCCAAGTTTATCTCTACTAAGTTCCAAAGCTAGTCACAATTTTATAACTCCTAAGTGGGATCTTGTAATTCAGGTCACAACTCTGTTGTGGTCAAGTCAAAGTCTCAATTCATTTCACAAGTCATTTTGAAAAGTCTGACGGGGAACAGTATGGCCACTCCAACTGTCCATAACCGAGGACGCGGCTATTCGAATAGTTTGACACTCTACAGAGATTGTACACTTTCACCACAACATTCGATACATCCGTCAGGAACAAATCCTGAATTCACCATACTCAGTATGTGGATAATCAATCCTAACCTTTCAATTACACGCCCTAGTATAAGCACCTCTCCTGTGAGTTTGGCCTCCCAACCATGACCAACTGTCATCTTGGAGTGCTTGCATGTGGACAATCTTCACAAGGTAGCCTCAGCTCAGACCTTGGCCGTGAGGGAACTAATACTAAGGAATATAAGTTTCCAGTCAAGCCCTACCCAATCTTCGGGTATTGTGGTTGTACGATAAAATTGGAATGGTATCGCATCTAGACAACCATCAGTTTTATAAAGGGCTAAGGCTCATGCCTCAACATTTTTATCACCAGAATCATCAAGTGTTTGGAAACATATGTCCAAAACATTTCAATAGAATGATCCATCATTCCAAGGTTTTCATAACCATTTTTCCACCAAGTATTCCCATCTAAAAGTTGATCAAGTTTTATGCTTAGCACTAGCATCTACAGGTGGGGGTAGTACTAATGAGGGGTGGTAACTAGTGGAGTTTCACTAAGTCCAACCTTATATCTTAGGCTGATATCAAGGTTTCTAGCTTAGGCCAAATTTTATGCTCTTTATGCAACCTTCAGCACAACTGTCTAGTATCTACCAAACTCTTAGGTAGGCTCTAAGTAAGCTTTGATAAAGAAATAAAGTAAGAAGCTTGCACATAAAACTAGGATTTGGTTTATCAAGTGGGTATGATCACATATGCTTAAGGCATATAGTAGTCATGTCACAAGTATGGGTTTGTGGCATCAGTAGGGTATCTGGCAAGGGTTAGCTTGCATCAATACCAGTATAAGCTTGCATAGGTATAGTATCTTGCAAGTGTTAGCTTGCCTTGTGCAGAGCAGTGGTTGAAGTTCTCCTCGGCTTCCTCTTCGTAGTATCCTCCTTCCTCCTCGTATCCTTGGTCGGTACTAGCGTCTATGAATAAGTACGAGGTACACAATCACCAAACAATACTTAAATACTTGCAATCATCACACACAAGGGTCCTATAGATGATCTAGCATCATCTCTAACATTACAATGTTAAGGCTTGGTTTAAATCTTTTTATTTTTAGAAAAGTAATTTCTACTCATTGAAAAATTACTTAAGATTTAATATTCTCCAAACTAAGCATGGGATCATGTTGACACATGTCATCACCACATATTGTAGTCCATGGGAATGTGATTTAAAGTGGTGTCACAATTTAATAAGGTTTTAACCTTTTATTTTAATTAATTAAAGTGGCTAGAAATGCTTATGAAGCATTCTGTTATTACTTGAATAGTATTTCTGCAAGTAAACCTATATATTTTTTTATATATTCTGAAAGGTATGGTTAAATGTGATTTTTCAGAGTTGGAATCAACTCAAAAGCTTTTATGTTTTAAATTTGAAAAATGTTTGAATGCAGAAAAGCTTCTGCCTTGTTATTTTTACTAGGGGTGATCTAGAGATCCAAATGACTTGAATCCAACGGGCTTGGATTAAGCATTCACAGACCTTTCCAACAAAATTGGTTTCATTCAAATTGGTGCACTGACTTGATCTTTGATGATTTTTGAAGTTGAGTGCTGAAGTGTGTTTGAATTGAAATAGAAAAGGATTTAATTTGAATCATTGGGCTCTGGGAAATTCTTGGGGCCTGCTAAGCTCCAGCTGGCTGCTTAAGTGGGTGTCCCCACCGTCGGTGACACGGGGCTGGCGGTATGGGGCAACGTGGATCGTTTGATCTAGTTCTAATCCAACGGCTGGGAGTCATCGTCGACGCGAGACAACTCCGGCGAGAACGAAACCTAGCGCGGCCAGTGAGGGGTGCTGGGGGCTCACCGGGGTACGGGCGAGGGTCGGCGAGGCGGGCGAACGACGAAGTCGACGACGGTGGCTTCTCCTGGGGCGGCTCCAATCGCTGGCTCCCTTCTTCTCTAGAGGCGGCGGGCTCTGGTGAAATTCCGGCGAGGTGGTGCTCGCCTTGCTCTGAGGACGGTGTGGCACGGTCAGTGAGGAGAGGGGAGTGAGATGGTGTGAAGAAATCGTGCGGGGGTGGCCTCTATTTATAGTCGAGTGAGGGGACCGTCGGGGCGCACGGTGAGCTCGTCGAGGGCGACGTTAGAGGCGGCTAATGGCATGGGCAAGGGTAGGGGACGGTGTTGTGTCTCCTGGTGATGCTCAACGACATGGTCACGAGGCATGGGGCGGTGTGGTTTGTTCTGGAACGGCCGGTTCTCTGTGCGGCAGAGGTGGCGTCTTCGACGGCGGGCGGTGGCTGTATGGCACGGGGCGGCAAACGGGGATGTCTGGCGGTCTCCTGGGTCGATGGTGATCGTGTGTGCACGCGGTGAGGGCGGCGCGCGGTCTGTGGACGCTGGTCGAGGGTGGCGCTCTGGCGCACGCTCGGCATTTTCTGGGCGCGACTTGTGCGCGTGGTCTAGGGCTTGGCAACGCTCGCAGCTGGGACAGGGAGTGGCGATGGACGGTGGGCTGCCTCCCAGACAAGGTTGGCATGGCTAGTTCTTCCTCTAGCCTGCTGTCCACAATGGGGTGACATTGGGGTGCTCGGCTGTTCACCATTGATGACAATGGCAAGCTCACAGTGGTGCTAGTGCCTGGCTAATCTTCCTAGATGATCTACTGAGTTGTGTGTGAGCTAACTAGGGAACAAGTTAGGCAAGAATCACTGCACACTATAGTGTTTGATGTTTTGTTTGATTTGTGTCTGCAACCTGTTTGATGAAATGGCCGCATGAAATCAAGTTTTAAATTTTGAAATGAATTTTTGTGGGTTTGCTAGATTGGTGCTGGTGAGTCTGCAGATGCTTGGGTTTTGAAAGTTGAGCTTGTTTGAGTGGGTTTTGGAAAAGTGGGATCTTCCCATATGATAAAGATTCAATTTTGAATTGTCATTTAAACTATGCATTTGAAAGTTTCTGGATGATCACAAAGTGGGCCTTGATACCTTGTTATGAGTACATTCAAGGGGTGCAAAGATCCAGAAAAGTTTCTGTTAGGTTTTGAAAGTTTGAGACAGCCAAAGTAGGCATGGGAGTTAAATTGGTCAAAATGACCATTCACTTAATATATTTGTTTTGATTTACTTGTATTTAGGAAAAGTGTGGGAAATGTTTTAGATGGTGTTCATTTCACCTAAGAAACATTTTACAAGCAATGGATCACACAAACAAGGTGGTTTTTAAATAAATTCAAAATCCATGCATACACATATACTTGCATTCATGAGTTTATTTAGAAAAGTTTTTGTTAACCCTAATCTTGATGATTAGTGTTTGATGATCTAAGTTTGGTATTTTTGGGATGTTACAATGCTCGACTAACCCCCTCTGCCCCCTCTCCATTTCCCCTCGCTCGCTCGCACCCGAATGCCACCAGGCTATGCTGAATTTAGCTCACTTCGCCGCTGCCTCCAACGATCTTCCGCGATGATTCCGGCCATCCCCGACCATCCCCTTGTCCCTGGATCACACGAGCTTACTCACCATCCTCTCACGCATCTACTAACACCTCTCTCTTGCCCGCGCGTGCCCCATAGCCTCACCTCCGTCTTCGCCCATGTGCCACCGCCGTATGCATCAGCTCCGGCGAGCTATTGTCGTCGACCCCGTGTGCCCCTTGCCCTCTAGTGAGTGCCCTCGCAACCACTACAACCTTGCGCATCCTCCTGATGTGTTTCCTTGGCCGCTTGCGTCCCAGATACTCATGTCCGACGAAGCCCATGCGTGCCCGACGACAGGTGCAACTCCGGCGAGCAATACACGGCGATCCCGTGCGCCCTTTGCCAGCTGCGGCCACCTTGAGAATCACTGCGTCTCTTTGATCTCAGTATGCATCTCCCCCCACACCCTTACCCCTATAGTCTCCGGAACATCACTGCCCGAATGCGCCGCCGCCGCTCACCGTCGCTAGCACCACCCATCCATGGTCGTTGCGTTTTGAACTGTATGATGTAGATCTGATGGATAGAATTAGATCATAGACGAAGCGGTACGATTTGATATGTGTTATGCAATCTCATTTAAATCCTACGGCCCACATTGCTTGATCCGAATGAAACGTTATGGACCAATAGAAACACTCCATGTGGCCAGACTCTAGTTTTAAAACAGAAAATTGATCTATTAGATGATAGAATTTGCAAAATTCATAACTTTTGTTTTTCTTGGCCTAAAATTACAAATTTTATATAAATGGATTCAGAAAAATGTTAACTTTGCAAATATGGCCTTAGTTTATTTTTTTTCTTCTGTAAAATTAGGTGTTTTTGCAGAAACATTTGTAAGGCTATTTTGGTTATAAAAATTATTCTAAAATGCTTTTTGAGTAAAACCTTTTGCAAATGGATTGATTTAAATCGCTAAACACAAACTTTTGGATTTAAAAATATATTTGATTAACACTAGAATATTATTACTTTCATTAAAATCATTTCTAGCATAACAATAATGATTTAAATGGCCCATTTTCACTAACTTGGTTTCAAATGATTTTGCCACATTTATAAATGACTAGTAGGTGTTTTAAAATGTTTATAGCCTTATTAGAAACCACTTTTATAATAAAACAACCTTTTGCATGCTTGCATGCATTTCTTTGTTTTTATTATTTTATGTGGTGAATTGTTTGAATGCTAGTATTGAATTTGTGTTTTGCTTGATTGAATTGTAGTGAGCTTTGAAGAGTGTGATAATTGAAAGATCAAGGAGTAAACCTAGTTTCTCTACTAAAAAGGCAAGTGGTGCTTCATATATTTTGTCCTATTATTTTGACTATGCATTAGTGATATTTTGAGTAGGACTTGCATGGAATTTTCTAAGTATCTATGCTATGCTATGCCTTGGGAAATCCTAGTAGATGATGCCTTAGTAGAATTTTCCCTAATTTAAGACTCTTGCTACTAGTATGCTTAGCTTAGCTAGTAGAAAACATGGGTGAATTATTCATGCTATGAAATATTTCTAAGTCCATGACTTGTGTTTTGCTTAATAAAACAACTATATGAATGAATCACCTGGGTGGAATGGTGAGAATGGTTTGTGTTGTGTGGTTACACAAGGCCCATGGTGATGGATACCTTGTGTATCACAGTAGGGGAAAGCCACCTAGGAACAAAGAGATTTGAGATGTTAAGTGTTGAGAAGCTTCTAGTGCAGCCACATGGCAATATGGGCTCTGCCTTGATCAAATAGGTTGCAATAACTTAGCCAGATGGACAGAAGGTGATAGGGGTGATAGGATGGAACACGTCCATTTGGTCTAAAGGAAGGCTTCTGAAGGATCTCGTCTCAATGCATGTCGAGTCTTGTGGGGAAAGTGCACTACCTCTCGAGAGGGTAAAACCTAAGTACTTAGCCATGTCCCCGGCAATGGACAATTTGAGTATCAATACATTAAATCTATCAAGGATCTCCTCATACCAATTTATAAGTTAAAAACTTGTGGTTGAACAAGGGTTAAAGGTTCACCAATTTCTATTGGTGGTTCCTTGGGTGATTTTGATAAAAAAAAACTTAGTGTTTTCAACTAATAAGGAAAACCTTATTTTGAGCAAAGAAAGCCTAATCTACACTTAGCCAAATGCATATAGATGATAGATACTTCTATTCAACCATAGTATCACTTTCCAATACAATTCAAATGTATTGACCCTTGTGACTGTAACTTATTATGTTGCAGGTTTGTTTGATGTTAGTAAAGTTTGTTGAGTAGGGATTACAAGTCTACAACCAACATGATTGCCTGTGGCATATGAAGATGAAGGGCTCCATGCTATATAGTTATATCTGCTGCATTGTAATGAGATAGCCAAATGAGCTATGTAAGATGTAATGAATTATTTTATTCTTGGTTATAGTTGTAATATGACCTTTGTTTCTTGATATTACATCTTAAACTGTGGATGCTAGCTATTCGATCCAGGGACTAGCATTGTAAACACATGGATCTCTACCTTATTAGGTTGGGACCTCTACAGATGGTATCAGAGCACTGTGTTTCCTGTAGGATTGTAACCCTAGGATTGGACAAAACCCCTTAGAAAAATAGGAGTTGTAATTTGTTCAAACTTATTTACAAACAATCTACTAAACTCTTTCCTCAACATTTTGTTTTGATTCTACATCTCTCCTTTCAACTTGATGGAAAAAAAATTCAACATGAGCAAGGACGTCACCAATGACTTCAACTTTAGTTTCACCAAGGACTTCAATTTGGACATCACTAAGGACTACAAGGGAGACAAGAAATATTACTCAAGACTTGGAGACTAAGGAAGCACAACTAAGGAACCATCATCACCTTTGAGCTTGTGACCAAGATACAAGATTTTCTTCCAAGGATACCATGATCTTATTCAACAAGAAACAACTAAGAGGAATGGGGTTCACATGAGATCATCCCATAGTTGGACTACCATACTAGTGTTTAGTGAAATCAAATTATTGATCACACCAACTTATGTGGTGTATCAAAAATATTTTGTTGCCGAAAAATATGCTTGAATCTTGTTGTTTGAGTGGATTGCATGATTGTGATTGCTTGCACATTGCTTTGTGTGAATTTTTGTGTGTGAGTAAAATTCTTCCTCTAGATATCATTTTCCTATTCTAATCCCAATCCAACCCAAGCAGATGACTTCTCCAGGAGACAACAACTACAACATCAAGAATGGTGACAACAACAACCTAGAGTTACACATGACAGAACAACTACTAGAAACCCAAGCCCGGTTGAATCAAGTGACAAGTCAGTTTTTAGCCAACAACCATGAGTTAGACCCAGCCATGCAAAAAATCTTGGAAACCCAATCCCAATTGTTGCAAAGGATGACCAATCAAATGATCAACATAAGAAGCAACTCTTCCCGAAGAGATGATGACAACAATGATATCAAGGATGATATTATAGAAGGAACTCAAGCTTGCAAAATTTGTGGAGACATAGGACACACTTACAAAGAGCATATGGACCAATGTCCTAATTGTGAGGAGAAACATCCAACTAGACAATGCCCCACATCTCAAGTTACATGCTTCCTATGTGAAGGAAATGGTCATGTCCCTATCCAATGCCCCATCTACCCTATAGTTCAATAGATGAATGTCACATCCCAAGATTTTGCAAATCTTTTAATGTGAAAAATAAATAAACAAAATAAATAATTGTTGAAAATCAGGGTGAAAAGAAACTTTGTTTCTAAATGGAAACTTAAAATCCCATCTTGAACAAACATTAATTCAAGTTTGAATTCAACAAAAAACCAAATCAAGAGAAATGCATTCCTCATAAAATGCATCTGGAAATTTAAACACTTGAGAAATAAACTAAAACCCTAAAACCCTAATGGAAGGAAATCATTTCCAAGTTATCTCCAAGCCTATGGATTTGATCCATATAAAAATTTATCATCAAACATTTATAAATGATCAAGAATGATAAATAGAAATATATTAAAACCAGATAAATTGGTTTCACTTAATTTGGAGCCATGGATAAAATCTTATAAATATAATAAGATAAGGAAATTAAATTTCCAAAGCTAATAAAGAACCTATCTATAAATTCATACCAAATGGTGAGCAAATAATCCTAAAGATAATTAAAAGGATAAATAAATATCAAATAAGATTTTACAAATTAGAATCACCAAGTTTGGATCTATAAATAAAAAGATATGGATTTTTTTTAAAGATAAAGAAAGAAATATTAAATAAGGAATAATTAAAGACCGAATTAAATCTTGGCCAAAACCATAAGAAAATAGAATGAATATAATTCAAATCCAAATAAAAATAAAAATATAAAGAATTTCCAAAATAAAATAAAATGACAATAACCATTCTATCCCTATTTTAATAAAGACAAATGTCTAATAAGAATAATTATATAATTCATGAGAAAATAGTATTTTGGAATTTACCCAAGTGAAATAAAAGTTGTTTAATTCAACTTAATTAAGGTTAAAGAAATCTTCCAAATAAAATTTATGGAATTAAAACTATATTTATTTTCATGAGAATAAAGGACAAGTACCAAATTAAAAATGATTAATAAATATTTTCCAAATAGTTCTAGGTGAATATTTTGACACCCTAATAATTCAATAAAACTTACTGAAAAGTTATTGTGGAAAAATAAAGTTTAAATAAGGATTAAAATTATATTTGATCTTATTTGAATTAAAACAAGGACCTACTTTAAATAATTAAAAAGACACTAAAGGAATAAAAGTTTTATTCTAAATTTGACATCAGAATATGGTAATAAACAGGGTTTGATTATTCACAAAATTTGGCAAGGATTGAATTCAAATTGGTGTTTGAATTAATTAAGCAAAATCAAAACAGAATAAAAAGAAATGGAAAAAGAAAAAGAATCAGATAAAAAAAAGGGAAACGAAGCAGCCAGCCTAGCTAGCCCACTAAGCCCAATAGACCAGCCCACTTCCTCTCTCCCGCGGAAAACGCTTCGCACCTGAGTCATTACCCGCAGCGTCACTGACCGCGTGGACCCCATTCCCCTCTCTCCCTCACGCTGACAACGGACCCCATCGCCACGTCGTCATCGTCTTCACCCACCCCGCTGACCACGCTCCTCTGGCCGTTTCTCCGATGATGAATGCCGGTGTAAATCTACATCAATCCCGTGGTAAAAGCTCGCCGCGACCGCGTGTATTTAGTAGCCCCTCTCTCCTCTACCATTCCCCTCTGCTCCCGTTTCCTCTCTGCCCCCAGGCTGTCCCAAATTCCCCCTGCACCGCCCTCTGCTCCGACGAGCTCCACCAGCAATTACGGCCAGCCTCCTCCGCCCCTCGACTCCTCGACCACACGAAAACATTTCCCAGTCTCTGGCGCACACTCCAGTGCCTCCAGCTCTCTCTCGCTTGACCCACAACCTCGCCTCCGTCTTCTTCTGAGCGCCACCGAAGAACCTCGCAACTCCGGCGAGCACTACTGGTGAGACTAGACCGCCCCTTTCCCCCTCTTGGATGCTCACATGATCACGACTTCCATACGAACCTAAGGTGCCTTTTATTTGCCTTAGCACGCCGTATATCGTCGTCCCCGTCGACGAACAGACAAGTCCGAGGCGCAACGCAACTCCGGCGAGGAATCCACGCCACCACCGCGCGCCCCTTGACAAACCGCAAGCACGTTGAACATCGCCGTGATCTCCTGAACCTTGTGAGCACCTCCCTTCGCCCTCTCGCATCCTGTAGCATCGTCACCTCCACCGTCTGCACGCACCGCCTCCACCTGCCGCCGCCAGCGCCGCCCATTTTTTGACTACCACTTGTGCACCGTTCGATTTGGATCCGACGTGTGCGATAGAAACTTAACTGAAGCGGTATGGAGCCACCTATGCCACTCGATCTAAATTAGATCCAACGCACCAGAGAGCGCGATCCAGCCGAAGCGGTACCGGCGAATAAGAACACGCCACGTGGCCCTGCCTGTTTATAAAAAACAGATACTTGTCTATTAGATGTTCTAATTTGAAAAATTCATAACTTTCAGACCACACGTCCAAATTTTGCAAATTTTATATCAATGGAATCAGCAAGACAAGTAATTTCTGACCATGCCCTTTGTTTAGTAAATTGCTTTTGTTAAATTGTTTGTATTTACAGAAACTTGTGTATGCATGTTTAGAATATAAAAATTATTCTAAAATGATTTTGGGGATAAAATATTTGGAAAATGGTTTGTTTTGAACCGACTGACCATAGGAATCAATTTTTTGGTTTCAAAAATGAATTTGGTGAAGCAAAATAATAAAACCTTGAATTAAAACATTTCTAGCCAAATAAAAATATGGTTTAATTGTTCAAAAATGATTTTAGAGGAAAACCTTTGGGAAATATTTTGATTTAAACTCTCTGACCCCAAACACCAAGTTTTATGATTTGAAAATGTATTTGGTGAACCCTATAAAAATTATTACTTTGCTAAAGACTTTTTCAACCACATAAAATAATGATTTGGTTTAAAAATAGTTTATAGATAGAGTCTTTTGCAAATAGTTTTGCCACTTTATAAATTTATCAATAAGTGTTTTATAATGTTATAACCTATTATGAACCACTTTTGTAAATAAAACAAAGTTTGGCATGCTTGCATGCATTGTTTTGTTGCTATTATTTTATGTGATGTTTGCTTGAATGGTAAATTGAAATTGTGCCTTGCTTGATTGAATTGTAGTGATCTGAAGAGTGTGATCATTGCAAAGACAAGGAGTGAACTTATATTCTCTACCAAAAAGGCAAGTGATGCTTCATACTTTTGTCCCATTATTTTCACTATGCATTAGTAATATTTCTAAGTAGGACTTGCATGGAATTTTGCTAATTGTAAACTATGCCATGGGAAATCCTATTAGATGAAACCTTAGTAAAATTTCCTAAGTTAAGATTCCTACTACTATCATGCTTATCTTACCTATTAGAAAACAAGGGTGGAATATATATTCATGCTATGGAAAATTTCTAAGTCTGAGGACTTGTGTTTTGTTTAATAAAACAACTAAGTGAATGAATCACCTGGGTGGAATGGAAGGAATGGTTTGTGTTGAGTGGTTCACAAGGCCCATTTCTATGGTTTACCTTGTGTATCTCACTTGTGGATGGCCACCCAGGAATGAAGAGATTTGAGATGTCAAATGTTGAGAAGCTTCAAGTGCAGCCACTTGGCATTATGGGCTCTGCCTGGATCATATAGGTTGCAATAACTTAGCCAAATGGACAGTTGGTGGTAGGGGATTGATAGGTTGGAGCGCGTCCATTCTGGTCTAAGGGAAGGATTCTAAAAGATCTTGTCTTGGTGAAACCAAGTCTTGTGGGGAAAGTGCACCACCTCTACATAGTGTAAAATCTAAGTACTTAGCCATGTCCCTGGCTAAGGACAATTTGAGCATCAAGACATGGAAGCTATCAAGAATCTCCTCATCCCAATTTCTAAGTTAAAAACTTGTGGGTGAACAAGGGATGAAGGATCACCAATTTCTATTGGGAGATGCCTTGGGAATGATTTTTGCCAAGCAAAAAACTTAGTGTTTTCAAATGATAAGGAAAATCTATTTTGAGCAAAGCAAGCCTAAGCTCCATTTAGCCAAATGCATATAGATGATAGACTCCACTATACTACCATAGTATCACTTGCCAATACAATTCAAATGTATTGACCCTTGTGGCTGTAACTTGTTATGTTGTAGGTTTGTTTGATATTAGTGAAGTTTAATGATTAGGATTACAAGTCTACAACCATCATGTCTGCCTGTTGCACTTTGAAGATGAAGGACCCCATGCTATTGTTATATTCTGCTACATTGTAATGAGATAGCCAAATGAGCTCTGTAAGATGTAATAAATTATTTTATTCCTGGTTATAAAGTTGTATTATGACCTTTGTTTCATGATATTACATCTTAACTATGGATGCTAGCTATTGATCCAGGGACTAGCATTGTAAACACAGGGATATCTACCTTATTAAAGGTTGGGAACCTTACAGATGGTATCAGAGCATTGTGTTGCCTGTAGGATTTGTAACCCTAGGATTGGACAAAAACCCCTTAGAAAAATAGGAGTTGTATTTGTTCCAAAACTTATTTACAAACAATCTTGTAAACTCTTTCCTCAACCATTTTGGTTTTGATTCTACATCTCTTCTATTTCAACTTGATGGACAAGCCTACCCCATGGCCAAAGACTTCACCATGAGCAAAGGACTTCATCAACTCTAATGACTTCAACATCTTCAAGTGATTTCAACCTTATTCTCAACAAAGACTTCAACCTTGGATATCACTAAAGATTACAAGTGAGACAAGAAATATTGCTCAAGATTTGAAGACTAAGGAAACACAACTTAGAAAGTGTCATCATCACCTTTGAAGTTTTGTGACCAAGATTCAAGAAATTCTCCAAGGATACAAAGATCTTGTTCATGAAGAATAAACCAAGAAGGATATAATGATTCAAGTGAACCATATAGATGGACCATAATATTTAGTTTAAGTCAAACCCACCAACTTATGTGGTGTAACAAAATATTTTGGTTGCCTAAAAATATGATTGAAACTTGTTGTTTGAGTGGAATGTTTGTTTGTGATTGCTTGCACTTTGATTGTGTGAATTGTGATGTGTGTGATTAGAAATATTCCCTTAGAAATCTTTTGCCTATTCTAATCCCAATCCAACCCAAATAGATGACTACTCCAAGGAACTCCAACATCAAGAAGAGTGACATCAACAACCAAGAGACCAACATGAGAGAACAACTACTAGCAAACCAAAGCCAGTTGAACCAAGTGACAACTCAGTTTTTAGCCAACAACAATGGATTAGACCCAACCATACAAAATATTTTGAAAATTCAATCCCAATTGTTGCAAGGGATGGCCACTAAAATGATTAACATGGGAGACAACCTTTCCCAAGGAGTTTGTGACAACAATGATGCCAAGGATGATATTTTAGAAGGAACTCAAGCTTGCAATATTTGTGGAGACAAGGATCACACTTTCAAAGAGCATGAAGATCAATGCCCCAAGTGTGAAGAGAAACATCCAATTGACCAATGCCCCACATCTCAAGCTACTTGTTTCCTATGTGAAGGAAATAACCATGTCCCTATCCAATGCCCCATCTATTCCATAGTTCAACAAAGGAAACAAGGTGGAGTGCAACAACAGTTTGTAAACCCTCATGAAGGAACAACTTCTACACGGAAGGATGAAGGCAAAGCCAAAACTATGCACCATAAGGCCAAAACCAAGGTGATCACAAAGTGTTGCTACTCTTGTGAAGAAGAAGGTCATATCTCTAGTAAATGCCCCAAGAAGAGAGAAAGATTTCCCACCTTTGTGGTAAATTATGAAGAGCATGAACTAGAAGAACTCCTAGCTTTAGAGTGACCCAAGAAGAAGAAGAAATGCCCCAAACCAAGCAAGAAGGATATTACCCAAGAGCAATGTTACACTTGCAAAGAGATGGGACACTATGCCAATGAATGCCCAGAAAAGAAGAAGAACCAAGGAAACAAACAAGAGGCAATGATACCAAAGGAAAAGAAAGATATCAGCCAAGTGATGTGTTTCAAATGCAAAGAGCTAGGCCATTATGCATACAAGTGCCCAGAGAAGTTTCAACAAGATCCCAAGAAAGCCAAGATGTAATCTAGTTGGAAACGTTATTTTAAGGGTGGTAGTACCCTAGTTGTTTTGAGCCAACTTGTAACCCCTAGCCTCCCCAAATCTCGGGACGAGATTTATTTTAAGGGTGGTAGCCTGTCACATCCCAAGATTTTCCAAATCTTGTAATGTGAAAAATAAATAATTGTTGAAAATTAGGGTGAAAGGAAACTTTCTTTCTAAATGGAAACTTAAAATCCCATCTTGAACAAACTTTAATTAAAGTTTAAATTCAACAAAAATCCAAATCAAGAGAAATGCATTCCTCATAAAATGCATCTGGAAATTTAAACACTTGAGAAATAAACCAAAACCCTAAAACCCTAATGGAAGGAAATCATTTCCAAGTTATCTCCAAGCCTATGGATTTGATCCATATAAAAATTTATCATCAAACATTTATAAATGATCAAGAATGATAAATAGAAATATATTAAAACCATATAAATTGGTTTCACTTAATTTGGAGCCATCGATAAAATCTTATAAATATAATAAGATAAGGAAATTAAATTTCCAAAGCTAATCAAGAACCTATCTATAAATTCGTACCAAATGGTGAGCAAATAATCCTAAAGATAATTAAAATGATAAATAAATATCAAATAAGATTTTACAAATTAGAATCACCAAGTTTGGATCTATAAATAAAAAGATATGGATTTTTTTTAAAAGATGAAGAAAGAAATATTAAATAAGGAATAATTAAAGACCAAATTAAATCTTGGCCAAATCCATAAGCAAATGGAATGGATATAATTCAAATCCAAATAAAAATAAAAAGATAAAGAATTTCCAAAATAAAATAAAATGACAATAACCATTCTATCCCTATTTTAATAAAGACAAATCTCTAATAAGAATAATTATATAATTCATGAGAAAATAGTATTTTGGAATTTACCCAAGTGAAATAAAAGTTGTTTAATTCAAATTAATTAATGTTAAAGAAATCTTCCAAATAAAATTTAGGGAATTAAAAATATATTTAATTTCTTGAGAATAAAGGACAAGTACCAAAATAAAAATGATTAATAAATATTTTCCAAATAGTTCTAGGTGAATATTTTGACACCCTAATAATTGAATAAAACTTACTGAAAAGGTTTTGTGGAAAAATAAAGTTTAAATAAGGATTAAAATTATATTTGATCTTATTTGAATTAAAACAAGGACCTACTTTAAATAATTAAAAAGACACTAAAGGAATAAAAGTTTTATTCTAAATTTGACATCAGAATATGGTAATAAATACGGTTTGATTGTTCACAAAATTTGGCGAAGGATTGAATTCAAATTGGTGTTTGAATTAATTAAGCAAAATCAAAACAGAATAAAAAAAAAGAAAAAGAAAAAGAATCAGATAAAAAAAAGGGAAACGAAGCAGCCAGCCCAGCTAGCCCACTAAGCCCAATAGACCAGCCCACTTCCTCTCTCCCGCGGAAAACGCTTCGCACCTGAGTCATTACCCGCAGCGTCACTGACCGCGTGGACCCCATTCCCCTCTCTCCCTCACGCTGACAACGGACCCCATCGCCACGTCGTCATCGTCTTCACCCACCCCGTTGACCACGCTCCTCTGGCCGTTTCTCCGATGATGAATGCCGGTGTAAATATACATCAATCCTGTGGTAAAAGCTCGCCGCGACCGCGTGTATTTATTCGCCCCTCTCTCCTCTACCATTCCCCAATGTCCCAATTTCGCTGCCTCTGCTCCGACGAGCTCCACCAGCAATTACGGCCAGCCTCCTCCGCCGTCGACTCCTCGACCACACGAAAACATTTCCCAGTCTCTGGCGCACACTCCAGTGCCTCCAGCTCTCTCTCGCTTGACCCACAACCTCGCCTCCGTCTTCGTCTGAGCGCCACCGAAGAACCCCGCAACTCCGGCGAGCACTACTGGTGAGACTAGACCGCCCCTTTCCCCCTCTTGGATGCTCACATGATCGCGACTTCCATACGAACCTAACGGTGCCTTTTATTTGCCTTAGCACACCGTATATCGTCGCCCCCGTCGACGAACAGACAAGTCCGAGGCGCGGCGTAACTCCGGCGAGGAATCCACGCCACCACCGTGCGCCCCTTGACAAACCGCAAGCACGTTGAGCATCGCCGTGATCTCCTGAACCTGGTGAGCACCTCCCTTCGCCCTCTCGCATCATGTAGCATCGTCACCGCCATCGTCTGACCGCACCGCCACCACCTACCGCCGCCAGCGCCGCCCATTTTTGACTAACACTTGTGCACCGTTCGATTTGGATCCGACGTGTGCGATAGAAACTTAACTGAAGTGGTATGGATCCACCTATGCCACTCGATCTAAATTAGATCCAACGCACCAGAGAGCGCGATCCAGCCGAAGCGGTACCGGCGAATAAGAACACGCCACGTGGCCCTGCCTGTTTATAAAAAACAGAAACTTGTCTATTAGATGTTCTAATTTGAAAAATTCATAACTTTCAAACCACACATCCAAATTTTGCAAATTTTATATCAATGGAATCAGCAAGACAAGTACTTTCTGACCATTCCCTTTGTTTAGTAAATTGCTTCTGCTAAATTGTTTGTTTTTGCAGAAACTTGTGTATGCAGGTTTAGAATATAAAAATTGTTCTAAAATGATTTGTTTTGAACTTACTTACCATAGTATTCAATTTTTTGGTTTCAAAAATTAATTTTGTGAAGAAAAATAATAAAACCTTGAATTAAAACATTTCTAGCCAAATAAAAATATGGTTTAATTGTTCAAAAATGATTTTAGAGGAAAACCTTTGGGAAATGTTTTGATTTAAACTCTCTGACCCCAAACACCAAGTTTTATGATTTGAAAATGTATTTGGTGAACACTATAAAAATTATTACTTTGCTAAAGACATTTTCAACCACATAAAATAATGATTTGGTTTAAAAATGGTTTATAGATAGAATCTTTTGCAAATAGTTTTGCCACTTTATAAATTGATCAATAAGTGTTTTATAATGTTTATAACCTATTATGAACCACTTTTGTAAATAAAACAAAGTTTGGCATGCTTGCATGCATTTTTTTGTTGCTATTATTTTATGTGATGTTTGCTTGAATGGTAGATTGAAATTGTGCCTTGCTTGATTGAATTGTAGTGATTTGAAGAGTGTGATCATTGCAAAGACAAGGAGTGAACTTATATTCTCTACCAAAAAGGCAAGTGATGCTTCATACTTTTGTCCCATTATTTTCACTATGCATTAGTAATATTTCTAAGTAGGACTTGCATGGAATTTTGCTAATTGTAAACTATGCCATGGGAAATCCTAGTAGATGAAACCTTAGTAAAATTTCCTAAGTTAAGATTCCTACTACTATCATGCTTAGCTTAGCTAGTAGAAAACAAGGGTGGAATATATATTCATGCTATGGAAAATTTCTAAGTCTGAGGACTTGTGTTTTGTTTAATAAAACAACTAAGTTAATGAATCACCTGGGTGGAATGGAAGGAATAGTTTGTGTTGAGTGGTTCGCAAGGCCCATTTCTATGGTTTACCTTGTGTATCTCACTTGTGGATGGCCACCCAGGAACAAAGAGATTTGAGATGTCAAATGTTGAGAAGCTTCAAGTGCAGCCACTTGGCATTATGGGCTCTGCCTGGATCATATAGGTTGCAATAACTTAGCCAAATGGACAGTTGGTGGTAGGGGATTGATAGGTTGGAGCGCATCCATTCTGGTCTAAGGGAAGGCTTCTGAAAGATCTTTTCTTGGTGAAACCAAGTCTTGTGGGGAAAGTGCACCACCTCTGCAGAGTGTAAAATCTAAGTACTTAGCCATGTCCCTGGCAAAGGACAATTTGAGCATCAAGACATGGAAGCTATCAAGAATCTCCTCATCCCAATTTCTAAGTTAAAAACTTGTGGGTGAACAAGGGATGAAGGATCACCAATTTCTATTGGGAGATGCCTTGGGGATGATTTTTGCCAAGCAAAAAACTTAGTGTTTTCAAATGATAAGGAAAATCTATTTTGAGCGAAGCAAGCCTAAGCTCCACTTAGCCAAATGCATATAGATGATATACTCCACTATACTACCATAGTATCACTTGCCAATACAATTCAAATGCATTGACCCTTGTGGCTGTAACTTGTTATGTTGCAGGTTTGTTTGATATTAGTGAAGTTTAATGATTAGGATTACAAGTCTACAACCAACATGTCTGCCTTTGGCACTTTGAAGATGAAGGACCCCATGCTATTGTTATATTCTGCTGCATTGTAATGAGATAGCCAAATGAGCTATGTAAGATGTAATGAATTATTTTATTCCTGGTTATAAAGTTGTATTATGACCTTTGTTTCATGAAATTACATCTTAACTGTGGATGCTAGTTATTGATCCAGGGACTAGCATTGTAAACACAGGGATCTCTACCTTATTAAAGGTTGGGAACCTTACAATGAAACAAGATGGAATGCATCAAATATTTGGAAACCTCCATGAAGGAACAACTTCTACCAAGAAGGATAAAGACAAAGTCAAGTCTCAGTTTGCACCTCCATACATTGTAACTCACCATGGTGGACAAAAGAGGAAACATGGACGTTATCCTAGGAATCGTTCTAAGAACCGAGGAAGTTTTCCCACCTTTGAGGTGAAGTATGAAGAACATGAACTAAGAGCCCTCCTAGCTTCAGAGAGACCCAAGAAGAAGAAAGATATTACCCAAGTGATGTGCCACAAATGCAAAGAGCTAGGCCATTATGCATCACATTGTCCAGAAAAGGAGAAATTCAAGACAAGCAAACCAATGAGGAACATCAACCTTACATGTTTCAAGTGTGGTAACAAAGTACACTATGCAATCAACTATCCAGAGAAGTTACACCAAGACCTCAAGTAAGCCAAGATGTAATCTAGTTGAAAACCTTTTAAGGGTGGTAGTACCCTAGTTGCCTTGAAGCCAACTTATAACCTCTAGCCTTCCATAATCTCGGGACGAGATTCCTTTTAAGGGTGGTAGTCTGTCACATCCCAAAATTTTCCAAATTTTGAAATGTGAAAAATAAATAAACAAAATAATCAAGTGTTGAAATTTAGGGTGAAAAGAAACTTTTTGCTTCTAAATGGAAACATCAAAACCCTACTTGAACAAAATTTGAATAAGAAAACAACAAATAATATTCAAAATATCAAATGCATTCATGCATGGAAAGAATCTTGAATTTAAAAAAAACTTGGGAAAAGATTAAACCAAAACCCTAAAACCCTAATGAGATAAATCATTTTCAAATCACCTAAAGACTAGTATGGCTTTGATCCATATAAAAATTTAGCAACAAACATTTTTAAATGATCAAAAATGGTAAACAAAAATATTATAAAACCATAGTAAATGGTTTCATTCAATTTGAAGCCATGGATAAAAACTGATGAATTTAATAAGATAAAAGGAAATAATTTCCAAAGCTAATAAAGCTCCTAGCTAAAATCCATGACAAATTGTGATCAAAGTAATCCTAAAAGGATTTACAAGGATAAATAAATATTAAATAAAATTATACAAATTGGAATCACCAATTTTGGAACTATAAATAAAAATATATGGATTTTATAAGATAAAGAAAGAAATAAATAAAGAATATTTAAAAGACAATTTAAATCTTGGCCAAATCCATAAGAAAATGGAATAAAGATAATCCAAATAAAAATAAAGGAATAAATATTATTTAAATAAAATTATATGGGCTTTTAACCATATTCAATTTTATTTGAATGAAGACAAAAAGCCCAAATAAATACTAAAGCATGACAGAATATTTGAAATAGTTCAAAGTGGACTATTTAAAACACAGTATAAAAACCTACTGAAAGTTTGGAAAAGGTTTGAAATCTAATTGAAGTTCAAAACATTTGATTCAAATGAAAACAAAAATTGGAATTGGAAAAAGAAAAAGAATTCAGAAGGAAAAAAATATAAACAGAACCAACCCACTAACTCTACCCAGCTCCCAGCCCAACTAGGCCCAGCACAGCCCACCCAGACCACTCTCTCCCTGCCCGTTCTTTTCTCACTGTGGCCCGTACCCCCTTAACTCGCTAACACCCAGGCCCCACCTTGCCAACTGGCATCGTCTTTAACCCGCGGAACTCGTGTTAACACCCGGATATTTAATCCCAGATGCCTGTTATGCCATACATCACAATCCCAGGATTACTATTTTTGCGAAACATAACATAATGGATATCATAGTACATCATCCATTACAAACCATACATAAGGTCTTACACAAATCAGGATCTCATGATCCAGTCTTAATACAATTCAAGCAGCGGAATAACGTAATAGTAATGATAGCATAGGCGATACTCCATCTTCACGGTCCTAGGCAATGCTGACAATGGGAGGTGATCCTAGTTGTCATATCCTTCCTGCTGTCTATCCTCCTGATAGTCCTCTTCATAGTCTGGCCACGGGAATTGCCAGGGACAAAGCCATGAGTACTCTTTAAGTACTCGCAAACTAATACTAACAAGTGAAGTGGTTTTTGAGTAGGAAATGCTAGTCTCTAGGTTGTTTTGCAAAAAGCCAGATTTAACTCTACTGAGTTCAGAAGCAAAGAAAGCTAGTTGAGAGTTTCATAATACCTAATGGGGAACTTGAATTTCATATCACAACTCTGTTGGGGTCAAGTCAAAGTCATGAATCATTTCATAAGTCATTTTGAAAACATCCGACAATAGAAAAGTATGGCCACTCCAACTGTCCATAACCGCGGATGCGGCTATTAGAATCATTTGACACTCTGCAGAGGTGGTACACTTTCACCACAACATTCGATACATCCGTCAGGAACAATCCTTAATTCACCATACTCAGTATGCGGATAATCAATCCTAACCTTTCAATTATACGCCCTAGTATAGGCACCTCTCCTGTGAGTTTGGCCTCCCAACCATGACCAACTGTCATCTTGGGAACTGCATAGGTGGACAATCTTCATAAGGTAGCCTCAGCTCAAACTTTGAGCGCAAGGGAACCCATACTAAGGTATATAAATTTATAGACAAGCCCTACCCAAATTTCGGGTATTATGGTTGTACGATAAAATTGGAATGGTATCGCATCCAGACAACCATCAGTTTTATAAAGGGCTAAGGCTCATGCCTTAACATTTTCATCATAAAAATCCTCTGGGGTTCATGAACACATGGCAAAACATTTTAGTAGAATGACTCATAATTCTAAGGTTTTCATAAACATTTTCACCAAGTATTCCCATCTAAAGTGGTCAAGTTTTATGCTTAGCACTAGCAACTACAGGTGGGGGTAAACACTAGTGAGGGGTGGTAATCAAGTGTGAATTAGCTAAGTTCAATCTCATGCCTCAGGAAGACATCAATATTATCTAACTTAGGCCAAGTTTTATGCTCTTTATGCTACCTTCAAATACGCTTCTACTATCTACAAGTCACTAATAAGTAAACTCTAAGAGAAAGCTTTGATAATGAAATAAAATACTAGGCTTGCACGTAAAACTAGGATTCAGTATCATCAAGTGGATATAATCACATATTTTTAAGGCATCTAATTTGCATAGTTGCCATGCAAGGGTTAACTTGCAAAGTCAATAGATTGCTAAGATATCAGTATAAGCTTGCCTTGTGCAGAGCAGTGGTTAAAGTTCTCCTCGGCTTCTTCCTCGTAGTATCCTCCTTCCTCCTCGTATCCTTGGTCGGTACTAACGTCTATAAATAAATACGAGGTACACAATCACCAAACAATACTTAAATATTACTATTTATCACACCAAGGTTTTCACTAGATGATATAGGATCATCACAAGCATTACAACCATTAAGGTAGTTATTCCTTCATTTTAGAAAAGTAATTTCTACTCATTGAAAAACTACTTAAGATTTAATATTCTCCAACTAAAACTTGGGATCATCTTGACACATGTCATCACCACACATTTCAGTACATGGGAATGTGATTTAAAGTGGTGTCACAATTTAATAAGGTTTAACCTTTTTATTTTAATTAATTAAAGTGACTAGAAATTCCTATGAGGCATTCTTTTATTACTTGATCAATATTTCTGGAAGTAAACCTATATATTTTTATATATTCTGAAAGGTATGGTTAAATGTGATTTTTGAGAGTTGGAATCAACTCAAAAGCTTTATGGTTGAATTTTGAAAAATGTTTGAATGCAGAAAAGCTTCTGCCTTGTTATTTTTACTATTGCTAATCCATACATCCAATTGGTTTGAATCCAACAGGCTTGGATTAAGCATTCCAGTACCTTTCTAACAAAATTGGTTTCATGCATTTTGGTTCAGTGAATCGAGTTGGTTTGCTTTTTGAATCTAGGTATAGAACTGAGTTTGAAACTAAAAGAATAAACCTAGATTTGAATTACTGGGTCGCGCGGGAGGTTAACTGGGCCGTCCCACTACGCACAACGTGCGCGGGCTGGTTAAGTGGATGTCCCCACTCGTTAGTGAAATAGAGGTATGTGAAGCGGTATGGGGGGATGTGGACCGCACGATCAAGCTCTAATCCTACGGCTATGGTTCATCGTCCACGTCGGGCAACGCCGGCGAGACAGAACCCTAGAGTGTCCAGTGGGAGTCATGGGAGGCTCACCGGGGCTTAGGCAAGGGTCGGCGATGGGGGTGAACGACGAAGTTGACAACAGCGTTCCTCCTGGTACCGGCAGCTCCTCCTAGGCGCGGCTCCAATCAACGGCGCCCTTCTCCTCCAACAGCGGCAGACTCCGGCCAAATTCCGGTGATGCGCTGCTCGCCTTACTCCAGGAGTGAGGTGGGGTGCTTCTGAGAGAGAGGGGAGTGATATGGTGTGAAGAATTCATGCTGGGGTGGCCTCTATTTATAGTGCACAAGGGACCGACAGGCGTGAGCTTCGTCGTGGTCGCCTGTGACAACGCTAAAGGCATGGGCGACAATAGGGGCGGTGCTGTGCTCCCTGGTGAAGCTCAACGGCATGGCTACGCGGCGTGGGGCGGTGCGAATCGGTCGGAACGTCGTGACGCTCTAGGCGGGTCTGATGGCAGTTTTTTTGCGCACAGCGTCTACGATCTGTGTGGAAGCGAACGGGCATGTATACGGTGTTGCTGGGGTGCTGGCGATCCTGCTTGCACGCGGCGAGGGCGGCACATGGTTTGTGGGCATGTGTCGCGGTTAGCGCTCTGGCGCGCTCTCGGCTCGCTCGCAGAGAGGCTTGGCATGCTCGGGTTGTGTGGTCCAGGGGCTGGTTATGCTCGAGGCTTGGGCAGGGGGTGGAGGATGACGGTGGAGAGTGTCCCAGACATGGTTGCTAGGCTTGGTGCTTCTCCTAGCTTGCCGTCGACTGAGAGGTGGCAAGTTGAGCTCGGCATGGTCACCATTGATGGCTATGGCAAGCTCACAGTGGTGCTAAAGCTTGTTAAATGGGCTAGATGATCAACTAATAGCTTGCTATAAACCAGAGAGGGAACACGTTAGGCCAAAATCACTTCTCCTAATAGTGTTTGATGCTTGTTGGTTGGGTGATTACAAGGTGTTTGATGAAATGGCCACAAGAGATTCAAATTTGAATTTTGGATTCAAACTTGGTGGATTTGTTGGTTACATACTACGGAGTCTTTGGTTAGTGGGATTGCTCTAGTGGAATTGGTTTGGTTGGTTTTTGAAAAAAGGGGTGATCTTCACATATGAATCAGATTTAATTTTGAAATGTGATTTGAATCAAGTTGCCAAATGTTTCTGCAAGTTTGAAAGGTGGGCTTTGGTTCACTTTTACTTTGTATTTCAAGGGGTGAAAAGAAATGGAAAATTTTCCGTTTGAAATATTGGACTAGAAACACTCAAAGTGGCCTAGTGAGCAAGATTGGCAAAAATGACCATTTTCTTTATTTGTTTTGTTTTTGATTGTCTCTTGATTTCTTTCTGCTTGGAAATGTTTTAGATGATGTTGTTTTCACCTTTAAACCATTCCTTGATATTTAGATCAATCACACAAGTCCAATCATGCATTCAATAATCATCACATACACACATGCATTCATAATGATTTGAATTAACAAAAGTTTTTATTAACCCTAATTTTGGTGATTGGAATTTGATAATCATTGTTCAACATTTTTGGGATGTTACAAACCTTCCCTACTTAAACAAAATCTCGTCCTGAGATTTGAGAAAGAATAAAGAAGAAAACTAGGACTTAAAAAGATTGGGTGTCGGGGGGATAACCCCCGGTAGGGTCACGACAGGGGAAACATAGCGCAGCTGGGTTGGCTCCGAGTAAAAAATGAACCAGGCCGGGTAGGAACGGCCGGGAAATATAAGCATGAGAGCCGAGATACAAACTATCTCGGCCCATATAAGACAAAGTTGTAACCCTTGCAGGTACCAACAAGCCGAGTCAACCGAGGAAGGTCCGAGTCAAGAAGGACACGTGGCACCTTTCCGAGTAAGGTTCGGGAAGTACCATGGTAAAGCATGGTCAAAAGAGAAGGGCGATGCCGGGTGACACAAAAGGAGCCGGGTGACTCCCAAAGCAAGCGTTCGCATACAAAGTAACCGCGTGACGCCAAAAAGAACAAGAAGAATTGTGCCCGAAGACCGTTAGCTGTCAAGCTTTATGGATCGGGCCTATGGGCTTAAGGCAAGCCCATAACCTGGCCCATATTGTAGGGACCAAGATCCAAACAGTAAACCCTAGAACCCAAAGGGGTATTAGCTAGCTAGCACTGCCTATATAAGGGAGGGCATAGCAGAAGTAGAGGGAGGTTGGACCAAGAAGAGAACAGGTGCTGCGTACTCAAGCCAATACAGCTCAAGGAGCACTTGTAATCTTTGGGGTATCAATCAAATTGTAAAGTGTGGAGAGTTCTTCTTGTTCTTCGTGCATGGCTCGACCGTGCACTCCCTCCCCGGTGACCACAAGCACCCATTCGGCCCCTAACTTAAGCCTACCCATGGCATCTGTCGTGCCACCACCATGACGGTTGGCGCCCACCGTGGGGCAGAAGCAGGTGCTTGATGGAGTCTTCATCCGGACGGGCAACATCAATGCCAAGACCGGCGAGCGCGTCTACTCTGGCCTCATACAGAGGTTTGGAGCGCTCAACTTCGTCAGCGACAACGCGGGCTGCTTTGGGACCAAGACGTTCCCTAGGGGCGGTTGCTTCATCAGATTCGGCGAGCACCAGGTCTACGTCGTCGCGGTGCGCGTGGAGCGCGCATATCCTGAGCACATCGTCCTGGCGCCAGATCCCCCAACGGCACCAGTCGCTGGGAAACCTCTCCAACTCGTCTCCATGGAGGTAATGATGACTGCCCGAAAACCCGTAGCTCCCCCAGTAGTTCCAGTGGTAAATTAAAACATAGAAGGAGGAAATCATGAGGAAACGCAAAGGGCTGCAAGAACAGCAAAGGAGCCGCTGGAGAAACCAGAGAACATAGCTAGGAGCAAAAGAGCTAAGGAGCTGCAGGAAGCGATAGACAAGTTGGCAGAGCCAGTGGCACAAGCAACTGACCCTTCGCGTGTGCAAGCCGAGTTGGAAGATGCCAGGATAAAAGTCCTGGAGAAAGCAAAGGAGCTAGCACAAATACAGCAGGATGTGGATATCACTATTCGAGAGATTAACTCGGCAAATCGAGTCAAGGGCGCAAAGACCCGTCTTGATGCAACGAGATTGAGAGGAAGGAACCTCAATGAAGAACTGGCAGATGCGACATCAAAGATAACACCAGAGAACAGCAATGAGCGGCCATGCGTCCAACGTACAACACAGCAGCAGCTAATCTGCAAGCAGCAGAAGCAGCAATGGCAGAATTACCCCACTTGGAGGGGGAAGCAAATAAAAGGCAGCAAGAACGAGTCAATGAGTTAGTAAAAGCAGCCGCATGCATGTTGAATGAGGCATATTATAGAGCAAATCCGGGTATAGCAGAGGGATCACAGCTGGTTCACTCGGCAACTACTGTTCCGACAAGATCGGCTTGGCACACAGCATCCTCACCCAGAGCGGCACCTAGGCCGAGAAAATAAAAAAGTGTGGATTCTGGAAGAAACAAGCAGATGGTCGCCTATGATCCGGCAGTAGTTCAAGGAAACCCGGCGCATGCGCAAGGGGCAAAAATAAATAATCACCGAGAAAATGAAAACCAGGACAAAATTGGACAGAAAAATTTTGCGCCTCATACTCAGCGCGCAACTCACTCGGCAGGAGGAGGAAATCCAGCTCCGAATAACGCACCAGCTCAGCCGTAAAGAAGGAAACAGAGCGCGGTAAAAGCAGTTCAATAGCCAGCTGATCCGAACGCGAATAAGTATAATGATGGTTACTCGGCTATGGTAAATGACGGGTATGAGCTGTCGAATCATGCATATCAAGCAATGGGAGCGAGATACGGAGGTAGGAACCTTCAGCCGGATGATGCCAGGCTGAAGCTTGACCGCATAAAAATGGCAGAGATAATTGAATCACAAGGTCCGCAGGGTCCACCATGTTTTGGCCCAAGGATCATGAAGAATCCACCGGTGCCAAATTTCCAGCTGGCCAGAGGGAGAAAAACATATGATGGAAGAACAAAGCCAGAGGATTGGCTCATAGATTATGGAACCGCTGTGAAGATCACGCAGGGAAACTTGAGATGGGCAGTACGTTACATACCGTAGATGCTGGAAGGACCAGCTCAGGTATGGTTGAACAATTTTCCACCCGGAAGCATCAATAGTTGGATTGATTTTCATGACGCCTTCGTGAGCAATTTCATGAGCACTTACAAGAGGCCGAATCGCCCACAACAACTAGCAATCTGCAAGCAAAGACCGAATGAGACAGACAGGGAGTTCCTCACAAGGTGGTGTACGATGCGTAACTCTTGTAAAGGGGTAATCGAGTCACAAGCAATCGCATGGTTTGCACAAGGATGTAGACATGGGAGTGTGCTGTGGCAAAGGTTACAAAGATATATGCCGGCAAACCTAGCAGAGACGATAAGAATCGCCGACTCGTACGTGTTAGGAGATCCGACTCAGCCGCTGCTCATGTCGGCAAACAGGATGACTGAGACTCAGATCTATGACGCTGCCGGGTCGCAAAGGCGCCAGGAGAGATCCGGATACAGAAGCAAGAGAAGAGATGAAAGGCCGGATTACAGGTATGGTTCGTCTCAGGTTGCAGCAGTGAGTCAGGATCTTCCAGATGCTGGAAGTAGTCAGCGTCAAAGGACAAATGGTCAACAACAATGGGTGTCAAAGAATGACGGCAAAATACCATACGATCATAGGAAACAGTATCAAGACCGACAAAAATGCACCTATGAGATGATGCTGGATCAGCCGTGTAAGTTTCACACGCCAAGTCCGAGTAAGCCAGCAAATCACTCAACAAGGCAATGCACTTGGTTTCAGAAAGGAGACAGAGTGGACTCGCCGAATAAGCAGCTTCCACCACCTCCCTCTCCTCCACTTACAGGAGGAAATGCTCAAGCAGTAGGAGCAGATAACAGATATGAAAACAGGCAGCCGAGGTATCAGAATCAAGAAAGAAGAGAAGTTGTGCACCAAGTGCACAATCCAAGAGGTGACGATGCCCATGTCGGCCACGGAACCAGAAATGAGTACAGAGAACATCACCAGAGCTATGTTGTCTTTGTCACAGAGCCAAATGACAAGAAGAGCCAGCAACGACGAATGATGGAAGTGAATGCCACGATGCCGGCAATTCCCAAGTACATGCATTGGTCTGAGCAAGAGATAACTTGGAGTATAAAGGATCACCCCAAAATCATGCCAACCCCAGGAGGATACACTCTGGTTCTGGATCCAACGTTCATGGGCCCAGATATCAACGTGAAATTTTCAAAGGTGTTAATCAATGATGGCAGTAGCATCAACATCATGTACAAGGATACTATGCTAAATTTAGGCATTACCATGAACATGCTGGAGCCGACTAAGACCACTTTCCACGGGATTGTGTCGGGATTGTCCTGTGAGCCAATTCGAAAGATCTGGGTCAACGTCTTATTCAGCAATAGAGAAAATTGTCGCACTGAAGCCATAGAGTTCAAGGTAGTAGATTTGGTCAGCTCATATCATGCCTTTATCGGCAGGCCGGCTATGGCAAAGTTCATGGCTACTCCTCACATCGCTTTCTTGTAGATGAAGCTGCTAGGCCCATGTGGGGTGATCACAGTTGAAGGAGATAACAAAAGATCTATTTCTTGTGCCTCAGTCGGATCTTCAATGGCCGAGTCACTCGTCATAGCACAAGAGAAAAGTTAGATGTTGGAGGTGGCAGCATTGGCCAAAGCAGCACAAATGTCCATGCCGGCACTCACCAACCCGCATGGCAATGTATCATTTCAAGCTACCAAGGAAACCAAGAAGGTGCAGGTGGATGAAACTTTCCTAGAGCGCACAGTAACCATTGGGGCTGGCCTTACAGATAAATAGGAAAGAGAGCTCACCAGCTTCCTCCGTGAGAATCGGGAAATCTTTGCATGGTCCACTCAAGATCTGCAAGGAGTTCCGAGGGAGCTGGCTGAGCACTCTCTTCATGTAAGACCAGATGCAAGGCCGGTGAAGCAATCCCTCCGCCGCTTCGAGATTGGAGGAAAGTAATAGCGGCCGAGATTGCAAGACTTTTAGCTGCTGGATTCATCATGGAAGTGCTGCACCCGGACTAGTTGTCAAATCCAGTCCTGGTCGAGAAGAAGAAAGATGACCCGAACGTGGCAGTGGTATGGCGCATGTGTATTGATTACACGAACCTTAATCAGGCGTGTCCGAAAGATCCATTTCCTCTGCCTCAGATCGATCAAGTCATAGATTCTACTGCTGGGTGTGAGTTGTTGTCATTTGTGGATGCATATTCAGGATTCCATCAGATTCCACTGAATCCAAATGATCAAATAAAGACATCTTTTATCACCCCGTACGAGGCTTATTGCTATCGCACCATGCCATTCGGATTGAGAAATGCAGGCGGAACATATCAAAGATGCATGCAAAAATGCTTGCAAGATCAATTGGACAAAAATGTTCAAGTATACGTCGATGACGTGGTAATAAAAACCAAACAAAGTCATAGTCTAATTGAGGACTTGCATCAAACATTCGCAAACTTGAGAAGATTCCGGATGAAACTTAACCCGGAAAAATGTATATTTGGTGTCCCGGCTGGAAAGTTACTCGGATTCCTTGTATCCAGCCGAGGAATTGAAGATAACCCGACAAAGATCAGGGCCATCGAAAGAATGGAATTGACAAAAACCCTCAATGATATCCAGAAGTTTACTGGATGCCTGGCTTCAATGAGCAGGTTTGTTAGTCGGCTAGGCGAAAAAGCCCTACCACTATATCAACTAACGAAGAAATCAGACAAATTCACATGGACACAGCAAGCTGCTAGCGCTTTCCATGAATTAAAGAAAATGTTGGCAATAACACCAATATTAGTGTCACCACTATCCAAGGAGCCAATGCTGCTCTATGTCTCCGCAACCAACTGAGTTTTAAGTGCAGTAATAGTGGTTGAATGTGAAGAAGGGGGCAAATCAGTCCAAAGACCAGTATATTACTTGAGAGAAGTGCTCTCTGTCTCGAAACAGAATTACCCGCATTATCAGAAGATGACATATGGGGTATATATGGCAGCAAAGAAGCTGAAACATTATTTTAAAGAACACCCAATCTAGGTAATATGCGAGGAACCTATCTCGGATATATTGGGCAACAAAGATTCCAGCGGCCGAGTAGCCAAATGGGCCATTGAACTAGCACCATACACTCTACAATATGATAGGCGGGATGCAATAAAATCTCAAGCCGTTGCAGATTTCTTTGTAGAATGGATGGAGATGCAGTACGAACCACCACTGCCAGATCCAAATTACTGGAAAATGCATTTTGACAGGTCCAAGACGAGAATGGGTCTGGGAGCCAGGATAGTGCTCACATCTCCAAAGAGGGATCAACTAAGGTATGTCTTGCAGATTCATTTTGTTGCTTCTAACAACGTTGCTGAGTATGAAGCACTCGTCCATGGCATTAAAGTAGCCAAGGAAATTGGTATCAAAAGGATCATGTGTTTTGGCAATTCGGATTTGGTGATTCAGCAAGTGTCTGGACATTGGGACGCACTGGACGCGAACATGGCATTATATCGCTTCCACGTGCAGCAAATTTCAGGATATTTTGACGGTTGCGAATTTCATCACATTCCTAGAGCAGAAAATGAGGCAGCAGATGTGTTATCCAAACTAGGATCATCCAGACAAGAAATACCACCAGGGGTAGCATTGGAGCATCTCAGGAAGCCATCGATCAAGCCGTCGCCGGAGTCCAAATCAATCAGGGTCATCCTGGCGAATCAGGAATCAGAGGCAGTGCCAATGGATATCGACTCAGGGGTAGGTTCGAGTCACTCGGGGACTGATCCGTTCACCTCAGGGGTAGACGTATCACACTTGGGGACTCCTCAGGTTATGTCGGCAGAGCATATGTCGATGGAACCAATGGACGTCGATGTTAAATCTGACCCGGCACCACGGATACCCACGTGGGCACAAACGATATTCAATTATTTGAAAGATGGAACCTTGCCGAGTGATGAAACACTGGCAAGGCAAACAGCATGAAGAGCAAAAGCATACACCATAATCAACAAGGAACTCTACAAGCGAAGTGTGACAAGTGTACTTCAGCGTTGCATTAGCTCAGAGCAAGGCCAGGAGATCTTATTGGATATCCATCAAGGAGAGTGCGGGCACCATGCATCATCAAGAGAATTGGTAGCCAAGGCATTTCGACATGGATTCTACTGGCCAAGCGCATTGGCACAGGCGCAAGAGTTAGTTAGAAAATGCGGTGGTTGTCAACACTATGCATCCAAGTCACATTTACCAACGTCTGAACTGAAGACTATACCAATCACTTGGCCTTTTGCAGTATGGTTCCTGGATATGGTAGGACCATTCAAACCAGAAAGGGGAGGAATGACTCATATCTTGGTCATGATCGATAAATTCACCAAGTGGATAGAGGTGAAGCCAATCAAGAAATTGGACGGTAAAATAGCTGTCACATTCCTAAGGGATATAATCCTCAGATACGGTTATCCACACAGTGTGATCACGGACAATGGCACAAACTTTGCCGAAGGAGCTTTTGCTCGCTTCTGTGGGAAACACCGAATAAGACTTAACGTAGCGTCAGACGCCCATCCAGAATCAAATGGACATGTTGAACTGGATAATGGCTTAGTTCTATCTGGAATAAAACCCCGCTTAATGGAACCACTTCAGAGATCACCTGGTTGTTGGATAGAGGGACTACCCTCAGTACTGTGGAGCTTAAGAACGACTCCGAATCGATCAACTCGTTATACGCCATTTTTCCTTGTATATGGGGCTGAAGCAGTTTTGCCTGCCGACATAGAATATGACTCGCCGAGGATAAGGCAATACTCGAAAGCCGAAGTAAAAGAGGCCCGAGAAGATGGAGTAGATTTACTCGAAGAAGCAAGGGAACTGGCATTCTCCAGATCCGCTATACAACAACAAAATCTCTGACGCTACCATAGCCAGAAAGTGCAACCTCGTGTTTTTCGAGAAGGAGACATGGTGCTAAGGCTGGTGCAGCCCACAGCTGGAATGCATAAATTGTCACCTCCATGGGAAGGTCCATTCATTGTAACCAAAGCATTGCACAATGATTCCTACTATCTCATAGACGCTCGTGAAGCGCAAAAGAACAAGGAGGACAGGTCAGGAGATGAAACCAAAAGGCCATGGAATGTGGCATTGCTTCGTCCCTTCTATACTTAAGAGAAGCAGTGCATGTATCACTCGAACTCTCATATGTCGGGCGTGTTTGCTGGCTATGTGCCAATAATAAAATGGTATGATTCGAAAGATTGACTCGGGGACTACCCCTTAGGCTTTCCATTTCAACTATTTTACGTCGGCTAGCGTGATACCCGAAATTTATCTCGGAACAAGTAGTGTTTACTCGAAAGAAATCAACTCTTTGACTATACTGTTGTCTGCAAACACGGCTTCATGGCAAGCAAGAGAAAAGGATCTAAGACGAGTAAACACGAACGCCATATGAATACAAGGGAGAAATGCGAGTCATCTTTAGTTTTTGCCTAACTCTCTGCAGGTCTTGTTATACTACGTGTCGAGTAGTCTCGGCCAAGCTATCCAAGTTTCATACCCGCTAACTATATCCTTTGTACTTTGAGATCCTAATGTTGAACACTGAAAAAGGTAGAAAAGGGCCAGAGGAAAGGAAAGGTGACACGACAAAATGAAACTCGGGGACTTTCCCTTGAATGATTCGGACTAAGAGCATAACACAAACATATAAAGCCTATCAAAAGGTGCATAATCAAACTTCGAGTGCAGTGTATGTTACATTTGTACCTGGCCTACCGGGGATCTAATAAAAGTTCAAGTATTTGTTGGCCTAAGGAGCAGAAGAACTCGGAGGAGCGTTCTCGGAGCCAGGAGTGCTTGGGGCATCGGCCGGGTGAGGGACCTCTGCGGCCGGGTCATCTGGATCATCTGACTCAGTTGACTCGCTGTTGCCACCCTCTTCATCAACAACTTCGATGAGCGGGTTGCCAGGGTCGAGAAATCTAGGACCTTCACACCAAGCGTGCACCATGGTGTACACGATCATGGCATAAGCTCGCTCCTGGCGCTTCTCGATCAGCTCCGGGTCATTCATCCATTTTCCATCTCCCCTTATACGAGCAAGAACATCGAGGTTGATGTCCTCGTACCATGAAAGCACAAAGGAGAGAGCCTTGTCCGCTGCAGCCCGGCCGGCCGACTCAAGCCATTGATCCAGCCGGTCTTCAGTAAGGAGCAGTCTCTCGGCTAGCGGCTCGATTAGTTCGGGTGGGTCTTCATCCTGCCAGAGCATGTGAAACGCATGGATAGCTGACTTGAGCAAATCCACACCGCAAGATCTGAGGGTCTTGACCCGTTCAGACACTGCTGCAAGGAGCTCCTCCATGGACACATCGCCGTCACCTTCTTCATGGCTTGGATGGCAAACATGTTGGCCTCAGGAAATTTTTCTGCAAGCAAAAAGAGGAAGTTAGCGAATAGCAAGGGCAGATGGAAGAGATCCAGTAGGACTTGGACAATGCGTAAAGAGTAAGAACTCACTACCGAGAAAGAAGTTGATGGCAGCGAGCTTGTTATGCCAAGTCTTGGTCTTGGCTTGAAGGGCGTCGAGGTTCATATTTGTCGACTCGACCAATGACTCGGCCTCGTCAAGCAGCCTCTTAGTCTTCTCGGCGCTGGCAGCTTGCTGCTCGCTCTTCTCGGCAAGCTCCTCCTTTAGCCCTTTCACCTCGGCCAAGTGCTTCTCCTCCGTCTCGTCCATCAGTTTCTTCAGCCGAGTCACCTCATCGCGCTCCTTCTGGAGTTCAGCTTGGTGCTTCTCTGCTTATTGGGAACAAAAATTTGTTAGTACCAACAGAAAAATTTCAACTATTGGCTTAGGAAGGCAAGAAATTTACTCTCGGCCTCGCTGATTTTTTAGTGAAGATCGTTGATGGTATCCTGAGCGGTGGCTGTGGAACACAAGCGAGAGGAAAATGAGAAGATGAACCAAGGAAAATTACACCAAACAGAAAAAGGAAGAGCAAAGATATTACCTTGGCCATAGGTGTCAGTCTACAGCTTCTCATACGCAAGTTCGAGATTGCGATGCGCCAGGACGAGAGCTTGGTGCACCTTGGTGCGCTCGTTATGCGTAAGCTAATCAAAAAATACAGACGAATAGGAAAGAGTCAAGTCAGGCGACCTTCCGAATAAAAAATCTTGAGAGTTTGCAGCCGAGTAAGTTTTTTACTCAGCAGTAACCTCGAGGGCTAGGGATTGAAGCTCTAACATGAGTTTGGCATAAATAAATCAAAGAGTTTACGAGCTTATAGCCGAGTAAGTTCCTTACTCGGCAATAACCTCGAGGGCTAGGGTTCGAAGCTCTAACATGCAAGCATGGGATTCAAAGACTAAGTGAATAATTGAAGAGCTTATAGCCGAGTAAGTCTCTTACTCAACTATAACCTCGAGGACTAGGTGATATGTATAAAGGAAATACTCAACAGTACAAAAGAGTAAGTTATGTTACCTCGTTTATTTCATCGGCGCGGGCCATCAGAGTAATGGCCTGCTGGGTTATGTCGGAGACGACCTTGGGGCCCATCGTCAATTTCTTGCCGACACGTGTGCTGACCTCCTTCTCGCCTGCTGCATTCCATGCCAAGGCGTAAGGTTCAACTGAACCAAGGCTCTTGCCGCTGAGCGTCCGAGTGAGAACTCGACCTGTTTTCAGGGCGGTTCCCACAGTGGCATGGGTTGCAGCGGCAGAGGTATGGAGGGTAATAGCCTTGGAGCCATCACCTGACCCGGCAGCCGCGGATTCATCCCCCTTACCCATTAAAGCGAACATAGTCGCCGACGTAGGAGGCCGAATCTGAGGAGCAGAACCCAGAGCAAAAACTAGAGTTGCTTGCTTGGAAGAGGTGGATTTGCCAGAAGAGGGGCGAGTAGAACCAGAAGCCTTGGGCTGGGTCTATCCTTTTGACAGAACTGGAGAGCGAGCAGAAGGATTTGAAGAAGGACGTGGAGCCCCCTGAATGGGCTCAGCAGTTTTGCTGGCTCCAAGATCAGGAAGTTGTTCATTCACATCAGCTTGAGGGATGATGCCAGAGGAACCGGTAGCAGAGGGTTTCTCGGCGCCAGATGCGCGAGCACCAAGATCAGGAAGTTTCTCCTGGCCAGTGACAGGGGCGCTAACCGAGTGATCCACCAGGTCTGACTGACACTGATAAGCGTGAGCCTCAACAGTGCGAGCCTCGACCCGGATGGGACTCGGCGCCGCCGAGTCAGCTAGAGGAGGTGCAGGCCTAAGCGGCGAGGCAATGCTAGAAGCAGCCTGATTTGCCGTCAAAGGTGCAACGCTGAAAACAACAAGATATATATGAGAGAACAGCAGTAATGAGAAAGAAAAGAGCAAAGAAAGTAAGGTGCAAAAACTCACCCGGTGACAATGGGGTCGCAGATGACTCGGCGCGTGACTCGGCGCCCAATAGCTTGGCGAGTCTCACTCAGGCTGGCAGCAGCAGAGGCAGCAGGAGCAGCTGGAGTGGGCTTGTTCTTCTTGGCCGACTGAGTGCTGGAGGAGGTTTCACATCGCTTCGGCTTAGCAACGGGAATCTTGACGACTCCTCCCACGGTGAGAGGAGGAACGTCATGTACCTGGCCAGCTGCATAAGTAAATAACGGGCTTACTCAGATAATCAAAGAGATTAAGCTCGCAAGGCATGTACCTCCAAAAGTGTACAATCATCATCCTCATCATCGTCAGACCAATCTTGTAAGGGATTGCGAGATTGACTCTTACCCAAAGCTGAAGCAGCCGCAGTGTTGGGCATGAAGCACTCCAGGTCATACTAGAACTCATCCCAGTCAGAGCGATCCCCGTTATAACCAGCAGGAGGGACAGTACTGTCATCAACCTGGTGAAGGAGATTCTGCGAAAGACAAAAAGAATGAGAGACTAAAAACTAAGCTAAAGAGTGGCAAAAGAGCTAAAGCCAACTCGGCGAGAAGGTAATTCGGAAAACTTACCCAGGGGACAGGCCTGACCCGGCTAAACGGTGGGCAACTCCAAGCCCAATCATCCGCCAATTTCAATTTGAAGATTGAGCTTACTCGGCGGGCAATGGAGTCATGGGTGAAAGCTCCTTGGTGGAGTGCCAAGTGGGATCATGGGACCCGCTCATGAATCACATCTTGTGGCTCCTGGCTTGGATGGGGCTTACCCTCGTGAGATGAAGGTGCACATGAGGTCAAAGTCGGAAAGATGAAAGTTCTCATCCAGCGACAGCAACCTTTCTAGGATAGCGTTTGCCTCGTTAACCACAGCGTCTTGGTCACACGGGTCAAGTTGCCAGTACTTCTTGTTGGGGACCTCGTCCGAGAAAGGGGTAAGCCGGATGTTATCAGTGGACCCGCTGTTTTTGACATATAAAAAGTTTTTATGCCATTTCTTGCAGGAGTCAATGCCGGTAACCCGAGGAAAGATAGAATCTCTCCTGGGGTGATGCTAGCAGCACCACACCGGGTTGGCCTCTTCTCGAATCGAGGAGCACTAGGCTGGCGAACAACCTGAACTTTAAAGCCAAAATACTTGGCCCACAAAGGAACTGTGGGCCAAATTCCAAGATAGGCCTCGCAGGCAGATATGAAACAAGAAAGAGAGCCAATTGCATTGGCAGGAAGATGGTGGGTCTGCAGATGGAAGGTAGAAAGAAACGAGGAAAAGAAGGTGCTCACAGGAAGAGCAAAACCGTGTTCAAAGTGTGAAACAAAAACCACCCGCTCGCCAGCTTGAGGGGTGGGGGAAATCTCACCGGTGGGGAGACAGCAATCCACTTGCAGTGGAATGCGTCTGGTGGAGCGGAGCCACTCCACCTCTTTAGTGGAGACCTCAGAGCCTTCCCAACCACCGCGCTCGCCGGAGGGAACCTCCTATTCCTCCGCACCATCAGCACCGTCATGAGCATCCATGGGATCGTCGGAGTCTGTCTACTCCGTGGAAAGGAGAGGCTTGGAACAACGAGGACCCGTGCTGAAATCGAAAGAGGGCAGGGGCAATCGCAGCACTAAAGCAAGAGGGAGAAGGAACCTCAAAGGAGGCAGTTCAATCTTGCAGGGGCAAGGAAGAAGAAAGGCTAAGGAAACTGAACGGGCATGGGGGAAGTGGAAACACCCAACCCCTACTTAAGGGCAGTAAAAAACCCCGTCGTGGGATCTAACTGTGTCGTGCGGCCAACATGTGGCCGTGTACCAGGTCGGGCGAACCACTCAGCGAGCGCCACGTAGCCAAAGATACACGAAAAATCCGGTGCCACGTCATGGCTGGAAGGACAAGAGGCGCAGACCGATGGGACTGCCACAGTGACGGAATAATCAAGCAGCCATCAACGTGCCGCTTAACTTGGAACAAAAATTTAGGCAAGTAATCATGATTACTAGTTGTCAGTGACTGAAGTGCGCCGAAAATGACCCGGAATTGGCCAAAATAACCCGGCTCGAGGCAAGAATGAGCCAAGAAGTCAAAGAATTGACCCGAAATTGTGAGACTAACCCGACAAGATCTAAAACTGAGAAAGATAAAAGACAAAAACTAAGTTCCATTCACACAAAAGGAACCTGGAGATGCCTAACAGCTTGAACTGCTAGACCTCACCAGCTTCGGGGACTAATGTTGGGGGGATAACCCCCGGTAGGGTCACGAGAGGGGAAACATAATGCAGCTAGGTTGGCTCCGAGTAAAAAATGAACCAGGCTGGATAGGAACGGTCGGGAAAGACAAGCATGAGAGCCGAGATACAAACTATCTCGGCCCGTATAGGACAAAGTTGTAACCCTTGCAGGTACCAACGAGCCGAGTCAACCGAGGAAGGGCCGAGTCAAGAAGGACGCGTGGCACCTTTCCGAGTAAGGTTCGGGAAGGACCATGGTAATGCATGGTCAAAAGAGAAGGGCAACACCGGGTGACACAAAAGGATCCGGGTGACGCCCAAAGCAAGTGCTGACGTACAATGTAACTGCGTGATGCCAAAAAGACAAGAAGCAGTGTACCAGAAGACCGTTAGCTGTCAAGCTTTATGGACCGGGCCTATGGGCTTAAGGCAAGCCCATAACCCGACCCATATTGTAGGGACCAAGATCCAAACAGTAAACCCTAGAACCCAAAGGGGTATTAGCTAGCTAGCACTGCCTATATAAGGGAGGGCATAGTAGAAGTAGAGGGAGGTTGGACAAAGTAGAGAACATGTGTTGCATACTCAAGCCAATACAACTCAAGGAGGACTTGTAATCTTTGGGGTATCAATCAAATTGTCAAGTGTGGAGAGTTCTTCTTGTTCTTCGTGCTTGGCTCGACCGTGCACTCCCTACCCGGTGACCACAAGCACCCATTCGGCCCCCAACTTAAGCCTACCCATGGCATCTGCCGTGCCACCACCACGACATTGGGAAACTCCGTCTTGATGTGATCTTCTCGCTCCCAGGTAGCTTCTTCTTCAGTGTGGTTACTCCATTGAATCTTGAGAAACTTGATGCTTCGGGTTCTGGTGGTCCTGAAAGCTTCCTCCAGAATACGAATGGGTACTTCGGGATATGTCAGGTCATCGTTGATCTCTATGGTGCGGTGATAAATATTCTTGAAAACTTCAGTCTTCTCTGGAACTTCAAGCCATTTGCGAAGTAACGATATATGGAACACATTGTGCATCGTTGACATCTCCTCTGGCAGTTCCAATTGATACGATACTTCTCCTCAATGATTCAGAATCTTGAAAGGTCTGATATATCTTGGGGCTAACTTTCCTTTGAGCTAGAAACGATGCATTGCCTTCAAAGGCGACACTTTGAGGTACACAAAATATCCGATATTGAAAGCGAGGTCTCGACGTATCTTGTTGGCATAAATCTTCTGTCTGGATTGGGCGGTCTTGAGGTGCTCACGAATCTTGTGAACTTTCTCTTTTGTTTCTCGGAGGATGTCGGTTCCGAAAATCTAACTCTCTCCTACTTCCGATCAATTCAAAGGGGTACAAAACTTCCTTCCATACAAGAATTCAAAAGGGGCCATTTGCAAACTAGCTTGATAACTGTTGTTGTACGTTGTGAAAAAGGCAGACAGTCTTCCCATTTAGATCCATACTCTAGCACAAAGGCTCTCAACATATCTTCGAGTATTTGATTTACTCGCTCTTTTTTTCCATCGGTTTGAGGGTGATAAGCTGTGATGAAATCTAGTCGGGTTCCTAATCCTTCTTGCACTTTCTTCCAAAATCTCGAGGTAAACTGAGTTCCTCGATCCGACACAATGTTCTTGGGGACTCCATGCAAACTAACGATTCTAGCGATGTATAACTCCGCTAGCTTCGAACTTTGGTAGGTGGTCTTGACTGGTAATAAATGGGCTACCTTGGACAATCTGTCAATTATGACCCAAATAGAGTCATTTCCCCTACTAGATGTAGGCAATCCGGTGATAAAGTCCATTCCAACCGAATCCCACTTCCATTCTAGAATCTGCAATGGTTGCAACAGTCCTGCGGGTCTTTGATGTCCCGCCTTTACTCTCTGACAAATATCACACTTGGTGATGTAGCTTTTGATTTCTCTCTTCATCTTATGCCACCAAAATTGCTCCTTCAGATCCTGATACATCTTTGTTCCTCCGGGGTGGATAGAATAAAGAGTATCATGGGCCTCCTTCAAGATAGTTTCGTTCAGCTCTGAATCTGCTGGTACACAGAGACGTCCTTTGTACCACATAACTCCATCTTCATCCTCGGTGAATCCTGGTACTTTGCCTATACCGAAACGATGTTTGATTCCGTTGATACTAGCATTTCCTTTCTGACCCTCCTTGATCTGACTGATCAAAGTGGGTTGAAGTTCTATGCTAGCCAAAAATCCTTCACTTACTAATTCCATTCTGAAATCTTCCATCTCCTTGTGCAAACTTGGTTGCTCCTTCAGAATCATGGAGTTCAAGCGGAACGGCAATCTGCTAAGGGCATCTACTACCACAGTGGCTTTACCGGGGTGATAGTGAATGTCTAGATCATAGTCCTTGATTAGCTCAATCCATCTTCTCTGCCTCATATTCAGCTCCTTCTGAGTGAATATATACTTCAGGCTCTTGTGATCCGAGTAAATATCACAACGGTTTCCCATAAGATAATGCCTCCATGTCTTCAGGGCTAGAACTATGGCTGCTAGTTCAAGGTCATGGGTTGGGTAATTCTGTTCATGCTATTTGAATTGTCGGGATAGATAAGATATAACTTTGCCTTCTTGCATCAACACACATCCGAGACCGATCTTGGATGCATCACAATACACATCAAAGGGCTTCGTGATATCCGGCATGATCAAGATTGGGGCTGAAATCAATCTCCTATTGAGTTCCTGGAAACTTGCTTCACATTTATCTATCCATTCAAACTTCTTATCCTTCTTCAGCAATTGGGTCATGGGTCTTGCGATACTCGAGAATCCTTCTACGAACTTCGGTATTATCTCGCTAATCCGAGAAATGCACGAACTTGGGTTTGAGTGGTTGGGGCTTGCCAATCTTCAACATCCTTCACCTTTGCAGGGTCAACGGCAATTCCTCTGGCTGATATAATATGCCCGAGGAATCCTACCTCCTGTAACCAGAATTCACATTTGCTAAACTTGGCATACAACTGATGCTCCCTAAGGGTTCCAAGGATGGTCCTTAGGTGGATCTCATGTTCTTCTTCTGATTTGGAATAGATAAGGATGTCATCGTTGAAAACAATGACAAACTTATCCAGGAAGTCCATAAAAATCATATTCATGGGGTTCATGAAATAAGCGGGGGCATTGGTTAATCCAAAAGACATGACAGTATACTCGTATAATCCATATCTGGTGGTAAAGGCAGTCTTTGGAATATCCTCTTCACGAATCTTGAGTTGATGATAGCACGTTCTAAGATCAATCTTAGAAAACACTTTGGCACCAGTCAACTGGTCAAATAGGTCTTCTATCTTTGGCAACGCGTACTTGTTCGTGATGGTGACATCATTCAACTTCCGATAATCTGTACATAAACGGTTACCTCCATCCTTCTTTGTCCACAAACAAGACAAGTGATCTCCATGGCGACGCACTTGGTTGGATCAATCCAATATCCAGCATAGCATCCAGTTGCTTCTTCAGCTCCACTAATTCAGATGGGTTCATACTATAAGGTCTCTGGGCTATGGGTCCGGTTCTAGGGATCAATTCAATGATAAACTCGATATCCCGATCTAGGGGCATACCGGACAAAACATCTGGAAATACATCGGGGTATTCACAGACTACTCTGACTTGGTGAATCGTTGGATGGGCTATACTCTTGTTGAATTTGAATTGACGGGGCAAGGTTTCAGATACATGCTCTACTGATATTCCGTCTGTACCGGTCATGGTTATGGCTTTCTTGGCACAGTCAATTAATCCTTTTTGTTTGGACATCCAGTCCATTCCTAGTACTACTTCCAAACCTTTAGTTCCGAGTACTATTAGATTAGCATAAAAATCTATGCCATGGATTCGGATAGGCATGTCCTTGCAAATTTATCTAGCTTTGGTGGTTGAACCAGTTATTTGAACTATCATAACATGCTTCAGTTTGTTGGGTTGAATCTTACTAGTGCATGCAAATTCTTAAGTAACAAACGAGTGTGATGCTCCATAATCAAACAACACTCTTGCAAGTACTGAGTTAACAGAAAACATACCCAGCACGACATCTGGCGCTTCTTGGGTTTTTCCGCATGCATGAGAAAGAGACAACCGTTGCGGTTGAGCGAATTTCCTGGGGCAAACCTCCTTCCAGGCTGAACACGACGCTGCTGCTGAGCTGGGGTATTTGCATTGAGGGCTGAGGAATCTTCTTGGGGCACCCATTGGAGTAGTGACCCTTGGTTCCACATTCATAATAAGGCACTTGCGACTTGTCCTTTGCTGCAACAAGCACAACATTGCTTCCAGTTCTAGGGGCAGTGTTGGTGTTGGTGGCGGCATTGTTATTGTTGAACTTAGGCGATGCACGGTTGAAATTGCTGGGGTTGACGGGGTTGTTATGGTTTCCTCTAGGCCTTGTGTTTCCATGGTTGGGATAGGTCGGACGGTTCATCGGGGGTCTGTTGGTTCTTGGGGCAAATCTTGGAGATGGGTTGGGGTGATACTTTGGTGTATGGTGGGTTCTTGGTTGATGCATCATTCTACTCTTGCGGTTTTCATTGACTTGGTTGATCTTGCCTTCCATCTGAATGGCAGAGTCAACTAAGGCTTCAATATCAGCAAAGGGGATATTGACTAACACTGTCTGCATCTCATCATACAGACCATTCAGGAATCTCTCCTTCTTCTTGGCTTCAGTATCTATCTCATCATGTGCATACCGAGCCAATGACAAAAAAAATTCACGGTACTCAACTAGTGTCATTCTTCCTTGCTTCAGTTCCCTGAATTCATCTCTCGTCCTCTTGATCAAACCCGGTGGCACATGGGTTCTGCTGAACTTGGCTTTGAACTCTTCCCAAGTCATCATTTGTCCTATAGTCATCGCGCGAACGCTGTTCCACCATGCTCTTGCATCTCTGGCCATGTAGTGGGTGGCAAACAGTACCTTCTCGTTAGCTTCCACTTCTGCAACTTCCAAGTTGTTTTCCATGGTTTGCAGCAAATCATCTGAATCTAGGGGCTCTTCAGACTTAGTGAAAATGGGTGGATTGGTGTTCTGGAAATCCTTGAGCTTGGATCCATGGTTGTCCTGATTTCCATGGCCTTGATTGTTGTTGGCCATCTGAGACATCTGTTAAAGGGTGGCTAAGTTGTCTTGAAGTTCGGCTCTTTCGGCTTCACGGTCCGAAATCAACATTTGCAAGATTTGCAGCATCGGTTCCGGGGATGAAGTGCTTCCTCCACGAGGCATCTAAAGATTGAGATAGATCATGAGAAAAGAGGGAAATTTCTAAGGTTCAAGATTTTGGTGTTTGAAAAGTTTTCAAATTTTGACTCAAATTTTTCTAGCAACTTTCTTTTCATGCATTCATAGCACACGATACAAACACACACCACAACAAAGGAAAACAGATGGTTTTAAGAACCATTCTGTGAAACTACGGTACAGTGGGACCGAATACAACTCACTAACGCTAGTGCCCAAGTGCTACTACTGCTCGGAGTTGGTGTCCTCATCATCCTCCTCATCATCATCAATGAAGGCGAAGTCATCCTCATCGGTGAAGAAGTCCATGGCCTGATCCTCCAAAAAGTCATCATCATCACTGTGATAGGAGTATGGGTATCCACGAAGGTCTTCCCCTGCATTCTCCCTCTCCTCCAACTGCATGTCTCTCTCGTGGATGGTCTTCTCCAAATCCGTGATCCGGTGGCAAAGACGGGCAATGATGCGCTCCTTCTTGTCGACCTGGCGGTGACGAGACTGGCGATCCTTCACTATCATGGCAATAGTTTGATCCTTTTTTGCGGCAATGGCGTACTTGTGGTTGGCGTAGGAGCGGGCATTATCCAAATCCTTCTGGCGGTCATACATCATTAAGCTGAGGTGGTCCAATTGACTCTTCAGCTCATGGTGATATGGGGCCTCCAGTGGTTGTCCCATAACATCACGCCTTGGATAGAACTCAAAGAGGGTACCCTTGATTTGATTGATACTCTTCCCACACAGACGGGCAAGAGCTTGCTGCATGGCCCTGACAAGTCCATCGAGCCAGTTGTTCTCTCTCAAGGTGAACTGAATTCCCTCTGAGGTGGGGGATTCAATCTTTCCTCGGAGACTTGCAACAACTAGCCACTGCAAATCCTCTCCTTCCCGATCATTGAGTTGATCTCCAAAGAACTTGGGGTGCGAACACTCCAGTAGCTCTGACAGCTGGTCCAAGTCACGCTCAAAGATGAGGTCTCCTCTATTCCCCAACTGATAAAACTTGTTGTACTTCACGTCCATCTATAAGAATATAGGATGAGTAAATTAGTAGAGTGATCAAGTGTGCCAAATTTTATTTAAGTTTGCAAGAGTTTTTGAGGAACATGAATTTTCATGAAAGAGTCTAAGTGATAAGGATGAGAATAAGTTTTTCGTAAATACTCACTTCCTTGGTTTTGCAACTAAGTTTTTGATTCAAACGTCCATTCTAAACTAGGGTATCCTATGGTCAGGATGGCTCTAATACCAACCTGTCAACACCCGGATTTTTAATCCCAGATGCCTGTTATGCCATACATCACAATCCCAGGATTACCATTTTTGCGAGACATAACATATTGGATATCACAGTACATCATCCATTATAAAACATACATAAGGTCTTACACAAATAAGGATCTCATGATCCAGTCTTAATACAATTCAAGCAGCGGAATAACGTAATAGTAACGGTAGTGTAGGCGAGACTCCATCTTCACGGTCATAGGCAATGCTGACGATGGGAGGTGATCCTAGTTGTCGTAACCTTCCTGCTGTCCGTCCTCCTGATAGTCCTCTTCATAGTCTGTCCATGAGAATAGCCTGGGACAAAGCCATGAGTACCCTTTAAGTACTCGCAAACTAATACTAACAAGTGAAGTGGTTTTTGAGTAGGAAATGCTAGGCTCTAGGTTGTTTTGCAAAAATCTAGATTTGCCTCTACTGAGTTCAGAAGCAAAGAAAGCTAGTTGAAAGTTTCATAATACCTAAGGGGGAACTTGAATTTCATATCACAACTCTGTTAGGGTCAAGTCAAAGTCATGAATCATTTCATAGGTCATTTTGAAAACATCTGATGATAGAACAGTATGGCCAATCCAACTGTCCATAACCATGGACGCGGCTATTCGAATAGTTTGATACTCTGCAGAGGTGGTACACTTTCACCACAACATTCGATACATTCGTCAGGAATAATCCTGAATTTACCATACTCAGTATGCGGATAATCAATCCTAACCTTTCAACTACACGCCCTAGTATAGGCACCTCTCCTGTGAGTTTGGCCTCCCAACCATGAACAACTGTCATCTTGGGAACTACACAGGTGGACAATCTTCACAAGGTAGCCTCAGCTCAAACCTTGGCCGCAAGGGAACCCATACTAAGATATATAAATTTCCAGTCAAGCCCTACCCAAATTTTGGGTATTATGGTTGTACGGTAAAACTGGAATGGTATCGCATCCAGACAACCATCAGTTTTATAAAGGGCTAAGGCTCATGCCTTAACATTTTCATCATAGAAATCCTTTGGTGTTCATGAACACATGGCAAAACATTTCAGTAGAATGACTCATCATTGTAAGGTTTTCATAACCATTTTCACCAAGTATTCCCATCTAAAGTGATCAAGTTTTATGCTTAGCACTAGCAACTACAGGTGGGGGTAAACACTCGTGAGGGGTGGTTATCAAGTGTGAATTAGCTAAGTTCAATCTCATGCCTCAGGATGACATCAATATTATCTAACTTAGGCCAAGTTTTATGCTCTTTATGCTACCTTCAAATATCCTTCTACTATCTACAAGTCACTAAGTAAACTCTAAGAGAAAGCTTTGATAAAGAAATAAAATACTAGGCTTGCAAGTAAAACTAGGATTTGGTATCAGTATAATCTTGCCTTGTGCAGAGCAGTTGTTGAAGTTCTCCTCGGCTTCTTCCTCGTAGTATCCTCCTTCCTCCTCGTATCCTTGGTCGGTACTAACGTCTATAAATAAATATGATGTACACAATCACCAGACAATACTTAACTATTTCTATTTATCACACCAAGGTTTTCACTAGATGATATAGGATCATCACAAGCATTACAACCATTAAGGCAAATAGTTTTATTTCCTTAATTTTAGAAAAGTAATTTCTACTCATTGAAAAACTACTTAAGATTTAATATTCTCCAACTAAAACATGGGATCATGTTGACACATGTCATCACCACACATTTCAGTACATGGGAATGTGATTTAAAGTGGTGTCACAATTTAATAAGGTTTAACCTTTTTATTTTAATTAATTAAAGTGACTAGAAATGCCTACGAGGCATTTTTTTATTACTTGATCATTTTAATTAATTAAAGTGACATTGTACTTATTCTATTTAGTTGATATCATGTTCTTTTGTTTATGGATCCCGGCGGTGTGAAATAAAATAGGAGCTTGTAAGCTCATGGAGTTTGTATATGTGTTGGAGAAACGCCTGGGCGGCTAGCCTAAGCCATGCCTAATCATGGTGGAAACTTACAGCAAAACCGTAGTGGCATTCTATGAAGCATCCTCAATAAAAACCTATGCAAATAGCAAATAAAAATATCGCTGAGATGCTCACTGTCTATTTCCTTGTCATTTTGATATGGGATAGCTCATGTGTCATGGAGCAAGGGGTACCCCATTGGCGGTTCTCTATGATACACATATACTTACAATGACAAGAACTTGCTTGTGACCAAAGTTGAGTAGCATGATGTTCGGTACTCATACGCAAGGGGAATGAGATTTTCAACTTGTGATTTGTCAAGCATATAACTCATATTTACCTCAATTTAACCTTAATCACTTCCATATGCTTATGATAGGGGCAATGAGAGCTCAAAGCTAGTAAGTACCATAATTTTTGGAAGCTCTTTATGAACTTGAAATCCCTACTTCCCTCTGCGAAGGGCCTTTCTTTTTTACTTTTTGTTGAGTCTCAATCTTCTATCTTTATGCACCAATTAAGAGATCATAGTTGTCATTCTAAGTTCAATGTGCATTTTCCCAAAACTTGTTGATTGATTCATAATGATGGTATTGCTTGTTCTTAAATTATTTGTATCTAGTCACCCTTATGAACTTTGAAGGTGTCCTATGCATTTATGTTTTGCTATTCCATGATGGACAAGCTGAATACCAGTCTTGCTATATTTTCTATATGTGAAACAAAAAATGTCTTTCAAAGCATTATTCATGATCTTTTGTTTGTGTTGCCTTTCATGTTGCAACATAGTTGCTATGTCTTATTGTTAGAAATATATCTTTCATGCTTATGTTAGAGTATTTTGATCCCATATATCAATGCTTTACAATACCTTGATCAAGATTGTGATGGTGCATGTCACCTCAAAAATTATTCTTTTTATCACTTACCTACTCGAGGACGAGCAGGAGTTAAGCTTGGGGATGTTTGATACATCGTAAACGTTTGTATAATTTTTGATGCTCCATGCTTGTTTTGTACCAACTATCTTATGTTTTATGTACACTTTGGGGAATTTTTATACATTTTATGGAACTAACCTATTAACAAGATGCCACAGTGCCAGTTCCTATTTTTTGTTGTTTTTGGTTTCAGAAAAGCTAGTTGATACGTCCATTTTACATCACTATTTATATCATAATTTACTGCTATTCATTGATATATTTCATATTAAGAGGTGATACTTATGTTATTTCATCTATTTTTGCATGATTTGATGACTTTTGAGGAAGAACTTCCGGAGTCAGGATTCTGATGGAAAAAAGCGGTGTCCAGATGCAATATTCGTGAATATCAGAAAATTCCAGAAATTATATGGAAATCCCTATTTTTCCAGAAGACGAAGAAAGCCAAAAGGGGAAGTGGAGATGGGCCACACCACCTCGGCGTGGCCCAGGCCACGCCACTGTGTGGCCACTGCCCACCTCGGCTCGCTTTTCGCCTATAACTTTCCCCTCAAAACCCTAATACTCGGGGAGCAACCATAGAAAGATTCCGCCGCCTCTGTGGTGCGGAAACTACAGAGAGAGAAAGAGCTCTCCGGCAGGAAGAATTCTGTCAGGGAAATTCCTTCCTAGAGAGGGAGATCATCGCCATCAACACCGTCATCAAGCTAAACTTCATCGGGATCATCATCATCCTCACCACCATCTCCAACAGCTCCATCATCACCACTCGATACCGCTGTAACAATTGGGTTGAATCTTGCATAGTTCTTCGGGGAAACTTTCCCGGTGTTGATTACATATTGTAGTTGATGCTATTGAGTGGAACCATTGAATTATTGTTTATGTTCAAATTTTTATTCATCATTATATCATCTCTGATCTTGATCCATATGATGTCTCACGAGTAGTTCGTTTAGTTCTCACTACTAGGAAAAACGCTACCAGTGGCGCACCAAATTGGAATTCTGTGGCGCATATGGATGTCTCCATAAATCCTCGGCACTAAAATTGAAATTATGTGGCGCATATACATATGCGCCACAGAATTATCAACATTCTGTGGAGCATATGGCATAAGCGCCACATAATTCTCAACATTCTGTGGCGCATATGCCGCTCCACAGAATCCTTTTTTCAAAATTTCGAAATTTTCAGAATTTGATATAAATACATATATATTACAAGAAATACACACAAATTTGACAGAAATACACAGAAAAGCTGCACATAGTAGTACAAATGTTTCAATTCATATATAATACATCAACATGCACAAATGTTCACAAGTGTTCATCAATCACATATTAGACACATATTAGAACCGAATAAGTGTACAAGTGTACATTTCACAAGTGTTCATCTCACTCACATAACTTAATTACAACCATGTGATGTTGTCACCACCTACTACCTTAGGACAGAATGTAGTACACCGTAACCACGATGCCGGTGAGGAGGAACAACATCAAGATCTTCGTCTGGTTCATCTTCCATACGTGTCTCCTCCACTTGGACACCGCCTCCTCTCTAGTCGCGTATCCCTTGTAGCTATTGCCGCTGAACTTGTCCACTTGTTGGTGGCAGTCCACCCACTCCTCGTAGACACATGGAAACCGACCCTTGTACACAACGTACGTCGGCATCTCTATTGACAAGGCATATTAGTATATCATGCAAATATATATGTGACAAATATTAGAGCAACACATTCATAAACTTAAAATAATGCATCGATGACAATGAAAGAAACACGACAACATGTCCGACACAATAATGACCATGGTTATTACACGACACAATAACAACGATGGTTTCAAGCTAGGCAAGATAAGTTTTTCGACACACACACTGCATGTGTCCACCGATACACATGCTCTCTCAGTCAAGTAGACTTCTCATCGGAGGGCGCTAGGAACGGATTGTACATGTGTTTCATCGTCCACGTCCTGAAGTCACCCTGTGCCTTGAGGCGGGCTTCGATCTCCCTCTTGGTGAACTGCCTAGGCTGGTGTAAGAGCCCACCACTTGTGTTGACCTGTTCCACGATAATATGTGATAGCTTCACCTGCGTATCATGGAAGTCTTCCATGAGATCGGAGTCATTGATCCCATGCAACTTTTGGGCCTATCCTCAGAGAGAAGATGGCAGTGTTAGCATCTCGCAATCCCGGACAAACCATTTGAGGTGATGGCAAACGTAGAAGGCCTTCTTCACGCTTCTAGACGTCTGCTTGACACAGGGGAACTCGCACATGTGCTTGAACTTGTGTGAGCCATCTTCCCTGTAAGCCTGCCCCTTATAGTCGAAGGGGCCTCCCTGTTTGGCATAGCCCTCGATAGCATCATCCAGAACACTCTTTACTCTCGCGTAGTTCTTCCTCCTCGCACTCCCCGAGTCGAAGTAGGTGGCAAGCGAATACCTCGTGGAGAGGACGATGAGCGTGCAGTACTTGTCTCTGTGGGCAAGACACAATGTGGAACGGGATTTTGGAAAAGAGCAATGGAAAGAAATACTTATGTGTTACGACGGCGGTAGGAGGATGTGTACACTTACTCGGGAAAGAAAGGCACAAGGATGTTGTCCTTCCTCTTGATGTCCATCAAAAGCTTCTGAATTTAGGACTTTGCCCGGGCCCGGGGTCCTTGTTACTTCTCCCAGATGGCTGTCCCGCATGTAGTAGGGATCCGCTATCGCGATGAACGGGGCTTGCTCTCTCTTGACCTTCATCGCCATATTGAGCGCGAATAGGCGGACCAAGTTATAGTCCAGCCATCTCAAGTGGAATAGCTTGAAGATGTCCTCGTAGGCTATGAAGAACACATCCGGGGGCATCAGTGATGAAGCCCACATCCTCCGGCACCTTGACGGTGAACACCGGGTAACTCGGGTCCTTGTCCTTGAGAAGGAGTCCCTCTAGTGTCCGGATACCTTCATGCAAACTCATCATAGCTCCCAAAGCCAGGTGGCGCAGTTCCGGAGGCAGTATGGGTTGACCAGCTTCGTGCACTCTAGTCAAGCCATCCTGGCGGGGTGGTACAACATCGTCCCGGTAACGGATCGGAGCGGTCTGGCTTGCAGCCTTGTCCTTGTTCTTGTTCGGCCTCTTCCTCACCCTTTTCCTCTTCTCATCAGCAGTGTCCTCCACTGGCGATGCTATCCCCTCACCTGCCATCCTATGGAGCGTGTCAGGGATGAAAACCTACGGAAGACCAGACACTTCTTGGGATGGGTAGCTTGATCGCGGAATGATGGTTCTTCATCGAGAGGAGGCATGAACGGTCCTTTGCAGGCGCCGGTGTTGACGAAGGGAATTGACGTCGATCGGTGCATCATCATCATCCACATCGATGTTGAAATCGAAGTCCGCCATGTCCATGTTGTCCTGGGGTGGTGGCGATGGTGGTTGCGGTGCCATGGGCTTGCCTTTAGGCGATGGTGGTCGAGCAGCAACCACGCCCTTGGCTGCTTGTGGCACCGGTGCAGACGCTCCCAATAAGAGTCTCTAGTGACGGCTTGTGGTGGCGGCGATGATGACCGGTGCAGCAGGAGGCTTCTAACTTGGCGGCCGAACGATCAAGGTGGCGCCTGTGGAGCGAGACCCAATACGAATCTAGGTCTTTGGCCAAAACATGGGATAGCCATGGCAACCTTCCAGGGTCAGGTGCTCGTCGGCTCCCGGAGGTTGCATGGGAGGGTCCATGTCTTTGCACCCCCCCGACACCCGACCCAACTCGACGCGCATCACGACATCATCCATGGTCTTGCGGTGCATCGTGCGGTTCGCCGGTTGTATTAGCTTGCCCGTGGAAACATCCTTCAACTCGCCACCGGGCACCTTGTGCAGGAGCACGCACGGAGTGTCCTGAGGCATACAGATATGCATCATGAGATGGCAACCAATCAAAGGCATTAAGTAGAGCACACTGACTAACTACTTATTTTAGCCTTGTGAGGGTGATGAGCTCGGCTAATGTTGAGACACGCGCGTCAAGGGGATGATCCTTGTTCTTATCTGGCTCGGGTGCATTAGGAAGCACCGCCATCTATTGCGCCTTGGTAGTCTCGGCAGGAGGGGGCAGCTCCGGCACATCCAACTCCATCGGCTGCGCCACGGGGATGGAGAGAGGTAGGGTAACCATGTCCGGCGACACTTGGTGGCTCGAAGTGCTGCCGCCGGTGCTAGGCACTTGTATCGGCCCCACCTGACCATCTGCATTCCATTTTCTATCCCCTCCATCAGCCGAGGGGGTAGCATCTCGAGGATATTCTGCTGCACCATAGCGTTCACCTCGTCTTGGCCCACCTTACTGGCCTCTAGATATGCGATCTTCCGCTTTAGCTCTTCCTTCTCGGCTTGATCTTGAGCCGTCGACTGGGTCCGCCTCTCCTTTCTCTTCTTGGCTTCCTCATTGTAGTAGTCGCGGAACTGTGTGATCGTACCAAATCCAGAGATACGGACAGCTGACATGGGCGGGTCGGACTTCTGCCTCCCCTTGAAGGCGTTGGTCGCCCTTTTGAAAATCGTGTCCATGGCTCCATCGAGCCCTGGGACGATGGGTCCTCGTGCGCAACCTTGATTTCAGCGTCCTACAGACAAGGAAAGGTGAACCCAAATTTAGGAACTTGCCTTCATTATTCAAAATGAAAGCAAATGGACCGCGGATAAATTCCTTACCAGCTTCTCCTCAAACTTCCTCACATTGTCATCGTCGGTGATGAATTCCATGGTATCCTTGTCCAGATAGTAGCGGGCCTGGACAAAGTTCTAGGTCTGCTCCTCCGTGATTTTTAAAAACGGGTTTTCTTTCCCGAGACGCTCAACCTCGGCGTCCTCCCATGCCCATATGGCCTTCTTTCCCCTGTAACCTCCGCTTCCACATCGGTGGTTACCTATGTTCTATTCCCGCATTTACCGACCCCACTCCATCCATTCCTTCGAATCGTCAGTCTCCATATCCTCCTTGAATATCTTGAACTCGTCTTCGTCGATCATGGGCTCACCCTTGTTTATCTTCTCCCAGCTTTCCTTTTTCGCGATCTTGTTCTTCACCCGAGTTCTCCAGCTGCTCAAGGCATTGGCCATCTTCGTGATGGCTAACCTGTTCACCTTATTGGACGTTTCCAGTTTGTCAGTGTATGGGGCCAGGAACTTGTACCGTCGGTGAAGCTTCTTAAGGCTATTCGCCACCAACCGTTCATTCGCTTCACTTCTTAGGTGCTTCGTGTTGATCGACATGCTTTCCCGGACGATGCACCCGAGTTGCATGCCAAACCTGGCGGCAACATCCGGAGGCTCCAACGGAAGGCCACTTTCCTATACCAGAGTGATCTCGTCGGTGGTGTCAGCGAGATTTTTCCGCTTCCGATCCTTCCTCGGCTTCTTCTTCTTAAGAGACGGGTTGCTTCTACCGCCATCGGTCGTGCGGTCCCCGCCATCGGTCGTGCGGCCTCTACCATCAGAGGTGGTCGCATCCTCCTCCTCGGTTTCATTTATCCGGTAGTCCTCGTCCCCCTCTTGCTCATCATCCCCATCGTGTCCTACAGAAGCTGCCACGTCCTCATGCTGAGATTCTGCCACCTCGTACTGCGACGCCTCCTCCCAGAAAGTGAGGTTCGCCGCTCTAGCTTGGTCTTCGACGCTCATGGCGGCCTTAGAAGTGCTGACCCCATCGGAGACCGACATGTTTGCACACTTCTAAACAAATTAAAATTAGTTAGTATTAATTAGTGTCGACAATATTTAAAATGAGCAAGCCATTTCTCCCGAAGTGTCGATTCACTTCCACTTCAGTCGAGAAATGGGGCTCATATGTCAAAAAAATTACGAAGTGTCCGACCGAAAAATTTGGCATGACCTTTGCTATTTTTTTGACATATGAGCCCCATTTCTCGACCGAAATGGATCGAAATCAACATTTCAGGAGAAATGGGCAGCTCAGCTGATTTCCCTACAAACATTCCACATACAAAAAAGCACAAATAGTGATCCATAGCCACATATGGTTCTCCAGATTTCATCTCCAGCAATAACAGTAGCAAATAATAGTAGCTAATAACAGTAGCAAATAACACATATGGTGCTCCAGATTCCAGATTTCATCTCCAGCAAAAACAGTAGCTAGCTAGCAAAAAAAGTAGTTTTAAAAAAGATTTCATCTCCTGATTTAAAACAGTAGCTTTAAATGGTGCTCCATTTAAAAATAGTAGCTTTGGTGGTTGTCCTATATTGTTAATTCTTACAGTAGCTTTGGTGATTTAAAACAGATTTCATCTCCAGATTTAAAAATTGTAGCTTTGGTGGTTGTCCTATATTGTTAATCCTTACAGTATCTTTGGTGGTTGTCCTATATTGCAAATACAGTAGCTTTGGTAGCTTTTTAGCTTTGCAAAAACAGCAGATTTGCAAAAATAGTAGCTAGCTAGCAATTATTATCAAATGCATTATTATCCCCTGCTTAGGAAAAGAATGCAATGATCACTAAACAATGGCACCAATAGCACCAAACAATGATCACTAACCAATGGCACCAATGATAAGTTAACAGTAGCCATTTCTAAAGCCAACTGCAATCTGCAATTTGTAGTCATTTCTAAAGAATGGCATTCCACTACTAGGAAAATGGTCGTCTGTGGCGCATCTAAAAAGACCATCCATGGCGCACTAGTGGTGCGCCACGGGCCTAGCGCTACGGCTATCTCCTAGCCGTGGTGCACTGCCTAGTGCGCCACGGGTATGTTGGCAGGTGCGCTACGCCTTGGATCTTCTGTGGCGCACGTTGGAGTGCGCCACTAAGCTGCGCAGGTGCGCTTTAGTTGCAGTGCGCCACAGAAGTTGTGCCATGTGCTCCACGGGTGTCTTTTTTTTAATTTCAGGGCCAGATGATATACAATACAGATTATATAGGCAGATATACACACAGATATAAGATATACAGTTATATATATAAATACACAATTCACAAAATAAGATTGAAACTAATACATATAGATAAGTCTCATACATGAATACATAAGTTATACATTGTTTCTATCAAGTTACAAAGTATTTGGTGACATGCGAATATATGTGTCGATCGAACAAGTTAGAGCTCGGAAGCTCGCCTAGACATCTAAACTAGCTAGACACAAACGCGGGATAAACAACCAAAGAAGATAAGCATGATCACCGCCGCGACGAAGGTGTAGGTCTTCATCCGGTTCCTCGTCCTAACTCCCGCTACATAGCGCGTGTATCTAGCTTCCGCCTCCGCCATAGTGTTGTACCCTTTGTAGCTATTGCCGCTGAAACGGTGCACCTGTCTCCGGCAGTCTTCCCAATCATCTCCGGGAACCCGTCCCTTGTACACGACGTACCACGTCATCTATAAGTTGACAATAATAATTAACCGATGATTGAAAAAAAACATATATAATTAAAGTCGCATATGAAGATACACTTATAGAAAGTACTCCTCAATCAAAAAGACCAAACTCAAAAAGCATGCCTCATATATAACTAGGTTGTTCGACACAGGAATATGCTACGATGGAACTGTTTGCCAAGTAGGATGCACAACACCTGGACCTGTGCATAGCACAAGGCGGACAATCCCATCGCATCATATTCACATATAGTGTGCCACGACATTTCAATCATTGGCATTATTTTCGAAAAAGACCAAAGTAAATCGAAAAGAATGCCTCATATATATACATAGGTCGTTGGACACAGGAATTTGCTACGATGGAACTGTGAGCAAAGTAGGATGCACAAGACCTGGACTTGTGCATATCACAAGGCTCACAATCCCGTCGTAGTACATTCACATATATATTGTGCCACGACATTTCAATCATTGACATTATTCTTGAAAAAGACCAAAGTAAATCAAAAAGAATGCCTCATATATATATACATAGGTCGTTGGACACAGGAATATGCTATGATGGAACCGTAAGCCAAGTAGGATGCACAACATCTAGACTTGTGCATAACACAAGGCTTACAATCCCGTCGTAGAACATTCACATATATATTGTGCCACGACATTTCAATCATCGGCATAATTCTCGAAAAAGACCAAAGTAAATCAAAAAGAATGCCTCATATATATATATATATATATATAGGTTGTTGGACATAGGAATATGCTACGACGGAACCATGAGCCAAGTAGGATGCACAAGACCTGGACTTGTGCATATCACAAGGCTCATAATCCCGTCGTAGCACATTCACATATATATTGTTCCACGACATTTCAATCATCGGCATTATTCTCGAAAAAATACTAATAAAGTAAGGAAAAAAAAGAAGGACCAAAGAGTAAGCAAAAAAACCAAGCATTGGTTTATATATAATAATAATAAACAAAGAAGTAAGCGATGATTCATAAACCTAATAAGATAAGTATAGTAGCATGTACACTTGTCCACATACACACATAGGTCATCTATAGTTTATAACTACAACTAGGCCAACATCAAGCCTTCTGGCTCGGCTTAGGGAACGGGAGGACACCTTGTCTTGTCATGAACTTCCTATAGTCACCCTGCATCTCTAGGCGATCTTCTATGTCACGGTTATTCGGGATATTTCCTCCGTAGAAGACCCCCCCCCCCCCCCCCGAAGTCAGGACATCACGAAAGATGATTGCCCCAAACTGCTGCTAGATGCAATACATTTCTTGTCTAATATCTGAATCAGTGATCTTGGCCTTTTCTTCGGCCCACTATTTGAGATGATTTGGCAGCGTAGAATTCTGCTGGTCAAGTAGGAACGCCCTCATGTGATGGAGTGCGTAGTAGGCTTCCTTCTTACTGTTTACTGGCTGTTCACGCAGGGGAACTCCGTTACGTGGTTTAAGACGTGCCTGCCGAACTTGACCTTTGTACGCACGAAGGTGGTGCCTTCCGTCGAGGCAAAGCTAGTGAGAGCATCATCCAGAACTTCCTTGATCTTGTCGTAGTTTTTTTCTTTTCTAGACTCCCCGAGTTGAAATACGTGGCGTGGGAATGCTTCGGCGATAAGGAGATGAGCGTGCAGTGTTCATCTCTGCGCAAAAAATTCAAATGGAATGTGTTGGAAAAAGAATGATGATAATCTAATAAAGCCAATCGACGGTGGCGAGTGAATAACGACTTACTCGGGAAAGTAAGGCACGAGAATGTATTCCTTTGTCTTGTTCGCCACGAGGATTCTTTTTAGGTACGAGGCCACGATACGTTGTTCGGCGGGGGAACCCAAGCATCTGTCACGCATGTAGTAGGGGTCCACTATAGCGATGCCCGATGTGTTCTCTCTAATGATCTGCATGGCCAGGCTGAGAGAAAACAGACGGACCATGGTATAGTGCAGCGGGTATAGGCGGAACATATTGAAGATGTCGTCAAACCACAGGAAGAATAGATCCGCAGGGGCATTGTCGACGAAGCCCAAGCCTGGTGGCACCTTAACCACGAATACCGGATGCGAGGGATCTTTCTCCGATAGAAGGCGCCTCTCTATCGTCAACACGCCGTCATGCACACTCTGCAGTTCCGAACTGGCGAGCCTCCGCAAATTCTTAGGTAGCATGGGCTCACCCGCCACATGAATCCTCCACATAATACCCTCGGGTCTTGGTGGCCCGTCCCGAAACCTGATCGGATTCGCAGTTGTTGACGCCACCGGCTGGCTCGAGCTGCTAGATTTTCTTTTCCTGCCCTTTTTTCCTTTTGGAGAGCAGGCAGCATAATCTGAGCACCGGCCGCCCTATGTAGTGTGTCAGGGCTTAGAATAAAGGGCCGGTTGGTTGTATCAGCTGGCTCTGTAAAGGCGCAAGCTGGAGGCGTCTCCTGAGAACCAAACAGACGCTTGGTGATAGTGGCTTTCTCTGTGGGGCCACCAGCTAGGTCTTCGTTGCTAAACTGAGTGTTGAAGAAGTGATCATTGCATTCTTCGTCGTCCTTGGCCGGATCCTGCGCCATGTGCATATCATCAACATGATCATCCGACCCACCGCGTGGAGGTGGCGGCGAGGGCGGTAAGGGGGCCTTACCACCGCTTGTCGCTGGCACGACATGCGGTGCTGTTGTCTGTGGCGTGATGGCCCTCGCCGTCCCCAAACAGATCATGCTCTTTTTCCATTGCAAGAATAAGCCAAAGCAAGTTCTGAAGATAGCCGGCTCTTCTTCATATGCTCCTAGGGGTTGAATGGGAGGTTCCAGGTCGTCGCAGCCCCTTAGCACCCGACTAATTTTAACCCTGTGCACGCTATCTGGCATCGGCCTTGAGTGGAACGTGCGCTGCAAGGGTTGAACGATGGTAACCTTGGGAACATCCCTCAGCTTGTTGTTCAGTAGCATAAGAGAGTGCAAGGAACATCCGTCTGCGGAAAACATGTACGGCGTTGTCAGAGATGCCATAAGAGTAATAGATGGCGTGAAAGGCGGTAAAGCAATTTGTTTACCGTGATGGCGTCGAGATCGGCTAATGTCGACACACCGCATATGGCGACGGGCGTGTAAGAGACGGAAGGGCTGCTTGATGGCGCGGTGCTGGCCGCCGGTGTATTCTCCCTACCGACGGGTGCTTGGAGCTTCGGTGCCGCCGCGACGATGGCAGGGGGGCACCAACATGTACTCCGGCGCCGCGGTGATGGCAGGGGGAGTCAGCAACACTTGCGGCGCCGCGGTGCCAGCGGGCGGAGTCACGAACACGTAGATCATCTGATTCGTCGGCACCGTGTTGTTCGAGTGGCTGCTGACCATGCTTGGAATCGGGCACGGCCCCACTCGACCACCTTCACTCCAGTTCTCTATTGACTCCACCAAGGTAGGTAGGAAGGACGTGAGGGTGATTGCCAGGTTGTCTTGGACGATCTGCGGGATCCGCGCCACTTGTTCTTTAAGTTCTTGAACCTCGTGGTTTTCCTCCTCGCTCCTTCCCGACGGTGCCACATGCGTCCTCGGCGGTGGACCAAAATGATCCACCCAATTCTTACCCCCGAGGCCGGCCAGACGGCCAGCCGACGACGGATTCTTCGTAACCGGCTCTATTTTCTTGGCCCGGTTCATCGCCCTATTAAAAGGGTTATCCCACTGGGTGGTCGCCGTCGACCCCTAGGATGAGGAACCCTGGGATCCATGACTAGCAAAAATTTCCTCCTCCTGCAGAAGAAGTAACAGTGAATCATTTAGATCATCAATTAGAATGCAATTGAGTTGATCCACGGTAATTAAATTACTTACCACAATTTCCTAGAATTCCTTCACAGCAGGATCCGCGGTGAGTTGTTTGTTTTTTGGGTCCACTTGGCAACAGGCCCTGATGAAGTTTCTAACCTTCCCAGGTTCGAATTTCACAAAGGGGTTTTCTATCCCCTTGGATCTATACTCTTCATCCTCCTTATTGCATTTGGCCTCCACGGTTCTGTATCCACCATATCCGAGATGGTGATGACCTATATTCATCGCCTGCAGCACCTTTCCCCGATTACTATTGGCCAGGGCTCTTTCGAATTCACACCTCTCCTTGAACTCCCGGAACTGATCTTCGGTGATCTGCGGGTCAATCTTCTAAATCTCCTCGAGACTTTTTCCTTCTTTATAGATCTTCTTCTTTATCCGGGTTCTCCAGCTGGCCAGGGCGGTGCTCATCTTTGTGAGGGCGGATTTGTTTACTTCGTTCCCATGATAATTTGTGTTCTGATACTTAGCAGGGAACTTGTATCTTGCGTGCAACTTCTCGAAGAGGAGTGTGTGCAAGTGGCCATTATCTTTATGCCGGATATTCTCGGTGTTGATCGAGATGGTTGTCCGGGTGATCGCCGCCACTTGCCCACCGTACCCTTTGACGACAAGGGCGGGCTCCAAAGGAACCCCTGATGGGCTCACTTCGGTAATTTCCTCCCTGACGGTGCCGACCGTGTTCGGGCGCCATTCCTTCGGCTTCTTCTTCTTCCTAGGAGGATTGCTACCACTCCCTGTGCCCTCGCCTCCATCAGAGGTTTCATCACCCTCCGTTCCTTCGGCTTCTTCCTCCGTGTCTTCCATCTCATCATCCTCGCTCTCCGAAGGATGGTATTCTTCATCGTCTTCTAGACGCTGGGCCACCTCCCAGAATGTCAATTGTTTATTCGGAGGTCTGAGTTCTCCTTCAGCGCTGATGCGCTTAGAACATCCAGCCTCGTCGTTGCCACACATCTTTGCACTAATAAAAAACAAATAATTGGTTTAATGCACGGAAAAATCCGGCATGACCTTTGCTAATTTTCTTAAACTAGAAGTGCCCGATTTCTGCAGAAACGGAAGTTAATCAACATTCCGGCAAAAATCAGGACTCATTTCATACAAGAACCTGCATACAGATCATACACCTACATCATGGACTTGCCATTTCAAAACTGATATGTTGCATAGGAGATTCACGGCAGTAAAAAAGCAATTTATACATAGCTACAACAATTACAGCAACACTGCACAGAAATAACATCAGCATGTATAGCTATAGCAATAACAGCAGCAACATGTGCAAAAAGACTCGGGAACATTTGAAACTTTTAACATCACTAACAAGACATCAAGCATCACAACAACCTCACTGTCATAAAACATGTACTACTTCAGACTAAGGACCAAGGATTTCTATACTAGAAGATCATTATAAAGCATATTTGTAGAGGAAACAGAATTCCAGATAAAGCACCAAGGATTTCCTAGTTTAAATATAAAATAACTCTATACTTACAGCTAGACTAGATCTCATCTCAAATTATACTGTATATAACATGTGCCATGTGCTTGCAGAATTAAAATCATCTCATTGACACTGTAAATAAGTATGATGGAGATGAAGAGGTACTCTTGGAACATCAAATTCTTAACTATAATGCTAACTATAATGCTTGGACATGTGCCAGGTTTCAGGTTTGGACTTAGCAGTTTCAGGTTTCAGCAAGCATAAATGCTTAACTATAATGATAACTATAAAATTCCTACTGCTAACTATAATGCTTGATGTACAAGATTCAGACAGAACATTCTGTCAACTACTAAATATCACTGTCACTGTCAACTACTCTGTTTCTGAAACAGAGGGAGTGGGTGGTTGCATGTCAGTCAGTAAATTTTAGACAGCAAGATAGTGTCCATAAATCTAGCATTTTTGTTCATGAAAATACACATAAAATATGTTGTAAACATGGGCATGTCTCTATGTGTTATTCTTATTTTTATTTTTTTGAGATTACCATAAGAAACTTTTTATGGCCCAAATGGCATTTCCCTGGGACAGATCGGTGCCATGGGACTGTTGGCTTATTAGGATTTTTCCAGGAGCAGCAGAGATCATTCTGTACACCGAAGGAAAAACCATAAATCATTTTATCCACTAATAAGGCCTCGCTTGGAACGTCTGTTAAATTTCCTTCCTCTGAAAATTTAATTGAAAGTGACACTCTACATTTGTATTCACAGATCGATGGAAATGTTACAGATGAACACCAAATGTTCAGAATTTCAGAAATCTAAACGACAGGGAGAGAGAGGGAGAGAGGGAGATAGAGGGAGAGAGGGAAGGTGGGCAGGGGACTCACCAGGAGGGAGCGTGAAGCTAGGCAGGCGATGAGGACGACGATGGCGGGCGGGCACGGGCCTCGGACGCGCACGGGCACGAGCCTCCTCCTCGGACGCGCACGGGCACGAGCCTCCTCCTCGGACGCGCACGGGCCTCCTCCTCCACGACCTCCTCCTCGAGCGCCCTCCTCCTCCACGTCCACGACCTCCTCCTCGAGCATCCCCGTCGAGTGTCCTCCTCCACGTCCACGACCTCCTCCTCGAGCGTCCTCCTCCTCCACGTCCATGGGGCTCCTCCTCCTCCACATCCTCCTCCAAGAGCGGCGGCGGATCAAGATCGGCGATGTCTGAGGGTGGCAGTGGGGATGAGATCGGCGGTGTCTGATATGGGGAGGAGAGTTGTGCGGGCGTGGCACGGTTGACCAGTAGTACCGAGTTAGGCGTAGCGCACCCTGGCCAAGTGCGCTACGGGTAACCATAGCGCCCGTAGCGCACTTGGCCAGGGTGCGCTACGCCTAACTCGGTACTACTAGTCACATAAGACGGCGCGGACACCCCTATTATACAACTACACTAGCCTATCCCATTGGTTCCACCCACTGCTCTAATCTAAACCTGTGAGCACCCAGGTTCAAATCCTGGTGCCCACCTTTTTATTTTTATTTTAAAAATATTTTTAAATATTCCAAAAAATGCCCAAAAGTGGTGATATATTCCATAAAAGTTTTGTTTTGTTTTTAAAATACTTTTAAATATTCCAAAAATGCCCGAAAGTGATAATATATGTCATAAAAGTGGTACAAATTAAATATGATTCAAATATGTCATAATAATTTGTCCATGATACAAATATGTCATAATAATTTGTCCATGAATATTACAATATTTTTCGACCACGCGTTCTACAATATATTTTGAGCTAGCGTTTTACAATCTTTTTTCCCTTCTTTGTCGCGGTTGAATAATTTAGCCCCGGCACTTTAATGTTTCTTATTTCGAACGGGCTACCTTTTTTGGGTAGGGTTGTCCTTTTTCTTCTTGTGATGTATGTTGCTACATCGTAGTCGTCGTCATCTTCAATCTTTGGATCGCCGTACTGGTCGAAGTCTTGCTCGTTGGCGACTCCATCCATTCCGATGATGTTTATTTTTCCTCTCCTCACGACAACATGGCTAGGATTTGTCGGTTCGTTAATGAAAAAACATTGGTCCACTTTGGTAGCCAGTACCCATTGTTCATTTTTCGCGGCCACGTTCGCACTGGCGTCCTTGGATTTGGCTGCTTCGGGTATAACCATGGTTGTGAAATACCGGTCTTATCTTTCGACGCTCTTTGCCCATCTGACACGGAACATCGGCACATTTTCTCCACAGTAGTCGAGCTCCCAGATCTCCTCGATTCTTCCGTAGAATCTTTCCTTCACGTTGTCATCGGTGTAGAATTCCGACGTTACGCCTGAGTTCTGATAATCACACTTGTTGTCCTTTTCCTCCGTGTAGAATGTGTAGCCGTTGATATCATATGCCTGATAGGTCACCAGGTTTTGCATCGGTCCGTGCGACAAGGTGAATAGAATCTTTTCCGTGTCAGAAGAATGCGATCGCTGGGGATAATCATGGAGCGTCTGCCTAAACCAACACGTGAAATCTGAGTTGTGCTCTTTGATTATTTCTCCATGCGTCCTCTGTATGCCCTGGTCACTGTACTTCTCGATTAACCTTTTGTGCTTATGTACCCAAGGATCGACCAGTTCTAAATGCTGTAGCGCAACGAGGTTTGCTCGATCAAAGTCTGCGCGTCGAAAATCGAAGTCTGCATGCAGTATGCGATGACCCTCTCGGTGACCAGATCCGTCGAGCTTGCCAATGTGCCTGTTGATGGGGAGACCGACAGGGTTCTCGATGTCTAGATAATTCGTGCAGAAAGAGATGCACTCTTCGGCCAGAAAGCCCTTGGCTATGCTTCCATCTGGACAGGACCTGTTGCGAACGTATCCTTTGATGTGTCCGTTCATCCTTTTCGAACGCCATCATGCTGCGGAGGAACACCGGCCCGAGTTGGACGATGTCCTCCACGACATGGACCAGCAGATGCACCATAATGTCGAAGAATGCGGGTGGGAAGTAGACCTCAAGCTCGCATAGTATCACCACGATCTCCTCCTGTAGCCTCCCGAGCTGATTCACGCCAATTGACTTCCTAGAGATGACGTCAAAAAACTTGTAGAGGCCAAATAACATTTCACGGACGTGCTGGTCCATTATCCCTCTTAGTGCCACCGGAAGTACTTGCGTCATTAGCACGGCATAGTCGTGAGACTTCATGCCACTAAACCTCTGCTTCGCCTCGTCTAGGTATCTGCTTATCTTGCCCGCGTAGCTGTAAGGAAATTTGACTCCTAGAAGGCACTGGAAAAACTGTTGGATCTCATCCTAGCTTAGAGTGAAGCAAGAAGGAGGGCAGTAATATTCGTTCTTCTTGAACTTTTTACCCTTCCGACGACCTTGTGTCATCTCCGAATCATGATCACCGTCATCTTCCTGATCATCAGGAGTAGTGCGTCCTCCATGAAGCTCCTTCCGGATACCCAAGCATATCAGGTCGTGCCTTGCTTTCGGACCAACTTTCGTCCTATCTGGCATGTTGATTATGGTGGCGACCAGACTCTCGCATACGTTTTTCGTGTTATGCATGATGTCAAGGCTATGAGGCGTGCGGAGAAACTTCCAGTATGGCAACTCCCAGAAAACAGACCTTTTTTCTATACCTTCATCAGCGGCTTGTCTTGTTGCTGCCTCTTTTGCTTCTTTCCAGGCTTAGGACAATCTTGCCAGTTTTTCAACAACTCTTCCACTTCTTCGCTGCTCCTACGCTCTAGGATTCCTCAGGTCTCGGATTTGCCATCGAACAGGTCTCCACGTTTTCTCCATGGATCATTCTTGCCGAGCAACCTCCGGTGCGCCATGAACACGGTTTTTGATGACCCTGGATCTTTCTCTAGTTGGAGATAGATTATGTTATCCATGCACCTAACGCATGCGCATAATCCTTGGATAACCTGCCCCGAGATATACCCGCAACCTGGATAGTCTTGCACCGTAGTAACCAACGCGGCTCTCATAGTGAAATAATCTTGTGCAACGGCGTCGTAAGTATTGGCTCCAGATTCCCATAACGTGGCTAGCTCATCTTTCAACAGCCCGAGATACAGATTGATGTCGGTACCAGGTTGTTTCGGCCCTTGAATTAGCATACTCATTTGTATGTACTTCTTCTTCATGCACAACCATGGAGGGAGGTTGTACATCTATACAAACACGGGCCAAGTGATGTGCGTGCTGCTCTGGCTACCGAACGGATTGAGTCCATCGGTGCTCGCACCAAGCCTAATGTTCCTCGAATCTCCACCGAATTCTAGGAATTCGATGTCCAATGCTTTCCTCTGTCTAGCATCTGAAGGGTGCATCAGTAGCTCATCCTTTTCGGGGTCATCATCGTCATCTCCTGGCTTCTTCCTTTCCGCATGCCATCGCATGAGCTTCGCTTCCTTAGTGTCTGCGAAATAACGCTGCAGACGAGGAGTGATAGGAAAGTACCATACCACTTTTCGAGGTGCTTTCTTCCCTTTCTTGTATCGACTCACGCCGCACACTGGAAATGTGGTTTTCTCCGCGTCCTCGCCTCGATAAATGATGCAATCATTGATGCATACGTGATATCTAATGTGTGGTAGATCGAGAGGACAGACGATTTTCTTGGCGTCCTCGATACTAGTTGGACATGTATTCCCCTCCGGGAGACGATTGTGCCAAAATGCCATCATATCGTCGAAGCTTGCGTCGCTCAATTTGTGTTTTGCCTTCATCTCCATAGCCTTGAGCGTTACATTCAACCGGGTATCATCGGGCCTGCATCCTTCATACAATGGAGTAACCGCGTCTTTCTCAAGTTGCGCAAGCTTGGCTTTCTCTCTAGCGGCAGCCCTAGCGTTACTCGTTTGCTTGAGAAACAGCTCTTGCACATAAGGGTCCCGCACCCAGCCTGACGTTGTTCCATCGTCGTCTTCTCCCCCGGCATCTAGATCATCATCATCCCGGTCTGCTTCCGCACCTTCACCATCTCCAAGAGACTCTTCATCATCTCGCCCGTTCTCGCCGTGATGATGATCATCGTCATGTTGCCCACCTTCACCGTCTCCATGGTCTTCGTCATAGCTTATCCAACGAGTGTATCCATCCATGAAACCATGGCGGAGCAGGTGCGCCTGCAGATTCTCGGAATCTGGGTCGATCACCCAGTTGAGTTTGCATCTTCTGCACGGACATCTTATATTCGTATTGTTATTTCGTATCATGTCAGTCGTCGCACATTTCAAAAATCTAGCCACAATGCCTTCGCTCATTATGCGGACCATTTTTGCCTACACGGTGTACACGGTACAATTAGAAGTCTATTAGAACCACATAATGAATGCATGCATGCAATGGTCGATAGAAAATTTCGACATGACCTATCCTAAAATTAGGACCTTTGCGAAATGCCAAAGTCTTGCCAAAATGGAAATGAATCAACATTTTGGAAAAAAATGGCAACTTGTTCACATACAAACACAAGAGAGAGACCGATCCATACACAATTGAACATATCATTATCCTCTCCATACACACATGCATGAGCATCATCGATACTCTCCATATATACACACATATGACCATCGATCCTCTCCATACACACATCATGAGCATCGATCATCTACATACATATGAGCATATCATCCATATACACATGAACACATCCTTACATGGACATCTTACCGAGATGAGATACCAATCGCGACAAGATGGAAAGGAGAGGTGCACGAGACTGGAGAAGGAGATGAGATACCGGAGAGCTTCCTCTATTACTTATGTAACATCCAAGGCAAGTTCTATATTCTAAAAATGGAGAATGAGTGGAGAAATTGAGGTGGGAAGGAGAAGGGTCCCGACTAGATCTAAGGAGGAAGAAGAAGGGGAAAGTGAAGTGTGGGGTGGTGGATGATCACACATGTGCACAAAATAGAGCTGGCAAAAAAAATCGCCACATCCGTGGCGCACTCGGCCCCAGTGCGCCACAAGGATTAGTAACATCCGTGGCGCACATGCCGTAGTGCGCCACGGATGTGTCTGACCGTTTTACGGAGTAGAGGGGCATGCGCTTAGGCGTAGCGCACCCCACCAACGTGCACCACGGATAACACCAACAGGCGTAGCGCACCTACCCTATGTGCGCTACTGATGTCTGGCGTGCAGCCAACAGGGCCCTGGCCCACACATATCTGTGGCGCACTATGGTCATGTGCGCCACGGTTGTTCTAGTTACTAGTAGGGCACTACCCATAGGTGAGCCACGCCTGTTTTAGCCGTGGGGCACTTCAACCATGTGAGCCACGGATGTGCTGATTACCTATAGCCATTTTCCTAGTAGTGTTCTTTTCTAAAGCCAACTACAATCTGCAATCTGCAATCTGTAGCCATTTCTAAACAATGGCACCAACTGCAATCTGCAATGGTGTCATAAAGAATGCAGTACCACTCTTTTCTAAAGATTTGGGATCGTAATGGCATCAAGGGGATCAATAAACAATGAGATAATATTAAAAATTCTTGACTGCTTTAAAGTGCACAATGATCTTCACTTTCCTCTAAATAAACAATGACTTGCAAATTAACTTATGAGCACAATACATAATCAACAAATCTAATTAACTATGACTAGCAAGTGTAAACTGCCTGGCACTTCAATTCGTACAATTCGTTGGCTCTATCTTGTTAACTATGACTAATTAACTATGACTAATTAACTATGACTAGCAAGTTAGCTCTATCTTGTTAACTATGACTAACAAATCTAATTAACTATGACTAGCAAGTGTAATCAACAAATCTAATTAACTATGACTAGCAAGTTAGCTCTATCTTGTTAACTATGACTAACAAATCTAATTAACTATGACAAACAAATCTAATTAGTTAACTAAAAATGAGGAGAGATTGAGAAGAGGTAAGAAGAGATCTGAAAGAACGACCAGTTCATACCTGCAGGGCCGATGGAGAGAAGCTCGTCAGGGAGGATGCAGGAGGTCTTCAACAGAAATCAGGCAGGAGCTGGCGTCCGTCTGACCGGGTCGGTGGAGGAAGGAGGTCTGGTGGGTTAGCGGCTTCCTAGACGAGGCGGTCGGCGAGGTCAGCGCGTGTGGACATAGAGGAAGGGGCATAGGGAAGAAGTAGGGGAGGGGGTCACCTACGCGGGGTGTGGTGGCGGTGGTGGTCCTGGACGCCGTCGGAGCCTCCTCCTCCTGGTGCTCTGCGTGCACCACAACGAGGTCAGCGTGGACAGAGAGGAAGGGGCCGGGAAGAAGGAGGGGATGAGGGCCGAGGGTCACCTGCGGGGTGGTGGTGGCAATGGTGGACGGCAGGCGTGGAACGGCGGCACAGTGGGGCAAGCGCGGTGCGGCCGCACGGCGGGGAAAGCGAAGGCGCGATGGCAAGATCGAGCGGAGAGAGTAGCGCGGCGAGCTAGGGTTCGACGATTGGTCGGTTTGGGGAAGAAAGAGGCACGGCGCGACTCAAAAACGCAAAGTGTGGGAATTCTGTGGCGCATCAGTTTAGATATGCGCCATAGAATTTTTTGTGATGGTACAAACAGTGTTGCGCAGATGTTTAACACCCAACACACTTTACCGCAGTGGTTCAATGTTAGCTTCCTCCTCCACTCTTATGCTCCCCAGGTTCGAGGTGGCCACATGTTTTTAAATTTTTTTTTAAAAATGTTTTAAGGATGGTAATAAAGCATTAAAGGCAAGAACTAATATATTTGCCTATTAAAAACAAGAATTAATATATTTATTTTTTTAAATATATTTTAAGGATGGTAATAATATATTAAAGGCAAGAACTAATATATTTGCATATTAAAAACAAGAATTGATATATTTATTTTTTTAAAAAAAATTTAAGGATGGTAATAATATATTAAAGGCAAAAACTAATATATTCCTATTAAAAACTAGAATTAATATATTTATTTTTAAAAAAATATTTTAAGGATGGTAATAATATATTAAAGGCAAGAACTAATATATTTGCCTATTAAAAACAAGAATTAATATATTTATATTTTTAAAAATATTTGAAGGATGGTAATAATATATTAAAGGCAAGAACTAATATATTTGCCTATTAAAAACAAGAATTAATATATTTGCCTATTAAAAACAAGAATTAATATATTTATTTTTTAAAAAATATTTTAAGGATGGTAATAATATATTAAAGGCAAGAACTAATATATTTGCCTATTAAAAACAAGAATTAATATATTTATTTTTAAAAAAAATATTTTCAGGATGCTAATAATATATTAAAGGCAAGAACAAATATATTTGCCTATTAAAAACAAGAATTAATATATTTATTTTATAAAAAATATTTTAAGGATGTTAATAATATATTAAAGGCAAGAACTAATATATTTGCCTATTAAAAACAAGAATTAATATATTTATTTTTTAAAAAATATTTTAAGGATGGTAATAATATATTAAAGGCAAGAACTAATATATTTGCCTATTAAAAACAGGAATTGATATATTTATTTTTTAAAATAATATTTTAATGATAGTAGTAATATATTAAAGGCAAGAACTAATATATTTGCCTATTAAAACAAGAATTAATATATTATATTATATGCTTGTCTTTTAGATATGTTTCGCACATTCTGTGGCACATATAGCAAATGCCCCACAGAATGTCAAAATTCTGTGGCGCATATGCTATATGCGCCACAGAAAGTGAGAATTCTGTGGTGCATATAGCATATGCGCCACGGAATTTTGACATTCTGTGGCGCATATAGCCATATGCGCCACAGAATTCTGGCATGCCCATGTTCTGGGTCAGGCCCACATGGGGACCACATGAATTATGTGGCGCATATGGCTATATGCGCCACAGAATTCTCACTTTATGTGGCACATATAGCTATATGCGCCACAGAATTGCAAGAATTCGGTGGAGCATTTGCTATATGCGCCACAGAATAAATTTTAGTGGAGCATTTTTCCTATATGCGCCATAGGATTAAAATCTACCTATAATCGTTTTCCTAGTAGTGTCTTGAGGACATGGTAGAAGTCATGTTGTTAGTAGTGGAATTGTGTTGAGAAATATTCAATGGTTTGATATGTAAGTTGTGGTGTTATTCTTCTACTAGTGTCATGTGAACATCGAATACATGATACTTCACCATTTATGGGCCTAGGGTCATGCATTGTGTACTTGGCTACTAATTGTGGGGTTGCCGGAGTGACAGAAACCTGAACTCCCGTTAGGAAACCTTTGCACAAGGGAGTGTAGGATCTCAGATTTTAATGTTGTGGTTAGGTTTTTTATCTTCATTACTTTCTTATAGATGCAGATGCTTGCAAGGAGTTTAATCAGAAGTATGTATTAGTCCAAGTAAGTTCGTTACATTAGCATAGGTTCACGCACACAACACTTACCCAACCAAAGAATATTAATCAACTATATGAAGCGAAAGCACTTGACAGTATTCCCATGTGTCCTCTAGAATGTTTGGTCCTCATAAGTAATACAACTGGCTTGTCCTTTGTTGAAGAAAGGATTGTGCCACTTGCTGCAATTATTGTTGCCTTTTATTTACTTGCACTTTATTTCTTTTCTTTATCAAAAAACCCTAAAAATCCGTTTGCTAAGTATTTACAGAGAATTCCTAATCCAAACCACTAGTCAACACCTTCTGCTCCTCGTTTGGATCGACACTCCTATTTATCGAAAGTACTACGATACACCCCCTATACCTGTGGGTCATCAAGACTATTTTCTGGTGCCGTTGCCGGGGAGTGAAGCGCTATTGAAGAGTGAAACTGGTAAAGGAAACTTCTACTGTGAGTATTTATTTTATTTCTGTTTGTTACTTTGTTTCCAATATGGATAACCCACTTGGTTTCCTATTTGAGAAAGCTACTATCACTACTAGGGTAGTAGATGAACCACCACCAGCTGAAATAGATCCTTTTAAGATACCTACAAAAATTGTTGATCGTGTTATGGATAACTATTATTTTGGGGATTGAACTGTACATCCTGGTGATCACTTGCTTTTTATCCATGAATTATGCGGGTTGTTTAAGTGTGCAGGTATCACAATGGAACAATTTAATAAAAAGTTACTCTCTATATCATTGAAAGGAAGAGCTGAAGAATGGTATAAGCTGCTGAAGAATGGACAATCTATGGAATGGGAGGAAATAGTACCTCTCTTTTATTCTAAATTCTATCATCCTAGTGCGATTCATAAAGATCGAATCAAATATATAACTTTTGGCCTCGTGATGGAGAGAGTACAACCCAAACTTGGGGGAGATTGAAGTTACTAATGCTCAAATGTCCTATTCATGAGCTCCCTAATATTATTATTATTATTATTATTATTAACTTTTATGCAAGGCTTTCTCTTCATCATAAGGATTTATTGGATGCTCCTTGTGCTGGATCATTCACACGTCTAAAATAAGAAGCTAAATGGGATCTTCTAGACCGTGTTCAAGAAAATACTAAAGCATGGGAGAATGACAAAGGAAGAAAGTCAAGTATAAATTATGATTATGAATGCATTAAATCTTTTATGGGAATTGATGACTTTCATAATATTAGTACTGAGTATGGTCTTGAGTCTCAATTTCTTGCATATTGTTTTAATGTCTTTGCTTCTTATATTTAAATTCCTAAAAAGGAGTGGAACAAGTACCATGCACCTTATAAAGATATTGTTAATCATGTTCCTACTAGAAACACTGAAGTTTATATTGTTGATCATATTTTGCCTGAACCTTATATTGAGAAAATACCATTCCCTTCTAAGGTAAAGGAACATTCTATTTGTCACATCCAAAATTCACCAAATTTTGAAATGTGAAAAAATAAACAAATGTTGAAATTTAGGGTGAAAAGAAACATTTTGCTTCTAAATGGAAACATTAAACCCCTACTGGAACAAAATTTGAATGAAAAAGAAACAAACAAATTTCTAAACAAATCAAATGCATTTATTCATGGAAATAATCTTGAATTTAAACACTTGGAAAAGTTAAACCAAAACCACAAATCTTAACGGAAGAAATCATCTCCAAGATCACTCTAAGACTATGGCTTTGATCCATATAAAATTCAGAAACAAACATTTATAAATGATCAAAAATTGTAAGAAAAAACATTATAAAACCATGGGAATTGATTTCACTCCATTTGGAGTCATGGATAAAAACTTATGAATTTAATAAGATAAAAGAAAATAATATCCAAGGCTAATAAAGCTTATACCAAAAAATCAACACCAAATTGTGAGAAAAATAATCCTAAAGGGATTTAAAAGGATAAATAAATATTAAATAGAATTATACAAATTGGAATCACCAATTTTGGAACTATAAATAAAAATATATGGATTTTATAAAATAAAGAAATAATTAAATAAATAAGAAATATTTAAAAGACAATTTAAATCTTAGCCAAATCCATAAGCAAATGGAATAAAAGTTTATTGAATAATAAAAAGGAATAATGGATTATTTGAATAAAATTATATGGGTTTGAACCATATTCAATTTTATTTAAATAAAGACAAAATGCCTAAAAACTAAATAAATAATAAATCACAAGAAAATATTTGGTTTATTACCAAAATGGACTTTTAACACATTAATAAATAGTTTAAACCTACTGAAAAGGTTTGGTAAAAATTTGAATTCAAATTGAAGCTTGAATCATTTGATTTGAATTAGAACAGAAAATAGAAATGAAAAAAGGAAAAATAATTAAGAAAAAAAATAAGAAACTAACCTACCCAGCACCCCTAGCCCAATCTGGACCAACACCAGCCCACCCGGCTCTCTCCTCTCACCCCCCGCAAACCTTTTCTCACCCGACACTCACTCCGCACCCTCCCTGACACCCAGGCCCCACTACAACGCTGTATTCGTCGTCCCCGCGCGAGACCCATTCACCTCTCCCCCTCTACCATTTCTGCATGAATTCAATCACAGAATTGCGTAATCCTGCGAGCTGATTCCTCCAGCGACCACGCCCTATTAATATCCTCTCCCTCCTCTCTCTTTCCCCTCAGACACCGCACCCAGTGAGCCACCAGGCTGCCCCCATTTTAGCTTGCAACGCCGCTGTCTCCGGCGAACTCCGGTGCAAATTCGGGCGAGCCCACACCACCCCTGCCCCCTGGCTCACTCGATCTTGATCACCAACCTCGCGCGCATCTTCCAGTAGCCTCCGCTTGCTCGCGCGTTGTAGAGGTCCCAACCTGATAAGGTAGAGATCCCTGTGTTTACAATGCTAGTCCCTAGATCAATAGCTAGCATCCACAGTTTAAGATGTAATATCAAGAAACAAAGGTCATAATACAACTTTATAACCAGGAATAAAATCATTCATTATATCTTACATAGCTCATTTGGCTATCTCATTACAATGCAACAGAAATATCTATATAGCATGGAGTCCTTCATCTTCAAAGTGCCACAGGCAATCATGTTGGTTGTAGACTTGTAATCCTATTCAACACACTTCACTAACATCAAAAAACCAACAACATAATAAGTTACAGCCACAAGGGTCAATACAATTGAATTTTATTGGCAAGTGATACTATGGTAGAGTAGTGGTATCTATCATCTATATGCATTTGGCTAAGTGGAGCTTAGGCTTCCTTTGCTCAAAATAAGGTTTTCCTTATAATTTGAAAACACTAGGTTTTTGTTTGTCAAAAATCACCCAAGGCATCTACCAAAAGAAATTGGTGATCCTTTACCCTTTTTCAACCACAAGATTTTATCTTAGAAATTGGGATGAGGAGATCCTTGATAGCTTCCATGTCTTGATGCTCAAATTTTCCATTATCGGGGACACGGCTAAGTACTTAGATTTTACTCTCTCGAGAGGTGGTTCACTTTCCCCACAAGACTCGACATGCATCGAGATAAGATCTTTCAGAAGCCTTCCCTTAGATCCAGGCAGAGCCCATAATGCCATGTGTGCACTTGAAGCTTCTCAACATTTGACATCTCAAATCTCTTTGTTCCTGGGTGGCTTTCCACAAGTTTGATACACTAGGGTAGGCCATAAATATGGTGCCCTGTGTAACCACTCAACATAACCCATTCACACAATTCCACCCAGGTGATTCATTCACATAGTTTATTTATTAAACAAAACACAAGTCATAGACTTAGAAATATTTTATAGCATGAATATAATCCACCCTTTTTTCTACTAGCTAGGCTAAGCATAAAAGTAGCAGGAATCTTAAATTAGGTAAAATCTACTAAGGCATCATCTACTAGGATTTCCTAAGGCATAGCTTATACTTAGGAAAATTCCATGCATGTCCTACTCAAAATATCACTAATGCATAGTGAAAATATTAGGACAAAATGTATGAAGCACCACTTGCCTTTTTAGTAGAGAATATAGGTTCACTCCTTGATCTTGCAATGTTCACACTCTTCAATTTCACTACAATTCAATCAAGGCACAAATTTAAAACTAGCATTCAAACAATTCAACACATAAAATAATAGAAACAAAGAAATACATGCAAGCATGCAAAGGTTGTTTTATTTGGAAAGGTGGTTTCTAATAGGCTATAAACATTTTAAAACACCTATTGGTCATTTATAAAAGTGGCCAGGTCATTTCAAAACAAGTTAGTGAAAATGGGAAATTTAAATCATTTTTGTTTTGCTAGAAATGATTTTAATCAAAGGAATAGTTTCAAGTGTTAGCCAAAATGTTTTTAAACACAAATATTAATGTTTATGGTCAATGTGTTTTAAAACAAATCCATTTACAAAAGGTTTCACCCAAAATCATTTTTAAATCAAAGCTTCATTTTATTTTACTAGAAATGCCTTTAAATCAAAGTAATAATTTTCTAGGGTTAATCAAATACATTTTTTAAATCCAAAACTTAGTGTTTAGGGTCAGAGAGTTTAAATCAAACCATTTGCAAAAGAATTTACCCTAAAAACATTTTTAGAATAAATTTTATAACCAAAATAGCCCTAATAATGTTTCTGCAAACACCTAATTTTCCAGAAGAAAATTACTAAACTAAGGGCATGGTTGCAAAGGTTTCCTTTTTCTGATTACAATGATATAAAATTTGCAAAATTTGGACGTGTGGATCAAAATTTATGAATTTTTCAAACCCAAACACTAAATAGAAATGTTTCTTTTTTAAAACAAAGTCTGTGCGACGCGTCACATTCTTACTGGCGCGTACCAGTTCATGCGGATTGTGCTGCGTGAACCGCAGGATGTCATTTAGATCGCACGGTGCAGATTGGCTCGTATCTGTTCGCTTAAGCAATCTATCGCATCCACTGGATCAAAATCCAACGGCTCAGAGCACGTCAATCATAGATGAGCGGCGCTGGGCAGCGGTGAGCGGCGGCGTGCTCTGCTCGCGGTGGTTTGGAGCAACCAGGAAGCAAGGGAGAGGGAAAAGAAGTTCACCGGGTTCGCCGTGGAGTGCTGATTCTTGGGGTGGTCGTCGTCGACGAAGGGGCGCAAGGCGTTGACGATAATTGCTCGCCGGAGTTCCTGCTGTCGTCGGGTGCGCTCGAGTCTGGTCGAAGTCGAGGCTACAAACCACGAAAATACCAAAGGAGAGCAGCGTTAGACACGTGAGAGAGAGGAGGTTGTAGGCGTAGCAACCAGAGAGGATGGGGCGGTTAGGTCTCACTGTGAGGAGTCGCCGAAGTGGAAGCAGTAGGCGGCGGCGTTCAGTCGAAGACGAAGGCGAGGTTGTGGGGCATGCACGAGAGAACTGAGACTACTGGCAGATGCGGGAGACACTGGCGAGCATGCTCGGGTGAGTCAGGGGCAGTGTGGGTGGTTGTGCTCGCCGGAATGGGTGATGAGGCTCACCGGAGACAGTGATGTGTGAGCAAGAAATTTGGGGCAGCCCTGGGGCAGAGAGGACATGGCGACTGAGGGGAATGGAAGAGGGGGAGGGTGAGGTTATGAGGGAGAGGTCACGGGGCTGGTTAATCGCGGCGTTACTGCGAATTTACGCCGGCATTCAACAACAGAAAATGCCTAGAGGGGGATGGGGCGAGGTTAGCGTGGGGAAGACGATGACCTGGCTGCAGTGGGGTCGGTTAGTCAGCGAGCTGAGGGGGGTACAGTGGGGTCGTGGAGTCAGTGACTGTGCGGGTGGGGATTCTGTTGAGAAAACGTTTCGCGTGTTAGAGGTGAGCCGAGTGGGCTTTAGTTGGGCCAGGGATTTTGCTGGGCTGGGTTAGGTTTAGTGGGTCAGGTCCGTTTTCATTTTTTCTCCTCCGTTTTCTTTTTCCTTTTTCATTTCTGATTTCTGTTTTGAATTTATTCAAATCATTTTAAACTTTCATTTGACTTCAAAAAATTTCCAAAGTTTCAGTAGGTTTTTACACTGTTTAACAACGTATTTTAAAGTCTGTGGCGCATCAGTTTAGATATGCGCCATAGAATTTTTTGTGATGGTACAAACAGTGTTGCGCAGATGTTTAACACCCAACACACTTTACCGCAGTGGTTCAATGCTATCTTCCTCCTCCACTCTGATGCGCCCCAGGTTCGAGGTGGCCACATGTTTTTAAATTTTTTTAAAAAAATATTTTAAGGATGGTAATAATATATTAAAGGCAAGAACTAATATATTTGCCTATTAAAAACAAGAATTAATATATTTATTTTTTAAAATATATTTTAAGGATGGTAATAATATATTAAAGGCAAGAACTAATATATTTGCATATTAAAAACAAGAATTGATATATTTATTTTTTTAAAAAAAATTTAAGGATGGTAATAATATATTAAAGGCAAAAACTAATATATTCCTATTAAAAACTAGAATTAATATATTTATTTTTTAAAAAATATTTTAAGGATGGTAATAATATATTAAAGGCAAGAACTAATATATTTGCCTATTAAAAACAAGAATTAATATATTTATATTTTTAAAAATATTTTAAGGATGGTAATAATATATTAAAGGCAAGAACTAATATATTTGCCTATTAAAAACAAGAATTAATATATTTGCTTATTAAAAACAAGAATTAATATATTTATTTTTTAAAAAATATTTTAAGGATGGTAATAATATATTAAAGGCAAGAACTAATATATTTGCCTATTAAAAACAAGAATTAATATATTTATTTTTAAAAAAAATATTTTCAGGATGCTAATAATATATTAAAGGCAAGAACAAATATATTTGCCTATTAAAAACAAGAATTAATATATTTATTTTATAAAAAATATTTTAAGGATGGTAATAATATATTAAAGGCAAGAACTAATATATTTGCCTATTAAAAACAAGAATTAATATATTTATTTTTTAAAAAATATTTTAAGGATGGTAATAATATATTAAAGGCAAGAACTAATATATTTGCCTATTAAAAACAGGAATTGATATATTTATTTTTTAAAATAATATTTTAAGGATAGTAGTAATATATTAAAGGCAAGAACTAATATATTTGCCTATTAAAAAAGGAATTATTATATTTATTTTTTACATAAAATATTTTAAGGATGGTAATAATATATTAAAGGCAAGAACTAATATATTTGCCTATTAAAAACAAGAATTATTATATTTATTTTTTTGAAAAAATATTTTAAGGATAGTAATAATATATTAAAGGCAAGAACTAAAATATTTGCCTATTAAAACAAGAATTAATATATTATATTATATGCTTGTCTTTTAGATATGTTTCGCACATTCTGTGGCACATATAGAAAATGCCCCACAGAATGTCAAAATTCTGTGGCGCATATGCTATATGCGCCACAGAAAGTGAGAATTTTGTGGTGCATATAGCATATGCGCCACGGAATTTTGACATTCTGTGGCGCATATAGCCATATGCGCCACAGAATTCTGGCATGCCCATGTTCTGGGTCAGGCCCACATGGGGACCACATGAATTATGTGGCGCATATGGCTATATGCGCCACAGAATTCTCACTTTATGTGGCACATATAGCTATATGCGCCACAGAATTGCAAGAATTCTGTGGAGCATTTGCTATATGCGCCACAGAATAAATTTTAGTGGAGCATTTTTCCTATATGCGCCATAGGATTAAAATCTACCTATAATCGTTTTCCTAGTAGTGTCTTGAGGACATGGGAGAAGTCATGTTGTTAGTAGTGGAATTGTGTTGAGAAATATTCAATGGTTTGATATGTAAGTTGTGGTGTTATTCTTCTACTAGTGTCATGTGAACATCGAATACATGATACTTCACCATTTATGGGCCTAGGGTCATGCATTGTGTACTTGGCTACTAATTGTGGGGTGCCGGAGTGACAGAAACCTGAACTCCCGTTAGGAAACCTTTGCACAAGGGAGTGTAGGATCTCAGATTTTAATGTTGTGGTTAGGTTTTTTATCTTCATTACTTTCTTATAGATGCAGATTCTTGCAAGGAGTTTAATCAGAAGTATGTATTAGTCCAAGTAAGTTCGTTACATTAGCATAGGTTCACGCACACAACACTTATCCAACCAAAGAATATTAATCAACTATATGAAGCGAAAGCACTTGACAGTATTCCCATGTGTCCTCTAGAATGTTTGGTCCTCATAAGTAATACAACTGGCTTGTCCTTTGTTGAAGAAAGGATTGTGCCACTTGCTGCAATTATTGTTGCCTTTTATTTACTTGCACTTTATTTCTTTGCTTTATCAAAAAACCCTAAAAATCCGTTTGTTAAGTATTTACAGAGAATTCCTAATCCAAACCACTAGTCAACACCTTCTGCTCCTCGTTTGGATCGACACTCCTATTTATCGAAAGTACTACGATACACCCCCTATACCTATGGGTCATCAAGACTATTTTCTGGTGCCGTTGCCGGGGAGTGAAGCGCTATTGAAGAGTGGAACTGGTAAAGGAAACTTCTACTGTGAGTATTTATTTTATTTCGGTTTGTTACTTTGTTTCCAATATGGATAACCCACTTGGTTTCCTATTTGAGAAAGCTACTATCACTACTAGGGTAGTAGATGAACCACCACCAGCTGAAATAGATCCTTTTAAGATACCTACAAAAATTGTTGATCGTGTTATGGATAACTATTATTTTGGGGATTGAACTGTCCATCCTGGTGATCACTTGCTTTTTATCCATGAATTATGCGGGTTGTTTAAGTGTGCAGGTATCACAATGGAACAATTTAATAAAAAGTTACTCTCTATATCATTGAAAGGAAGAGCTGAAGAATGGTATAAGCTGCTGAAGAATGGACAATCTATGGAATGGGAGGAAATAGTACCTCTCTTTTATTCTAAATTCTATCATCCTAGTGCGATTCATAAAGATCGAACCAAATATATAACTTTTGGCCTCGTGATGGAGAGAGTACAACCCAAGCTTGGGGGAGATTGAAGTTACTAATGCTCAAATGTCCTATTCATGAGCTCCCTAATATTATTATTATTATTATTATTAAGTTTTATGCAAGGCTTTCTCTTCATCATAAGGATTTATTGGATGCTCCTTGTGCTGGATCATTCACACGTCTAAAAGAAGAAGCTAAATGGGATCTTCTAGACCGTGTTCAAGAAAATACTAAAGCATGGGAGAATGACAAAGGAAGAAAGTCAAGTATAAATTATGATTATGAATGCATTAAATCTTTTATGGGAATTGATGACTTTCATAATATTAGTACTGAGTATGGTCTTGAGTCTCAATTTCTTGCATATTGTTTTAATGTCTTTGCTTCTTATATTTAAATTCCTAAAAAGGAGTGGAACAAGTACCATGCACCTTATAAAGATATTGTTAATCATGTTCCTACTAGAAACACTGAAGTTTATGTTGTTGATCATATTTTGCCTGAACCTTATATTGATAAAATACCATTCCCTTCTAAGGTAAAGGAACATTCTATTTGTCACATCCAAAATTCACCAAATTTTGAAATGTGAAAAAATAAACAAATGTTGAAATTTAGGGTGAAAAGAAACATTTTGCTTCTAAATGGAAACATTAAAACCCTACTGGAACAAAATTTGAATGAAAAAGAAACAAACAAATTTCTAAACAAATAAAATGCATTTATTCATGGAAATAATCTTGAATTTAAACACTTGGAAAAGTTAAACCAAAACCACAAATCTTAACGGAAGAAATCATCTCCAAGATCACTCTAAGACTATGGCTTTGATCCATATAAAATTCAGAAACAAACATTTATAAATGATCAAAAATTGTAAGAAAAAACATTATAAAACCATGGGAATTGATTTCACTCCATTTGGAGTCATGGATAAAAACTTATGAATTTAATAAGATAAAAGAAAATAATATCCAAGGCTAATAAAGCTTATACCAAAAAATCAACACCAAATTGTGAGAAAAATAATCCTAAAGGGATTTAAAAGGATAAATAAATATTAAATAGAATTATACAAATTGGAATCACCAATTTTGGAACTATAAATAAAAATATATGGATTTTATAAAATAAAGAAATAATTAAATAAATAAGAAATATTTAAAAGACAATTTAAATCTTAGCCAAATCCATAAGCAAATGGAATAAAAGTTTATTGAATAATAAAAAGGAATAATGGATTATTTGAATAAAATTATATGGGTTTGAACCATATTCAATTTTATTTAAATAAAGACAAAATGCCTAAAAACTAAATAAATAATAAATCACAAGAAAATATTTGGTTTATTACCAAAATGGACTTTTAACACATTAATAAATAGTTTAAACCTACTGAAAAGGTTTGGTAAAAATTTGAATTCAAATTGAAGCTTGAATCATTTGATTTGAATTAGAACAGAAAATAGAAATGAAAAAGGAAAAATAATTAAGAAAAAAAATAAGAAACTAACCTACCCAGCACCCCTAGCCCAATCTGGACCAACACCAGCCCACCCGGCTCTCTCCTCTCACCCCCCGCAAACCTTTTCTCACCCGACACTCACTCCGCACCCTCCCTGACACCCAGGCCCCACTACAACGCTGTATTCGTCGTCCCCGCGCGAGACCCATTCACCTCTCCCCCTCTACCATTTCTGCATGAATTCAATCCGCGTAAATTCTCGTAATCCTGCGAGCTGATTCCTCCAGCGACCACGCCCTATTAATATCATCTCCCTCCTCTCTCTTTCCCCTCAGACACCGCACCCAGTGAGCCACCAGGCTGCCCCCATTTTGTCTTGCAACGCCGCTGTCTCCGGCGAACTCCGGTGCAAATTCGGGCGAGCCCAGACCACCCCTGCCCCCTGGCTCACTCGATCTTGATCACCAACCTCGCGCGCATCTTCCAGTAGCCTCCGCTTGCTCGCGCGTTGTAGAGGTCCCAACCTGATAAGGTAGAGATCCCTGTGTTTACAATGCTAGTCCCTAGATCAATAGCTAGCATCCACAGTTTAAGATGTAATATCAAGAAACAAAGGTCATAATACAACTTTATAACCAGGAATAAAATAATTCATTATATCTTACATAGCTCATTAGGCTATCTCATTACAATGCAGTAGAAATATCTATATAGCATGGAGTCCTTCATCTTCAAAGTGACACAGGCAATCATGTTGGTTGTAGACTTGTAATCCTATTCAACACACTTCACTAACATCAAAAAACCTACAACATAATAAGTTACAGCCACAAGGGTCAATACAATTGAATTGTATTGGCAAGTGATACTATGGTAGAGTAGTGGTATCTATCATCTATATGCATTTGGCTAAGTGGATCTTAGGCTTCCTTTGCTCAAAATAAGGTTTTCCTTATAATTTGAAAACACTAGGTTTGTCAAAAATTACCCAAGGCATCTACCAAAAGAAATTGGTGATCCTTTACCCTTTTTCAACCACAAGATTTTATCTTATAAATTGGGATGAGGAGATCCTTGATAGCTTTCATGTGTTGATGCTCAAATTTTCCATTACCGGGGACACCGCTAAGTACTTAGATTTTACTCTCTCGAGAGGTGGTTCACTTTCCCCACAAGACTCGACATACATCGAGATAAGATCTTTCAGAAGCCTTCCCTTAGATCCAGGCAGAGCCCATAATGCCATGTGTGCACTTGAAGCTTCTCAACATTTGACATCTCAAATCTCTTTGTTCCTGGGTGGCTTTCCACAAGTTTGATACACTAGGGTAGGCCATAAATATGGTGCCCTGTGTAACCACTCAACATAACCCATTCACACAATTCCACCCAGGTGATTCATTCACATAGTTTATTTATTAAACAAAACACAAGTCATAGACTTAGAAATATTTTATAGCATGAATATAATCCACCCTTTTTTCTACTAGCTAGACTAAGCATAAAAGTAGCAGGAATCTTAAATTAGGTAAAATCTACTAAGGCATCATCTACTAGGATTTCCTAAGGCATAGCTTATACTTAGGAAAATTCCATGCATGTCCTACTCAAAATATCACTAATGCATAGTGAAAATATTAGGACAAAATGTATGAAGCACCACTTGCCTTTTTAGTAGAGAATATAGGTTCACTCCTTGATCTTGCAATCTTCACACTCTTCAATTTCACTACAATTCAATCAAGGCACAAATTTAAAACTAGCATTCAAACAATTCAACACATAAAATAATAGAAACAAAGAAATACATGCAAGCATGCAAAGGTTGTTTTATTTGGAAAGGTGGTTTCTAATAGGCTATAAACATTTTAAAACACCTATTGGTCATTTATAAAAGTGGCCAGGTCATTTCAAAACAAGTTAGTGAAAATGGGCCATTTAAATCATTTTTGTTTTGCTAGAAATGATTTTAATAAAAGGAATAGTTTCAAGTGTTAGACAAAATGATTTTAAACACAAATATTAATGTTTATGGTCAATGTGTTTTAAAACAAATCCATTTACAAAAGGTTTCACCCAAAATCATTTTTAAATCAAAGCTTCATTTTATTTTACTAGAAATGCCTTTAAATCAAAGTAATAATTTTCTAGGGTTAATCAAATACATTTTTAAATCCAAAACTTAGTGTTTAGGGTCAGAGAGTTTAAATCAAACCATTTGCAAAAGATTTTACCCTAAAAACATTTTTAGAATAAATTTTATAACCAAAATAGCCCTAATAATGTTTCTGCAAACACCTAATTTTCCAGAAGAAAATTACTAAACTAAGGGCATGGTTGCAAAGGTTTCCTTTTTCTGATTACAATGATATAAAATTTGCAAAATTTGGACGTGTGGATCAAAATTTATGAATTTTTCAAACCCAAACACTAAATAGAAATGTTTCTTTTTTAAAACAAAGTCTGTGCGACGCGTCACATTCTTACTGGCGCGTACCAGTTCATGCGGATTGTGCTGCGTGAACCGCAGGATGTCATTTAGATCGCACGGTGCAGATTGGCTCGTATCTGTTCGCTTAAGCAATCTATCGCATCCACTGGATCAAAATCCAACGGCTCAGAGCACGTCAATCATAGATGAGCGGCGCTGGGCAGCGGTGAGCGGCGGCGTGCTCTGCTCGCGGTGGTTTGGAGCAACCAGGAAGCAAGGGAGAGGGAAAAGAAGTTCACCGGGTTCGCCGTGGAGTGCTGATTCTTGGGGTGGTCGTCGTCGACGAAGGGGCGCAAGGCGTTGACGATAATTGCTCGCCGGAGTTCCTGCTGCCGTCGGGTGCGCTCGAGTCTGGTCGAAGTCGAGGCTACAAACCACGAAAATACCAAAGGAGAGCAGCGTTAGACACGTGAGAGAGAGGAGGTTGTAGGCGTAGCAACCAGAGAGGATGGGGCGGTTAGGTCTCACTGTGAGGAGTCGCCGAAGTGGAAGCAGTAGGCGGCGGCGTTCAGTCGAAGACGAAGGCGAGATTGTGGGGCATGCACGAGAGGCTGAGACTCTTGGCGGATCACGGAGAGACCTGGCGAGCATGCTCGGGTGAGTCAGGGGCAGTGTGGGTGGTTGTGCTCGCCGGAATCGGTGATGAGGCTCACCGGAGACAGTGATGTGTGAGCAAGAAATTTGGGGCAGCCCTGGGGCAGAGAGGACATGGCGACTGAGGGGAATGGAAGAGGGGGAGGGTGAGGTTATGAGGGAGAGGTCACGGGGCTGGTTAATCGCGTTACTGCAATTCTGCCGCATTCAACAACAGAAAATGCCTAGAGGGGATGGGGCGAGGTTAGCGTGGGAAGGCGATGACTGGCTGCAGATCAGTCGGTTAGTCGGGGAAGTGAGGGGGTCGTGGAGTCGTTGGGTGGGGTGGGGTTCTGTTGAGAAAACGTTTCGCGTGTTAGAGGTGAGCCGAGTGGGCTTTAGTTGGGCCAGGGATTTTGCTGGGCTGGGTTAGGTTTAGTGGGTCAGGTCCGTTTTCATTTTTTCTCCTCCGTTTTCTTTTTCCTTTTTCATTTCTGATTTCTGTTTTGAATTAATTCAAATGATTTTAAACTTTCATTTGACTTCAAAAAATTTCCAAAGTTTCAGTAGGTTTTTACACTGTTTAACAATGTATTTTAAAGTCTATTTTAGAATATTTTCTTATATTCTCTTATGCTTTATTATTTATTTAAAAATGGACATTTTGTCTTTATTTAAATAAGGTTTATATATGTTTTTCAAACTTCTATTTGAATTCCAATTTTTACAAAACCTTTTTCATTAGGTTTTATTTATTCATTAGTGTGTTAAATAATTCACTTTGAATTATTTAAAATATTTTAATATGATTTAATATTTATTTAAATTGGGCATTTGTCTTTATTCAAATAAAATCAAATATGGTTTTAAACCCATATAATTTTATTAAAATAATTCTTTATTTCTTTTAAGTTAATTAGATAACTTTTATTCCACTTGGGCAAATTAAAATTTATTATTTTCTCATGATTTAATTAATCATTTCCATTAGGGATTTGTCTCCATTTAAATAGAATTGAATTTGGTTAAAGCCATATAATTTTATTTGAATGTTCTTTATCACTTTATTTTATTTGGATTATCTTTATTCCATTTGCTTATGGATTTGGCCAAGATTTAATTTGTCTTTTAAATATTCCTTATTTATTTATTTATTTGCCTTATAAAATCCATATCTTTTTTTATAGATCCAAAATTGGTGATTCCACTTTGTATAATTTTATTTAATATTTGTTTATATTTTTAAATCCCTTTAGGATTAATTTGCTCACAATTTGGTATGGATTTTAGTTAGGAGCTTTCTTAGCCTTGGAAATTATTTCTTTTTGTCTTATTAAATTCATAAGTTTTTATTTATGGCTCCAAATTAAATGAAACCAATTTCTATGGTTCTATAATATTTTGATTTATCTTTTTGATCATTTATAAATGTTTGTTGATGAATTTTTATATGGATCAAATCCATAGTCTTAGATAGAGATCTTGGAAATGATTTATTCCATTAGGGTTTTAGGGTTTTGGTTTAACTTTTCCAAGTGTTTAAATTTCAAGATACATTCATTAATGAATGCATTTCACTTGATTGAAATTTTGTTGGATTTCCTTTTCATTCAAATTTGTTTAAGAAGGGTTTTTATGTTTCCATTTAGAAGCAAAAAGTTTGTTTTCACCCTAAATTTCAACAATTAATTCTTTTTTTATTTATTTTTCACATTTCTAAATTTGGAAAAAATTAGGATGTGACGGGCTAACACCCTTAAAATAAATCTTGTCCCAAGATTTGGGAAGGCTAGAGTTTACAAGTTGGCTTTAAGACAATTAGGGTACTACCACCCTTAAAAATATTTTTTACTAGATTACATCTTGGCTCACTTGGGGTCTTGATGTAACTTCTCTGGACAGACATCTGCATAGTGTCCTTTGTTTCCAAACTTGAAACATGTGACAAGGCTGAGATCCTTCATAGTCTTGCTTGTCTTGTACTTCTTTTCTTGACAATGTGATGCATAATGTCCTAGCTTTTTGCATTTGTTGCACATCACTTGGCTAACATCTTCTTTCATCTTTGGCATCACTATTTCTTGTTTATTTCCCTGACTCTTCTTCTTTTTTGGACATTATTTGACATAGTGTCCCATCTCTTTGCAACTGTAACATTGCACCTGGCTAATGTCTTTCTTGCTGGGGTTAGGACATTTCTTCTTTTTGGGTCTCTCTAAGGCTAGAAGTTCCTCTAGTTAATGTTCTTCATATTTCACCACAAAGGTGGGAAATCTTTCTCGCTTCTTGGGGCAGCCACTAGAGATGTGACCTTCTTCTCCACATGAGTAACAAGACTTTGTGGTCACTTTGGGTGTGGCCTTATGAGGCATGGTTCTGACTTTGTCTTTATCCTTCTTGGTAGAAGTTGTTCCCTTATGGAGATTTCCAAACATTTGATGTTTTCCATCTTGTTTCATTTGTTGAACTATAGGATAAATGGGGCATGGGATAGGGACATGATCATTTCCTTCACATAGGAAACAAGTAACTTGAGATGTGGGGCATTGTTTAGTTGGATGTTTCTCTTCACAATTAGGGCATTGGTCCATGTGCTCCTTATAAGTGTGTCCCATGTCTCCACAAATATTGCAAGCTTGTGTTCCTTCTATAATATTATCCTTGATACCATTGTTGTCACAATCAATTTGGGAAAGGTTGTTTCTCATGTTGATAATTTGATTGGTCATCCTTTGCAACAATTGGGATTAGGTTTCCAATTTTTTTTGCATAGTTGGGTCTAACCCATTGTTGTTGGCTAAAAACTGAGTTGTCACTTGATTCAACTGGGCTTGGGTTGCTAGAAGTTTTTCTCTCATGTGCATCTCTTGGTTGTTGTTGTTTTCACCATTCTTGATATTGGAGTCTCTTGGAGAAGTCATCTGTTTGGGTTGGATTGGGATTAGAGTAGGCAAAAGATTCCAGGGAAGATGTCTACTCACACACACAATTCACACAAGCAATGTGCAAGCAATTACAATCAAACATTCCACTCAAACAAAAAGTTTTCAAGCACAATTTTAGGCAACAAAATATTTTTGCTACACCACATAAGTTGGTGTGATCAATATATGATCTAAACTAAACACTAGTATGGTGGTCCAACTATATGGTTCACCTGAAATCATTTCATTCTTCTTAGTTGTTTCTTCATGAACAAGATCATGGTTTCCTTGGAAAATTTCTTACATCTTGGTCACAAAACTTCAAAGGTGATGATGTTTCCTTCTAGGTTGTGTTTCCTTAGTCTTCAATTCTTGAGTAACATTCTTGTCTCACTTGTAGTCCTTAGTGACGTCCAAGTTGAAGTCCTTGATGAAACTAAAGTTGAAGTAATTGGCGATGTTGAAGTCTTTGCTCATGTTGAAGTCTTTGCTCATGTTGAGGTTTTTATCCAACAAGTTGAAAAGGAAGAGATGTAGAATCAAAACCAAAAAGGTTGAGTAAAGAGTTTACTAGATTGATTGTAAATAAGTTTTGGAACAAATACAACTCCTATTTTTCTAAGGGGTTTTGTCCAATCCTAGGGTTACAATCCTACAGGCAACATAGTGCTCTGATACCATCTGTAGAGGTCCCAACTTGATAAGGTAGAGATCCCTGTGTTTACAATGCTAGTCCCTGGATCAATAGCTAGCATCCACAGTTTAAGATGTAATATCAAGAAACAAAGGTCATAATACAACTTTATAACCAGGAATAAAATAATTCATTACATCTTACATAGCTCATTTGGCTATCTCATTACAATGCAGCAGAAATATCTATATAGCATGGAGCCCTTCATCTTCAAAGTGCCACGGGCAATCATGTTGGTTGTAGACTTGTAATCCAATTCAACACACTTCACTAACATCAAACAAACCTGCAACATAATAAGTTATAGCCATAAGGGTCCATACATTTGAATTTTATTGACAAGTGATAATATGGTAGAGTCATGGTATCTATCATCTATAATCATTTGGCTAAGTGGAGCTTAGGCTTGATTTGCTCAAAATAAGGTTTTCCTTATAAGTTGAAAACACTAAGTTTTTGTTTGTCAAAAATCACCCAAGGCATCTACCAATATAAATTGGTGATCCTTTACCCTTGTTCAATGACAAGATTTTATCTTAGAAATTGGGATGAGGAGATCCTTGATAGCTTCCATGTCTTGATGCTCAAATTTTCCATTGCCGGGGACACGGCTAAGTACTTAGATTTTAATCTCTCGAAAGGTGGTGCAGTTTCCCCACAAGACTCGACATGCATCGAGACAAGATCTTTCAGAAGCCTTCCCTTAGACTAAATGGACGCGCTCCATCCTATCACCCCTACCACCAACTGTCCATCTGACTAAGTTATTGCAACCTATATGATCCAAGCAGAGCCCATAATGCAATGTGGCTACACTTGAAGCTTCTCAACATTTGACATCTCAAGTCTGTTTGTTCTAGTCAACACCCGAATTTTTAATCCCAGATGCCTGTTATGCCATACATCGCAATCCCAGGATTACCATTTTTTCGAGACATAACATAATTGGATACCACAGTAAATCATCCATTACAAACCATACATAAGGTCTTACACAAATAAGGATCTCATGATCCAGTTCTTAATACAACTCAAGCAGCGGAATACGTAATAGTAACGGTAGCGTAGGTGAAGCTCCATCTTCGGGGTCACAGGCAATGCTGACGATGGGAGATGATCCTAGTTGTCGTAACCTTCCTGGAGTCCATCCTCCTGGTACTCCTCTTCATAGTCTGGCCACGGGAATAGCCAGGGACAAAGCCATGAGTACTCTTTAAGTACTCGCAAACTAATACTAACAAGTGAAGTGGGTTTTTGTAGTAGGACACTAAGCTCTAGGGTTGTTTTGCAAAAATCCAGATTTACCTCTACTAAGTTTAGAAACAAAGGAAGATTAGTTGAAGTTTTATAACACCTAAGTGGGAACTTCTGTTTCATTTCACAACTCTGTTGTGGTTAAGTCAACATCTCAATTCATTTCATAAGTCATTTTGAAAACATCTGACGGGGGAACAGTATGGCCACTCAGCTCCATAATCATGACGCTATTCGTATAGTTTGACACTCTGCAGAGATTGTACACTTTCACCACAATATTCGATACATCCGTCAGGAACAAATCCTGAATTCACCATACTCAGTATGCGGATAATCAATCCTAACCTTTCAATTACACGCCCAAAGTATAGGAACCTCTCCTATGAGTTTGGGCTCCCAACCATGACCAACTGTCATCTTGGGTACTGCACAGGTGGACAATCTTCACAAGGTAGCCTCAGCTCAGACCTTGGCCGTGAGGGAACCAATACTAAGGTATATAATTTTCCAGTCAAGCCCTACCCAATTCTCGGGTATTGTGGTTGTACGGAAAAATTGGAATGGTATCGCATCCAGACAACCATCAGTTTTATAAAGGGCTAAGTCTCATGCCTCAACATTTTCATCACCAAAATCATCTGGTGTTCGGAAACACATGTCAAAACATCTCAATAGAATGATCCATCATTCCAACGTTTTCATAACCATTGTTCCACCAAGTATTCCCATCTAAAGTTGATCAGGTTTTATGCTTAGCTCTAGCATCTACAAGTGGGAGTGAATACTAATGAGGGGTGGTAAACAAGTGGAGTTTAACTAAGTTCACTCTCATGCCTTAGGATGACATCAAGATTATCTAGCTTAGGCCAAATTTTATGCTCTTTATGCAACCTTCAATTTTCCTCCTAATATCTACAAGTTACTTAAGAAATCTCTAAGTAATAGCTTTGATAAAGAAATAAAGTATAAAGCTTATAGGTAAAACTAGGAATGGGGTTATCAAGTGGGTATGATCACATATGCTTAAGGCATATAGTGGGCATGGTTGCAAGCAAGTATTTGCTTGCATAGGTCAACTTGATTAGTAAGGCTTGCAAGTATTGGCTTGCATAAGTAGAGTATCTTGCAAGTGTTAGCTTGCTTAATCAACTAGTAGTATTAGGCTTGCATCAGTATCAGTATAAGCTTGCTAAATTGCAAGTGTTAGCTTGCCTTGTGTAGAGCAGTGGTTGAAGTTCTCCTCGGCTTCTTCTTCGTAGTATCCTCCTTCCTCCTCGTATCCTTGGTCGGTACTAGCGTCTATGAATAAATACGAGGTACCCAATCACCAAACAATAATTAACTAATTGCAATCATCACACAAAGGGGTTCTATAGATGATCTAGCATCATCACACATATCACAAGAATAAATCATTTGTCTTATTTATTTTATTTTTAGAAAAGTAATTTCTACTCATTGAAAAACTACTTAAGATTTAATATTCTCCAACTCAAACATGGGATCATGTTGACACATGTCATCACCACATATTTCAGTACATGGGAAAAGTGGTGTCACAATTTAATAAGGTTTAACCTTTTATTTTAATTAAATAAAGTGACTAGAAATGCCTATGTGGCATACTTTTATTACTTGGACATTATTTATGTAAGTAAACCCATATATTTTTATATATTTTGAAATGTATGATAAAATGTGATTTTTGAGAGTTGGAATCAACTCAAAAGCTATTATGGTTTAAATTTGAAAAATGGTTGAATGCAGAAAAGCTTCTGCCTTGTTATTTTTACCAAGGTTGATCTACATATCCAAATGATTTGAATCCAACAGGCTTGGATTAAGCATTTCAATATCTTTGTAACAAAATTGGTTTCATTCCATTTGGTTCACTGAATCGAGTTGGGTTGATTTTTGAAACTAGGTACAGAACTGAGTTTGAATCTAAATAGAAAAATCTAAATTCAAACGAGTGCGCTGCACGGGAAAGGTTAACGGGCCGGCCCAGTGTCACTCCGCAGCGCGGGGCGCGACTGACAGGGTGGGTCTAGTGGTCATTGACTCTTAACACGCGAAGCGATACGGGGCAATATGGTGCGTTGGATTAGAATGAAGATCGATGGCTAAGGGTCGTTGTCGACGATGAACTAGTCACCGGCGAGTTCGAATCCTAGAGGCTCAGTGGGGTTCGTCGGGGGCTCATCGGGTATCAGGCGAAGGTCGGCGATGCGGGCGAACGACAAAGTCAACGACGGCGAACTTAGGGGTGGTCACGGCAGCTCCTGGGGTGGACGAAATCGACGGCGCCTCTTCTCCTCTGCAGCGGCGAGCTCCAGCACAATTCCGGCAATGCACTGCTCGCCTTGCTCCGGCTAAGGGGTGGAACGATCAGTGAGGTGAGGGGAGTGGGATGGTGTGCTTCAATCGGCTGGGGGTGGCCTCCTTTTATAATCTCGACGATGAGACCGAACGGGATGGGCAGGCGACGGTGGCAAAACGGCTACGGGTGGCCAGAGGCATGGCCAAGGGTGGCGATCGATCGGTAGTCTCCTGGCGATGCTCTAAGGCTTTAATGCGTGTGTAGGGGTGGTGGCAAACGGTCGGGAACGCGCGGTGCTCTCTTGTGGCGTGTTGTGATGGCGGTGGGCCACGGTGCGGTGAAATGGGCATGTCTGGCGGTCTCTGGGACGGTGGGGTGCATCTTTGGCGGTAGGGCTCGAGGTGGTCGGGTTGCGGGGAACGGAGCGTGCTTTTATGCGTCGGCATGGTCGACAATGGCGTGGTAGGCGTTCCTGGCGGTTCTGGTTGCTGTCTGCGAGGCAGGGCTGGTCGAGAGGGGGCGGTGAGGCATGGGCTACCTCCCAGACAAGGTTGGCATGGCTAGTTCTTCCTCTAGCCTGCTGTCCACACTGGGGTGGCATGGGTGCTCTCGGCCTGTTCACCATTGATGGCATTGGCAAGCTCACAGTGGTGCTAGTGATAAGTTAAGATTGTTAGATGATCTACTAAGGCTAGTTGTGTCCAGAGAGGGAACAAGTTCGGCTCAAAACACTGCTCAAAATAGTGTTTTGATTTTGTTTGATTTGTACCTGCAACCTGTTTGATGAAATGGCCGCATGAATTCAAGTTTTGAATTTTGAAATTATTTTTGGTGGGTGTGCTAGGCATGTGCTGGTGATACTATGGATGCTTGGGTTTTGAAAATTGAGCTTGTTTGAGTGGTTTTTGAAAAAGTGGGATCTTCCCATATGAAATAGATTCAATTTTAAACTGTCATTTAAACTATGCATTTAAATGTTTTTGGATGACCACAAAGTGGGCCTTGGTACTTTGTTATGAGTACTAACAAGGGGTGAAAAGATCCATATATGTTTCTGTTAAGTTCTGAAAGTTAGAGATGGCCAAAATAGGCATGGGAGTTAAATTCGCCAAAGTGACCATTCACTTAATTTGTTTGTTTTGACTTGTTTATCTTTGGGAAAAGGTTGGGGATTGTTTAGATAATGTTTATTTCACCTAAGAATCATTTTACAAGCAAAGAAACACATAATCATGGCAATTCAAAAGAATCCAAATCTTAATGCACACTCATATTAATGCTTTCATATTTTTAATTGGAAAAGTTTTTGTTAACCCTAATTTTGATGATTAGAGTTTGATGATTTAAGTTTAATATTTTTGGGATGTTATAGTCCCTAGGTGGCTTTCCACAAGTGTGATACACTAGGGTAGGCCATAAATATGGGGCCCTATGTAACCACTCAACATAACCCATTCACACCATTCCACCCAGGTGATTCTTCACATAGTTGTTTTATTAAACAAAACACAAGTCATAGACTTAGAAATATTTCATAGCATGAATATAATCCACCCTTGTTTTCTACTAGCTAGGCTAAGCATAAAAGTAGCAGGCATCTTAACTTAGGGAAAATCTACTAAGGCATCATCTACTAGGATTTCCCAAGGCATAGCTTATACTTAGGAAAATTCCATGCAAGTCCTACTCAAAATATCACTAATGCATGATGAAAATATAGGACAAAATGTATGAAGCACCACTTTCCTTTTCAGTAGAGAATATAGGTTCACTCCTTGATCTTGCAAAGGTCACACTCTTCAAGTTCACTACAATTCAATCAAGGCACAAATTCAAAACTAGCATTCAAACAATTGAACACATAAAATAATAGAAACAAAGAAATTCATGCAAGCATGCAAGCATGCAAAGGTTGTTTTATTTGTAAAGGTGGTTTCTAATAGGCTATAAACATTTTAAAACACCTATTGGTCATTTATAAAAGTGGCAAGGTCATTTGAAAACAGGTTAGTGAAAATGGGCCATTTAAATCATTTTTGTTTTGCTAGAAATGATTTTAATCAGAGGAATAGTTTCTAGTGTTAACCAAAATGTTTTTAAACACAAATATTAATGTTTATGGTCAATGTGTTTTAAAACAAATCCATTTACAAAAGGTTTCACCCAAAATCATTTTTAAATCAAAGCCTTATTTTGTTTTACTAGAAATGCCTTTAAATCAAAGTAATAATTTTCTAGGGTTAATAAAATACATTTTTAAATCCAAAACTTAGTTTTTAAGGTCAAAGAGTTTAAATCAAACCATTTGCAAAGTATTTTACCCTAAAAACATTTTTAGAATAAATTTTATAACCAAAATAGCCCTAATAATCTTTCTGCAAAAACACCTAATTTTCCAGACGAAAATTACTAAACTAAGGGCATGGTTTCAAAGGTTTCCTTTTTCTGATTCCAATGATATAAAATTTGAAAAATTTGGACATGTGGATCAAAAGTTATGAATTTTCAAACCCAAACACTAAATAGAAATGTTTCTGTTTTTAAAACAAAGTCTGTGCCACGCGTCACGTTCTTACTGGTGCGTACCGGTTCGCACATATCGCGCTGCGTGAACCGCATGATCTCATTTAGACCGAACAGTGCATATTGGCTCATACCTATTCGCTTAAGGAATCTATCGCATCCACTGGATCAAAATCCAACGGCTCAGAGCACGTCAACCATAGATGAGCGGCGCTAGGCAGCGGCGAGCGACAATGCACTCTGCTCACGATGGTTTGGCGCAACCAGGAAGCAAGGGAGATGGAAAATAAGCTCACCAGGTTCACCGTGGAGTGCTAATTCTCGGGGTGGTCGTCGTCGACGAAGGGGCGCACGGCGTTGACGATAATCGCTCGCCGGAGTTCATACTGCCATCAGGTGCGCTCGGGTCTGGTCGGAGTCGAGGCTACAAACCACGGCAATACCAAAGGAAAGCGGCATTAGATGCGCAAGATATAGGAGGTTGTAGGGGTAGCAACCAGAAAGGAGGGGCGGTCAGGTCTTACCGTGAGGAGTCGCCGGAGTGGAAGTAGTAGGCGGCGACGTTCAGTCGAAGACGAAGGCGAGGTTGTGGGGCATGCGTGGGCAAACTGAGACTACTGGCAGATGCAGGAGACACTGGCGAGCATGCTCGGGTGAGTCAGGGGCAGTGGGGGTGGTTGTGTTCACCGGAGGCAGTGATGTGTGATTAAGAAATTCGGGCAGCCCTGGGGCGGAGAGGAGATGGCGACTGAGGGGAATGGAAGAGGGGGAGGGTGAGGTTATGAGGGAGAGGTCACGGGGCTGGTTAATCGCGGCGTTACTGCAAATTTACACCGGCATTCTACGGCAGAAAATGCCCAGAGGGGGATGGGGCGAGGTTTGCGCGGGGAAGACGATGACCTGGCTGTAGTGGGGTCGGTTAGTCAGCGAGATGAGGAGGGGGTACGGTGGGGTCATGGAGTCAATGACTGTGCAGGTGGGGGTTCTGGTGAGAAAACGTTTCGCGTGTTAGAGGTGAGCCGAGTGGGCTTTAGTTGGACCAGGGATTTTGCTGGGCTGGGTTAGGTTTAGTGGGCCAGGTCCGTTTTCATTTTTTTCTCCTTTGTTTTCTTTTTCCTTTTTCATTTATGATTTCTGTTTTGAATTTAGTCAAATGATTTCAAACTCTCATTTGATTTCAAAAAATTTCCAAAGTTTCAAGTAGGTTTTTACACTGTTTAACAATGTATTTTAAAGTCTATTTTAGAATATTTTCTTATATTCTCTTATGCTTTATTATTTATTTAAAAATAGACATTTTGTCTTTATTTAGATAAGGTTTAAATATGTTTTCAAACTTCTATTTGAATTCCAATTTTTACCAAACCTTTTCATTAGGTTTTATTTATTCATTAGTGTGTTAAATAATTCACTTTGAATTATTTAAAATATTTTAATATGATTTAATATTTATTTAAATTGGGCGTTGTCTTTATTCAAATAAAATCAAATATGGTTTTAAACCCATATAAATTTTATTCAAATAATTCTTTATTTCTTTTTAGTTAATTAGATAAATTTTGTTCCACTTGGGCAAATTCCAATTTATTATTTTCTCGTGATTTAATTAATCATTTACATTAGGGATTTGTCTCCATTTAAATAGAATTGAATTTGGTTAATGCCATAGAATTTTATTTGAATATTCTTTATCCCTTTATTTTATTTTTATTATCTTTATTCCATTTGCTTATGTATTTGGCCAAGATTTAATTTTTCTTTTAAATATTCCTTATTTATTTATTTATTTCTTTCTTTGCCCTATAAAATCCATATCTTTTTATTTAAAGATCCAAAATTGGTGATTCCACTTTGTATAATTTTAATTAATATTTGTTTATCTTTTTAAATCACTTTAGGATTAATTTTCTCACAATTTGGTATGGATTTTAGTTAGTATCTTTATTAGCCTTGGAAATTATTTCTTTTTGTCTTATTAAATTCATAAGTTTTTATTTATTGCTCCAAATTAAATGAAACCAATTTCTATGGTTCTATAATATTTTTATTTATCATTTTTTATCATTTATAAATGTTTGTTGATGAATTTCTATATGGATCAAATCCATAGTCTTAGAGAGAGATCTTGGAAATGATTTATTCCATTAGGGTTTTAGGGTTTTGGTTTAACTTTTCCAAGTGTTTAAATTTCAAGATACATTCATTGATGAATGTATTTCACTTGATTGAAATTTTGTTGGATTTCCTTTTCATTCAAATTTGTTCAAGAAGGGTTTTCATGTTTCCATTTAGAAGCAAAAAAGTTTCTTTTCACCCTAAATTTCAACAATTAATTCTTTTGCTTATTTATTTTTCACATTTCTAAATTTGGATTTTTTTTGGATGTGACACGCGTGCCCCAGAGACTCGCCTTCGTCTTCAAATTTGTTCAAGAAGGGTATGCAATGCGTTGCGGTATAAGATCAGACGAGATGACCCTGGTGATGTTGAGGGAGAGCCCCTCCAGAAGAGGGTTCCTGCTAAGGTTATGTGGTATGCTCCTATAATACCAAGGTTGAAACGCATGTTCAGAAACAAAGAGCATGCCAAGTTGCTGCGATGGAACAAAGAAGACCGTAATAAAGACGGGAAGTTGAGACACCCTGCTGATGGGTCACAGTGGAGAAAAATCGAGAGAGACTTCCCAGACTTTGCAGGTGACGCAAGGAACTTATGGTTTGGTCTAAGTACGGATGGCATGAATCCTTTTGGGGAGCAGAGCTGCAGTCACAGCACCTGGCCTGTGACTCTATGTATCTACAACCTGCCTCCTTGGTTGTGCATGAAGCGTAAGTTCATTATGATGCCAGTGCTCATCCAAGGCCCGAAGCAACCGGGCAACGACATTGATGTGTACCTTAGGCCATTAGTTGAAGAACTCTTACAGTTGTGGGGCAAACCAGGTGTACGTGCATGGGATGAGAACAAACAGGAGCCATTTGATCTACGAGGGTTGTTATTCGTAACCATCAATGATTGGCCTGCTCTTAGTAACCTTTCAGGACAGACAAAACAAGGGATATAAGGCATGCACCCACTGTTTAGATAAGACCGAAGGTACATATTTGCATAAATGCAAGAAGGTTGTGTACCTGGCGAATCGACGATTTCTTTCGACCAATCATCCCGTAAGAAAGAAAGGCAAGCATTTCAAAGGTGAGGCAGATCACCGGAAGAAGCCTGAACTCCCTCCTGGCGATGATGTATTTGGTATGGTCAAGGACATAGAAGTAATCTTTGGAAAGGGTCCCGGCGGTCAATCAGTTCCGAACGACGTCGATACAAGACACGCACCCATGTGGAAGAAGAAATCTATATTTTGGGAGCTGCCATATTGGAAAGTCCTGCGTGTCCGCTCTTCAATCGACGTGATGCACGTGACGAAGAATCTCTGCGTGAACCTGCTAGGATTCCTAGGCATGTATGGGAAGACAAAAGATACACCTGAAGCACGGGCGGACCAACAAATTATGAAAGACCCAAAGAACATGCATACACATAACAAGACGGATAAAGGGCGTCACTTAAGTCGTGCCAGCTATGCTCTTACCAAAGCAGAGAAGGAAATCTTTTTTGAAGTCGTTTACAGTATCAAGGTGCCGTCGGGCTTCTCATCTAATATAAAGGGGATAATAAATATGGCAGAGAAAAAGTTCCAAAACCTGAAGTCTCATGACTGTCACGTGATTATGACGCAGTTGCTTCCGATTGCATTGAGGGGGCTTCTACCGGAAAATGTTCGAGTACCCATTGTGAAAATATGTTCATTCCTCAATGCAATATCTCAGAAGGTAATCAATTCAGATATTCTTCCAAGGTTACAGAAGGATGTGGTACAATGTCTTGTTAGTTTTGAATTGGTGTTCCCACCATCCTTCTTCAATATTATGACGCATCTCCTGGTTCATCTAGTGGAAGAGATTGCCATTCTCGGTCCGGTATTTCTGCACAATATGTTCCCCTTTGAGAGGTTCATGGGAGTCTTAAAGAAATATGTTCATAACCGTGCTAGACCAGAAGAAGCATCTCCAAGGGATATGGAATAGAGGAGGTCATTGAGTTTTGTGTTGACTTTATTCCTGACCTTAAGCCGATTGGTGTTTCTGACTCGCGGCATGAGGGAAGACTAAGTGGAAAAGGCACGCTGGGAAAGAAAGCAATGATATGTAGGGACGGGGATTCTTTCACTAAAGAACACTACACAGTTCTACATAATTCCACCTTGGCAGCTTCGTATATCGAGGAACACAAGAATATTGTACGCTCCAAAAACCCGGGGAAGCCTGAATCATGGATTACAGATGAACACATGAAGTATTTCGGTGGTTGGATGCGGACACATCTCTTGAATGACACCACTATTGGAGATCAGCTATACTTGTTGGCCGCGTCACCATCTTCTACTGTATTGAATTTTCAAGGGTACGAAATAAATGGGAATACATTCTAAACGATCGCCCAACATAAAAAGAGCACCAACCAAAATAGTGGTGTCCGCTTTGATGCAATAGACGAGAATGGACAAAAGGACACATATTATGGTTACATAGAGGATATATGGGAACTAGACTATGGAGTCTCTTTTAAGGTCCCTTTGTTTCGCTGCAAATGGGTCAACCTGAATGGGGAAGGGGTAAAGATAGACCAGTTGTACGGAATGACAACAGTGGATCTCAACAATCTTGGTTATAGATATGAACCATTCGTCCTAGCCATGATGTGTCTCAGGTTTTCTATGTGAATCACATGTCCTCCAGACCGAAAAAAAGAAAAAATATGCAAACGAATACATCATATGATGAGCCAAAGCGTCACATAGTTCTTTCTAGGAAAAGAAACATCATGGGAATCGAGGACAAGACAGACATGTCAGAAGATTATAATAAGTTTGATGAAATTCCGCCCTTCACAGTGAAAACTGACCCAAGCATTCCGTTAAGTAAAGAATATGCTCCATGGTTACGTCTGAAGCGATCATAAGGAAGGACATATGCCAAGAAGTTCATGCTCATATTATGTAACTCTAGTTCATGTCTTTCGCGGTTTGTGGCTTGACTGAAGGATATCTTTCACGGTTTGTGGCCTTTAGTCTCGGTTTTGTAGTCTCAGTTTTTAATATTAATAAATGTCTTGAGTGTTAGTCCCGTTTTGTGGCTGGACCGGGACTATGAAGAAGTTGTCCCGATTCGTACTTACCATTAAGATCTTATCTCCAAACACGCGCAGTCACATATTAGGGAGTGCCTCTATGACCAGTTTCTTGGAGATGCCGGAGGACTGGGATCCGGCGGCATCTCCCTGAAACTGGTCGTAGTGGTGTCCCTGCTCTCGAAAACCATCTTGCAGCTTGTAACTTCTCTAACTAGATCAATACGCCTCGGAGCTAACTAATTTCACATATTAGGGAGTGCCTCTATGACCAGTTTCTCGGAGATGCCGGAGGACTGGGATCTGTCGTCATCTCCCTGAAACTGGCCGCAGTGGTGTCCCTGCTCTCGAAAACCATCTTGGAGATACCTCAAACTGGCTGGAGGACTGGACTCTCAAGGATGCCTATTTATGGTACAAGCAGCTCGGCATAGTGTCGACACTTATGAAATAATGTCGACACTCACCCCTATCATTAGTGTTGACTCGTGTTTTGTCCCGGTTGGTGTCTCCAACCGGGACTACAGGTTGATCTTTAGTCCCGGTTGGTGACACCATCTGGGACAAGGTACATGCCACACGACATAATGTCGACATAATGTTGTGCCCATATTATGCATGTGTCCCACGACATAATGTCCCGGTTGGTGACACCAACCTTTTTGTCGCACGGAAAAGCCCTTTTCCATTTTCCGAGCGCAAAAAACGGGTCGTTTTGTGAAGTACCCACCAAAATGCCGTTTCAAAATGCTACCGTCCCATTTTCCTAAAATACTAGACCACCTTACATGGACTATATCCCAACAGGGACATCTCAAACCTTTTCGTCCATCCCGGGTAAAAAGGACAAATGTCTGCCGAATCGGTAGGAAGTGGGTCCGGTTTATACTACAGGTACATGATCTATCGCCTGTGATTTTTTGTAAAAATCATTTTTAGACTCGCAATATGTGGTTTCTTTAGAGATCCAATGCAAGTTCTAACGATGCTCGTCCCCTATCTTCATGCACACCGGTTCGACCATAGTTAGAAATTCAGATAATTCAAAACGGGCATAATAAATTCAAAAAAAAACGAACAATGAAAATCCTTCGCGTGGTGTCATATTACGTTACATAGTTGAAAGGAAAAATACCAGACTTGGTATATTGATCATTTTTCGAAAAAACCTTCACAAAATGACCTATCGTGTTCGAGGTTTCATGGCTTTCGGTCCAAATGACTGATGTTATGTGCTGAATCACGGCATAGTTTGTGATGTTGTGCCCATATTATGCATGTGTGGGGACATTGGTATGGAGAACAATGTTGCAGGAGGAAGTTTTCCTTTTTGTCGCACGGAAAATCCCTTTTCCATTTTCCGAGCGCAAAAAACGGGTCGTTTTGTGAAGTAACCACCAAAATGCCGTTTCAGAATGCTACCGTCCCATTTTCCTAAAGTACTAGACCACCTTACATGGACTATCTCCCAATAGGGACATCTCAAACCTTTTCGTCCATCCCGGGTAAAAAGGACAAATGTCTGCCGAACCGGTAGGAAGTGGGTCCGGTTTGTACTACAGGTACATGATCTATCGCCCGTGATTTTTTGTAAAAATCATTTTTAGACTCGCTTTATGTGGTTTCTTTAGAGATCCAATGCAAGTTCTAACGATGCTCGTCCCCTATCTTCATGCACACCGGTTCGACCATAGTTAGAATTTCAGATAATTCAAAACGGGCATCATAAATTCAAAAAAAATCCGAACAATGAAAATCCTTCGCGTGGTGTCATATTATGTTACATAGTTGAAAGGAAAAATACCAGACTTGGTATATTGATCATGTTTCGAAAAAACCTTCACAAAATGACCTATCATGTTCGAGGTTTCATGGCTTTCGGTCCAAATGACCTATCATGTTCGAGGTGTCATATTATGTTACATAGTTAATTCATTTTAAATTGTAAATGGTTACATTAATTATTTTTTAAAACAGAAAATGGTTTTGAATTATTTATTCAAATCCAAACACTTTTTATGTTTAAAGTTTTTCTAAATTCTAAATTAATATTAAAAAATATAAGTTAATTCATTTTAAATGGTTACATTAATTATTTTTTAAAAATAGAAAATGGTTTTGAATTATTTATTCAAATCCATACACTTTTTATGTTTAAAGTTTTTTTAAATTCCAAATTGATATTAAAAAAATATAAGTTAATTCATTTTTAATTATAAATGGTTCATATTTTAAATGGTTACATTAATTATTTTTTAAAACAGAAAATGGTTTTGAATTATTTATTCAAATCCAAACACTTTTTATGTTTAATGTTTTTCTAAATTCCAAATTAATTATCATTTAAAAAACAATACAAATTTAAACCCCAAAATAAAAAATAAGGCGGGAATAGAGAGAAAATACCTGAAAAAATTTGAAAACAGGGGAATATGTACCGGTTGGAGCCACCAACCGGGGCTAAAGACCCCCTGCGCGCCAACCCTTGGTCTGCTGAAAATATTGGAGTATACGTCCCGGTTGGTGGCTCCAACCGGGACGTATAACCCTTTAGTCCCGGCCAACCGGGACTAAAGGTCCTTTGGTTATAACTGACGCCCCTCCTCTTCTTCTTCCCTTCCCCATCTCACTTCTCTGCTTCACCAATGCGCGCACAACCGCCCCCGACGCCGGCAGGCTGCCCGAAGCCGCCCGCCCGGTGCAGCAGCGTTCGCTGCCCAACACCGCCTCCGTCCGTGCACGCACCAGCTACTTCCCCCCTTCCCGACGCCGCCGCCGCTCGAGCTCGACGGAGGCGACGCTCCGGTGACCAAGAAGGAGCGGTGCCGCCTATCTCTAACGCGCGGTGAGCCTCTGCACCTCCCAGTGCCCTCCGTTTTCCTGCTTGCTTGTTGTTGCCGCCATGCGTCGTGTCGCTGCAAGCACCGCCGCCGCTGCCCAGCTCCGGTGAGCTTCTTCGAGCGGCGCCGCCACTTTATTGCCTACCGTGACGCGCTGCTTCGATCAACACTACTAGAGAAAAGGCTATAGGAGACATGCTTATGCGAGGCACATTTAGCATATGCGCCTCCTATAAAAATAGGCGAGGCGCACTTTGCGATATGCGCCTCTAGTATAAAAATAGGCGAGGCGCATATGATAAGAATGCGCCTCCTATAATCCCTGTACGGACAGAATCTAGCAGCCCCATATTATGCGAGGCGCATTCTAGTCATATGCGCCTCCTATATATCAGATAGGCGATAGAATGCTCCTCGCATATTCTATGTGGGCCCGCGTGTTGGTAGGTGCACGAATATGCGAGGCGCATATGGCTATATGCGCCTCCTATATTTGATAATATGCGAGGCGCATATGGCCAGAATGCGCCTCGCATATTCTGTGTGGGCCCGCGTGTTGGTAGGTGCACGAATATGCGAGGCGCATATGGCTATATGCGCCTCCTATATTTGACAATATGCGAGGCGCATATGGCCATATGCGCCTCAAGTAACTCATGCGGGCCCGGGCGCTGGTAGGTGGCCGCATATGCGAGGCGCATATTGCTATATGCGCCTCCTATAGTTTGAATTATAGGAGGCGCATATTGTGCAATATGCGCCTCGCATAAGCTGGCACCACTTTTTTCCAGATTTTTGCACATGGAGGCAACTACCACCCCACTCACTTGTGTCACTTCTTCCTCCTCCACCAAGACAAATCAGGTCGCCCCCCTCCTCCTCCCCACCTCATTTCCCCCATTGATTCACCTTCGAAGCTTGCTCAACATCCATTGGTTGACACCCATATGTAAGTGAAGTCTCTTGCTCCTCTAGATCTACAACATGTCCATTTACTTCTCCTCCGGATCTCTTGCGCAAGTCGTTGTTGGAGGAAGCGTGAAGGCGTTGCTTGCATGTATGCGCGTTGTCGGAGACACCGACTATATGATTGTGTTGTGGTGCTACTTTTTGTGCAGGGATTTCATTTGAGATGCCAATGTTTCGCTGGAATGTCGATTTATTTCTTTTCCGAAGAATTTCTGGCACTCGGATGTCCTCTCTTTAGGGGAGGTCATGCCGAATTTTTCCGGCGATCCACGTCCATATATGCTCTAATTATTCTCTTGCTCTTTGTACCACGCAGGCGGCCATGGTCCGACCACTGATCAACAAAGCCCGCGTGGATAGGTGGAGGACATGCGCGAGGGCCGACATGGAACGTGCAAACAAGACAGAGATAAGATGTCCATGTCGGACGCAAGCTGATGTATCCGATAAGGCATGATTCCGAATCGGAGTCGCACCCGGACGTAGTTTCATGGATGGCTACACTCGATGGATACGTGATGATCATGAAGATCAAGATGCCAGTGATGATCACGAAGATCAAGACGCCAGTCACGATCACGAAGATCAGGGTGGTGGCACTGGACATGGACACGAAGATGATCAAGGTGGCGTCGGGCATGGACACGAAGATGATCAAGGTGGTGCCGACCATGATTCGAGCTGGTTGCGAGACCCTCATGTCCAAGATATGCTTCTCAAGGAGACGAGTAACGCCAGAGCCGCCGGTAGAGAGAAGGCTAAACTAGAGCAAATGGAGAAAGACGCGGTCACTCCATTGTTTGACGGATGCAACGACGGGGATACCCGTCTAAATGTAACACTTAGGGCTCTGGAGATGAAGGCGAAACACAAAATGACCGACGAATGTTTCGACGAAAACATTGTATTCTGGCACGATATTCTTCCCAAGAAGGGGAACACATGTCCGACTAGTATTGCTGAGGCGAAGAAAGTCGTGTGCCCTCTCAATCTAAAGCACGTGAAATACCATGTCTGCATAAATGATTGCATCATCTACCGGGGCGAGGACGCGGAGAAGACCACGTGTCCGGTGTGCAAGACCTCTCGATACAAGAGAGGGACCAAGAAAGCTCCTAGGAAGGTGGTGTGGTACTTTCCTCTAACTCCTCGTTTGCAGCGGTATTTCGCAGACCCTAAGGAAGCACAGCTCATGCGCTGGCACGCAGAAAGAAAGAGGCCGGAAGACGATGATCCAGAGAAGGAGGAAATGTTGAGGCACCCTTCGGATGCTTGCCAGTGCAAGGCGTTGGACCTACAATATTACCAACATTTTGGGAAAGAGTCAAGGAACCTCGGGCTGGGCGTGAGCACTGACGGACTCAATCCGTTTGGAATCCAGAGCAGCACACACAGCACCTGGACCGTGTTTGTATGGATCTACAACCACCCTCCCTGGTTGTGCATGAAGAAGAAGTACGTAACCATGAGTATGCTCGTTCAAGGGCCAAAACAACCTGGTACAGACATCAATCTGTATCTCACGTTGTTGAAAGAGGAGTTGGCCACGTTATGGGAAGAAGGAGCCCGTACATGGGACGCCTCGAGACAAGAGTACTTTGACATGAGAGCGGTGGTGATCACGACGGTGCAAGACTATCCTGGTTACGGATACTTCTCGGGGCAGGTGGTCCAAGGATTCTATGGGTGCGTTAGGTGTAAGGATAATACAACGTACCGCCAACTACAGGAAAACCGTGTTCCTTGGGGCTCGGAGGTGGATTCCCAAGAATCACGCCTGGAGAAAGCTAGGACATATGTTCGATGGGACGATCGAGCTCCGAGGAATCCCACACCAGAAGAGTGGCGCGGAAATCTACAAGCTGTTGAATAACTGGAAGGAGTGCCCTGCGCCAGGAAAGACCTGAGAAGCTGAGCCGTTCTTTGAAGGTATGGAAGGCGAGGTCTGTTTTCTTGGACTTGCCATACTGGAAGATCCTCCGCGTGCCTCATAGCCTTGATCTCATGCATATCACGAAGAACGCGTAGAGTCGCTGCCACCCTCCTTAACACCGACAAGACCAAAGATGGGCTGAAGGCAAGGAACGACTTGAAGCATATGGGCATCAGGGATGAACTTCAACCACCACCTAGCGATGATGAGGAGGAGGACGAGGTGGAGGAGACAGAAACACAGAATAGCCGTCGTCGCAAGGGGAAAAAGGTTAAGAAGGGAGAGGTCAAGCTCAAGGCCTCATGCTTCACTCTGAGTAAGAAGGAGGCCATACAGTTTATGAAGTGCCTCCTCAGAGTCAAATTTCCGAACGGGCTACGCGGGGAAGATAAGAAGATGGATAGACGAGGCGAAGCAGCGCTTCAGCAGGATGAAGTCTCACGACGTCGCCGTGCTAATGACGCAGGTACTCCCGGACGCGATCCGAGGTATAATGGACAAGCACATCCGTGAAACACTGTTTGGCCTCTGTAACTTTTTTCACGTCATCTCTCGGAAGTCGATAGGCATTAAGCAGCTCACGAGGCTACAGGACGAGATCGTGGTGATAATGTGCGAGCTCGAGATCTATTCCCCCCCCCCCCCCGCCCGCTTTCTTCGACATCATGCTTCATCTGCTTCTCCATGTCGTGGAGGATATCGTCCAGCGCGGTCCTGCGTTTCTGTGAAGCATGATGCCGTTCGAAAGGCTCAATGGACACATCAAGGGATACGTTAAGAACAAGTTCCGTCCAGATGGAAGCATAGCAAACGGCTTCCTGGCCGAAGAGTGCATCTCTTTCTGCTCGAACTTTCTACAAACCGAGACCCCTCTTGGTATGCCATTCAACAAGCACCTCGGGAGGCTCACTGGATGGGGTCACCACGAGGGTCGACGTGCAAAGCATGTAGACATGGAGGGCCGAACCAAGGACTTTGAAAGAGCAAACCTGGTCGCGCTGCAATACCTGCAGATGGTTGATCCATACATACATGAGCACAAAGAGTTTATCAAGAAGAATTACGCTGATCAGGGGCGCCAGGTCCCGAGGGAGGAAGATGTTATCAAGGAGCACAACTCCGGTTTCACGCGGTGGTTTAGGGAGAAGGTCATAGCTAATCCACCACAGGGCGAGTACTCGGAGGAAGATAAATTGATATTCACATTGTCACAGGGCGCCTCGCACAACCTCATGACCTATCAGGTTTACGATATCAACGGATACACGTTCTACACAGAGTAAAAAGACAATAACTGCGATTACCAGAACTCAGGGGTAACAGGGATATTCTACACCGGCGACATCCCGGAAAGATACTACAGAAGGATCGAGGAGATTTAGGAGCTCGACTATGTTACGGAGAAGGTGCCGATGTTCCATGTCAGGTGGGCCAAGAGCGTCGAGAAAGAAGACCGGTATTTCACCACGATGGTTATACCGTCAAAGTCCACCAGCGCGAACGTACCCGCAAGAAATGAGCCTTGGGTTTTGGCTAGCAAAGTCGACCAATGCTGGTACATCAAAGACCCGTCAAAGCCTAGCCGGGTTGTCATCAGGAGAGGCAAAAGGAACATTATCGGAATGTACGGAGTCGCCAACGAGCAAGACTTTGAACAGAACGGTGACCCGAAGATAGAAGACGGGTATGGCAACCAAACACCGTACACCACAACCCTACCTAAGAAAGGACTTCCATTCAAGAGAAGTAGTGAAGACGTCCCGGACCTAACGTATGCAACCGCGACAAAGAAGGGCAAGAAGACGACCATTGTCAAGAAACGCTAGCGCGCTCCGACCATTGTCAAGAACCGTCGTGTGTGTGGCCTACTATTATGTATCAAAACATTCTTAATTTTCATTATGTGTGTGTTATAATAATATTGCATTGAGAATATTATGTATCAACAAGACACATTCATTGAGAATACTCACTTTTGTTGTTTTAGCAATATTTGAATATTTAAAATATTTGTAGTATATTTTATAGTTCATATTTGTATGCTTTTACATGAAAATTGGCCTTTAAAAATTCCAAAAATTGGCCCCTTAGGATTCGAACTTGGGTGGCCAAAAGTGAAGGACAAGGCATGTTACCACTAGGCTGTGTGATAGTTGATAAAAACTTCATGACCCCTATTTGTCTAGGAGTGCATATTATGCGAGCGATTTAGCCAGATGCTCGCGTAATATTACACTGCGATATGCGCCTCGCATAACCGGCACACATCGACCAAGTCACACAGCTAGCAAAAATGCAGACACGACTTCACATATCTCAGAGGAGGAGCCCGACGCCGTGGAGGAGCCCGACGCATCGATCGAAGCTGTCGCCGCCGTGGAGGAGCCCGACGCCGCCCCGTGAAGGAGTAGCTCGCCTCCGCCCCGTGGAGGAGGAGCCCGACGCCGCCGTCCCCGTGAAGGAGGAGCCCGATGCCGCCGCCCCGTGAAGGAGGAGCCCGACGCCGGCTTCCCACCCACCCACGCCCCCCACCCACCCACGCCTCTTCCCCTCTCTCCGGTGAGTCCCCGCCCCCCACCCACCCACGCCTCTTCCCCTCTCCTCCCCTTCTGAAATCATTTCCTCCTCTTCCTACTCCTTCCTCCCCCACTGCTCTCCGCGCTGCAACTACAGATCTACTGCAGCCAGCGGCCATGGTCGTCGTAGGGGTCATGTGGTTGATGTGCATGGGGATGAGGAGCCACTGTTTCTGAGGCAGGCGCCCAAACATGATTCTCTGATTATTATTTTGGTGATCAGTAGTGCTATAGTTTTGAACTCCTTTGCAATTCGGAAGGTAGCGGAAACCAGCGAGATAGATCCCCTCCTCCTTTAAGTAGAGAGACAGCCAAGCTGTTGCGACTCGTGTAGGGTTCTTGCCAATTCCGAAGTACCAGCTTGGGCTCGACGTTCTTCTTCGCTGCTGCAGGGAATTGCTAGTGCTTAAAGGTGAGCTTCTTTTCCCAGCAATTTGGGTTTTCCTGACTCATCACTAGCTGGGTTTTCCCAGCAATTTGTTTTTTTCTTTTCGTGTTGATACTTCATAGCAAGGCATGCATGCCTGAGATCATGGTATAGTTCCTTTTTGCAACAATTTCCTTCTAAATACTATGCATATAGGTAGATTCAACTCTGTGTGTACATACATCAGAGAAGATGCAACCATAGATTTTTTTTTACTTGAGGTGATGTGGACCCGGCCCTCTACAAGACCACAGACACAGGATAGGAGTAAGTAGATGACATGTGGTTAATTATCTTGCTACAGGACATTTAGTCTAGAGTCCGTTGGATTTGGAGTGATGGCCTTGGCATCCTATGGTTGTCTCCTACCTCCCTCTGCCCAAAAGGCCTAGCAGCAGTGGTCAAAAAGCATTGAAAGGAACAGTTGCTTGCACATCAAGGTTCGAACTTGTGATCATTCTTTCCTGTAGAGCATATGTATATGTACGGAGTATATGTGTTCAGAGAACAACGAAAAGGCAATCTATGATGATTATGATCTAGTCGTTGGAATAGTTTATCTATGTGTTCAGTGAACAACAAAGAAGCAAATTTGCTCCAGTGAGGCTTTATATATCTCCTGGACTTTCGAGGGGCCCATAAGCAAGCATTTCCTGAACAAATTTGCTCCACTAACACTATGAATCATAGATTGCTTTTTCGTTATTTCCTAAACACTATGAATCGCACAGAATACAAATTTGCTTGCTGGGACCTTGGTGTTGGAACATGCATGCACACATAAAGACAGGTTCAGTTCTTTTTTCTTCCTTTCAAGAAGTGGCAAGACATATTCAGCTCTGTGTATACATACATGCGTTGGTGACAATTTTTCAGTCTAAACCAAGTGGTGACAATTTTGTTTTCTCTGAACCTAGTGGTGACAATTTTTGAACTTTATTGTGCCCCTGCAGTTCTGTACATTTGAGCTTCTGATCATTTATTCCTTTGGTTCCTGGTAACTGTACTATTCATGCTCAGGTTGTTGACAAGCAAACAGATGATACATAGATAATCCCCTATCTAAGCATAGGTAATTCATGCTCAGGTTGTAGCTAATTTTCTTGCCCAAGGTTGGACTATAGGAATTGTTGTAGCTATAATTTAGTCGATTCTAGTTTATAGAAATATTGGAACAACCTAGTTTGGTGATCACTAGTGCTATAGTTTCAGATCAGTAGTAACTGTACTATTTTCTGATACACCTGTTGTTCTAATTTGTGTATACAGGGTTGTTCTGATACACCTGTTGTTCTGATTTCAGTATTTCAGTATGTATGGGTTGGTGCCTCTGTGTATACAGGGTTAATTTGTGTATACAGGGTTGGTGCCTTTGTGTATCTATGGCCTGGAGCATGATATATATACATGGTGTTTGTGTATGTATGCTAGCAAAATGGTTGTGATGATGGCTGTGTTTGATCCTTTTTTTGTAGGTTTTTATTTTTGAGTTGCCAATGTTTCGCCAGAATGTTGATTCATTTCCGTTCCGGCGAATTTCTGGCACTCCTAGACATAGAAAATTAGTAAAGTTCATGCCAAAATTTTCTGTGAATTTTTGTGCTTATTAGTTTCATTTATTTGTGTGTTTAGAAATGTCGGATCCGGGCCCTTCTAGCCAGAAGCCCTTTTGGGAGCAGCAGGAGGAGATGGAATCCCTAGAGGTCCCGGAATTTGTTCCGCGGGACGACGAGATGGAGGAGGACGAGGATACCTCGTCGGGCAATGAGGAGATGGGGGACGCCGATGGCGACGCCGATGGCGACGCCACTACCACTGATGGCGGCGGTGAAGCTACTACAGACGGTGGTAGCGCATCGAAGAAGTCTCGGAAGGATCAGACCCCAATCGTGGTCGACCTCAAAAGGTCCATCATCACAAGCGTGAGCCCTAAAGGTGCGCCTTTGGAGCCAGAAGAATTTGTTGGGGGGTTACTCTAACCAGCTCGCGGCAATCCTCCGGAACACCGTCACGATCAACATGGAGAACCTGAAGGCCGAAGAGAACAAGGGTTTCCTCATCCAGCTTTTCCGGAAGCTGCACGCAAGATACGCATTCCCGGGTGATGAGGAAAACAAGTATAATAATGACAATCTCAAAGGGAATCCGGTGAACAAGTATGCCCTCGGGAGGATGACCAAGGCCTTGTCAAATTGGAAGGCTCGGGTGAAGAATATGATTTTCGAGGAGAAGCTAAGTTATCCAGAGCTCGTCAAGAAGGAGCCTCTGGTCAAGGAAGAAGGCTACAATGTTTTCAAGGCCAGATGTAACTCCGCCTTGGGCAAGGCCAGGACTGAGAAGGGCAAGAATATGAGATCCCGAAACATTGGTACCCACCATCTCGGCTACGGCGGTTATAGAGCCGCGAGGCCCAAATGGGATAAGGAGGACGCCGACGCTCGTGCAAAGGGGTTGACACGCCCTTGACGACATAAAGGAGGAGCAGTAAAGAACTTCGTTAGGGCCCGGTTTGCCCCGCCGAAAGGGGTTTTTGATTATTCTTCGGAGCCCGACGGCCCCTTTGCTCCGAGGGTGACGGACTTCATGCAAAAATATGTAAGTAGTTTGCATGCAAGTCGATTAATTGCATTCATGATTAAGCAATGAAGTCCAGTTTTCTGATCAAATGCTTCGCGTTCCTTGTGCGCAGGACGAGGAGTGTACGAGCTCCTCATCCTGTGGGTCGCGCCACCGCCGCCAAGTGGGACACCACTTTTAATAGGGCGTTGAACCGGACCAAGAGTGTCGATCCCCTGGCGGCCCCGTCGGCTGGTCGTGTGGTCGGCTTTGGCGGCATATCATGGTCCGAGTACTATGGCACCCCAGAGCGGAAGGGCAAGAAGGCCGAAAGCGCCGAGGTAAAACTCCTAAGGGAACAGGTGGAAGCCTTTCCAAATATAGTCCAAGATGCCGTGAACAAGGCTGTGTCGGCTGCCGAGACAAAGTTCCAAGAACAAGTCCAGACACAAGTCCAGTCACAAGTCCATTCACAAGTGAACGAGAAGCTCAACACCATCCTTCCCGTCTACATGGAAAAGTACAACAAGTGGCAGAAGGGTGGTAAACGGGGGCCGCCACCGGTTCCCAACCTCAACAGCGCCCAATCGGACAATGTGGCGCGGCCGGAGGCGTTGGTGACTCCTCCAGCAGGGCCGGTGGTGGTGGAGACTCCTCTAGCTCCGGAGCTTAACTTGCCCACTGCGGCGAAGGCGCCGGCCCGCACCACCGTGCCATCAGGCAGCCACTCCGCCACTTGCGTGGTCAAGCCTGTCGGCATCGGTGCCTCGACATTGGCTGAGTTTGACGCCCTCAAGGTAACTAACTAATTAAAGCGAGAGTTAGGAGGCTCAACCACACCGATGACTTGATCTCTGCTTTTCTAACGCTCAGCCTACATGTCGATCTTTCGCACGGAGACACTCCTTGCACTCTAATGCATTGGGTGGGCGGCCAGTTGATGGATGTTGCCAAGGGTACTATTGTTCAACCAGAGAACCGCAAAATGCACAATGTCACAATGCCACCTGACATGATGAGGGTCAAATACAGTATGGTGCTTCCGGGCTACGAGCAAGTGGAACCTCCCTCTCAACCTCAAGGATGGGATGATGAGGACACAGCAGCGGTCCTCAATACCGGCTTCGGCTACTTGTACCTATGGACGAAGAGCCAGATCTGTTTGGGGACAGAGGACCAGCTCAACATCACCCTAGAGGCAGCATAACCAGCACATGATGAAAACTTCGAGATGGGAGACTTGGACAACATGGCACAGAATCCCGATGATGATGAAGAAATTGACCCGAACTACGGTGACCAGTTTGTTAACACAAGGTTTTCTGATTTGTATGAGCCGGGACCATCAGGCACACATCAAGTTGCCGAGACCCAACCAGCACCAGCGAAACCCCCTTGCAAGGTGCGTCTCTTCCCAACTAGTCGAGACGCCCACCTGTCCCTTCACCGAGCCTCCAAGGCCGTAGTTCCTTTGATCAGCCCGCACCCTCCATAAGACGGTGAGGTGAACGCAGTGGCAAAAGTAAAGAGCAAGAAGGGTCGCAAAGGAAGCCTAAGGGTGATCGGGGCCGATCCAAATCCTCTTTTCGGACGGCTGTGGGGCAAGCCAGAATCAGCCATGTGGCGGTGTACCGATGATGTAAATCGATGCTCGAGGTCGCAGGCTCGCATATGCGTAGTATTCATTATGGATGTCTCATTAGCAGGCAAGCGATTCGCGCGACAATGATCGGTCGTACCTCGTTTTCAAGGCTAAGGTGCCTTCTCATATGTCGCTTCGTCACTGCATTCCCGGGGATATCTTCTACGTCGGCATACCGACCTGTTTGACATGTTGAACGGGTTTCATTTGCACAATACCCTGGTCGGCTGTTCTCCTCAATATGGCCATGGAGATCACTAGAGACAAGATCCCGGGCATCCGATAGTGGATCCCTACTTCATGCTTGACGTCATTCCGAAGATGCCGAGGCCATAGATCTGGCGACCGACTACCTCTCAAACTTCCTGCAAACATACTCGGACAAGGATGTGATTCTCCTTCCCTACCATCCCATCACGGAGGATGATCGGACAGGCTGTGTGCTCATAAGCTTGAATTTGAAACACTCAACAGCCTTGTACCTCGACTCAAACAGTGCGATCCAAAAAAAACTACACCAATATCAAGAAAATTCTTGATGGCGCTCTCACCGGCTACGTCGCAGCGGGAGGCGTCAAACCGGCAAGGCCACATGTAAAGTTCGGCGTGCACGTGTTTCGCCACACGATGAAGTTTGCCTGCGTCATGCAGCCGCCTGGCAGTGGGAAGGATGCCTTCTACGGCATTTACCACATGAAGGCGTTCTTCAATGACATGGAGACCAAAGCGCTGCCATCTGACCTCATGAAGTGGGCTGAAAAGCTTGCATGCATACAGGCTCGCAACCTCAGGCAACACTTCTTCAACATCCAGGAGGAGATCGCGACAATCGTGTACCAGGGAGTCATAAAAGCCGGAGGCACCTTCCACGGTGGCTATACACCGTACAACAGGGAGATAGACGAACGCTTAGCGCAGCAGGGTGACGGCAGGATGTTCATGCAAATGGCGAAAACTCGGTCGGGCTTCATCAATGCCCCCTCAAAGCCGACTCAAGAGCCGAAGAAGACTTCATGATTGCATTGCCTGGGTACCTAGCTGTTAGTTCCGAACTCGTGTTGTAACCTCTTATCACTATGTTAAACTTGCCTAGCAAAACCTCTAGAATATGTTTCAACCGTTGAACTTGATTGTGAGACACTAGCTAGTTATTTGTGTTACGAACTATTTTAAGTGCTTGTTGCTTTTCATTTGTCATTGCTTCCCTACTTTCTTGTGGTTTGCTTTCTTTGTCTTTCTTCGAAATGCCGATGATTAGAACGTGTTGTGGTGTCACGTGTATGACTATGTTTGCTTCGATCTTGTGTGCCAAGTATACTAGTAATTTGGGCATATACTCTACTTGCCGCACAAGATCAAACAGCGAGCATTGTTATTTCCGTGCCCAATCTAAGTATGAGGCACTAATCCATGTCATTCTTGGTTTTCTTTTTTTTGGTCTTTCTTCGAAATGCCGATGATTAGAACGTGTTGTGGTGTCACATGTATGACTATGCCGTTGTTCGATCTTGTGTGCCAAGTAGACTAGTAATTTGGGCATATACTCTACTTGCCGCATGAGATCGAACATCGAGCATTGTTATTTCCGTGCCCAATCTAAGTATGAGGCACTAATCCAAGTCATTCTTGGTTTGCTTTTTTTGGTCTTTCTTCGAAATGCCGATGATTAGAACGTGATTTCTTACATTTTGTTGCACCCATATATATATGCATGATTCTATCTTGTGAACTGCTAGCTATTGCTTTCCACTGACATAAGTAATATCATCTTTATTATGTGTAGGAGATGCCGAGGTGTTATGTCGTGTACGTCGGTCGGGTTCCAGGTGTGTACGAGGAGTGGAAAGACTGCCAGAAGCAAGTGAACAACTTCTCGGGCAACAGCTACCAAGGCTATGAGAGTAGAGAGGTGGCGGAAGAGAAGTGGAGGAGGCATGGAAGGAAGAAGTGGAGGAACTTCCTCGTGATCACCACCTTGTTGCTCTTTATTGTAGGTTATGTGTTCTACTTCATCTAGGTAGAGCTACGTCGTTGGAGTTGTAATGTGAATTGTGAACTTGTACTCGAAGGTGTAATGTGATTGTGAACTTGTACTCGGAGGTGTGAACTTGTGGCACAAACACTTAATGTATGAACTTGTATGTCATGATTGATGTGTAATGTATTGTATTCATGTTGGTTCTATTATGCTTTGGCAAATTGCAAGTTTCTGAAAAATTCTGTGCTCTTTATACTGTATTCTGGACTATATTGTATATTTGAATATCTGTATATTATTATTTATAGTGGTCTGTAAAACTTGAATTTCGAAAATATTACCGGAGGCGCATATAGGATACTATAGGAGGCGCATATACTATAAATATCCGAGGCGCATTCTGAAACATATGCGAGGCGCATATGATATGCGCCTCCTATACTTCACATATGCGAGGCGCATATCGATATGCGCCTCGCATATGTGAAGTATAGGAGGCGCATATCATATGCGCCTCGCATAAGAAATACCCGAGACTTGAAGCTAGAGGCACAGGTGATATGCGCCTCGGATAGGCTTTTTCGTGCGCCTCGCATAGGATTTTCTCTAGTAGTGCAAGCCTAGCCCCGTCGCCCCGCACACCTCACAGCGCCGTCCCCGGTGAGCACCCGACGGTGGCCGCCGAGATGACGTCACCCCGGCTTCACGCTGACGTGGCCCACGGGCCCGCTGACCTTTGACCACCACGGTGGCTTGCTGATGTGGCCTAGGGCCCAGCACTCAGTGACAGTGGCTAGGTTCTGTCTGGGTAAAAAAAACCAACCCTTTGCTGATGTCATATTGATACAGTAATTCAATTTTAAATGATTTAATAATTCCATAAATTGATATAAACTTGTAAATTCAATATCTTTTTATTTATAAGTCATAAAAATACAAATAATATATCAAATTGTTCAGAAAAATGAAACCTATCTATTTAACATATAATCATGCATTGTCCAACAACTTAAATGAAAAGTATAATTAGAAGAACAAATGCACCCCTCTCATATGTTCCGGAGTTTCTCCGAGTTAGGGTTTTCACCCCTCGGAACCCCGATTAAATCATCGAGCATGTCTTTGATTAAATCGTAAGCACCACTAGCTATATCCGAGCATCTCTTTGATTCTAGTTTTGATACAGTTATTATCATGATTGATTATTATTTTGATTGAACTCTGTTCTCGTAAAGTGCCTGACGCAGGGACCAGGTAACAATCTATGTGGATACTATGTTTGCGAGTTCATCCGGCAGACGTGCGATGAGAAGGGCAGAAATTTAGAGCAACTCCACGTACGTAAATAATTTCTATAGTTTTTAATTACAATCAAATTGTGTTTAGTTTCATTCATATAGGCTGACTCCTTTTTTAAATTAGATCGAAAGTCTACGGGACGGTCTTCTGCCAAAGGATCGCGTACGAGCAATTCAGGAGGAATTGGCGGGATTCTTGGATGCAGAAGTCCTAGACCCAAAAGGGGAATACTATTCGGCTGTGTATAGACAATAAGAATTGTAAAAATAACAACTTTGAAGGAATTGGCCGGTAGCATCGAATAGCAACTTTTGTATGTAGTGCATGAACTCGATCCTTGTATTCAATGTAATATTGTCATGATATTCATGATGTAATATAAGGTTCCTTCATTGATAAGTGCAAATCACTAAATAAACAATAAAACAACCTAAATAAATTCTCTGCCGCGGCAGAGAAATGGGCCAAATCTCTGCCGCGGCAACAAAGTGTGCCAAAATGAATTCTCTGCCGCGGCAGAGAAATGGGCCAAATCGCTGTCGCGCTCGCCCTCTTCCGCTGCCACGTGTGCCCCCTTTTGTCCCGGTTGGTGGGGCAACCGGGACTAAAGGTTAGGGTTTTAGTCCCGATTGCCCCGTCCCGGTTGGGCAACCGGGACTAAAGCCTCGTACCAACCGGGACCTATAGGCCTGTTTCCACCAGTGACGGTTAGTCCCTCGAGTTGTTTGCAACGTTGCCCTTCATAAAATTTCTGAAGTAGTATGTGTGGTAGGACTGGAATAGGAGCAGGTTTTCCAGCCTGAATCAACCTGCTGTTTGGATTAGTGTTTGGGCATCACGTCTTTGTTGTAGAATTAAGGGTCAGAGGTGCTTGTTTCTAAATTTGTTGGGCTAGCTGTGCCATACCTTCTAAGATCTGATAGGTTTAAATTTGAACTAAAGATGATTAATTAATTTTATGTATATGGGCTGCTGGTGCCCATCGATTTCTATTCTGTATCTTTTGTTTGGCTAGGGATCTTGTCCTTAGGTATCTAGCTGTTTACCTGGAGAATTACCGTGAGTCATAATCATGTTTGCACCTTGTATGATCTTGTGCGTGTGTAGTTCCAGGTCTGATGCGAACCAGTCAGATGAGATTTTGCATAGAAAGGTTTCTACTGTTACTAAACTGCTGATATTTAAGTCCTTGGGATGTATACGTGATTTGAACTACAAGTTAATTTCTTTGTATGACACTAGCTGAGAATACATTTGGGGGAATTTAATATCTTTTTTATCACATGTCAGTCTTAGGCTTCTAGGCTATTCCATGATTAATTTGCAATGGACAGTGAGAATGCTCGTGGTTTGACTACACATAGGAACGATATTGTTTTTGTTTCTATGCTTTTGAAGTGATGGTGTGCGTTAAGTGTGACAATTATTTCAACAACAGGTGCTGCTACTTTCGGTCCAGAGTCCTAACATTCATATTTTTGCCGTGCGGTTGAGGCAAGTTCATGACGGATAGTGAATTTTGCATATCTCTCTTCAGTAAATTTTATTTAATGCTTATGATATGTCGATGATGATAATGATAAAGATGATGATGGCATGTGCATATTATGCACATTTGTTTTGCATACCATGATGATAATGATGATAATGTGACCTACTTTTGTGGGCACAATGCGACTTCCATCGATGGGTTGCGACCCACGCTGGAGGCACCCTCCACGAATTGGAGCGAGTGGATGCCGACGGGTGTCCATTCGAGCGATACCGGTATTCGCGATGAGATGAGATAAGCATATAGGCATGTAGATAATATTATTGTTCTAATGGATGAATGCTGTTTAATGTCCTCATAGTGTTTTGATTTATGTAAAGTTACTATTTCTTTGTGAACTTGTTGAGTCTTTGTACTCACCCTTGTTGCTTTCATGTTTTTAGGTAAACCTTGAGGACATCATGCATGGGGAGTTCTAGGAGTAGCACCTTCACAATTATCACCTCATGTTTCACATAATCCTAACCAATATTTTGGAACTTTGATTTTGACTGATAGGAGTTATTATAGTAATTAATGGTTTCGGGGTATGTGAAAGTTTATCAGTGTCTTGATTTTACCTGCTAGAAACTATTAACAGTATTGTGTTTGGTTGGTAGTTTTTTATAGTTGTCATGTTGAAGGTTTATGTGGTTGATTGTGCGTCTACTTTTTTTGAGTTTTATCCTTGTACTCATGTGTTTATATTATTGCCTATCGTGGATGTCACAAAAACAAAGGAGACTTTGCCGATTTTTCCTTAAAAGTCTTAGTCATTTTTCTATGTGTAATGTATGTGGTAACATCTCAAGTTCTTGGTTGGCTTGGGGTGTTACAGTTGGTATCAGAGCCTAGTCTTTAGGTCTCTGGAATAGGTTAATAGTAATAGGATTTTGCAAGATAATTAACAAGTAAAACTTGCATTTATTTAGTATAAACAACTACAAACTTGATTTAAAATCTGTAACAACATAAAACTTGACACACTGGTGCACAATAGGATGGGTTCGGGTCATGCATTGCATTTCTACTTCCGGTATTCTCTATTATTGATCACTTTTATCTATATGTGTTGTTGTGCTTGTGGGCATGCTATTTCCTTGAGTTATGCGGATCTTGCTTTAGGTATCATTGCCTCTTTGTGGTTGGTAGTCTACTAGAGAGAGAGAGGGGGAGAATCTTCATGATTGATGAATTCAGCATCGAAAACGAAATTGTTGATCTTCTATACTAGTTCAGTAAATGCGTGAATGACGTGATAAAGGTACCCGAGTGATAGATTTAGATCTCCATGTTACTTTGTTGGACCCATAAGGAGATAGTTTTAGAGTTTAGATTTGACATCAAAGTTTGAGTTTAACCTAAGGTTATCATGGAAGATGAATTTTTTATTTTCCTAGATTGTTTAAAGATTCGATATCTAAGGAATTTGAGAGAATAGTATGCTAATCTTGAAGATGCGGTGGACAAGGTGACTGGCTTTGAAAAAGAAATGGATAACCTAGATGGTGTGGTGGTGGAGTACGTAGATGATATGATGTTATGAAGACTTATCTAGAAATTAAACAGTATGAGAAGAGCTTTCCTCTACCTATGACTCTTAAACCACAATTTGCACTTGTCTTCCATATTTCCTATCACCTATCCTTTCTAATGCATGACATGCACTTTTCTTGGTCTAAGGATCATCATCTAGTACTTGTATATCATTGTTTCCTCGTCTAAGTATGATGAAGCATTGTAAATCATGTACTTCAATTGTTCTTCTTGCTAAACATTAGGCTTCTAGTATTAATGCCATCTATTGGTCTATTCTCTGAATGGTGTATTATTCTTTGAAATTCGTTGCTACCCATTCTCCCACGTGAAGCATAAATAATGGTGAACGCTTTTATCTTCTCCTTGTAGGCGACCTAGTTCTTGCCCATAAAAAAATAATCATTTTGATTTTAAAATCCTTTTCCTTAGTAGCCATTCTAGTTGAGAAGCTTGTGCTTCTGATATTCACTATAAGCGTTAGTTTTCTAGATTCCACCAACAAAGTGACTCTTGGTGTGTTTAAAATTGTTTCTTGTACACCCAACCATGAGTGTTCTTGTAAAATCGAAAAGTTACATGTTTGTAGTGGATCGGCAAGAACAAAATATATGGGTCGACCTTTAAGCCCATGAAATATTTTTGCAATGCGAGGATGCCCGAGTGTTAGCGTCATGTGATTCACTAGATTGGGTACAAGGTTAATATTTTGGGTGCTGGATGTTTTGGTCCACTTACCAACTACCCTTACTATTCGCTCTTGTTACGCTGTAATGGTGGATTGAAAATAGAATTTTCCTTCAGTTGAGAGACGGCGCTGTGAAACCTAAACCATCAGTGTTCCACGTCTAGTAAAGCAAGCGCTCCCAAGCGTAGGGGATGTAGTGAGGCTAAACCTTTGTAATTTTTATGGTACCATAAAAATAATTATGGCTTGCTTAACTACCATGAGAGATTTAGATAGGTTTTGTGAAATTCCTTACTTGTATGTTAAGAATTTCGAGTAATGAGTGGTCTTGTGACATCCACATTATTCTTAAGGATTTTATGTTCTACCATGAACATGTACAATTTCTTATGACCAATATACTATGGTTGTTACGTGTTCTTTGAGAGCAGGACGTAAAGTTTTGTATTGATCTCATTCCTGGTACTTTGACCAATCTCTATGATTTCTTATCAATTATCATGACCATTAAAAAAGGATTGAATAAGTAGTTGGACGATATGTTATCCAAGGGTTTGATTCGGTGTGGTGTCTCACCATGGAAGCGCATTTATTCAAAGCAACGAGGGATGGTAGTTGGTGAAAAGAGTTGGTATTACTGTGCTTTTAAGACGGTAAAGATCAGGAACAAATTCAATGCCCCACATCTATGACTTGTAGTTAATGTGTTCTAGAAGATGAATCCCCAATCTGGTTATAATTAAATACGTGTGTAGGAACATGATATTGAAAAGATCATCTTCTCCGCTAGGTATGGTCATCATCAACATAGAGTTGTCTTTCGGACTAACCAATGCCCTGCCGTATTTATGAGGACAATGAACAATTTGTTACATATATATGTTGCTTGATAACTTCGTGGTAGTGTTTGTTGCTAATATCCTCATATGTTGAAAGACAAGAAGAGCATGAAGCGTCATTAATGCTTATGCTTGAGACTTCAAAATAAAATTATGCAAAGTTAAACGAAGTTTTGGCTACTCGAAATTGTTTTTAGGTCATGTGTGTGCTCATGCACGATGGAAGGTTATTGCTTCAGTTCTAGGTAATTGAAAATACATTAGTAGGACTATCCTACTGTTGCCTGCCAAAACTCACCGGCGAGCAGCGACGAGCAACACGAAGAGCCGGGAGGCTCCCAGAACTGCTGGTGGGCCCTGGTCCCTCGGGCGACGGCCCGCAAAACTCCGGCACACGTCCTGGCTTGGTTCGAGGGCGTGCCACCTGACCTATACCTGGCCAGGAAGGTGAAGGATTGCTCCGATTGATTTCCTGCATGGTAAACAAGTATACGTAAAATTCGAGCCGTGACCGGCTCCCAGGTTTCCCTGTAAATCGGCTCCTAGAGCCGATTGCCCCATGGTTCTGCATTAGATTTACGATAACATGGGGTTTTGCTTGATCGCTACAAGTTAAATCGATCTACGACAGTTTAATGTTTTCACCACGTAACTGGAACGTCCTACACGTAATTGAGCCTGGTATGTACAAAAGATGAAGAATATTAACCCTAGAGGAGGCCTAATAACCAACGTAAAGTTAATTACCGGAACAACTTCTCTAGAACGAATAAGCCACGTCCCTATGTACTACTGGATCGTTCAACCCGTTTGTAAGGCCTGGCTACGTAGATATCAAACTAAACCTTGGTGAGCAAGGTATAACCGTAACAGATCGAATCAGCTAAATAAAGATCAAGCAAGATGCTACCCTTACACTTGGGAAAAAGTGCAAAAGTAGCGAGATAACTAGAGGTAGCATAACTTCGACGATAATAATGAAAAAACACCGATGCTAGCCTCAAACAATCTATGATAATGGTATTACTCGCCATCAACAACGCTTCAGTACGAGTAAAACCAGGTAACGATAGATATCGCCTAGATCGCAAGATGCGATCTAGGCAGATGACACTTACCAAAGAAACCCTAGAAACAAGGGGTGGCGATGCGCCGAGATTGTGTTTGTTGTGAACGTGGTTGTCCTTCTTTTCTCGATAACCTTAGGTACATATTTATAGTCCGGAGACTCTCTACTTTTGGAATAACTCTACAACTCTATCTTTACCTAAACTGAAACGGAACCTAAACTGAAACGAAACCTACTATGATACAAGATACACGGGCAGTTTAGCCCAATTCTACGTACTAGGCCGATCCAACAACACGTTGAATATACGCATCTTCCAAGCCCATCTTGATCACGGCCCATCTCCTTCGTTGGCCAAAATATGGCGATAACACATGCCCCCCTGGTTTTGGCAATGATAATTCCAAAACCACTCTGTGTTTTTTTTTCTCCTCTTTTTTTTTGTATCGGGTTGCGTTAATGTAATGCGTGGCGTAATCGCCAAATCACGCTACCCCTTCATCATGATGCCCTGTCTTCTCAACTCCTCCGCAGTGCATGATTTGATGATTTTGGCAGCACAATCCGGGAAACCGCTATGGCATTGAACCGTCTCTCCACTATTCCCCTTATTTAAATTCGTCTGAGCAGTTCGCAGTCCCCATCTTCCTTCAGTAGCCAGAAAACCCTTCTTCCTCCGCCTAAAAAACCCTTCTCCTCCGCCATGGCTTCTTCCTCTTCCGCCCGTTCCTCCCAGTCTTCCAACAGCATCAGTGACCGAGAGCCGACGCCAGAGCACCCACCTACGGCGGCGTACAGTACTTTCACCCCACGATGGTGGGACGAAAGGGACTGGGATTTCGCCGTCTGGTCGGAGGACGATGCGTCCCTGACTGACGGCGAGGAGAGCCTACAGTTCCTCGTTGACGGGGAACTGGAGGCGAAGAGCAGCGACGACGCTTGGTCTTGGGACGGCGTCGAGTCCTCCGACGAGGAGGAGGAATCGGAGGAGGACACCTCCTCCGACGAGTACCCGCCGACGAAGCGCTTCCGCGCCGGGTCCGGCGAGGACACCGAAGATGACGACGAGGATGAGGAGGTCCCCGCTGGCTTCTTCAGCAGCAGCAGCGAAGATGACGCCGGGCAGAATACCAAGACAAGAAGACGGCGGCGACGATCTCGCCCTTTAGATTAGGAATCAGTAGCAGCAACAGTAGTAGTAGGCACCCTTTTGTAATCAATCATCCTTTTGTAAGCAATCATCTTTCGAATGAATGAAAAATCCGTTTCCCAAAGATTGTTCTGTTTTGCCCCAATTTTGCCGATGGCCGAAATAGGTCGATGCTCCAGAAGTCGATGACACTGTATCGGCTTCCAACATACTGCACGCATACAGTCAAACAAGTTAAATTGCAAAGAGCCGATGACTACCCATCGGCTTCTCCCAAAAAAAAAGTTGACAGGGTCAAAACTTGGTCGCATCTTTAGGCACATAAAAACGGCCACTTCTTGGTTTCAAACGGTGACATGCGCCCTTTCTCAAAACGGGCGACCTGCGCCCTTTTTCAAAACGGGCGACCCAAATCTCCAATTTCCCATCGAAAAACGTGCCCTGAACAAACAACTAGTGACAAGCAAGGATGAAGATGACGAAGCTGAGATCGCCGAGGTGGATCGTGTCCATGCTGACGCCCTCCACGCCTTCGAAGCATTTCTTCAGTAGCTTGTATGTGCGAACTGGCACCTGTTTGTAACATGTGTGAACCTCTAAAGTTGATGACCGTGCATCGGCTATACATTTTGCTTTTATTCGGCCGATTTTCAGCATCGGCCCCCACATTTTTACTGTCCATCGTCACACGTGCTTTTACTTAGCCGACTTCATGTATCGGCCCCTCAAGTTTTACTGTCCAACATCCCACCTGCTTGGGAAATATTTCTTGAGATGTTGACCGTTGACTGTCCAACATCCCACATGCTTGGGAAATATTTCTTGAGATGTTGACCGTTGACCGCCACTGGGAATTTTACGCCGTCCAGCTGCTCGAGCATGTATGTGTTTCCTCTTAAAACTTGATCGACCCTGTACGGCCCGTGCCAATTTGGAGACCATTTACCATATGTTGCATCCTTAGTCCCCAATGGCAACACAGCTTCCCATACTAGATCACCAACGTGGAACTCCTTTGGCCTCACTTTCTTGTTATATGCACGAGCTACTTTGGCCTTGTTCTCTTTGATTTCTCCAGTGACCATAGCCTGAGCTCAGTTAAATCCTCCACACTGTCACTCATCAGGGCTACGTATTCTTCGGTTGTTAGATCGTCCTGAAAAGTAACGCGTCTCGATCCAGCCGTAATTTCCCAGGGTAGTACGGCTTCTTGTCCATATACTAGATGGTATGGCGAGGTTTTTATTGCTCCATGGCATGACATGCGATAAGCCCATAATGCCTCTGACAAAACCTCGTGCCAACGCCTAGGGTGCTCATCGATTTTTCTCTTGATCAGCTTGATGAGGCTCTGGTTGGATGCTTCAGCTTGCCCATTTGCTTGAGCATAGTATGGAGATGATCTGATCAGCTTAATCCCCATGTCCTCGCAGAACTTTCTAAACTCCTGAGAAATAAATACCGAACCCCCATCGGTCGTGATAGTTTGGGGAATCCCGAATCTATGGATGACATGCTCTTTCACAAAGTTGATAACATCCTTCGAGCTTACTGACTTCATCGGGACAGCCTCCACCCATTTAGTGAAGTAGTCAGTGATGGCCAAAATCCACATGTGGCCTTTGCTTGATGGAGGATTGATTTTGCCGATCATGTCCATGCCCCAACCTCGGAATGGCCAAGGCTTGATGATGGGGTTCATTGCTGACGCGGGTACCATCTGGATTTTTCCAAATTTCTGACATGCTTGACACCCTTTGTAGTAGTTGAAACAGTCCTCAAGCATGGTGGGCCAATAAAACCACGATCGCCGATCAACCATTTCATCTTATGAGCCGATTGGTGAGTTCCACAGCGCCTTCGTGTACCTCGTAGGAGCCGATTGGCCTCGGCTGTCCCTGTGCATTTGAGCAACAGCCTTCCAGAGTCCCAGAAACATGTCATCCCCAATAAGCACGTACTTCATGGCTTTGTACCTTATCCGTTTAGGTGCCCCCCGAGCCGAATCCTTCAAGTAATTGAAGATATCGGCTCTCCAGTCGTCAGCTTCCAGGAACTGTACCTGAACATCGGCTCCTTCTGCTACATCCTTGTAGCCTGAAGCCATTTGTGCAAGATCATTTGCCTCTGTATTCTGCGACCGTGGGATCCAGGTGAAGTTTATGTACCGGAACTGCGCCATCAGCTCACGGAAGTGCAACCATAATGGGAAGAGGGACTCGCTCTCACACTTGTACTCCTCCGTGAGTTGGGAAATCACCAACTTGGAGTCTCCAAAAATTTCCACTGCTTCTGCTCCGGCTTCGAGGAGTAACTCCATTCCTTGCGACGCCGCACTCGGCTACATTGTTGGAGAAGTAGACAATCTGATGGAGAAGGAAAATGTTGCCCCCCGGGGCGACACGAGTAAAATGCCGATGCCGCAGCCATCGTCACAAACTGATCCGTCGAAAAACATAGCCCACGCTTTTATGGACAGTGCTGCTATGTTAGTGTTGATCCTTTTAGCGATAAGATCGGCCAGCGCCTGTCCCTTAACTGCTTTCGCGGGTTGATACCGGATGTCAAACTCGATAATGCAAACATCCATTTGCCCGGGCCTTTTAACATAGGAGCCGACAAAGATGTGCTTTATGACGTCGACGGTATATGATGATGATCTCTGCTGATAGCAAAATGTGGCGCAGCTTGGTGCAGGTGAAGAACAGGCAGAGGCACAATTTATCGATATCGGGATACCTTGTCTCCGCGTCCAGCATCCTTCTGCTTATGTAAAATACGACTCGCTCCAGCCCATCATAAACTTGCACCACCACCGAGGCGATGGATGTGTCGGCTACTGACAAGTAAATGTAGAACGGTCTGTCCGGCTGGGGTGGAACCAACACTGGCGGCTTTGTCAGATATTCTTTGATCTCGTCGAAGGCTCGTTGTTGTTCTGCCCCCCAGCGGAATTCCTCGTCAGATTTGATTTTTACTAGTCCCATGAACGGCTCTATCCTCCCTGACAGATTAGAGATGAATCTTCTGACGAAGTTGATCTTGCCGATGAGGGACTGCAGTTCTTTCTTCGTGGTGGGTGGCTTCATCGTTCGCACTGCCTCCTGACTTTTCAGGCCGATTTCAATTCCGCGTTCATGGACCAAAAAACCCAAGAACTGACCGCCCGCCACCCCGAAGGCACACTTCTTGATTCATCCAGAGTCAATTTTCTTGTTCGGTCCAGACGCGCTGCGATCGTCCAGTGTCCGTGGCGCTGAAGCTGACTTGACCACCACGTCGTCGATGTAAATCTCCACCGCTTGCCGATCGATCATGGAAAATATAATTCATGGCCCTTTGGTACGTGGGCGCCGGCATTTTCAGTCCAAACGTCATGACTACATATTCAAATAACCCCACCGACGGGACTCGAATGCGCCTTGTGTATGTCTTCCGGAGCCATGAAGATCTGGTTGTAACCGCATTGCCGTCCATGAAGCTCAAAATCTTATGACCAGCTGCATTGATTAATGTTTCGCCACCGCATCGGATACTCATCCTTTGGGGTAGCTCTGAGATCCCGAAAATCTATGGCCACACGCCAACGGCCATCCTTCTTCTCTCAGTACGACTAGAAATCCACCAAAGATACCGCATGGCCTGATCAACTTGGTCCAACATTTTCTCGACCTCCTTCTTGACTTCTTCTGAATTTCGCCTTCATCCGTCGTGTCACGCTGAAATGGCGAAATCCTTTTTGAGCGGAGTCGATGCTCGATGATGCTCTGTAACCTGTATCTCTGTAGTCCCGGTAAGCGATGCGGATATTGTTTCAACGGCTATCATCGGGTCCCGCAGACTCGGATCTAACTTCTTCGATAAATGTTGGTCGTGGCTTATCCCCGTGACCAATGTCGATTTCTTCTAGTTCATCGGATGTGAACCCGCACTAGCTTCCGTCACTGTCAAATCGATGCTAAACACAGGGCAAGCGGTAGGTGAGGATAACAAAATAATTTGGGACGATTGCTTGAATCGCCCCTTTTGCTTGCATTAGTCAAGGACGGTTTACACCTTATTGTTTTACGGTGGCGAGCATCTCTCCGCTCTGACTACATGAGCCGCTTGTCGTATGATCGCTTTTATTTTTGTGGCCGATCGCAGGATCGGCCGTACCACGGATGATCGTGGGCTTTTCTACTCGTAAGGCCGTGGATAAGACCAGCCTCACCCCGCTTTTTGTAGTTTCAATACGCCACACCGTCTAGACTGATTCGAGATCGGCTCTTGGTCTTCGCTTCCCGACGTTCATGCCAGCTATGGAGATCTCGATAGAATCGTCTGCGTGGATGACCTCCACTTCCTCTCCATCCCATCGGATTAGGCCTTTGGTGCATTGTGGACGGATGCAGCAATTAGCGTGAATCCAATCCCTTCCTAGCAAGACGTGTAAGTGCTGCTGTCCACGACGAAGAATGACGTGGGGATGGTTTTTCGCCCACGTCGATCTACGCTCAAGACGCCTTGCGTTCAAGTCGACCGTTGAAGTCGCTTAACATGACGTTGGTTTTGATCGATCTGCAGTGGAGCGCCCCAAACGTCGTAGCATGGAGTACGGCATGATATTGATCCGCCGGTGTCCACCAACATCTTGCCGACAGGTTGCCCATTGATGTAACCTCGTAGGTACTGTGGCTTTCGATGTTTGTAACCCTTCTCACGTGGCTTCTCAAAGATAACCGCTCGGGCCGCAATCGCGGCCACCGGTAGCTCATTGGTTCTTGGCGCGCACTGACGGAAGTATGAACACCATGTTTGTGCCACCGATGTCTGCATCGGCTTTTACCGGTTTGGGCGCCATTCTTTCCTTGTCGGGCGGTCTTCCGCTTCTGTGGTCGCCTAATTTTGACGGCCGATCGGGCCGTGCTTTTAAAGCGTGAGATATCGCGCCGCTTCCTCCAAGTTACGCAGCCGCTGCACTCTACGCTTTTGGGTGTGTCTGAGTCCGTCGGGACACCACCTTGGACGGTGATATCTGTCTTCGTCTTTGTCATTCTTTGGCTTCTCGAGGTCTTCTGCTCGAGCGACTCCCTGTAACGGCTCTGGGGTGGAAGAGGCCCTAGACGTTCGAACACTGACACTGGCCTCGTGTCCTCCTTCTGCTGACCGCATTCCGGCGCTTGTCATGTAGGCAATCGGCTCATTCAGCCCCAAAGAATACTTGAAGAAAGGACAATCCCAATGTTTGTCTGCGCCTTCCTTTTCTTTTGACGGTCCCCTAGCAAGGTGTTCATATCTTTCGTCGTCTCTATCGCGCCGGCGACGTTGGTCATACTGGCGCTCATACTTGTTAAGGATATGCGTGGAATGTGGCTTCTGATATCGCACTCTCCTCACTTGTTCCTCTGTTAAGTACCGCCTGTCATTGTGGCTGGGCCGGTCGCGTGGACTAGCCTCCTCTCTTTCTTTGCCCCGAGAGCGACCACCTTCCTGCTTGTACGTGTCATGGTGGTACCCAGACCCTGCCATATTAACACCGAACGAAAAATCCAGTTGACGCCTCGCGGAGCGACTGAGTTCTACCATGTTGACGCCGGGAAATGGGTTTGTGTCCACTTTCATGGCGAACTGCCCAAGGATCAGACGGCCTTGTTCTATCGCCATTTGGATTTGGCGGCGAAGCTCTTTGCACTCATTGGTGGTGTGGGTGAACGAATGATGCCACTTGCAGTATGGTCTCCCGTTCATTTCTCGAGTAGGGATTTTGTGGCCTTCGGTAACCTCACCGCTTCTCCTTCAAAGAAGAATCGAATATCTGCTCGGCTTTGCTCACATCAAGTCGAACCCTTTGCAGTGCCCTTGTTTCACCCATTTGCGTGCCACAGATCTGCCCCGAGCCCATTCAGCCACGGCCACCTCCTGGTCTTGTAGGATCACCTTCTTCAGATCGACCAGGCCTATCGGACGCTTGAACTTGTCTTGGTACAACTGTGGTGGCGCTGTTCATACATCGCCGTTCGGGCCATGTGCGCCAATGAGTTGTACTCCACTTGAAAGCGATCCTTGATGGGTGCTAAGACCCAACACCGCCAGCTCGACCGCTTCCTTCGCTTAAACGAGCGAGTAACATCGGTTCTTGACGGTCCCGGTTACCGGATGTACTCGCCACTGATTTCTCCTCGCCGCACTTTGAGCCAGTGCGCAATGCCAGCCTCAGTAGCCTCTGAATGGTACTGGATGTGGAACCGCTCTTCCAGTTGCTTCCAGGTATGAATTGAATCAGGTGGCGAGGTGTACCATCCAAAGGCTGGTCTGTCGAGATTGCGCAAAAATCTTACGCGATCCGATCCGATGCAAATCATGCCTAGTTGTGCTGTATCGGCTTATGTGCTCGATCGAGCTTGACCCTTGACCCATCGAACCTTGAGAACTCGGGGAGCTTATACTTGGGTGGCAGCGAATCGATCAAACTCGTTGGGTACGGCTTTGAATAGCCGATTGTCCTTCTCTTGACGGTTTAACCGTCCTCGTGATGGTACCGATTTGCTCCACTGTTTGAGCTGTAGGGGCTAGATTCTCATGACTTGTTCCAGTGGCATACTTGGCTAGCCACGCCTGTTTGTCAGCGTCCAGCCCAGACATCGCTGCTCCAGACACGCCTGCCCCTGCAGATCCTGCCCCAGGAACTCCTGCCGCCGAAACTCCTGCGGTTGCAATCTGTTTGGTGCGTGTCAGGTTATTGCAGTCCGGCACGTAGGCGCATATATACCCGTGTGGGATTTCCTTAGGTGGCTCAAACAGGAATTGGCATCCTGGTCGCCTCCAGCCTTGTAGACGACATAATCCGCTGCTCCTGGCGGCTCCGGAGCTGCAAGTGTGAATGGCAGCTGTGGCCTGGTCTGGAGCGGTCTTTCTCCCTGGTGAGTCCCCAGAGTAGGCCCTATCGGAGAATACTGATGTTTCATGATCTACTGAACTACGCGAACCGCGACCCGCTCGAAAGCGTTCACCAGGCTCTCAGAATGGCCACCATGTAGTTGACTTCCTGTCGTAGAGCTCTGGTGCGCTCCTCCGAAGGAATAGACAGATCTACCTCATCGAGGGCACCCTCGGGGGAGAACCCCCTCCACTTGATGCCATGCTTACGGTTCCTCTCAAAAGAGCTGATGAGGTCTTCTTCGAAGAGAGCCTTGATCTCGTCATACTTGGCCTTGTGCTCGTCAGGTAGATCGTCGTAAGTGACTGGTCTGTTCTCCATCGCAGCGTCGGATGTTGATGTAGACGTTTGTTGAATGTCCCACCGGGCGCTGTAATGTGTTGCCTGCCAAAACTCACCGGCAGCAGACGAGCAACACGAAGAGCCGGGAGGCTCCAGAATCGCTGGTGGGCCCTGGTCCTCGGGCGACGGCCCGCAAAACTCCGACACGCCCCGGCTTGGTTCGAGGGCGCCACCTGACCTATACCGCCAGAAGGTGAAGGATTGCTCCGATTGATTTCTGCATGGTAAACAAGTATCGTAAATTCGAGCCGTGACCGGCTCCTGTGTTTCAGTAAATCGGCTCCTAGAGCCGATTGCCCCATGGTTCTGCATTAGATTTACGATAACATGGGGTTTTGCTTGATCGCTACAAGTTAAATCGATCTCTGACGCTTTAATGTTTTCACCATGTAACTGGAACGTCCTACACGTAATTGAGCCTGGTATGTACAAAAGATGAAGAATATTAACCCTAGAGGAGGCCTAATAACCAACGTAAAGTTAATTACCGGAACAACTTCTCTAGAACGAATAAGCCACGTCCCTATGTACTACTGGATCGTTCAACCCGTTTGTAAGGCCTGGCTACGTAGATATCAAACTAAACCTTGGTGAGCAAGGTATAACCGTAACAGATCGAATCAGCTAAATAAAGATCAAGCAAGATGCTACCGTTACACTTGGGAAAAAGTGCAAAGGTAGCGAGATAACTAGAGGTAGCATAACTTCGACGATAATAATGAAAAAACACCGATGCTAGCCTCAAACAATCTATGATAATGGTATTACTCGCCATCAACAACGCTTCAGTACGAGTAAAACCAGGTAACACATAAGTAGATACTGCCTAGATCGCAAGATGCGATCTAGGCAGCATGACACTTACCCGAAAGAAACCCTAGAAACAAGGGGTGGCGATGCGCCGAGATTGTGTTTGTTGTGAACGTGGTTGTCCTTCTTTTCTCGATAACCTTAGGTACATATTTATAGTCCGGAGACTCTCTACTTTTGGAATAACTCTACAACTCTATCTTTACGTAAACTGAAACGGAACCTAAACTGAAACGAAACCTACTATGATACAAGATACACGGGCAGTTTAGCCCAATTCTACGTACTAGGCCGATCCAACAACACGTTGAATATACGCATCTTCCAAGCCCATCTTGATCACGGCCCATCTCCTTCGTTGGCCAAAATATGGCGATAACACCTACTCATGATAAAGAGCTTGCACTTGTGGTATTTGAACCCTGGATTTGGATGCATTATCTTTATGGGATCTTGTGATGTTTTCACTCATCATAATAGTCTCAACTACCTCTTCACTTAGAAGGAGTTTAATTTGAGGCAAAGGTGGTGGCTAGATTTAATGAATGAAACAATTCATCTTTCAATCATCCTTTCCTCATAGAGAGAAGCGAAACATGATGATGGACTGTTATAGTAATTATGAGAGCACGTTCTCGAAAGTAGAACTAGAAAGGTCACAATAGACGGAACTAGGAATTTTTGTTTTTGTCCCTATTTGCGTGCCAAAGTAGTCTCCCGTGAAGTAGGTCATACCGAGGGAGGCACATCGTACACCATACGCCATTCATCCTAGAGAGGTAAAGATGTTTCAGAACTAAAAAAATTAACTTATTGGTGGAAAAGAATGAAAATTGAGGTGAACAAGCATGTGTCTCCTTCTAGGGTTTGTCAACAAGTAAAGGCTGAGTGTAAACGATAATCGAGACTGTTGTAATCCTTAGAGGTTCGAGAATGACCATGCGATGACAATGCCATTGATTTTGTTGTTGGCCTTCCTTGTACAAGGAGGGGGGAATGTTGTTTGGGTGGTCGCGGATCGACTTAGCAAAGTTTCTCATTTAATTCCTACCCGTACCACTGACTTTGCTAGTATGATAGTGATATATGCACGGGGGAGAGTAAGGTTGCATGGGGATTTTAAAACCATAACCTATGATAGGGATGCTAAGTTTGTATCAAAGTTCTAGGAGAGCTTGGAGAGTGCCATGGGATGTAGCTGACACTTGGTACGACGTTGGACCCCCAGACATATAGCCAATCAAAGCATGTAATCCAAAACACTCAAAGATATGCTGAGGTATTATGTCCTATCTTGGCAAGGGATCTGAGAGGATCATTTGCCACTTCTAGAGTTTTCTTATAATAATAGTTATCAGGCTAGCATACATATAGCACCTTATGAGGCTCTATATGGAACGAATCGTAGATCTCCACTGTGTTTTAGTGCCTTGGGCGAGGACGCAGTGGTAGGACCAGATGGGTTCAGTAATGTAGAGGTCCCAACCTTTAATAAGGTAGAGATCCCTGTGTTTACAATGCTAGTCCCTGGATCAATAGCTAGCATCCACAGTTAAGATGTAATATCAAGAAACAAAGGTCATAATACCACTTTATAACCAGGAATAAAATAATTTATTACATCTTACATAGCTCATTTGGCTATCTCATTACAATGCAGCAGAAATAACTACAACATGGGGTCCTTCATCTTCAAAGTGCCACAGGCAAACATATTGGTTGTAGGCTTGTAATCCTAATCAACACACTTCACTAATATCAAACAAACCTGCAACATAACAAGTTACAGCCACAAGGGTCAATACATTTGAATTGTATTGGCAAGTGATACTATGGTAGTATAGTGGAGTCTATCATCTATATGCATTTGGCTAAGTGGAGCTTAGGCTTGCTTTGCTCAAAATAGATTTTTCCTTATCATTTGAAAACACTAAGTTTTTGCTTATCAAAATCACCCAAGGCATCTCCCAATAGAAATTGGTGACCCTTCAACCCTTGTTCAACCACAAGTTTTTAACTTAGAAATTGGGATGAGGAGATTCTTGATAGCTTCCATGTCTTGATGCTGAAATTGTCCTTTACCAGGGACATGGATAAGTACTTAGATTTTACACTCTGCAGAGGTGGTGCACTTTCCCCACAAGACTTGGTTTCACCAAGACAAGATCTTTCAGAAGCCTTCCCTTAGACCAGAATGGACGCGCTCCAACCTATCAATCCCCTACCACCAACTGTCCATTTGGCTAAGTTATTGCAACCTATATGATCCAGGCAGAGCCCATAATGCCAAGTGGCTGCACTTGAAGCTTCTCAACATTTGACATCTCAAATATCTTTGTTCCTGGGTGTCCATCCACAAGTGAGATACACAAGGTAAACCATAGAAATGGGCCTTGTGTAACCACTGAACACAAACCATTCCTTCCATTCCATCCAGGTGATTCATTCACTTAGTTGTTTTATTAAACAAAACACAAGTCCTTGACTTAGAAATATTCCATTGTATGAATATATTCCACCCTTATTTTCTACTAGCTAAGCTAAGCATGATAGTAGTAGGAATCTTAACTTAGGAAATTTCTACTAAGGTTTCATCTACTAGGATTTCCCATGGCATAGTTTATACTTAGCAGAAATTCCATGCAAGTCCTACTTAGAAATAACACTAATGCATAGTGAAAATAATGGGACAAAAGTATGAAGCATCACTTTCCTTTTTGGTAGAGAATATAAGTTCACTCCTTGATCTTGCAATATTCACACTCTTCAAATCACTACAATTCAATCAAGCAAGCAAGAATTCAATCTACCATTCAAGAAATTCATCACATAAAATAATAGAAACAAAACAATGCATGCAAGCATGCCAAAGATTGTTTTATTTACAAAAGTGGTTTCTAATAGGTTATAAACATTCTAAAATACCTATTGGTCATTTTATAAAAGTGGCAAAACCATTTGCAAAAGATTTTACCTATAAACCAGTTTTAAACCAAATCAATATTTTGTGTGGTTGAAAATGCCTTTAGCAAAGCAACAATCTTTATAGGGTTCACCAAAATACATTTTTAATTCTAAAACTTGGTGTTTGGGGTCAGAGAGTTTAAATCAAAACATTTCCCAAAGGTTTTTATCCAAAAGCATTTTTAATATAAAAACATTATTTTTATTTGACTAGAAATGTTCTAAATCAAAGATTTATTCTTTTGCTTCACAAAATATGTTTTTGAAACCACCAGTTGATTTAGATGGTCAGTAGGTTCAAACAATCCATTTTCCCAAAGGTTTTATCACAAAAATAATTTTAGAATGAATTTTATATTCAAATTATGCCTACACAAGTTTCTGCAAAAGCAACCATTTTACTAGAAGCAATTTACTAAACAAAGTGCATGGTTGGAAAGTACTTGTATTGCTGATTCCATTTATATAAAATTTGCAAAATTTAAACGTGTGGATCAAAAGTTACACTACTAGGAAAACGGCTATAGGTAATCAGCACATCCGTGGCTCACATGGTTGAAGTGCCCCACGGCTAAAACAGGCGTGGCTCACCTGTGGGCAGTGCCCTACTAGTAACTAGAACAACCGTGGCGCACATGACCCTAGTGCGCCACAGATATGTGGGCAGTGGCCTTGTTGGCCACACGCCAAACCAGATGGCACCATGCACCCGTGCGCCCACGGTTGTTAGGGTCATCTGTGGCCTTGTGCATGGTGCGCCACGATCGAGCGCATGCCCACCTCCGCTCGAGACGGCCACTAACATTCGTGCGCACTCCCAAGGCGCCACAGGGAGAGCATCGTGGCGCACTCGCATAGTGCGCCACAGTTTGTATTCCACATGGCGCCTTGTTGCCTTGTGCGCCACGGATGTGTCGATTTTTTAAGACAGCACTTTATGTGCACATGTGTGACCACATCCACCACCCCACTTCACTTTGCCCTTCTTCTTCCTCCTTAGATCTAGTCGGGATCTTCTCCTTCCCACCTCAATTTCTCCACACATTCACCATTTTAGCATGTAAAACTTGCTTTGGATGTTACATAAGTAATAGAGGAGGTCTCGTCTCTCATCTATCCGTCTCCGGTCGTGCCGCGCACCTCTCCTTTCCATCTTTCTCGCGACCGGTCTCTCATCTCGGTAAGTTGTCCATGTAAGGATGTGTTCATGTGTATATGGATGATGCATGTGCTCATATGTATGTAGATGATCGATGCTCATGTCATGATGTGTGTATGTGTGGAGAGCTAGGATCGATGGTCATATGTGTGTGTATATGGAGAGTATCGATGATGCTCATGCATGTGTGTATGGAGAGGATAATGATATGTTCATGTGTGTATGGATCAGTCTCTCTCTCTCTTGTGTTTGTATGTGAACAAGTTGCCATTGTTTTGCCAAAATGTTGATTCATTTCCATTTTGGCAAGACTTTGGCATTTCGCAAAGGTCCTAATTTTAGGATAGGTCATGCCGAAATTTTCTATCGACCATTGCATGCATGCATTCATTATGTGGTTCTAATAGACTTCAAAATTGTACCGTGTACATCGTGCAGGCAAAAATGGTCCGCATAATGAGCGAAGGCATTGTGGCTAGATTTTTGAAATGCGACGGCCGACATGATACGAAATAACAAGACAGATATAAGATGTCCGTGCGAAGATGCAAACTCAATCGGGTGATCGACCCAGTTCGGGAATCTGCAGCGCACTGCTCGCCATGGTTTCATGGATGGATACACTCGTTGGATAAGCGATGGCGTAGATGATGGAGACGGTGATCATCATCACGGCGAACGGGCGAGATGATGAAGAGGCTCGGAGATGGTGAAGGTACGAGCGCATCGGGATGATGATGATCTAGATGCCGGAGGAGCAGACGACGATGGAACAACGTCAGGCTGGGTGCGGGACCCTTATGTGCAAGAGCTGCTTCTCAAGCAGACAAGTAACGCCAGGCTGCCGCTAGAGAGAAAGCCAAGCTTGCGCAACTTGAGAAAGACGCGGTTACTCCATTGTATGAAGGATGCAGGCCCGATGATACCTGGTTGAATGTAACGCTCAAGGCTATGGAGATGAAGGCAAAGCACAAATTGAGCGACGCAAGCTTCGACGATATGATGGCATTCTGGCACGATCGTCTCCCGGAGGGAACACATGTCCAACTAGTATCGAGGATGCCAAGAAAATCGTCTGTCCTCTCGATCTACCGCACGTTAGATATCACGTATGCATCAACGATTGCATCATTTATCGGCGAGGGCGGAGAAAACCACATGTCCGTGCGGCGTGAGTCGATACAAGAAAGGGAAGAAAGCACCTCGAAAGTGGTATGGTACTTTCCTATTACCCCTCGTCGCGGCGCTATTTCGCGGACCCTAAGGAAGCTCATGCGATGGCATGCGGAAAGGAAGAAGCGAGAGATGATGATGACCCGAAAGGATGAGCTTGGCGCACCCTTCGGATGCTAGCCGCTGGAAAGCATTGGACCTCGAATTCGAATGCGGTGGAGATTCGAGGAACATCGGGCTTGGTGCGAGCGATGGACTCAATCCGTTCGGTAGCTGAGCAGCACGCACAAAGACTTGGCCTGTTTGTATGGATGTACAACCTCCCTCCATGGTTGTGCATGAAGAAGAAGTACATACAAATGAGTATGCTAATTCAAGGGCGAAACAACCTGGTACCGACATCAATCGTATCTCGGGCTGTTGAAAGAGGAGCTAGCCACGTTATGGGAATCTGGAGCCAATACTTACGACGCCGTCGACAAGATTATTTCACTATGAGAGCGCGTTGGTCACTACGGTGCAAGACTATCCAGTTGCGGGTATATCTCGGGCAGGTTATCCAAGGATTCCACGCATGCGTTAGGTGCATGGATAACACAAGCTATCTCCAACTAGAGAAAGATCCAGGTCATCGAAACCGTGTTCATGGCGCACGGAGGTGGCTCGGCAAGAATGATCCATGGAGAAAAGCGTGGAGACCTGTTCGATGGCAAATCGAGACCGAGGAATCCCAGGCGTAGGAGCAGCGAAGAAGTGGAAGAGTTGTTGAAAACTGGAAAGATTGTCCTAAGCACGGAAAGAAGCGAAAGAGGCAACAAGACAAGCGGCTGATGAAGGTATGGAAAACAAGGTCTGTTTACGGGAGTTGCCATCTTGGAAGTTTCTCCGACGCCTCATAGCCTCGACATCATGCATATCACGAAAAACGTGCGAGAGTCAGTCGCCACCATAATCAACATGCCGATAGGACGAAGATGGTCCAAAGCAAGGCGACTGATATGCTTGGGTATCGGAAGGAGCTTCACGGAGGACGCACTACTCTCGATGATCGAAGATGACGATGATCATGAGTCGGAGGCGACACAAGGTCGTCGGAAGGGTAAAAGTTCAAGAAGAACGAATACTGCCCTCCTTCTTGCTTCACTCTAAGCCGACGAGATCAAACAGTTTTCAAGTGCCTTCTAGGAGTCAAATTTCCTTACGCGGGCAAGATAAGCAGATACCTAGACGAGGCGAAGCAGAGGTTCAGTGGCATGAAGTCTCACGACTGTGCCGTGCTAATGACGCAGGTACTTCCGGTCGCACTAAGAGGGATAATGGACGAGCACGTCCGTGAAACGTTATTTGGCATGTGCAAGTTTTTCGACGTCATCTCTAGGAAGTCGATTGGCTTGAATCAGCTCGGAAGGCTACAGGAGGAGATCGTGGTGATACTATGTGAGCTTGAGGTCTACTTCCCACCCGCATTCTTCGACATTATGGTGCATCTGCTGGTCCATGTCGTGGAGGACATAGTAAAACACGGGCCGAAGTTTCTCGCATGATGGCGTTGAAAGGATGAACGGACACATCAAAGGATACGTTCGCAATGGTCCCGTCCGGATGGAAGCATAGCCAAGGGCTTTACGGCGAGTGCATCTCTTTACGCACGAATTATCTGACATCGAGAACCCCGGTCTTCCGTCAGCAGACACCTTGGCAAGCTCGACGGATCTGGTCACCGAGAGGGTCGTCATACCGCATGCAGACTTGATTTTCGACGCCAGACTTTGATCGAGCAAACCTCGTCGCTACTGCATTTAGAACTGGTCGATCCTTGGGTGCGAAGCACAAAAGGTTAATCGAGAAGAAGTACATGGACCGGGGCATAGGAGGACGCAGGAGAAATAATCAAAGAGCACAACTCAGATTTCACGCGTTGGTTTAGGCGGGCGCTCCTTGATAATCCCCGCTCGCATTCTTCCGACACGGAAAGATCATATTCACCTTATCGCGAGGACCGATGCAAAACCTGGTGACCTATCAGCGTATGATATCAACGGCTACACATTCTACACGGAGGAAAAGGACAACAAGTGTGATTATCGAACTCAGCGTAACGTCGAATTCTACACCGATGACAACGTGAAGGAAAGATTCTACGGAAGAATCGAGGAGATCCGGGAGCTCGACTACTGTGGAGAAAAGGTGCCGATGTTCCGTGTCGATGGGCAAAGAACGTCGAAAGAGAAGACCGGTATTTCACAACCATGGTTATACCCGGCAAATCCAAGGCCGCGGTGCAAAGCGTGGCGAAAAATGAACCGTGGGTACTGGCTACCAAAGTGGACCAATGTTTTTCATTACCGACCGACAAAGCCTAGCCGTGTTGTCGTGAGGAGAGGAAAAGGAACATCATCGGAATGGATGGAGTCGCCAATGAGCAAGACTTCACCGACTGGCGATCCAAAGATTGAATATGACGGCGACTACGATGCGCAACATACATCACAAGAAGAAAAGGACAACCCTACCCAAAAAGGTAGCCCGTTCGAAAGAAGAAACATTAAAGTGCGGGGCTAAATTATTCAACCGCGACAAAGAAGGAAAAAAGATTGTAAAACGCTAGCTCAAAAATATTGTAAACGCTAGCTCAAAAAATATTGTAAAACGCGTGGTCAAAAAAGATTGTAATATTTATGGACAAATTATTATGACATATTTGAAGCATATTTAATTTGTACCACTTTTATGACATATATTATCACTTTTGGGCATTTTTGGAATATATAAAAGTATTTTAAAAACAAAACAAAACTTTTGTAGCATATATCACCACTTTTGGGATTTTTTGGAATATTTAAAAGTATTTTTAAAATAAAAATAAAAAATGTGGGCACCAGGATTCGAACCTGGGTGCTAACAGGTTTAGAATAGACCGATTAGGCGGAACCGGTGGGGTAAGCGGTGCTAGTGTTAGCAAAGGTGGCAGCCCTCTTATCTAAGTAGTCGTACCCACTTAGGCGTAGCGCACCACAGGCAAGTCTTCTGACGGTTATCCGTGGCGCACTTGCCAGTGCCCAAGTGAGTATGACTAGCTAGTCAACAACTCCATCGCCCCAGCCGCATATCCCATCCCCATCGCCTCCGACACCGCATCGACGCCACCGCCGCATCTCGACGACGCCACCGCCGCATCCCAGCCACGCCAGAGGAGGAGGAGGCCACCTGCCCGTGCGCTCGAGGAGGAGGCCGTCTCGAGGAGGAGGATCCCGCCCGCGTCGCTGCCGAGGAGGAGGAGGACGCTGCGGCTCGAGGAGGAGGAGGCCGTGGAGAGAGCCGTCGTCCTCATCTTAGAGGTGAGCCTCGCCTCCTCTCTCCCTCTCTCGCCTCTCTGCATCCATTCCATCTTAGAGGTAACCGCTGCTGCTTTCGAGGTTAGGGTTCAGAGGATTAGGTTAGGGTTAGACGATTAGAGGTTAGGGTTTAGAGGAGTTCTTGTTCGGATGGTGCGTGGCAAGCGGTCGATTGGGTTTGCTTAGTTGTTTCGCCCTATTTTTGGATGGCGAGAATGTGAATGAGCGGGAATTTGATATTATGGTTGTTTTCCTTTGTCGGTGACAAAATTCAGGTGACTTTTAGTGCATTCTACGAGTCATGTTGGTTAAATTACCATGTTGAGTCATGTTTGGACAAGTTTCAGATTTGCCATGGAAAATTTCTTGCATGTTTACTTACTCCTAGTTTCAAGACAAGTTTGAATATAAGTTTCAGTACAAGCCATGGTGTTGAACTGAAGATAACTCCATGGTTAGGGTTGATTGTGGTTTAGCAAAATAAAGCATGCCACGATATATAGATTTAAAGGCTGATAGGTTCTGGTTGGTTTGGATGGTTTCTATCCATTACATGGTTTCTATCATGTCATCATACATAAACAAGGATATGGAACTTTAATTTTCATATGGCAGTAAATATGGCAAGCCAAGCACCTGAAACTTTAATTTTCATATATAGAGAAAATATAGCAAGCCTAATTTGCCAAGTAAATATGAGATGAGAGCTAGCTGCCAGTATACATATATAGTATAATATGCTTGATTCCTAGAAAAATGATTTACTGGTAGTATAATATGCCAGTATACATATACAGTATAATATGAGAAAAAAGCTAGCCTAGCTATAAGTATAGAGTGATTTTTATATTTAAACTAGGAAAATCATTTATGATTGATTCCTAGAAAAATGATTGAATTAAGATTGATGCTTGGATATATGTATCTTGTTAACATGTTGTGTATTTTTAGTGTGGCAGTGCACCTGGATTCCAAATCCTTGGTTCTCTATCTGGAATTCTATTTTCTCTACAAATATGCTTTGTAATGATCTTCTAGTATACAAATCCTTGGTCCTTAGTCTGAAGTAGAACATGTTTGCTTTATCTGCAAGCAAACATGTCGTTTGCTGTCATTTGCTTTATCTGCAAGGATTGTTGGTGCTTAGTCTGAAGTAGTATAGAAATCCTTGGTTCTTAGTCTGCAAGGATTTATCTGCAAGGGTTTGCTTTATCTGCAAGGATTTGTTGTCATTTGCTTTATATAGTATAGAAATCCTTGGTCCTTAGTCCGATGTAGTATATTCCAAATCCTTGGTGCTTTATCTACAAGGATTGTTGTATTCTCATTTGCTTCATCATTTGTTCATAGAAATGAACTTAACTAGTTGTTTACGTGTTTCGGTGAAGTCATTACGTGTTTGAAATGAACTTAATAAATGAAGTCATTACGTGTTTGATTACTAGTTGTAGCTTGAGCTAGTTGTTGTTACGCAAGTCAAAAACCTGTAACATTGCACTCACTAACTATGAACTGTGTAACTTTGAAGGTTTCATGAAACCAAGTTCCTTTTTTCTGTTGTATAAGAAAGTGCATTTCCTTTTGTGCATATGGACAACTATTACAGTCCTTTTGATTCAGTTATAGTTATAAATCCACTTTCGAGTTATAGGTATGATTCGATTATAGTTATAAATCGATCCTTGATGTATCGGCATATATCATGGGTTTATATTTTTAGCTATGGTCTTGGGCTTATTGTAGCACTGATTGTGGGCTTATATTTTTAGCTATGGTCTTGGGCTTATTGTAGCACAGTTGTGGGCATCCATTGTGGTTAGAACAATGACATTGCTTCATTGGAATCATAGCACCTTGAAATTGTGCTTGTGCTTGTATATGAAGCACTTTATTATGTGTATGCAGGTTCTTGTATGAAGCGAGTCCGATTTTTGCGAATGTTGATTAACTGCCGTTTTGGCAGAAATCGGGCACTCCTAGTTTAAGAAGATTAGCAAAGGTCATGCCGGATTTTTCCGTGCATTTAACCAATTATTTTTTTATTAGTGCAAAGATGTGTGATAACGGCGAAATTTGGATGTTCTAAGCGCATCAGCTGAAGGAGAACTCAGACCTCGAATAAACAATTGACATTGGGAGGCGGCCCAGCGTCTAGAAGGCGATGAAGAATACCATCCTTGAGGCGAGGATGATGAGATGGAAGACGCGGAGGAAGAAGCGAAGGAAGGCGGACGATGAAACCAGCGATGGCGGCGAGGCAGGAGTGGTAGCAACCCTCCTAAGCCGAAGGACGGCGCCCGACACGGTCGGCACGGTCGGGAGAATTGCGAAGTGAGCCCATCGGGGGTTCCTTTGGAGCCCGCCCTTGTCGTCAAAGATACGGTGGGCAAGTGGCGGCGATCACCGGACAACCATCTCGATCAACACCGAGAATCTCCGGCATAAAGATAATGGCCACTTGCGCACTCCTCTTGAGAAGGCACGCGGATACAAGTTCCCGCTAAGTATCGAACACAAATTATCATGGGAAGTAAACAAATCCGCCCTCACAAAGATGAGCACCGCCATACGCATTTGGAGAACCGGATAAAGAAGAAGATCTATAAAGAAGGCAAAAGTCTCGAGGAGATCCGGAAGATTGACCCGCAGATCACGAAGATCAGTTCCGGGAGTTCAAGGAGAGGTGTGAATCCGAAGAGCCACGCCAATAGTAATCGGGGAAAGCGGCTGCGGCGATGAATATAGGTCATCACCATCTCGGATCTGGTGGATACGTAACGCGGAGGCCAAATGGAATAAGGAGGACGAAGAGTATAGATCAAGGGATAGAAAACCCTTTGCTAAATTCGAACCGGGCAGGTTCGAAACTTCATCGAGGCCCGTTACCATGTGGACCCAAAAACCAAACAACTCACCGCGGATCCTGCGGTGAAGGAATTCGAGGAAATTGTGGTAAGTATAATCTAATTACGGTGATCAACACGATTGCAATCTAATCGATGATCTAAATGATTCACTTACTTCTTCTGCGGAGGAGGAAATTGTTGCTAGTCATGGATCCTGGGTTCCTCATCCCGTGTCGACGGCCACCCGTGGGATAACCCTTTTAACAGGCGATGAACCGGGCCAAGAAAATAGAGCGATTCTGAAGAAGCCGTCGGTGGCCGTCTGGCCGGCCTCGGGGTAAGAATTGGGTGGATCATTTTGGTCCACCGAGGACGCATGTGGCGCCGTCGGGAAGGAGCGAGGAGGAAAGCAGAGGTTCAAGAACTTAAGGCACAAGTGGCGCGGATCCCGCAGATCGTCCAAGACAACTGGCAATCACCCTTACGTCATTCCTGCCTACCTTGGTGGAGTCAATAGCGAACTGGAGTGCGGGTGGTCGAGTAGGGCGTGCCGATTCCAAGCATGGTCGCAGCCACTCGAACAACGCGGCCGACGAATCAGGCGAACTACGTGTTCGTGACTCCGCCGCTTCTAGCTGGCGCCGCAAGTGTTGGTGACTCCCCTGCCATCACCGCGCGCGGAGTACATGTTGGTGCCCCACGCCATCGTCGCGGCACCGGAGCTCAAGCACCCGTCGGTAGGGAGAATACACCGGCCCGACCGCGCCATCAAGCAGCCCTTCCGTCTCTTACGCCCGTCGCCGTGTATGCGGTCGTCGACATTAGCCGATCTCGGCGCCATCACGGTAAACAAATTGCTTTAATTACCGCCTTTCATGCCATCTATATATTACTCTTGTGGCGTCTCGCTCGGCGACGCCGTACATGTTTTCCGCAGACGGATGTTCCTTGCACTCTCTTATGCTACGTGAACAACGGTGAGGATGTTGCCAAGGGTACCATCGTTCAACCCTTGCAGCGCACGTTCCACTCAAAGACGATGCCAGATAGCGTGCACAGGGTTAAAATTAGTCGGGTGCTAAGGGGCTGCGACGACCTGGAACCTCCCATTCAACCCCCAGGAGCGGATGAAGAACAGTCGTCTGTCCTCAGTAGTTGCTTCGGCTTGTTCATGCTATGGCCAAAGAGCATTATCCGTTTGGGGACGGCGGGGGCCATCACGCCACAGACAACAGCACCGCCTGTCGTGCCAGCGACAAGCGGTGGAAAAACCTACCGCCCTCGCCGTCACCTCCACGGTGGGTCGGATGATCATGTTGATGATCACATGGCGCGAGATCCGCCGAGGACTTGAAGACTGGAATGATCACTTCTTCAAGACTCGGTTTGGCGAAGACCTAGCTGGTGGCCCCACAGAAAGCCACTATCACCAAGCGTCTGTTTGGTTCTCGAGACGCCTCACTTGCGCCTTCTGAGCCAGCTGATACAACCAACCCCTTTATTCTAAGCCGACACACTACATAGGGGCGGTGCTCGAGATACGGTGCTGCCCGCTCCAAAAGGAAAAAGGGCAGGAAAGAAAATCTAGCAGCTCGAGCCAGCCGGCGTCAACAATGCGAATCCGATCAGGTTTGACGGGCCACCAAGACCCGAGGGTATTATGTGGAGGATTCATGTGGCGGGTGAGCCCATGCTACCTAAGAATTTGCGGGCTTCGCGATTCGGGCTGAGTGTGCATGGCGTGCTGACGATAGAGAGACGCCTTCTATCGGAGAAAGATCCCTCGCACCCGGTATTCGTGGTTAAGGTGCCACCAGGCTTGGGCTTCGTCGACACTGCCCCCGTGGATCTGTTCTTCCTGCGGTTCGAGGACATCTTCAATATGTTCCACCTATACCCGCTACACTATACCATGGTCTCTTTTCTCTCAGCCTGGCCATGCAGATCATTAGAGAGAACACACGGGCATCGCTATAGTGGACCCCTACTACATGCGTGGCTGCTTGGGTTCCCCATGAACGACGTATCGTGGCCTCGTACCTAAAAAGAATCCTCGTGGCGAACAAGACAAAGGAATACATTCGTGCCTTACTTTCCCGAGTAAGTCGTTATTCGATCACCGTCGATTGGCTTTATTAGATCATCATCATTCTTTTTCAACACATTCCATTTGAATTTTTTCTTGAGAGATGAACACTTACGCTCATCTCCTTATCGCCAAGCATTCCCACGCCACGTATTTCGACTCGGGAGTCTAGAAAAGAAGAAAAACTACGACAAGATCAAGGAAGTTACGGATGATGCTCTCCGGCTTTGCCTCGACGGAAGGCACCAGCCGTGCGTAAGAAGGTCAAGTTCGGCGCACGTCTTCAACCACGTAAGAGTTCCCTGCGTGAAGCGGCGGAAAACAAGAAGGAAGCCTACTCGCACTCCATCACATGAGGCGTTCCTACTTGACCAGCGAAATTCTCTGCGGATCATCTCAAGCAGTGGGCGAAGCAAAGGCCAAGATCAATGATTCGGATATTAGACAAGAGATGTATCGCATCCAGCAGATTTGGGGCAATCATCTTCGTGATGTCATGACTTGGGGATCTTCTACGGAGGAAATATCGAATAACCGTGACATAGAAGATCGCCTAGAGATGCGGGTGACTATAGGAAGTTCATGACGAGGCAGGGCGTCCTCCCGTTCCCTAAGCCGAGCCAGAAGGCTTGATGTTGGCCTAGTTGTAGTTGCAAACTATAGATGACCTTTGTGTGTGTACATGGACGACAAGTGTACTTATCTTATTAGGTTTATGTATCACCGCTTACTTATTTTGCTTATTATTATTATATATCAATCAATGCTTGGTTTTTTGCTTACTCTTTGGTTTTTTTACTCTTTGGTTTTTGCTTACTCTTTGGTTCTCGGACGACAAGTGTGAGTTATTTTGTCTTTTCGAGAATATGCCGATGATTGAAATGTCGTGGCACAATATATATGTGAATGTGCTATGACGGGATTGTCGACCTTGTGATATGCACAAGTCCGAGAATTGTGCATCCTACTTGGTGACAGGTCCGTCATAAGCAATTCTGTGTCCAACGACCTAGCTAGTTATGAGGCATGCTTTTCGAGTTATTTTTGTCTTTTCGAGAATATGCCGATGATTGAAATGTCGTGGCACAATATATATGTGAATGTGCTATGACGGGATTGTGAGCCTTGTGATATGCACAAGTTCAGAATTGTGCATCCTACTTGGCTCACGGTCCGTCATAAGCAATTCTGTAATCAACGACCTAGCTAGCTAGTTATATATGAGGCATGCTTTTGAGTTATTTTGTCTTTTTCGAGAATATGCCGATGATTGAAATGTCGTGGCACAATATATATGTGAATGTGCTATGGCGGGATTGTGAGCCTTGTGATATGCACAAGTCCGGGGTGTGCATCCTACTTGGCTCACGGTCCGTCATAAGCAATTCTGTCCAACGACCTAGCTAGTTATATATGAGGCATGCTTTTCGAGTTATTTTGTCTTTTTCGAGAATATGCCGATGATTGAAATGTCGTGGCACAATATATATGTGAATGTGCTATGACGGGATTGTTAGCCTTGTGATATGCACAAGTCCGAATTGTGCATCCTACTTGGCTAAGTCCGTCATAAGCAATTCTGTCCAACGACCTAGCTAGTTATATATGAGGCATGCTTTTGAGTTATTTTTGTCTTTTCGAGAATATGCCGATGATTGAAATGTCGTGGCACAATATATGTGAATGTGCTATGACGGGATTGTTAGCCTTGTGATATGCACAAGTCCGTGAATTGTGCATCCTACTTGGCTAGCAGTCCGTCATAAGCAATTCTGTGTCCAACGACCTAGCTAGCTAGTTATATATGAGGCATGCTTTTCGAGTTATTTTTGTCTTTTTAGAATATGCCGATGATTGAAATGTCGTGGCACAATATATATGTGAATGTGCTATGCGGGATTGTTAGCCTTGTGATATGCACAAGTCCGAGAATTGTGCATCCTACTTGGCTAACGGTCCCGTCATAAGCAATTCTGTGTCCAACGACCTAGCTAGTTATATATGAGGCATGCTTTTTGAGTTTGCTCTTTTGATTTAAGAGTACTTTCTATAAGTGTATCTTCATGCGACTTTAATTATACATGTTTTTCAATCACGGTTAGTTATTATTGTCAACTTGTAGATGACGTGGTACGTCGTGTACAAGGGACGGAGTTCCTGAGTCTACGATGATTGGGAAGACTTGGGAGACAGTGCACCGTTTAGCGGTAATAGCTACAAAGGGTACAACACTATGGCGGAGCGGAAGATAGATACACGCGCTATCTAGCGGGAGTTAGGACAAGGAAGGATGAAGACCTACACCTTCGTCATGGCGGTGATCATGCTTATCTTCTTTGGGTATTTATCCCGCATTTGTGTCTAGCTAGCTAGTTTAGATGTCTAGGCGAGCTTCCGAGCTCTAACTTCGATCGACACATGTATTCGCATGTCACCAACTACTACTTTGTAACATGATCAAAACAATGTAACTTGGACTATGTATTCATGTATGAGACTTATCTATATGTATTTGTTTCAATCTTGTTTTTCATATCAGTATTTATATATATAATTGTATATCTTGTATACGTGTGTGTATATCTGCTGTAATATTGTATATAATCTGTATTGCATATAATCGGCATGGAAATTAAAAAAACAAAAAATACATCATGGCGCACATGTTTTACCTACATGGCGCACTACCCCTAAAGCGCACCATGGATGTTTAGTGGCGCACTGGGTAGTGCGCCACAGAAGATAAAAGGGGTAGCTCACCATGCCAAACTTCTGTGGCGCACTAGCTGGTGCGCTACGCCTATCTCTACACAACCGTGGCGCACTAGGCAGTGCGCCACGGCTGAGAGATAGCCGTAGCGCAAGGCCCGTGGCGCACTACTGGTGCGCCACGGATGGGCCTTTCAGGTGCGCCACAAACGACCATTTTCCTAGTAGTGTTATGCAATTTACAAAATCAAACAACTAATAGAAATGTTTCTGGCTTTTAAAACAATACAGTGCCACGCGTCAAGTCCTTATTGGCCGATAACGGTTCGCGTGGATCGCGCAGTGTGGTGCGTTGGATATAATGACAATCGTGCGGCACAGATCGCTCCATACCGTTTCACTTAAGTGACTCTATTCTATCCACGTGATCTAGATCCAACGCTGTATAGGGGCCTGGCCATATCTGAGCGGCGCTAGCGGCGGCGACCGGCGGCGGCGCGGTCAGTCAGCGGCGGAGCTGGAGATTTAGGAAGCAAGGGAGGTAGAGGAGGGCGTTACCAGGTTCACCGTGAAGTTCTAATTCTCGTCGTTGCCTCGGTTGGTCAAGGGGAGCACGGAGGTGTTGACGATTGCTCGCCGGAGAGGTTCCTGGCGACGGGTGTGGTCTGCAGTCGTCGGGGACGTTGCCACAGGGCACGGGAGAGCGAACGGAGGATGCTGTTAGCTTCGTACGCGAGTCACGGACAAGTGTGCATCAAAAAGGAGGGCAAGGGGTGGACAGTACTTACGGGAAAGAGTCGCCGAAGAAGTGGCAGATGACGGCGGCGCTGAGATGTTGAGGTTGCCGAGGCTATGGGTTAAGCGCGAGCAAGCCGAGGATGCTGGGAGATGCAGTGGTTGATGGGGAACATGCTTGTGTGGTCGAGGAGGCGAGGGGTGACGGGGTCTGTCCGGAATCGGAGTTGGAGCTCGTCGGAGCACAGGGAGGTCCCGAGAAAATTCCGAGCAGCCTGGTGGCCGAGAGAGCCGGGCGAGAGAGGGGAAATGGAGAGGAGGAGTAGGCGATTAAGTATGCATGGTCGCATGAGAGATTTATTGCTGCGTTAACACGAATTAACGCGATTGAAATCGGCCAGAAATGGCCGGGGAGAGGGGCGAGGTCAGCGCGCGGGGTGGAGACGATGATCTGACAGGTGGGGTCTAGTTGACAGCGAGAGAGAGAGAGAGAGAGAGAGAGAGAGAGAGAGAGAGAGAGAGAGAGAGAGAGAGAGAGAGAGAGAGAGAGAGGAAGGGTGGGTCCAGGCGGTCAGCGGATGAGGGGAAGGTTTCTGAGTGGAAAACGTTTTAGGGGAGGGAAAGAAATGGGCTGCGCTGCTGGGCTGGGTTGGGCCTGCTGGTCTAGTTGGCTTTGTTTCATTTTTTTGTACTGATTGTTTTTCCTTTTTCTTTTTCTATTTATTTGTTTTGATTTTATTTAATCAATTCAAACAACTATTTGAATTCAAACTTCAACCAAACTTTGTGTATATTCAAATACTGATTAATAATACATTCTAAAGTCAAATTTAGAATAATTCTTTTATTCTTTTTAGGGTCTTTTATTTATTTTATAAATGGGCATTTGTCTTTATTTCAAATAGGTTTTAATGTGTTTTAAAACTTTATTTGAAATCCATATTTTTACCAAACCTATTCAGTAGGTTTATTTATTTAATAAGGTCAAATAATTCACTTTGAATTATTTGGAATATTTTTACTATGATTTATTAATCATTTAAATTGGATATTTGCCTTTATTCCAATGAAATTAAATATGGGTTTAATTCCATAAATTTTATTTAGATGATTTCCTTGATACCATTTAAGTTAATTAAATGACTTTTAATCCACTTGGGTAAATTCAAATTATCTTTCCATGATTTACTTAATCTTTTCCATTAGGGATTTTGTCTTTATTCAAATGGAAATAGAATTTGGTTAATGCCATTTTACTAAATTTGAAAATTCTTTATCCATTATTTTATTTGGATTTGGATTATATTCATTCCATTTGCTTATGGATTAGGCCAAGATTTAATTTGGCCTTTAAATATTCCTCATTTAATATTTCTTTCTTTACCTTATAAAAATCCATATCTTTTTATTTATAAGTCCAAACTTGGTGATTCCAATTTGTAAAATCTTATTTAATATTTGTTTATCCTTTTAAATATTTTTAGGATTATTTCCTCACCATTTGGTATGGAGTTTTAGATAGGTGCTTTATTAGCTTTGGAAATTCAATTTCCTTATCTTATTAAATTCATAAGATTTTATCTATGGCTCCAAATTAAGTGAAACCAACTCATATGGTTTTAAAATATTTCTATTTGTCATTCTTGATCATTTGTAAATGTTTGTTGACAAATTATTATATGGATCAAAACCATGGTCTTAGAGATATCGTGGAAAACTCCCATTAGGGTTTTAGAGTTTTGGTTTATTTCCAAATTTTTAAATTTCCAGATGCATTTATGAAGAATGCATTTCACTTGATTTGAATTTTAGTTGGATTCAAATATTAACCAAAGTTTGTTCAAGATGGGATTTTAAGTTTCCATTTGGAATCAAAAAGTTTCTTTTCATCCTAAATTTCAACCATTATTTATTTTGTTTATTTATTTTTCACATTACAAAATTTGGAAAATTTTGGGATGTGACAAGTAAGCTATAGAGATCAGGCAACATATATTGGCAGGACATGGTAGGCAAAAGAGTTGAATGTTGAATTTCGAGTTGGTGAGTAGGTGTGGTCAGCCACCAAAGGCGTTATAAGATTTAACATAAAAGAAGGCTTAGTCCACGGTATGTTAGGCCTTTAATGGTAGTCGCACGAGTGGGAAAACTAGCCTACCAACTTGAGTTGTCTGAGTCGGTGAAAGGTGTACATAATGTGTCCGCGTATTTATGTTGTGAAAACATTTTCGTGATCCAGCGCGACAGATAACCAGGGACCCAAGATAACCAGGGACAGATAACCCAGTCATGTGACGATACTAAAAGAGTCTAAGAGTGTAATGAAGCATTGGACGCTAGTTCGTGAGGATTCCCTGGTGGCAACAAACCGAGGATGATGCGATTTGGGAGCTTGAGTGCCGCAAGTGCGAGAATTACCTAGAGTTATTCATGATTGACATATATATGATTCATGATTCTATTTTTACGTGTTGCATTTAGTTGCGAGTAGTAAAACAAGGAAGAATTCGGGGTCGAATTCTGTTTAAGGCGGTAAGAATGTAATACCCCAATTTTTTATGCTAAGATTTTATACTTGTCTAGTCTTATAGAAAATAAATAGAAGAATATTTAAATCTGATTTAGGAGTAGAAATTTAGAGCCACGAAAGTAAAAAAGGAAAATAAAGGAAAAATAATGTATGCATGTGTTCTAGTGCTTGAATTGGCGACCTAGCTTGTAATAGCAACAAGTCGGTCCTAAGCTAGTAATATGTTCTTTATATAACTTTAACATGGAGAAAGAAACGAGCTGGGCTTCTTGTAATTGGGCCTGGACTCGTACAACCGTACAGGATTTGGAGAGTCGAGTTGGACAAACCGCTGCCTATCTCTGTCGTACAGGATACCTAGAGGTAGTCCCCTCAGGATGCCGCCGCTGCGTCCTCTTGTTTAGCGAGTCGCCGCTATATATCAGGACATGGTTGCTGCTGCGAGGCTGTGACGCCACTCCCCTGGCCGTCTCCGTCAAGCTGTTCTTTCACCATCGCCGCTTGCCCTTCATAAAATTTCTAAAGTAGTATGTGTGGTAGGACTGGAATAGGAGCAGGTTTTCCAGCCTGAATCAACCTGCTGTTTGGATTAGTATTTGGGCATCACTGTCTTTGTTGTAGAATTAAGGGTCAGAGGTGCTTGTTTAATTTCTAAATTTGTTGGGCTAGCTGTGCCATACCTGCTAAGATCTGATAGGTTTAAATTTGAACTAAAGATGATTAATTACTTTTATGTATATGGGCTGCTGGTGCCCATCGATTTCTATTCTGTATCTTTTGTTTGGCTAGGGATCTTGTCCTCAGCTATCTAGATGTTTACCTGGAGAATTACCGTGAGTCATAATCATGTTTGCACCTTGTATCTTGTGCGTGTGTGTAGTTCCAGGTCTGATGCGAACCAGTCAGATGAGATTTTGCATAGAAAGGTTTCTACTGTTACTAAACTGCTGATATTTAAGTCCTTGGGATGTATATGTGATTTGAACTACAAGTTAATTTCTTTGTATGATACTAGCTGAGAATACATTTGGAGGAATTTAATATCTTTTTGATCACACTGGTAGAAAACGCCCCATGCGTCCCGGTTGGTAAGTGCCATTAGTCCCGGTTCTAAAGCTCTAACCTTTAGTCCCGGTTGCCCCACCAACCGGGACAAATGGGGGCATACGTGGCGGCATCAGAGCGAGGGGTGGAGATAGTCGGTTCGTAATACCGAACCGGGACTAATAACCTGCTGCCGCGGCAGAGATTTGGCCCATTTCTCTGCCGCGGCAGAGAATTCATTTTGGCACATTTTGTTGCCGCGGCAGCATTTTCGCCACTTTTTGTGCCGCGGCAGAGAATTCATTTATGTTGTTTTATTCTTTATTTAGTGTTTTGCACTTATCAACGAAGGAACCTTATATTACACAAGATCATGATGACAACATTATATTCAATACACGGATCGAGTTCATGCACTACATACAAAAGTTGCTATTCGATGCTACCGGCCAATTTCTTGAAAGTTGCTATTTTTACAATTCCTATTGTCTATACACAGCCGAGTAGTATTCCCCTTGTGTGTTTAGGACTTCTGCATCCAAGAATCCCGCCAATTCCTCCTGAATTGCTCGTACGCGATCCTTAGAAGACCGTCCCGTAGACTTTCGATCTGATTTAAAAAAGGAGTAGCCTATATGAATGAAACTAAACACAATTTGATTGTAATTAAAAACTATAGAAATTGTTTACGTACGTGGAGTTGCTCTAAATTTCTGCCCTTCTCATCGCACGTCTGCCGGATGAACTCGCATACATAGTATCCACATAGATTGTTACCTGGTCCCTGCGTCAGGCACTTTACGAGAACAGAGTTCAATCAAAATAATAATCAAGCATGATAATAACTGTATCAAAACTAGAATCAAAGAGATGCGCAGATATAGCTAGTGGTTCTTACATTTAGTGGTTGAAATGTAAGATCCTCTTTCCAAACACCCCTAGCCTTCTTGGTGAACCGTTTCCAAGCGCTGCCCGGCGTAGAAAACGAATAAAATAAGTTATTAAGTACTTGATATCATAAAATTCACGAACGTTGCCGATATAGTGTCGTAATGATTAGAATTACCACTGGAGAAGTATCTGCATGTCCTTCCAAGTCTCAAGGGGTTTATGTTTCGATTCCATGACTAGTACACGCCCTTTGTCAAGTTGAATGATTAACAGAATATAGTGGTACCTGCGAATGCAGAACTAATCAATTATATACTTAACATCGATTAAGCGAAATAGAAAGTGTATACAAGACAATAACACTCACTGGAAGTTGTAAGGAAATAGTATTTCCCTTTTGGTTTCTTGAAACCTTAACGCGTGTACTATATTATCCTCCGTATCCTGGGGGCTTATTTTGAGATTAGCTTCATGAACCCAATATGGGTCAATGGAGCCAATGTCATAGATTTGTCCTCTGCTGCATTCGAGAATCTTCATTATGCATATTACAGTATGATTATATACATGCAATAAACAAAATAATATAGCTAGAGACTAAATTAATTACAGAATTAGTACATACAGACAATAGGCACTGATGATCGATTTGTCCAAGGCGTCTTGATTGAATAATTGAAATAGTTCATCAAATTCAATGGATATCATGTCATCCTTATCTTTCCCATGATGCTTTTTTGTAACCCTCAGTACTATCCAGTTAGCCCCGGTCCTTGTGGCATGCAGGTACCAGTTATGCAATCTTCGCATTTTTGTTGGAAGATTCTTTACCTCCTCAGGTTTGACGAGAGGTTTTCCGTACTGGTATTTGTATGCTACTTCACTCACGGGGAAGAACTCTAACTGGGATAAGTACTGGGCAATACTCATACCTTGAGCAGCGGCAGCTTCTCCGTATTGTGCAACTACCTCTGGATCATATTGCTCTTCGACCCCATATTTGCTCGACCCCACATTGGTTTGAGAAATCACCTTGAGAGTACTGCTTGAGCAGGGGCGCAAGTCTGTTTTGCTTGTTCTCCGAGCTGGGCAACAGATTTCCCGCTTGCATCAGTACTGCTCTTCGAGGCTTTTTGTGCCGCATGTGACTTGAGAATAGAACGCTCATAGTCTGATGACAGCTTTGGCTCGGGTTGATGAAGATTCTTTAGCATTTTCAACACTTTGGCTTTTTCTTCTTTGGTGCTGGGGAACTCTGGCTCTTTCGCCGTCACTTAGCTTAAAAACGTTGCTTCAAGATCAACGATCGCCGTGATCTCCTCTTCAAGATACCATAAGCTCTCTTGGGAGGAACCGTTGGTACTTTTGGAAGAGGCTCTTGTTTACGTTTCGGCGATCGCTTACGACGCACAGTAGCGGTACGCTTACGCTTTTTATCCTGAGGCGCCGGCGATGGCTGCACCGGAGATTGGTGAGGCGACGGAGTCGGGTGAGGCGACGAAGACGGCTGCCGCGGGCGACCTAATTACTGGAGACGGTGAGGCGGCGAAGATGGCCTTGGCGTGTGATTTTGAAGCACGATACATTCCTTGACCATAGAATGGTGACGTTTTTGCCACCCAAACATCCACATCCCTTCACCACAGGTAGTGAAGATCCAAAACCTCAAAGGTGGGCATGATTTCATCCACGCCGACAACAGCGTAGCCCTCTGGAACCGAACAATAGTGGTAAGTTGGTGTGGGTCCAATTGGTAAGGCATAGCCGACCGCCACCTTCATTGATATGTACACAACTTTGACATGTAGCTCGCAGTGTGTCATCTCTGTGATATCATCCACTGGGTAGCCAACAGGATCCATCGTCGGTGCATCATCGTCATCGCCATTGTCATCACCCGGGACCTCGGTGGAAGCCACACTGCTTTTTCGATTATTCGATAGGCCGGTAGCATCGAATGCAGTGTGCTTCTGAGATGGGCCGGTAGTAATTTGCTCTTGGCGCGTTAATTTCATCTTGTTGTTGCTTTAATCGTTTTCAATTAAACGCATTCGCTCTTTCGACTTTTTGCTTCAACCGCCGCCTGCCTTACTCCTCTGACGGCTTCTATCAGGATATTTCTTCCTCTCTTCGGGAAACCTAGTCCTCCATGATTGGGATCCTATTGTGCCTCGTGTTCGTCCATCATGTTCCTTATTTCCAAGGGCGAGTGTGAGCTCATCATTCTCTCTATCGGGAATGAAGTCCCCATCTTTAACAGCCTTTACTGCTTTTTTGATCCTCTCGATTGGCAAGGGATCTTCTTTATGTCGTATTTTATATATACACCTCCCTTCCGAGTCCAACGTGCCCCCATGCCCGTAAAACCAATTCCTTGCACGTTCTACCCAATCGTTTGTCTCTGGGGTGATCTTTTTATCACGCAGTTCCTGCTCAAGTTTCTCCCACTTAGGAATGCCAACCCTGTAGCCACCTTGCCCCATAGTATGGTGATACTTCTTTTTAGCAGCATTCAGCTTATTCGTTTCAGACATTTTCTTAGCCTTTTCTGATTTCTTGTATTCCACAAACTCAGCCCAGAATAGTTTTATCTTCTCAAACTGAATATTCTTGAAATCGGGAGTCTTCTTTTTCACGACATAGTCAAGGTGCAATCTTTTCTTCCAGTTGGTGAAACACTGGGCCATCTTCTTCAAAGCCCACTCCCTGACCTTAGCCTCCATGGCTCTCCCATGTTGTAAGGCGTCCTCAACTGGATCCTCCGCATTTGGATCCAGCTCTATCTTCGTAGTTTGAAATTAACCATGAGCCTCTTCCACAAGAAATCTTTGGCGTGGTTAGGGACAAATAAACATGTTCCTCTTCATCCGCATTAGCAGGCCTATTCCAATTTCTAATGGTGATCGGGATTAAGTCCCTAACGATTACTCCGCATTGTGCCACAAATTTGGTTGCGACAACTTCGAGTTGTCGGTTTGCCTCTTCAGCGACATCTTCGATCTGAACCTCTCATGGTCTTGCAACTTTTGGTTGGGCCTCGCCCGCTCTTTTCAGAGATTCCTTCGATCCGAGGGCTAAAAGAAAAAGATCGTTACTATTTCTATATAGATAGCAGATGATTAATTAATGAATTGATTTATATTACATGCACCTCGCCGGAGCGGTCATCTTCTCGATTACACAAGGCATCGCCTTCTCCCTCGCGGAAGGCAACACCTTCAACCTCAAACAAGTTGTCTATTCCGGTAAAAAGAGGATCACCCTCACCGGAGTTGTTTAGAAACGTTGATACGTCTAAATTATCTTCCCCACGAATCACACCTTGGATCAACTCTTCCTTTTCTTCGTCTCTGACGTGTGGGTCCATATTTTCTGCATAGGTGGAAAAACAAATAAGTCAAAGCGGCTAAACTAGATACTAACAAAATACCATATTGGAATCGATTTAAGAGGGTTCAGAATGCCCTGGCGAAGGCACATCGTCGAACCCACATGCACCTAAGGGGTATTAATGATTCCTTATCTAACCACAAAGGATCGACAATGTGAATCGGGTCAGGGCTACCCACAAGGATCGACCAAAATAAGACCAATAATACCAAACTAATTAATAAACCTAATAATACCTAACTAATAATAAAGCTAATAATCGAAACACCGAAAAGAAAGGGAAACAATCAACACATGGCATCGATGCAATGCTCAAGCAAGTATGATGATATGACAAATTAATTTGCATTGGAATGTAACCCTAAGACATGCTCGACGATTTAATCGGGTTAGATGGGTGAAAACCCTAACTCGGAAACTCCTAACATATGAGAGGGGTGCATTTGTTCTTCTAATTATACTTGTCATTTAAATTGTTGAACAATGCATGATTATAGGTTAAATAGATAGGTTTCATTTTTCTGAACAATTTGATATATTATTTGTATTTTTCTGACTTATAAATAAAAGATATTGAATTTACAAGTTTATATCAATTTCTAGAATTATTAAATCATTTGAAATTGAATTACTGTGTAAATATGACATCAGCAAAGGGTTGGGTTTTTTACCAAGATGTAACCTAGCCATCCTCGAGTGCTGGGCCCTAGGACACATCAGCAAGCCACCGTGGTGGTCAAAGGTCAGCGCGTCTGTAATACGCTGCGTGACGCCATCGCCAGCACGCTCATCGATCGCCCGCCAAGGCTTACCGCCACTACCATGGCCGCCAGCGCCTACTAGCGCTCGCCATTCAGCGCCGCCGGCCAGATCCGCCCAGAGCGCAAGGCCGACGGCGACGACAACGTGGCCCCGTAGCCGCCCCGAACCCCGTAGCCCGCGTATCGGAGAGGGGCATACCAGCTGGCGGCGATGACGCGCGACGACGGTTGGAGGTGCTGGCGCGCGCGACTGGAGGGATGACGAAGAGCCGACGGAGGTGCTGGCGATTCGCACGGGGAGGAGCGCGCGGCGGTCGAGGATGAGCGCGTGACGGCCAAAGAGCCGACGGAGACGAAGGTGGAGGCGGCGGTGTCGATGAAAGCAGAGGAAGAAGCAGAGAAGTGGTGGCTCCAACCGGGACTAAAGGGTCATACGTCCCGGTTGGTGCCACCAACCGGGACGTATAGTCCAATTTTCAGCAGCTGAAGTGGCGCGCGTAGGGGGCTCTTTAGTCCCGGTTAGTGGCTCCAACCGGGACGTATTCCCCTGTTTTCAATTTTTTTCAGTTATTTTCTCTCTGTTCCCGCCTTATTTTTTATTTTGGGGTTTAAATTTGTAATGTTTTTTAAATGATAATTACTTTGGAATTTAGAAAAACTTTAAAACATAAAAAGTGTTTGAATTTGAATAACTAATACGAAACCATTTTCTTTTTTGAAAAATAATTAATGTAACCATTTAAACTATGAACCATTTAAAATTAATAATGAAATAACTTATATTTTTTAAATATTAATTTGGAATTTAGAAAAACTTTAAACATAAAAAGTGTATGGATTTGAATAAATAATCCAAAACCAATTTCTATTTTAAAAATAAATAATTTAACCATTTAAAATTAATAATGAAATAACTTATATTTTTTAAATATTAATTTGGAATTTAGAAAAACTTTAAACATAAAAAGTGTATGGATTTGAATAAATAATCCAAAACCAATTTCTATTTTTAAAAAATAATTAATGTAACCATTTAAAATTAATAATGAAATAACTTATATTTTTTAAATATTAATTTGGAATTTAGAAAAACTTTAAACATAAAAAGTGTATGGATTTGAGTAAATAATCCAAAACCATTTTCTATTTTTAAAAAATAATTAATGTAACCATTTAAAATTAAAAATGAATTAACTTATATTTTTTAAATATTAATTTGGAATTTAGAAAAACTTTAAACATAAAAAGCGTATGGATTTGAATAAATAATCCAAAACCAATTTCTATTTTTAAAAAATAATTAAGGTAACCATTTAAAATTAAAAATGAATTAACTTATATTTTTTAAATATTAATTTGGAATTTAGAAAAACTTTAAACATAAAAAGTGTTTGGATTTGAATAAATAATTCAAAACCATTTTCTATTTTTAAAAAATAATTAATGTAACCGTTTAAAATATGAACCATTTACAATTAAAAATGAATTAACTTATAAGTAATTCAAAACCATTTTCTGTTTTTAATGGGCGGAAAAAAGAGGACAGAAAATAATGGGTTGAAATAAAATTTGATTAGGATAGAACCGAATTAAAGTACATAACACAACTAACACAAAGTTACATAGAAGAACTGAAAATTAAGATACATGGCTAGATTAAGCCACAATCGTCAACTTGTTTTGCAATGTTGGAATAATTCACCATGCTCCCGCCACACCTGTAATACTTCGCCACGTAGCCATCGTATTTCATGCCGTCGCTATCGTCGTCGGGGTCGCCGTAGTTGAACCTTGAAGGTTGAGTACGAGTGGGCTGGACTTGAGGGTAGCGCAGGCGGGGGCTAGAGTCGGCGGACGTGTCGTAGGCCATGACACTCTGGAGAGTCCGGCCGCGCCACCATAGCCGCCGGTCGGCCTCGTTGAAGTTCGGAGGAGGTGAGCCCTCCTCCTCGTGCCTGGCGAGTGCCCTCTCACGCCGATCCACGAAGAAGGCTTCCCAAGTTGGGAAATAGTCGGGATGCCATCTGGGATTCCTCCGCTGCTCCGGAGTGAGCTCGAAGTAGTAGTGGTTCGTGATGGCCATCCGACGCGCCACACCTAGAGGGACAGGAGGAACCGGCACGCCTCGGCCAAAGATCCAAATTGACGGACACAAGAACCCGGTGGGCAGGGGTAGTTCGAGGCGCAAAGCGCCTCCGCCTCCCTGGGAGTTAGTGCTACGGTGGAAGTCATGGGAAAGAGTGATGAGGTTGCAGATATGAGTCTAGAGATGTGCAATGACAATGGAGGCCAACCCTACATATATATATAGTGAAGAACTGGCGGGAAGAAAAATGGCGGGAAAAATGGCGGGAAAAATGGCGTGTCGACATTATGTCATGCGGAGTGTACCTTGTCCCGGATGGTGTCACCAACCGGGACTAAAGATGAAAAATGGCGCGTCCACACACATGCATAATATGGCGCGTCCACACACATGCATAATAATAGGGGACGAGCATCGTTAGAACTTGCATTGGATCTCTGAAGAAACCACATATTGCGAGTCTAAAAATGATTTTTTCAAAAAATCACGGGCGATAGATCATGTACCTGTAGTAGAAACCGGACCCACTTCCTGCCGAGTCGGCAGACATTTGTCCTTTTTACCCGGGATGGACGAAAAGGTTTGAGATGTACCGGTTGGGAGATAGTCCATGTAAGGTGGTCTAGTATTTTAGGAAAATGGGACGGTAGCATTCTGAAACGGCATTTTGGTGGTTACTTCACAAAACGACCCGTTTTTTGCGCTTAGAAAATGGAAAAGGGCTTTTCCGTGCGACAAAAAGGAAAACTTCCTCCTGCAACATTGTTCTCCATACCAATGTCCACACACATGCATAATATGGGCACAACATCACCAACTATGTCGTGATTCAGCACATAACATCGGTCATTTGGACCGAAAGCCATGAAACCTCGAACATGATAGGTCATTTTGTGAAGGTTTTTTCGAAACATGATCAATATACCAAGTCTGGTATTTTTCCTTTCAACTATGTAACAAAATATGACACCACGCGAAGTATTTTCGTTGTTCGGATTTTGTTTGAATTTATTATGCCCGTTTTGAATTATCTGAATTTCTAACTATGGACTACCACGCGAAGGATTTTCATTGTTCGGCAGACATTTAGTCCCGGATGTAGTCACAAACCGGGACTAAAAATATTTTCCGCCATTTCCCACCTCTTCCCGCCAAGTTTTCCCGCCCTTTCCTTTCTACTAGAGCTTTTAGTCCCGTATGTAGTCACTAACCGGGACTAAAGATATTTCCCGCAATTTCCCAAAGCTTCACGCCAAGTTTTCCTGCCCTTTCCCTCTATATTTAGGGTGATCGTGTCATGGCTATCCACACATCCACACCTTCCTCTCTTAGAACAATGGACAACGCCTACTGGGCCATTCTGACCCTCGAGGAGACCGAGGCGCTGTGCGCCTCCAACTACCCTTGTCCGCCGGGCTACCGGCCGCCCGCCGGCTGGATGCTGAGCGCTGGAGGGGTTCCTGTCCCTCCTGTCCCTCAAGGTTCCGCACGCCAGGCGGCCATCACAAACCACTTCTACCACGAGCTCACGCCGGAGCAGCGGATGGATCCCAGTGGGATCCCGACAACTACGACACCTGGAATGCCTTCTTCGCTAATAGGCGGGAAAGGGAGCTCGCCAGGTACGAGGGTGATGGCCCGCCACCGGTGAACCACAACGAAGCCGGCCGTCGTCTGTGGTGGGCGAACCGTACTATCATCGGAGTGATGCGCTACATCGCCGGGGGAGACCATCCTCGCCTACGGTGCCCACGAGTCCACCCGCCACAGGCCCCACACTGTCCCGGCGGTAGCGGCATCGTCTTCCAGGAGACCCCTCTCCCACCCGCCGTGAATCCGAGGCTGGAATGGCCCCTGGTATATGCCATGGATGGGCTGAGGATCCCCGGAGTGGCAGGTGACGATGATGATGACGACGACGATGAAGACCCTGAAGCTGCGTACTATAGGACTAGGCATGATTATGACTAAAGGGGGCGGCTTTAGTCCTGAGTGTTAGCTAGTCCCGGTTTGTCCCGGTTTTTAATATTATTAAATGTCTTGAGTGTTACCTAATAAATAGAGGGAAATGCCTATATAAAGAGAGGGTTCATATTTAGTCCCGGTTGGAGAAACCAACCGCGATCAAGGGATTATGGGCAGTGGGCCAGGCAACACTAATAATAGGGGTGAGTGTCGACATTATGTCGTGCGGCTTGTACCTTGTCCCGGATGGTGTCACCAACCGGGACTAAAGATGAACCTTTAGTCCCGGTTGGAGACACCAACCAGGACTAAAGATGAGTCAGCACTAATAATAGGGGTGAGTGTCGACATTATGTCGTGAGTGTCGACATTATGCCGAGCTGCTTGTACTATAAATATGCATCTTTGTGAGTACAGTCCTCCAGCCAGTTTGAGGCATCTCCAAGATGGTTTTCGAGAGAAGGGACACCACTGCGGCCAGTTTTAGGGAGATGCCGACGGAGCCCAGTCCTCCGGCATCTCCGATAAACTGGTCATAGAGGCACTCCCTAATATGTGAAATTAGTTAGCTCCGAGGCATATTGATCTAGTTAGTGAAGTTACAAGCTGCAAGATGGTTTTCAAGAGCAGGGACACCACTGCGGCCAGTTTTAGGGAGATGTCGGCGGAGCCCAGTCCTCCGGCATCTCCGAGAAACTGGTCATAGAGGCACTCCCTAATATGTGAAATTAGTTAGCTCCGAGGCGTATTGATCTAGTTAGTGAAGTTACAAGCTGCAAGATGGTTTTCGAGAGCAAGGACACCACTGCGGCCAGTTTCAGGGAGATGCCGACGGAGCCCAGTCCTCCGGCATCTCCGAGAAACTGGTCATAGAGGCACTCCCTAATATGTGAAATTAATATTAAAAACTGAGACTACAAAACCGGGACTAAAGGCCACAAACCGCGAAATATATCCTTCGGTCAAGCCACAAACCGCGAAAGACATGAACTAGAGTTACGTAATATGAACATGAAATTCTTGGCATATGTCATTCCTTATGACCGCTTTAGACGTAACCATGGAGCATCTTCTTTACTTAACGGAATGCTTGGGTCAGTTTTCACTGTGAAGGGCGGAATTTCATCAAACTTATTATAATCTTCTGACATGTCTGTCTTGTCCTCGGTTCCCACGATGTTTCTTTTCCCTGAAAGAACTATGTGACGCTTTGGCTCATCATATGATGTATTCGTTTGCATATTTTTTCTTTTTTTGATGCGGAGGACATGTCCTTCACATAGAAAACCTGAGACACATCATTGGCTAGGACGAATGGTTCATCTCTATAACCAAGATTGTTGAGATCCACTGTTGTCATTCCGTACAACTGGTCTATCTTTACCCCTTCCCCATTCAGGTTGACCCATTTGCAGCGAAAAAAAGGGACCTTAAAAGAGACTCCATAGTCTAGTCCCCATATCTCCTCTATGTAACCATAATATGTGTCCTTTTGTCCATTCTCGCCTATTTCATCAAAGCGGACACCACTATTTTGGTTGGTGCTCTTTTTATCTTGGGCGATCGTGTAGAATGTATTCCCATTTATTTCGTACCCTTGGAAATTCAATACAGTAGAAGATGGTGACGCCAACAAGTATATGATCTCCAACGGTGGTGTCATTCAAGAGATGTGTCCGCATCCAACCACCGAAAGACTTCATGTGTTCATCTAATCCATGATTTAGGCTTCCCGGGTTTTGGGCGTACAATATTCTTGTGTTCCTCGATATCTGAGCTGCCAAGGTGGAATTATGTAGAACTGTAGTGTGCTTTAGTGAAAGAATACCGTCCCTTCATATCATTGCTTTCTTTCCCAGTGCCTTTTCCACTTAGTCTTCCCTCATGCATGAGTCGAAACACCAATCGGCTTAAGGTCGAATAAAGTCAACACAAAACTCAATGACCTCCTCTTCCATATCCCTTGGAGATGCTTCCTTCGGTCTAGCACGGTCATGAACATATTTCTTTAAGATTCCCATGAACCTCTCAAAGGGAACATATTGTGCGAAATACCGGACCGAGAATGGCAATCTCTTCCACTAGATGAACCAGAGATGCGTCATAATATTGAAGAAGGATGGTGGGAACACCAATTCAAAACTAACAAGACATTGTACCACATCCTTTTGTAACCTTGGCGAGAATATCTGGATTGATTACCTTCGAGATATTGCATTGAGGAATGCACAGCTTCACAATGGGTACTCGAACATTTTCGGTAGAAGCCCCTCAATGCAATCGGAAGCAACTGCGTCATAATCACGTGTGATCATGAGACTTCAGGTTTTGGAACTTTTCTCCGCCATATTTATTATCCCTTTATATTAGATGAGAAGCCCGATGTCACCTTTATCTGTAAAGGACTTCAAAAGATTTCCTTCTCTGCTTTGGTAAGAGCATAGGCACGACTTAAGTGACGCCTTTATCCGTCTTGTTATCTGTATGCATGTTCTTTGGGTATTTCATAATTTGTTGGTCCTCCGTGCTTGGTGTATCTTTTGTCTTCCCATACGCCTAGGAATCCTAGCAGTTCACGCAGATTCTTTGTCACGTGCATCACTTGATTGAAGAGGACACGCAGGACTTTCCAATATGGCAGCTCCCAAAATATAGATTTCTTCTTCCACATGGGTGCGTGTCCTGTAGCGACGTCGTTCGGAACTGATTGACCGCCAGGACCCTTTCCAAAGATTACTTCTATGTCCTTGACCATACCAAATACATCATCACCAGCAGGGAGTTCAGGCTTCTTCCGGTGATCTGCCTCACCTTTGAAATGCTTGCCTTTCTTTCTTACGGGATGATTGGTCGGAAGAAATAGTCGATTCGCCAGGTACACAACCTTCTTGCATTTGTGCAAATATGTACCTTCGGTCTTATCTAAACAGTGGGTGCATGCCTTATATCCTTTGTTTGTCTGTCCTGAAAGGTTACTAAGATCAGACCAATCATTGATGGTTACGAATAACAACCCTCGTAGATTAAATGGCTCCTGTTTGTTCTCATCCCACACACGTACACCTGGTTTGCCCCACAACTGTAAGAGTTCTTCAACTAATGGCCTAAGTGTAACACCCTCAGAATCGGCCCTATGCAAGTTTCAGAGCTTCCCGCCAAACCCGCATAGAAACGATTCAAAGGTGCCCACCAGGCACTTGCGTGCGGGTGGAAAACGAATTAATATCATTACACAATAGTCCTCGATGGAACCCACAAAACATGTATATACAACAGCGACTCAATGAGTCAAGAATACAGATATACAATACAAAGATCCAAATCAACTTGAAAATGATACAACGTCCGACTACGGACAAGTTGCAAATGGGGCTAAGAGCCCTGAAGAATAACCAATGGCGTCCATAACCCTGCGCAGGCCAAGCCGGAAGGATAACCCTACTAACGACGTCGATCTCAAAACCTGCTTAAACAAAAGGGTTGCCGACATAGGGCAAAGGAAAAAGAGAGAGCGGTCGATCGAGGCGATTGCGGCGAGGCTAGAATTCGGCGGTCCTCGCCTACATAGGTATGGTGGACTGAAGCGGCAGCATGCACTAAACAACCTATAGAGACTCGATACAACGGTCGGCTATCAGAGAGAGATAAGAAAGACCTATTCGGAACCAACCTGATACTATCACCAAGCATACCCATCCTGGTATTTCCCCCTCGAGACCAAACGAGGAAGTCAACCGAGGAACTCACACAGTTGGAAGTTTTATTTTTTCAGTTATCGTTGCAGAAATTACTAGTCAGGTATAGATAGTCATCCTGATTTAATAAGAAGTGGGCAGTTTTAGTTAACCATTCCATTGTAGTTGCACTCTTACTAGTCAGATATAGTTAGCATGAGATATCCCCAAAACCCAGCAGTTGTTGGTACTTTTATTTAGCCATTCCGTTATAGTTGCAATACTTACTAGTCAGGTACAATGGTAGCAAGCGACAACCCAAACAAGCAATTGTTGGCAATTTTATTTAGCCATTCCATTATAGTGAAGCTGATTACTAGTCATTATAAAGTCAAATTTATAGCACTACTTTAGTTATAGTTGTCTATGATCGAGATACTGTGCTCCAAGTCGTCCATAACCGTGGACACGGCTTTCAGAAATTTTTACCCTGTAGGGGTGCACAAATAGCAACACACACTCGATCAACCTCGGAAAAACCAAATCAAAACCCAAAGAGGCCTTCACGACAAAGCAATCACCAGATTCAGAAATATTTCAGGGGGCCACCCCATTAAGCTACCATAGCGAAGTTAATGACTCGAGACGGACTCAAGGTTTGGGTGGACGGTTGTAAACGACTGGGAACCCGAAAGTGTGACTGGGCTTGTCGATACTGCGAAATCGTGTCCCGATCCTAAACAGTACAGGTGCAGTACATCACACAATTTAAATAAAGCATTAAAGCATGGCATAAGTACAGGATAGTAAATAAAACCTCAAACTAGTTTGTGGCCCCAAGAAATAAGAATGAATCAAGCTCTGGCTCAGGAGGGTCCCATAATCCTCCCGGATGTGGATAGCGCGAATATTCAAGGAACAGGTATCAAGTACTCGGGGTCCTACGGGACACAAGTGGACGGTTAACAACCAAATAACATCTATTGCCCACCTGTGCCTCTGCCATTACCTATTTCAATTTTAGTTGTTAAACAGTAATTAAAGTCTTGATCATCTCCAATAATAAACACACGGCAATACTCCAACAACTGTGGTACTGGACGACACGCAACAGCACTTGAGCAAGCGACTACGACGCGCAAGTCCAACTATCTACCAAACAACAGGTAATAGGATGTGTCCAAGGCAATATAAGGCTGCACGGGATATCACGGGTACGAAAACTAGAGCATCGCAACACAGATAGCAATAGATCAACAGGAGGGAATAAATACTATAAAAGTAAGATAGGTAGAAAGGGGGAGGTGCTCGCCTGAAAACATTGCCGAAGGTTCATCCGAAGATCGGGTCGACACTCGCATCAACTCGTCGGCCTAATCCGTGAAGAAGCAAAGCACTAGAAGAAATACCGGATGCACTTTTTAATACTACGGCAGAAGATCGGGCATGATGCATGTATGATGTATGGCATGGCAAAGGTGCGATGCAATTAGGCAATATTAAGGGGAACCGGGGTCCCGACATTTAATTAAACGGTTCAAGTTATTTAGATACCCCGCAATTTAAATGTGGTATTAACAAGACCAAACATGGCTTCGGTTCGCTATGCCAATTTAAATGGAGTCCGGAATAAGACAAAGTTATTCCGCATATCGACTCCCTATTTAATTATGCGGTGAATCGGCATAAGGCCCCCAAACCACATGACAATATGTATGCAAGCATGGCAATTTAATATGCAACAAGTGTATATAGCATTTATAAAAATAGGGTCTCGGCAAAAGGGGTCACACATGGGTTCGGTGATCTTGAGGTTCCGAGGGTCGACGGGGTCGGGGTCGGGCTCGGCGGGATCGGTCTTCGGATACGACTTCGAGGCGATGGATCCAGAGATCTTGGCATCCGTGAGGTAGATCTTGTCGGTTCCACCGTGAAGGCCTCGGGTTTTTGGCTTCGGGTGTCGATGATGGTCTTGGATAGTCGCCACATAGTCGTCAAGTATCGTCTTGGTGTCCCTCGGGTTCATCTTCCTGCATCGACATCATTTTCACTTGGCTCTGCGGATGTGCGAATTATGCAACATCTTCGCCACAGGTTCTGCTGCTCTCACCGCTTCAACATGCGCAGACGAATACCACACCATGCATACAGACTGGCCGGAAGAGACCTGATAGGGAAAACAAAGGGAACTTCCAAACAAGTAGGGTGGCGTTTGAGGATACCACACGCGAGCAAGGGCCCAAGCTAGAACGATACTTGGCACAGCGTAGACCAAGGCAGCGGAGGTTACCCTGCGGGAACAGGGAGGCATGCACGGAGAGGCGCCTGTGAGAACGACGCACGCCAGGTAGGAGGAATGGTGTCGCGTCGTAGAGCCCACATGGTCGGCTGGGTGAGGAAGGCCGGAAGCGGCGGCGAACAGGACGGAGGGGCCTAACAGCGGGGCAGCGATAGGAGGCCGGAGAGGAAGGGCACAGAGGAGAGGCAAGCTCGGTGGCGTAGGGAGGCAGAGGGCGGCGGCCGCGGGCCGGGGAGAAGAACACAGAGGAGACGGGGTAGCACAGGCGAGGTGGTTGTCGGGCGTCATGGAGAGGGGGCCCTGTCGGCAGCGGCGAGGTGGAGGAGGGCGGCGGGTCGAGGTGGACGGCACGGCGGCCCGACGGAGAGGAGGTCGGCCGGCAGTTGGGGGCGTCCTGCGGGAGGGCGGGGAGCTCGGCTCGACGGGATCAGTAGCGGGGTCGGCCCAGGGAGGAGGGAGCGGCCGCGGGGCTCGCTGACGAGGCGGATGTTTGGGGCGCGTGGCACCGGCGGAGGGCGACCGAGGGAGAAGGCGGCGGCGCCGAGGAGGGAAGCCGGCAGCGGCGGCTGGTTCTCGGGAAGGAACGAGGGCGCGGGTGGGGAGAGACGAGACGAGAGCGAGGTTAGGTGGGGATCCCGATCGGGAGTGGTGGGGTCGCGCCGAGGAGTCGTGGTGTGTTGGTTTGAAACGGGTTGGGTCTGGGGTGTGTACACAACGTGAGTGCGTGTGTGGTCAGGTGTGGGAGCGTGTGCGTGTGTGCTATGTGTGTGTACGGGACGAGCGGGTGAGAGAGGGTGGCGGCGGCGGGAGTGGGTTGGAGGGTTGAGGAGGGTGTGGGGAATTAGGGTTAGGATGCCTGGGGGTTGCCAGCTGGGCCGAATTTGGCCTGGTTTGGCTGCCCCCACAAGATAAAATATGTGTTTTTCTTGTTTTGTTTTATTTAAAAACATTTTGAGAAATAATTTTTGAACAAATAATTTGAACAGGACCACAAAGTTTTTAATATGAAAGAACTGAGGGAAGTAATGTAGAAACAGAGATAGGGTTTGAATGAAAATACTTTTAGACACAAAAACATGCATGATGACATGATGATGCACAAAGTAAAACAACACGCGATTTTCTAGTAGTGACTTTTGCGGGGCGCCACAATTCGACACCACTTACAATGGATCTCGCCCTCGAGATCCGCCTCATGGTACGGGGAAGAAGGTGGACGGTCTGAATCTTCTCGCTTCATGTAGATCCTCGCGACACCACTAACAAGAGGTCGTTGTCCGTGATCGTCGAGGGAACGCTCCGGGAACAAAAGGTCGAAGGTAGAGGTATCAACAAATAAAGCCACCTCTAACTTTGATAGAAAGAGAGAACCGATGCATTCTCATCCACTTCAATGTACACAAGCGAATAGAGTGAGTAGTCGGCATGGGGGCCAATCCATCACGCACCCAAACTATTACCCTGCACAATCAGTAGAGAAGAGTGCAACCATTCCCGGAATCAGACTGAAGATCTCGACAATCGAGGTTCAGAGACAAAGGAGTGATGCAGACTCTGCATCAGATCTGGCATAGACGATGTCATCGCGTCGGAAACACCGGAAGGCACAAGAAGGAACAAAGAGAAGTCCACCAGACGAAGGATTCCTCGGATAGCATGAAGACCAGATGTAGCAACACCGTTACCAAAGGAGGAAGCGAAAACCTGAAGGTACGATGGAACCCAACCACGAGAAATCCTGGACTCGAAGAGAGAGAAGAGAGCGGATTCAAAACACGCAGATGTGAGAGGAGAGCAGCAGAGGGGTAAGGAGTAAAATCAGACCTAATCAGAACTATCCAACCGATTTTGCAAAAATAGTTTTGACACTCTACTTCGGCCGTTAGCTAGGTTATCCTACAGGCTGGACTTGTGGGGTACCGCAACTGCTGAGCTCTGATACCACTCTATAACACCCTCAGAATCGGCCCTATGCAAGTTTCAGCGCTTCCCGCCAAACCCGCATAGAAACGATTCAAAGGTGCCCACCAGGCACTTGCGTGCGGGTGGAAAACGAAGTAATATCATTACACAATAGTCCTCGATGGAACCCACAAAACATATATATACAACAGCGACTCAATGAGTCAAGAATACAGATATACAATAGAAAGATCCAAATCAACTTGAAAATGATACAGCGTCCGACTACGGACAAGATGCAAATGGGGCTAAGAGCCCTGAAGAATAACCAATGGCGTCCATAACCCTGCCCAGGCCAAGACGGAAGGGTAACCCTGCTAACGATGTCGATCTCAAAACCTGCTTAAACAAAAGGGGTGCCGACAAAGGGCAAAGGAAAAAGAGAGAGCGGTCGATGAGGCCGATGCAGCGAGGCTAGAATTCGGCGGTCCTCGCCTACATAGGTATGGTGGACTGAAGCGGCAGCGGCAGCATGCACTAAACAACCTATAGAGACTCGATACAACGGTCGGCTATCAGAGAGAGATAAGAAAGACCTATTCGGAACCAACCTGATACTATCACCAAGCATACCCATCCTGGTATTTCCCCATCGAGACCAAACGAGGAAGTCAACCGAGGAACTCACACAGTTGGAAGTTTTATTTATTCAGTTATCGTTGCAGAAATTACTAGTCAGGTATAGATAGTCATCCTGATATAATAAGCAGTGGGCAGTTTTAGTTAACCATTCCATTGTAGTTGCACTCTTACTAGTCAGATACAGTTAGGATGAGATATCCCCAAAACCCAGCAGTTGTTGGTACTTTTATTTAGCCATTCCGTTATAGTTGCAATACTTTCTAGTCAGGTACAATGGTAGCAAGCGACAACCCAAACAAGCAATTGTTGGCAATTTTATTTAGCCATTCCATTATAGTGAAGTTGATTACTAGTCATTATAAAGTCAAATTTATAGCACTACTTTAGTTATAGTTGTCTATGATCGAGATACTGTGCTCCAAGTCGTCCATAACCGCGGACATGGCTTTCAGAAAGTTTTACCCTGCAGGGGTGCACAAATAGCAACACACACTCGATCAACCTCGGAAAAACCAAATCAAAACCCAACGAGGCCTTCATGACAAAGCAATCACCAGATTCAGAAATATTTCAGGGGGCCACCCCATTAAGCTACCCGCAACGAAGTTAGCTGACTCTGAGACGGACTCAAGGTTTGGGTGGACGGTAAGCACTGGGAACCGAAAGTGTGGGCTTGTCGATACCACAAATCGTGTCCCGATCCTAAACAGTGCGATTACATCACACAATTTAAATAAAGCATTAAAGCATGGCATAAGTACAGGATAGTAAATAAAACCTCAAACTAGTTTGTGGCCCCAAGAAATAAGAATGAATCAAGCTCTGGCTCAGGGGGGTCCCATAATCCTCCCGGATGTGGATAGCGCGAATATTCAAGGAACAGGTATCAAGTACTCGGGGTCCTACGGGACACAAGTGGACGGTTAACAACCAAATAACATCTATTGCCCACTTATGCCTCTGCATTTACCTACTTCAATTTTAGTTGTTAAACAGTAATTAAAGTCTTGATCATCTCCAATAATAAACACACGGCAATACTCCAACAACTGTGGTACTGGACAACACGCAACAGCACTTGAGCAAGCGACTACGACGCGCAAGTCCAACTATCTACCAAACAACAGGTAATAGGATGTGTCCAAGGCAATATAAGGCTGCACGGGATATCACGGGTACGAAAACTAGAGCATCATAACGAGATAGCAATAGATCAACAGGAGGGAATAAATACTATAAAAGTAAGATAGGTAGAAAGGGGGAGGTGCTCGCCTGAAAACATTGCCGAAGGTTCATCCGAAGATCGGGTCGACACTCGCATCAACTCGTCGGCCTAATCCGTGAAGAAGCAAAGCACTAGAAGAAACACCGGATGCACTTTTTAATACTACGGCAGAAGATCGGGCATGATGCATGTATGATGTATGGCATGGCAAAGGTGCGATGCAATTAGGCAATATTAAGCGGAACCGGGGTCCCGACATTTAATTAAACGGTTCAAGTTATTTAGATACCCCGCAATTTAAATGTGGTATTAACAAGACCAAACATGGCTTCGGTTCGCTATGCCAATTTAAATGGAGTCCGAAATAAGACAAAGTTATTCCGCATATCGACTCCCTATTTAATTATGCGGTGAATCGGCATAAGGCCCCCAAACCACATGACAATATGTATGCAAGCATGGCAATTTAATATGCAACAAGTGTATATAGCATTTATAAAAATAGGGTCTCGGCAAAAGGGGTCACACATGGGTTCGGTGATCTTGAGGTTCCAAGGGTCGACGGGGTCGGGGTCGGGCTCGGCGGGATCGGTCTTCGGGTACGACTTCGAGGCGATGGATCCAGAGATCTTGGCATCCGTGAGGTAGATCTTGTCGGTTCCACCGCGAAGGCCTCGGGTTTTTGGCTTCGGGTGTCGATGATGGTCTTGGATAGTCGCCACATAGTCGTCAAGTATCGTCTTGGTTTCCCTCGGGTTCATCTTCCTGCATCGACATCATTTTCACTTGGCTCTGCGGATGTGCGAATTATGCAACATCTTCTCCACAGGTTCTGCTGCTCTCACCGCTTCAACATGCGTAGACGAATACCACACCATGCATACAGACTGGCCGGAAGAGACCTGATAGGGAAAAAAAAGGGTACTTCCAAACAAGTAGGGTGGCGTTTGAGGATACCACACGTGAGCAAGGGCCCAAGCTAGAACGAGACTTGGCACAGCGTAGACCAAGGCAGCGGAGGTTACCCTGCGGGAACAGGGAGGCATGCACGGAGAGGCGCCTGTGAGAACGACGCACGCCAGGTAGGAGGAATGGTGTCGCGTCGCAGAGCCCACATGGTCGGCTAGGTGAGGAAGGCCGGCGTGAGCAGGCGGAGGGGCCTGACTGGGCAGTGAGGAGGCGATAGGAGAGGAAGGGCCTGAGAGGAGGCAAGCTCGGTGGCGAGGGAGGCGGCGGAGCGGGCCGGGAGGAGAACATGAGGAGACGGGTAGCACAAAGGCGAGGTGGTTGTCAGGCGTCATGGAGAGGGGGCCTGTCAGTGGGCGAGGTGGAGGAGGGCGGCGGGTCGAGGCGGGAGCCTGGCTCACAGGGGATCAGCGGGTCGGAGGAGGAGGCGGGCTGTTGGCGAGCGGATGTGTGGGGCACAGCGGGCGAGAGGGCAGCCGAGGAGGGAAGCCGGCAGCGGCGGCTGGTTCTCGGGAAGAAACGAGGGCGCGGGTGGGGAGAGACGAGACGAGAGCGAGGTTAGGTGGGGATCCCGATCGGGAGTGGTGGGGTCACGCCGAGGATTCGTGGTGTGTTGGTTTGAAACGGGTTGGGTCTGGGGTGTGTACACAGCGTGAGTGCGTGTGTGGTCAGGTGTGGGAGCGTGTGCGTGTGTGCTATGTGTGTGTACGGGACGAGCGGGTGAGAGAGGGTGGCGGCGGGAGTGGGTTGGAGGGTTGAGGAGGGTGTGGGGGATTAGGGTTAGGATGCCTGGGGGTTGCCATCTGGGCCGAATTTGGCCTGGTTTGGCTGCCCCCACAAGATAAAATATGTGTTTTTCTTGTTTTGTTTTATTTAAAAACATTTTGAGAAATACTTTTTGAACAAATAATTTGAACAGGAACACAAAGTTTTTAATATGAAAGAACTGAGGGAAGTAATGTAGAAACAGAGATAGGGTTTGAATGAAAATACTTTTAGACACAAAAACATGCATGATGACATGATGACGCACAAAGTAAAACAACACGCGATTTTCTAGTAGTGGCTTTTGCGGGGCGCCACACTAAGGTACACATCAATGTCGTTGCCCGGTTGCTTCAGGCCTTGGATGAGCACTGGAATCATAATGAACTTACGCTTCATGCACAACCAAGGAGGCAGGTTGTAGATACATAGAGTCACGGGCAGTCTTTGTGTTGCAGCTCTGCTCCCAAAAGGATTCATGCCATCCGTACTTAGACCAAACCATAAGTTCCTTGCGTCACGTGCAAAGTGGGAAGTCACTCTCGATTTTTCTCCTTTGTGACCCATCGTGAGGTGTCTCAACTTCCGTCTTTCTCACGGTCTTCTTTGTGCCATCGCAACAACTGGCATGATCTTTGTTTACGAACATGCGTTTCAACCTTGGTATTATAGGAGCATACCACATAACCTTAGCAGAACCCTCTTAGGAGGGCTCTCCTCAACATCACGGGGTCATCTCGTCGATCTTATACCGCAACGCTGCATACCGGCATTTATCTAAATTCTCATACTCCTTACATGTAGAGGATGCGTTAATGCATGCATGTATCTTTTGCACATCTAATCCCGGAGGATGAGAGTCTTCTTTGCTTCAGAGGTACTCTCGGGAAGTTCGTTATGTTTTGGAAACTTGGCTTCATTATTTTCAGCATATTTTCAAATGAGGAGTCGGTTAGACCACACTCGCCTTCCATCGCAACAATTCGGTGTGGTACCGAGCTTTGTGCTGCCATCTTTACAATTTGGGTACAACAATTTCTTGTGATCTTCTAACATGCCCTCTAACTTCAACTTCTCATTTTCATTTCACGTCTCGCTTTGCATCGAAATGACCCTACCAAGTTGATCGTGGCTCATCGATGCCCGTTCTTCACCTCTTTCCTCTCCATTGTCTTCCATTGCGGTATCAGTATTCAGGAAACATATGATGATAGTTGTTATCATCATCTTCTTCTTCACCATCTTCCATCATAACCCCTCCTTCCCGTGCTTGGTCCAGCAATTATAGTTGGGCATGAAACCTTTCATAATCGGTGGCCGCAAATGATTTTCGAGGAAGAGTACTCCTTGTTGTTCGACATTGAACACATGGACAACGTATAAATCCATTCTCTTTGTTTGCCGTAGCCACATCGATAAATTTATCCACGCCTTTGATATACCCGGCTACCCGCCGGTCACCGTACATCCATTCCCGACCGTTCATCTGCATCATAATTAAGTTTATCAAAAAACAGGACATCATAAATAGTGAAATAACCAATTCACACCGACACATGAATTGTATCAATGACCTAGAAAAGATAAGATTGCTAACCTCGATCGAGGGAAATAAAGAGGAGAAAGCTCAAGTGCGTCTCGGACACCTTCTATATTTTTGTTCTATGAGAAATTCAACGGGATTATTCACTCAAACATTTCAACAAACACCTTCAATGCATGCATGAGAAAAAACTAGCACACCCCCTCACACCTTCCACCATTCGAAAAAACAGAGTGGAGGCAGAGGGGGCTGGAGCGTTGCATTTATAGAGGGCAGGGGTCTTTAGTCCCGGTTGGAGCCAGCAACCGGGACTAAAGGTGCGTGCCACGCCACGTGGCTGTGGCCAAACCCTTAGTCCCGGTTGGTGGCTCCAACCGGGACGCATGCCTCCTAACAACGGACGATGCCCTGGCGCTCCAGCGGGAGCGTGCGGCATTAGTCGGTTGGTGGCGCACCGGGACTAATGCTCGAGGGTCGCGACGGATAGCCCTTTTTCCTCTAGTGTCATATGTCAAGATTAGTGATGGGGAATACCAATCGGGTATACCCAAGCGGATTCGGACTGGATCGAGCCGAAGCCAAGCCGGTCGGGTCGACTAATACGGCGACTGGCGCATGCTGGACCCAGATGAGTGGCGCCGACTGGAGGCCCAATGTAGCGACTTCAATACAAAGCCCACCAAATACTTGTAAACCCTAACTGGCTGCATATATAAAGCCACCAGGGGCACCCCCACGGGGTATCTTCTCCCATATTAGATTAGATCTCTTCTCTCCCACCACCTTCGGCGACTCCATTGTAAACCAATCTATGATCATATACTGGATTGATAGCAGGATGTAGCGATCCTCCACCGAGGGGACGTGAACCTGGGTACATCGTGTGCCAATCTCGCTCCCGGATTCTCCTACGTCGCCTTGCTCCCTCTACGTAAGCTACCCCCAGTAGCATCTGCCGTGCAATACCACGACAGTTGGCGCCCACCGTGGGGCAAGCGGCGCTTGGAGGGTGATGATCCGGGCGGGATCCCTCGTCTTCGCCGGTGGCCAAATTGCATCTGAGTAAAGACGATCGATCGATACGTTCTGGCTGCCGCCCAACGCGGCCGGTGTGGAGCAGGCGAGCAGTCGGATCGGAAATTTCCGAATACACGCACTGCAGATGACGATTGATCCTTCTATCTCCCTTCCGTTTGATTATCTTATTAATTTATTATTATATTTTGATCTAAAGTTTGGCTGATCTGTTGTATGGCCAACCTCTCTGCTGCTCGCGATCAATGGAGCCAAGCGATCAATGGAGCCAGCTTGTAGCACATACAGATGACGAGATGACTGATCAATCTAGTGCGTCTAACGCGGCCGCTGCGGACATGCAGATAGATTCAGAAAACCTCTAGCACACGGACATACCAGAGTCCGTGTTTGCTGGCCGGCGATAGAGCGGAAGCGATTAAATTTTACAGTCATGTCTACGATACAGCAGATTCCGCTAATCAATTTCATATATTCTATCAAAATTATCAATATATTTATTTGGATCTAATCCTCTTATACGTGTATGTTCTCCCAGACAAAAGGTTCGATCCGACGCCGCATGGTTAGCAGGCAGACCGGCGCCTCGCCCCAGTAGCGACAAGGGCGACGAGGCCGACTCGATCTCCTAAGGAAATAACGAGTTGGCCTAGTTAGAATACATCGATCACCACCAGATGCAAAAGGCTGCTCACAAATACGTGTTCCATTTGATGGGTTTTTTAATCCAGTCTCTCTTACACAATCATTATTTCATGAATCGATTACTTTATCTAACAAATTGAATTTTATTTTGGTTTGCATGCATTGCAAAACGTACATCGCGCCATGTCGCACAACATCCACACCGACCTTCGCTCGTGATGTCGGAACACGACGACGGGCCTTCCGCACACACACCGGCGACATTGGCAACCACGAAGGTGCCACTCTCAACGGCCTATACGCTTCGGCGTTGCGTCTGCTCGTCGCGAACTAGCCTGCGCGGACTAGCCACGCTTGGGGACTCGTTGTCGCGAGCTCGCCCTCGCGTACTCGCCTTCCGTGGGATCGCCATCGCGACCTCGCCCTCGCGGCCCCGCCATCGTCGATTCGCCATGCTCGGGGACCCGCCTGCTGCGGGATCACCATCGCGACCTCGCCCTCGTGTCCTCGCCGTTGTCGACACCGCCATAGCGCGACCTCCGTCCGCCGCGTCGACCCCGTGTCCTCCGTATCGACTTCGCCATAGCGCGACCTTCGTCCGCAGCGTCGACCCCGTGCCCGCCGCGTCGACTTCGCCATAGCGCCACCTCCGTCCGCCGCGTCGACCCTGTGTTCGCCGCGTCGACTTCGCCATAGCGCGAACTCCGTCCGCCGCGTCGACCCCGTGTCCGCCGCGTTGACTCTTTCCGGCTACGTCGAATGCGTACGCCGCGCCTGCTAAGGGACCTTCATCGTCCGAGTCGCTAGAGAGGGTCGCATGCCACGCTGCATGGACTCACCACTGGGTGTCTCTTCCCCCCGGGAAAAATCTATTTGCCTTTGTCAACCTTTGATAGAGCGACTCGCAATGGCCAAGTAGTGCGGACGAGGACTCGCAAACCGAGCCTCGGATCGTCCACGAAAAACGCTAACCGAGAGCCATCATTGGAGTCGCCTTGCTCGACTGGCCTTCCGGGCCAAGACAAATGGTAGTGCTACACAAACAGCACCATGTCCTCCTCAACCTTAGACGATTAACTCGCACGGCTAAATCATGACGAGGACTATAAACCGAGCCTCGGATCGTCCAGAAAAAGCCCAGCCGAGAGCCATCCTTGAGTCGCCATGCGACTGGCCCCCGGCCAAGACGAGACTTCGCTAACGTAAACAGCGCAATCAACATCGCCGCGGACTCAATCGCCGGACTCGCTACACTCGGGGACTCTCCCCTCGCGGACTCGCAATCATCGCGGACTCGCCACACTCGGGGACTCTCCCCTCGCGGGCTCGCAATCATCACGGACTCGCCGCGTTCGCGGACTAACTCGACATCGCCGCTCGCCGCGCTCGGGGACTCGGCGCTCGCCGGCCGCTCGACCTCGCCGCTCGCCGCACTCGGGGACTCGGCGCTTGTCGGTCGCTCGATCTCGCCGCTCGCCGCGCTCGGGGACTCGGCGCTCACCGGTCTCTCGACCTCGCCACTTGCCATGCTCGGCAGCAACTACTACTATTTTCAGAATATGCATCTCTAAAGAGCCTCAAGTCGCCTCTACAAGCCAACTCGAGCCTCGGGGACTACTCCTAGGCATGCTGCGTGTACGCATGGTTCCACGAGCGCGGCTCGCCCTCGTCGACTCGCCACCGCGGACTCTCCACTCGCTTACTCAACACGCTAGGGGACTCTCCACCGCGGACTCGCCCTCGCATACTCAATACGCTCGGGGACTCTCCACCGCGGACTCGCCCTCGCGTACTCAACACGCTCGGGGACTCGCCACCGTGGACTCTCCACTCGCGTACTCTCCACGCTCGGGGACTCGCCACCGCGGACTCTCCACTCGCGTACTCTCCACGCTCGGGGACTTGCCGCCGTGGACACTCGCCCTCGCGTACTCAACACGCTCGAGGACTCGCCACCGCGGACTCGCCCTCGTGTACTCGACAGGCTCGGGGACTCTCCACCGCGGACTCTCCCTCGTGTATTCGACACGCTCGGGGACTCTCCACCGCGGACTCGCCCTCGCATACTCAACGCGCTCGGGGACTCGGCGCGCTACAGACAGCGCCACTTGCCGGTCGCCCAACCTCGGCACTCGCCGGTCGCTCGACCTCACCACTCGCCACGCTCGGCGACTCGGCACGCTCCACGTTCGGGGACTCGCCGTAACTAGCGGCTTCACCGACACCCTGCGTCTTTCGCCAACTGGCCATCACCGACTAGCTCACGCCGACCGCCTCCCGCTTCACGGTTCTTTTCTCTGTTCAGGAGCTCGTCGCCGATTCGCCATGACCCATAGTCAAGACTCTCCGCGCCCTGCCTCAAGCCCACGTCGAATCAACAACGCGCTCGGGGACTACTGATGGGGGAATACCAATCGGGGTATACCCACGAAGCGGATTCGCTAGCTGGATCGAGCCGACTGAAGCCAAGCCCAGAGCGGGTCGACTCGCCCAATACGGCGACTGGCGCATGCTGGACCCAGACGAGTGGCGCCGACTGGAGGCCCAATGTAGCGACTTCAATACAAAGCCCACCAAATACTTGTAAACCCTAACTGGCTGCATATATAAAGCCACCAGGGGCACCCCCACGGGGTATCTTCTCCCATATTAGATTAGATCTCTTCTCTCCCACCGCCTCCGGCGACTCCATTGTAAACCAATCTATGATCATATACTGGATTGATAGCAGGATGTAGCGATCCTCCACCGAGGGGACGTGAACCTGGGTACATCGTGTGCCAATCTCGCTCCCGGATTCTCCTACGTCGCCTTGCTCCCTCTACATAAGCTACCCCCAGTAGCATCTGCCGTGCAATACCACGACACTTAGGCTTCTAGGCTATTCCATGGTTAATTTGCAATGGACAGTGAGAATGCTCGTGGTTTGACTACACATAGGAACGATATTATTTTTGTTTCTATGCTTTTGGTGTGCGTTAAGTGTGACAATTATTTCAACAACATGTGCTGCTACTTCCGGTCCGGAGTCCTAACATTCATAGTTTTTGTCGTGCGGTTGAGGCAAGTTCATGACGGATAGTTAATTTTGCATATCTCTCTTCAGTAAATTTTATTTAATGCTTATGATATGTCAATGATGATAATGATAAAGATGATGATGGCATGTTCATATTATGCACATTTGTTTTGCATACCATGATGATAATGATGATAATGTGACCTACTTTTGTGGGCACAATGCGACTTCCATCGATGGGTTGCGACCCACGCTGGAGGCACCCTCCACGAGTTGGAGCGAGTGGATGCCGACGGGTGTCCATTCGAGCGATACCGGTATTCGCGATGAGATGAGATGAGATGAGCATATATGCATGTAGAGAATATTATTGTTCTAATCGATGAATGCTGTTTAATGTCCTCATAGTGTTTTGATTTATGTAAATTTACTATTTGTTTGTGAACTTGTTGAGTCTTTGTACTCACCCTTGTTGCTTTCATGTTTTAGGTAAACCTTGAGGACATCATGCATGGGGAGTTCTAGGAGTAGCACCTTTACAATTATCACCTCATGTTTCACATAATCCTAACCAATATTTTGGAACTTTGATTTTGACCGTTAAGAGTTATTATGGTCATTAATGGTTTCGGGGTATGTGAAAGTTTATCACTGTGTTGATTTTACCTGCTAAAAACTATTAACAGTATTGTGTTTGGTTGGTAGTTTTTTATAGTTGTCATGTTGAAGGTTTATGTGGTTGATTGTGCGTCTACTTTTTTTTGAGTTTTATCCTTGTACTCATGTGTTTATATTATTGCCTATCGTGGATGTCACAAAAACAAAGGAGACTTTGCCGATTTTTCCTTAAAAGTCTTAGTCATTTTTCTATGTGTAATGTATGTGGTAACATCTCAAGTTCTTGGTTGGCTTGGGGTGTTACAGATCCCTCTATGGACATCATCAACCCGTATATGTATGAGTTGAAGATTCACCCCAAGGAGTTGTTACTCAAGGATGGGAAGGTACAAATAAAAGAAGTTTAGGGCCCTAAAGGAGAAGGCAGTCTGGATGATAGGATGGAAGCATTGGAGCAAGAAGTTTTTAGGTACAAGAAGATGACGGAACGCGAAGTGGACATCATCCATAAGATAAGTTCATAACTCATTGCCGAGCACAAGAAGGAGATTGCCAAGCTTCAGGATGATATCATATCGCTCCATGGGAACACCAACCAATCACAAGCACAACTCTATGACCAACAAAATTTAAACTATGAGTATGATGCAAGGTTCAAACGCATAAGTTCTGTTGCTAGTTTCAGGGTTGTGGAAACCAAGAAATCCTTTGTGGATGGGGAGCCTTTACCTTGAAAGTCTGACGATGATAAGAGAACACCACCACCACCGAAGGAGTAATTCATCATCAGGTTTTGGCATCCCCTTGGTTTGTTCTAATCTTGGGGGAGTGCCGCGGTATCACATCATTATCTTTTATCTTTTTACCTTTTTAGTAGATTCATATCTTGATTAGATAAGTTATCATATGGGATGGTTTGCATTATGGAAGTATATCTCCTCTAGTTGGTTATCTATGTATCCCTTGGTGTGAGTGCCGTTATGGAATATTAATGAGAAGTTTCATCATTTACTTTTTTGCACATCTTATTTTAGTTTGCAATTTGTTTTATATGATTGATCTTGTTGTTAGTATTGGTATCACTTTTGGAGCATCAAGTAAATTTAGTTGGTTTTGCAAACCCAGCTTTGGTCAGTAGCAATACTTTTTGAGGATTGAAGGAAAAGAGAAAAGTACTTATGGATATTATTTAATTTTCTTTCTTTCTTGATTATCTCATAATCTTAGTATTATTTAGTTAATATCCTTTGTGTTTTCAAGGAAGATTTCATGATTGTTTTTACCACTTGTATGTTTTCTTGCTTCCTTCAACCCCTATGATTGCTACCCATCCTTGCTAGCCAAGAACTTGTACTGAGAGGGAATTCTTCTAGTGCACCCAATCCTTAAACCAAAACCTATGCCATTTGTGTCCACCATATCTACCTATTAGAATTATTTCTATTCCAAGTAAATTCTCAAGTTTTATCTATCTTCCAAATTAAAAACTTATTTGTTATGTGAAAACTAGTGATTAAAGCTCTCACGAACTTGATGGCACACCTTATTTCCTCGACCTTAATAAACTTGAACCATTGTGTCATCTAATTTGTATATGCTTTCACTTATAAGTTGGGAATTAGCAGAACCATGTTGTCATGGGGAACGCTTTCAACACATGTACATATTACCCAGTTGATATCATGATCTTTTGTTTGCGGATGTCGGCTGTGTGAAATAAAGGGGGAGCTTGTATGTCCATGGAGTTATGAATATGTGTTAGAGAAACGCTTGGGCGGCTAGCCTAAGCCATGCCTAATCATGGTGGAAACTTGCAGCATAACCATAGTGAGCAATCTAAGAAGCATAATAAAAACCTATGCAAATAGCAAATAAAAATATTGTTGAGATGCTCACTATATGTTGCCTTGTCATTTTGATATGGGAGAGCTCCTGTATCATGGGGCAAGGGGTACCCCGTTGGCGGTTCTCTATGATACACATATACTTAAAATGACAAGAACTTGCTTGTGACTAAAGTTGAGTAGCATGAGGAATGGCCCTCGTACTCAAGGACATGAGATTGCCAAATTATGATTTGTCAAGCATATACTCTATAGTTATTCACTTTAACCTTAATCACCTCAAGATGCTTATGATAGGGGCAATGAGAGCTCAAAGCTAGTGGCATATGAAGATGCGTGCAAGGAGTAGCACACATCATAATACACACATCATATGAAGATGTGTGTATTGGTAAATGTGGCATATTAAGCAAAAAGCTTAGTAGTTTTACCACACATCATATTATATACCACACATCATATACCACACATTTACCAATACTACTAAGCTTATACAACTCCTTGAACATTTTCGTATAATCTTTTATGACATGTCGACTATTTCATAGATGTGAAACATCCATGTCTGTTTCTTTATAGATCCAAACATGACCCAATAGGTTTTACACCTTTCCGGAGGGTCTTCCAAGTTCAAAAACGTGATTTCTCGTGTATGGAACTATCACGGATTTTATGGCTTCAAGACATTTGATGAAGTCAGGGCCCATCATCGCTTCTTTTCATGTAGTTGGTTCATCATTGTCAAACAATAATGATTTACTCTCAAATCTTAGTATTTGATTGTTTACTCGACCTACTCGATTCAATAGGAACTTAGATCTCCGTGACCACAATCTATGACGCGTCTGATCCATGAGCATTATGGATGCCTCCAGAACATTTTCTGGCACTGCGCAATTCAACACATATAGCTAAGGTTCAATAACCTTATCAAAGTTCTTTTTTCCTCCCACTTAACTTTTTATGAAAAATTCCTTCTCAAGAAACTTGTTGTTCTAAGTGACAAACACTTTTGTCTTCGATGTTATGGAGGAATACCCAATGGTTATTCGAAATAACCTACAAAGACATGCTCGTACGACTTTGGTTGTAAACATTTTACTTATGCCTGGCATACCAAAATTTGAGAAAGGACAACTTGGGTTCTTATCCCAGACCATAACTTATATGGTGTCATTTCAACGGATCACGATGGAGCTCTTTTTAGTGCAAAAGCGGTAATTGTAGAGGCCCAACCTGATAAGGTAGAGATCTCTATGTTTACAATGCTAGTACCTTGATCAATATCTAGCATCCACAATTTAAGATGAAATATCAAGAAACAAAGGTCATATTACAACTTATAACCAGGAATAAAATAATTCATTACATCTTACATAGCTCATTTGGCTATCTCATTACAATGCAGCAGATATAACTATATAGCATGGAGTCCTTCATCTTCATATGCCACAGGCAATCATGTGTAATGTATGTGGTAAAACTACTAAGCTTTTTGCTTAATATGCCACATTTACCAATACACACATCTTCATATGATGTGTGGTATATAATATCTAGTGGCATCACATTTACCAATGGCATATTAAGGAGCTCAAAACTACTAGTGGCATCACATTTACCAATACACACATCATAATAGAAAACAACTTACCATTATATAACTTAACTTGCAACGAGTATGGGAGTCACAATAAAGTTGCATAAAGAAAAATCATAATTGGTAATGGCAAACTTTGTTCTTGGTCAGAGAACAGTTGACAAATCATACTTATTTTTAAGCAAAGCTTTTGTAATGAAGTTTATAACATGAATCTTTTGCTTTAACAAAAAGGCTTTTCACAACGATAGCTTTCAAAGTAATATTCATTCAGATAAGAGCGTTGTGCCAAACAAGGAAGATAAGAAACATGATTGAATAAATCATTATATGAATGAATCACACCAACTCAAATGCTTGCTAGAGATAGAAAGGAATAGGTTTACTTACTCAACTAAAAATTAAAAGATAGGCCCCTTCACAGAGGGAAGAACGGATTTCAAATTTCATAAAGAGCTCCCAAAAGATTATGGTACTTACTAGCTTTGAAGAACGGATTTCAAATTTCTTGTACCTAATTACTTTCTTGTAGTTGCGGATGCGTGCAAGGAGTTTAATCACAAGTATGTATTAGTCCAAGTAAGGGCGGTACATTAGCATAGGTTCACCCACACAACACTTATCCAACCAAAGAAGATTAATCCATTATATGCAGCGAAAGCACTTGACAGTATTCCCATGTGTCCTCGAGAACGTTTGGTCCTCATAAGTAATACAAATGGCTTGTCCTTTGCTGAAGAAAGGATTGGGCCACTTGCTGCAATTATTTGTTGTCTTTTATTTACTTGCACTTTATTTCGTTGCTTTATAAAAAAACCCTAAAAATCAGTTTGCTAAGTATTTACAGAGAATTCCTGATCGAAACCACTAGTCAACACCTTCTGCTCCTCGTTGGGATAAACACTCCTATTTATTGAAAGTACTATGATACACCCCCTATACTTGTGGGCCATCACTAGTAAATAAATATTCATGGAATTGGATGAAACAAAATCTGAACTTCCTATTTTTTAGAGGTGGAGACGGAGTCCAGAGGTCAGAGGGAGGCGCACCCCAGGGCGGCCACACCTGGCCCAGTCGCAGCCAGGGGCGTGTCGCCCTATGGTGTGCCCCTGGACCTCTACTGACCTTGCCACTTCGCCTATATAAAACCCCTGGGATAAAACCCTAAGTACCCGATCAGAATTCCACGAAAAAGTCTATAGCCGCCGCCACCATCGTCCCTAGATCGGGAGGGATCCGAAGCTCATCCTGGCACCCTGCCGGAGAGGGGAGATCATCTCGGAGGCCTTCTTCATCAGCATGCCAGCCTCTAGAGTGTTGTGTGAGTAGTTCATCCTTGGACTATGGGTCCATAGCAGTAGCTAGATGGTTATTTCTCCTCTTTGTGCTATCATGTTTAGATCTTGTGAGCTGCCTATCATGATCAAGATCATCTATTTGTAATCCTAGATGTTTTGTTTGTTGGGATCCGATGGATATTGAGTACTATGGAAAGATTGATTATTGAGTCTATCATGTCTTTGTTATTTATGATCTTGCATGCTCTCCGTTGCTAGTAGTTACTTTGGCCAAGTATTTGCTTGTGACTCCAAGATGGAGTATTTATGATCGATAGTAGGTTCATGCCTCTAGTAATCTGGGAGAGTGACAAAAACCTCTAATATTGCATATGTGATGTTGTTACTAGGGAGAAAACAACAATCCTTTGTACAAGGGCAATTGTATTGTTTACTTTACACACCTTGCTTAATGAAATTATCTATTGCTTGCAACTTAATACCCGAGGGTTGTTCGGATGATATTCCGAAGGTGGATTATTAGTCATAGATGTAGTTGGATTACGGTCTATGTATTATGTTGTAATGCCCAAGTAAATATCATAGTGATCATCATGTCATGTACATGCATTGTTATGCATTATCTATCTATCAATTGCCAACTATAATTGTTCACCGAACATGTTATCTATCTTATGGAAAACACCTCTAGTGAACTGTGGACCCTGGTCCATTCCTTCCCATTGATATACCATCTACTATTTACTAATTTCAAGCAATTACTATCTTCCGCACTATATGGTTAATCCTTTGTTTTCAGCAAAACCAGTGAGCTTGACAACCTCACTGTAAGTTGGGGCAAAGTATTTTGGTTGTGTTGTGCAGGTTCCACGTTGCTAGCAACACCTTTTGAAGTTGTTTCTTTCTCCTAATGGTTTGATAACCTTGGTTTCAAAACTGAGGGAAAACTTGCTGCTCTGCTCATCATACCTTTATCTTGGGGTTCCCAACAGGTGCTACATCAATAGAGCTATCATCAGTGGCTCAAATGGTGGCAGTGTTCTTGACTGGAACGAGCAACTTCCAAAGGTAGAAGAAGGGGCCCTTTTATAGGGCCCCTGGAAATGTAGCCATTGGAGGCCACTTAACCCGGACAGTCCGGTAGAAATGGCCCGGACAGTCTGGCCAAAACCTGCCGGACACTCCGGTCTGGCAAAGTTTCTGGCTAGTGTCCAGTTAGATTTCGGGTAGTGTCCGAAGTGGGTCACTAGATGACACAGGCCCCTCAAAAAATCCCAGGTCCAGACACTCCGGCGCGACCCAGCTATACATTGCGGCCAGGTGTTGTCATTATTAATAATTTAAGATAACATACTTCTTGTGTCATGAAATCTTTGGAGATAGCTCCATAATAAGATGTTAACTACAAGGCTCGCAATAAGACACATTGTTGAGCCAAGAGTAAGGTCACCTCTAAATAACCACTGCGATGCCTAAGAGCAGTCACCCATACAGACCACCGCAATTAAGGGTTTCCCCATGGATATCGTAATTAGCTTAGGGAGTCCCTCTTTATTCCTCATTTGACCGTGTAGTTCACGAGCCGACGCCAATCTATCATGGGGCCATTCCGAGTATGATCCCAAAGCACGTCCAAAGGATTTATCCCTCCCTTTAGTCCCGAGGGAAAATGGTACGTGGTCGACTTTCACATACCATCTAAAGAGAGAGATGAAACACAAATCATAAATCAATCAGAGACCAGCAAGTCACATGGACACAAGAATAGATCATCTTTATTGCAAATTCATAATAGAGGTAGGGTTTCTCCATCTCCCCAAGAACAAAGTAACTACTCACACATGGAAGCAATCAACAACATCATCATAATCAAATGGATAGATGAAATTACTGAAATTGTTGGGTTCATAGCATAAAAAACAAAAAAAATTCCTACGATGGGAACAACTAAGCACCAAGATCTATCTATCTAGATACAAGCAACAGGTGGATATACGTCCATAGAGAACTTACCCTCAAAGATGGACAAAGCGTTACGAGATAATTCTCGTGGATGATGTAGTTGTTCACTTGCCGACCTCAAGATTGTGATGAAGTCCAGCAGGTCCAGTACCAGCAAGTCCAGCACCGCAAAGCAGTGGTACATCCGTGATCGCACACACGTCCGGAATCCCTACCACCTCCACGACCTCGCTCCAGCAATGTAGTGGAAGTAGAAAATCCTCACTCTAGAAAAAGCCATCGGGAACATGTACCTCGCTAGTCCAAGACCATGGGGGAAATACTAGAGGGGGAGAGAGATCCTTCACAAGGAGGTGTGTGGAATGAGGAGGAGGAGGTGCTCCTTATATAGGGGAGGGGGCTGCCCAAGGGGCATGGACGGCGACCATGGTTGGTGCCCCACCTCTTCCTCCATTATGGTGAGTGGAGCTTCCACCCACATAATCGCACCTCCACTCACATATCCACTCACATGCATTAATTTCCACCAAAATTAATGTATCTCTCATTTAATAAAATTATTTTATTTATTTTATTCATAATTTTGTTAATATTAACAAACATTCACATAAAACCCCTTGCAACATTTCAATTTCACATGCAGAACCAATTTGAGCAATTTCACCCGAAACAATTCTCGTTTATATTAAAAAAATTCTAGCGCTTTCCTTTTCTTTCTCTGGCATCTTATTTGCTCCAAATGGTGTCGGTATCCCCTAAGTGTGTCACCCTACGGTTCGCGAATAATGCATACATGATCGAGACCCCTCTCCAATCAATAATTAGCAGTAGGACCCTGGAGATCCGTACTGACTCCCACACATTCAACGATGACTTCTTGTGATCGTGTAAACCTTTAACATTGTAACTAAATCCTCTTGTCTCGTGATATTTTACATGTCCGAGATTTGATCATCGGTATCCCCATACCTAGTTTAATATATTTACCGACATGTACTCTTTTCTCGTTTCAATGATATAACATTCTAGTGATCTCCATCACTTGCTTGCAAGCTATATCAATGTGATATCACCGATAGGGCCCAGAGTATATCTCTCCATCATTTGTATGGAAAAATCACACTCTTGATCCATGAGCCTCTACATAACATTATCGGGGTATCTGAACCCACTTTTATTGTCACCATGTTATAGTGTGACGTTTGATGTTATCAAGACACTCTTCATATGTTAGTGATTGACATGATCTCATGGTCTAAGGACTAAAGTTACTTGTAATGATGTTATAGTAATTTAAACATAATGACTTTGATCGTGTTACTATACTTCGGATGAATGTTCATCACATCATTCCACCAATGTTGTGACCTCGTTATTAACAACATCCAATGTCCATGATCAGGAAACCTTGATCATCATGTTAATCAATGAGCTGGTTTATATGAGAGGCATAACTAGGAACTCTTTATTTGTTTATTAAAAACACATGAATTAACGTTTCCAATTAATACAATTATAGCATGAGAAATAAAAATTTATCATAAACAAGGAATAAGATAATAACCACCTTATTATTGCCTCTCGGGCATATTCCCTTTAGTCTCCCACTTGCACTAGAGTTAATAATTATCTAGTTTGAAAAACTTGTGCATTCAACAACTATGGCTTTAGGGTGTTATATATACGCATTTTCTAGTGGTAAACATAATCTCTGGATCTGACACTTTTAGGTCTGTGTGTATTTGCATGTCTTTGCATCTCCACACATCACTCATTCTCCAATGAGATGGCATTATATAAATTTGGTCTTTTGGTGAGACCTTTAGTTCCTTGGGGTTAAATCATGTCGATACTATTATCGTACAATATATATTTATAGTGTTAGCCTATTGTGAACCACACATTAGTTTGATAACAAACTACTTGACACCAATTCCCTCATTTGCTGCTACTATAGCAGTCATATACTTAGCATTTTGTTGTAGTATCTGTCACTGTGTCTTAACTTTGGAATTCATCCAAATCCATGATGGAATCTCCTTTCCATTATATTGTTCCACCCAAGTTTAAATTGAGATAAACTTAATCTTGTGACAAAACTAGTATTAGTGTAACATTTTACAATGAACTATTTGTAACTGTTTGTCACCTCTACATAAATATATTCTTAGTTCTTCCAGAAGATCAAAAGAATATCCTTACTATCGTCCAATGATTATCTTATGAGTCATTCTTGTATATGCTCATAACATTTAGAGCATAGGACATATCTGGATGTGTACATATCACGATATGATTGATCGAAATATTCTTGTGATTTCACTCACCAAGGGACAAAGCACTTGAATCTTGCTTCACTTGACAAGTGTCAATACACTTGAATCATGATTCAATCCTTTCCATGCGGCAAGAACCTTTATTGTCATTTCCATATTAAACTCATTCAATATCTCATCTATGTACATTTGGCACAACCATATTAGTGTCTCAATCTCTCGATATATACATTGATGCCTAATATTCGGGTTTTGCTGTCTTTTATCGAAATTAAATTCTTAACCCATGTCAATAAAAGATACATCATTTCAAATAAACAAGATGTCCTCCACATAATGTATTAGAAATATGTCTCAGCGCTCCCACTTAATTTCTTGCAAATGCAAGCATCTTCATCATCTCCGATGAATTTAAACCTTTTAACAGTTTCATCATGGTGAAGACTCCAACTCAGTGATGCTTACTTTAACTATTGAAGTTTGCATCCCTTTTAGCATCCTTTGAATTATCAAAACCCTTTGGATCGTGTCATGTACACGTCCTAGGTAATAATTCTATTAGAAGAACTCTGTTTTGTTTGTTCAACTACCATATACCAAAATTATATGGAGTGGTTGCTACATTAATCCATCCAGAAAAAATATCGCTATGAAAGATCATATCTTGTCATACTCAACTCCTTGAACATTTTCGTATAATCTTTTATGACATGTCGACTATTTCATAGATGTGAAACATCCATGTCTATTTCTTTATAGATCCAAACATGACCCAATAGGTTTTACACCTTTCCGGAGGGTCTTCCAAGTTCAAAAACGTGATTTCTCGTGTATGGAACTATCACGGATTTTATGGCTTCAAGACATTTGATGAAGTCAGGGCCCATCATCGCTTCTTTTCATGTAGTTGGTTCATCATTGTCAAACAATAATGATTTACTCTCAAATCTTAGTATTTGATTGTTTACTCGACCTACTCGATTCAATAGGAACTTAGATCTCCGTGACCACAATCTATGGCGCGTCTGAGCCATGAGCATTATGGATGCCTCCAGAACATTTTCTGGCACTGCGCAATTCAACACATATAGCTAAGGTTCAATAACCTTATCAAAGTTCTTTTTTCCTCCCACTTAACTTTTTATGAAAAATTCCTTCTCAAGAAACTTGTTGTTCTAAGTGACAAACACTTTTGTCTTCGATGTTATGGAGGAATACCCAATGGTTATTCGAAATAACCTACAAAGACATGCTCGTACGACTTTGGTTGTAAACATTTTACTTATGCCTGGCATACCAAAATTTGAGAAAGGACAACTTGGGTTCTTATCCCAGACCATAACTTATATGGTGTCATTTCAACGGATCACGATGGAGCTCTTTTTAGTGCAAAAGCGGTAATTGTAGAGGCCCAACCTGATAAGGTAGAGATCTCTATGTTTACAATGCTAGTACCTTGATCAATATCTAGCATCCACAATTTAAGATGAAATATCAAGAAACAAAGGTCATATTACAACTTATAACCAGGAATAAAATAATTCATTACATCTTACATAGCTCATTTGGCTATCTCATTACAATGCAGCAGATATAACTATATAGCATGGAGTCCTTCATCTTCATATGCCACAGGCAATCATGTTGGTTGTAGACTAGTAATCCTATTAAACACACTTCACTAACATCAAATAAACCTGCAACATATTAAGTTACAGCCACAAGGGTCAATACATTTGAATTGTATTGGCAAGTGATACTATGATAGAGTAGTGGCATCTAACATCTATATGCATTTGGCTAAGTATAGATGAGGCTTCCTTTGCTCAAAATAGATTTTCCTTATCAGTTGAAAACACTCAGTTTTTGTTTGTCAAAATCAACTAAGGAACTATCAATAGACATTGGTGATCCTTTAACCCTTGTTAAACCACAAGTTTTTAACTTAGAAATTGGGATGAGGAGATCCTTGATAGCTTCAACGTCTTGATGCTCAAATTGTCCATTGCCGGGGACACGGCTAACTACTTAGGTTTTACTCTCTCGAGAGGTGGTGCACTTTCCCCACAAGACTAGACATGCATCGAGACAAGATCTTTCATAAGCCTTCCCTTAGACCAAATGGACGCGTGCCAACCTATCACCCTACCACCTTCTATCCATCTGGCTAAGTTATTGCAACCTATATGATCTAGGCAGAGCCCATATTGCCATGTGGCTACACTAGAAGCTTCTCAAAACTTGACATCTCAAATCTCTTTGTTCCTGGGTGGCTTTCCACAAGTGTGATACACAAGGTAGCCATGGATATGGGCCTTGTGTAGCTACTCAACATAACCCATTCATACCATTCCACCTAGGTGATTCATTCACTTAGTAGTTTTATTAAGCAAAAACACAAGTCATAGACTTTGTATAATATCATAGCATGAATAATCCACCCTTGTTTTCTACTAGCTAAGCTAAGCATACTAGTAGCAAGAATCTTAACTTAGGTAAAATTCTACTAAGGAATCATCTACTAGGATTTCCCAAGCCATAGCATAGCATAGATACTTAGAAAAAAATTCCATGCAAGTCCTACTCAAAATATCACTAATGCATAGTCAAAATAATAGGACAAAATATATGAATCACCACTTGCCTAATGTAGGTTCACTCCTTGATCTTGAAATTGTCACACTTATTCAAAGTTCACTACAATTTCAATCAAGCAAGGCACAAATTCAAAACTAGCATTCAAACAATTCAACACATGAAATATTAAAAGAAAGGAAATGCATGCAAGAATGCAAAAGGTTTTTTTATTTGGAGAAGTGTTTTCTAACAAGGTTTAACATTTCAAAACACCTACTGGTCATTTATAAGTGTGGCAAAACCATTTGAAAACAAGTTAGTGAAAATGGCCCTTTTAAATCATTTTTGTTTTGCTAGAAATGATTTATCCAAAGGAATAATTTCTAGTGTTAGCCAAATATGTTTTTAAACACAAATATTAGTGTTAATGATCAAAGTGTTTAAAACTAATCCATTTGCAAAAGGTTTCACTCAAAAAGCATTTTTAAATCATAGCAACATTTTTGTTTTACTAGAAATGCTTTTATTCAAAGGAATAATTCCTTGTGTTAGTTAAATTTATTTTTTTAAATCCAAATGTTAGTTTTTAGGGTCTGAGAATTCAAAACAAACCATTTGCAAAAGATTTTACTCAAAAATCATTTTTAGAATAATTTTTATAACCAAAATGGTCCTACAAATGTTTCTGCAAAAACAACTAATTTTCTAGAAGCAAAATACTAAACTAATGGCATGGTTGCAAAGTTTTCATTTTCCTGATTCCAATGATATAAAATTTGGAAATTTTGGACGTGTAGAACAAAAGTTATGATTTTTGCAAGTTTAAACGTTCAAAACCATTTTCTGGATTTTTAAACAGACAGGACATGCCATGTGGAATGATTCTATTGGCTGGTACCGGTTCAATCGGATCACGCTACGTGGAGCGTTGGATATACATAGATCTGTGCGACTCAGATTGATGTGTACCTTTTCAGTTAAGTCAATCTATCATATCTCTACGATCTTGATCTGACGGCTCACAACGCATCGACCAAAGATGGGCGGCGCTTGGCAACGGCGCACGGCGGCGACGCTCGGTTAGTGGTGGTCTGACGCAACCAAGAAGCAAGGGAGGAAAAGGAGTGGCTCGCCAGGTTCTCCGTGGTGTGGGGATGCTCGAGGTGTCATCGTCGACGAAGGAGCGCACGAGAGCGATGTCGATTGCTCGTCGGACTTGTCCCTGGCGTCGAGCACGCTCGGCCGTTGTCAGGGGTGAGGCTACAAGTCTTGGTAAGGAAAGTCAAAGGGTTTGTTAGACGCGCAGGTGAATACAGATTGCACGAGTGTCAACGAGGGGGAGAGGCGAGGTCAGTACTTATGGGGAGAGCTCGCCGGAGCCGGAGAAGTCCACGGTGGCACTTACACGAAGACAAAGCCGAGCTTCTAGGGCACGCGCGAGCAAGGGAAAGGTGCTGGCAGATGCGCGAGATGATGGGGAGTGTGCTCATGGAAACCAAGGGCAAGGAGGTGGCTGGAATCGACACGAAAGTTCGTCAGAGCCAGAGGTGTTGCAGGGGGAAATTGGGGCAGCCTAGGGGCGTTCGTGGCATGGGGGGAAAGATGGGGAGGAATTACTAGGCCATTAACTCGAATTGACGCCGCGAAATCAACGCATGAAACGTTTGGGGAGAGAGGGGAATGGGTCACGCGGGGTGGAGACGACGATGCTTACGTGGCGTGGGGCCGCGGGGTTAGTGGGGTTAAGGGTGGGTTCGCGCGTGAGAAAAGAACAGGGAAGAAGAGGGGGTGCCGGGTGGGCTGCGTTGTTGGGCCAGATTGGGTTAGCTGGGCCAGTGGGTTGGCTAGGTTAGTTGGGTCGCCCCCTTTTCTTTTTTTTCTTTCTGATTTCTTTTTCTATTTCTATTTTCTGTTTTCAATTCAAACACTCATTTGAATTCAAATTTCTTTATCAAACATTTTCCAAACTTTCAGTAGGTTTTTATACTGTTTATTAATGTATTTGAATAATTCATTTTAGAATATTTCTTATATTTTCTTATGGTTTGTTATTTATTTAAATTAGGCATTTTTCCTTATTTAAATAAAATCAAATATGGTTCCAAACCATATAATTTTATTTAAATAATATTTTATTATTTTTAAGTTAATTAGATAACTTTTAATCCACTTTGGCAATTTCAATTTATTATTTTCTCATGATTTGATTAATTATTTATTATTAGGGATTTTTCTTCATTTAAATAAAATTGAATATGGTTAAAAGCCCGTATAATTTTATTTAAATAATATTTATTCCTTTATTTTTATTTGGATTATCCTTATTCCATTTGCTTATGCATTTGGCCAAGTTTTAATTTGACTTCTAAATATTCCTTATTTAATTATTTCTTTCTTTATCTTATAAAATCCATATCTTTTTATTTATAGATCCAAAATTGGTGATTCCAATTTGTATGATTTTATTTAACATTTGTTTATATTTTTAAATCCTTTTAGGATTACTTTGCTCACAAATTGGTATGGATTTTAGCTATGATCTTTATTAGCTTTGGAAATTATTTTCCTTTTATCTTATTAAATTCATAAGTTTTTATCCATGGCTCCAAATTTAGTAAAACCAACTTCCATGGTTTTATAATATTTTTGTTTATAAATTTTGATCATTTAGAAATGTTTGTTGCTGAATCTTTATATGGAACAAATCCATAGTCTTAGAGATATGTTTGGAAATGATTTGTTTCATTAGAGTTTTAGGGTTATGGTTTAACTTTTCCAAATGTTTCAAGATACATCCATTGATGAATGCATTTCACTTGATTAAATTTTTTTTGGATGCCCTTTTCATTCAAATTTGTTCAAGAAGGGTTTTAATGTTTCCATTTAGAAGAAAAAAGTTTCTTTTCACCCTAAATTTCAACAATTAATTCTTTTGATTATTTATTTTTCACATTTCAAAATTTGGAAAATTTTGGGATACGACAGACTACCAGCCTTAAAAGGAATCTCGTCCCGAGATTCAGGAAGGCTAGAGTTTACAAGTTAGCTTCAAGACAACTAGGGTAATACCACCCTTAAAAGGTTTTCAACTAGATTACATCTTCGCTTACTTGAGATCTTGATGTAACTTCTCTAGACAGTTGTTTGCATAATGGTCTAGCTCTTTGCATTTGTGGCACATCACTTGGTTGATATCTCTTTTTATCTTTGGCATCACTATTTCTTGTTTGTTTCCTTGGCTCTTCTTATTTTCTGGGCATTCATTAGCATAGTGTCCCTTCTCTTTGCAATTGTGACATTTCTCCTCGATAATGTCTTTCTTGCTGGGGTTGGGGCATTTCTTATTTTTGTTGGGTTTCTCCAAAGCTAGGAGGGATCTTATTTCAAGCTCTTCATATCTTACCACAAATATGGGAAAACTTCCTCGGTTCTAAGAACGATTCCTAGGATAACATCCATGTTTCCTCTTTTGTCCACCATGGTGAGTTACAATGTATGGAGGTGCATACTGAGATTTGACTTTGTCTTCATCCTTCTTGGTAGAAGTTGTTCCTCTATGGAGGTTGCCAAACATTTGTTGCATTCCATCTTGTTTCATCTATTGAACTATAGGATAGATGGTGCATTGGATAGGGACATGATTATTTCCTTCACATAGGAAACAATAAACTTGAGATGTGGGGCATTGTTTAGTTGGATGTTTCTCTTCACAATTAGGGCATTGGTCCATATGTTTTTTGTAAGTGTGTCATATGTCTCCATAGATTTTGCAAGCTTGAGTTCCTTCTATAATATCATCCTTGATATCATTTTTGTCACAATCACTTTGGGAAAGGTTGATTCTCATGTTGATCATCTGATTGGTCATTCTTTGCAACAATTGGGATTGGGTTTCCAAGAATCTTTGCATGGTTGGGTCTAACTCAATGTTGTTGGGTAAAAATTGGGTTGTCACTTGATTCAACTTGTCTTGGGTTGCTAGTATTTGTTCTCTCATGTGCATCTCTTGGTTGTTGTTGTCACCATCCTTGATGTTGGAGTCTCTTGGAGGAGTCATCTGCTTGGGTTGGATTGGGATTAGATTAGGCAAAAGATTTCTAGAGAAGAATTCTACTCACACACATCAAATAACACAAAGAAATGTGCAAGCAATCATAATCATGCATTCCACTTAAACAACAAGATTCAAGCATATATTTAGGCAACAAAATATTTTTGCTACACCACATAAGTTGGTGTGATCAATAAACTGATCTAAACTAAACACTAGTATGGTGGTCCAACTATAGGATTTCACTTGAGATCATCCCATTCTTCTTAGTTGTTTCTTCTTGAACAAGATCATGGTTTCCTTGGAAAAATTCTTGCATCTTGGTCACAAATCTCAAAGGTGATGATGGTTCCTTCTAAGTTGTGTTTCCTTAGTCTCCAAGTCTTGAGTAATATTCTTGTCTCACTTGTAGTCCTTAGTGATGTACAAGTTGAAGTCCTTGGTGAAACTGAAATTGAAGTCGTTGGTGATGTTAAAGTCTTTGATCATGTTGAAGTTTTGTCCATCAAGTTGAAAAGGAAGAGATGTAGAATTTAAACAAAATGTTGAGGAAAGAGTTTACAAGATTGTTTGTAAATAAGTTTGAACAAATACAACTATTTTTCTAAGGGTTTTGTCCAATCCTAGGGTTACAATCCTACAGGCAACACAATGCTCTGATACCATCTGTAGAGGTCCCAACCTGATAAGGTAGATATCCATGTGTTTACAATGCTAGTCCCTATATCAATAGCTAGCATCCACAGTTTAAGATGTAATATCAAGAAAAAAGGTCATATTACAACTTATAACCAGGAATAAAATAATTCATTACATCTTACATATCTCATTTGGCTATCTCATTACAATGCATCACATATAACTATATAGCATGGAGTCCTTCATTTTCATATTCCACAGGAAATCATGTTGGTTGTAGACTTGTAATCCTATTCAACACACTTCACTAACATCAAACAAACCTGCAACATAATAAGTTACAGCCACAAGGGTCAATACATTTGAATTGTATTGGAAAGTGATACTATGGTAGAGTAGTGGCATCTAACATCTATATGCATTTGGCTAAGTGTAGCTGAGGCTTGCTTTGCTCAAAATAGATTTTCCTTATAAGTTGAAAACAATAAGTTTTTGTTTGTCAAAATCACCCAAGGAACTACCAATAGACATTGGTGATCTTTTAACCCTTGTTCAACCACAAGTTTTTAACTTAGAAATTGGGATGAGGAGATCCTTGATAGCTTCAATGTATTGATGCTCAAATTGTCCATTGCCAGGGACACGGCTAAGTACTTAGGTTTTACTCTCTCGAGAGGTGGTGCACTTTCCCCACAAGACTCGACATGCATCGGGACAAGATCTTTCAGAAGCCTTCCCTTAGACCAAATGGACACGTTCCAACCTATCACCCTACCACCTTATGTCCATTTGCATAAGTTATTGCAACCTATATGATCCAGGCAGAGCCCATATTGCCATGTGGCTACACTAGAAGCTTCTCAACACTTGACATCTCAAATCTCTTTGTTCCTGGGTGGCTTTCCACAAGTGTGATACACAAGGTAGCCATGGATATGGGCCTTGTGTAACCACTCAACATAACCCATTCATACCATTCCACCCAGGTGATTCATTCACTTAGTAGTTTTATGAAGCAAAAACACAAGTCATAGACTTTGTATAATATCATAGCATGAATAATCCACCCTTGTTTTCTACTAGCTAAGCTAAGCATACTAGTAGCAAGAATCTTAACTTAGGGAAAATTCTACTAAAGCATCATCTACTAGGATTTCCCAAGGCATAGCATAGCATAGACACTTAGAAAAAAGTCCATGCAAGTCCTACTCAAAATATCACTAATGCATAGTCAAAATAATAGGACAAAATATATGAAGCACCACTTGCCTTTTTAGTAGAGAATATAGGTTCACTCCTTGATCTTGCAATTGTCACACTTCTTCAAAGTTCACTACAATTTCAATCAAGCAAGGCACAAATTCAAAACTAGCATTCAAACAATTCACCACATGAAATATTAAAAGCAAGGAAATGCATGCAAGCATGCAAACGGTTGTTTTATTTGGCAAAGTGTTTTCTAACAAGGTTTAACATTTCAAAACACCTACTGGTCATTTATAAGTGTGGCAAAACCATTTGAAAACAAGTTAGTGAAAATGGCACTTTTAAATCATTTTTGTTTTGCTAGAAATGATCTATCCAAAGGAATAATTTCTAGTGTTAGCAAAAAATGATTTTAAACACAAATGTTAGTGTTTATGGTCAAAGTTTTTAAAACTAATCCATTTGCAAAAGGTTTCACTCAAAAAGCATTTTTAAATCATAGCAACATTTTTGTTTTACTAGAAATGCTTTTATTCAAAGGAATAATTCCTTGTGTTAGTTAAATTTATTTTTTAAAATCCAAATGTTAGTTTACGGTTGGAGAGTTCAAAACAAACCATTTGCAAAAGATTTTACTCAAAAATCATTTTTAATTTTTATAACCAAAATGGTCCTACAAATATTTCTGCAAAAACACCTAATTTTTATGAAGCAAAATACTAAACTAAGGCCATGGTTGCAAAGGTTTAATTTTCCTTATTGCAATGATATAAAATTTGCAAATTTTGGACGTGTAGATCAAAAGTTATGATTTTTGCAAGTTTAAACATTCAAAACCATTTTCTGGATTTTTAAACAGATAGGACAGGCCACGTGGAATGATTCTATTGGCTGGTACCGGTTCATTCAGATCGCGCTACGTGGAGCGTTGGATCTAAATAGATGTGTCGACTCGGATCGATGCGTACCTCTTCAGTTAAGTCAATCTATCCTATCTCTACGTTCTTGATCTGACGGCTCACAACGCATCGACCAGAGATGGGCAGCACTTGGCAACGGCGCGCGGTGGCGATGCTCGGTCAATGGTGGTCCGGCGCAACCAGGAAGCAAGGGAGGAAAAGGAGTGGCTCACCAGGTTCGCCGTGGCGTGTGGATGCTCGAGGTGGTCGTCGTCGAGGAAGGGGCGCAAGGGAGCGACGTCGATTGCTCGTCGAAGTTGTCCCTAGCGTCGGGCACGCTCGACCGTAGTCGGCGGAGAGGCTACAAGGCTCGGGAAGGCAAGGAAAAGGGTTTGTTAGAAGCGCAGGTGAATGATGATTTCACGAGTGTCAACGAGGGGAGAGGCACGATCACTAATTACGGGGAGAGCTTGCCGGAGTCAGAGCAGTACACGGTGGCGCTCAGACGAAGCAGAGCTTCTAGGGCACGCGCGGGCAAGGGAAAGGTGCTGGAAGATGCGCGAGACGATGGGGAGTGTGCTCATGGAAACTAGGGGCAAGGAGGTGGCCGGAGCTGGCCGGAATCAGCGTGAAGGTTCGTCGGAGCCAGAGGTGTTACAGGGGGAAATTGGGGCAGCCTAGGGGTGTTCGTGGCATGGGGCTTGAGGGGAACGAGAGAGCGAAGGAAGGTGCTTAAGAGGTCAAGATCACAGGGAGGAATTACTGAGCCATTAACTCGAATTGACGCCACGAAATAAACGCAGGAAACGTTCGGGGAGAGAGGGGAACGGGTCATGCGCATGAGAAAAGAACGGGGAAGAGAGGGGGTGCCGGGTGGGCTGCGTTGTTGGGCTAGATTGGGTTAGCTGGGCCAGTGGGTTGGTGTAATATCCCTCCCTTTATAAAGGTAAGGATCCCTGTGATTGCAATGCTAGTCCCTGGATCAATGCTAGCATCCACAGTTTAAGATGAAGTACACGGAAACAAAGGTCATTATTACATATCATTCCAGAGACAAACATAGTCTTTTACAAACTCCATGGCCACAGGCCTAATACAAGAGTTCAAATATATAATAAGATAAATAAGTCTTCATCTTCATGTTCCACAGGCAAGCATGTTGAGTGTAGACTCATAACCCCTAATCATCATCAGAATATCCAGCAAAATCACAAGTTACAGCCACAGTGGGTCAACACATTGGAATAGTATTGGCAAGTGATACCTTAGTAGAATATTGGTAGACTAGATACTATATGCATTTTGGCTAAGTGTAGCTTAGGCTTGCTTTGCTCAAAATAGGTTTTACCTATCAGTAGAAAACATTAAGTTTTTCTTTTTCAAAAATCTTTCCCAAGGAAACACCAATAGAAATTGGTGTACCTTCACCCTTATCAACCACAAGTTTTTTACTTAGAAATTGGGATGAGGAGATTCTTGATAGCTTCCATGTCTTGATGCTCAAGTTGTCCAATACCAGGGACATGGATAAGTACTTAGATTCCTCCATCTGCAGAGGTTGTGCACTTTCCCCACAAGACTTGATTTTCACCTAGACAGGACCTTTCAGAAGCCTTCCCTTAGACCAAATGGACGCGCTCCAACCTATCATCCCACTACCACCAACTGTCCAAATGGCTAAGTTATTGCAACCTATATGATCCAGGCAGAGCCCATATTGCCAAGTGGTTGCACTAGAAGCTTCTTAACATTTGGCCTCTCAAATCCCTTTGTTCCTGGGTGGCTTTCCACAAGTGAGATACACAAGGTAAACCATAGAAATGGGCCTTGTGTAACCACTCAACATAACCCATTCTTTCCATTCCACCCAGGTGTTTCATTTACTTAGTTGTTTTATTAAGCAAAAACATAGTCCAAAGACTTAGAAATATTTACTCATAGCATGAATATATAACCACCCTTGGTTGCTACTAGCTAGGCTAAGCATGTCATTTCTAAGACTTAGAAGTATTTCTAGCAATTCTACAACTACTTAGGATTTCCCAAGCATAGCATATAGATCAAAATATCCATGCAAGACTAGCAAAATATTTCTAATGCATAGTTGAAAAATATAGGAATAAAATCATGAAGCTGTTATCGCCACATTTTGGCCAAAGGAGGAGATGGGCCGTAATCAAGATGGGCTTGGAGGATACATATATACAACGTATTGCTGGATCGGCCTTGTGCGTGGATTTGGGCTAAATTGCCCGTGTATCTATATATTATAGTAGGTTACGTTTCGGTTTAAGTAAAGAGATAGAGTTGTTAGGGTTATTCCAAAGATAGAAAGTCTCCGGACTATAAATATGTACCTAAGGTTATTGAGAAAAGGAGGACGATCACGTTCACAACAAACACAATCTCAGCGCATCGCCACCCCTTGTTTCTAGGGTTTCTTTCGGGTAAGTGTCATGCTGCCTAGATCGCATCTTGCGGTCTAGGCAGTATCTACTTATGCGTTATTTAGTGTTACTCGTACTGAAGCCTTGTTGATGGCGAGTAATACTGTTATCACAGATTTGTTTGGGCTAGCATCGGTACCTTTTTTTGTTATGATTGCTTAGTTATGCTGCCTTTAGTTATCTCGCTGCCTTTGCACCTTTTTCGGGTGTAAGGGCAGCATCTTCTGATCTTTATTGATTGATTTGATCTGTTATAGTTATACCTTGTTTTCCAAGGTTTAGTTTGATATCCACGTAGTTAGGCCTTGCAAACGGGTTGAGCGATCCAAAGGTATGTAAGGATATGGTTTGCCAATTCGAGAGGAGTTGTTCCGGGAATTGACTTTACGTCGGTTGTTAGGCCTTCTCTAGGGTTAGTTTTCTATCATCTTTTGTATCTACCAGGCTCAATTACGTGTAGGACGTTCCAATTATGTGGTGAAAACGTTAAACTGTCGTAGATCGATTTAACTTGTATTGATGAAGCAAAACCCCATGTTATCGTAGATCTAATGCAGAATCATGGGATAATCGGCTCTAGGAGCCGATTCACAGGGAAACCTGGGAGCCGGTCGCGGCTCGAATTTTACGTATACTTGTTTGCCATGCAGGAAACTAATCGAAGCAATCCATCACCTTCCTGACCAGGTATAGGTCAGTGCACGCATCGCATCGGCCGGGCGTGTCGGGAGTTTTGCGGGCCGTTGCGAGGACCGAGTCCCGGCGATTCAGGAGCCTCCCGGCTCTTCGTGTTGCTCGTCGCTGCTCGCCGGTGGGTTTTGACAGGCAACACATTCTGGCACGCCCGGTGGGACCTTCAATAGCATCTGCATCAACATCCGACGCTGCGATGGGGGACAGACCGGTCACGTACGACGATCTGCCTGAGGAGCACAAGGCGAAGTATGATGATATCAAAGCTCTCTTCGAAGCCAATCTCATCGGCTATTTTGAGAGGACCCGTAAGCATGGCATCAGGTGGAAAGGGTTCTCACCCGAAGGTGCCCTTGATGAGGTGGATCATGCATTCCTTGAGGCGCACGAGCTCTGACGGAAGTCAACTACATGGTGGCTCATTCTCTTCACCGCCATTCGAGAGCCTAGTGAACGCTTTCGCGCATCGCGGTTCGTAGTTCAGAGATCATGAAACATCGGTACTCTCCGTCGGGGCCTACTCTAGGGACTCACCGGGAGAAAGCGCTCGGACCAGGCCACAGTGCCATTCACGCTTGCACTCCGGAGCCACCGGGGGCACCGGCGTCGTCGTCTACAAGGTTGGAGGTGACCACAGCGATTGCCAATTCTGTTTGAACCACCTAAAGAAATCCCACATGGATATGTGTGCACCCTACGTCGGTTGCAATAACTGTGACGCGACGAACGATTGCAACCGCAGATTTCGGGGCAGGAGTTTACGGAGCGGGGACTTGAGCGGTATTTGGAGCGAGGATGTGCAGGATGGACGCCGATAAACAGGCATGGCTAGCCAAATGCACGGAACGAGTCATGAGAATTCAGCCCTGCAGCTCAAGCGGTGGAGCAAATCCGTACCATCTTGAGAGACCAGTTAAACCGTGCGAAGAAGGACAATCGGCTATTCCAAGCCGTATCCCAACGAGTTTGATCTGATTCCGCTACCACCCAAGTATCGGCTCCCTGAGTTCTCAAGGTTCAGCGGATCAGAAGGGTCGAGCTCGATCGAGCATGTGAGCCGATACCTGGCATAGTTAGGCATGATTTCAGCATCGGATCAGTTACGCGTAAGGTTCTTTGCGCAATCTCTGATAGGACCAGCTTTTGGGTGGTACACCTCGTTGCCACCGGATTCGATCCAGACCTAGAAGCAACTGGAGGAGAAGTTCCACATTTAGTATCATTCAGAAGCTACAGAGGCTGGCATTGCAGATCTGGCGCAGCGGGGAAAGCGATGGCGAAATGCGTTCAGCGTTGGGGACTGTCAAGAACCGATGTTATTCGGCTCGTTTAACTGAGAAAGAAGCAGTCGAGCTGGCAGTGTTGGGTCTCTCAACACCTATCAAGGATCTGGCTTTCCAAGTAGAATACAATCCATTGGCGCACATGGCTGACGACAATGTATGAACAGCGCCACCGAGTTGTACCAAGACAAGTTCAAACGTCCGATAGGCCTGGTCGATACAGAAGAAGAGGATCCCGTACAAGACCAGGAGGTGGCCGTGGCTGAATGGGCTCGGGGGGCAGATCCTGTGTCCTGCAAATGGGTAAAACAGCAAGGGCCTGCAAAAGGGTTCGACTTCGATGTGAGCAAAGCTGAGCAGATATTCGATTTACTGCTGAAAGAAAAGCAGCTGAAGTTACCCGAAGGCCATAAAATCCCTATGGCTCAAGAGATGAACGGGAGACCATACTGCAAGTGGCATCACTCGTTCACCCACACCACCAATGATTGCAAAGAGCTACGTCGCCAGATCCAAACGGCGATAGAACAGGGCCGTCTGATCCTTGGGCAATTCGCCATGAAAGTAGACACAAACCCGTTTCCCGACGTCAACATGGTAGAACACAGCCACTCCACGAGGCGTCAGTTAGACTTCTCGTTCGATGTTAATATGGCAGGATCTGTGTACCACCATGGCACATATAAGGAGGAAGGCGGTCGCTCTCGGGGCAAAGAAGGAGAGGAGGCTGGTCCACGTGACCGGCCCCGTTATGATGACAGGCGGTATTTAACCGAGGAGCAAGTGAGAAGCGTGCGATATCAAAAGACACACTCCACGCATCTCCTTAACAAGTATGAGCGTCAGTATGACCAACGTCGCCGGCACGATAGAGATGATGAAGGATATGAGCACCTCGCTAGGGGAAAGTCAAAGGAAAAGGAAGGTGTAGATAAACATTGGGATTGTCCTTTCTTCAAGTATTGCTGGGATGCGGGAATGAGCCGATTGCCTACAATCGACAACTGCCCGGAATGTGGACAGCAGAAGGATGACACAGGTCCAGTTTCAGTGTTCAAGCGTCTAGGGCCTCTCCCGCCTCAGAACAGACAAGAGGGGTCATCTCGAGCAAAAGATCTCGAGGAGCCAATGGGTGAAGAAGAAGAAGACAGATATCACCGGCCAAGGTGGTGTCCCGATGGACTCAGGCACACCCAAAAGCGTAGAGTTCAGCGACTGCGTAGCTTGGAGGAAGCCGAAGCGCAGTACCTCCACGCTTCAAGGAAAGCACGGCCCGATCTGGCCGTGAAAGTTCGGTGAACCTTGGAAATGGAGGCTCGTCCGAAAAGGAAAGAGTGGCGCCCCAAACCAGTAAAAGCTGATGCGAAGACATCGGCTGGCACAAACATGGTGTTCATACTTCCGTCAGAGTTTTGCGCTCCAAGAACCAAAGAACTACCGGTGCAGCGGTTTGCCGCTGACCGATAGTTATCTTTGAAAAGCCACGAGAGAAGGGCTACAAGCATCTGAAAGCCCTGTACCTGCGAGGTTATATCAATGGGCAGCCTGTCCACAAGATGTTGGTTGACACCGGAGCGGCAGTCAATATAATGCCATACGTCATGCTACGACGTTTAGGATGCTCCACTGCAGATCTGATCAAAACCAACGTCACGTTAAGCGACTTCAACGGCCAAACTTCAGAAACGCAAGGCGTTCTGAACGTGGATCTGACCGTGGGGAGAAAAACCATCCCTACGTCATTCTTCATCGTTGACAGCAAAAGCACCTACGCTATCTTGCTGGGGAGGGATTGGATTCACGCTAACTGCTGCATTCCATCCACGATGCACGATGCCTGTCTGATGGGATGGAGATGAAGTGGAGGTCATTCATGCGAGATGATTCGATCGAGATCTCCATAGCTGGCATGGACATCGGGAGGCGAAGACCAAGAGCCGATCTCGGAATCAGTCTAGCGGCTTTGGCGCATTGAAGCTACAAAAAGCGGGGTGAGGCTGGTCTTATCCAGCGGCCGACAGAGTAGCAAAGTCCACGATCGTGCGTGGTATGGCGATCCTGCGATCGGCCACAAAAATAAGCGATAATCTTCGACAAGCGGGTCATGCGATCGTAGTAGGAGATTCCTGCCATTGTAGAGCACAAATAAGTTGTAAACCTTCCTTGACTAATGCAGTCAAAAGGGGCGATTAAAATCGGCCCAAATTATCTTTGTTATCCTCACCAACTGTTTGCCCGTGTTTAGCATCGATTTAGCGGTGTGGAAAGCTAGGGTATGGGTTTACCTCCGTGATGAGCTAGAGGAGATTGACATCGGTCCAGGGATAAGCCGCGGCCAACATTTATCGACAGAAGTTAGATCCGAATCTGCGGGGTCCGATGATAGCTTTGTTGAAAGAATATCCGCATGCTTTGCACAGGACTATCTGAGAGATGCCGGGTTAGACAGAGCATCATTGAGCATCGACTCCGCTTAAAAAGGGTTTCGGCCATTCCAGCGTGAGCTGACGGATGAAGGCCGAAATTTTGTAGAAGTCAAGAAAGAGATCGAGAAAATGTTGACAGCTAGGTTAATCAGGCCATGCAGGTATGCTGAGTGGATTTCTAGTATCGTACCTGTAGAGAAAAAGGATGGCCGCTGGCGTGTTGCGATAGATTTTCGGGATCTCAATAGAGCCACTCCAAAGGATGAGTATCCGATGCCGGTAGCAGAGACATTAATCAACGCAGCTGCTGGTCATAAGGTCTTGAGCTTCATGGATGGAAATGCCGGTTACAACCAAATTTTTATGGCTCCGGAAGACATACACAAGACTGCATTCAGAGTCTCAGGTTCGGTGGGGTTGTTTGAATATGTAGTCATGACGTTTGGACTGAAGAATGCCGGCGCCACATACCAAAGAGCCATGAATTACATTTTCCATGACCTGATCGGCAAGCTGGTGGAAATTTATATCGATGACGTGGTGGTCAAGTCTGCTTCAGTACAAGGACACTTGGACGACACAACGGCGTCTGGACCGAACAAGAAAATTCGGGCTACGGATGAATCCAAAGAAGTGTGCCTTCGGTGTGACGGCCGGTCAGTTCTTGGGTTTCTTGGTCCATGAACGCGGAATTGAGATCGGCCTGAAAAGTCAGGAGGCAGTGCGAATAATGAAGCCACCTACCACGAAGAGAGAACTGCAGTCTCTCATCGGCAAGATCAACTTCGTCAGAAGATTCATCTCCAATCTGTCAGGGAGAATAGAGCCGTTCATGGGACTGGTGAAAATTAAATCTGATGAGGAGTTCATTGGGGGAGAACAGCAACGAGCCTTCGATGAGATCAAAGAATATCTGACGAAGCCGCCAGTGTTGGTTCCGCCCCAGCCGGACATACCGTTCTACATTTACCTGTCAGTAGCTGACACGTCCATCGCCTCGGTGGTGGTGCAAGTTTATGATGGTGGAGCGAGTTGTGTTTTACATCAGCGAAGGATCTGGATGCGAGACAAGGTATCTGAGATCGATAAGTTGTGCCTCTGCACTTTTTCACCGCAAAGCTGCGCCACATCTTGCTCTCGTGAGATTATCATTATATACCGTCAGATGTCATAAAACATATGCTGTCGGCTCCTATGTTGAAAGTCCGACTCGGCAAATGGATGTTTGCATTATCGTAATTTGATATCTGGTATCAACCCGCGAAAGCGGTTAAGGGTCAGGCGTTGGCCGACCTTATTGCTGAAAGAATCAACACTGATATAGCGGTTGTCTATCTGCGTGGGCTATGTTTTTCGATGGATCGGTTTGTGATGATGGTTGCGGCATCGGCATTCTACTCGTGTCGCCCCGGGGGGCAACATATTCCTTCTCCATCAGGTTATCTACCCCTCGCACCAACAACGTCGCTGAGTATGAGGCGATACGCAAGGGAATGGAGTTGCTCATCGAAGCCGGAGCAGAAGCAGTGGAAATTTTTGGAGACTCCAAATTGGTGATTTCCCAACTCACGGAGGAATACAAGTAATACCGAGGCGAATTATCTCGCACAAATGGCTTCAGGCTACAAGGACGTAGCGGAGGGAGCTGATGTTCAAGTCCAGTTCCTGGAGGCGAATGACTGGAGAGCCGATATCTTCAATTACTTGAAAGATTCGGCTCGGGGGGCACCTAAACGGATAAGGTACAAGGCCATGAAGTATGTGCTTATTGGGGACGACATGTTTTACAGGACTCTGGAAGGGTTACTGCTCAAATGTCTGGGGCCAACCGAGGCCAATCGGCTCCTACACGAGGTACACGAAGGCGCCTGTGGAACTCACCAATCGGCTCACAAGATGAAATGGTTGATCAGGCGATCAGGGTTTTATTGGCCCACCATGCTTGAGGACTGTTTTAAGTACTACAAAGGGTGTCAAGCATGTCAGAAATTTGGAAAAATTCAGACGGTACCCGCGTCAGCAATGAACCCCATCATCAAGCCTTGGCCATTCCGAGGTTGGGGCATGGATATGATTGGCAAGATCAATCCTCCATCAAGCAAAGGCCACATGTGGATTTTGGCCATTACGGATTATTTCACTAAATGGGTGGAAGCCGTCCCTATGAAGTCAGTGAACTCGAAGGATGTTATCAATTTTGTGAAAGAACATGTCATTCATAGATTCGGGATTCCCCAAACTATCACGACCGATGGAGGTTCGGTCTTCATTTCTCATGAGTTTAGAAAATTCTGTGAGGACACGGGAATTAAGCTGATCCGATCATCTCCATACTATGCTCAAGCAAATGGGCAAGCTGAAGCGTCCAACCAGAGCCTTATCAAGCTGATCAAGAGGAAAATCGATGAGCACCCTAGGCGCTGGCACGAGGTTTTGTCAGAGGCTTTATGGGCTTATCGTATGTCATGTCATGGAGCGATAAAAACCTCGCCATACCATCTAGTCTATGGACAAGAAGCCGTATTGCCCTGGGAGATTACGGCTGGATCGAGACGTGTCACTTTTCAGAACGATCTAACAACTGAAGAATATGCGGCCCTGATGAGTGACAGTGTTGAGGATTTAACTGAGCTTAGGCTGTGGTCGCTTGAGAAAATCAAAGAGAACAAGGCCAAGGTAGCTCGTGCATATAATAAGAAGGTGAGACCAAATGAGTTCCACGTTGGCGATCTGGTATGGGAAGCGGTACTGCCGTTAGGGACTAAGGATGCAGCATATGGTAAATGGTCTCCAAATTGGCACGGGCCATACAGGGTCGATCAAGTTTTAAGAGGGAACGCGTACATGCTTGAGGAGCTGGACGGCGTGAAATTCCGATGGTCATAGCAATTGACATCTCAAGAAATATTTCCCAAGCATGTGGGATGATGGGCAGTGAAATATGGGGGCCGATACATGAAATCGGCCAATCAAAAAAATAAATAATATAGCCGATGCACAGCCATCGACTCTAGAGGTTCAAACTGTTGCGAGCAGGTGTCAGTTTACATGAATAAGCTACTGAAGGAATGCCTCGAAGGCGTGGAGGGCGCCAGCGCGGACACGATCCACCTCGGCGATCTCGGCTTCGTCATCTTCGTCCTTGCCCATCACTAGCTGCTGGTTCAGGGCACGTATTTCCGCCATATCAGTCTTCAGTTGAGCTTTGAGGCCTTCTGCTTCGTCTTGGGAGCGGGCGATGAATGCTTCCTTGTCACGAATGAGCTGTTTAGTCGCCCGGACCTTCTCTTCAAGATCTCCCAATTCCTTTTTCAAGAGTGCAAGCTCGGAGGTGCTGAAAGAGGTGTCAGTTTTGGCATCCAGGGATGCCTTTTTCTCATTGAGACGCTGACATTTGTCTGCAATATTGGCCTTCAGCGGGAGTTGGGCGCGGCGCAGATTAATCCTCTCACGAGCCAACTTCACCCTTGACTCGTAGAAAGACAGAGTTACAACTGGCCAAAGCTTCACCTGCAAGGCTACTGGGAGTTGGTCCTTGATTTCGGCGAGAACACTCTTCACCTCTTCAGAACCCTCGATCAACTTCTCGATCGGGGAGGAAAGCAAGGCTTTGAGACGCTGAAATTGAGGTAGAACATCCCCTGCTCGTGGTTCATCATTGGCGACAGAGAGAGTTGGTTCGATGGATTCAGGGTCGAACGTCAGCAGGCCTGAGATATCACAACCCTGGCAGGCCGAAATGGCGTCAGTATGCGTCCAACATGGAAGGATGAGCGAGCAAGCGACGTACCTCTCCGAGATCAAGGGATAGCGATGATGAGACAATCGGCTTTTGTGTTGTTGCTGGGGCTTGGCCAAAGTGGTAACGTTTCATCTACACCTTGAGGATTACTAGATCCAGCCTTGCGAAGGCATCGGCACCTTGCCCGGCTTTCCCACTAGAAGTGTCATTCGTCGCATGGAAGGTGCTTAGCGATGTAAATAGTGATGAATCGGATAAAAAAACAATTGGTGAGAGCATGGAGGGTGATGACTTTGAAACCTCTGGCTCGACGAAGAAGTTTGATCCCTTGCGAGCCCTCTTGGGGCTCACGGTAGCCCCTCGTCGATGCTCGGGGGTGAGGTTCAGAACCGCCTTTTCACAGGAGCCGATGGTGGCAAATCTGGCTGGCTCGGTGTGATGGTCCTCTCAGAGTCTGTTGGGCCCGATTCTCCTCGATTGGATTGTGTGTCTTCGCTGGAGGTGTCTTCGACGGATGCCTGTAAGAAAAGGAGAGCTAGTAAGCACGAGCATGTTTGCAAGGATGAAAGAGATCAACCAAGGCATGGATCAGCGTACATGCGAACTTTCTGGAGAAGGGCTCTGGCGCCTCAAAGTCTTCCTGGCAGCTACCTTCCTCACCACTGTTCTTGTTTTAGTTGGAACTCGAGAGGCGGCTGACCTAGAAGTTGCTTGGTTCTTGGAAGCCGATTGTGGTGATATCGGCTGGTTCTGCATCACGACCTTTTTCAAAGGTGGCGAGTTTTTGCAGAAAAGGACCACAGGAGCTGGTGGGAAGAATTCGAAGGGGGAGCCATCACCGTGCGTAGGTTCAGGACCATCTTGTTGCTGCAAGGAGACAGAGTGGGTTATTAGAAGAATCATTTGTGAGCTGCATCAAGAAAATTTACAAGTAGTGGTACCTGTTCTACGGGGATATCATATTCAGCATCGAGCTGTTCCAGCAACGGTCCCAGAGCTCTCCTGAAGGCATGGGTCTTCCACATCGACCACCAGTTCTCAAAACCATCGGTTGATGAAGCGAAGGTGAGGTTGTTAGGAATTGGGATGGTCAGAGCATCGAAGAAGGAATAACACCTTTGATTGGTGAGAGGATCGGGCAGGTCAGCTTTGCTCTCTGTAAGATGATGGAGAAAGAAATGGGGAGGTACTTGTCCAAGGCCAAATTGCCGAGCCACTACGACCGGCTGGTAGAATTCGTATCCAGGCTTGATTATTCTGTTGGATGTGCTCATGCCAACTGGAAGGAAACAGGGATGGATCACAGTGGAAAATAGTCACTTTGAGTCTTTGGTGTCATCGGCAAGTTGTCTAGCTGAAGGAGATTGGATTTTCAAAATGTTCGATTCTTCCATGTAAGGAAAGAAGATAGGATTGTCCGTGCCTTGGAAGAAAATGCTGAACCACTTGGATGCTTCGAGGATCAGTTTACTACCTGGCAGTCTATACAGAGCTTGGCCGTAGCTGGTGCATCGGATCTTCTTCCCTTTGGCATCTGGAAAGGTGCAACTCGCCAAAAGGGGGGAGTTTGGGACATGGTTTTGAAAATACAGCTGAGCCCATAGCTGAATGAACCACCAAGGACCTCCTGTTTTGACTGCTATGCCGGAGAATAGTTTGACAGACATCAACTGGAGATATCGATAGACTTCTCCAAGGAACAGTTTGCCGATGCCAAGTTGAGTGCCTTTGGCAAGTTCGTAGGCCAAGGAGAGATAATTCTTGGTTGGAGCAAGGGAAGGGCCACAGAATATGAAATGTTCCAGCCAGAAGTTGAGGAAAGCCGTGTGTTCTTTCTCTGTGACAGGGCCTTTAGTTTTCATGTGGCTTTGAAGATAGGCACCCCAGTTCGTGCAGTCTGTTTTGGAAGAAAGCTTGTAGGGGACCTTTGTCAGCTTAAAAGCAGAGGGGCTGGGTGATGTAACGTCCAGACCAGTAATCATCACCACGTCTAACAGAGTTGGTGTCATGGGGCCATGACCGAACATGAAGCGATTGAGCATCGGACCAGAAATAGCGATGGTTTTAGAAGATTTTCATGTTTCTCAAGGGAGACAATGACAAATACAAGGCATCGGCTATTCCGTGGTTTCCATTGGGATTGGTAAGTTTTGTCTACCTATTTGTACCAAGAGACCCAATGTTCGGGAGGATTAGGCCAGGCTATGGCGTCGGCCCAAGAATTCAAATCTAGGTTTTGGCTTACGAAGGGGATTCTTTTTGCCTCGCAAGAGATCAGATGGGCAGGACTAGATTCTGTACGAGGGCCAAGACAGAGAGAATTTGGGAGAGAAGGATGCGGCAGCAGAATGTCTGAAACCTAAAAATTTAATGGTGGAATAAAGCATTAATTCAGGTGTTTTCTATTAATTCTAGCACGTGTTAGAATTGCGAGGAAGCGGTACCTTGAACCGAGACCGCTGTGTTGGTATTGGACGATCCCGCCATCTAGTTTGCCGGCGGAGATGGATCTATGCGATTGGGGATCGAGGGTTCTTGTCGATCGATCTATTCGGTGAGGCAATTGGAGATCTCGGTTAGCCTTTTTGAAGAGGGTCGCAGGCTACCATTTGAAATTGGAGAGTGGCCGCTCAGATTTATCTAAATATGCGACCAGATTTGACCTTGTCAACGTTTGTGGGGAAAAGTTGATGTGTTACCATCGGCTCTTTGGGGCTTTGACTGGGTTGACCATATGAGCGTAGTATGATGAAAGCCGATACATTACTATCGGCTTCTGGAACGTTGACCTATTTTGACTATCGGCAAAATCAAATTGGAAAAGCAATCTTTGTTGATTCAAAAGACGATTGTTTACAATGGAGCCGATTGCTTACAAAAGGAAATCTACTACTAGTACTACTACTACTAGTTCCTAATCTAGAGGCGGTGTAAATGCATTTGTCTTTGCCGTCGTCGTATTCGTCATCAGCTTCTTGCGGCGTAGTCTTCGCTTCTTCTTGAAGTTGTCGTGAGGCCTCCTCGTCGTCGTCTTCGGTGTCCTCGCTGGACCCGGCGCGGAAGCTCTTCACCGGCGGGTATTCGTCGGAGGAGGTCTCCTCCTCCGCTTCCTCCTCCTCGTCGGAGGATTCGACGTCCTCGTCCCAGGACACGGCGTCGTCGGCTCTCTCCACCTCCAGTTCCTCGTCGACAAGGAACTGGAGGCCCTCCTCGCCGTCGGTCAGGGACTCGTCGTCCTCTGACCAGGCGGTGAAGTCGATCCCTCGTCCCACCATTGTGGGCGAGATCTCATCTTGCCGCCATTGGCGGGTGCTCCGGCGTCGGCTCCTAGTCGCTCATTGTGTTGGAGGATTGGGAGGAAAGGTCGGATGATTTGGAGGAAGAAGAGGAGGCCATGGCGGAGGAAGAGGGTTTTTTGGCGGAGGAAGAGGGTTTTTTGGCTGATGGAAGAAGATGGGGGTGCAGACTGCTCAGATGAATTTAAATAAGGGGAATAGTGGGAGGTGGTTCAATGTCATAGCGGTTTCCCAGAATGTGGTGCCAAAATTGTCAAATCATGCACTGCGGAGAAGTTGAGAAGACAGGGCGTCATGATGAGGGGGCGGCGTGACGATTCTGCTCTGCAACGCGTAACCCGATAAAAAAAGGGAAAAGGAAAAAAACACGCAGAGTGGTTTTGGAATTATTATTGCCAAAACCAGGGGGGCATGTGTTATCGCCACATTTTGGCCAAAGGAGGAGATGGGCCGTAATCAAGATGGGCTTGGAGGATACATATATACAACGTATTGCTGGATCGGCCTTGTGCGTGGATTTGGGCTAAATTGCCCGTGTATCTGTATATTATAGTAGGTTACGTTTCGGTTTAAGTAAAGAGATAGAGTTGTTAGGGTTATTCCAAAGATAGAAAGTCTCCGGACTATAAATATGTACCTAAGGTTATTGAGAAAAGGAGAACGATCACGTTGACAAACACAATCTCGGCGCATCGCCACCCCTTGTTTCTAGGGTTTCTTTCGGGTAAGTGTCATGCTGCCTAGATCGCATCTTGCGGTCTAGGCAGTATCTACTTATGCGTTATTTAGTGTTACTCATACTGAAGCCTTGTTGATGGCGAGTAATACTGTTATCACAGATTTGTTTGGGCTAGCATCGGTACCTTTTTTTGTTATGATTGCTTAGTTATGCTGCCTTTAGTTATTTCACGGCCTTTGCACCCTTTTCGGGTGTAAGGGCAGCATCTTGCTTGATCTTTATTCAGTTGATTTGATCTGTTATAGTTATGCCTTGTTTTCCAAGGTTTAGTTTGATATCCACATAGTCAGGCCTTGCAAACGGGTTGAACGATCCATTAGTATGTAAGGATATGGTTTGACAATTCGAGAGGAGTTGTTCCGGGAATTGACTTTACGTCGGTTGTTAGGCCTTCTCTAGGGTTAGTTTTCTATCATCTTTTGTATCTACCAGGCTCAATTACGTGTAGGACGTTCCAATTATGTGGTGAAAACGTTAAACTGTCGTAGATCGATTTAACTTGTATGATGAAGCAAAACCCCATGTTATCGTAGATCTAATGCAGAACCATGGGATAATCGGCTCCAGGAGCCGATTCACAGGGAAACCTGGGAGCCGGTCACGGCTCAAATTTTACGTATACTTGTTTTCCATGCAGGAAACTGATCGAAGCAATCCATCACCTTCCTGACCAGGTATAGGTCAGGTGGCACGCCCTTGCATCAGCCAAGACGTGTGCTGGAGTTTTGCGGGCCGTTGCCCGAGGGACCAGGGCCCACCAGCAGTTCTGGGAGCCTCCCGGCTCTTCGTGTTGCTCGTCGCTGCTCGCCGGTGGGTTTTGACAGGCAACAGAAGCACCACTTGCCTTGGTAGTTTGGAGAGTAGCTACAATCCTCACAATCACAATCACTATTTGCACCAAAATCTACACATAAAATAATAACACCAAAATCACATACAAAATAAATACAAGCAAAAATATATGGATGCATGCATAATACCATGTGATGATTTTCTACACCAAACAAGACAAGTGCATGGTTCTGAATCATAAACAAGTACAAAACAATCTAAATAAACTTTATTTGAACATTAAAACATTTTTCAAATAATTATTATACCCAAATTATGCCTACAAATGTTTCTCTAAAAACAACCATTTTCACAGAGGCAAAACACTAAAAACATTGCATAGATGGAAAGGATTTTCTCTCCTGATTCCATTGATATAAAATTTGTCAAATTTGGACGTGGGATTCAAAAGTTATGAATTAAACAAGTTTAAACATCTAATAGATCTAATTCAGAAATTTAAAACAAAACTCATGCCACGGGGCGCTTCCTGATTGGCTGTACTGCTTCGCGCTGGATCACGCTTGCGAACCGTCAGATCAACTTAACATCTAACGGCTCAGATCTAATCGTACCTCTTCGTTTAAGTGGATCTATCGCATCCACTAGATCTAAATCGAACGGCCTAAAACTACTAACCCTAAACGGGCGGTGCTAGCGGCGGCGACAGGCGGCGGCGTGCTCAGCCAGCGGCGGAGCCGGCGAACTAGGTCGCGGGGGGAGGTGTGAGTGTAAGATCCCTCCTTTGTAAAGGAAAAGGATCCCTGTGATTGCAATGCTAGTCCCTGGATCATTGCTAGCATCCACAGTTTAAGATGAAGTACACAGATACAAAGGTCATTTATTACATCCATTCCAGAGATAAAACATAGTCTTTTACAACTCAAGGCCACATGCCTAGTACAAGAGTTTTGGAATAAGTAAATAAACATAAGTCTTCATCTTCATGTGCCACAGGCAAGCATGTTGAGTGTAGACTCATGACACCTAATCCTCATCGGATTAACCTGCAACATCACAAGTTACAGCCACAGTGGATCAATACTTTGGAATAGTATTGGCAAGTGAGAACTTAGTAAATTTTTAAGTGGACTATAATACTATATGCATTTTGGCTAAGTGTAGCTTGGCTTGCTTTGCTCAAAATAGGTTTTTCCTATTAGTTGAAATCATTAGGTTTTTCTTTGTCAAAACATTTCCCAAGGAACCACCAATAGACATTGGGGTCCTTCACCCTTGTTCACCCACAAGTTTTACTTAGAAGTTGGAGTGATGAGATTCTTGATAGCTTCCATGTCTTGATGCTCAAGTTGTCCATTTCCATGGACTTGGCTAAGTACTTAGATTTTTCCATCTGCAGAGGTTGTGCACTTTCCCCACCAGACTTGGTTTCCGGAGACAGGACCTTTCAGAAGCCTTTCCTTAGACCAAATGGACGTGCTCCAACCTATCATTCCCACTACCACCAACTGTCCAAATGACTAAGTTCTAGCAACTTATGTGATCCAGGCAGAGCCCATATTGCCAAGTGGCTGCACTATAAGCTTCTCAACACTTGGCCTCTAAAATCCCTTTGTGCCTTGGTGGCATACCACAAGTGAGATACACAAGGTAAACCATGTCCATGGGCCTTGTGTAACCACTCAACCAAAAACCACCATTCAAGTCCCATTCCACCCAGGAAGTTCATTGACTTAGTTGTTTTATTAAGAAAAACATAAGTCCAAAGACTTAGAAATATTTTCATCATAGCATGTATACTTTACCAACCCTTGTTTGCTACTAGCTAGGCTAAGCATGGCATAGTAACTTAACTTAGGAAATTTCCTAGCAATTCTACAACTACTCAGGATTTCCCAACATAGCATTTGACAAAATAGTAACATGCAAGACTTAGCAAAATATTTCTAATGTTTGCACAAAATATAGGGATGGAAATATTCATGAAGTACCACTTGCCTTGGCAATGGGGAGAGTAGCACTCTTCACAATCACAATCACTAGCACCAAAATCTACACAAGAATTTGTAGCACAAAATTACACACAATTCATATACAAAGAAAAATATATATGCATGCATGCAAGAATGCTAAGTGATGATTTTTAAAATTCCACCAAGCAAGTGCATGATACTGAATCATAACTAAGTCAAAAATTTGCTAAACCAAACTAAGTGTAAGATCCCTCCTTTGTAAAGGAAAAGGATCCCTGTGATTGCAATGCTAGTCCCTGGATCATTGCTAGCATCCACAGTTTAAGATGAAGTACACAGATACAAAGGTCATTTATTACACTCATTCCAGAGATAAAACATAGTCTTTTACAACTCAAGGCCACATGCCTAGTACAAGAGTTTTGGAATAAGTAAATAAACATATGTCTTCATCTTCATGTGCCACAGGCAAGCATGTTGAGTGTAGACTCATGACACCTAATCCTCATCGGAGTAACCTGCAACATCACAAGTTACAGCCACAGTGGGTCAATACTTTGGAATAGTATTGGCAAGTGATACCTTAGTAAATTTTTAAGTGGAATATAATACTATATGCGTTTTGGCTAAGTGTAGCTTGGCTTGCTTTGCTCAAAATAGGTTTTTCCTATTAGTTGAAATCACTAAGTTTTTCTTTGTCAAAACATTTCGCAAGGAACCACCAATAGACACTAGGGTCCTTCACCCTTGTTCACCCACAAGTTTTACTTAGAAGTTGGAGTGATGAGATTATTGATAGCTTCCATGTCTTGATGCTCAAGTTGTCCATTGCCATGGACTTGGCTAAGTACTTAGATTTTTCCATCTGCAGAGGTTGTGCACTTTCCCCAACAGACTTGGTTTCCCAAGACAGGACCTTTCAGAAGCCTTTCCTTAGACCAAATGGACGCGCTCCAACCTATCATTCCCACTACCACCAACTGTCCAAATGACTAAGTTCTAGAAACATATGTGATCCAGGCAGAGCCCATATTGCCAAGTGGCTGCACTATAAGCTTCTCAACACTTGGCCTCTAAAATCCCTTTGTGCCTGGGTGGCATACCACAAGTGAGATACACAAGGTAAACCATGTCCATGGGCCTTGTGTAACCACTCAACCAAAAACAACCATTCAAGTCCCATTCCACCCAGGAGGTTCATTGACTTAGTTGTTTTATTAAGAAAAACATAAGTCCAAAGACTTAAAAATATTTTCATCATAGCATGTATATACTTTACCAACCCTTGTTTGCTACTAGCTAGGCTAAGCATGGCATAGTAACTTAACTTAGGAAATTTCCTAGCAATTCTACAACTACTTAGGATTTCCCAACATAGCATTTGACAAAATAGTAACATGCAAGACTTAGCAAAATATTTCTAATGTTTGCACAAAATATAGGGATGGAAATATTCATGAAGTACCACTTGCCTTGGCAATGGGGAGAGTATCACTCTTCACAATCACAATCACTAGCACCAAAATCTACACAAGAATTTGTAGCACAAAATTACACACAATTCATATACAAACAAAAATATATATGCATGCATGCAAGAATGCTAAGTGATGATTTTTAAAATTCCACCAAGCAAGTGCATGATACTGAATCATAACTAAGTCAAAAATTTGCTAAACCAAACTTATTTAGCACTAAAACAATTTACTAAACAAATTCTGTACTCAAAATAGTCCTAAACAAGTTTCTGCATAAAAAGTCATTTTAACAGAAACTTTTCACTAAAAACATTGCATAAACAGAAAGGGCTTGTCTCCCTGATTCCAACGATATAAAATTTGCAAAAATCTAACGTGGGAATCAAAAGTTATAGCCATTTCAATTTTTGATCTAAATCTGTTTTCAAATCTGTTTTTGAATCAAACCCTAGCCACGCGTCTTAATCCTATTGGCTGATACCGTTTCGTTCAGGATCACCCTCCCGCGCCGTTGGATCTATTTAAAACTCACGGCTCAGATCTACCCATAACGCTTTGCTAAATGATCTAATTCTATACGTTGGATCCAGATCTGACGGCTCTGGATCAAGCGACCAAAACGGGGCGGCGCTGGCAGCGGCTACTGGCGGCGGCGAGTTCTGTCTGCGGCAGCGCGGCGCTACATGTCGTCCGGAGGGGTAGAGGATGCTTACCAGGTTCGCAGCGTCGAGGGGAAGCTCAACCTAGAAGTGGCTTGACGAGGGGCGCTCGGGCACGGTCTCTAGGGCTTGTCGGAGTTGCGGCGACGTCTGTCGCTTGCAGTCGAGGTCGCTGGCGAGGCTCCGCGTCGTCCTAGTACAAGGCAGAGGGTTCAGGAGATGCGCAAGTGACTGGCGAACCAGTTGGTATCAAAGGGAAGGCGAGGGGCGCTCGGGACTTACCGCTATTGCTCGCCGGAGTCGAGCGACGGCGCAGGTGGTTGCGGTCGTGAAGGGAAACGACGACCTGGGTCACGAGCAGGCAAAAGAAAGGTGTCAGCAGATGCACCAGATCATGCTGGTCATGATAGTTTGAATCAGAGAGAGGGGGGTGGTCGAGGCTTACCGGAATTAGTCGCCGGAGTCGTCGGTACTGCGGGGTTTCGAGGTCAAATGCGCGCAGCCTGGTGGCGGAGTGAGCGAGGAGAGTGGGGAAATGATCATGCGAGGGGATTATGTAGGCGAGAGGAGCGATTAAGCGTGGAATCATTGGCAATTAAGCGAGAATCAATCAGGCGATGATGGCGGAGGAAGCGGCCATGACGGGTCGCAATTTGGGGAAGACGAGGGTGAGATGGCGAGGTCCACCCCAAGTGAGTGAGACCGAGAGGGGTGGGGTCCGGTGTCGGTCGTGGTGGGTGTGTCCGTGCAGCGATGAAGCGAAAGTGGCGAGTGGGCTAGTTGGGTCGGTTCTGCTGCTGGGCTAGAATAGGAGCGCCTGGCCCTTTTCTTTTGTTTATTCCTTTTTCTTTTTCTGTTTTGATTTTCAGGAATGGTTTTCAAATGAATTCAAGTTCCATTTGAATTCAAATCAATTTGAGATTTTTGCAGTGTGCAATAGTCTCAAATATAGGCCTAAAACCATGTGGTTACTTTGCAAAGGCTTTGGTCACTTTTGGAGAAACAAAATATCAGGAGTTTTGCACTTGATTTGCAAATGTTTGAAAAATGGTTTTTGAACCATTTTCATTTTGCAAAGCTTGGTTCAAATTCCACACTCAATCCATTCAACAAAGGAGACAAACAACCTAGTTTTTAAAACATTCAAACTCTCAAATGGGGATGGCCATTTGATTTAAGTTTGCTCACATGAAATGATAGCACTAAGTGCTTTGTTTTTCTGAAATGAGTTTTGAAATTGATCTCAATTCTATATGCATGCATGAATGATATGCAAACTTTGAAATCATGATTTTAGGGATGTTACAAATCTAACCCCCTTAAGGTGAATCTCGCCCTCGAGATTCGGATTGGCTAGCAAATAGGTGAGGGTGGTCTTTCCGAAGATCATCTTCTCTTTCCCATGTTGCTTCTTCTTCGGTATGATGATTCCACTGTACTTTGCAGAACTTGATAGTCTTTTTCCTTGTGACTCTTTCTGCAGTCTCAAGAATCTTGATAGGTTTCTCATCATAGGTGAGCTCACTTTCTAGTTGCACTTCCTCCAAAGGTATGGTATCCTTCAAAGAAGTTTCTTCCATTTCTGGGTGACATTTCTTAAGCTGACTCACATGAAACACATTATGGATCACGACAAAGATTACGCAGTTCAATTTCATAAGCAACTTCTCCTTTGCGACTCAGAATCTTGAATGGCCCAACATATCTTGGTGCCAACTTTCCTTTGACTCCGAATCTTTTCACTCCACGAAGTGATGATACTCTAAGATAAGCTCTATCACCAACTTCGTAGGTGACTTCTCTACGCTTAGGATCTGCGTAGCTTTTCTATCGGGACTGTGCTATCTTCAACCTGTCCTTAACCAATTTGACCTTCTCTTCGGCTTCTTTGATAAGATCTGGGCCGAATAAACTTCTTTCTCCCACACCATTCCATAATAATGGGGTGGTACACTTTCTTCCGTAGAGAAACTCAAACGGTGCCATCTCAATGCTGGCTTGATAGCTATTGTTATAAGAAAATTCTGCGTAAGGCAGACTTTCATCCCAACTGGCTCCATAGTCTAGGGCACATGCCCTCAACATGTCTTCCAGAATTTGATTAGTCCTTTCCGTTTGTCCATCGGTTTGAGGATGAAAAGCAGTACTGAATTCCAACCTCGTTCCCAATGACTCATGTAGCTGTCTCCAAAAATGGGAAGTGAATTGAGTTCCCCTATCAGACACAATACTCTTGGGAACACCATGTAGACATACAATTCTACTCATGTAGATTTTGGCTAACTTGGCACTTGTATAAGTTGTCTTCACGGGTATGAAATGAGCCACTTTAGTTAAGCGATCCACTACTACCCATATGGAATCATATCCTGATCTGGTCCTTGGTAATCCGGTAATGAAATCCATACCAATCTTGTCCCACTTCCAATCAGGAATAGGTAGTGGTTGAAGCAAACCTGCTGGTTTCTGATGCTCCGCTTTTACTCTACTACACACATCACACAAAGCAATATGTTCGGCGATGTCCCTTTTGAGATTGTTCCACCAAAATCTTTCTTTCATGTCCATGTACATTTTGGTGTTACCCGGGTGAATAGAATACGGAGAGTTGTGTGCTTCCTGCAAAATCAGTTTCCGTAACTCCGGATTTTGTGGAACACAAATACGTTTCCCATGCCATAAAGTACCCTGTTCTTCTTCATGGAAATTTTTAGCTTTCCCTTGGCCAATCTTTTCCTTAATCTCTTCAATTTCCTTATCGGTCTTCTGAGCTTCTCGGATCTTGTCCAACAAAGTGGGTTGAACAACCAAAGACATGAGATGTCCTTCAGGCACAATCTCCAATCTGAGTTCTCTGAATTGGGTACACAAATCGTCTGGTAATTCTCCTTTGGTAAGGCCATTCACAAATACCTTACGACTTAGAGCATCTGCTACAACATTTGCTTTACCGGGGTGGTATTGCAAACTTAAGTCATAGTCCTTGATAAGTTCTAACCATCTTCTTTGTCTCATATTAATTTCCTTCTGGGTGAAGATATACTTCAAACTTTTGTGATCTGTGAAAACTTCGCAACGCTTTTCCAAAAGGTAATGTCTCCATGTTTTGAGTGCATGGACGACAAAGGCTAACTCCAAATCATGAGTAGGGTAGTTTACCTCATGAGTTTTGAGTTGTCTCGAGGCATAAGCCACAACTTTACCGTCTTGCATAAGTACTGCACCCAAACCTTGATGAGATGCATCACAATATACTTGGAAATCCTTTTCCAACTGCGTATATAGAACTGGTCTTGTCACACAAGTCTCTTCTTCAATTCTTGAAAGCTGACTTCACAACCTTCAGACCAAGCAAACTTCTTGTCTTTTTTTAACAATTCAGTCATGGGCTTAGCTACCTTAGAGAAATTCTCGATGAACCTTCTGTAGTAACCTGCTAAGCCAAGGAAACTACGAACCTCTTTCACGTTCTTAGGAGATTCCCATTCAGTCACAGCTGAAACTTTAGCAGGATCAACTGCTACACCATCCTTTGTCATAACATGACCAAGAAAACCAACTTCCTCTAACCAAAATTCACACTTGCTGAATTTGGCATAAAGTTTATGTTCTCTTAACTTCTCAAGTATTAAACGCAAATGTCCTTCATGTTCTTCCTTGCTCTTGGAGTAGACTAAGATGTCGTCGATGAAAACGACAACAAACTTGTCAAGGAATTCCATAAACACTTTGTTCATCATATTCATGAAGTAGGCTGGAGCATTGGTCAAGCCGAAAGGAATTACGGTATACTCATACAATCCATACCTTGTGGTGAATGCTGTTTTAGGTATGTCTTGCTCTCTTATCTTGAGTTGAAAATAGCCTGACCTTAGATCAATCTTTGAGAACACACATGCTCCTTCAAGCTGATCAAATAAGTCATTGATTCTAGGCAAAGGATATTTGTTCTTGATAGTTACTGCATTGAGTGAACGGTAATCTATGCATAACCTTTGACTTATGTCTTTCTTCTCCACAAACAAGACTGGGGCTCCCCAAGATGAAGAACTTGGTTGAATAAATCCTTTCTGCAACTATTCTCTTAGTTGCTTCTTGAGCTCTTTCAGTTCATCAACTGACATTTTATATGGCCTCTTTGGTATTGGTCCAGAACCTGGTACCAAATCTATCAGAAATTCCACATCTCTATCCGGTGGCATTACTGGCAATTCTTCCGGAAATACATCCGGATACTCACACACAATTGGCACACTATCCATGCTAACCCCCTTAAGAGAATTAAGCTTACTTCCTTTGGATTCAAAGTTTGACTTGAATTTAATTCTTTTTGTTTCCGGGGTTGTGAGTGCAACAGTACGATTAGCACAATCTAGTACTCCTTCATACTTAGCCATCCAATCCATTCCCAAAATTACGTCCTGTCCTTGGGAATCTAGGATTATCAAACTCACTGGAAACTTATGTTTTCCAAATTCTATTACTAGATCCCGGCATCCAAGACTTACTATCATTTCTCCACCCGGAGAACTAACTTTTATTGGACACCCAATGTTTTCAGACGGAAAACCATTTCTATCAACAAATGCTTTTTATATGAATGAATGCGATGCTCCAGTATCAAAAAGAACAAATGCTGGAATAGAATTGAGTCTGAACTTACCAGCAACAGCGTCAGGCTCCTCATAGACCTCCTCCACACTGATGTGGTTCACCTGTCCTTTCTGGAAAGGATTGGGCTTGACAGGTCCTTCATATTTCTTTTCGGGGCACTCATTTGCATAGTGTCCCATCTTCTTGCATTTGAAGCATTCAACCTGACTGATGTCTCTTTTAGCAGGCTGACTTCCACTCTCACTACCATTACCACTATGGTCGCTCTTATGTCCACCCTTGTGGTTCTTGTACTTGTCATTGTCATGACTGCGATGATGCTTGTTGTCATGACGGTTGTGGTTGTGGTGCTTGTTGAATTTCCCATGCTTGTGGGTTCCTGAGCTTCCACTGTCATCATAGTGATATCGTTTGTGAGACGATCCCGAGCTGTGCTTGTCGGAGTGCTTTCTCTTTCTACTCTCGACTTGCTTCATTTTGTTCTCCAATATAGCAGCCTTGTCACAGAGCGACTGATAAGTGGGAACATATGCCACAGCTAGCTGTAGATTCAGCTCATCATTCAATCCTTCCAGAAATTTTTCCTTTCTCTTGGCATCTGTGTCAACCTCATCTGGTGCATAACCTGCCAGATTGTTGAACTCTTCAATGTATTCAGCCACGCTGCGGTGGCGCTGCTTCAGATTGTGGAACTCTTTCTTTTTCAGGATCATTATTCCCGATGAGATATGAGCAGTGCGAAAGCCATCCTCAAAGATAGCCCAAGTCACCTCATCTATGGGTGTGGTGATTTGGAAGTTGTCCCACCAAGTGGCGGCTGGCCCTTCCAGCAGATGTGCTACAAATCTGACCTTTTCAGCATCCGTGCAGCCCGCGGTTACTAAGTCCTTGTTTACAGAACGTAGCCAATCATTGGCCACCATGGGATCAGTCATCCCCGAGAACTTAGCTGGCCTCAAACTCAAGAATCGGGTAAGCATATCAAAGCCCAGAGGGTTATTGTTGTTATTGTTGTTGTTATTGGGGTTGTTGTTGTTGTTGTTTTGGTTCTGAATGAATGTTGTCATCATCTGCATGAGCTGTGTTTGAGCATTCATCATTTGCTGCATTTCTGGAGTGATGTTATTGTTGGGGTTGGGGTTTGCGCGATGGAGAGGCATCTGTGTTTTGTTCAAATAGAGATAAGAATAAGATACCCATAGATGTTTTCATGCACATTACATCACATAAGCAAACACAAGCATGCAACAGAAAAAGTTCAACAACAAGATAACAAGTTCACAAAGTAAAACACACAAGTGGCAAGCCATCCACATGTCGGATGGTCCAATAACAAGTTCACAAATAACAAGTACGGTAATAAAAGATAAACGAGTAGTCAAGTCTACTCATCAGCATTAATCTCCTCCTCGACAAAGGTAAGACCTGCGTTCTCCATCGCGGTCTTGTTCTCCTCAATAGTAGTGGTCAAGGACTCAATCTTGGCCTTGAGAGCCCTCTTATGGGAACGAATCCTCTCAATCACCATCTGCTGCTACTCTAGCTCGAAGTCCTTGGACTTCAGTTCTTCAGTCATGTCCCGGATCTTCTTGTTCCTATCCTGGACACGTTTCTCCTGACTCTTGAACTTCCCGTCATGGGTCTCGAACTTCGCCTCCATTTCCTTGACTATCTCGTCCTGCTGCGCGAAGAGCTTGTCCTTCTCGCGAAGATGCACCTGGAGCTCGTCATTACTGAGCATGACATTGGTCCTGTCCGTGTCCACGTGCCTAATGAGAGACTCTAAGTCCTGGAGATACATATGTATCGGCTCTGATGCGTCACTCGAGTCGTCCTCAAAGTCGATGGACTCTCCATCCTCATCACGTCTTCCAAAGACGTGGAAGTGGGTGCCTCTAAACTGTCGGGAGTGCCGGCCTAGCAGACGTCCTATCAGGTCCTGCATGACTACCTCCATGCCTCTCTCCCTGTCATCGTGCATAAGCTTGAAGACGATGGCCTCCGTAGTAGGCTCTGTCTGGCGTCCGGGCTGGTTCATCTTGAAGCCCCAGAGGTCCTTCCTCTCGAACTTGGTGAGTGGATGCACCATGATGGTGGGAAGAGGGAGATTGAGCAAAGTAGTAAGCTCAACGATACGAGGACCAAAGCGGGTAACCTGGAACTCCTCAACAGTGCTGATGGTAATAGGCATCTATTTATAAGATAGAAAAGTTAGAACAACACAATTTAAGATAAAGCAAAGACAAACATCACATACAAATCCTTGGAACACAAAATCACACAAGTCATGCATACATGAATCTATTACATCAGCCAAGGTCCAAACTTATTTAAGGTATCATTTTGTAAAATAAGGTGGTAGGTGGTGGTCCAACTAACGAAGTACATTTACAATCCTATCTCACTGGATCTGTTGGCTAACACAATGTTCCTAGAGGCAATCAGCCTATCTTGCTCACATGATTCCATCACTAAGTCTATAATATCTCCTCTTAAGGTTTGGTTGGTGGCTTCCAACTCTTGGTATGTTCCTTCTCTTTCTCTAAGTCTTTTTGGAGGTTGAGCATTCTGCACTTGACTCTAGCACTAAGTTCTTTGATAGTCCTCCAAGCTGCTTCTCTTGCTGATTCAAAGAATGTGGTATGCACCACAGTGTTGGTGTACATGCAGAACCCTTTTTGTTTGTGGTTGTACAAAACATAGTCTTTTACAACTCAAGGCCACATGCCTAGTACAAGAGTTTTGGAATAAGTAAATAAACATAAGTCTTCATCTTCATGTGCCACAAGCAAGCATGTTGAGTGTAGACTCATGACACCTAATCCTGATCGGAGTAACCTGCAACATCACAAGTTACAACCACAGTGGGTCAATACTTTGGAATAGTATTGGCAAGTGATACCTTAGTAAATTTTTAAGTGGACTATAATACTATTTGCATTTTGGCTAAGTGTAGCTTGGCTTGCTTTGCTCAAAATAGGTTTTTCCTATTAGTTGAAATCACTAAGTTTTTCTTTGTCAAAACATTTCCCAAGGAACCACCAATAGACATTGGGGTCCTTCACCCTTGTTCACCCACAAGTTTTACTTAGAAGTTGGAGTGATGAGATTCTTGATAGCTTCCATGTCTTGATGCTCAAGTTGTCCATTGCCATGGACTTGGCTAAGTACTTAGATTTTTCCATCTGCAGAGGTTGTGCACTTTCCCCACCAGACTTGGTTTCCCAAGATAGGACCTTTCAGAAGCCTTTCCTTAGACCAAATGGACGCGCTCCAACCTATCATTCCCACTACCACCAACTGTCCAAATGACTAAGTGATGATTTTTAAAATTCCACCAAGCAAGTGCATGATACTGAATCATAACTAAGTCAAAAATTTGCTAAACCAAACTTATTTAGCACTAAAACAATTTACTAAACAAATTCTATACTCAAAATAGTCCTAAACAAGTTTCTGCATAAAAAGTCATTTTAACAGAAACTTTTCACTAAACACATTGCATAAACAGAAAGGGCTTGTCTCCCTTATTCCAACGATATAAAATTTGCAAAAATATAACGTGGGAATCAAAAGTTATAGCCATTTCAATTTTTGATCTAAATCTGTTTTTGAATCAAACCCTAGCCACGCGTATTAATCCTATTGGCTGATACCGTTTCGTTCAGGATCACCCTCCCGCGCCGTTGGATCTATTTAAAACTCACGGCTCAGATCTACCCATAACGCTTCGCTAAATGATCTAATTCTATACGTTGGATCCAGATCTGACGGCTCTCGATCAAGCGACCAAAACGGGGCGGTGCTAGCGGCGGCTACTGGCGGCGGCGAGTTCTGTCTGCGGCAGCGCGGCGCTACAGGTCGTCCGGAGGGGCAGGAGGATGCTTACCAGGTTCGCAGCGTCGAGGAGAAGCTCAACCTAGCAGTGGCTTGACGAGGGGCGCTCGGGCACGGTCTCTGGGGCTCGTCGGAGTTGCGGCGGCGTCTGTCGCTTGCAGTCGAGGTCGCTGGCGAGGCTCCGCGTCGTCCTAGTACAAGGCAGAGGGTTCAGGAGATGCGCAAGTGACTGGCGAACCAGTTGGTATCAAAGGGAAGGCGAGGGGCGCTCGGGACTTACCGCTATTGCTCACCGGAGTCGAGCGACGACGCAGGTGGTTGCGGTCGTGAAGGGAAACGACGACCTGGGTCACGAGCAGGCAAAAGAAAGGTGTCAGAAGATGCACTAGATCATGCTGGTCATGATAGTTTGAATCAGAGAGAGGGGGGCGGTCGAGGCTCACCGGAATTAGTCGCCGGAGTCGTCGGTACTGCGGGATTTCGAGGTCAAATGCGCGCAGCCTGGTGGCGGAGTGAGCGAGGAGAGTGGGGGGAAATGACCGCGGTGCAGAGGGGATTATGTAGGCGAGAGAGGAGTGGCGATTAAGCATGGAATCAATGGCAATTAAGCGAGCATCAATCGCGGCAGTGATGGGCGGAGGAAACGGCCGGCGACGGGGTCGGGCGCGATTTGGGGAACACGAGGGTGAGCAGGCGAGGTCCACCAGTCAGTGAGTGAGACGGAGAGGGGCTGGGTCCGGGTGTCAGCGTCTGTGTGGGTGTGTCCGCGCGTGCGAGTGAGCGAGCGAGTGGCCGGGTGGGCTAGTTGGGCCGGTTTTCTGCTGCTGGGCTAGAATAGGAGCGTCTGGCCCTTTTCTTTTGTTTATTCGTTTTTCTTTTTCTGTTTTGATTTTCAGGAATGGTTTTCAAATGAATTCAAGTTCCATTTGAATTCAAAACAATTTGAGATTTTTGCAGTGTGCAATAGTCTCAAATATAGGCCTAAAACCATGTGGTTACTTTGCAAAGGCTTTGGTCACTTTTGGAGAAACAAAATATCAGGAGTTTTGCACTTGATTTGCAAATGTTTGAAAAATGGTTTTTGAACCATTTTCATTTTGCAAAGCTTGGTTCAAATTCCACACTCAATCCATTCAACAAAGGAGACAAACAACCTAGTTTTTAAAACATTCAAACTCTCAAATGGGGATGGCCATTTGATTTAAGTTTGCTCACATGAAATGATAGCACTAAGTGCTTTGTTTTTCTGAAATGAGTTTTGAAATTGATCTCAATTCTATATGCATGCATGAATGATATGCAAACTTTGAAATCATGATTTTCGGGATGTTACAGTGAGGATGCTCCGGTGGGGTGTGGTTTGGGGGAAAAGGAGGAGGGAGGCATGGTGCTTAAGTAGGCGAGGACGTGGGCGAGAATTACTCGAGCATTGAACGGGAATTTAATACACGAATCAAACAGGAAACGGCCAAGTGATTTGGGGAAGATCTCGTCGCTGTGTGGAGACGATGATGCCGTGTGGGCCGCGGTTGTCAGTGAGAGAAAAGAAGAGGAGGTGGGTCCAGGCAGTCAGTGACTCCATGGGTGTAGTTGTGAGTGAAAGAAAAGGTTTCACGGGGAGGGAGTTGCTGGGCTAGATGGGTCGAGTTGGGCTGGGTTGGGCCAGATTGGATGTTTGCTTTATTTTTTTCTACCTTTCACTTTTCTTTTTCTGTTTGATTTTCTAGAAATGATTTTTCAACTCCAATTCAAATAAGTTTGAATCCAAATCTGCTCTAGATTTTAATACAGTGAACTTTTTACTCAAATGTGTGTCAAACACTTCTGTTTACTCAAAAATACTTTGATCAATTGAAAAATAAAATAAAACCATGCCTTTATGGGATATAGATAATAGGCATAAAAATTGGTTTGATATTCATACTTGTTTTGAAATCTTTTCCAAAGCTTTGGAAAGCTCTTAAGTTTGAACTCAAAACATTACTGAATAAAATAGGTATCTTTCTCATTAGAAAGTAGCACTAAGGCTTGAGCATACTTACATAAAATAATGAGCAACATATGCTCCTGTTTTTTAAATGGTTTTGAAATGGAACCCTAAATGATCATGGATGCATGGATGATATGCATTATTTTTGAAACATGATTTTAGGGATGTTACAGTTGGCTAGGTTAGTTGGGTCGCCCCCTTTTCTATTTATTTCTTCCTGATTTCTTTTTCTATTTTCTGTTTTCAATTCAAACACCCATTTGAATTCAAATTTCTTTATCAAACCTTTTCCAAACTTTCAGTAGGTTTTTATACTATTTATTAATGTATTTAAATAATCCATTTTAGAATATTTCTTATATTCTCTTATGGTTTATTATTTATTTAAATTAGGCATTTGTCCTTATTTAGATAAAATCAAATATGGTTCCAAACCATATAATTTTATTTAAATAATATTTTATTCTTTTTAAGTTAATTAGATAACTTTTAATCCACTTTGTCAATTTCAATTTATTATTTTCTCATGATTTGATTAATTATTTATTATTAGGGATTTTGTCTTCATTTAAATAAAATTGAATATGGTTAAAATCCCATATAACTTTATTTAAATAATATTTATTCCTTTATTTTTATTTGGATTATCCTTATTCCATTTGCTTATGGATTTGGCCAAGTTTTAATTTGACTTCTAAATTTTCCTTATTTAATTAATTCTTTCTTTATCTTATAGAATCCATATCTTTTTATTTATAGATCCAAAATTGGTGATTCCAATTTGTATGATTTTATTTAACATTTGTTTATCTATTTAAATTCTTTTAGGATTTATTTGCTCACAAACTGGTATGGATTTTAGCTAGGAGCTTTATTAGCTTTGGAAATTATTTTCCTTTTATCTTATTAAATTCATAAGTTTTTATCCATGGCTCCAAATTTAGTGAAACCAATTTCCATGGTTTTATAATATTTTTGTTTATCAATTTTGATCATTTAGAAATGTTTGTTGCTGAATATTTATATGGAACAAATCCATAGTCTTATAGAGATCTTTGCAAATGATTTCTTTCATTAGAGTTTTAGGGTTTTCGTTTAACTTTTGAAAATGTTTAGATTTCAAGATACATCCATTGATGAATGCATTTCACTTGATTGAAATTTTGTTGGATGCCCTTTTCATTAAAAAAATTTCAAGAAGGGTTTTGATGTTTCCATTTAGAAGCAAAAAGTTTTTTTTCACCCTAAATTTCAACAATTAATTCTTTTGATTATTTATTTTTCACATTTCAAAATTTGGAAAATTTTGGGATGTGACAGTAGTCACTAAAGCTTTAATCTTTAAAATACAATGACAGTTTTATAAATGACACCTTTGATCTTACCATGTCAAACAAAGTTTAATTACATATCTCGAACACTCCATATTCCTATGGTGTTTTAGGAAATGCAAATCTTTAGGTGTTTTTCTAAACTTGTAACTCAAATATCTTCCTTTATGATCAAATCATATATTCTTTATTTTCTTATTACAATGATTTTCCACTTCATCTTGAAAGTCTTTGAACCTTTTCAAATATTTCACACTTCTTCCTTATTAAATAAATATACACATATATTCACTCAAATTTATGTAGAAAGCATATGAAGTTGAAATCCATCGCTCACGACTACACATAATGGACTACATACATCAATATGTACAAATTCCAATAAGGCATACGTTCGTTATTCTTTAGCCTTTGAACGAATTTTCAATTATCTCTAGGAAAGTCTCACAAGTGTCATTTGATCAAAATCGAAAGACTCCAAAATTCCATCAACGTGGAGTTTCTACATGTTTTCTTTCCAATATAATTTAAACGGTGATGTCACTTCCTAAGTGATCTTTCAATCATTTGTCTTGCAACATTTTTAACATTAGTTTTTATGGACGTGATTTCTCCGACTAGACTTGTATATCATCCATCTATTATGGAATATGGTAAGGCAAAATTTGATGTTAACAAGAAACACAACAACATTTTGCTTGTCTTTGATGAACATCATGACATATTCTCTTGCTGGTTACTTAGGCCATTGAAGTTCATGAATTGTGTTGTCCTGTACGATATTCCACACCAACCAATTTGGTATACAATACCCAAGAACCACATTGTTTAACAGGCAAAGAATGCAACCATAACATGTATATCATCTGTATACCTAAGCTGGACAATTTCCAGACTTTTCTTTTTCTGCCAAATATTTCTAAGATGCTCTTTCAGCACTCCCTTTCCCTTTTAAAAGAATCTATCAACATCAACAGTGGCGCCATACACATGACACATAGTCCAAAGCATATATAGTGAAATACTAATACCTTTGTACTTGCACTTTGAAGTAGATCACCATCATCAAATGTTTGGCGTTCTTTTAAAAACATTATTTAGTAATCTTTTAGTGTAATAAATATTTTACCTACATCTTCTATTCATCCTTATCATGAAAACTTTCATCATCGAGATATTATAGCTTATAAAGACGAATCGCGAGTATAATGTTACTTTCCAAAACCTTTTTGGATGATTAGGATGTCTAGCATCTCCAACCTTTGAAAATTCTCATCCAATATGAGAACATATATTTTGCTAAATTATACTCTATCATATTGCAACCAAAAAATTGTTTCAGATATGATAATATCTACCACACATGATGGTTTCTTGAACAATCCTTTCAGCTCCTAGATAACCTTGATACTAAAACAATATTTTGAATATCAAGAATCAGGGAGGCAAACATGATACTTTAGATAATAACACTAGAATTGTTACTCTTGATTTAATACTAATTATTAAACTTCACGGAGTAAACAGGGTTTGCTGAAAGTTTTCAATAGTACTTTTAAACTTTAGATTGACACTCAAAACAAATGATACTGCTAGTTCGTAAAGTAAATATTCAGAATTCTATAGTTCTATTATCTCAATTATAACTAAGCATAAGGAAGTGAACGGATGCCAATGACTACAACAAATTATGCAAATTCATTTTGATTTAATTTATGACAAATTGAGTTTGACAAATCTGTAAGACCCTACCTCCACGTCACCCCTTCGTCCTCAATCAACTCCGGTGAGGAATAGCTGCCGAACCCGAGCACCCCACCCTCGCCCGTGACCTCCACTGCGATCGCCTCAGCTCCACGACCTCGGTAACGCACTACACATTTCCCTTTACCCCCTAGCACTGCCAGTTCGTCGCTGGCATAGCCATCGCTGCCGCAGCTCGCCATTTGCGCTGCTTGTTCGTGGCAGAGTGACCATATCCGCTGGATCTAGATCCAGCTGCTTAGATTAGAAGAGAGAGTGAAAGGGTAAGGGCAGATCTGGACCGTTAGATCTCACTTAGATCCATTGGCTCATGAGTGTGATCCGCACGAAGTGGTACTGACCAATCAGGAGCCGCCGCGTGTCAGGATTTTTCTTTTAAAATCCATATTTGTTTTAATTAGATGAATTAACTTGTAAAATTCATAACTTTTGTTCTGTTTATCCAAAAAATGCAAATAATATATCAATGGATTCACCAAATTAAATCCTACAAATCTATGTTATTATTTTTGTACTTTTCTTCTGTAAAAATGGAATTTTATGCAGAGACATTTGTAGGCTTATTTTGAGTATAAAAATTATTTAGAAAATGTTTTAAAGACTAATTTGAGTCTATTTAGCCTATAAAAGTTTATTTTTGTGTTTAATACTGTTTAAATTTGTTTTTTGTTTAAGAAATATTATCACATGGCATTTGCATGCATTCATATATTTTTGGTTGAATAAATTTGAATGCAAATTTGGTGCTATCATTTTATGTGTAGATTTTGGTGCTAGTGGTGATTGTGATTGTGAGGATTGTTGATACTCCCCAACTACCAAGGCAAGTGGTGCGTCATGTATTTGTCCCATTATTTTATTATGCACTATTGATATTTTGTATAGGGCTTGCATGATATTTTTGCTAAGTATCTATATTCTATGCTATGGGAAATCCTAGTAGTTGTAGTCTTGGTAGAATTTTCTCTAAGTTAAGATACTTGTTATATTGCCATGATTATCCTAGCTAGTAACAAAAAAGGGTGGATTACATACATTCTATGGAAAATAGTGTTAAGTTTTTGACTTGTGTTTTTGCTTAATAAAACAACTAAATGAATGAATCACCTGGGTGGAATGGTATGTTTGGGTTATGTTGAGTGGTTACACAAGGCCCATAACTATGGTCTACCTTGTGTATCACACTTGTGGAAAGCCACCCAGGAACAAAGGGATTTGATATACTTAGTGTTTAGAAGCTTCTAGTGTAACCACATGGCATATGGGCTCTGCCTTGATCATATAGGTTGCAATAACTTAGCCAGATGGACAGTTGGTGGTAGGGTGATAGGTTGGAAGGCGTCCATTTGGTCTAAGGGAAGTCTTCTGAAAGGTCTCGTCTTGATGCATGTCGAGTCTTGTGGTGAAAGTGCACCACCTCTCGAGAAGGAAAAATCTAAGTACTTAGCCATGTCCCCGGCAATGGACAATTTGAGCATCAAGACATTGAATCTATCAAGGATGTCCTCATCCGAATTTCTAAGTTAAAACATGTGGTTGAACAAGGGTAAAGGTTCACCAATGTCTATTGGTGGTTCCTTGGGAGTTTTTGTCAAACAAAAACTTAGTGATTTCAACTTATAGGAAAAACCTATCTTGAGCATAGCAAGCCTAAGCTACACTTAGCCAAAATTCATATAGAAGCTAGAAACTATTATTCTACTAAGGTATCACTTTCCAATACTATTCCAATGTATTGACCAACTATGGCTGTAACTTGTGATGTTGCAGGTTACTCTCATGAGGATTAGGGTTATGAGTCTAAACTCAACATGTTTGCCTGTGGCACATGAAGATGAAGACTTTACTTTATTTTGTTAAGTTGAACTCTTGTACTAGCCTATGGCTATGGAGTTGTAAAAGACTATGTTATCTCTGGAATGACGATGTAATAAAGACCTTTGTATCTGTGTACTTCATCTTAAACTATGGATGTTAGCATTGAACCAGGGACTAGCATTGCAATCATAGGGACCTTTACCTTTACAAAGGTGGGGTCTTATAGATGGTATCAGAGCACTATGTTGCCTGTAGGATTATGACCCTAGGTTGGATTAGACTAAGAAAACCACTAACGAAAAAAACTACAACACTTTGTAAAATTCCACACTTGTCTTTTTCTTCTCGTAAACTTATCTAATCTTCTTTCTCATCTCTATTTGTAGATGAACTCCATCAATGAAGCTGTCAGGAAGGGACCACTCATGACCATGACTTTGGAGTGTGAGACGGAGTTTCCCAAAGAACTCAAGAACCTTATGGTTACCATGGGGATACATGGTGTAGATGTGTACAAGGGATTCCATGTGATGGATGAAGGAGAAGAGTATTGATGGGTGCAACTTCACTTGTACAAAAACAAGGAAGACAACCACAAAGAGTCGGGATTCTGCATGGTCACCAACTCTGAAATGCACACAACATTCTTTAACTCTGCAAGAAATGCAGCTTGGATGCCATCAAGGAGCTTGGTGACAGGCTCAAGTGTAGAATGCTCACCACTCAAAATGACCTTAGAGAAGAAAAGAAGCATACCCAAGACTTAGAGGCTACCAATCAACGACTAAGGTGGAAGACATCATAGACTTAATATGGGAGTCTTGTGATCAAGATAGACAGATTGCCTCTAGGGATGCCCTGATAGCTATCTTGTCAAGTGAGTGAGACTTGTTACGTACTCCATTAGTTGGACCACCACACTTGTCGTATTTTCCCAAAAATTTGTCTAAGTTATGTTGAACCTTGGTATTTGTATTGGATTTGTGTATGCCATGACTTGTATGTTTTAATGTTGAAAGTGTGTTTGTGTTTTTTTATTGTCTTGTGATTTTTCCTACTTGTATTGATTCTAACCTTTCTCCATCTTATACAATATATGCCTAACATTGTTATCAGCACTGCCGAGGAGTTCAAGGGAACTCGTTTCGGTTCTCGTCTCGTCGAGCTCACTAGTGCGCTCAACCTTCCACTTCTTTGTATCACGACACTTCAGCTCTCCAAGTTTGAGAGGAAGGACCTTTGGGGCTTCAGAGTCACACAGCTGGGACGCCAGGCAGAGACACCCACGGAGGACATCACCTTCAAGCTAATGCATGATGACAAGGAGAAGGGCTTAGATGTAGTCATGCAGGAGTTACTTGGATGCCTGGTTGGGAGATACTCCACTGAGCTTACAGGCCTCTACTTTCACCCGTTCGGGAGACGTGACGAGCAGGGTGAGGCACTATAGTACGATGATGCTACTAGAGAGACGATTGAGCCTGTTCGTCTATACCTTCAGGATCTAGAGGGGCTTATTAGACACCTCGACACCGATAGGACCAACGTCATGCTTAGCAATGACGAGCTCCAGGTTCAGTTGAGGGAGAATGAAAAGCTCTTCGCAGAGCAAGACGAGATCGTCAAGGATATGGAGGCCAGATTCGAGAGCCAGGACAAGAAGTTCAAGAATCAGGAGAAAAGAGTCCAAGACAGAAACAAGAAGATTAGGGAGATGAAGGATGAGTTAGAGGCCAAGTACTTCGAGCTTGAGCACCAGCAGGGAGTGATTGAGAGGCTTCGCTCACAGAAGAGGGCCCTCAGGGAAAAGATCGAGGCCTTGACCAGTAGTGTAGATGAGTACAAGGCCGACATGGAGAATGTGGGTCTTGATCTTGTTGACGTGGAGGTCGACATGGAGGAGTAGTGTAGACTACTCGACTATCTTTTATCTATCCTACTTTGATTATTGAGTCGCAATGACCATCCAACATGTGGATGGCTTGATATTGTGTGTTTGCATTTTTAAAACCTATTGTTTATGTCGTTCAAACTCTTTGTTATTTTGAGCTTGGTTATTGTGATTGTTCTATGTGATGTATTGTGCATGTTAAGCATATATGGGTATGTAATTTCTTATACTTATTGAAACCATAGATGCCTCCCCGTCGTGCCAACCCCAACCCAAACAACAACAATAACGTCACTCCCGAGATGCATCAGTTGATGACAGCTCAAGCTCAACTGATGCAGATGATGACATAGTTCATGCAGAACCAAAATCAGAACAACAACAACAATAACAACAACAACAATCAAAATAATCCTTCAGCATTCGACATGCTCACCAGATTTCTGAGACTGAGGCCTACAAAGTTCTCGGGAACCACTGATCCAATGGTATCCAATGACTGGCTATGTTCAGTGAACAAGGACTTAGTGACTGTTGGCTGCACCAACAAGGAAAAGTTCAGGTTTGCAGCACATCTCCTTGAAGGACCGGCAACAACCTGGTGGGACAACTTTCAGATCACCACTCCCCTTGAGGATGTGACATGGGCTATCTTTGAGGATGGATTCCGCACAGCTCACATCTCATATGAAGTGATGAACTTGAAGAAAAAGGAGTTCCACAACCTGAAGCAGCGTCACCGCAGTGTGGCTGAGTACATTGAGGAGTTCAATAATCTGGCGCGCTATGCACCGGATGAAGTTGATACTGATGCTAAGAGGAAGGAGAAATTCCTCGAAGGACTTAATGATGAGTTGAATCTGCAGCTGTCTGTTGCCTATGTCCCAACCTATGAATCACTTTGTGACAAGGCTACCATCTTGGAAAACAAGATGAAACAGGTTGAGGGCAGAAAGAGGAAGCATAGCTTTGATAAGCACAGCTCGGGATCGTCTCACAAGCGTTCCCATCAAGATGATAGTGGAAGTTCTGGATTCCACAAACATGGGAAGTACAACCACCACAACCACAATTGTCATCATGAAAACAAGCATCATCGTAGACATGACAATGACAAGTATAAGAATCACAAGAGTGACCACAAGAGTCACCACAGTGGAAGTGGAAATGGAAGTCAGCCTGTAAAGAAAGATCTCAGTCAGGTTGAATGTTTCAAGTGTAAGAAGATGGGGCACTATGCTAATGAGTGCCCAGAAAAGAAAGTTGAAGGTGCCAACAAGCCCAATCCCTTCCAAAAGGGACAAGTGAACCACATTAATGTAGAAGAAATATATGAAGAGTCTGATGCTGTGGCTGGTAAGTTTAATCTCAATTATTTTCCAGCACTTGTTCTTTTTTATACTGGCGCATTGCATTCGTTCATATCAAGGGAATTTGTTGATAAAAATGGATTACCAACTAAAAATATTGGGTGCCCTATAAAAGTAAGCTCTCCCGGTGGAGAGATGATAGTGAGCCTTGGATGTCGTGGTCTAGTGATAGAATTTGGGAAGCATAAGTTTCCTGTTAGTTTGATAATCCTAGATTCCCAAGGATTAGATGTCATTCTGGGAATGGATTGGATGACTAAGTATGAAGGAGTCCTAGATTGTGCCAATCGTACTATCACACTCACAACCCCGGATAATAAAAGGATTAGATTCAAGTCTAACTTTGAATCAAAAGGGAGTAAGCTAAATTCTCTTAAGGGTGTTAGCATAGATAGTGTGCTAATTGTGAGAGAGTATTCAGATGTGTTTTCGGAGGAATTTCCTGGAATGCCACCAGATAGAGATGTTGAGTTTCTGATTGACTTGCTGCCAGGATCTGGACCAATAGAAAAGAGACCTTAAAAGATGTCAATTGATGAGTTGAAAGAACTCAAGAAACACCTGGGAGAACAGTTGCAGAAAGGATTTATTCAACCAAGTTCTTCATCTTGGGGTGCACCAGTTTTGTTTGTTGAAAAGAATGATAGAAGTCAAAGGTTATGCATAGATTACCGTTCACTCAACGAGGTAACTATCAAGAACAAGTATCCTTTGCCTAGAATCAATGATCTGTTTGATCAGCTAGAAGGAGCCCGAGTGTTCTCAAAGATTGATCTCCGGTCAGGCTACTTTTAGCAAAAGATCAGGGAACAAGACATACCTAAAACTACTTTCACCACTAGGTATGCTTTGTATGAGGACGCCATGATTCCATTTGGTTTGACAAATGCACCAGCCTACTTCATGAATATGATGAACAAAGTGTTCATGGAATTTCTTGACAAGTTCATTATCGTATTCATCGATGACATTTTGATCTACTCCAAGAGCAAAGAAGAGCATGAAGAGCATTTGCATTTGATACTTGAGAAGCTCAGGGAGCACAAGTTTTATGCCAAGTTCAATAAGTGTGAGTTCTGGTTGAATGAAGTGGGATTTCTTGGACATATTGTGTCAGGAGATGGTGTAGCTGTCGATCCTGTAAAAGTGTCAGCTGTAACTGAGAGGGAATCTCCTAAGTCAGTGAAAGAAGTACGTAGTTTCCTTGGCTTAGCAGGATACTATAGAAGATTCATTAATAATTTCTCAAAGGTAGCAAAGCCAATGACGGAATTACTTAATAAAGACAACAAATTTAATTGGACTGAAGGATGTGAACTCAGTTTCCAAGAATTAAAGAAGAGACTAGTGACAGCACCTGTCTTATGTCTGCCAGATTTGGAAAAAGATTTCCAAGTATATTGTGATGCATCTCACCAAGGATTAGATGGAGTTCTGATGCAAGAAGGGAAAGCTGTATCTTATTCCTCGAGACAACTCAAAACTCATGAGGTGAACTATCCTACTCATGACTTAGAGTTAGCCTTTGTTGTCCTTGCACTCAAAACATGGAGAGATTATCTTTTGGGAAATCGATGTGAAGTGTTCACAGATCACAAAAGTTTGAAGTATATATTCACTCAGAAAGAAATCAACATGAGACAAAGAAGATGGCTAGAACTCATCAATGACTATGACTTGAGTTTGCAATACCACCCCGGTAAAGCAAATGTTGTAGTAGATGCATTAAGTGTAAAGTTTATGTGAATGGCCTCACTAAGGGAGAATTGCCAAATGATCTATGTGCCCAATTCAAGGATCTCAGATTGGAGATAGTGCCTGAGGGACATATCATGTCATTGGATGTTCAACCCACCTTGTTGGACAAAATCAGAGAAGCCCAAAAGACGGACAAGGAAATTGAAGATATTAAGGGAAAAATATGCAAAGGGAAAGCGAAAGGATTCCATGAAGACGAACAGGGTATTATGGTATGGAAAACGTATCTGCATTCCGCAGGATCCGGAACTCCGGAAACTGATTTTATAAGAAGCACACAACTCACCATATTCCATTCACCCGGGTAATACCAAAATGTACATGGATGTGAAGGAAAGATTTTGGTGGAATAATCTCAAGAAGGACACCACAGAACATATTGCTTTGTGTGATGTGTGTAGTAGAGTGAAAGCGGAACATCAGAAACCAGCAGGAGTGTTACAACCACTACCTATTCCTGATTGGAAGTGGGACAATATTGGTATGGATTTCATCACCGGACTGCCAAGGACTAGATCAGGATATGATTCTATTTGGGTCGTGGTAGATCGCCTAGCTAAAGTGTCTCATTTCATACCCGTGAAGATGACCTATACAAGTGCTAAGTTAGCCAAGATTTACATGAATAGGATCGTGTGTTTACATGGAGTAACCACGAGTATTGTGTCTGATAGAGGAACCCAGTTAACTTCTCATTTTTTGGAGGCAACTGCATGAATCATTGGGAACAAGATTAGAGTTTAGCACAACTTTTCATCCTCAAACTGATGGACAGATAGAAAGGACCAACCAGATTCTGGAGGATATGTTGAGGGCATGTGCCCTAGACTGTGGTGCTAGTTGGGATGAAAGTCTGCCTTATGCAGAATTCTCTTACAATAACAGCTATCAAGCAAGTATTGAGATGGCACCGTTTGAATTTCTCTATGGGAGAAAGTGTACTACACCATTGCTATGGAGTGGTGTTGGAGAAAGAAATTTGTTCGAACCAGACCTAATCAAGGAAGCTGAAGAGAAAGTCAAGTTGGTAAAGGACAGATTGAAAATAGCACAGTCCCGACAGAAGAGCTACGCAGATCCAAAGCGTAGAGAAGTCACCTATGAGGTAGGTGATAGAGCTTATCTTAGAGTCTCACCACTTAGAGGAGTGAAGAGATTTGGAGTCAAAGGAAAATTGGCACCAAGGTATGTTGGACCATTCAAGATTCTGAGTCGCAAAGGAGAAGTGGCTTATGAGATTGAGTTGCCTGAATCACTGTCTGCCGTTCACAATGTTTTTCATTTAAGTCAGTTGAAGAAATGCCATCCGGAGATGGAAGAGACTTCTTTGAAGGATACAATACCTTTGGAAGAAGTTCAATTGGAAAGTGATCTCACTTATGAAGAGAAACCTATCAAGATTCTTGAGACTACAGAGAGAGTCACTCATACTAAGACTATCAAGTTTTGCAAAGTTCAGTGGAATCATCATTCCGAAGAGGAAGCAACTTGGGAAAGAGAAGATGATCTTCGGAAAGACCACCCTCACCTATTTTCTAGCCAATCCGAATCTCGAGGGCGAGATTCACCTTAAGGGTGTTAGATTTGTAACATCCCAAAAATCATGATTTGTAAAGTTTGCATATCATTCATGCATTCATAAGCATTTGATCTTTTCAAATAAAAATTCCAAAATAAGAAACCATATTTTGCATATTATTTAATGCAAGTAAGGCAATGGTTCTATTTTTACTCTCAAAGTATGAGAATGCTTTGGTTTGATCAGTAATGTTTTAAAGTTGAAAGCAAAGCTTGTACAAATTTTCAAAGCTAAAACCCTAAGCAAAACAATATTTAAACCCCTCTTTCATATTATATAAGAGGCATGGTTTTATTTGTAAATTCAAAAGACAAAAGTGTTTTGGAGTGACTAGTGGTGTTTGAAATACTTTAAAACACTAGATTCACCTCAAAAAGTTTTAGTGAAAGTTTGAAAAGATTTGTAGTTCATTTGGTGATTCAAAACATTTGAAAAATCAAAACAGAAAAAGAAAAGGAGAAAAGGGGAAAAAATAACAGCAACGGCCTATCTAACCCAACCCACCCCGCGGCCCAACTAGCAGCCCACCTAGCACACCCGGGAAAACCCCTCTCCCTCTCTGTTTCTCACCACCAACACGTGCACCCACTCGCTGATAGGTGGTCCACACCTCCACGTCACCCCTTCGTCCTCAATCAACGCCCGCAGACCTCGCCGTCGCCGCCCGTTACCTCGCCAATTGATTTTGAATCAATTCGATTGATTGCCTCAGTAATTCCCGTACCTGACCCTGCCTACTTAAACCCCTTCCTCCCCTCAGTCGCCACCGTCTAAGCGCCACCAGGCTGCCCACACTTGAGCTCACACCGCCACGGTACCAAACCTCTCCGGCGACCAATCCCGGTGAGCCTCGACCCCCCTTGCTCTCTGGTTCTTACTATCTTGTTCACCACCCTCGCACGCACCTAATGCCACTTGCGGTTTCCTTTCTTGTGGTTTGTAGTGTCGCCTTCGTAAACACCTGCGCGTGCCCGACGGCGAGCTCGACTTCGGTGAGGAATAGTTTCCGAACCCGAGCGCCCCGCCCTCGCCCGTGACCTCCACTGCGACTGCCTCAGCTCCGCGACCTTGGTAACGCACTGCACCTTTCCCTTTACCCCTAGCACCGCCAGTTTGTCGCTGGCAGAGCCGTCGCCACCGTAGCTCGCCATTAAGAGTGACCAGATTCGCTGGATCTAGATCCAGTGGCTAAGATTATAAGAGAGAGTGAAAGGGTATAGGCAGATCTGGACCGTTAGATCTCACTTAGATCCAGTGGCTCGCGAGTGTGATCTTCACGAAGCGGTACTGACCAATCAGGAGCCGCCGCGTGTCAGGGTTTTTCTTTTAAAATCCAAATTTGTTTTAATTAGATGAATTAACTTGTAAAATTCATAACTTTTGTTCTGTTTATCGAAAAAATGCAAATAATATATCAATGGATTCACAAAATTAAATCTTACACATCTATGGGATTTTTTTTGTACTTTGCTTTTGTAAAAATGGAATTTTATGCAGAGTCATTTGTAGGCTTATTTTGAGTATAAAAATTAATTAGAAAATGTTTTAAAGACTAATTTGAGTCTATTTAGTCTATAAAAGTTTAGTTCTGTGTTTAATACTGTTTACTTGTCTTGTTTGGTTTAATAAAAATCATCACATGGCATTTTCATGTATTCATATATTTTTGCTTGAATAAATTTGAATGTAAATTTGGTGCTATCATTTTATGTATAGATTTTGGTGCTAGTGGTGATTGTGATTGTGAGGATTGTTGCTACTCCCCAACTACCAAGGCAAGTGGTGCTTAATGTATTTGTCCCATTATTTTATTATGCACTAGTGATATTTTGTATATGGCTTGCATGATATTTTTGCAAAGTATCTATATGCTATGCATGGGAAATCCTAGTAGTTGTAGTCTTGGTAGAATTTTCTCTAAGTTAATATACTTGTTAGATTGCCATGCTTAGCCTAGCTAGTAACAAACAAGGGTGGATTACATACATGCTATGGAAAATAGTGTTAAGTCCTTGACTTGTGTTTTTGCTTAATAAAAAAACTAAGTGAATGAATCACCTGGGTGGAATGGTATGTTTGGGTTATGTTGAGTGGTTACACAAGGCCCATATCTATGGTCTACCTTGTGTATCACACTTGTGGAAAGCCACCCAAGAACAAAGGGATTTGAGATACTTAATATTTAGAAGCTTCTAGTGCAACCACATGGCATATGGGCTCTGCCTTGATCATATAGGTTGCAATAACTTAGCAGATGGACAGTTGGTGGTACGGTGATAGGTTGGAGCACGTCCATTTGGTCTAAGGGAAGGCTTTTGAAAGGTCTCGTCTCGATGCATGTCGAGTCTTGTGGGGAAAGTGCACCACATCTCGAGAAGGAAAAATCTAAATACTTAGTCGTGTCCCCGGCAACGGACAATTTGAGCATCAAGACATTGAAGCTATCAACAATCTCCTCATCCCAATTTCTAAGTTAAAACATGTGGTTGAACAAGGGTAAAGGTTCACCAATGTCTATTGGCGGTTGTCACATCCCAAGATTTTCCAAATCTTGTAATGTGAAAAATAAATAAACAAAATAAATAATTGTTGAATTTTAGGGTGAAAAGAAACTTTTTGTTTCTAAATAGAAACTTAAAATCCCATCTTGAACAAAATTTAGTTAATGTTTGAATCTAACTAAATTCAAATCAAGTGGAATGCTTTCCTCATAAAATGCATCTTGAAATTTAAACACTTGGAGAATAAACCAAAACTCTAAAACCCTAATGGAAGAAAAACATTTTCAAGTTATCTCTAAGACTATGGATTTGATCCATATAAAATTGGTCAAACAAACATTTCAAAATGACCAAGAATGACAAAGGGAAATATTATAAAACCATATAAATTGATTTCATTCAATTTGGAGCCATAGGTAAAATCTTATGAATTTAATAAGATAAGGAAATTGAATTTCCAAAGGTAATAAAGCAACCATATAGAAATCCATACCAAATGGTGAGCAAATAATCCTAAAGATATTTAAAAGGATAAATAAATATTAAATAAAAATATACAAATTGGAATCACCAATTTTGGATCTATAAATAAAAAGTTATGGATTTTATAAGATAAAGATAGAAATATTAAATGAGGAATATTTGATAGACCAAATAAAATCATGGCCTAATCCATAAGCAAATGGAATGAATATAATAAAATAATGGATAAAGAGTTTTCAAATTAATTAAAAGGGCATTAACTAAATCCTATTTGAATAAAGATAAAATCCCTATTAGAAATGATTAAATAAATCATGGGAAAATAGAATTTGGAATTTACCCAAGTGGAATAAAAGTTATTTAATTAACTCAAATGAGATCAAAGAAATCTTCTAAATAAAAATTATGGATTTAAAACCATGTTTAATTTCATTAGAATAAAGGACAAGTACCCAAATTAAAAATGATTAATAAATCATTTTCCAAATAAGTCAAGGTGAATTATTTGACACCCTATTAAATAAATAAATCTACTGAAAAGGTTTTGTGAGAATTGAAATTAAATAAGGGTTTAAAATATATTTGATAATAATTGAATTTAAATGCATGGGCCTATTTTTAAATAATTAAAAGACCCTAAAAGAATAAAAGAAATATTCTAATTTTGAATCTAAAATGAACTATTAATCAGTATTTGAATCTACACAAATTTTGGTTGAGGTTTGAAATCAAATTGATGTTTGAAATAATTAAACAAAATCAAAACAGATAAATAGAAATGGAAAAAGGGAAAAGAATCTGTACAAAAAAAACAAAAGCAGCCCAGCTCGGCAAAGCCCAGCCCAGGCCCAGCAGCCCACCTCTCCCTCTCTTTCCCGAAACGTTTTTCTCACCGCAGAAGGAACCCGCAAACCCACTGACTAGCTGGACCCACTCCTCCTCTCTCTCACTCGCTGTCAAACAGGCCCCACGTCCATGTCATCGTCTTCCTCACCGCGCTAACCACGCCCGGCCGTTTCTGCCATTGAATTTCTCGAGTAAATACGCGTTAATGCTGCAATGAATCCACCCCGTGACCATGCCCTCTTAATCGCCTCCCTCCCCTCTCCATTTCCCCCAGACGCCACACCACTGGAGCCCCTAGGCTGCCTGTATTGCTTGCGACATTGTCTTTGTCTCCGGCGCCTTCCAGCGGCAATTCCGGCCACTCCCCTCCGCCCCACGACTCCTTGACCACACGAACACATTCCCCAGCCTCTGGCGCACAATCCAGTGCCGCCAGCTCGCTCTCGCTTGCCCTGCAACCTCGACTGCGTCTTTGATGAAGCAGCGCCGCCGTCTGTCTTCTCTCCATTGAGCTCTCCAGGTAAACATCCTACCGTGTCGCCCCCTCTCTTTGATGCTCCCATACTCACCACTTCCTACGCGTTTAAAGGCACCATTCGTTTGTCCCAGCACGCTCTGTAACGACGTCCCCGACAACAGCCGAGCGAACCTGTCGCCAGGAGCAACTCCAGTGAGCGATTTCCGTCACCACCGTGCGCCCCTCGACGAGCTAACACCACCTTGAGCATCACCACGACCCCGCGAACCCCGTGAGCCCCTCCGTTCCTCTCCTCGCTTCCTAGATTCACCGAACCACCGCCACCAGACACGCCGCCGCCAGTCGTCGCCGCCAGCGCCGCCAGCCTTTGGTCAAACGCGCAGCAGCCATCCGATCCATATCCGAGAGACGCGATAGATTCAATTAAAACGAAGGGGTATGTGATCTGATCCGTGCGATTCAGTTAGATCCAACGCCTCACAGGACGCGATCCACGCGAATCGTTTTCGTGGAATCAGAACAGTCCACGTGGCCCTGTCTGTTTATAAAAAACCAGGATTTGTTCTATTAGTTGTTCAATTTTGTAAAATCCATAAATTTTAAATCACACGTCCAAATTTTGAAAATTTTATATCAATGGAATCAGCAAGACAAGTAATTTCCAACCATGCACTTTGTTTAGTAAAATGCTTCTGTTAAATTGATTGTTTTTGCAGAAACTTGTGTAGGCATATTTAGAATATAAAATTTGTTCTAAATGATTTTTGAGATAAAATCTTTGGCAAATGGTTTATTTTGAACCCACTGACCATAGAAATAAAATTGTGGTTTCAAAAATATATTTGGTGAAGCAAAAGAATAAATCTTTGATTTAAACCATTTCTAGTCAAATAAAAATATTGTTTATTTGTTAAAAATGCTTTTTGGAGAAAACCTTTGGGAAATGACTTGATTTAAACTCTCTGACCCTAAACACAAGGTTTTATGATTTGAAAACATATTTTGTGAAACCTATAGATTGTTGCCTTATTAAAAGCATTTCTCCACCACATAAAATAATGCATTGGTTTAAAAATGGTTTATAGGTAGAATCTTTTGCAAATAGTTTTGCCACTTTATAAAATGACCAATAAGTGTTTTAGAATGTTTATAACCTATTATAAACCACTTTTGTAAATAAAACAAAGTTTGGCATACTTGCATGCATTGTTTTTTTCTATTATTTTATTTGATGTTGCTTGAATGGTAGATTGAAATATTGCTTGCTTGATTGAATTGTAGTGATTTGAAAAGTGTGAATATTTCAAAGATCAAGGAGTGAACTTATATTATCTACCAAAAAGGCAAGTGATGCTTCATACTTTTGTCCCATTATTTTCACTATGCATTAGTGATATTTCTAAGTAGGACTTGCATGGAAGTTTTGCTAAGTATAAACTATGCCATGGGAAATCCTAGTAGATGAAACCTTAGTAGAAATTTCCTAAGTTAAGATTCCTACTACTATCATGCTTAGCTTATCTAGTAGAAAACAAGGGTAGAATATATATTCATACTATGGAATATTTCCAAGTCAAGGACTTGTGTTTTGTTTAATAAAACAACTAAGTGAATGAATCACCTGGGTGAAATGGAAGGAATGGTTTGTGTTGAGTGGTTCACAAGGCCCATTTCTATGGTTTACCTTGTGTATCTCACTTGTGGATGGCCACCCAGGAACAAAGAGATTTGAGATGTCAAATGTTGAGAATCTTCAAGTGTAGCCACTTGGCATTATGGGCTCTGCCTGGATCATATAGGTTGCACTAACTTAGCCAAATGGACAGTTGGTGGTACGGGATTGATAGGTTGGAACGCGTCCATTCTGGTCTAAGGGAAGGTTTCTGAAAGATCTTTTCTTGGTGAAACCAAGTCTTGTGGGGAAAGTGCACCACCTTTGCAGAGTGTAAAATCTAAGTACTTAGCCATGTCCCTGGTAAAGGACAATTTGAGCATCAAGACATGGAAGCTATCAAGAATCTCCTCATCCCAATTTCTAAGTTAAAAACTTGTGGTTGAACAAGGGTTGAAGGATCACCAATTTCTATTGGGAGATGCCTTGGGTAATTTTGACAAGCAAAAACTTAGTGTTTTCAAATGATAAGGAAAATATATTTTGAGCAAAGCAAGCCTAAACTCCACTTAGCCAAATGCATATAGATGATAGACTCCACTATACTACCATAGTATCACTTGCCAATACAATTCAAATGTATTGACCCTTGTGGCTGTAACTTGTTATGTTGCAGGTTTGTCTGATGTTAGTGAGATGTGTTGATTAGGATTACAAGTCTACAACCAACATGTTTGCCTGTGGCACTTTGAAGATGAAGGACCCCATGCTATTGTTAAATTATGCTGCATTGTAATGAAATAGCCAAATGAGCTATGTAAGATGTAATAAATTATTTTATTCCTGGTTATAAAGTTATATTATGACCTTTGTTTCTTGATATTACATCTTAACTGTGGATGCTAGCTATTGATCCAGGGACTAGCATTGTAAACATAGGGAACTCTACCTTATTAAAGGTTGGGAATCTTACAGATGGTATCAGAGCATTGTGTTGCCTATAGATTGTAACCCTAGGATTGGACAAAACCCCTTAGAAAAATAGGAGTTGTATTTGTTCCAAAACATATTTACAAACAATCTTGCAAACTCTTTCCTCAACCATTTTGGTTTTAACTCTACATCTCTTCTATTTCAACTTGATGGATAAAGCCTCCTCCATGACCAAAGACTTCAACTATATTTTCACCAAGGACTTCACCAACTCAAGTGATTTCAACCTTATTCTCAACAAGGACTTCAACTTGGATATCACTAAGGACTACAAGTGAGACAAGAAATGTTGCTCAGAACTTGAAGACTAAGGAAACACAACTTAGGAATCATCATCACCTTTGAAGTTTTGTGACCAAGACACAAGAATTTTTCCAAGGAAACCATGATCTCATTCAAGAAGAACCAATCAAGAAGGATGGAATGATTTCAAGTGAACCATATAGTTGGACCACCATATTTAGATCAAACCAAACACACCAACTTATGTGGTGTAGCAAAAATATTTTGTTGCCTAAAAATGTGCTTGAACTTTGTTGTCTGAGTGGAATGTTTGTTTGTGATTGCTGCTCATCGCTTGTGTGAATTGAGATATGAGTGATTAGAATTATTTCCTTAGAAATCTTTTGCCTATTCTAATCCCAATCCAATCCAAACAAATGACTACTCCAAGAAACTCCAACATCAAGGATGGTGACAACAACAACAACCAAGAGATCAACATGAGGGAACTCATAGTAACCCAAACCCAGTTGAACCAAGTGACAGCTCAACTTTTAGCCAACACCAGTGAGGTAGATCCAACCATGCAAAGGTTTTTGGAAACCCAAACCCAATTGTTTCACAAGGTGACAGATCAAATGATCAACATGGGAGATAACTCTTCCCAAGGAGTTTGTGAAAACAAGGATGTCAAGGATGATATTCTAGAAGGAACCCAAGCTTGTGATATTTGTGGAGACAAGGATCACACTTCCGAAGAGCATGAAGATCAATGCCCCAATTGTGAAGAGAAACATCCAAATAATCAATGCCTCACATCTCAAGCTACTTGTTTCCTATGTGAAGGAAATAATCATGTCCCTATCCAATGCCCCATCTATTCCATAGTTCAACAAAGGAAACAAGGTGGAGTGCAACAACTGATTGCAGACTACCATAAGGGAACAACTTCTACCAAGAAGGATGAAGACAAAGGAAAATCCCAGCTTGCACCTCCATGCAATATGACTCAATTTGATGGACCAAAGAGGAGACATATGTATTATCCAAGGAAAAGGTCAAGGAGACCAGGAAACTTTCCCACCTTTGAGATAAGATATGAAGAGCATGAACTAGAAGCACTCCTAGCTTTGGAGAAACCCAAGAAGAAGAAGGACAAAAGCCAAGTGCAATGTTGCCATTGCAAAGAGATGGGACACTATGCCAATGGATGTCCAGAAAAGAAGAAAAAGTATAAGGAGATTAACCAAGTGTGGTGCAACAACTGCAAAGAGCTAGGCCATTATGTATCAACTTGTCCACAGAAGATACGTGAAGAACTCAATCTTGTCACATGTTACAATTGTGGTAACCAAGGACATTATGCAAGCAATTATCCAGAAAAGATGAAGCACAAGATAAAGCCTATGAAGGATCTCAACCTTCTCACATGTTTCAAGTGTGGGAACAAAGGACACTATGCAGATGTTTCCCCAGAGAAGTTTCAACAAGATCCCAAGCAAGCCAAGAAGTAATCTAGTTGGAAAAATTTTAAGGGTGGTAGTACCCTAGTTGCTTTGAGCCAATTTGTAACCCCTAGCCTTCCCAAATCTCGGGACGAGATTTATTTTAAGGATGGTATCCTGTCACATCCCAAGATTTTCCAAATCTTGTAATGTGAAAAATAAATAAACAAAATAAATAATTGTTGAATTTTAGGGTGAAAAGAAACTTTTTGTTTATAAATAGAAACTTAAAATCCCATCTTGAACAGACTTTGGTTAATGTTTGAACCTAACTAAATTCAAATCAAGTGGAATGCTTTCCTCATAAAATGCATCTTGAAATTTAAACACTTGGAGAATAAACCAAAACTCTAAAACCCTAATGGAAGAAAAAGATTTTCAAGTTATCTCTAAGACTATGTATTTGATCCATATAAAATTGGTCAAACAAACATTTCAAAATGACCAAGAATGGCAAATTGAAATATTATAAAACCATATAAATTTATTTCATTCAATTTGGAGCCATATGTAAAATCTTATGAATTTAATAAGATAAGGAAATTGAATTTCCAAAGCTAATAAAGTAACCATATAGAAATCCATACCAAATGGTGAGCAAATAATCCTAAAGATATTTAAAAGATAAATAAATATTAAATAAAAATATACAAATTGGAATCACCAATTTTGGATCTATAAATAGTAAGTTATGGATTTTATAAGATAAAGATAGAAATATTAAATGAGGAATATTTGATAGACCAAATAAAATCTTGGCCTAATCCATAAGCAAATGGAATGAATATAATCCAAATCCAAATAAAATAATGGATAAAGAGTTTTCAAATTAATTAAAAGGGCATTAACTAAATCCTATTTGAATAAAGATAAAATCCCTATTAGAAATGATTAAATAAATCATGGGAAAATAGAATTTGGAATTTACCCAAGTGGAATAACAGTTATTTAATTAACTCAAATGAGATCAAAGAAATCTTCTAAATAAAAATTATGGATTTAAAACCATGTTTAATTTCATTAGAATAAAGGACAAGTACCCAAATTAAAAATGATTAATAAATCATTTTCCAAATAATTCAAGGTGAATTATTTGACACTCTATTAAATAAATAAACCTACTGAAAAGGTTTTGTGAGAATTGAAATTAAATAAGGGTTTAAAATATATTTGATAATAATTGAATTTAAATGCATGGGACTATTTTTAAATAATTAAAAGACCCTAAAAGAATAAAAGAAATATTCTAATTTTGAATCTAAAATGAACTATTAATTAGTATTTGAATCTACACAAATTTTGGTTGAGGTTTGAAATCAAATTGATGTTTGAAATAATTAAACCAAATCAAAACAGATTAATAGAAAACCTTTTGTTTATTTGTTAAAAATGCTTTTTGGAGAAAACCTTTGGTAAATGTCTTGATTTAAACTCTCTGACCCTAAACACAAGGTTTTATGATTTGAAAACATATTTTGTGAACCCTATAGATTGTTGCCTTATTAAAGCATTCCTCCACCACATAAAATAATGCTTTGGTTTAAAAATGGTTTATAGGTAGAATATTTTGCAAATAGTTTTGCCACTTTATAAAATGACCAATAAGTGTTTTAGAATGTTTGTAACCTATTATAAACCACTTTTGTAAATAAAACAAAGTTTGGCATACTTGCATGCATTATTTTGTTTCTATTATTTTATGTGATATTGCTTGAATGGTAGATTGAAATATTGCTTGCTTAATTGAATTGTAGTGATTTGAAGAGTGTGAATATTGCAAAGATCAAGGAGTGAACTTATATTATCTACCAAAAAGGCAAGTGATGCTTCATACTTTTGTCCCATTATTTTCACTATGCATTAGTGATATTTCTAAGTAGGACTTGCATGGAAGTTTTGCTAAGTATAAACTATGCCATGGGAAATCCTAGTAGATGAAACCTTAGTAGAAATTTCCTAAGTTAAGATTCCTACTACTATCATGCTTATCCATGTCCCTGGTAAAGGACAATTTGAGCATCAAGACATGGAAGCTATCAAGAATCTCCTCATCCCAATTTCTAAGTTAAAAACTTGTGGTTGAACAAGGGTTGAAGGATCACCAATTTCTATTGGGAGATGCCTTGGGTGATTTTGACAAGCAAAAACTTAGTGTTTTCAAATGATAAGGAAAATCTATTTTGAGCAATGCAAGCCTAAACTCCACTTAGCCAAATGCATATAGATGATAGACTCCACTATACTACCAAAGTATCACTTGCCAATACAATTCAAATGTATTGACCCTTGTGGCTGTAACTTGTTATGTTGTAGGTTTGTTTGATGTTAGTGAGATGTGTTGATTAGGATTACAAGTCTACAACCAACATGTTTTGTCGTGCGAATGACCACGGCAGATGCTGCAATCGGCAGCGAGTAGTAGAATGAAGGGCAAGGGCGGCCAGCCATCTGCGGTGCGAGATGAGGGCGGAGACACGGGGTTTTACGCAGGTTCGGCCCCCCGGAGGGTAAAGACCTACTCCTGCTAGATTGTATTATGTTGGAGGTACAATGGGGCGAGCTCGACGGCTAGGTGGCGAGTCGCTTGGGTGGATGATGGAACGTACGTTTACACGCCCTGTAGGGAGGTTTATATAGACTCACCCTCCCCTAGGGTTTACATATCTCAACCGAATCAGTTAAGGTTTGATTGCTTTAACCTAATCCATTGGGCCTATCTACTCTCTGGGCCTTGACTTCTAGTCGCTTGGATCCACGCCGTCTTGATCCGCCGCCGTCTTATAGGCCCACTCGCGTTCCGGGCGATCGAAGCGTCCTGCTGGGTATACCCCGGTAGGCATATCCCCATCAGTAGTCCCCGAGGCCGTCGTCGATTGGGCGCAGGTGGTTGCTGGCAGTCGGAGAATACAGGTCCAATGCGGACACCCAGTCGAATCGGTGGCGGGCTCCTGAATAAAGGAAAAAACTAGTCATTCTGGTCGGAGCTCGGCGAACGGGTGGGCGAAATACTTAGTCACTGTTGTAGTGATCGGGTCTGCGAGCCGAGTGGCTGAAGTTGGACCGTCAAACGCAGTCAAAACTAGCCGTTGGGGTAATCCAACGGTAACTTTTGGCGTAATCACCGTGTAGTAACGGCTCCCTGATTTGGCGGGTAACATCCGCTATATAAAGGGAATGGTAGGCGATCGGAGAACCACCTCCTCGTCATTTCCTCCGATTGCACGCACCTCCGTTTTTCTCCGCATCGCGATCCAGCCGATCCAAAATCCTCCGACCTCCACGAACCTTTCCACAAATGGCCCCCTCCACCAAACCATGGGGCAGGTCCAAGTGTACGAGAGCGCTACTGGCGTCCTTCGAGGAGGTCGGGATCCTGCGCGCCGGCAGGTGGCGCATCCCCGCGGCCGGAGAGGTGACTCCGGACCCGCGCGAGGGAGAATTCGTCTGCTTTACCAGCCACCTGGAACGGGGGCTGGGATTCCCCACATCTCTCTTCTTCCGGTGCTTTTGCGCCTTCTACGGGATCTAGCCATCGGACCTAGGCCCGCATAACATCGAGCAACTCGCCATTTTCGTGGCGTTCTGCGAGTGCTACCTGGGCTGCAGGCCCTACTTCCCCCTGTGGCAAGATCTGTTCCACGGGAGGATCAGTCGCGAAGAAGCAGGCGGCCCAATGCTTGCTGCGGGTGGGTTGACGTTTCAATTGAAGTCCAAGGCCTCCTTTTTTGATCTGATGCTACCTGCCAAGGCGGCGAGTGAGTGGAAGAAGTCTTGGTTTTACGTCACCGAGGCGACTCCAGACGGCGAGGTGGCGATCCCAAGATACTCCGCCGACCGGCCCGAACCGCGCCGACTCCAAGTCGGCAAGCTTCCAACAGACCAGCGGATGGTCGTGGATGAGATGCTTCAGACCATCCGCGGCCTGAAGAAGAAAGGTCTTCAGACCATCAATTTGTACAACTGCTGGCTCGGGCGGCGAATCGTTCCCCTGGCCCGCCGTGACCATTATATGTACGAGTACATGGGCCGGGAGGACTCGACAAAATCCTGCCTCACCGAGTGGCAACTCGAGTACTACATCCCGGTGTTGAAGAAGATCACCCAGGCGGTGTACCTGGACGCGAAGGCTGGGGTCGCCCCCTACACCGCGAAGCATCTAGCCCCGATGGTAAGTCATTTTTCTATCATTCGCAGTCGCAGTTGATGCTGTCGCGGTTATACTGATACTGTCTCATGCCTATTGCAGTTATTTTTCTAGTGGTGGAAGGGTGGCTTCCGCCCGCGGACGACGAGAATTCGAGCTCGTCCGTCCAGGACGGGGGTGAATCGCCTCCTGCGAGGGGCGGCATCGAGAGCGACAGGAGCGACGATGATGATGAGTCCGAGGAAGAGGTCGCCCCGCTGGTTCGCAAAACTCGCAGACAGCGTCAGCGTGAGCTCGAAGCGAGCAGAAGCCTCGAACGTCATGACGATGACGACGACGAGCTCCCCGAGCACACCTTGCGTCGCAAGGCTATTCCGTCAAAAAAGAAGAAGAAGAAAGAAGTGAAGGCCCCTTCGAAGCGGAAGACGAAGCCGGCGAAAAAAGCATCTCCGCCTCGTTCAGTGAGTAGCTCCGATGGCATCAGCCTGGCCAGGGACGAAGCGCCACAGACGACGACAGCACCGGATGCCACCGCCGCCCTGAGTGAGGTGCCTCTGGCCTCTATTCCTCCCCCATTCACCCCATTCTCTGGGTCAGGGGTCGCTCCAGCCGCGGCAGCTTCGCCTCCTAGGAGAGTTCCTGCCGCAGACGTTGTGGAGGCTCCTGTCACGGCCTCATCAACAAAAAGGCCGTCTATGTCTTGGGCGCATGATGTCCTGGAGATGGGCCTCAGTCGACGACTGGGCCCCGAACTGGAGAATCCGGCTGGCATCCGCACGGGACTGCGGTTCATTCCAGTCGCCAAGTGAGTTTTATTCACTTGCTTTATTTTTCATTGTAGTCGAACCACTTTGCTCATGTACTCAATTTTCAGGACTGGGATTAAAAAGATAGGCCATCCGTCTGTGGCCAAGGTGCCGCCAGTCGTTGCCGAGGAGGCCCCCTCTCGGAAGAGGAAGGCTGATGAGGTCGCTGCCCCCGCAGACAGTGCCAAGAAGGCCAAGAGCAAGGAAGTCGTCATGGTGTCTGACGACACGATGATTGCTCCGAGTGATCCTGCGGCGGGGACGGCCTTGGCGACCAAGGAGGGTGCTTCCTCGCCTGGGATGGCCGAGCCAGCCTCTTTTGGTGCCGGCGCATCCATCGCGACCTTCCCCTGCTTCATGGCCAGAGCGGCCACGACGAGTGGTACCACGCCATCGGGCGGCGCACCTAGGGTCGCTGAGATGTAGGTCGAGCAGCGTCGCGGGCACACTCCGGCTCTTCTCACATCCGTGGACGCACTACAACTTCATGGCATGCTTGGCGCAGCCATCCAGGTATGTCCATTCCCCGAGGATCGGGCCACTGAATTGCAGTGGTCAGATTGTTTTGGTTCTTTGCTTTTATTTCTTGCGCCCAGTCCCCGAGTGCGCATTCGCTGAATTTCAGCGAGTGGGCGCTCAGGATTTTTGATCTCCAGTCCCCGAGTGTCCAGTCGCTGAATTTCAGCGGGTGGGCACTTAGGATTTTTGATCTCCAGTCCCCGAGTGTCCAGTCGCTGAATTTCAGAGAGTGGGCACTTTAGGATTTCGTTTTAGGATTTCGTTTTTGTTAACTGTTTGACTTTTGCACAGGGTTTGCAGCGTGAATCAGCCGACCGGCTTGCTGCCAAGTGTCGCGCGGAGAAGGAACTTGTCGCCGTTCAAGAGGCGAACAAGGGACTCAAGGCTATTGCTACGAAGGCGGAAGAGGTTCGCCAAGGCCTTGTCCCGGCGAGTGAGCTGACGGCGGCGCAAAATGCGTTGAGTTTGGCGGAGAAGCGGGTCGCCGACCTGGAGCGCGAGCTTGCGGACGCGAAGGAGGAGGCGAGCTCGGCGCATGGGCGAGCCAAGGCTGCTGTTACGACCGCCACTGAGGAGCATAAGGTCTCCGACGCCCTTGTTGCTGGGCTTCAAGACGACTACTCCTCTCTCCAAAGCTTCATCAAGGAGCTCTCCCGTCCTTTGATTGGTATGTGTGCCGCCTCTGCCTATAACATTTCCATTATTTAATCTTTGATGTACTCACTACCCCTCCTGTCCACAGGTCGGATTATTGATAGCGCGGAAGAGGCGCAATTGTTCGACGCGTGGCAGTGTGTGGCCACTCTGGTCGACTCGGCCACGCTGTCCGCGACTTGTATTCGGGCGTATCTTCAGCGGATGTCTCCCACGGAGGTGATTACTAGTGACCTCGTCGAAGTATGGCGGTACTTGGAGAAGGCGCCATTAGTCGTCAAATTCATGACGCGGTCGGCGCGGGGCGGCGACGGCGCTTAGCCTTGGGCTCGCCCACTTCCTGGAGGATTTCGATCTGGATGACGTGACGAGTGGCTTCCCATCTTCGACTGGCTCGGTGGAGATCGCCGAGGTACTGAAGCTGACGGACCGCACCACGGTATACTCTGATCGCGTCTGGGCGATGGGCGATCTCCTTCCTTATCAGGAGACAATCGTCGCACCCAACGACCCCGAGCCGCAGCACGGGGACTTTAAGATCGAGCAGCCTTTCCGTGCGGCGATGGCGGGTGAGCTGACTACGTACCTGTCGAACCCGTATACTCCCTTCATTCTCAACCGCAAGGGTGGCGGCGAGTCGACATCGAAGCCTGCGGAATAAGACATTGTGCCCTGGGCGTTAGTAGCAGTTCGGCCATTGGGCGTGCCTTGTACTTTGTAACAACTATGATCTGCTACAATGGGATATCGTGTTATTTTGTGAATTGTCGTGTGTTTGTGATTGAGGGTTGAACGAGTCCCCGAGCGTGTCCGCCCTTTTTATGGGGTTTACCTCGTTTGTTATGTGTTTGCGGTTTTGAACGTTTTGTTATTGAGGTCGACTCACCCGAACTCGGAAAGCCAGTCGCAAGGCGACTCCCATGATTTCTCTGTACTTCACCGTTTTCCCTTGCGTGAACGAGGTCAGGTAGCCGAGTCCCCGAGAGTGGTACTTGGTTGTTCTAGGCGCGACTCAAGGGTGGGTGAGGACTAGGCGCGTTAGCACAAGCGCATCACTCCTGCCTGGCCCGTCGGGTCAGTCGCATAGTGAGTCCTAGGCATGCTCTCATACTTGGCATTTTCCCTAGACGCTTGAACTGAACTGGTCGTCAGTCCCCGAGCGTGGTACTTGGCCGTTCGAGTCGCTGTGTCGAGGATGCGGAGGATCATGGTCGCTATGAGGAGCGAAGGCAGTTTTCTTGGCTCGTTAAGCCAATCGAGCTAGGCGACTCCAATGGGGCTCCGGGTAGGCGTTTTTCGTGGATGTTAGAAGACCTGGGGTAACCCAGTGCCCTTGTAGCGCACTATTTGGCCGTGCCGATCGCTGTACCAGAGGTTGACTCCTGCAGTTAGCTTGGTGCTGTTACTACGAGTGCGAGTGGCACAAGACACGGAGAGTAGACGCAATTTGCGGTAACCAATATTTTTTATTTCATAGCGACTGGAGGATACATATGTGGAGTTCTAGGAGTAGAACTTCCGTAGGAGGTTTACATTAAATGGTCGCTTGACGTCTAATTTGCCATCCCCGCGGACGTCGATGAGGTAGTAGGCGTCGTTGCCGAGTACTCGCCCGATGGCGAATGGTCCCTCCCATGGGGGGAGAGCTTGTGCATGCCCTTCTTGTCCTAGATGAGGCGCAGCACCAGGTCACCTTCTTGGAAGGTGCGAGTTTTCACCCGCTGGCTGTGGTAGCAGCGGAGTCCTTGCTGGTAGATGGCAGTGCGTGAGCGAGCCAGGTCGCGTGCCTCGTCGAGTTGATCGACTCCATCCTGACGTGCGAGTTCGTTCGCAGCCTCCGTGTAGTGGACGACCCTTGTTGAGTCGTGCTCGAGTTCGGTGGGCATGACTGCCTCAGCGCCGTACACCATGAAGAAGAGGGTGAACCCTGTCGACCTGTTGACCGAGGTGCAGATACCCCAGACGACGGAGGGTAGCTCCTCGACCCAGCACCCAGCGGTGCGCTCGAGTGGTACTTGGAGCCGCGGCTTCAGGTCGTGGAGGATGCTCTGGTTGGCCCGTTCCGCCTGGCCGTTGGACTCCGGGTGGGCGACTGACGCGAGGTCGAGCCGGATGTGGCGTTCCTCGCAGAACTTGGCCATGGCCCCTATGGTGAAGTTGGTGCCATTGTCCGTGATGATGCTGTTTGGGAACCCGTAGCGATATATGAGCTCGCGTAGGAATTTGGTAGCGGTCTTCCCGTCGCATTTCCGGACTGGCTTGGCCTCCACCCACTTTGTGAATTTGTCGACCGCGACCAGGAGGTGGGTGAAGCCAGAGGGGGCCTTTTTGAAAGGGCCTACCATGTCCATACCCCATACGGCGAATGGCCAGGTGATGGGGATTGTCTTGAGCGCTGAGCTCGGCACGTGTGTCTGGTTGGCGTACTTCTGGCACCCGGCGCACCTCTGGACAATGTCGACGGCATCGGCGTGTGCGGTGGGCCAGTAAAAGTCGTGCTGCATAGCCTTTGTGACCAGAGAGCGGGCTCCGGCATGGTGACCGCAGTCGCCGGAGTGGATGTCGTGGAGGATTTTGCGTCCTTCGGCGGGTTGGACGCAGCGTTGGAACACGCCGGTCACTCTGCGCTTGTGGAGCTCGCCGTCGATGATGGTGAAGGATTTGCATCGACGTGCAACCATCCGGGCGTCTGTCTCGTCTGCCCGCAAGGTGCCAGCCTCTAGGTAGGCGATGTACGGCTTGGTCCAGTCGTCTGGCTCTGTGATGAGCGCGACCAGGGCTGCCTCTGGTTGCAGCGGGACTCCTTTGTCGATCTCCCTTGGGGAGAGACTGACGTCTTGGTGATCGTGTCGACGAAGACGCCGGCGGGTGGTGCGAGTCGAGCCGACCCAATGCGAGAGAGTGCGTCGGCCTCCTCGTTATTCCGCCTGTCGATCCACTCGACGGAGTAGCCTGCGAAGTGTCCACCCACACTACAAGGAATCTGCCTATATATGACCCTCCATTTTCGTCACAAAATCGTCATAGTAGTCTGTTTATGACGATTCTATGACGATTTTGAGATCGTCGAAAGCTGGGCGTCGCAAATGAACTATAACGACGTTTTTGGTAAAATCGTCATAACCGTCTATGACGATATTGGATCGTCATAATGTCTATGACGATCCAATATCGTCATGGGCAAACTGGCCTCGCCAGGTCAGATCCTACGTGGCTGAGCCTACGTGGCACACAATCAGCCCAGTCCATGTCTATTGTTTACATGGGCCAGGCCCAACAATTTAGCCTATTTATGTTTTTTCCTTGCTCTTTCTCAACTGCTACATGGGCCAAACCAAACATTTATGCCTTTTTATTCTATGGGCCTTAGCCTATTCATAGTCCATTTAAATTTAAATTCAGCCCTTTTAATGACCTGGTACTAAGATAGGTCCCACTTTTCAGGTACAGGACGTCAGGTTCCAAATGACATATTTGTTCAAATCACAAATTGACTACACACGGAGTTCCAAATGACATATTTGTTCCAAATACATGTGCCATAAGTAAATGTTTGTATTCACACATGTGATGTCATATACACAATCAATATTTGAGACGGATCAAAGAGAACAAATAAAATTAATTAAAACAACTGCTAAAAATTAGGTTATTACAATATCTACGTCTATTACAACCTAGATATTCCTAACTATTACAAGAAATGGCTCTCCTTGCTTGCTACTCTTCACAAGTTCGGTGGCTTCACATTCCTTAGGCACGAACCACAGAACGAGGAACAAACACATTTTAGTCTCAAAGAAAGACATACCTATAATCCAAAGAAATGAACACGACAACCAAATGTAAATAAGTATCTGAAGCAATAACAATATACTATTCTATACAATATATACCTTTACCTTCTAACAATAACACATCATCTAGAAAGAATAGTAACATATCATGAAGCATGGAGAAAAAACTACTAAAATGAATACCAAAGAACCTCTGAGAAGAAACAAACACTTGATTTCTCATTATACAATCATATTTAGCAAACTCAAAGTCTGTTCTAGACAGTACCAATCCAGTGCAAGATAAATGGGCAAATATGTCATGTCAAAGTTATTCAGATTAACTAATGTGTTTGTCACACTACAAAAAATCAAGATAAAACATAGATCATGGATACCAACTCAGCAATCAGGACTGACTAATGAATGTCACGTGTAGACAGTATTGCGCTTACCACTAGACATTAGTTGTTATACTACTACAACACAATTAGAACTACTGGTAAGGATCAGCAAGGATCGGAAGGGAGCGGGCAGAGAACTCACTAAAGCATTCATCGAGGAGGTATTTTAAGGTGTAAGCCAGCTGCGTGTTGAGCTTTCTCTTGTCCTAGTTCTTCCTGATCTTGTCCTGGAAGTTCTCTAGCTCCAGGTTGTTCCCCTGCAAATCTTCCTATACCGCCCACAAACAATAGTTTAGCAAACACATCAGCGGTCTAATAGTTTAATGATATTTCTCTCTGTAGCAAACTTAAGTAAACAAAATTAACTAGAAAATTAAATAATTATGTAATATAAGCAAACTGAACACATGTATTACTGATATTTCTCTTTGCAGCATACATATCTAGTAGTGCTAAGATCACTATTTGCAACATGCTGGTCATACAATTAAATGGAAAGGCCTAAAGCTTAACACAAGAGGAGCATTGCAGATATAAACACTATCTGACTATTATTTTGCAAAAAATAGTTTCATTTAGCTAATATGACCAGACAATAAATATCCTGCTAATCTGTCGGCCTTGTTCCCATATGTTGGAGGCGACAGATCCCCAGCGCTACACCAGGTCCTGGTCCTTCTCCTAGGAGGCAGCGGCTTTGTCTCCGGGTGGGACACCGCTAGCAGCAGCATCCCGGGCAGGTGACCAGCAGTAGGCTGGCGTCGTGTTCTGTTTCCTGCAACCAACCAGAAAAAATGAACCATGCAAGGTCGCATCCCCTCTGTTGCCTTACCACTCCCCAGTCCTTGCTCAAAACAAAACAGCTTCAACTAGAACAACAAAGAAGAAAGTAGTTAGAATAAACAATTTCCCCATAGATTTACATGTGCAGCACTATAATTTCTATAGCATGGTACCCACATAATAAACAATGCTTTGAACTTTTAAAATCTAGCTTACACAACACGAATCACATTTGTAATTTATAACATAGTGAGAAATACCTACATCACTAGATAAAACAATCTCAAATTGTACTATATAAGCACCATGAAGAATGCAAGTATGCTGTAGTTCTCATGATGTATGTTAGAGTGACCAAAAGATACCATCAGGATTCAGGCTTCAGCTAAGCAAGCTACCACTCCATGCATACAATACATGCATCAGGCTATAGTATTTGCCACAAATGGCTTCACAGATGCATACATAACAGTAACTAATAGTACAACATGACCATGTAGAAGTAACTAATATGAACATGCTGATAGAGATGCGACAAGCTCTGGATAGTACTGTTTGGTAATTGAATTTTATCAGTCCATGTTCAGGGGGAGATAGACAGGTGGAGCCACTGAGGACTGATTCTTGTGTGATAGTGAAGATTATGTGCTCTCTCGATAATCACATTGCGCCCCTACAGAACAACACAGAACGAGTAAACAACATACACACACTCAGTCAGAAAATCAAGCCAAGATGCTACCCTAGCCTAGTGTTTCCTCACTAGATCCCTGCTCGAGCTCAGTACAAATAAATATTCTTAGCATCTCAGTACAAATGAACAAGTTATTTTAACTAGTTAACTAGCCAACATACATATGCAAAATACAGGGAACCATAATAACATGTGTCTAGGCTATTCAAAATACAGTAATATAAACACACCATTCAACATATATTAGGAATATTACTCATCCATCCGCATTACACCATAGCCCTGACATGATTCTGATGGTTATTTCAAAAGGCAGCACTACACCAAAGATCACTACACCGTGACACACGCTAGCTATTTCAAAAAGAAAGCACACTAGCTATTATAAGTGGGTAACTATTTTCTGATGACATACTATTAAACTTGATACTAGCTATAGTACTAGTATAGTACATAGATATATTCGAGAATAGATTAATCGTGCATGTGTGATGAGCAGTAAGCAAATCCAATCGACCGGTGCCGAATTCAGAAGTATTACTAGTGATTACTTGACCTGAAGCAGATGAAGGACTTGAGGCGGGAGGAAGACGCCACAGACAATGGGGAGGCCGAGGTACATCATGCGGACAAGGTGGATGGGCTTCGGGAGCTTGCGGTTCAAGTGGAGGATCACCGTGCACAGGCAGGACAGTGACCGGCATTCCCTCCTAGAGCAACACACTTCCTCACTTTTAATATCCCTGCTATCCTTCACAAGTTCAAGTTCTCAGGTTCCTCACGAAATATTGCACCATATTATCTATGCCCTTGTTAAACTCCACTTCAGGGTTGCCGAACTCGCCAAGGCAATGTTTCCTTCATGTAAAATCAATTAATGAGAAAATATATTTAAAATTAACATAGTCAAACAGATTATAGCAGAAATGGAACATGGTCAGATAGATTATATATATAAGAAATAATTGTTTTGATAATAGACAAGGTAACTAAATTTCCACAAACCAACTTAGTCTGTAATATACACAAATGTCTGCCTAAGCAGTTCGAAATCCAAACCAGAAGGCATCCTTAAACTATCAACTCGAGTCTCACGTAAGATAAATGTCGAGATACTACAAAAAATGCAATCATCCAAATGAAAGGTAACTAAGAACTTGCTAGATTAGTTCAAGGATAATTATAGTCCATTAGTCAAGAGTTATCAAAAGGGTAATTAACCAATCATGATTGTGAAGTTCACAGAAACTAAAAACAACTAAATAGTTTTTCTTGAGAAGATAGATGTTCGGTAAATGAAGGTAATATACTAGATAACCAAATCAGAAATTTCAGAAGTTTTGTTTAAGATACTTCAATGATGTAGCATATAATAAAATCTCCTTCTAACATCATACACTCAGCTGCAAATGATTTCACATGTAACCACCATTTAACTAGAGATCATACAACACAGAAAACTACCCCAAGCGTTTTCCTTGTAATATTGAGCGCCATCGCATGGACTGTCTGGCTGGATCTGCTGGAGCAGAGAAAGCAGATGGACATGCCAACTTTTGGCTATAAGAGTATATCGAGGAGGACCGGAATAACATTGCTAGCTTCAGGAACAACAAAATAAATGGCAGGTTATGACACATAATGAAGAGGATAAATTTGACCTGGGATAGGCAGCGGTGCGGCACGAAGAGCGTCGTCGATCCAGCGTGCAGAGCCGCGAGGGATGGAGGAGCAGGTATGAGGGCTGGTGCGCAGCGGTGTGTGGGATCTGGATCACGGGACAGAGAAGATGATCCTGAGATAGAGCAATGAATAAGGGTCGGTCGTCGTTCAATGCCCCAGCCTTCTTATGTGCGTACAGGAACAAAAAAGCACAAGAAGCACATATATAGACCATGAAACAAAAAAAGGTAAAACAAGAAAAACGCGGCACAACAAGAGATAGGAAGCCCAACCTGAAAAATAGCAAGAGGATACTGCCCTTGTAAGAGAAGCCGCCAAGAAAACCCGCAGTACAAACCAACATGAAAGGAAACACAAAAATAAGACCTCCACCATACAGGCAATGCAATAGATGGAAATCTTGTACATATTAACAAAGAATGCAAGAGAGGAAGAGATGGTAAAACGTACCCTGAACAAACAAAGAGCACCACCACTGGGAAGGAGAGACGGCAGTAGGAAGCTACAACAGCAGTTAGCCTGGGGATAGAACAAAATCGAGTAAATACCCCTCTATACTCCATACAGACTTTTAGTAAGAGAAGAAACCGAAGAACACACATCTGAATAAACATAATACATCAGAACAGTAGGTAGGATTCATAACCTGAAACAGAGAGAGGGCACCAGCAAGCTAGGGAAAGGCTACACGAAAGTACGCAGCAGCAGGCAACCTGAAATAAAGAAAAGCATGGTAAAGGCATGAACAAAATAACACCTCGACCACACAAGTAATACAATGGATACAAATTTGGGATAAATTTCTCTCCTGCTAATTTGGGATAAAATAACACCTCGACCACACAGACTATAGCAAATGAGGCTGCGAGTGAACACAAAAATGAGATGAATGAGAATACATTGTTTCTATCTAACAAACTTGGACGAGGACTTGGACGAGGCCACGGAGCTTGAAGAGCTCTTGAAGCAGACTTGGACGAGGCCACCATTTCACTAAATGAGATGAATGAGAATACATTGTTTCTATCTAACAAACTCGGTAGCACCAAATCTAGGATTTTTTCTATTAAAGAAGAAAGAGGTGCTTTCAGCGGCTGTTGCAGATGCTAAGAACGGATATCTATAGACCCGAAACCTGGCTTCTGCATGCTAAGAGCTGAATAAATAAACAAACAAAGCAAAAGCTACACCTAGAACCCGACACAACCAAATCCTAGGCAGAAACAACAGAGATGTCTCACCGCCGGACTCCTCTCTTTATTCTAAGCAGATTATTACATATTTATTTTCATATATATCCATTTCTAAAGACCAACTACAGCTGAAGTTACATTAGGGGCATCGATGGTTCTTGTCAATCATTCCTAAAAAAATATAGTTTTAGTTTTTACCTAATCTTTCCATACCTGAAACCTACACAGACCTAATAATGCATTTGTTTATCATCATGTATCCAATCTCTTATTGATAAATCTAATAATGAACATTTCATGGGACAAGAATAGAAAAAATGGAGCTAAACCTGTAGAGGACACAGAAACAAGGATTAGTAGCTCTCTTGATGGGAAGGGGAAAAAGATTGGTACCAAGATTTGAGGCTACCGTAGGTCTAATCTGGAGAGAGAAACATTTTTTGATTTTTCCTGACATCTAAGCTTGTACCCTGGGGACCAGATCACAACATCTATGCAAATCTTTGTTTAGTTTTGGGCTCTTGGCTGACATAGGAAAAGGGCAGAGACACCAGATCTTGCCCAGATCATAATGAAATTTGTGCATGCATATTGGAAACGAACAAAACATCATGTACCTTGAAAGGGGATGCGGATGTGCGTTGAATCTGGCCGCCGAAGTCACCGGTTGAAAGTTCTACCGCCGCCCACCAGCCACTCGATGAAGAGGAGGAGGGACGCTCGCTGCCATGCCCCTGCTCCGGTGTCGCCCCGCCTGCCTGCGAGCTCCTGCTCCGATGCGGCCTCCCTGCGGTGGAACCTGTGGAGGATGGCCTCACCAGGGATTGTAGGAGAGGAGGAGGAGCAAGAGGGATCTTGACTGACGGCCTGTCTTTGAGCAGTGGCGGCGGCATGGGGGATTGGGAGGAGGAGGACGTGGTGGGTGTGGCATGGAGGACGTCCTCGTCGGGGCTGGTAGGGGAGGAGGAGGGATGAGGCGTGGCGGCTTTGTCTTTGAGCGGGGCGGGGATTGGGAGGAGGAGGACGTGGGGGTGTGGCTGGGCCAATAGCGGGGCTAGGTTTTCACCCGGTCGACGCGCGCGCGGGGCTAGGTTTGGGGGCGATGAATGGTGCCAGGTCATCGATCCATGAGAACTTTCATCACTTCACAATCTCAACCGTTCATCGTGTTCATATCCAACGGCCGGTGTTTACCTCTCTTATATCTCATTGGTTATGACGATTTCACGTATTGAAATCATGACGTTTTTTAGCTAAATCGTCTTAATTATTCTGAGTTTTGACTCTCCCAAACTACTTATCACCATCTGGTGTAAAATCGTCATAACTCTATGACGATTTTATCCATGGTCACAATTAAAAGGTCATAGATTGACACATTTCTTGTAGTGCCAGCTTGTCTACTGCCTGGCAGTATGCCGCCATGGTGGGAGAGACGGCGTCGCAAGTACCAGCGACTTGCCCAGCGACGAGGTCGGAGTCTCCATAACAACGTAGGCGGTTGACATTCATCTCCTTGGCAGCTCGCATGCCGTGGAGTAGTGCCTCGTACTCGGCCATGTTGTTGGTGTAGGGGGTGAAGTCGAGGCAGAGGATGATGGGGATATGCCTACTGGGGTATCCTCAGCGGGACGTTTCCGACTGGCCCAAGGGCTGGCGAGTGGGCCTGCAGAACGGCGAGTGGATCAAAGCCCATCAAGGTACCAGGCGACTGGAGGTCGAAGGCCCAGGCGAGTAGATAGGCCCAGTCGGTCTGAGTTAAACGATTGGCAAAGTTGTAACCGAATCGGTTGAGATATGTAAACCCTAGGGGAGGTAAGCCTATATAAACCTCCCTAAGGGGTGAGTAGAGATACGTTCCCTCATACACCCAAGCAACTCGCCGCCTAGTCGCCGAGTTCGCCTGTAATCTAAACACCTCCATAATACAATCTAGCAGGAGTAGGTCTTTACCCTCCGGGGGGCCGAACCTGGGTAAAACCCTGTGTCTTTGCCCTCATCTCGCACCGCAGATGGCTGGCCGCCCTTGCCCTTCGTTCTACTACTCGCTGCCGATTGCAGCATCTGCCGTGGTCATTCCCACGATAGAGGACATAGCGGAGCTTTTCGCCCTTCGGGGAAGTCAGCACGATCCTTGCTCCTGCGCCGTCCGTGTTCTTGGAGCCGTCGAAGTGCAGGCTCCAGTAGTGGAGGTATGGCAGATTTTCCGGCTGCTAGGCTTCTTCCCAGTCGGTGATGAAGTCCGCGAGAGCCTGCGACTTGATCGCTTTTCGTGGCTCGTACTTGATGTTGTGGACGCCGATTTCGACGGCCCACTTGGCGACTCGCCCGGTCGCCTCACGGTTGCGGATGATGTCCTGCAACGGTGCTGAGGAGACGACCGTGATAGGGTGCTCCTGGAAGTAGTGTGGCAGTCGCCGCTGTGCTCTGAAGACTGCGTATACCAGTTTCTGGTATTGCGGGTATCGCTGGCACGACTCGGTGAGGACCTCGCTGATATAGTACACCGGTCGTTGTACCGGGCGCTCCTTTCCTTCCTCCGGCCGCTCGACGACCATGTCGGCGCTGACGACGCGCTCGGAAGCCGCGATGTAGACCAGCATGGGTTCTTTGTCGATGGGGGCGGCGAGTAGCGGTGCTGCGATTAGCACCTTCTTGAGGTCGTGGAGTGCGTCGTCCGCCTCCTTGTCCCACTGGAAGGTGGGGTTCTTCCGCATCAGGCAGTATAGGGGCATCGCCTTTTCGCCCAATCGGGGGATGAAGCGGCTGAGAGCCGCGACTCGTCCGACCAGCTTTTGGACGTCGCGCAGGCACTCGTGTTTGCCAAGTTGAGCGATTGTGTCGATCTTGGTGGGGTTCGCCTCGATCCCATGCTTGGAGACGACGTACCCCAGTAGTTGCCCTGCTGGTACACCGAAGGCGCATTTGCCTGGGTTTAGCTTTATCTTGTATTTCTGCAGGTTGGCGAATGTTTCGCCAGGTCGGCGAGTAGATCGCCCTGGCGAGCGGACTTCACTACCACGTCGTCGATGTAGACGTGGATATTGCGGCCAATTTGGCTCGCAAGGCATTCCTGCATGCACCGCTGGTAGGGCGCCCCGGCGTTCTTGAGGCCGAAGGTCATGGTGGTGTAGCAGAAGGCTCCGAATGGCGTGATGAACGTCGTCTTTTCCTCGCCCTCGACAGCCATTTTGATCTAGTTGCACCCAGAGTAGGCGTCGAGGAAACACAGCGACTCCGAGCCCACGGTGGAATCGATTATTTGGTCGATCCGCGGGAGGACGAATTGCTCCTTCGAGCAGGCGCTGTTTAAGTTTGTGTAGTCGATACACATCCTCCAGGTCCCATTTTTCTTCTCGACCAGGACTGGCTTTGCCAGCCACTTGGAGTATTTTATTGGCCGGATGAAGCCTGCAGCGAGTAGACGCTGCACCTCCTCGGCGATGGCTCGGCGGCGCTCTTCATTGAAGAGCCGTAGCGACTGCTTGACAGGTCGCACTTTGGGGTCGGCGTTGAGTTTGTGCTCAGCGACTTCCCTAGGGACACCAGGCATGTCAGAGGGCTTCCATGCGAAGATGTCCCTGTTCTCGGGGAGGAACTCGATGAGCGCTCCTTCCTATGCTGGGCTCATGCCCGTCCCGGTCATCACCGTCTGGCTGGAGTCGCATGGGACCAGCTCGACGGTGCGGGTGTGCGTCGTCGCCTCGAAGGCTGAGGTGTTGACGCCCTCCGAATTGGGCTTCTTGAGTATGGTGGGGTCGTCGTTGTTGACCCCGCTCGCGTATTTGGCGAGTTCGTCGGCGTGGTTGGTCTCTGCCGCGATGACGGCGTCGGCGAGTTCGGCTCCTTTGGCCTCGCACTCGGCGGCCATGTCGGGGTTGCCGTTGATGGTGATGACGCCGCGCGGCCCAGGGAGCTTCATCGCATTGTACGCATAGTGGGGCGCTTCCATGAACTTGGCGAACGCCTGGCACCCCAGGACGCAGTGGTAGGGGCTGTCGAAGGGTACCAGCTCGAAGACGATCCGCTCGGTGCGGAAGTTTGTTGGTGTGCCGAAGGTGACTGGCAGCGTGACCTTGCCGATCGGGTACGCCTTCCGACCGGGGACGATGCCGTGGAAAGTGGTGTAGGTTGTTTCGACCATCGACTGCGGGAGCCGCAGTCGCCTGAAGGTGTCCAGGTATAGGATGTTGATCGAGCTGCCGCCGTCCATCAATGTCTTGGGGAGCCAGTAGTCTCCCACCTTGGGCTTGACCACCAGGGCGACTCAGCCCGGGTACTCGATGTGTGGCGAGTGGTCCTGGCGGCTCCAGGTGATGGGCTGCTCCGACCAGTTGAGGAACTGGGGAACGTCCACCTGGGCCACCGCGTTGACGGCGACGGCGCGGTCGATGACCTTCTTGCGCTTCGTGTCAAAGCCTTTGAAGGTGTGGAGCGAGCCGGCCACACTGCCGAATTTTCCGCCGTTTGGCGGGTTGTTGTCAGGGTCCTCCCGCGCTCGTCGTGCCTTCTCAATCTCCTTGAGAGAGTGGCAGTCGGTGGTCATGTGCGTGGCGGGCTTCCCTTCCCTGCTGTGAAACGCCCAAGGTTGGTTAAGGAGGGCCGCGGGGTCGAACCTTGGTTTCGCCTTGTAATTGCTGCCGTCGCGGCGGAAGCTCTTGGGCTCGCGCTGCGCGTGCCCAGCGTTGGCGACGAAGTCGACTCGCCCATCACTGCGGCGCTTGCCGGTGAGGCGAGTGTTGCTGTAGCGTAGGTCGGACCGTCGTCCGTTGTCGGTGCCGTTTGTGCGGCGTTGACCGCCCGACTCGTCGTTGGTTTCCTGGTTTGGGTCTTCCTCCGCGTATCTCTTGGCGATCTCGAGGAGATCCGGTATGTTGTCGAGTGTGCGGGAGTGTCGTTTGAGCTTGGCGACCAGGGGCTCGTAGCGGCACGAGGTCTTCAGGCAGTGGATCGCGGTGTCCAGGTGGATGCCGACCGCGTTGTACCGTAGTTCTTGCCACCACTGGACCCGGCTGCGGGTCGACTCGCGGGGTCCCTGGACGCATTGTTCCAGGTCCTCGATGGTGGTGGCGCGGGTGGAGGAGCACTCGAAGTGCCTGACGAAGGCGTCGCACATATCTTCCTAGGAGTCGATGCTATACGGGGGAATAGTGTTGATCCACTGCCTGCACGTTCCCTCCATCATCAGGGGAAGGTAACGGGCGGCTAGCAGGTCGGTGTGGCCAGCGATCCCCATCGCCATGAGGTAGGTGTCCAGCCACACGGAGGGGTCGTACGAGGGGTCGTACTTCTCTATTTCCTTCGGCGCTTTGAAGTTCGCCGGGTATTTTTCGCCTTGGATCATCAGTCCGAAGCATCGGGGCCCGTGTTGGCTTAGCAACCCCATTGGCTCGCTGTTGCGGCAATTGGTTAGGGTGTGTCGCAGGTCGTCGGGCTGGCGTGCGCGCCAGCTTTGGTTGTTGATGATGTGGGTGCGGGCGTCGACGGGCTGACCGTTGGCGGCGACGAAGTTGGTCGCTGGCCTGGGGTCGCATGGAGAGTGCGCGTCATGGGTCGGTGTTGGAGCTGCAGTGGTTCGGGTGGCGGGCAATTGAGGGTGTTTGCCGCCAATGGGCGGCTGCTTGAGGCCGCTCTGCTGCCCAAAGAACGCGAGTACACCCGACCCTGCGAGTCGGCGCCTGCATTTTGCTGCTCAACCGCCTTTGCGAGCAGGGCCCTGACGTACTGGGTCTGTAGGGCGCCGTCGCCGGTGGCCGTGATGTTGTTGGCCGCTGCTCGACCTGCCACGAGGTTATCCATCGGGGTGGAGAGCAGTGGTAGGACGTTCGCGTCTCGCTCCCGTGAGGAGACCACTATCCGCGGCTGATCCCTGGGGGGTGTGCGGTTGGGTGGAGGTGGGGTGCCCATCGCCGTCGACCCTGGTGGGGGCCGGACGCTTCCTCCTGGTGGCGCGTTCTCGTAGATCGCGCGATCGGCCACGCGGGCCGGGTCGTTCTCGTCGTTGAAGTTCAGGGCGTTCCCCTAGACGGTGGGGTTCAAGCGCGACCTGATTCGCTGCTGGTGGTAGCGCGACAGCTCCTGCGCCGTCACCTGCTCGAGGCGAAATTTTTCGCGCTCGGCTTGCTCCTTGCGGACTGCCTCCGCCAGCTTCAGGAAGAGTTCCTCGACCTCCGTTGTCGTGGCGTTAGGAGGGATCAGGGTGGAGAGGGGATCCTCCGGTGGATCGGTGCCAATCGCCATGTAGGTCGCGGCGTGACGACCGGTCCCGTCGCGGAGATCGGCAGAGTTTTCCGACCCGGAGTCGTAGTCGAAGATCCCAAGGATGGAGGGATCCTCGAAGTCTCCCACGTTGGAGACCTGGTTGATGGAGCCTGCGGGCAAAGCCGCGGTGATGGATCCGGCGAGTGACGCCGGGGTCGCCGAGTCGGCGTCGTCGTTGAGGGCCGCGTCTTCCGCGGCCGTGGAGTTTTTGGCCACATTGCTGTGGGCCGAGTTGTACTCGGAAGCGAGGCGATGGATCGTGCGGACCTGGCTCTCGGAGAGCCGGTCGCGTGGCGGCGACTCGCGGATGCGAGCCGAGTCCTCCGAGACGATGACGTCGGTGAGGCCGACAAAGAGGCTGATCGTGCCGACCGGCAAGATCATGTTGTGTGTGACGGGTCGCGCCGCTGGGACGTAGCTGCTCGGCAAGATCTGGAGCATCTCGCCGATCGCTATCATGTGGCCGGTGGCGACCGACTCGTTGATGGGCAGATTGGATCTCGCCGCAGAACGCCGGCCAGACCGGCCAGTCCCCATGATGGGCGCCACTGTCGTGGGAATGACCACGACAGATGCTGCAATCGGCAGCGAGTAGTAGAACGAAGGGCAAGGGTGGCCATCCATCTGTGGTGCGAGATGAGGGCGGAGACACGGGGTTTTACCCAGGTTCGGCCCCCCGGAGGGTAAAGACCTACTCCTGCTAGATTGTATTATGTTGGAGGTACAATGGGGCGAGCTCGACGGCTAGGCGGCGAGTCTCTTGGGTGGATGATGGAACGTACGTTTACATGCCCTGTAGGGAGGTTTATATAGACTCACCCTCCCCTAGGGTTTACATATCTCAACCGAATCAGTTAAGGTTTCGGTACTCGTTTAACCTAATCCGACTGGGCCTATCTACTCTCCTGGGCCTTCAGCTTCTAGTTGCTTGGATCCACGCCAGGTCTTGATCCAGTCGCCGTCTTGCAGGCCCACTCGCCAGTTCCTGGGCCAGTCAGAAACGTCCTGCTGGGTATACCCCGGTAGGCATATCCCCATCATGTTTGCCTGTGGCACTTTGAAGATGAAGGACCCCATGCTATTGTTAAATTCTGTTGCATTGTGATTAAATAGCCAAATGAGCTATGTAAGATGTAATAAATTATTTTATTCCTAGTTACAAAGTTGTATTATGACCTTTATCCAGGGACTAGCATTGTAAACACAGGGAACTCTACCTTATTAAAGGTTGGGAACCTTACAGTGGTTCCTTGGGAGTTTTTGTCAAACAAAAACTTAGTGATTTCAACTGATAGGCAAAACCTATTTTGAGCAAAGCAAGCCTAAGCTACACTTAGCCAAAATTCATATAGAAGCTACAAACTATTATTCTACTAAGGTATCACTTACCAGTACTATTTCAATGTATTGAACCACTGTGGCTGTAACTTGTGATGTTGCAGGTTACTCTGATGAGGATTAGGGTTATGAGTCTACACTCAACATGTTTGCCTGTGGCACATGAAGATGAAGAATTTACTTTATTTTGTTCAGTTGAACTCTTGTACTAGCCTATGGCAATGGAGTTGTAAAAAACTATGTTCTCTCTGGAATGACGATGTAATAAAGACATTTGTATCTGTGTACTTCATCTTAAACTATGGATGCTAGAATTGAACCAGGGACTAGCATTCCAATCATAGGGAACTTTACCTTTAAAAAGGTGGGGTCTTACATAATCCAAATTATAAATGAACTCCCACTCAAAACCAGCATCCCTCTATTTGTTTTGGTGATTACATGAACCAAATCCACTACACCAAGTCTGATCATCATGTGAGTCAGTGTAGCTTCAATGGCGGCATCAATATGGGCATCATATCAAACATATGACTCATGATTTACCTTTCGGTTCATGTTCCGAGGCCATGTATGTACATGCTAGGCTCGCCAAGTAAGAACCTTAGTATTCGCGTGTGTAAAACTGTCTTACAACCGTTGTATGTGAACGTTGAGTCTATCACACCCGATCATCACGTGGTGTCTAAAACAACGAACTTTTCAACGGTGCATACTAAGGAAGAACACATTTTTATCTTGATATTTAAATAAGGTATCATCTTATAATGCTACTAAAGCGCTAAACAAGCAATATAAGATGCAAACAAACATCATATGCTAAAAATGATATGATATGGTTCTTGCACTTGATCATTATATTGTGCATCGTGGTATGTTCGTTATCGTTCCTATATGTGTAAGGCCAAGGCCTATGGAACTTACACATTGCCATATTATAATATCCAATAGATCAATCCATACTACAAATTATAATTCTACCATATCATAGTACTTGCCAAGCAAAACCAAAAACTATACACCTCTAATTTATCTTTTGCATGTTTTACGTGGGTGAGGGCTTTCGAAGATAGAATGTTCTTACCTGCGAACATGGAACCACAAAGATGATAATCAAATTATTGGCAACTCATTGTAAATCAGATGTTTACTATAGTAGGAGAGACAGACACTCGCAAGCCACATAGGCAAAACTAGTTGCATGTCAAGTGTGGAATAGGTCTCATGTGCGAGGACATGTAAAGTTTGTCTAGGCCGCTTCCTCCCACTATGCCACCAATATCCAAAATACACATAAGAAGCAATAGCGTGACCATCAGCGCCCACATAACCATATGTGTGTACTACCCATGCAAAGCATCTACGCATAGATCCGGCTCTGAGACCACTGTTGGGTTCGCAGCATAGAAAAACAAAAAATTCCTACGGTGGGAACAACTGAGCACCAAGATCTATCTGTCTAGATACAAGCAACGGGTGGATATACATCCATAGAGAACTTACCCTCGAAGACTGACAAAGCGTTATGAGATAATTATCATGGATGATGTAGTCATTCACTTGTCGATCTCAAGATCATGATGAAGTCCAGCCTGTCCGGTACCAGAAAGTCCAGCACCGCAAAGCATTGGTGCAACCGTGATCGCACACGCGTCCGGAACCCTGACCACCTCCACGACCTCCCTCCAGAAATGCAGTGGAAATAGAAAATCCTCACTCCTGAAAAAGCCACCAGGAACATGTATCTCTCTAGTCCTAGACCATGGGGGAAATACTAGAGGGGGAGAAAGATCCTTCATGAGGAGGTGTGTGGAAGAATGAGGAGGAGGTTCTCCTTATATAGGGGAGGGGGCATGCCCAAGGGGCATGGCCGCCGGCCATGGTTGGAGCCCCCACCACTCCCTCCATTATGGTGAGTGTATCTTCCACCCACATAATCACACCTCCACTCACATGCATTAATTTTCCACCAAAATTAATGTATCTCTCATTTAATAAAACTATTTTATTTATTTTATTCAGAATTTTGTTAATTACATTAATTAACAAACATTCACATAAAACTCCTTGCAACATTTCAATTTTTTATGCAGAACCAGTTTCAGCAATTTCACCCAAAACAATTCCGGTTTCTATTGAAATAATTCCAGCGTTTTCCTTTTCGTTCTCTGGCATCTTATTTGCTCCAAATGGTGTCGATATCCCTTAAATGTGTCAACCTACGGTTCACGAATAATGTAGACATGATCGAGACCCCTCTCCAATCAATAATCAGTAGCGGGACCTGGAGATCCATACTAACTCCCACACATTCAATGATGACTTCTTGTGATTGTGTGAACCTTTAACATTTTAACTAAATCCTTTTGTCTCGCGATGTTTTACATGTCTAAGATTCGATCATCGGTATCCCCATACCTATTTTGATCTCGTTACCGACATGTACTCTTTTCTCGTTCCCGTGATATAACATTCTAGTGATCTCCATCACTTGCTTGCAAGCTATATCAATGTGTTATCATCGAGAGGGCCCAGATTATATCTCTCCGTCATTTGGATGGAAAAATCACACTCTTGATCCATGATCCTCTACATAACATTATCGGAGTATATAAACCCACGTTTATAGTCACCTTGTTACGGTGTAACGTTTGAAGATATCAAGACACTCTTCATATGTTAGTGATTGACATGATCTCATGGTCTAAGGACTAAAGTTCTTTGTAATGATGTTATAGTAATTTAAACATAATGACTTTAATTATATTACTTTACTTCGGATGAATGTTCATCACATCATTCCACCAATGTTGTGACCTCGTTATTAACAACATCCAATGTCCATGATCAAGAAATCTTGATCATCATGTTAATCAACGAGCTAGTTTATATGAGAGGCATAACTAGGAACTCTTTATTTGTTTACTAGACACACATGTATTAAGGTTTCCAGTTAATACAATTATAGCATGAGAAATAAACATTTATCATAAACAATGAATAAGATAATAACCACCTTATTATTGCCTCTCAAGCATATTCCCTTCAGAAATAGATCTTGTGCAAACCACAATTGAATCTGGAATTACAACAAGATCTAATTGATGAAGGAAGGGGGTAATGGTGGTGATGTAGATGCAGCGGTTTATGATTAAGGGGATGATGCGTTATCCTCCAATGATCCGTGGATCATCAGGGATTTCTCCCTAGCCAAGTTCCTCATTCAGATCCCTTTCAGATGTGTTTTTCCGTGGTTTCTGGTGGATGTGAATGTCGGATCCTCCTGACGTCTTTTCTTGGAGAAAGTATTTGACGAGGCAAACCCGATGGCACCTGGTACGGGCGGACAGTACGGGCAGGCTCTACATATACCTCTGGTCGTTATCGGCACTAGTTGCTTCCCCTCGTTTGGTATTTTCCCAGGTGCGAAGGTAAATCCATAAAATGACTTTTATCACTTCAAAAATATCATATTATAGTACAATATGATAGCTCTAATTGATATGTTCATAATGGATTTAATGTTCAGGATCCTATTGAAATAAAGACAAAAAAGTGTGCACAAACGTAGTGAAATACAAAGATCTCTACTCTATTTATGCAAAAACAAAATGTAAATATGCTTCAATTTTTGACTCATCAAATCCCCCCAAGCTAGGCTCTTGCTCGTCCCCGAGAAAGATGGTGGCTTATGGACAAGATTATCATGTTTATGAGACACGAGTCATTACACAAAAATTTGAAACAGGAATACAACATCGGATGTAAAGAAGCGTCGGGGGCATTATCATACCTTTACACATTACATGACTTAGAGGCTTCCACACCTTCTCTAGTATTACTGAAATTATAAGAAGCTTATAGTGATTTAACATATCATATAATCACTGAGTTTATAAGTATCGAGCACTTGGTTTAGTAATGAAGATGCATGATCATTATTCTTTTCTTCTACTCTTGATTCTTTTGATAGCTGCTCTCTCTTTTTGCTTCTTTCATATTTTGTCTATCTATGCATATATTTTATTCTTTTATTCTTTTCAGTTTTTTAGTACAGATATTTGATCATGCTCACTACTTTGATGTCTACAAAGAAAACTCTTAATTATAATATTCTACCATAATTCTTCTTCTCATTGCCTAATCAATACTCTTATTGGTGTGGAAGTCCCTAAAATCAGGACAGCTATACAAGTATCATAACACTCAACCTAGTTCAATCATCTAATATAATAATCATGAATCATACTCCCTTTGGTCTGATTTATTAGGCGCGCACGTAGTTTAAGAACAACTTTGACCATTAATTTTGGTCAACAAATTTTACATAAGATGTCACAAAAATTAAACCATAAGATTCATCTTCAAAAGTAGTTTCCAATGGTATATTTTTTGAGACATATATTGCATATTTTATTATTCAAACTTGATGGTCAAAGTTTGTCTTAAACTACGTGTGTGCCTAATAAATCGGACCAGAGGGAGTAACATACTTCAAATATCACAAAGTCTCGCAACCCAATGGATATAAATCATCTCTTGAACAAAGGGAACTCGAAGTTGATGCAACTAATGCAAACTCTGGAATTAAAGTCTAACATGTATGCAGAAAAGTAAACATGCTAAAAACTGTAAGATAGATTACAAGGCTCACACAGATCCCCCCAAGATTGGACAAACCGGGTGGATCAAATAATTCCTTGCGTTTATTTGATACTATGGCACGCCCTTTAGTATGCAGAGGGGTAACCCCTTAAACCACGAAGGCTTGCTCGAAGCGTCTTGTTTGATGCTTCCAAGATCAAGATTCGGATCAGACGTTGCTTGCTAACTTTCTCCAACTGCTCCACAAGAGCTTTGTACATCTCTATTGTTTCCTTTTGAGTGTTGATGGATTGAAGGTTGATGTTGAGGTTTGCTTCGATACCTTTCATTATCTTCAGATCCATCTGGTCCAGATAACGATGCAATAGTTCAATATGTTTAGAAGATCATGGGGATTCTACCTCAATCATCTTGATACAGCGGTCGGGGGAATCCAAGGTTGCTTGAATCTTCTCCCCCTGTTCTTTTTCCTTCTTCAAATAGAACTCTCCACCTTCTTCTAAATGAAGTTGAACCTCTTCGGAGTCTCCTTCTTTACCAACATCGAGGCTGAAAACCTTAAGCCCATCATTTAATGTTTCTATAAGCTTGAATCCATCCTTGACTTCCAACTTCTTATTTGATTCAGTAGCCTTGACTTCCTCTATGACCCTTGAGGATGATCCATGGGGATCTTCTCTCCCTTGAGCGAAACTCCATGCACAGGACATTGTTCTGAGGTTCTCGGAACGAAAAAGGCGACGTGGAGCAGATCTGTCTTGATAATAGAAACAAAGAAGCCCTATAAGAAGGCTTATAAGAGGTTAGAGTAAGGGGAAAATTTGTACTGGAAGGAAAAGGGTCGGCCAAGAAAAGAATCCCTACACATATGGAAAGAAATAAACGAAAAAGGAAGAAATTGCGACCATAACAACCACCCGGTATGGGAGGATGTTCGTACGGCGTGCCTGTACCGGGTCTTTCCCAGGCGAACACGGCTTCCAAGGCGGTAGCCAGCCAACCGACTAAGTAGTACAGACAGGTCCCGCCCGTAATGTCCGTCCATACCGACTTCAGGTTTTTTTAATAAAATCGAATCGAACAAAAATTAGGTGATGCAATACCGTATCGGTAACGACCAGTGGTATGGGTGTATGTGCCCGTACCGTGCGGTTGTACCAAAACGACAAAAACTGTAACATGGCTACCACCTTCTTAATGATCAGTGGTACGGGCGGGTGCGGCTATCGTCCGACTTCGCAAAAATGGTAGTACAATCAGAAAAACAAAAGGAAATCAGAAATGCAAAAATAAATAGTAGAAGATTGTCCAAAACAAATATAATTTCAGATTTCACATACCTGAATTATTTAGAGGGAACGAGTTCAAATGAGTACCTTCTCCTTTCTGGATCATCTTTTTATTTTTCCCTTTTGAACAAAGTAGGTTGAAGAAGGTCACTAAAACCATTGCAAAGAGAAATTGAGAATTTTCTTTTCGGCAATGTTGTTCCCACAGATATGTAGATGGATGACACTTCTTTAGGTGGATCAATTTCTTGAACATCCATGAGTGTCTCCTCTATCTCCTCTTTTCTTTGTAGAATCTACAAATCAAATTCTTGAAAAATTGATCATCCTTGGCTTAACATCAGTCCTTTCTAGGATTTTCTTTAGGCCAATGAGATCGGTATGTATCCTCACTTTTGAGTTATTGATATAAGATCTAAATTTATCACAGGAGAAAACTACATCGAAAAATTCCTTTTCTACTATAAGGTAATTCTTTTGGGACCCGTTTAGGGTTCGGCTAGAATGATGAATAATATTGAGATCATCACGATCATACTGTCAAAGAATAGCTCCCACAGCTTCATGACTAGCCTCATAGAATAACTCAAAGGGTTTCCTCCAATTAGGTGGTTTAATAATGGGAGCTTCAATGAGAGCTTGCTTTAATATGTTGAAAGCATTTAGACATATTTCATCAAAATTGAAGACAATCCCTTTCTAAAGAAGATTAGTTAAGGGTCTAGAAGTTTTTGAAAAGTTTTTAATGAACCTTCTATAAAATCCAGCATGGCCTAGGAAACTTCTTATACCTTTCACATCTCAAGGGGGAGTTAGTCTTTCTATAGCTTCAATCTTTGCTTTCTCAACTTCTATACCCTTACCTGAGATTTTGTGACCAAGTAATATACCTTCTTGAACCATAAAATGGCATTTCTCCCAGTTCAATACTAGGTTAGTGTCTTCACAACTCTGCAAAACTTTATGAAGATTATGGAGACAATGATTAAAGGATGTTCCATAAACATCAAAGTCATCCATGAAGACTTCCATAATACTTTCAACATAATCAGCAAATATAGCTATCATAAACCTCTAGAAAGTAGCAGGAGCATTGCAAAGACCGAAAGGCATACGGTGATAAGCATAAAGACCATCAGGATAGATAAAAGTAGTCTTAAGTTGATCATCAGGATGAACAACAATTTGAGAAAAACCAGAATAACCATATAAATAACAAAAATGAGAATGCATAGCTAGTCTCTCTAAAGTTTGATCTATAAATGGCAGTGGATTGTGATCTTTTCTGGTTTCTTTATTAAGTTTTCTATAGTCAATTCAAATCATGTGTCCAACAACATTCCTTGTAGGTACCATCTCATTATGTTCGTTTTCAATAACAGTAAATCCACCTTTCTTAGGAACACAATGAACAGGACTTACCCATTCACTCTCTTCTACATGAAATATGATTCCTACATCTAACAAACGTATTATTTCTTTACTTACCTCCTCTTTCATGTGAGGTTTGAGTTGTCTTTAAAAGTCTGTGACCGGCTGAGCTCCTTCCTCTATGAATATTCAATGGGTGGATATCGAAGGACTGATCCCCTTCAAGTCACTCATCGAATACCCAAGAGCATTTTTATGCATCTGAAGAACTTTCATTAAATTCGCCTCCGCTTTTTCTAAAAGGATAGAACTTATAATAGGGAATCTATTGGTATGATCAAGAAACCTGTATTTTAATTCCTTTGTTAAAGTTTTGAGGATAGGAGGGGGAGGATCTTCATATCCTTTTTTATGGGTTCTTCATATTCTTGATTAATCTCGGCATCCACCTCGGGTGTGGAATCAAGATAACCATCCATTTCAGTTTTCTCTATGTCATAGAGGATATTATTATTGACTAAGCTTCTTGCTAAATCATCATTAGGAATCTCAATAACTACCGAGGCCAAATTAACAGCATTGCCTTCTTTCTCACGTTCATACTCATCATCATCTAGTTCTTCAATAGCTGGCTTATGGTAAAATTTGGAGAAATGAAAATCCATTTTCTCTTCACCAAACTTGAGAGACACGGTTTGTCTCTTGTAATCTATGTTTGCTCCTATAGTATTTAGAAAAGTTCTTCCAAAAATTATGGGACAATAAACATCGATAGACATATCAATTAGCACAAAATCAATGGGATATTTGTATGGTCCAACATAAATTGGAACATCTCTAATTATTCCCATAGGGACTCTAAGTATTTTATCTGCAAGCATTATAGTCATGTTTGTATCCTCTAGTTCGACAGGTGCAAGTTCATTATGAATTTTTAAATAAAAGTTAAAAGGAATCACGTTAACAAATGTCCCTATGTCATAGAGGCAATAATAGGAAGTTCCTCTGGCACTATAAGGGAGAATAGGCTTACCAACTTCTTTAGCTTTTACCTTACCTTCGATGAATTGCGAACTTCAATATCTAGCTCAATCATGTTGCATTAAGCAAACATGGTTAGAATGTCTTCCTTCGTTGATTCCCTTGTCTCATGTACACTTACTTCTTCAGTTTTCCTTACTTGTCCCTCTTCTTCTAGATTCTTTAGTAATATCTCTAGCTGTTGAGCCATCATATGTTTCCTTGCCGTCCTTGGGAAAGGAAGGGGTTCAACATATGGGGATACCTCCTGTAATGGTTCAATAGAAGCTATAATTATTGGATCATCTTCTACAACTGGCTCGGGTGGCGGGTGTAATGGAGCCAGTCCTTCTTAGGAGCCTCAATATGTTCTGTAAAAGACTAAAAGATTTGCAAAACAATACCATCATCAAGTTGAAGTTCATCAGCAGTTTCTTTCACTTTACCGGATTCTTTATAAGCATTGAGACAATCATATTTAATTTCTATACCTCCTTATCCACCTAAATCAAATCCCCATGTTTCTCTTTATGGTGAATTCTTTCTAAAAGTTCCCAAGCTTTAGCTATAGTTAACTCCATAAAGGAGCCTCCAGAATTGGTGACTAGATCATGTTTAATTTCTTTATTAAGTCCTCCATAGTAGATGTGTAAAACGTACCATTCAGGTAAATCATGATGGGGAAATTTACTAAGTAGAGTCTTACACCTTTTGAAGGCCCTTACCAATCCTTCACTTGGGAGGTTCTTGAAGTTTGTAATTGCCCTTCTTACTTCAGCAGTCTTTACCTTGGGAAATAATTGAATCACAAATTCTCTTTATGTTTCTCCCAAGTATCTAGTTTATCTGCAGGGAAAATTCTATACCAAGCTAAAGCAGTATTGGTTAGATATTGGCTAAACAATTTAAGTTTCAATTCATCATCAGAATACCCTCTCAGTTTAGGATTCCAACATAGCTCAGTAAAATGCATTAAATGAGTGTAAGGATCCTCATCTGGATCATCTTCTCCAAAAGTCTTTTTCTTTCATGATAGCTATAAAGCGAGGATTGACCTTGTATTCTGGTTCACTCCCACTCAGGAATTCTTTGACAAGTCCTCTTTTGAACTTCCCAAGGTACTTAGTTGCATCGAGCTAATTTATCAGTACGATTGCTGTCATGGTGCTTACCTAAAACTAGTAAGAAACTTTAGTAAAAATGTTATTAAAATAAGCAACAAAGAACAAAAGCACTTATTTCCTCGGCAACGGTGCCAGAAAATAGCTTAATGACTACAAGTTCATAGATCAATTGTAGCTAGTTTTGAAGTAAAGATATCGAACCCACATAGAGCTATTGGCAAAGGTCTTAATGACCCTCGTCACTATCTACCAATGAATACTTGTAAGTTGCCTTTTATAACAAGTAAAGAGTGTTTGTAAGTATTTTGGTTGTGTGCGGAAAAGTAATTAAAGCAATTAAAAGAAAGCAAGTAACAAGATTGTATGAAAGCGTGGTGGAATTCAATAGGGCTAAAACGTTCTCGGGGATGTAGGATACTCCTCTAGCATGGTGTTGTGATTATTAGTAATTTAAGATAACATACTTCTTGTGTCATGAAATGTGTGGAGAAAGCTCCATAATATGATGTTCACTACAAGGCTCGTACGAATCCACTTTGTTGAGCGAAGAGTGAGGTCACCTCTAAATAACCACTGCGGTGCCTGAGAGCATTCATCTATACAGACCACCGCAATTAAGGGTTTCCCCGTGGATATCGTAATTAGCTTCCTCTTTATTTCTCCTTTGACCGCATAGTTCATGAGCCGACGTAAATCTGTCACGGGGCCATTTCGGGTACGATCCCAAAGCACGTCCAAAGGATTTATCCCTCCCTTTAGTCCCGAGGGCAAATGGTATGTGGTCGAATTTCACATACCATCTAAAGAGAGACAGATCAAACACAAATCATAAATCAATCATAGACCAGTAAGTCATATGGACACAAGAATAGATCATCTTTATTGAAAATTCATAATAGAGCTAGGGTTTCTCCATATCCCCAAGAACAAAGGAACTACTCACACATGGAAGCAATCAACAACATCATCATAATCAAATGGATGGATGAAAGTACTAAAATAGATCTAGCGCAAACCATAATAGAATCTGGAATTACAACAAGATCTAGTGGTTAAAGGAAGGGGTAATGGTGGTGATGTGGATGCAATGGTTGATGATGAAGGGGATGATGTGTTGTCCTCCAATGATCCATGAATCAGCATGGTTTTCTCCCCAACCAAGTTCATCCTTCAGATCCCTTTCAGATGTGGTTTCTAGTGGCTATGAATGTTGGATCCTCCTACCGTCTTTGCCAAGAGAAAGTTTTTGACGAGGCGAACCCGATGGCACTTGGTACAGGAGGATGGTACGGGCGGGCCCTGCCCTTACCGCTGGTCATTATCGGCACTAGTTGCTTCCCCTTGTTTGGTATTTTCCTAGGTGCGAAGGTAAATCCATAAAATGACTTTTATCACTAAAAAATATCATATTATAGTATAATATGACATCTCTAATTGATATGTTCACAATAGACTTAATAATTCGGGATCCTGTTGAAATAAATACAAAAGGGTGTGCGCGAACACAGTGAAATACAAAGATCCATACTCTATTTATGCAAAAACAAAAGGTAAATAGACTCATCATTATTGTATCAATAAGAGAAGATCATCTTATTATGAGGATATCCCTTGGGCATGTGTATTAATCTATGAAGTTGGACCCTCTTGCTAAGTTCCATATCAAGAAAGAAATTTATGATGGTAGCAGAGGAACTCAAAGAGATAGGCCATGATGTACTAAGATATTTGCGAACAGACATATAGACTTAGTTCATAATAATGAGTTCAATTCCTAATTGAGCTCCCACTGAAATTGTCATCCCCTGGACAATTTTAGTGATCACACGATCCCAATTCACTATGCAACCCCCGATCGTCACGGACGGAAACATAGCTTCAAAGGTAGACATTCTCCAATGTCAATCGCATCTCCATGTGACTCATGCTCGATCTTTCGATCTCTTGTGTTTCGAGGCCATGTCTGCACATGATAGGCTCGCCAAATCAAACTTGTGTGTATTGAAGTGTAATCTTTCTTACATCCACTATATGCTAACGTAGATATGTCGAGCCCCCAGTCTTCACGGATAACTTCATAACTAAGAACATTCTTGGTGGTGCACACACAAGGGGAACACTACCATTGGAATTTCGAGGCCATGTGTACACATGCTAGGCTCGCCAATTCAATATTCGTTTTGATAGGGATCATCTTATCTATGGTACCGTTGAGTATATAATACCAACACACAATAAGATGCAAAGCAGGTATCAAGATCATATGTATATTGTGATATTATATGGTACTTCTTGCACCTTGATCTCCATCGAGCACTTCGGCATGATCTCCATCAAGCACTCCGGCATGATCTCCATTGTGCCACTGGCATGATCTCCATCGTGCCGTCGGTTTTGACGCCAAGTCCACAACGCCACTAGTAGGTCATCCATCATAATGATGACTATTACTATAACTTAGTAACATAAAATTAAACTACTTTACCTATATAACGACCATGACCATATCAAATCACATGCCCCTCCTGCAATATAAAGTTAGACGCCTCTACTTTATCTATTGCAAGTTTTTACGTGGTTGTTAGAGCTTTCACAATAGAACCGTTTCTAATCTACGAACTTTCCAAGAACAACATGGATACATATAGTTGTCTCTACTACACCCCTTTTGGGGCCCTCCATTGTAAATGCTATATCAACTATTCTAAGAGAGACAGATACCCGCTAGCCACTTATATGGAGCAAGCCGTATGTGAAGCGTGGAACTAGTCTCGTGTAAGAGTACGCGTAAGGTCAGTCCAGACCTCTTCATCAAACAATCTCGCGATATAAACAAGTACACGTGGGAGGGTAACAACTATAGCATCAATGCCCATACAACACATGTGTGTACTAGTCATACAACACTACTACGCATAGATAGGCTCTGATACCACTGTTGGGGTTCTGTTTCAGAAAATCAAAATTTTACTATGACGGATCACCTCGATGCCCAAGATCTATCTACTAGTAATGCAGTAACGGTCGAGAGGTTTCGGATACATACCCTTGTGGTGCGAAAGTGGTTAACATCCTGAGGAGAATGCGATTGAAGTAGTCATTCTCGTAGCCTACCTCAAGGTCATGAAGCTCCTCGCAGGTCACCCCTTGCTCCATCACCATGCAGCAGTCCGGCTCACAAAATTCCCCAAGTGTTGCACGTCATGGATTCGTACACATATGGTTTACTACGAGAACCTCCACTCCCTTGATCCCTATCGGGAGTGCGGAAGTAGATCTCTTGCTCTTGGAATCCTTGCAGCACAATGGCGTGTTGTGGATGCGCTGTCTCTTGCGCGAACATCCCGGGTCATGCCAACGCATGGAGACAACTAGACAGAGAGAGAGAGAGAGAGGTTGGAGAGGAGGAGGACGAGAGCTCCCAACTCATGGGATCTGTCGTATTGGTGTGTCCTCCAAAGGGGGAGAGGGGGGCCACTTTATATAGGGGGGAAGGGGCAGCCTTGCCCCTCCCCCAAGCCATCTAGGCGACATCCAAAGGGGAGAGAGGTGGCGGCCAAGGGGAGGGTCAACCCTAGGGAACCCCAAACCTTAACCCTAGCGGCCGACCAGGGAGGGGGCAGCCCTAGGCGCCAAACCCTAGGCTCCAAGGCCCTACTCCCTTTCGGTTTCCCTCATGGGACCTTTTTCCCTAGGAAACTTGTCCCATTCGTGGAATACCCTTTCAAATTAGATTTTAATATTAATTACATTAATTAATATGTGAATACATATTACCAAATCCGATTCGACCCGAAACACCTTTCGGTTCCCTTTCTATATCCTCTGAACTGCTTTAGAACTTCCCAGAACTATTTCGGTCCTCTCACCGAAACTTTTCCGGTTTCCCTTATTTCTCAGAACAACTTTGTCGGATCTTTCTCCGTGGAACAATTACGGCTTTATCTTTATCTACTATGATTCCATCTTACGGATAATTTCTAGCTCGTTGCACCCTTAAGTGGATCCCCTCACGACTCGGGAATGGTACAGACATGATCTCTATCAATGATCAACAGTGGGACTGGGACGCCCATGATGACCCATGCACATTCCAGATTGACGATGTCATTTGAGCCATAAACATCGAGTCCATTTCCCTTTGTTTCTTTGATACTACTTGTCTGAGATCCGATCGTTAGGTATATCCATACCTTGTTCAACCTTGTTACCGACAAGTATTGTTTACTTGTTACCGTGATATTACATCCCCGTGACCTAGTCAGATGTTGCAACATATATGGATGTAATCTCACCAAGTTGACCTAACTGTATCTTACCCGTCACTGGGTGAACAAATCCCGCTCTTGATACAGTCTCCTCAACCCTGTTCCTCTAGATTCCCAACGACACTGTTATGATCACCATTTCACTGAGTGACATTAAGTGCCATCAAAGTATCCTCGGGAGACAGTGATTTGATATGGTCTCACGGTCTAAGAAGAAGGAGACTTCGGTTTTGACTATTGCAATAATGAACTTTGTGACTTGATCATATCACAATATTTGAGGAATGTCCATCACATCATTCACCAATGATATGACCTTGTTGTCAACCAGCCCTGTCACTCATGATCAGGAAACCTTGATCATTAGTTGCCCAACGAACTAGTATCAATAGAGGCTACTAGGGACTTATGTTTCATATCACACATGTATCAATGTTTCCACTTGATACACTTATAGAACAACATGAAACTATTACAAACTTATTGGGATATGAAAATAATAAACCTTTTATTATTTTCCTCTAGGGCATATTCCCTTCATGTTGCACAATTGGGCGATATTTCCCGTTAACATTTCCTTTCGTCTGAGGTCCATTATAAGAATCCAAGCTAGTCACTTCCCTTCTCCGTGACCCCACATACCACACGATCCTCTAGGATAGCCATATCTCTGTTAATCCCCTTTCCGGCAAGCTACAACTCTGATAGTCCCCCAAAGACTCTATGAGAAGAAGATGTCCCTGGCAGCCTCTGACAGCCCCTCATAGATAATCTAGATACCAAGATCACGGGGAACTAAGGGGTCCCACCCATGTACTGCTCCTCGAAAGTAATACCAGCGTCATGAGATGGTCATCCGTCGACATGTGAAAGGAAGAAGATCCGGTTGAATTCTCCGTCTCAATCCAAATCTTATGGTTAACGCGTATTATACGGCACAAGAATCACTGGAGACATTGGTTATTAAGTCCTAGAGAATACTTTCCCATGGAATAGTTGTTCCATTGGCAGTCATAATAGATTTGCTGATCACCCTGGATCAGTAGCCACTATTTCAAGTTAATTATGAAAATAGTGTTTAATGTCATCCTTTTCGAAATGCAGGTGATATCAATAGTAGATTGTAAATAATTGATAAAAACAGTCAAAGTACATGAGCAAGTGTGAATGGCCCACTGGACTTGGCTGGGCCAGCCCAAATGGTTCATTGGGTCGGTCAAACCGACCCAGTTCACACCTCACTCTCTCCTTCGATTCTATCCTCTTCCTTCTCGTTCTTGTGTTGGTGACGCCGTGGCACCTCCACCGCCCCCACCAGATTCCGGGGAGCCTGGCCACTCTGGACGCCACCATTTTTGGTTAAAGGGGTGCCACGCGCCGCTCTACCTCTCTGTCTAATTCGGTTTAAGAATTGAACCCCCTATTACTTGCCCCCTGTAACATCCCAGCATTAGAGCATAGAAATAAGCTAAAACCAGATGTGTGCATTGCATTCATGCATAGAAAATCCAAATAATTTTCGCGCTTTTAAATAAACTTGTCAAAGTGATTGAAGCCTCTCTCAACTTGATGGAATTGAAGTATATCATCAAGTTGAATGTGATAAGTTTCATTATGACTTTCCTTAAACCTTATTTGGGAGAACATGATTTGATCTAAGGGTAGATCAAATATAATCAAATTCAATCCTAATGCATTGCTTAAGGATTAATATCTGATCCTTAGGGGATCATATCATAATATTCATTACAACAACCCAGGACTACCAAGTTAAGAATGTAGCCTAAGTGATAAGAATGTAATGACTAACCTTGACTTATTTTATTCTTAATCAATTATATCATGAGTATCATGGTAATACCCAACCTTAACTCTTTAGTGAGTTTGAGTAGCAAGGAAATCAAGTTAAGATCAGTTACCACATATCTTTCTTTCCATAAAAATCTTTATCATATCTATTGAACCTTATTCTAATATTTATGGTTCATCAATGTGGAGTAATCAACTATTGATTCACCAATTCTTAACCTATCAACTCTTGTCCATATCAAAGTATTCACTTAAAGCTTATAAAGAAAATAGTAAGAAGAGGTAAGTAGTAATGCTAGATTTGATATCATCTATAGGATGGGAGTGTTGGAAGTAAATAAGATCAATAGGATTATTGATGGAGTTAACTTACTCCTGAAATGATAGAAGGGTATCTGAGGTAAAGATTACAAGGATGAATATTGAAGATAGTTAATAGGAGTAATCCTATAGGATCAAGTATGTATACTCAATGAATTATATCTCTTAGTCCAATAGAGATAAACAGAAGATAATTATAATACAACTGTAGTGTTGTAGTGATGAAGCCTTGACTAGCTCATTAGAAACCTAAACCATAAGGGATCAAAGAATTATAATGATCATGCTTAGATCACCAAGATTGCATGCTTATATCTGGTATAAGTAATATTGGTGGGTAAAACATGATTAAAATCTAATATGAGATATTGGAGTCAAGTAAAGATAAGATTGTATGATTAAGATGATGTTACAGCATTGAATTATAGAGTTGGTATTTTCCTCTGGAAAAAGAGTAAACCCTTGAGGTGAAGTAGGATTTGATGTATATCTAATTATAAATACATCTGCTGAAGTAATATTAGTGGTGGATAATTATGGAAGAATAGGAATGGAGTTAGAAATAGCTACTTGTTGGATTGGGAAATTATCCACATAAGAGTAGTTGATATAACCCAAGTCTGGATAGATGAAAGATTATGAAAGATTTAGTGTCAAACTCATTGGGTTTATCAAAGGGTTTAGAGGAATAACAGGTGGATAAGAATTGTTGTGAAGTAAATTCATCATGTTAGCACATGATGATGGATAGGAAGAAGTAGTCTATCTAGGAAAAGAATTCCTTAATTAGAAGTCCAGAATTATGAAGTATGGAAGATAGGAATTCTTGGTAAACATTAAACCCTAAATCTATGATCAAGCTTAACATCCATCTCATCTGTTGGATAAATCATTTTATTTTCATAATGCTTTAACGGAATATTTTCCTATAGCAAATCACTTAAGCACATCTCTGTCATTTCCAATTATCATAATCATATATGCTTAGGAGTTATGTTTATCAAATCCTTTCCATAAGACACTCCAGTTAATAATTTCTATTTTAAAAGGTGATATCATTAAAGATCACAAACAAAAAGACAATATTCTTAGCTATAAACTTTTATCAACAAAATAACATAAGTATATTAAGAACCCTAAACTGTAGGGTAAGCACTTACAATTCAAACCCTAACTTTTATATTAATTATAATAGAATATACACATTGCAATTTCTTAAATCCATGAAGAGTAATATTAACCATATTAATTCTTTTGAATATCATGCATCAAATAATGACATAGGATCATTATATAAAAATTTCCATCCAAACTATGAGCTAACTAGAATTAAGCTTTATAAACAAATAAGGAAATATCATTAAATAAATCCATGGTTTAATATGGAAAGAAAGTTAATAATAAAGGCTTTGATAAAATATTAAAGGGGTTTATATAAAGTAAATAAAGAAATAATACCACTATATTACAAATCCATAAAAGAACCTTAATACACTTTATTATTGGTGCAACCACTCAGCAAATCAATCCTATAAAGGAAAATTCAAATCAAATAAGTAAATTCAAATCTGAAATCAAAACAGGAAATAGAAAAAAGAAAATGGAAAAGAAAAAAGATCTGGCCTAAGCAGCAATCTGGCCTAGCATTTCCTCTGCTTATCTATCACTCACGAGCAGCCACAGCGATCCAACCTGGCCCAAGCTAGCCCAACTAGGCCCACGTACCCCTTCAATCTTTTTCCTCCTTTCTTCTTCCTCTCGCCAGAAAGCACGCCAGCGAAGCTGCTGCCTGGCACCACGTCGGCCATCCGCCGTCATCGTGATACCCGCTGTCGCCAAGATCCGCGCCACTGTTGTTCATTGCCTATAAGAAGACCACCGGCGTGCTAGAGATCCTTATCCTCATCCTTTTCCCCATTTCTTCCTCTGTCCGAAAACCTAGCTCGCCGGCGTCGTTCGCCGTCGCCGCTAGAGGCCACCCCAGGACCAGACGCGTGTGCTACGAGCTTCACCAGGGTGTGCTGCATCTTCCTGGTGAAGGAATCGATTCGAGAGGCCGTAATCCTCTGTTCCGATTCTGTCTTCCCGAAGTCCGGCCACCGCTATCGCCATCGACTCCGGTCATGATTCGCCTCCCCATCAGCTTCTTCGCGTTCTTGGTGAGCTTGTGCATCTCGCTATCTTCTTCGATTCACTCTTAGCCCTCTCTACCGTCTTGCCCACGAAGATCAGAGCATGCCACCGTTGGGGCTCGTCGTAGCTGGTGCTCCGGCGACCAAAAACCAGCTGCACCGCCACTATTAGACTCCCCGCATCTCGCTGAGTCGAACGCGACCAACCCCGCGTGCCTGCATGCTTCCAATCCGAGTATCAAACCATGATTTGAGGATCATCCTTGGATAATGTCAGCGTGACATCACGCTGATGTCATATATCATTTTATCATTTCATAAATTGTGTTATTAATTTCTGTAATAAATAAAAACCTTAGATATGACATGGCACAGGTCCCACTGGTTAGTGACCTTGGGTAGGATTAGCTCTGGTGAGAAAAACCCCTCACATGATGCTGACATCAGCATTACCGAATAAACACATTTAGTTATTTAATTAAAAATTCCCAAAATGATTAAACCTTATAAAATCAATAACTTTTGTTTTATTAATCAGAAAAATATGTGTAATATATGAAAATTTTCAGAAAAATAAAATCTACGACATTAAACTATTATTAATCATAATTATGATAATTATTTAAATAAACATTATTTCATAAAACTTTTATAAGTAGTAAAACTTTGATAATTCATATTTTAATAATAGTAAATGTTAAAAATATAAATAAAAATACCAAAAATCTTAGAAAAATAAGAACTATAATTTAAAACAATAATCATACAATATTATTTCACTTAATTAAATATTTATTGTTTATTAAGTGTTTATAAGGTAATAAATATTATAAAAATCATATCTTATTATTCATAAAAATTAATGTAATTACCAAAATAATCACAAAAATAATACCTACATGTTAAAAATATAACATTCCACTTTTAAAGTAAATAAAAACTTAGTACCCTAATAACTTGAATTTAAATCCAATTTCCTTAATCAATAATTCATATAAGGGTAAATAAAAAAATTGTTAAAATTCTAAAATCCACCAAATAAAGTCCAATAATAATACTAGTCTTAAAAGTTAATAATATGAATATATAAATGATTCAACACATTTTAAATGCAATTTTATTGAATTATCATTCATCCATAAGTGTAGATTATTTCTTAAAAATATTTTTATCCAATATAAAATCTTCAAGAATAATTGTGACTAAATAAAAACTTTTCGCTTACTTCAATCACAAGTTATAAACATACGCAATATACTATATTGAATCCATAAGTAGTTAAGTAATATTACTTTCTTATTTACAAACTATAACCACTCATCTATAAAAAGGAAAATGATTCTATTACATTATACAATTAAGAAACCACTACTCCAATAAAACTAATGTCATTCTTAGATAACTTTAAGGAGACATTATAAGGTACACAAGGTGCAAATATCATAAGCATTACAATTTCAAACCATCCATATTTTTAAAGTTAACTTTACTTCACAAGACTTTCCATATAAGACTAAAGCCTTTGTTATATGTTTTATAGTTAACTTTGGTCTGTTATAATTAAGTAATAAGAATCTCAAGTCCAAGCTATTCAAGCAAGCATAAACAACCTCAACCATGTTTGATTAACCACAAAGATTGTGTAGACCTTAGAAAATAAATCTTTTCTTCAAAAATTATTCGTTTTACCTCTTCAATCAACAAACCTTATAATAATATCTCCAAACCTTAACAAAATAAACTCAAGGAATTCTCATTATAATCAAAAGATGACAATTAATCACAACCACATTGTTTCCAACTTACTAGTAGACTTAGGATTGTAAACACTTAAGTTCCTTATTAAGGCTAGTACTTGTAAAGTAAAATTCAAAGATAAACAATTATAATGTAAGCAATCTTGAGTAACATTTCACGTTGGTGTGTATCTCATTGTTCTATGTTATTATAATTTCATGTTGTTTCACACACTCACAAACCTTAACAAGAAGAACAAGTGTGAAACTTAACTAAAAGTACAACACATTCCAAGGAAACCCTTTCTAGTATCCAAACCCTAGAACAACGTTATCCCAGGGATCCGCGTTTATAAAGTGCATCACATTACTTATGCATAAGAGCATATTTCTTCTTTAAACATTAGTCCTTACCGAACCAATGATGATAATTTCAGATATTGGATCTTATATTATCCTGAAGACCGTGAGTGCATAATCTTGCAATCATAAAAGGCAAGTACACACTTTCTCATGTCCTTTGGTTATTTTCTGTAAAGTATTTTACAAATCTAGTGTTGTCATCACCTGCATTTGAAAAAGGTCCGAAAATGCTATTTTCATAATAATGTAATTATAGGTTATTTACCTTGAGGTAATAACCTACTATGAAGTTCCGGTGGTAAATGAACATATTATCTAGGACTTAACAACCAATGTCACTAGTGATTCTTGCGCCATATATCAAGCGTTAACCATGAGATTTGCAATGGGACAGAGAAGTCAGCTGTATCTTCTTCCTCTCGCATGTAGCCGGATGTGCAGGTCGTGGCTGTTATCCTCGTAGCGTGCATATTAATTGGTAATTCATAGAGGATATGCAACATATGGGTGGGAACCCTCAACATCCCACGATAGTTCTGGCATCTAACGGTTTGTACAAACCATTGCCGTAATTCAATATGTGGGCATGGTGTACACCAAGGAGGCATGTGAGGTCGCGAAGGGGCAGTGATTGTCTTGGACCAACTACTGGGCCCCACATCATGGAATTGTGGACGGGAATAAGCTGCCAAGTTGTGCAACAAAGAGTTGATCTTTCATGGGTAAAGCAACGCACCTCTGCAGAGTGTAAGAATTGTAAATTGTTACTCCCTATTCCGGGAAGGAGCTGCGAACACGACGGGAAAGGAACTCCATGAAAGTTCTGGTAAACCCGTGAAGGCTGACGGACATAGCTTTTCAGAATAAAATCAACATTTGAAGAAATGTTATGAAAACTTGCATTGCCTACGACCTATGGTCTGTGGTTGCAGATATAGTGCATCAAACACTCCTTTTCTAGTGAACTTGCTGAGTACGCTCATACTCAACGTATCTCCTTAACCCTTGCTAGATTCGAAAGCCATTAAGACGACATCTACCTCAAGATATGCTCCAGGAGTCATCATCAAAAGCTAAAGTTCTTCAATGAAATCAAGAAAGTCAATATATATATCAACTCAAAGGAAGACGAAGCTACTAATTAGATAGGAATATAATATCTAGCAATAGAACCTATTTCTTTAGTGTATTGCAATAACAGCAATACCAAACCAATAGTTCAGATACCAGTCTTAATAGTATAATAGTTTTTGCATTGTTTATCTTTGATTCTTCTTTGTAAGAAGTTCTTTCTCTCTCTCTTTACCCTAGAGTGTTCTCTGGATCTCGTGTAAAGAGTGAGTTGTAACCTTTAGCCATGTATTGGACCCGCTGTGTTTCTGGTGTACCACTCTGAGGGATGTAATACTAGTGAACGGTGTTTCATTGGTGTTATGTCAACGACTATAGTGTACTACATCATGCAGTGGTATGCTAGGTCACCGCACCCCCTTTCCTCTCTATGGCGCTAGGGTTCCTATGTTCGTGGTTCCACTGTACGTCAACGTGTTTTGGTGGTGTGTTGGGTAGTATTTTGGTGCTAGTGGGATTGTGCCGCTGCCGACGAAACGGTGGTGGCTGTTGCAGTTGGCTTGGCGCAGGTAGCAGCGCCTCTGGTGCTCCCTGTTGAAAGATCATGGATGCCACCTAGAGGGAGGGTGAATAGGCAGTTTAAAACATTTATGAAATGGGCTTAATAATGGCATAATAAAACTAGTGTTTTCTTTTGTCAAGCACAAAGCCTATATATACTAAGGTTCACCTATGTGCACCAACAACTTATGCTAAGAAGGACAAGCAACAACGTGATAGCAAGATAGATTACTTAAAGCACGAAGGCTATCACAATGTAAAGTGCACAAGTAAAAAGCTCGGGTATAGAGATAACTGAGGCATGCGGGGATGACGATATTTTACCGAGTTCCTTCCAACATGAATGTATGTCTTGTTGGAGGGGTGGGCGGTACTAAGACCACCCACACCACAAGAGGCCTCACCCTATTCTCCCGAGCACCTGCCACACGGCAAGCACCTGTTCCACTATGGGACACTTGAGGACGGTCACCAAGATTGGGGCAATCTCCAAAACATAATTGGAGGCTCCCACTAAACACCACCAAGGCCACTAGATTGAGGATAGCTCCACAACTTAATTGGAGGCCCCAAGAACACACCACAAAGGCCACACAACCGTCTAGGGTTCCAAGAACCCAAGAGGTACAAGCTTCTATGATTTCACCAAACCAATCCTCCGAGGAGAACTCAAACCGATGCACCGAATGCAAATGGCAAGAACACCACAAAGTTGCTCCAATACTTCACTCTCAAGTTCCAACAAAGCTACTAAAGAAATTGGGGGAACAAGAGAGGAATAACCAAAGGGGAACACAACATCCCCCAAGATCTACATACCAAAGAACCACTCACAAAGATATGATATTGTTTGGTCGAATTGTAGATCTAGATCTCCTCAAACATCCTCTCGAATATGGGCAAGAATCATTGGAGGGGAATAATTCAATCAAGCTAGAGATGAGTCAAAGCAAAGGGGCAAAAGCTTGAAGAAAGAGGGATAAGAAGTAGCTAAAAAGAGAGAGGGAAAAGCTTATAAAGGGACCTAGTAGATTCTGCCTGTTGGGGATCTTTTTCGTCGTGGGCCGGTAGTACCAGAAGGGCCCGATACTACCGCTCAACAGCCTAGCAGTTACATCCCAGGTGAGCGAAGCAGGTCAATGCAGCAAGCAAAGCAGCGAGTGACAGGGGGTCAAGGTAGGCGCATGGTATTAGGGCGATGTGGGGCCAGCGCGAGCGGTGGGCGCAAGAGCGCGCGCGGGGGAGAGGAGCGAGCAAGCGATGATAACAGTCGAGTGAATGTTGGCAGCAAGCTATGCCGGCCCAAGCAGAGCGATGAGAGAGAGAGAGAGAGAGAGAGAGAGAGAGAGAGAGAGAGACACAGGAGCAGGAGACGTGAGGCCCAACAAGCGGCGGCGCGCCGCAAGCAAGAGCAGTAGGCGAGCGCGCGGAAGAATGCGGCCAGGCAGGGCGAGCGAGCGGGAGGGTGCAGGGCCTGGGAGCCAGATGGGTCGGCCGGTAGTACCAGGCTGGGCCAGTACGACCGGGCCAGGGCTACCGGGTGGGGCAGAGAAAGACAACACATGCATATCGGGCCGGTAGTACGACATGTCCCAAGTACATCATTTTTCATTTTTCATTTTTCCTTTTTAAAACAAAAGAGAGGAAACTTCAAATATTAATAACTTGAGCTAGGGAACTCCGATTGACCCGAAACCAATTTTATTGTAAATATGACGACAAGAGCTACCCAACCAAAATATTGCATACCACCAAGTGTGTATTATAAAGTGAGATACCTCCCTTGGTGATAATCCGGAAACCCTCCAAGAACAAAATAGCAACAAGATATAAAAGGGAGATCCGATTTTGATGAACAAGAGCTTGTTATGAATATTACCATAAGATCTATTTCCTCACATGGATAAGACCAATAAACAACCAAGAAAAATTATTTTAGGAATGCAAAGGTTTGAGCTCTCTCCGAACGATATGATCGAGTTACTCAATCGAGAGCCCCTCTTGATAGAACGGTTATCTATCCTAAATCCAGTCTCTCAACTACTAACATGAGACCGTCAAAAGGGAAAACCTACCAAGAATACCTTTGCCTTGAGCAAAATTTGACCTTGTCTTCATCGATCCATGATCACCGAGGATGGCAATCATAAAACATGATATCTTCTAGAGATGGCGCATTTTGAGCTTGCTCAACCCATGTTCTTCTACATTTCATCTACCATGAAGCCAACACATGCTCCAAGTGATGCCAATGGACAATTCCTACAAGTTAAACTTAATACAAACATTAGTCCATAAAGATTTTCATTATTACCAAAATCACACATGGGGGCCCACATGCTCTTTCACCTGTGCCGCCACGCCGCTCTGCTGGTCTTCGCCGCCTCTACTTCCTCCCCGGTGAGCTTGGAGTCACCAGCAGGTAAGTGCTCCACCTCACTTCACCCCTTTTCTGATCCCCCACTTCTTCATTAGTACATACCTAGATTAGGGTTATTCATGGTTTAGGATTCCTCCATGCCTCATATGATTGAGAATTCTATCGTGGACTTAACATTTGTTTGTGAATTAATTGGCACAATTTTGATTGTGCAATGTTAGTCTGTTGAGCATTATCCTCCAGTTATATTGTTCCCTTGGTTGAAATCCTAATTATGACCTACTGATCCTTATATGATGCTGGTGTGAGCTACTATATTTCATGATTTGTGGAAATTAAACTACTATGTTGTTTTATTTTATGCCTTTATCACAATTATGCTTTTGTGAGGTATATTGATCTTGTCCAGTCTTATAAGACTTGTCCTGGTTGTTAGAAGTTGTATTTATATGGTTTATTGCTTAATAATGAATAAATTTAGGATGTATCCTAAATGATTCAATAATAAACAACCCCTTATTTGATCAAATGGTTTAGCAACACTAAGGTATATCTATCTCAGCAAGATGATAGTAATCTGCATATAGATGATTCCTAGATGATGGTATCTAGGAAGATGATTATTTGAGTTGTGATTAAATGAAAATGTAGGTATGATTAGATGGATGATACCGTGAAGCCTCAAATTGGATTGTACATAGTACTAGTCTCTATCATATCTTGCTATGCTAGTGGGTGATTGTGGGTACATGATAATGGCTTACTCTAGCTAGGAATAATACCTTTGAGTTGTTGGTCAAATGATATGTTTAATTGCCCTGGTGTTTTTACTCAATTAGCCTTTATCAGTTCTCCTTGTAAATTAGTGGCCTATGTATTGGAGGTTGCCACTATGGTGCCTCCTTATTGGAGTGTTCCCAGTGGTAGATCTCCTTTGCAGTATCAGATACTCAGTTTGGCTGGCATGATTGGTTATGAGAGCTATGGTGGCTTGACAAGGATTCTATTTCTTGTCATCATTGTTCCTGAAGATACATGTGAATGATTCCTAGCTTTTCTTCTAGGAAGATGATATAACTTAATGAGTTAATTTTATCTTTGCTAAATGCTTGTCTCATGTAAGTATTGGCCTTAGTGACATCTACTGCTCTTGAGCTGCTGATGCGGTGCCTCTCTTTGCTAGAGTGTGCACAGTAATTGCCACACAACATGATTTGCTGCTATGTTATAAGTATTGGCCTTGGTGGCATCTGCTGCTCTTAAGCTTCTGTTGTGGTGCCTCTCTTTGTTAGAGTGTGCACAGTAGTTGCCAGACATCATGATTTGCTGCTATGCTGTTAATAAACTTAGTTGGCTAGATCTAAGATGCACAAGAAGGTCCAACCAAGTAGATCACCAAAAGTTGGCTATGATGTAAGTATTGGCCTTAGTGGCAACTTAGTTTGCTGCTATTCTATCCTTCTCCCTGGTTGGACCTTCTCCTCCTGGATTTCCCTTCTCTTCCTGGCTTGGCCTTCGCCTCCTGGTCTGCTAATCTTTATTCAGGTGACCATGGTTGTCTTGATTGGCTTAGTTGGGAAGTAAATCTGGAATGATCCTAGATGTGTTCTTGTGTTTTGGTGACTTATTTACTCATGTCTCGAGAGAGGATGGATGTGTGCAAAGAACCCATATCAGAGGTGACCATAGTTTCCTTCTCTACCTTGGTTACTACTTATGTTTGCTCGACATCACCACACCATGCAGATGTGTGTGTGCTCCTTGCAACAGGGGCCCACTGGTTCAAGTTTCTATGGGTACCTGTGGATGATATCAAGTGATGGCCTGATATTTTACCTTTTGTCTTATACTGAATTGGTGAAACTTGCCCCTCTCATGTCTAGGATGTTGTGCTAAGACTACTAATAAGATCAGATACTACTTAATTAATTCTTGGTGAAACTTGCCCTAATGATGTTACTCTATGATGATAATAAACAATGCATAACACTATAAATATGAGAGTACAAAATTACTAACCAATACTTTCCTTTATTTCTTTATTTGTCTATTTATTTTTGTTTTGCAGGAAAGAAGAAGCAGAAGATGTCGAAAAGCAGAGGACGGAAGAATTAGATTAGGAAAATAGGTTTAGGTTTCATTATTTTTTTGTAATTTATTTTTACTTCGGGCAATGTAATATACATTGTAATATTGTATATTGTTAATAAAGTTAAAGTGTCTATCTAGTAGTATTTGAATATTGTAATTATTTACATATATAATTCAATTTCCTCAGGGAAATTTCTTTTTATTTCAATGAAGTCTTTTGTAAATATATTATATCTTATATCTTCTTGTAATAAAGGCTTCTTTCATTGATACAATTGTAATTTATCCTATCTAGTTTATTTACTTGTATAAATGATTGGTGCGACTATAATAAGGGGACAGTTTCATTTTTTAGTTTATTGTATTTATTATTGATATCCTTATTATCTCATATATTTTTATTAATAATCAAATTCCATGTATAATATACTATATTTAAATAACATTTTATAATGAAATCTTTAGAATTTCTAATCCTAAAATATTTGGAATTCAATTTCTCAGTTAGAATATTAAATACTTTAATCATATTTAAATTTCATATTCCTAATTCATACACTTGTTTGAATTCCTTTTCCCTCCAATAATAAGAATAATCAAAGGTCATGACGAAATCTATCGCACTTGCCATGACGTTTCCATTAGAACAAGGGAGATCTCGATCACTCTACAGTATTTTAGTTTTGCACAAAAATTCCCCGGATTTCCTTATGCATGAATGCAATGCACAACCATATGTCCTCTCTGTTCCTAGTATCTAATCTTGGGATGTTACAACAGGGGTGATGAAAAATCCTGACGGACGCATTGGGTGCATATTTCTTAACACTGGAATTCGTCTCAATAAGGCCTCCGCGACATGAGTCGAATTACACCATCAATTTTCGAATTTGAGTTCGGGGACTCGAGTTTGAGTAGATGTCATTGTTTTTGCCCGAGAGCAATTAACTGGTCCCGATCCCTCGGGTGAATCAGGCATGTATATCAACCATCCCTATGATTCGAATGGACACTTGGGGTCTATTGACATAGGTATGCCCTATGGGTGCCTAAGATTGGCCTATCAGTTTGGCCCAACAGAGGCCCATGTGACGATCCTCCACTGATGGTGAAGCCCAATGAAGATTCAAGTGGCCCCAAGCCCATGGACGATACGATTCCTTGGCAGATATGGCAAACTCTAGATAGGAAGTTTAAATGATTAACCCTAGAATTGTAGCCGACTCAGTTGTATCATGAGACCTGGACTACTCATATAAAGGTACAGAGGGAGCAATGACGAAGTCACCGAAAAGCCTAGTACATACACTCGCCACACCTCATCTGCGCACCATCGCCATCAAGGCACTGATGTAACCTTCGGTTCTCCATTAATCAAGAGAAGACAAGTAGGGGTAGGGTTTTCCCTCCGGGAGCCTCAACCTGGGTAAACCACGATGTCCCTTGTTGCTTGTTTGTTAGACGACGAAGTCTCCAACTCGCTGCTCTTCCTTAAACCCAAGTACATAAACTATAGACATTGATGTGTTAACCCCACGTCAATGACATCACATGTGTAGATGTGACCTGAGGTGACGTCAGGGCACTTGACTCCCTTGTGTCGGGGCTATACCTGAGAAAACACACATTGTTTTAGCGAAAAACAAGTTTTCGAGAATTGTATGGGCGCAAGTTTGGCCAACATGCACATCCAAAAATGCGGAGAGACTTGTTGTCTGGTTTTGTTTCTAGGAGACATTCAGCGGGACTGCTATTGTCAATTACTTTACCTGGCATGAGATCGATTAGATAGGTAGCTGTAGAAAAAGATTCATCCCAATATTCGAGAGGCATGGATGCATGAGCAAGAAGAGTGAGCCCAACCTCATCTATGTGGTGGTATTTGCGTTAGGCTGAAACATGATGAGCGATGAATTTTTTGAAAGAAAATATTTGACTTCTCATATTCTCCTTCCAAACAGTTTGTATAGTATAATTTTCTTCTCAGATATGCGTTCAACAAAATTCATTGATGGGGATATGCCGAGTGGGGTATACCCAGCAGGACGTTCCCTACTGGATCATACTCCCAGCGAGTGGGCCTGCAGGACGGCGAATGGACCACGACCCAAGAGGAAGCCAGGCGACTGGAAGCTGAAGGCCTAGAAGCATAGCTAGGCCCAGTCGAATTAGGTCAAAACCCTACGAGTCCTTATCCAACTCAGTTGTTATCGTCGGATTGTCGACAAGTATGCCATAGGGGGTCCTTGGCGTTGGAAAGATGGGGTGTGATACGTCGGATGTTCCAGGAACGGTGAGCACAAGTTTACCCAGGTTCAGATCCGACTGCGGTGATCGGATTCTACTCCTGCTAGCAACCCAGTAATATATCGGCGTAAGTCGGATGTTACAGCAGATTACAAGAGAGGTTCGCCTGTGCGAGTTGATTGTGGTGGTTGTTGCGTTATGCCCTAAAGGCTCCCATAGGGCCGGTTTATATAGTCACCGGGGCCTAAGGTTATAGGAGAGACCTATCCGGCTACGTTACAGAGTCGGTAACTAGATACAGCTTGGACTACAAGTAATACTACAGGCCTAAGTCGGTAACTCTTCTGGGCCTTGTCGTAGACGGAACTGGCTCCTCCTCTTTCTCTGACTGGGCCGCCCGTGAAGCAAAGCTCTAACCCATTGGTGGGACACCCTGGTCAGCGAGTCCTGTGGGTATACCCGGAAAGTATATCCCCAACAGTAGCCCCCGGAATTCTCCAAGATCCAAAGTCGGATAAATCGTCTAGCTTGATGGTTTCTTCATCTTGAGAATCTTCAAGGGTTCCCATAAACTTCACTCAGTAATGTAGGATTCCGAGTCAATTGAGTCGGATATGTTTTTATCTGACTTCACTACAAGGAATGTGTTATTCTATGACCTTCTAATAGTGACCGTGAACAAAATCGTCATAGAGTTATGACGATTTTGCATGAGATGGTCGTAAGCAGTTCAAGAGGGCCTATACCCTGGAAAATTACGACGATTTTGCCAAAAATCGTCATAGTTACTTTAGATGAAATCGTCATAATTTGATGGAAGCAGCCTATGGTGTTACTTGTAGCTCACTATGACGATTTTAAATCGTCATATTGTCCAAATTAGCTTAAATTGACATGAGTTTTCTGCCACCTCATCATTTACGCCTACGTGTTATTTTGCGACCAATCAAATTGCAGGAATCTGACTTCCACGGATCGGCCATCCTTGTCTGATCTAGATCGTTAAATTCTCATCCAAGGACCGTACTTTGCTCAAACAAACACAGCACCCACTCTTCCGCTGCTAACCCTAGGCACCTCACATAGCGACCCACATCTCCAGACGCAGACCGAACCATCGCCACCTCTCCAGATTTGCCTCCAGACAAACCCTAACATCCTCCATATCGCCTCCCCGTGCGCCGCCGATCTCCCCCGCCGAGCCTCAACTTGCCTCCAAACCTATCAATCCCCGCTGCCACCCCTCCTCCGGTGCCCACGCACCTATAACTCAAGCCACCGCTCGCTGCTCCTCACATTTTCACAAAGATCCCGATCCGTGGCGGCGACCATGGAGGCGGCACTCAAGCCGCGCATACCTCGTCCTACAATCGGGCCGTCTTCTTGGATGGTTCGCTCATCTCTTCATTCTTTCCTCCCCACATCCAATTCTTTATCCCCCGCCCATGGACTAACTCAATTTCTCACCTGCGTGTGTGGGTGCAGTGCGCAGTGCTCTACTACGCGTCACGACCACACTGACGGGCCACCAGGGCGTCCACGCCGGCCCGAGGCCGCCCAACAGACCGCCGCCGTCCTAGAGGTACCGCCCGACGGATCTTGCCCTGCTTCGGCCCCTCTTCTCGCCTGCCTGCTCGAATCTCCGCGCCATGTGTGTCCTCCTCAGATCATCCACGGCCTCGTCGGGCTCGTGTGGTGGCCGACAAGGAAGCGCCATATCCAGGTATGATAGTGTTCTGGACTCTTAGGCGTGCTTCACTTTCTATTGGATCTTGGTTGACCTCTGATTTCTCGTGTATGTTTTCTTGCTGCTATATGCAATGCATGAGCTTGAATGCGCCACCAGGCGAGAGCAATGAGCGGCATGGTTGGGGAGACCAACCTCGTCAGCCTAGAGGAGGGGCATGCTGCCGTTCGGCATGGCCCTAGTGGACGAGCTCCGGGATTGGGGCGGTACGTCTCCAGCCGTCGTGGCTCTAGGGAGCTGAGCCGAGATCATCTTGTCGGGTAACCACTTAATTCTAAAACCTTATTAGATTTTTTTAGTTAAGTTGGGGTTTGTGGACCTTAATTCTGAAATCTTGTCCAACACTTCAATACTGAAACATGCGGAACTGCATCCCACTCATGTACCAGGAACACATAAGCAGTATAGTTGTGGTGACCGAGAAGTGAAATTTCATGACGTCATGTTCAGTTGTAGCTTTGCTTGTCCTGCTCTTTGGTGAAATAAGACAACCTTACTTAAACGACCATAATAAGCAACCATCTGATTTTTTTTGAATGGTCAATGGTGGCATTTCTGCTACCAAGTTAGATAGGAGTGTCTTGATATGCTTGAGTTTCTGTTTGTGCAGAGTGCAGACACATGTTCCATCACTATTATTCATGCCCCAAGAAAGCTGGTAATACTATTCTAGATTAGTTGTCTATATTGTTGATTGTGTCTTACTTCGTCTTCTCTAAGTTCGATTGTGCTTTAGTGCGTATTTGATCATATCTCAACATCATATTAATTTGTGCCTTGCATGTTAATTAAGAAACTTCTGATTGCCAACATGTGATTGTGTAGACATGAAGAGTAGTAGAGTTTCTTTCGAAATGTGAAGAGGAATAGAGTTGAATCAATTTACAAATTAATTTTGAATCTTCATTTACTTAAGGCAAGCAATAGTTGATAGATTGGAAAATAAATTGGAATAAAGGTCACCTACAATGATGTTATTAAATCAGAAGAAAGTCTAATTTTGAAGTCTAGATTCTTGATCTTAGTTGTGCCTGAGAAATCATAGAGAATATTTGTTAGTGATCAGATGCTAGTGTATTGAAACAAACATTTGTGTGTCCATCTTATGTTTATCCCGTCTATGTTTTTCACTTGCTAATGTAATGTATATTCTGCTCCAAGAAATGTGTGCTTGCCCTTACCTGCAAATCCTTTGTCGCTGCAAATGGAATCTGCACCAACTTATTCATGGTTTTTTCTGCTTTCAGCACATCTTCTCTTTGGCATCTTCTTATTTTTAATGTTGTATTTCAAACAGCCCGGGACACATGGCTATGATAGAAGAAGTTTACTTCATAGAGTTTGTTTAATGTGGCATCTTCGTAGAGTTTGTTATATGAGACATGGCTATGATAGAAGAAGTGTTTATCTACTCTTGTGTCATCGGGATAACTGTGATACTCGTGAGATAAATGTCCCCACGTCTCCAGATCTGCCGGCTAGGTCTTCAAGTCTTCAATGTCTAATCATCTTCATGATCTCCATGGTCTAGATAAGCCCTTGGTTCCTCCCTTTTCTCCTCTTCAAAAGTTCATGGTCTAATCATGTTTTGTTTACTTGCATTATGTGTTTTCTTCATAGAACTTGTTAAGAAAGCTACTAACATAAAACTAATAGAGTCACATGGTTGCTACTGTTACATTGTTTGTGAATAGAATGAATAAGAAATGGAGTCACGGAAAACTTGCCTTTAATTCATACCGTACTTAGTAAACATAGAACATATTATTCTTTCTTACTGTTTCTCATATGTTTATATGTTAACAGTGGCTCAAGTATGTAAAGTTGTAAACATATCTTAATAAATCTGGCTACCATAGTTTATAGTGGTTATGAATCTGAAATTTCTTAAGGTCATTCTACTTGACTATCCAAAAGCACACAGTTTGTACACCTACGTTGTTAGACATTGTTAGTCAACTTGACTATCCATAGAAGCCATCGTTCCTAGTCCCCATGTGCACTTCGTTTTTCTTAATCACGAGTCTCCTCAATTATCCAATCACGAGTCAAGTATGATCCTCGATTAATTGTTTACTTAGCCTTGTCCTTCTATATTTAGCCTTATACTACTATATATCCTGATTAATTCCTTATAGTCAATTAGTGAAGCACGGAACCATAAGTCCATAACTAGCATGTCGCCATGTAGGCTGCAGGTTCATGGCTGCACTGCAGGTACCACCTGATGATGTCCATAGTGGCACCGCCACGAGCTCGCCATTCACGTTCGCTGGGGTGGTCGACCGGGATGATCTGCCTTGTCGTGGGCGCTGTGATCACCTTCTACTCACAATCTCATCTCCCGTGTCCTGGAGCACCAAGTGCAGCAAGGCTGTCGCCATCTCCGCTTCACGGACATGGCCACTGACATACTAGGTTGGTACTACCATACTAACTGAACAAATTCATCTTGCTAAATTACACAAGTTCTAGTTTACAGTAGGCTATGATTGCATGGACAACCATATGGATAACGGTCCATGTCAACCACTTCCATGGTCAACAAATTGATCAACCAACTATTCTAATGGAGCCTTGTATCATAATACCAGCTGTAGTTAAATGTTAGGAGTATATAAATACATTGTATAGTTATTTTATTTAAGTAATACATTGTACTTGTAAACTGGGCTTTGAGCATCTGTTGTTACCATTATACCATCTCATAGTAGAGTTTAATTCAGTACTGATGATTGTGTTAAAGAGCCAGGACATAACTTGTATAATTTGTGCAGATGCTTGGTGAAAGCTTGTACCCACCTGTTGATCGGCTGGATCATGATCTTGCTGCTAAGGTTTTACTGGAATGCTTGTTGAGATGGACCAGGCATGTTCTTCATCTTATTGAGTCTGACTGATGCTTTGAAGGCCAAGGTGACAGAAGCTATGGAGCTATTATCCGCAGTGCCTAGAAGCTGATCAGCCCAAAACTGTGCTTGGTGTTTGGTTAAATATTGAGATGGACCACACAAATTATTGAGTCGCCTGATGCTCAGCTGATCATCTTGCCGCTCTCTCCCTGAGAGATCGCTTTGTACCTGCTTAATCAGAGCGTGTGTTATCTTATTTTTATATGTGCTTGGTGTTTGAAATGCATCTTAACTGTGTTGATTATCAACATATGAGACTTATGGTTGGTTAAATGTTGCGATTGTAATTTGATTTCTTTGTGGATTATTTGTTTTGTTTGTCCGTTGTACCAGTGAAATAGATCGTATTTGGGCTCTAAACAAATTCTGATTCGGAACAGTGTACCATTCAGAAAAAAATAATATAAAGGCGAATAAAGGAAAAAAATGTACTGTGAATAGGCCGAAGCCCAAAACTTAGAAGCACCGAAAATGGCCAAAGCCCAATGATTAAATGGATTACAAAAGGCCTAGGACTAAAAGACGAGCATTGCAAAGGCCAAGGTCCAGTTAATAAAAGGCTGAAATTATTTGGGCTTGGCCCATGTAGACCATCAAAATGGACTGGGCTGATTTCTTGCCACGTCGGATTGGCCACGTAGGATCTGATCTGGCGAGGCCAATTTAGCCATGACGATATTGGATCGTCATAATTTTTATGACGATCTAATATCGTCACAAACGGTTATGACGATTTTACCAAAATCGTCGTTATAGTTCATTTGCGACGCCCAGCTTTCGACGATTTCATTTTCGTCATAGAATCGTCATAGATGAACTACCGTGACGATTCAGTGACGAAAATGGAGGGTCATAGAAGCCCAGATTCCTTGTAGTGCTTTAGTCTTTTCCTTGCTCAGTTTGAAACATAAGCCAGATTTTTCAGCGGCGTGCGGACTGACAACTTTTCAGACCAAGTCCTATCACTGACAGGAGACCTATCAGCACGACCGTTGGTGGGTCTGCTCCTTACGGAACAGAACACCGTTTCAATGCCTACGCAAAAATCAAGGGAGAGGAAGAGTCGCGAGGAAGCTAACTCCCCCTCTCCTATACGCGTGTCTCTAATCGCGTGTGTTAACGCAAGAATATTCACACATAGACAAATAAAAGAGGGGAGAAAACCCTTTCTCTCAGATTTATCTCTCCATCGGTTCATCCATTGCCTCCTCGTACTCCTCGAGCACTCCGCACCCGTTCCCATCTGCACACCGTGAGAAAAATCTCTCTCCCCCACCAGTCCTTTTCCTCCAAGATCCATGGCGTCTGCCTCGACCTCAGGAGCGGCAGCGGGTTTGTCAGTGGCGGAGGAGAAAAAGATGCGGGGCCTCTGGATTCCTAGTGCCATGGACAATGCTGAACTCCAAGTCATGGAGGACGAAGGATTCATCATCGCCGTTGCGTGGCGGAGCGCCTCAGGGCACATCGTTCCCGCCCCGCGCAGCGGCGAGAGGGTGTTGTTCGGCACGCACGTCGATCGTGGCCTCAGCTTGCCACTGTCGGACTTCCGCGTCGAGGTCCTCAACTACTACGGTGTGCAACTTCATAATCTTCCTCCCAACTCTCTGCTCGATCTTAGTACTCATGCAGCTTTGTGAGAGGGGTTTCTTGGCATTAGGCCAAGTCTCACCCTTTTGCGGTACTACTATGGTACTTGAAAGAATTCCATTAGTGCCGGTGTGCCCTACATCACTAGCACCCTTAGCTTAGTCCTTAGGAGAAACTGAGTCTCTCCTTGGATTAATGCTAGTGAATCCGTCAAATGCTGGGCCGGAACCTTCTTTTATCACAAGGATATTCCAGGTCCTGGAAAGGCGGAAGGTCTTCCGGTGTTCGCTGACGGTGCCGCTCCCCACCAGAATTCATGGGACGCAGAGACGCAGGAGCTGTCGGATATCTTGATCCTCGCCAAGAGGCGGATTGAGTTTTTGATGAAGCATGAGGGCCTCCGTGGATCCGAATTGATCCACTGCTAGCTGGAGCTTCGGATTCAGCCTCTCCAGTACCATGGAGATAGTCTCATGCACCAGATCACGAGTGACAAGTAGGACAAGACGCGGGTCAGTTCGAGCCAGATTCTGGCGAAGGACTACAGGACCCTTATGCAATATTTGATCAAGGAAAGAGTGGAACGAAAGGTTCCAGAAGTCTCCATGAAGATGTATATGACCATCCTCCCTCTGACTCCGGTAAATATTTTGACTCTGCTTTTGCGTTTCGTCGTTCTTTTCAGTTCTTTCTCCGACTCTATTTTATTGATGCCCTTTGACTTTCTTAGCTCGACAAACTCTCTGAGTCTAAGCTAGCTCCACTAGAGGGCTATCCTTCAGACGATCCGGAGGTGACGGAGGATGATGAGCTGCAAGAAGTTGCCGCCCCCGCCTCTAAGAAGCGCAAGGCGAAAGAAGTTGTTGTTACTGCTGGTAGCCAAGTGCCGCCAGTAGTTAAAAAGTAAGCACCCTGTCTTTTATTTCCAGTACTTTTGTACCTTTATTTCTTTCCAGAACACTCCTGATGCTTAGTATTTTCGTGTTCTAGAGCTAAATCAGCTTTGAAGAGTAAGATTAAGGCAGAAAACAAGCCGGGCAAGCATATGCGTCAGCAAAAGCTTCTTGTTTCTCCTGCCGTGCCGCCACCAACTCCATCCAGTACTCCATCAGCACAGGAAGCTTCTGCCTCTCCTGATGCTGGCAACGTCTCGAAAGCCCTGGTCACCATTGATGATCAGGCAACCAACAAGGGTGAACCCGTCAAGGGTAATGATCCCATGGTAACTGTAGGGGTTCGTAGCATGGAAAACAAAAAATTTCTACCGCATACAAACAAACAAGCCAAGATCTATCTACTAGATTGTAGCAACGAGTCGATAGAATAACTCACCCTCGAAGATTCCAAAGTGTTTAACGAGAGCGGATTCTCGTGGGTGATGTAGTCGTACTCTTTCCGATCTCAAGATCGCGTAGACGATCCTTCCGGCACGCTCGGCGGCGCTTCATGATCGGTCACACGTTCGATTTTCGAAGACCTTCCTCTCCCTTGTTCCAGCAGGCAGCGGAGGTTGTAGCACTCTCCTCGCGATTCCGGCAGCACAACGGCGTGGTACCGGAAGTAGAGGGGAGATCTCGCAGGGCTTCGCCTTAAGCCGGAGCGAGTATGGTGGACTATGAGAGAGCCTCGGTGATCTAGGGTTTAGACACACCAAGGAGGAGGTGCTAGGGCCGGCGGCTAGGGCTTGGGGCTGCCCAAGTCGGCGGCTAGGGGAGAAACCCTAGGCGGCAGCTATGGTGGGCGGCGGCTAGGGTTTAGGTTTAGAGGGGCGTGGTGTTGTGTCTTGGAGGGGCAGCCCTGCCCCTCCTTATATAGGTGGAGGGGCGCGCCAAGGTGAGGGGAGTCCCTCCCCAACTCGGTCTCCAAGTGGGCCGGCGGTGGAGGGAGGGAACTCCTCCCCAAGTAGGTTTCCTACTCTCCCTCCACCTCACAAAATAGTCGTTTGACTTTTCAAATTGGCGTTTGACTTTTCAAACTAGGATTTGATTAAACCCTTTATTTTGTTCAGCGATGACACCTAGTACATGATGCAATCATTCCAACTTGTTATGACACATTCATGTACCCTTCCCCTCCGGAGTGCCGGACATTCCGGAACCTTCTAGAAAATTCTTGATGAAAACACCGAAACCATTCTCCAACCTCGAAACAGGACTTTCCTTATATGAATCTTATTCTCCGGACCATTCCGGATCTCCTCGTGATATCCCGGATCCCATCCGAGACTCTGAACAAGATTCGGTCTCTTACTCATCATTCCATAACTACTCAAACAACGTCGAATCCTTAAGTGTGTCTCCCTACGGTTCGTGAATTATGCGGACATGATCGAGACACTTCTCCGAACAATAACCAATAGAGGAATCTGGAAATTCATATGGCTCCCACATATTTCTACGATTACTTTGCGATCGAATGAACCACTTACATACGATACCAATTTCCCTTTGTCTCACGATAGTTTACTTATCCGAGGTTATGATCGTTGGTATCTCTGCATACCTAGTTCAACCTCTTTACTGATAAGTACTCTTTTCTCGTTCCCGTGATATGTGATCCCTTGTGAGCCAGTCACATGCTTGCAAGCTAATTGGATGACATTCCACCGAGAGGTCCCAGAGTATATATATCCGTCATATGGATGGACAAATCCCACTCTTGATCCATGTGTCTCAACCAATACTTACCGAACACTCAATGCCACCTTTATAGCCACCCATTTACGGTGTGGTGTTTGATGTCATCAAAGCATCCTTCCGGTGATGGTGATAAGCATGATCTTATGGTCGAAGGAATTAGGTTACAATGTATCAGAAAGCATATAGCAATTGAACTATTAAAATGACTTGATCTTTATGCTACGCTTATCTATAGGAGTATTTCCATCATACCATTCTCCTAACGATATGATCTTGTTGTTAATAACATATCAATGTTCATGATAGGGAAACCACAATCATTTATTAACCAACAAGCTAGTATTATGAAGAGGCTTTACTAGGGACTTCAATTTAAGTTCACAAATCACACAAGTATTATTGTTTCCTTGTTAATACTATTATAGCATGAATGTAAACATTTATCATAAACACAAAGATAAATAATAACTACATTTATTATTTCCTCTAGGGAATATCTCCAACAGTAACATCTACAGGACCGATGGATAAAGTGGCCGGCTTCGCTGTCTCTATCCTGAAGAGGAAGGAAAAGGAAGAGATCCTCAGGCTGGCTCAATCCAGTCTTGAGAAGCAAACCCTGGCCCAGAGGCAGCGAGCCAGGAGGAGGAGGAGGACATCAAGCTGGTTAGCCTCCTGGACCAAATTTTGGTCCGGGATGCTAAAGTCAAATCTGGCGAACTCCCAGCGATGGATGTTCCTTCCCTCACCCTTACCGAGAAGGTGTTTCACATCACCAAGCTCGGGTTTGAAAATTTGCACCTGGAAAACATTGTAAGTTTCCTATTCTTATTTGCATTTATTATCATATCCTCTATCCCCCAAGCATAAAGCCGGATAAACATCCTTGGATCCGAGTTGATGCTTTTAGGTTGCAAAAGAATGATATAGTGTAGCCCCCAAGGCTCGTGTTGTAATTTTACTTCATTAAATTTGCATCCCGAGTCTTAGTAGCCGGCTGACGGTATTCCGTCTCTAAACTTACAGAAACTACATCTTCCAACCATGAATTGCTCAAGAACATTTGCAATAAACGCAAAGAAAGCAAAGCTTTGCGCCTTGAGAATTCGAAGTTGAAAATTGAGAAAGATGAAGCAGAAGGTAAATTTTTATGACTTCCTCTTTGTCAGTTAATATTTTTCATAATCGAACTTGTTTTGTCCGACTGATATTTTTTTCTTTGCAGAACTGTTGTGCCTGTCCAGCAAGATGGTGGAGCAATCCGAGAACTTCAAGGTCTTGGAAATAAAGAATGCTGAGCTCTGGAACAAGCTTGAGAAACTAACTTGGAGAAATTTGTAGCTGCAATCCTGGAGTCAAGCAATCATAAGACCGTGAGGCTTGAGAAGCTAGTAGCCCTCCGAGATAAAGAACTAGCTGATCTCAAGAAGGACTTCGATATTCAGAGGGATCTTGCCCAGGCCACAGCTAGTGAACTGAACAGCCTCAGTAAGGGGCATGCTCAATGGAATCACTCTGTGCTAGGTAAGATTTCCAATTTTTTATTTTTGTTGATTTTTCGACTTCCTTTTTAGTCAAATTTTGACTTTTTGGTTCTTTTCCAGCCCCCCTGAATCTTTCCAACTATCCTACCTCCGAACCTCGCCTCGAGCGCATTAAGCTTGTCGGAGATATCTTGTACGACTTCCGCCAAACTCTTGAAGAGGCTGGCGAATCATCAAGCTTTCTGACTTGCACACAATGTCAGTGCACGAGGTGAGGGACAAGGTCAAGGAGATTCCGAAGCTTATCGAAGACTGGAAGATCTCCTACGGTCAGACTGCTGCTCAGACTGCTCTTACCATAGTGATGATGTAACATCCCAAAAATACCAAACTTATATCATCTAAACAGTAATCATCAAGATTAGGGTTAACAAAAACTTTTCTAAATCAACTCATGAATACATGTATATGTGTATGCATGAATTTTGAGTTTCTTTAAAAACCACCTTGTTTGTGTGATCCATTGCTTGTAAAATGTTTCTTAGGTGAAATAAACATCATCTAAAACATTTCCCACACTTTTCCTAAAGACAAGTAAATCAAAACACATATATGAAGTGAATGGTCATTTTGACCAATTTAACTCCCATGCCTACTCTGGCTGTCTCAAACTTTCAAACCCTAACAGAAACTTTTCTAGATCTTTGCACCCCTTGAATGTACTCATAAAAAAGTATCAAGGCCCACTTTGTGATCATCCAGAAACTTTTAAATGCATAGTTTAAATGACAATTCAAAATTGAATCTTCTTCATATGGGAAGATCCCACGTTTTCAAAACCCACTCAAACAAGCTCAACTTTCAAAACCCAAGCATCTGCAGACTCACCAGAACCAATCTAGCAAACCCACAAAAATTCATTTCAAAATTCAAAACTTGATTTCATGCGGCCATTTCATCAAACAGGTTGCAGACTTAAATCAAACAAAACATCAAACACTATAGTGTGCAGTGTTTTGAGCCTAACTTGTTCCCTAGTTAGCTCACACACACCTCAGTAGATCATCTAGAAAGTTTAGCCCAACACTAGCACCCCTGTGAGCTTGCCATTGCCATTAATGGTGAACAGCCGAGCACCCCCATGTCACCCCATTGTGGACAGCAAGCTAGAGGAAGAACTAGCCGTGCCAACCTTGTCTGGGAGGCATCCCACCGTCCACCGCCACTCCATGTCCCAGCCGCGAGCGTTGCCAAGCCCTGGACCACGCGCACAAGCCACACCCAGACCATGCCGAGCGTGCGCCAGAGCGCCACCCTCGACCAGCATCCACAGACCGCGCGCCGCCCTCACCGCGTGCACACACGATCACCACCGACCCAGGAGACCGCCAGACATCCCTATTTGCCGCCCCGTGCCATACAACCACCGCCCGCCGTCGAAGACGCCGCCTCTGCCACGCAGAGCACCGGCCGTTCCAGACCAAACCACACCGCCCCATGCCTCGCGACCATGTCGTTGAGCATCGCCAGGAGACACATCACCGTCCCCTACCTTTGCGCATGCCATTAGCCGCCTGTAACGTCGCTCCCGACGAGCTCACTGTGCGCCCCGACGGTCCCCTCGCTCGACTATAAATAGAGGCCACCCCCGCACGATTTCTTCACACCATCTCACTCCCCACTCCTCACTGATCGTGCCACACCATTCTCAGAGCAAAGCGAGCACCACCTCGCTGGAATTTCACTGGAGTCTGCCGCTGCCGGAGAAGAAAGGATCCCGCGATTGGAGCCGCCCCAGGAGAAGCCACCGGTACCAGGAGGTTCGCCGTCGTCGACTTTGTCGTTCGCCCGCCTCGCCGACCCTCGCCCGTACCCGGGTGAGCCCCCAGCACCCCTCACTGGCCGCGCTAGGTTTCGTTCTCGCCGGAGTTGTCTCGCGTTGACGATGACTCTCAGCCGTTAGATTAGAACTAGATCGAACGATCCACGTTGCACCATACCGCTTCGCCCAGCCCCGTGTCACTGACAAGTGGGGACACCCATTTAAGCAGCCCGCGGGAGCACTGCGCTTAGCAGGCCGCCCCAGTAACTTTTCCCGCGCAGCCCAACAATTCAAATTAAATACTTTTCTATTTGATTTCAAACACACTTCAGCACCCAACTTCAAAAATCAACCTAGATCGATTCAGTACACCAAATTGGATGAAACCAATTTTGTTGGAAAGGTCTGTGAATGCTTAATCCAAGCCCGTTTTGTTGGAAAGGTCTGTGAATGCTTAATCCAAAATTGTTGGAAAGGTCTTTAACAATTTTGTTGGATTCAAGTCATTTGGATCTATAGATCACCCATAGTAAAAATAACAAGGCAGAAGATTTTCTGCATTCAAACATTTTTAAAATTTAAACCATAAAAGCGTTTGAGTTGATTCCAACTCTCAAAAATTACATTTAACCATACCTTTCAGAATATATAAAAATATATAGGTTTACTTGCAGAAATAATGTTCAAGTAATAAAAGAATGCTACATAAGCATTTCTAGCCACTTTAATTAATTAAAATAAAAGGGTAAAACCTTATTAAATTGTGACACCACTTTAAATCACATTCCCATGGACTACAATATGTGGTGATGACATGTGTCAACATGATCCCATATTTGGTTTGGAGAATATTAAACCTTAAGTAGTTTTTCAATGAGTAGAAATTACTTTTCTAAAAATAAAAAAGAATTCAAGCAAGCCTTAACCCTGTAAGGTTAGAGATGATGCTAGATCATCTATAGGACCCTTGTGTGTGATGACTGCAAGTAGTTAAGTATTGTTTGGTGATTGTGTACCTCGTATTTATTCATAGACGCTAGTACTGACCAAGGATACTACGAGGAGGAAGGAGGATACTACGAAGAGGAAGCCGAGGAGAACTTCAACCGCTGCTCTGCACAAGGCAAGCTAGTAACTATGCAAGCTTATATTGACACTGATGCAAGCCTAATACTACTAGTGATTGTGCAAGCTAACCCTTGCAAGATACCCTACTGATGCCACAAACCCATACTTGTGATATGACTACTATATGCCTTAAGCATATGTGATCATACTCATTGGAGAAACCAATCCTAGTTTTACTTGCAAGCTTCTTACTTTATTTCTTTATCAAAGCTTACATAGAGTCTACCTAAGAGTTTGGTAGATACTAGATAGTTGTGCTGAAGGTTGCATCAAGAGCATTAAATTTTGGCCTAAGTTAGAAACCTTGACATCATCCTAAGATATAAGGTTGTACTTAGTTGAAACTCCACCAGTTTACCACCCCTCATCATTACTACCCCCACCTGTAGATGCTAGTGCTAAGCATAAAACTTGATCAACTTTTAGATGGGAATACTTGGTGGAAAAATGGTTATGAAAACCTTGGAATGATGGATCATTCTATTGAAATGTTTTGGACATGTGTTTCCAAACACTTGATGATTCTGGTGATAAAAATGTTGAGGCATGAGCCTTAGCCCCTTATAAAACTGATGGTTGTCTGGATGCGATACCATTCCAATTTTATCGTACAACCACAATACCCGAATATTGGGTAGGGCTTGACTGGAAACTTATATCCCTTAGTATTAGTTCCCTCCCGGCCAAGGTCTGAGTTGATGCTACCTTGTGAAGATTGTCCACCTATGCAGTACCCAAGATGAAAGTGGTCATGGTTGGGAGGCCAAACTCACAGGAGAGGTGCTTATACTAGGGCGTGTAATTGAAAGGTTAGGATTGATTATCCGCATACTGAGTATGGTAAATTCAGGATTTGTTCCTGACGGATGTATCGAATGTTGTGGTGAAAGTGTACAATCTCTGCAGAGTGTCAAACTATTCGAATAGCCGCATCCGCGGTTATGGACAGTTGGAGTGGCCATACTGTTCCCCCGTCAGACTTTTCAAAATGACTTGTGAAATGAATTGAGACTTTGACTTGACCACAACAGAGTTGTGACCGGAAATACAAGTTCCCATTTAGGAGTTATAAAATTTTGACTAGCTCTGGAACTTAGTAGAGATAAACCTGGCTTTTGCAAAACAACCCTAGAGCCTAGTGTCCTATTATACAAAAACCCCTTTACATGTTAGTATTAGTTTGCGAGTACTTAAAGAGTACTCATGGCTTTGTCCCTGGCTATTCCCATGGCCAGACTATGAAGAGGAGTACCTGGAGGATGGACCCCAGGAAGGTTACAACAACTAGGATCATCTCCCATCGTCAGCATTGGTTGTGACCCCGAAGATGGAGCTTCGCCTACGCTACCGTTATTATTACCTATTCCGCTGCTTGATGTTGTATTAAGAACTGGATCATGAGATCCCTATTTGTGTAAGAACTTATGTACCGTTTATGATGGATGAAGTACTATGGTATCCAACTCTGTTATGTCTCGCAAAAATGGTAATCCTGGGATTGCGATGTATGGCATAACAGGCATCTAGGATTGAAAAATCCGGGTGTTGACAAGTTGGTATCAGAGCCATCCTGACCATAGGAGACCCTAGTTAGACTGGACGTTGAACCAAAAACTTAGTTTCAAAACCAAAGAAAAACAAATATTTACAAAAACCTATTCTCATTCTTACCTCTTTAATTCTTTCATAAAACTTCATGTTCCTCAAAAACTCTTGCAAAATAGATAAAATTTTGACACACTTGATCACTCTGCTAATCTACTCATCCTCTATTTTTATAGATGGACGTGAAGTACAGCAAGTTTTACCAACTTGGGAATGGAGGAGACCTTATCTTTGAGAGGGATCTGGATCAGCTTTCAGAACTTCTGGAGCGTCCGCATACCGAGTTCTTCGGAGCTCAGCTCAATGATCAAGGAGGAGAAGATCTGCAGTGGCTAATTGTTGCAAGTATCCGAGGAAAGATTGAACCTCCCACTGCGGAGGGAATTCAGTTTACCTTGAGGGAAAACAACTGGCTCGATGGACTTGCCAGAGCAATGCAGGAAGCTCTTTCCCGTCTCTGTGGGCAGAGCATCAATCAGATCAAGGGTACTCGCTTTGAGTTTTGCCCAAGACGTGATGCAAATGGACAGCTATTGGAAGCCCCATACCACCCCGAGCTGAAGACTCAATTGGACCACCTTAGCTTCATGATGTATGATCGTCAGCAGGAATTGGACAACTGCCGTGACTATTGTAACCACAAGTCTGCCATCATCAAGACGAAGGATCAGACCATCGCCATGCTAGCAAAGGATCGCCAGTCTCGCTGCTTTTAGCTCGACAAGAAGGAGAGCATTATTGCCCGTCTTCGTCATCGCATCTCCTCTCTGGAAGAGACCATCCATGAGAGAGACATGCAGTTAGAGGAAAGGGAGAATGCCGGAGAGGATCTTCAGGGAGACCCTTACTCCTATCTCAGCGATGACGATGATTTCCTGGAGGATCAGGCCATGGACTTCTTCACCGATGAGGATGATTTCGCCTTCATCGATGATGCTGAAGATGATGAAGCCAAAGACTCCGAGGAGTAGTAGCACTGAGCACTAGTGTAGTGAGTAGCAGTCGGTCCCACTGTATCGTAGTTTCCAGAATGGTTCTTAAAACCATCTGTTTTTCTTTGTTGTGGTGTGTGTTGTACTGTGTGCTATGAG